>OX419759.1:60345734-61798839 GCA_948567375.1 Lunularia cruciata | reverse complement strand
TTTTGTTGAACGGTAGTCTGGGGCCTAGTGGAAACCCTCTTGCAGATTGGATATTTGTTGGGTGGTTTGCTACATAGTTGGTCTTTGTTGTTGTCTGTACAAGCTTCATGTTTGCAAGGTTCTATAAATTTTGCTGGTTTTATTCTGCGGTCTCTACGCGTTCCTATGAACATTGTTGTGCCTCCCGAATTTTCTTGTTTCGTTTCTAACTCCTCTCAAGAAATGTGATAACTTATTGTAAGGAGATAACCGTATGATTCTTAGGGGTTTTGATACAAGCTCCATATTGCAAGAGCATCTTCTTGTTCAGAAACCTTTAGACAAATGGTATGCATTTGAATGACTTGCTATCTGAGGTTATGAGTATATTGGATACAGGATTCTTTCACTTTCATCTGTAGATTAGAGAAACGTTCCATGGAGACATCCGGGTTACTATGTCTTGAGAAGTATAAGTGGTTCTCAACATCTCGCAAATTTTGTAGGAGGTGCTACACTCTTGGACATGAATAAAGTGTCGGCAGCAGCATCCCCTCGTTAGGCTACCCTAGAAATATTATCTTTTCTTTCTCAAATTGTTATTATTGTATTAAGATCGTTGACCAGCACTTGTTCTACATAGATTTGGCAGCTTATGTAGCAACCACGGCTACGGTTGCAACTCCTGTCCTGGGTGGTTGGAGTTGGGAAGGGGGCTTGGGCATGGTGTTGCAGACAAAATCCCAGTAACCTTCAACGTCAAGCTTGTTTCAAGTCATTATTTCAAAACAAGTTGGAAGGGTTAGCTATTGTAGCTTGTGCCATCAAATCAATGCAAGTGTTGGCGTTGAGTACATTTGTGTTTGCTTCTATAGTGTTTATTCAAAATTTTATGGTTTGTCTTTGCGTAAGTATAAGTCTACCAAACCTTAACTCCCGATTCTTGAGTTTGAGATGTAATCTGGTCTTCTTCAGACCGTGAATTGATACTACATACTGTAGATTTGTTTTCTGTCTGTGAGTTGGTGAGTGAGGAACAGAGTGGTGGAAGGTCAAAATTTTGCAATTTTGAGAATTAAAAGGTGACTCTGCATCCAAACTTCCGCAGCAGGTATCTTAGGGCAATCTCTCAAATTTTACTATAGGAGCTCTCGAAGAAAGCTTCTAGAGCTTTCTATGTCATATAGAGATTTTTAGTAGAATAGGTAACACTGCAGGGAATCAACAAGTATAAGTTCAATTATTTTCTATTAAATTGTAGAGTACAATGGTGTAGTCAAGAGTTTAGGATAAAACCAACAAAGTGATGGCGCCTCATGCAGAGGAGGCCTTTACCAGTCTATGACTGGAAACTGGAGAAGACTAGTCACCGTTTAATACAAAAAATCTGACTGTACTATGTCAATGAGAATGTGATATATCACAGCTGGCAATGTCAAAGTGATCTGATCGTGATAACAATAAACATCTCAATCTCAATTACGATAGATATATGCAATTCTTCTCTCAACGTCACTGGAACTGTTGCCTGATGTTGCTGAACTTGATCATCACATTGCTCTCCCTGAACTTTGGCACTATGGTAACTGTAGTGTCGAGATTGTAGTCCGTGATTCCCAATCTCTTCAAGGGCTCACCAGTCGTGAATTGAATGTCAAAGAGCTCATACTTCTCTCTTCACCTGCCACAGTTGCCATGCCTCTAGCAAGATGGGTAAAGGTTCCTACATAATCAGATTGATCTATATCAGTAGTTCTATTGGCTCCGGGATCGTCAATGTACAGGTCCAAGCGCACCTAGAGCCCAAGGGGAATTTGAACGCCCTCTATTATGATTCCCTCGCTCAACTGGTCTACCCTCTTCACCTGCGTTCCTTTCAGATCCTCTTCCGTAGGAGTCCGACGCGGAAGCTTAAAGCACTGTGAACTCTCCCCGATGGTGTTGTTGGCGTTGGGATTCACTTCGGTGTAGTCGCTTGGTTCCCAGTTTGCAGTCTTCATGGTGCCAGAGGCTGAGGTCTTGTTCTTCGGCTGGTGCTCGATCCACTGCCTATCTGATTCTGATATATCCTGGTACGAGTATCCCAGCTTTCTGCTGTCGAGTGTCTGACTCAAAGTCACGATCACCATGTCACCATTTTCATCGTAGAATGTAAACTCCGTGTAGAGGAAGTCGCGGTCATCGAAGTCCATCCGGTCCCTGTTGCCTGCTTGAGTCACGTTGCCAGGGGGAGTTTTCCACACGTCCCATACGCGATCGACGTTGGCGTGATAATTGTAGATCCAGCGTAGATGAAATTTCCCATGTCTGGATTGTCGGGCTCATCTGGGTTGTTGTACAAGCCCACCCATTCGTGCGCATGGTTGTGAAGATCTTCTGCTGCACCAGATATTCCTGGAGTTTGGCCCACTGGGACAGAACTGTCCGAATTGTTGGTACCATTGCGGTATCGCTGACTGCTGACTTGGTTGACCATAGCGTTCCAAATGATACACAAGTTGTCATCTATGATCTGCTGGTCTGCAAAATGCTGCGTTCCATTTAGTTCACCCTCAGCATCGTAAGCCAGTGGAAGAGCTTTACCTGGGAAATGGGCCGGGTTGCTGTTGGCGTTGACGAGTTGAGAATTGTCGACCTTGGTGCCGTTTGCGAATGTGAGTGGGAAGTCCGCGAGGAACATGCTGGGTATCCAATTTGCATTAGTTCCAGGAAGATGGTTGTCCCAGTTCCAGAACGGAAGAGCGAAGTCGGGATCATTGATCAAGCTACCCAGAATTTTCTCATGGAAGTATAATAACATCCTATGTCATGGAAGAAAAGTCCAACTGTAATGCACTTGAAGATGTTGGCCGGTCGGCTGACCCTGTGGATATGGATGGAATGAACTTTTGGTCGAATGCCTTATTGCAGAAAGAACAATGTGTATGCCAGTGCTTGAGGAGACTTCTGGGGTCATCGTCCGGCAAATCCTTCATTCTGGCATACGCCAAATTGTACTTCGAGACATATTCAGGGTGTTTTGCTAGTTCATGTGCGGGTTTTCTTTCACGCAGGGAAGTAACAGTAGGAAGCACAAAATTTTTGGGCGTCCTTTTAGGTTCCGGTAGGCAGCACATCAACTGGTCCCCGCTCTTCTCTTTAAGGGTGATGTTGCGGTACTGACCATGGCTGGAAGCCAGAATGAGTGCTGCATCGGCGAGTTGCCCAAGCTGCAGAACTTGTATGCAGAACACAGTTGCCGACACATGAGTGCTCCACATGCATGCTCTGTTTGAAGCACTGCCCCCTCCCCTCCCGGACCTCGTTTGGAGCACACGAGTTTGTCCATCTGCGAATCGGGTCACTTGGAAGTGGTCTAAGTGGATTTCAGGATCGTGCACATAGTACTAGAACTGCAGTGCTTCACTCGGCCACCATGTTGACACAGTGAAGTTCGCCCCCAACCCTGTACCTATATAAAGGTGATAAGTTGATAACCAATCAGGAGAGTTGTACTTTGCACTTGGTAGCAGGCGAGAGGTACATAGGTCCTGGGCCGATTCTAGTGCTTCAAAAATATGGGAATCATACTGATCATAACCTAGCAGAAAGAGAGTAACCATTCAAACAAGGTATGAATCTACACGAGAGTCTTTTGCTAGAGGATTGGGAGAAGGTTTCCAGATAGTCTTCATGGATCCATAATGTGACGTTACAAGTAGCAAGTGGACATAATTAGCCTTACGGAACTGTGCAGGAAAAAACACGGAACTTGAATCAATGTCTAAAGTAATCTGGATATGAACCAAATAACATTCCGACCCTTCAAGTTTGTCCGAATAACAAGACCTAGAAACCTTTGTTTCCTACGTACTAAACTTTCGCAATGACCAACAACTGCACCTGAGATTTCTCATTACCTTGAAGCAACTGTGTGACTATGCGCCGAACAGGAACAAAACTGCAGTTTAGACTGCTAGAAAGAGAGAGAAAGAAGTGGCATTTGAGACGAGAAGATAATCCCACTAATCTGCAAAATTTTCAGCTCGACGATCCTTATTTTAAACGTGGCGTGTGAAGATTAACCTCTATGCACTGTCTTTCAATTTCGCTCAATAATTTTATTACGTGGAGGTCCAACTGCTCAACCGAAATGATCCTTCTTCTTGTGTTTCAATTTGCGTATACGGACCTTATTCTGCACCTTCTATGCTGTAATTTGGGAATTACTTCATTCAAATTAAAGTACTCATCTTGAGTGTTGGATTAAGACGACATCCTAAACTTTGTGATATTTACATGATTCAATTAATTATCAACCATGTGCTAAGGTGTTTTTGTTGTTTTACTTGCAATTATAAATGGTCAATCATAGCCTGTTGAAAATTATTGTGAAACTAATGAAAATTTGTATATCAATTACATAATAGTATTGGATGATCCATACGCTTGATTCTCTTGTTGAACACTAGCTGCTTTATAGGATTTTGATTGTTATTGTATACTGGAGTTGGACTATCTGCAAACTTGTCCAAACTGCAAAGTTGTCCAAACTGCAGTTCCATGAATGAACTCCAAAGTCATATTGCTTCCTTGGTAGCTAGAAATGTTATTACATACTCTATAGTTTTGTGGGAGAAGTAACAATATATTGTTTTTTTTTACTGTTCCAAGCTAGTGATCTACCATTCCTCATGAATATAAAGCCAATATGTGACTTCTATTGTCTAAGTCAACAAAATTAATATCATAGTACCTTGCTAGTGTATTAGAAGCATCTGATCCTCCTCTATATTCTAATCCATAGTTTAAAGTAAAGTACATTTGAGATATTCAAAAATTCTATTCACTACTATTCTAATGTTAAGCTGAAGGAATAGATTAAAATTTTTTCCCTTTGCTAACAATTTAAGTTATATCAAATCTTGTACCTATCATAGCATACATTAAATCTCCTATTAATTTATGGTAGGGTGCTCTAAATGGTTTTCTTTCTTTCACTTGTGACATATCTTTGTTAGTCGATGTATCTTGAAATTCTCCCTATCACAAAACATCTGTAGCCTATATAGAATTCTACTTATCCATGTGTAACTTCAAGCCCTCTTGCCTCAAGCAAAAAAGGCTCTTCAGCAACTTGCAAACACTCTTTTCCTTTCCACTTTCTTTGTATCCTTCTGGCTATTCAATGTAAATCTTCTCATGCAAATCTTTATTAAGAAACACTATCTTGATGTCAGATTGAGCTATCTCTATGTTTTCCATGCAGTTAACAAAAGAGCAAATCTAATAGAATCAAACTTGATCACTAGAGAAAATATCTCCTCATAGTCAATTTCGTGCAAGTTGTGAATAACCCTTGGCTACAATATAGCATTGTGCCTTGAGATGTTTCACTTAGTATCAAGCTTGGTTTATAAACTTATATTTTAGTGTTTTCCATTTAAATAAGTTGTTAGCTTCCAAATCATGTTGTGCTTCAATGAATTTAATTCATGATTCATAGCCTTCACCCACTTAGGTGATTGCATTGCTTGAAATTACTAGGATTTACATCCACATCTTTTCCTTCAATCTTAACTGCAATAATGCATGCACAAGATGTCTCATTCTAATCCCACTCAATATAACTTTGTAGGTCATTCATGGAACTGCAGTTTGGATCCCACTCCATCTTGGACAACTGCAGTGATTTATGGTTGTCTTCTTATTCTTCCACTTTTGTGATTTTCTCCATCTTAAATGGTTGAAGTTGATCTTATTTGCAAATTAGGTTCTTGATTTTCTCCACTCTTTTCTTGAAGTGGACAAATGCTAGTCCCACTTGTAGATTCTTTTGTAGCTTCAATTTTTGAACTCCCTAGAAGGTTATAGAAATCTCCATCAACTTCTATCTCATCAAATTGTCATTCTAGCATTGGCTGCTCCATCTCTCTCTTGAAAATAATCTACATCTAAGTTAAGCATCTATGACCATCAATAATCACATAGCTCTTCTTTGAACATGAAATACCTATTTTCCCATGTCTTTTTCTTCTTCTGATCCCACAATCTGAAGGCTTTGGATCCTAAATTATATCCAACAAAAAATATCTCTTGTCTCAAACTTTGTTCTCAGATGATAATGTGCACAAAGATTGAGCAACCAAATGTTCTCAGATATGCCACTCTTTCCCTTTTCTTCCATGCCAAAGCTTATAAAGATGTGTACACCCTTTTATGTGTGACTTTGATTAAAGAGAAGAAGGTGTTATAATAAAAATCAAAGGTGCAAACTGATGAACATTGCAGACTAAGTATCCTTTGTATGAATAAACTCTATCACCTTGGTGAATTGGTCCTACAAACAAATACTGATTGAGATTTTTTTGAGAAAACATACAAACTTGTCTTGCAAAGGAGCCTTTACCCGGTCAAATACAAGCCCATATGATCATTGCACCCATGTTCAAACACTCTCTCATAGGAAGCACTCTCTACCTACACTCCCTCTTATCACCAGATTATATGTCAATCAATCCAGGAAGAACCCTAGTTGCAGCACGAGAGCCTGGAGAATACAGCTATTACCTAGTCAAATCCAAGCCAATAGAAGAAGGTATTAAGCAAGAGAAGAAGGTATTAACTTTTGTATGATAAACTCTGCCACCTTGGTGAATTGGTCCTACAAACAAATGCTGATTGAAATTTGTTGAGAAAACACAAACTTGTCTCGAAAATAAGCCATTACCTGGTCATATACAAGCCAAGATTATCATTGCACCCATGTTCAATCACTCTCTCATAGGAAGCACTCACCACTTACACTCACCCTCATCACCAAGTCATCTCTGAATCAATCCAAGAAGAACCCTGGCTGCAACGCTATAGCCTTGGATAGCATAGTAGACAAAACTTATCCAGCTTTTTGAATTCAATAAATTCTTTGACATCCAATCAAGCAGCCTTGAATGGTTCCATCCTCAATGCATATGAAGTTAGTCCATAATTGGGACCAACTTACCAAGTTCTACCTCAACTCCGATTGGTTTGTTTCTTGCTTGAAGCTCAATCTCCAAGTGGAAATTCATGGCAACTGATGTCCTATCAATTGTCTATGGAGTAGAATTCCCACATTTTATGGTCTACCCACTCATTTAAACTAAGACCTAATTCCTTTGATTTGCCTCTTATTTTAATTTCTCATCATAAATATATTCAACTTGTTAACTTGCATGAATCTTTACTTATGCATAAATTTTATAGTTTTAATGTATTTCCATGACTGACAGAAATTATCTTTCACCATATACTTTCTCATCTATTTAGGAGAAAAATGTGCACCAGTGGGATCAAAGACTTGGACACAAAGTCTCCAATGTGTTAAGCAACTAAATGCCATTAGCTCTATGAGAGGTTCGGACTTGAAGAAGGTACTAGAATACACATGCTTCACTTCTCTGTTCGGAAACCATGCACAGGCAAAATTCCTCAAGAAAGCATCCTCCAACCATCAGGACCATAAGTGCATTCTGATCTGAGATGCCAAATTGCGTCACCTACCTTTAGAAGGTAGGTGTGGCAACACATGTGTATCAAATAGAGTCTTGTTCTTCCAGTTTGGTACTTCATTCTAATGTGGTGTGAAGGCAATTGTGAGTTTGTATTCAATAAATTGTTGTTACCAAAGCCTCATTGAGGTGAAGCTTCATGTGCGCAATGTATCTTTAGAACTGTTGCAAACAATTTAGATTCAAAGTGGTAAGATTCCCTATGAATTATGGACTGGTAGGAAGCTAGACGTATTTTATTTTCGAGTTTTTGGCTCTGCTTGTTTTGCTTGAGGAGTTGAGAAGGAAACTTGATGAGTCGTCCCATGTATGCATCATGTTGGATTGTGACTCAGCTAGCAAGGGTCTAAGAGAGTGGTTCCATATTTCTCTTTGATTGAGTTCATTAAAAACAATCTCTACATGGTCAGGTTCACCACATCTAACCTTTAAATCTATAAAATCATTGTGTCAAATCAATATCAAATCAACCCATACTACACATAGCACATATATTTTGCGATACCTTTGGATGAAAAACCCACCAAATTCCATTGTTATATTATAAGTATATTGTAGTCTACCAATTTCTAGTGAAAATTGACAAGTAGTTGAACCTGACCGGTCCACCTTCAGGGAGGACAAGAGGAAAGATAATAACTTTCACCAAAGAGACATATATTACTTGATCTGGTTGCAAATGTATATGAATCTCTGGCATGGGAAACTACACAAGTGGATGCACTGACAATCATTGCCTCAATAAGCAAAGAGTACCACTATAAACTATGGTTTACCTTACTTTCCATTGAAATTTTTTATGCATGTTTTCCATCATTTCTATGGTCTTTTATAAGGAGAGCAAACAAGGATGTTTGTAGAGTAGATGGGCTATGACAATTTTGTCCGCTACACTCACCTCATATTTTTTACAAAGAGTTTTTGTCACCTTGCAACACTAGGCATTGTTTACATAGGTGCTTGGAGAGGAATAGCAAGAACTCCTCTCAAGAACAATACATTACTGCCCCTTTTACAAGATATACCATTACGGAAGCTTTATCATACCTTCTACAAGATATGCCATTAGAGGACCTTTATAATACCTTCAAGCAATAGTCAACAAATAGACTATCCAACGTGATTATCAAATGGTCAGTTATGGTTGTTGAATTTGTTCTCCTTGGTTCCTTGGGTTTTGCATATTTTCTCACGAGCCTTGTGCTTGTTTTCCTTTGATACATTTTTAATAGCTTGTACTTTCTTTTTCCTTAGGGGATGACATTGGGCTCGGATTTTCCTGCGGTTCCTTGTGAACTTCAAAACATCCGAAACATAGATTTAATTTATTCTAACAAAATCTAGGAAATAACATATAACTGCCACCGCCGCCTGCAAACACGTCTTGTGTTGTGAACTATTATATGAAGGAGGCTAGGGCAATCCCTTGTTCGTCAGTACCAGCATTTTACTAAGCAGTCGTGATTGAAAGGGGTTCTGATGACCACGTTTCTAAGAGCTGTGATATATATGGCATGTTTCGCCGCCTGAGGAAACAATATTTTTTTGTCAAAGCGAGGAGATGTTTGAGTTTTAGGGTTTAGTTGGAACATCTACGAGCTGGAACTAGCTTATCTTGTCAGTGTTTTATGCGCACGTGTACTCTACCATTACGACCGGCAAAGTGATGTTTCAGTGTTTTATGCGCACGTTTATCTTGTCAGTGTTTTACGCGCACGTCTACTCTACCATTCACGACAGGAGAAGTGATGCGTCAGTGTTTCATGCGCACGTCTATCTTGTCGGTGTTTTACACGCACATGTATCTTGTCAGTTTTTATGCGCGCATGTGCATCCTACTCTCTCATAGCTCCAAAACCTGGTGTTGTGGATATGTGGATACGGGCGTCACCCACATGTTTGTCATCCGCCAGTTTTTCTAGTTCACACAAATTTTAAGAAACACCGATCATCAATATTAACGAAAAATATCTTGGATGAAACAACCTTCTCTTTCTCTATTTCGGAGACAGGTGTAATCCAAATCCTTAAGCTTGGGAGTTTAGTTTTAGTTTTAGTAGAATATCATCCGTTACTATCATTATTTTTATGTTAGCTATGGTTATATCTTCTCATGTGAGATCGCTTAGAGCGGGTCGGGATACACCGTGCCCGGTGTGTCATCGACGCTTTACCTCGCAAGAGATAAAGACTTATGTGAGAAAGATACATAAGGACTATGATCGGGCCATTTGGGATGTCCACGTGAGATGAGCGACCATATCGACAGCAGTGACATTCGGGATTATGCACGTTTCTTTTATACCTTTGTTGATAATTCCAGGGATACCGATCGAGTCATGGGAGTGGTTAGCTTCTCAGGCGAATTGCATTTTGGTGTTATTTGAGACTAGTTTTCCATGTCCACATCTATTCCATAGGCTACACCGCACACTCCATGATGAGGCTAGATAGGCTTTTCGCCTACCACTGGATCGTTTGGCACGTGATCCCTTGGACGAGTTAGCGTGGTTCCTATTCCTCCTACTCCCTCGATGGTGTCTTCATTATGCTAGAGGGGGACGTGCGGGGCAAGAGAGGTGGCGGCTAGATTTCGTTGATTCTGAGCGGGGGATTGGGCAACCCTTCAGGAGGAGTCTGTTAGGGCTACACTATTTAGGAGATAGGCATCGCCACATAATACCACAGATTCCACTCAATTACGACGATGTAGGACATTGGGTCAGGCGGGAGAGTTTAGTAGAGCAGCACGAGCGCTACACCCTTTGTCTATAGCGAGTCCTACTGATGAGACCATCTCTTCCCTACGCTCATTGCATCCTATGGCAGTAGAGGGACTACCACTAGAGGTCTTAGCTTATCAGCCTGAGCAGCCTTTATGTCTTGATAGGTTGCTATTTGCACAAGCATTGTGCACTGCCCCTCGCCTTTCCTCAGGAGGCTTGTCAGGGATGGTTTATGAGCACCTTAGAGATTGCTTCTAGGCAGATGATCCTTCTAGTGGTTTTACCGAGTTGTTTCAAGTGGCTGCAGAGAGGAGATATTCCTATGTTTGTTAGTCGGGTCTTAGGTGCTAGTCGACATCTCGCGATCGAGAAGGACACGGGAGGCATTAGACCGATTGCTATTGGAGAGATCTTTTTGCATTTGGTCAGTCGTACCATTGTCCTTCAGCATCGTTCTCACTTTTGACAACACCTTAGTCCACATCAGTTTGGAGTAGCTACACTTGGAGGATGTGAGGCTATATCTCTAGGCATTAGAGCACTCCTAGATATCCATCCGGAGTGGGTCGTCCTATAGGTGGATGTTGAGAACGCTTTTAATAGCGTCTCACGTGCATCCATCTTTAGAGAGCTTAGGGAGGCTGGTGGATCCTTGGCGAGTCTCATTCCTTTTGTGCGGTCTTTTTATGGCTCTCCTGCTTCCCTTTACTACCAGCATGGTGGTTCACATGAGGGAGTCACCGTCTTGGAATCAGCTGTTGGTACACGTCAGGGAGATCCTTTTGGGGGCCCTTATTTGCCATGGCTCACTTTAGAGCTCTCATGTCTACTACTTTGGCCATGCCAGGTTGTGTATTTCCCTCCTTGGCAGATGATACACACATCGTAGGCCCTGTAGATCAGATTAGGTAGGCCTTTGACTACTTGACTACCGAGCTACATCTAGTAGGCTTGAGAGTCAAGGTGTCAAAGTGCAGGGCATGGTCCCCTTTAGGTATCCCTCCCCACCTTGAGCTTCCAGAGGGGTGCATCACATCCATAGATGGACTTTGTGTTCTTGGAGTGCCAATAGGATCGGAGGATTTTGTTACACGCTTCTTGGACGCTACCCTTGTAGAGGATGTTCTCCATGTGGATGACCTTCCAGTATTGCTCGTCGACCATCCTACCTCATCCGTACAGTTCCCCCCTCACCGTCCTTCCTATCACGTCTGAGAGCATTTGATAGGAGGATTATGGGAGTCTTTGGTGATATTATTGGACCAAGGACTTTTGAGTGTGTGAAAGAGATTTGGCATGTAGACAGACGGCTCTACAGATCTCATGTGGTAGGGTTGGCTTGCTTTCTATGGAGGAGATGGCACCTATAGCGTTTTTGGGTAGTTGGGCTCTCTTGGCACCCCTACTTGCCTCTCGTTTTGTGGTTGCTGATAGGCCGGTTTTGGAGACTTATGTGATAGAGGTGGAGGGAGGATCCTTTTCTCTCCAAGTGTTATTGTGGCAAACGAGAGATAGTCTATCCCCACGAGCACGAGAGGGTTTTCCACCGTTTGCTTCATTATCGTCAGATTGGACTAGAGGTCTATAGTCTTCCTTGATGGAGCGACAATGTGAGCATACGCTACATTCTCTCTTAGTTGACTCGTCCATTCCTCAGGCTACTAGAGCACGTCTATGCTCTTGCTCCGGCAAGGGTGCAGGCTCATGGATCCTAGCTTGACCATGCATTAGGGCTTTCCGACTCGCACCGGCTACTTCCTCTACAACGATGAGGTTTTGCCTAGGTTTGGTCCACCCATCTGCATCTTCACTACTCACTTGTGAGTGTGGTTCTACACTAGATGCAGCGGCGGTCCACATGACACGATGTCCTTTTGGAGGACAGAGGATAGCTACCCATGATGCCATTAGAGACATAGTGTTTGCTTTGGTGCAAGAGAGTGGATACTTGGCTTGGAGGGAGCGTTCGTATGCGTTGTAGATGACACGTGTCAGGGCAGACTTATACTTGGTCCAAGATGATCAGGTGACAGTAGCGGATGTCGTGGTCACGGACCCTATGTGAGATATAGTTTTGGAGGGAGTGATTACCCATCCCCCTGGATGGGTGGCGAGTGCAGCAGTAGGTCGCAAGGTCTCCAAGTATAGGGGCATGCAGCGAGGTCACCTCTTTGTTCCTCTAGCCTTGGAGTTATATGGAGCGATGGACATTGCATTTGACACATTTGTCAAGGAGTGCACGAGAGCTTATCATGTTAGGCGTCAAGGGGTACCACTCTCACTCTCATACTTTGTAGCTTACTTTAGACAGCGTGTGTCCATTGCTCTACAGAGGGCAGTGGATGGTGCAATTCATAGGAAAGCAATCACATTAGGTGATGTTTCTTCGGATGCTCCAGTTGTGTGTAGACCGTACGACTTGCATAGCTTGGATATCTTAGGTGTGGTAGGGCAGATTTCTCATACAGACTCTATTGGGGCTTAGCCCCATGTTACCTTTTTTGTCTCTCCCTTTTACGGCTTGATGTGGTCTTCCCATCCTTCATTTTTCCTACACGGTCGCCTTCTTTCAAATCCATAAGCTTCCGGATGGTGAAAGACTGACCTTGACAGTACTGTATTTACATGCACCCCACAAGAACCAATTCAGTGTAAATTACTTCCATTAGAGACAAGGACTTATTAAAAAATATCATAAGTGCAAATGTTAATGGATGGTACTCGACCATGGAGACTTAGGGAGATTTTGGAGATGCAAGAGGAGAGAGATGTGAGAGGAAAGATTTATATTTTTGGAGGGCTCTTTAGCATATAACATATGGTGTGAATAGTTTATTCTGTTTTTTTTGTTTGATTTCAGTTTCATTGGTATCTAAATAAAAGATTATGGAGAATTGAGTAGAAAGTTATGAGAAATTTTAGGCTTTCTAGGGTTTAGAGTGATTAGTACACATTGAGAGTGATGGGTCAAGAATTTTTATTTTCAATTTTTTAGTTTTCATGATTAAATTCCATGAGAATAGAATTAAAAAATTTTAAAGATGGAATTTGAAAGTTATGAGAATATATAGATTTTAGTGTTTGGAGAGATTATATTTTCTTATATAAATCAGAATGGGTGGTTTTGCAAGTATGGAGAAGAGCATCATACGTTATTATCATTATTCTTGTGCTAGCCATGGTTACACTTCTCCATGTGGAATCGCATAGAGCGGCTCGAGATACACCATGCCCGGTGTGTCACCGGTGCTTTAACTCATGAGGGGTAAAGACCGATGTGGAAATGATGCACAAGGACTATGATTGGACCACTTGGGATGCACACATGAGGCGAGCGACCACATTCACAACAGTGACACTCAAGATTACGCACATCTTGCATCCCCTTGTTGACCATTCCAAGGATATCGATCAAGTAGTGGGAGTAGTTAGTTTCTCAAACGGGTTGCATTTTGGGGTTATTTGAAACTAGTTTTCCATATCCATGTCTATTCCGTAGGCTACCCTGCACACTCCATGATGAGGCTAGACAAATTTTTCACTTACCATTTGATCATTTGGCATGTGATTCCTTGGATGGGTTAGCATGGTTCCTATTCCTCTTATTCTCTCTATGGTGTCTTTGCTATGGTAGAGGTGGACGTGCGGGGCATAGAGAGGTGGCTGATAGATTTCATCGATTCCAAGTGGGGGATTGGGTGGCCCTTTAGGAGGAGTCGGTTAAGGCTACACATTTTAGGAGATAGGTTTTACCATAGGATACCACAAAGTCCACTCGATTATGATGGTGTAGGACAGTGGGTCAAGCGTGAGAGTTTAGTAGGGCAACACAAGTGCTACATCCCTTGTCTATAACTAGTCCTACTAATGACACTATCTCTTCCCTATGCTCACTACATCCTGTAGTAGTAGAAGGAATACCACTAGAGGTCTTTGATTATCAACCTGAGTAGCCTTTGTGTCTTGATAGATCACTTTTTGCACAAGCATTGTGCATTGCCCCTTGCCTTCCCTTAGGAGGCTTGTCAAGGATAGTTTATGAGCACCTTAGAGATTTCTTTCAAACAGATGATCCATCTAGTGGTTTTACTGAGTTGTTTCAAGTGGCTACAACAATAGCAAGAGGAGACATTCTTATGTTTGTTAGTCAGGTGTTAGGTGCTAGTTTAATTCTCACTATGGAGAAGGACACAAGGAGCATTAGACCAATTGCTATTAGAGAACTCTTTTTGTGTTTGGTTAGTCATACCATTGTCCTTCAGCACTGTTCTCACTTTTGATAGCACCTCAGTCCACATCAATTTGGAGTAGCTACACCTGGAGGATGTGAGGCTATATCCCTAAGCATTAGGGCACTCCTAGATATCCATATGGAGTGGGTCGTCCTATAGGTGGATGTTGAGAATGCTTTTAATAGCATCTTATAGGCATCTATCTCTAGAGAGCTTATGAAGGGAGGTGGATCCTTGGCGAGTCTTATTCCTTTTGTGTGGTCTTTTTATAGCTCTCATGCTTCCCTTTACTACTAGTATGGTTGTTCACATGAGGGAGTCACCATCTTGGAGTCAGTTGTTGGTACATTCCAAGGAGATCCTTTAGGGGGACCCTTATTTGCCATGGCTCACTTTAGAGCTCTCCTATCTTCTACTTTGGCCATGCCAAGTTGTGTATTTCACTCCTTGGCAGATGAAACACACATCATGGGCCTTGTAGATCAGATTAGGCAGGCCTTTGACCACTTGACTACCAAGCTACATTTAGTAGGCTTGAGAGTCAAGGTGACAAAGTGCAAGGCACGGTCGCCTTTAGGTATCTCTCCCCACCTTGAGCTTCTAGAGGGGTATATCACATCTACAGGTTGACTATGTATTCTTGGAGTGCCAATAGGATCCAAGGATTTTATCACATGCTTCTTAGATGTTGCCTTTGCAAAGGATGTTCTCCACGTGGATGACCTTCCATTACTATGAGATCCGCAGGTGGCAGTTGGTATACTCTCCTCTAGTATTGCTCGTTGACCAACTTACCTCCTATGCATAATGTTTGCTATGGCACAAGAGAGTAGATACTTGGCTTGGAGGGAGTGTTCATATGCTTTGCAAACAACATGTGTCAAGGCAGACTTATACTTGGTCCAAGATGATCACGTGATAGTAGCGGATGTTGTGGTTACGGACCCTACACATGATAAAATTTTAGAGGGAGTGATTACCCATCCCTTTGGATAGGTGGCAAGTGCAACAACAGGTCACAAGGTCTCCAAGTATAAGGGCATGCAACAAGGTCACCTCTTAGTTCCTCTAGCCTTGGAGTTATATGGAGCGATGGACATGGCGTTCAACACATTTGTTAGGGAGTGCACGAGAGCTTATCATGTTAGGTGCCAAGGGGTACCACTCTCACTCTCATACTTTGTAGCATATTTTAGACAATGTGTCTCCATTTCTCTATAGAAGGCAGTGGCTGGTGCAATCCATAGGAGAGCAATCACAATAGGCAATGCTTCTTTGGATGCTCCAATTGTTTGTAGACCATATGACTTGCATAGCTTGGATATCTTAGGTGCAGTAGGGCAGATTTCTCATATAGACTCTATTGTGGCCTAGCCCCATTTTTCCTTTTTTGTCTCTCCCTTGTATGGCTTGATGGGGTCTTCCCATCCTTCCTGTTCTTTATGTGGTGGCCTTTTCTCTCAATGTTAATGATTTCCATATGAGAGAAGGAGATATTGAGAAGAAAAATAAAAAATGCAACCTGTTGGAGATGGCAGAAAAAATGCTCCCAAAATATCCCTTGCATGATAAAGGTGATTAAGCTGATTCACCAAGGTGATAAAGCTAAGGGCAACCATGGCCAAATCAAGAAAGCGGATCGTGCTATGCATCCAATGACTTAGTTACAAGGTGCAGGGGAGGGAGATTGTGAAATAGTCGTGCTAGTCACACTTATACCTTCAAGCCACAAAAGCTGAAGAAATTGCCAGGTCTTCCTCATGGGCCTTCAGGTGGTATAGTCTGATAAACAGAATAGGTTTCTTTGTATCAAAAGCATGATTCCATTCCATGCTCTCCATTGGTGCCCAAAGAGGAGCACCTTGCTATCATAAAAATGCCTGCTATTACCATTGTAGTTGCATGAATCAAAGTGGATATTGGAGTGAGCTACTCTCGCATAACCTTTTATGATTTCACAAGGCCGGAAAATATAAAGAAAATTTTTCCACAGCATTGGGTTATTGGTTGGCGAGTCTACTTTTGGCAAGTGTAGGGACTGGATCTTCCACTTATGACATATAGGCTCTCCCAATAGTCTGATGGGTGGCCTCTCTTGCTGACCCATTATGCAAAAGGTATGCTGTTAGAGTGGAAAGTTGTCTATACTTAGCCAGCTTCCTTTGACTGATTGTTTGCATCAGATTTCAGGTTTTCTATTTCACTCACTTTCTTACGGTTCTTTTCACCTTTCTCTCACAGTACTTGTACG
Source organism: Lunularia cruciata (assembly GCA_948567375.1). Classification (NCBI taxonomy): domain Eukaryota; kingdom Viridiplantae; phylum Streptophyta; class Marchantiopsida; order Lunulariales; family Lunulariaceae; genus Lunularia; species Lunularia cruciata. The sequence continues at coordinate 61,782,122 of OX419759.1, read as the reverse complement.
CTATTGGTTCCACAAGTTGGCAGAGCAATCTGCTACAAAGCAACCAAAATTTGTTTGGTGAATTGGTCAAGAACTTGAACTACGTACATATGAAGTGTTGATGAAAGGTAGAAGGTCTACCTCCAATAGACCTCCAAGATGACCCATAGAAAAGCTTAATCACATCGGTTGTGGATACAAGTACTGACAAATTTTTTGTGTGAAAAGATACAGATCATAACCTTGGTCTGTTGATGGCCCAAGTACTAAAAAGAGGTGGCATTTCAATTGACAACTAGCCAAAGACCTAAAGAAGGAGAAGGAAGAGAGAGAAGTAGATCAACCTCAAATGCTAGAGGAGGTGAAGAAATAAATAGCAATGTTGAACTGGCATTGGGAGGAAGAGAAGTTGAGGGCCATCCATAGGTGGAGGAAGTCACAGCTCAATTTATAGAGATGTTGAACAAGGAAGCCAAAGGGAAGCAACAAAGACAAAAATACATGAATTGAAGTTGCAGGTTTAGAAGTTAGAGGGAACAACCTACAAATAGGAGCAAATGGACCAATTAGCAATTAGACCTATAGAACGTGTAGATATGCAGTTCACTGAAGTTTGTGATAACTATTTGGGCAAAGGTACTTCTTTGTAGCAAGAACTTTAAGCAAAAGATACTTCATTGAAAGAAGTTCTTCATAGTTGTAGGGAACTTGGAGTATGAAGTTAACCAAAGACCTTCTTAGATGTAAATACTTCAGGAGTACGGAGTTCAGAGACTTTGTAGTTATGCAAGTCTTTGGAGGTGTAGGTCTGAGGTGTTATAAATTCAAATTGACTTTGGGGAAGACTTGACACATTCCTTGGCATGTATAAGGTGCCTAAGTAACTTGCATATAATGAGGATTCAACGAGATTACAATCTTAAGTGAGTGATGTAGGTAGAGATACCAGGTTTCCAAATGATCTACTTAGCCTTAAAATCCCTTTGGGGTAAACCACAAATATATTTAAGGCTTTGGCCCAAAATCATTTGTGTTCATTCTCATATCATCAAAGTTCATTAAAGAGTACTTTGAGTTCTTTGCAAATTGTGTCTCTTCCATTCTTAGTGTTGGTGAATGCTTATGTTGGGTAGCGGTGAGGAATTTCATAGTAGGACCACAAGTGCTCAAGTGTATATTTGAGAAGTATATTTGTACTTGATCGAGATGTATGATTTTTGAGGGATCCAAATGAGTAAACCTATGCATTGAAGTGTCAAGCTTGATTAGGAGTACCAAGAGTACCATGGGATCAAAGGCAAAGGCATTTGGCCAATGCAAGACACCTTTGGAGTTGTGCTTTTAGGGAAGGGTAGTACACATCTTTGTAGACAAAGTCTTTGGAGTGAAAGAACCTTCAGAGTAAAGTGAGCCATCACCTTCAGAAGCAAATTGGAACCTACTTGTAGTAAATGTGATATTTAGTTTTCCCTTTTTTGTAGTGTGCCATAGGGGATCACACAACCCTTGGATAATTCCTACCCAAGAGGTTAAACAGAAAATAATAAACAAACTACAACTTAGTGACATTTCCATTTACTTATAGTCATTTTTACTTGTATCCTTGAGGGGACTACACCACTTTACTACCATCTGGCCAACATTGAGTCACCACGGTTTGGCATGCTTAACTCCATAAGTGGATGCAATGACAACCATTGCCACAAAGGGCAAAGAATACTACTATACACCATGGTTAGCAAGATACAAAAGAACTCCTCTCAAAAATGTTACATTATTAGCCCTTCTACAAGATATGCCATTAGAGAACCTTTATAATACTTGAAGTGATAGTGAACAAAAGGATTATCTAAGATGATTGTCAAATTTTCAGTTATGATTGTTCATGATCATCTTGGATAGTCCTTTTGGTATGTATTCTCCTTTGGTTAAAGGTTCTGCACATCTTTTCATCATTTCACATCTTGTGCTTTTTTTGTTTGGTGCACTTTTCATAGCTTATATTAAGTGTTTCCTTGTATAATGCTATTTGGTTGGATATTCCTAGTTTCCTTTTGAGCTTCAAAACATCCAAAACATGATGTTAATTTTTTCTCACAATTTTTTGAAAATAACTTATACTTGACATGTTATACGCGGCTGTAGACACATCTGCTGTTGTGAACTACCGATTGAAGGAGGCTAGTGCAATCCATTGTCCACTGGCATTTTACTAAGTAGTAGTAACTTGAGGACGTTCAGATCACCACATTTCTAATTGCTGTGGATATAAATGTCATGTTTCATAACCTAGGAAACAAATATTTTATTGTCAAGGTGAGGAGATGTTTTGAGTTTTGTGCAATTTGAATGTCTAAGAGCTGGTTAGCATGGGACATTTCAAGTTTCTTGTGACTTCAACGTCTATGAGCTGGAAACTAGCTTCTAAACATCAGCATAAAACTTTTGGGAGTAAAAAACTTTGTCCAGTGTAATAATAGTCGATATTCAACACCACAAACATTGACTTTTAACTTATTAAGAGGGCTAGCAGCCATGCAGTAATCTACTCATGCATATCAAGGGAAGTTTTACACTAGTCAGGGCTCTGTCTATGTTCTCTTATGAGTGACATGATAGCATTCTAAACCTGTCCCATCTTCAACAAAGGTGGAAGAAGGCAACCACGTAGGAAAAAAAAAGGATGGGAAGACCCCATCAAGCCATACAAGGGAGAGACAAAAAGTTAAAATGGGGCTAAGCCCCAATAGAGTCTAAATGAGAAATCTGCCCTACCGCACCTAAGATATCCGAGCTATGCAAGTTGTACGGTCTACACACAACTGGAGCATCCAAAGAAACATCACCTAATGTGGTTGCTCTCCTATGGATTGCACCAGCCACTACCCTCTATAGAGCAATAGACACATGCTAACTAAAATATGCTACAAAGTATGAGAGTGAAACCTTGCAACCTATTGTTGCACTTGCCGCCCATCCAAGGAGATGGGTAATTACTCCCTCCAAAACGGTATCCCATTCAGGGTCCATAACCACAATCTGCTATTGTCACCTGATCATCTCAGACCAAGTATAAGTCTACCCTAACACGTGTTGTCTGCAAAGCATATGAACGCTCCCTCCAAGCCAAGTATCCACTCTCTTGTGCCATAGCAAACACTATGTCCCAAATGTCATCATGGGTATTTATCCTCTATCTTCCAAAAGGACAGCATGTCATGTGGACCACTGCTGCCTCTAGTCTAGAACCACACTCACAAGTGAGTAATGAAGATGTAGATGGGTGGACCAAAACTAGGTGAAACCTCATTGCTATAGAGAAAGTAGTTGGTGTGACTTAGAATGCCCTAATGCACCGTTGAGCTAGGATCCAAGAGCCTGCACCCTTGCCGGAGCAAGAGCAAAGACATGCTCTAATAGCCTGAGGAATGGATGAGTCGACTAAGAGAGAATGTAGCGTATGCTCATACTATTGCTCCATCAAGGAGAGACTCTAAACCTATAGTCCAATCTGGCGATAGTGAAGCAAAAGGTGGAAAATCCTCTCATGCTCGTGGAGATAGATTATCTCTCATCTTCCGCAATAACATCTAGAGAGGAAAGGATCCTCCTCCACCTCTGTCACATAAGTCTCCAAAATTGGCCTATCAGCAACCACAAAATGAGAGGAAAGTAGGGGTGCCAAGAGAGCCCAACTATCCAAAAATGTTATAGGTGTCATCTCCTCCATAGAGAGCAAGCCAACCCCACCACATGAGATTGGCAGAGCCATCTATTTACATGCCAAATCCCCTATCACACACTCAAATGTCCTTGGTCCAATAATATCGCCAAAGACTCCCATTATCCTCCTATCAAATGCTCTTAGACGTGAAAGGAAGGACTGTAACAACCATTTGTGCATGTGTGTGGTATTGTGATATTTAGTTTGGTATTACAAGTACTTGAGAGATATTATTTATATGGAGATAAAGGATGGTTCTACATTAGTCATGATTAGCTAAAGTTAGTCATAGCTAAGATAGAGGGGACCTTACTTTATGGGAAGTGGAAAAGATGAGCACCACTATTTTGGATTATAGTGTGTTGACTTGGTATTATTCCTAGGTGTTTGGTTTTGAGGAAAGAGTTGAGAACTCTTGGGCTCGCAAGCTTTTTTGTTTTGGATTCTTCTATAGTCCAAGGATAGCCCATGTGAAGGAATCCTTGACTTAGTGGTTGGGTCAAGATAAGATCACATGCTAGTGGAATATGCCCATGTGAATGGATATTCCTTTCTACTTTTTGACTTTACTTGACTTTTAGTCTAGTAACTTGAGTTACTACGATAATTAGTAACTTTGGTGCATAACTATTTCATAAGTATATAAACAAAGGGTGAGGAGGTACTCATCATCTTTTCATTTGCAACTATCTCTCTCTCATTGAGTTCTCTAGTGAGCAATATCTTGAGTCTTGGAGAGTTAGCCTTGGAGGAGTATGACGGAGTTGGGGTTGCTTGCCTTCTTAGTCCATGGTGTGCTACCATAATAGCCATAAGAGGTTCATCCTGAGTGAGATGCAAGCCAACTCACATTTTTGGTTTTGTTGCCGGGACCTCTCTAGAAGGTAAGATAATGTTTTGTGTTCAATTCTACATTAGGCAGAAGGAGGTTATGAGAGCTCACTTGGAGAGAACATTAGGAGAGGAGAAGACTGAACTTATATTAGAGAACCAATATTCATTTGTATACCTTGTAGTTCATTATGATGTCTTTGAGTTGATTTTATACATCTTGTACACATGAGAGGATTTGGAGAGATTGTGTGAAGTGGATTGCAAATTTTGGGAATTAAGGTGATTTTGGGCAAAATCTCAAGTTTGAGATCTGGAATTCAAATTTCTACACATGATAGCTTGGGTTGTCTTCCAGTTATCACACTTAGAATTATTGTGAGAGCTATTATGCACATTGGGCTAGAATTTTTGAAAGTTGATAGGGTAAATTGTTCCCACAACTGCATGCTCTTTGGAAAATTGTACAGAATCTTCCATTTATTCAATTTTTAATGTATTTTTGTGAAACTTTTCAAGAAAATTAAGTAAGTTGTATCCTACCTATTGACACAAAAATTAGAGAGAGATCATTCTTGAGTAGGGTGGTATGAGTTTTTGAAGTGAGGGGGTTGGTTTTTAGACTAAATCTGAAATATGTGTGCTGAATAGAAAGATGTCTAGGCCGAATGGCTCAATGAAAAGATTTGAATTTTTCAGGGAGGGACGCCCTAGAGTTGTGAATAAATATGCAAAATTTAAGAGGATTTTCACATAAAAGTTGAGAGATTTGAGTGAAATTGTGAGGAAGTGTCAATTCTACGGAGTTGAGATCTCATGCATGAAGAGTTTGAGAGCAACAAAAAGCATGTTTGAGTGTTTAGATTCATCTTGGGAACATGGAGTGTCATCAAGAGTGGAAATTAAGACTATGTAAGGTTCTTCAAGGATTTGAGGTGATTGCAGGGGTGGATTTGAAGAAAAGAGAATTTACAATAGAATTTGAAGAGAGTGTTGAGAGGATTCAAAAATCTACACCACTTGGAGGAAAGAGTGAGTCTAAATTCTTTTTATGTAAAGAGAAGGGACATAAAGCAAGTTCATGTCCATTGACTTTTGAATTGAGAGAAAAGAGAAGTTTATTTGACTTGGGTTTTAATGTTGGACCTTCTTCACCAAGATTAGGAGGGAGAAGATCTAAGACCAAGGAGTTGTGTGAGGTTTGTGGAGTGGAAGGACTTCCAAAAGGACACAAGTGGAGTGGAGTAAAAGAATTTTTGGAGACTTTGGTGAAGTATATTGGAGAGAGTCTTAGTACAACTACATAAATACTACCACCTTCATAAACTAGTTCTCAAGATTAGTGATGGAGATAATCTTTCAACTTATGGATAAACTATCCATAAGAGTTAGATTAATATGCACTCTAAGATTTGATGTTACTATAGAAATCTTGGAGAAACTTGAACCTTTTGTGTTCCATAGAAAGGATTATTCTCAAATGGTGTTAGTCATGTATATTTTCTATTAGTTATAGAGTGAGAGAAAAGAAAAAAAATTGAGAGAAAAGAAAGATAATGAGGGGTTAAGATGAAGAAACTTTCGGTTTTCTTTGGCAAGGATAGAGAAGATATGGAGGACTTTGTGAAAGACTTTAAGAGAGCTTGCATAGGAAATAATGAGAGGAGGAAGAATGAGTGGGCCTCATTATTACCAGATTTCTTTGAGGATGCATCACTTACATGGTATGAGTCAGAATACCAAAAGAGAGAGAGGAGAGATGGGAAGAAGAGTCTTGGGAGAGTTTGACTTCAACACTCATTGAGAACTTTCTCCCAGATGAGAGTTATAAGAGATTGATGAGTGACGTTACCTTTCTCAAATCAGGATATGGAGAGAAAGTGAGAGTCTATGTGCAAAGAGGGGAAATGTTAGAGTCCAAATTTTGCAAAGTGTTGAGGAAGGGTGGAGATGATGTGGAGACTACTATGATTGGCATAGGGGCCATGCTCACCAAGAATTTTGTGGGAGGGTTGAGATCACAAATTAGAAGCAAGGTGAGATATGAGAAACTTTCTTCCAAGGTTGAAGCTATCAAGATTGCAATTCGTATGGAGGAGAGTTTGGAAGGAGATGAGAGTGATTTGGTGGTGAAGGAGGTTGTGAATCCTCCTCAAGGCTACAATTATGGTGGAACTTCTAATACTTTTGTGGCAAGAGTGGCACCACAAGTAGTAGTTACTCTAGTTATTGCACCTCCACCAAAGGATCCACTTCAAACTATCACAGAACAACTTGCAGATCTCAAGATCAATGTGGTGCAACTATGGGAGAAGAGAGAGGTGGATCAGAATGTAAGGAGAGGGCCTAGTAGTTATAGAAACTATCCATATAGAGAGGTCAACCAGCCAAAAATTTCAATGATAGAAATTGTTTTGGTTGTGGAGGAAGAGGCCATATCCAAAGGAATTGCCCAAATTCCACTTACCATGGAGGAAAGGGTTATGAGGGAGCCAATAGAGGGAAAGAGGGAGGTAGTGAAACCCAAGTAGCTCCTAACCCAAACAAAGATAAGGGGATAGCATCCATAGATGTGGTTGAGAGCAAGTATGAGAAGGGAGAGTGCTCAAACTCCAAGGGTTTTAATTTGGAGCTTTTGGCACAAGAGAAAGATTTTCAATCCAAATCTTCTACGACAGAATGACCGACTTCAGGACTTCTCCCGACACCCTAACAGTCATAATAATAGTTGCTACTTGACACCACAACGTTGACTTTTAACTTATTACAAGTGCTAGCGCCCTCCAGTAATTCGATAATGCATATCAAGGAAAGTTTTACACTACTACTATGTTTATGTCTATGCCTATACTCAATGTCTCTTATGAGTGGCATGATAGCTCGGGTAAGCATTATTACTTTAAAACTAGACAACAAAAAGAAAGACTTTACTGCTCACGATATTGACAAAACAAAAGTGAAAATAAATGCATCTAAGGTGCTTTTAGTTCAGCAATCCTGATATGCGTACTTCTGACTAAATAAGTCTCAAATAACGCTAGCTAGCGTGAAAGTGGACAGCATGGACAGAAAAGGCAAACTGCAAATGAAGGAGATCAGTATAAATTTTTCGGAGAGCATCAGCTGGACTTTGGACGTGATAACATGTGTTGAGTATGTCTTGCTATTTGATCTAGGAATGCAAGTCTTCTAGACCCAACCGGAGACTACCTTTTATGATCTAACAGTAGTAGTCTACTTAGGCTGCTAAGGTCTGAGCAGTAGTTCAGTCTACTAAGAGAGGTATAAAGGTCCATGAAGAGATCTAGCTCAACACCACTTCGTGGAGAATATTCTTGAAGACTAGATTGAGGAAAGCCGATCACGAATTGTATGGTGTTTGCAATGTTGTAATAAATAATATGTGAGAGCGTTTGGCAGTGAACTCAGCTTTCAAGATAGGAAGTAAACTGCATATAACTTGTGTTATTTTTGTTAGATGAGTGTATTCTTTGCTTGAGCGTAGGTACCTTAGGGATAGTTTTCCAAAAATTAGTATTGATCTAAAGATGTACAATGACTCAAAGAATCTCAATATCAAATGAAGATTTGCAATGGATGAATTTGACATGAAGAAAAAATTTGGGTTTTGGCAAGTGAAGATGAGGGATTTTCTTGTTACAACAAGAGAACCATAGAATGCTAGGAGTACAAGAGTGACAATGAGTGGGAGGATGCAGATAGGCTAATCTGAGGGCTAATAGTATGATTTGGCTAAATCTTGCTGATGGAGTGTTATATGATGAACTGAAAGAGGACTTGGTACCAAAGATGTGTTCAAAATTGGAGAATTTATGTATGAAAAAAATCCTTCGACCAATTGGTTATACTTGAGATCAAAGCTCTATATATTGTAGATGAAAGAGGGCTAGAGCTTCATAAAGTACCTCAACATATTCAACAAAATCATTGTGATTTGATTACTATAGAGCTTACTCTATACAAAGAGGATGATGCATTATTTTTATTGACTTCATTACCTTCATTGTATGAACATCTGGTCACAACCCTCTTATATAGAAAAGATGATATAGATTTTGATGAGGTTACTTCAACCATATTATCAAATGGGATGTGTAAAATACCTAACAAAGAGGATAAAATCCTTGAGGCTTTGTTTATTAGAGGTAGTACAATAGACAGAGGGTAGATCAAAGATAAATCTAGATCAAAGTCTAGACTTAAAGGCACCAAAGCCAAATGTTGGATCTTGCAGAAGGTGGGGCATTTTCAAGAAAGATTGTATGGGTCAATGGCCTGAACCTAGTAGACATAAAGGTCAATTTTCATGTCAAGCAAGTGTAGCAAAATCAGGCTGCTCTTACTACATTGTCCAAAGAAGAATAGGTTTCACATGTACAACCATATAATAGAGGATCTATATTAATGGGGATCAATATGCATTGCAAAGTAATATGGATTGGTATAATACACATTAAGACGTTTGATGGTGTTTCAAGGACCTTATCCAATGTGCAGCATGTTCTTGAGTTGTGTAAGAACTTGCTATTGTTAGGTATACTAGAGTCAAATGGTTGGAGGTGGCAAACAAAAAATGGAATTTTGAAGATATCTAAAGGAGCATGATGGCGATGAAGAATTGAAAAGGTAGGCAATATATACAAGTTGGATCTAGATACCATTGTAGGTGAAGTTGCCATAGTAACTTTTGAAGAAGATCCCAAAGACCTCACGCACTTTTAGTACCTACTTTTGGGTCATATTAGTGAACATGGTATGAGCAAACTATCCAAGAGACAAGTACTGAAGTCCATAAAGAGTTGTAAGTTAAGTTTTAAAAGCATTTTTTAATAGGAAAGTAAGGGAGAGAATTTTAGACTATGCATTTTCATGTATGTGATCCACACTCATAGCTCCAAAATCTGGAGTACTACATTTTATATCTTTGGTAGAAGACTACTATAAGAAAGTATGGGTCTACACCATAAAGCAAAAAATAGAGATCTTCTCCATCTTTAAACAATGGAAGATGATGTTGTAGAAACACAACAAGAGGAAGTGAAGTGTTTAAGATTTGATAATGGTGGAGAATACAAATTTGGAGAGTTTGATTGGTTTTGCAAGAGCAAAGGAATAATCCATCACTTCACCATACTAGGCACTTACATCAAAATGGTGTGGCTGACTGGATAAATCATACACTCTTGGTAGGAGCTTGAAGTGTTTTAACCAAGTCCAGATGGGGAAATAGTTTTTGACTAAAAGACATAACACTACTTTTTATTTGGTAAACATCTCTTCCCTCTACTGCTCTTGAGTTTAGGACACCAATGAAAAAAAATGGAAGATTGGCCTGTAGGTTACACTTCACTTAGAGTGTTTGGATATACAACTTATGTTCAAATTTAACAAGAGCAAAAGATAAATTAACTACCAAATCTAGAAGGTGTATATTTTAAGATATGATAAGAATTCAAATGATTTAGATTGTGGATCCGGTAACATGCTTGCTTATTGTGAGTAGAGATGTACCATTTGATCACACTAATATGATGGAGATGACTACTATATTTAAAACAACTTGCTCATCTATAGGAATATACTACGCATTTATTTCTCCAACCAATGCCTTCTCCGGAATAAAATGACAATGAACCTCAATATGTTTGGTCTTGGCATGAAATATTGAATTGCTAGAAGTTTAATATTGGTGATATTAGTTTTATATAAGATTATAAGATCATGAAAAAGCATATTCCATATTTTTAGTAAGGCATGAAGCCAAATTAATTCACTTGTAGCATTAGTGGCACCACTATATTCTATTTGTATCAATGATAAAGCAACAATTGCTTCTTTATGACCAACTAATTGCAAAACTTACAAGGTTAAAAACATAACATGATGAAGATCTTCTATCTTGAGTACTTCTTGCCGAATCCATATCAATAGAACCTTGTGGAATGGGTAACCCACTAGTAAATAGTGAAGATCAAATTAAATGGTAAACTTCACATAACATAAAATCCCTTGTACTGTGTTGAGATGTGCTTGTATAAATCTACTTACTAGTGCAACTAGACTTGTTAGATTTGGTCTGGTAAAGTCAAATTACTCAAACTGCCAACAATCTAACTATACATATTTGGATCAACTAACAACTCACCATCGTTGGCAGTTAACTTAACAAAACTTGGGAGAGGATTTACACACCATCATACCAAATTTCTCCAACATGTTGAGAGAATATTAGTAGCCAAAGGTAGTAACCAAAAGTCATTATAGTGTTGAATAAACTCAATACCCAAGAAATATTTGAGTTCTCCCAAGTCCTTCAACTGAAATTTTACCTGCTGGATGAGATCTTGAGCGCTACGGGGATAATCAAGTCATCACCATAGATGATCAATAAAATTATATTGTCACTAACTTGTAGTCTGTAAAGCAAAGAATCTGATGGCCAAACTCAAATCCAATGGATAAAAGACAGAAATTATCTTGGCATTCTAAGCTCGTGGAGTTTGCTTAAGTCCATAAAGAGACTATTTCCATTAACAAACCTTGTTTGAATATCTTGGATCTCCATATCCAAGAGGTTGGATTATACACACCTCCTGCTCCAAATTTTCATTTAGGAAAGTGTTATTAAAGTCCATCTAATAGAACTTCAACTTGTTTAAAGTGGCCAATGCTAAGAGAATATGAATTGATGACCTCTTGGCAAGAAGGCTGAATGTCTCATGAATATCAATTTCATATTGCTGTGAACAGTCATTTACAATGAGCCTTGTCTTGTACCAACTCAATAAACCATCCAAATTTCTCTAGATCTTAAAATTCCACATGCAACAAATTGCTTTCTTACCAAGGTCTGGAGGGCAATCTAGCCATGACTAAACATAGCAGTCTGATTTGTAATAGTGGGTATCTCGATGTCTAACATAACTATCTGCACTATTTTGGATCCAAATTTGCATCCTACAGGGATAGCACATTTCTCATACTTGTCAACAAACACACCATCTTGGTTATATATAACCTGAAATTGTTCTCAATAATTTGGTCAATGGAAACTAGGTTCTTGGTGATTGTAGACACATGAATGACTTCTCCTAAACCACTAAAATTCCTTGATGGAGATGAGAATGTGATAGAGACTATTGGAGTAATATTATGTTCAGTATCAGCATCTGTATGCAACCAATAATTCAAATCAAAGTATTTTTGGAATTAAAAACACTAGTATAACGTGTCATGTTTTTGGATTAAATACACTAGTACAATGTTCATAAACTCTGGGTGGTAAATTCTTGTTTATTCATGGTCAATGATGCAGCCATATAAATCATCATTAGGAGATGATTATCCAAGTAGGAATATTTCTCTGTATATGGAGTTTCCCTGTTCAAGTACAAGCTTGTGTCTTCAACCAAGTATTTTCAGAATATTTTTTGATTTACAATAATTGCAGAACCTGTCTATTGTGGACTTGCCTTGAATTACATAATGTCTTTGTGAGGATTGACCTCTACCAATGGCACCTCCACAAAGTGAACTTCAAGATCCTCTAAGTCTTGCTTGATGTCTCCCAATAAATAGCACCTGATTTTGAGCAACAAGATTATTTCCACCACCTTGCAACTGCACTTCTTCAAAGACTAACATCATGACTAGCTTGTCAAATCAAGGATAAGTATCTCTAATGGCTATAGATATCTCAAAAATTTTATAATCCTTTGGGAGACCTTGAATAGCATGAAGAATAAGATAATCATCGTCAACCTTAATTCTAATGCTATTTAATTGTTTAACTAAACCATGGATGTGATAAATATAATTGGTGATACTTAACCTCCATTTATGATAAAAAAAAAATCCATAAACAGATCTAAGGTAGATAGCACCTTAAATCTTTGTAGGTTCATGTGCCTACTCTTTTATGCCACATATCAAGACAAGTTATCTTAAAACAAGTCTTCTCATAATAGTTTTTGATTTACAGTAATTGCAGAACCTGTCCATAGTAGACTTGCCTTGAGTTACATAATGTCCCTGTGAGGATTGACCACTACCAATGGTACCTCCACAGAGGGAACTTCCATGTCCTCTACCTCTTGCTTGACCTGTCCCAATAAAAGCACCTGATTTTGAACAACAAGTCCATTGCCACCACCTTGCAACTGTATTTCTTCAAAGACTAACATTATGACTAGCTTGTCAAATTAAGGATAAGTATCTCTAATTGCTATAGATGTTCAAAATGTTTATCCTCCTTTGCTAGACATTGGATAGTATGAAGAATGAGATCATCATCTTCACCATTAACTCCAATGATATTCAACTGTTCAACTAAACCACAAATGTGATAAATATAATTGGTGATACTTGAATTGTCGTTCTTAACCTCCATTAGTTGATACTTCAATTCAAGCTTTCTTGCCTTTGGCCACATGTGTAAAAAATTGCTAATGTATCCCAAACCTCCTGATAAAGTATCAACTCCTTGTATGTAACTAAACAAAGATGGAATACACACAAAGAAAGGTAATGCACTGCTATAACGTATCTCCAAGCACGCTCATCAAGATCTGAAGGAGCACCTGCTGGACAACCTTCAAACATTCTATATTTCCGTACTGAATGATTTGTTCTTTGTCAAACTCTCTTACTCGTGATGCCACTATAAGTATAGAGTTTAGTACTTATGGTATAAATTAAAAAAATCAGATCACAATGGAGGCCCTCTCACCAATTTGAACCAAAAAGGCTCTCACAATCTCTCTCTGCTGATACTATATTACGAAGTGAAAAATAAGAAGTGGAGATATCAAAGTTCACCAAAAAATGATATGTGGAACACAAGTCAAGTCATGCTCCAATATATATATAGGAAAATAAAAGTATACAAGTGTGTTAAGTCTCTCTTCACCATAAATTTAAAATGGTGACTAAAGATTAAAACAATTCCGTGGGGTATTATCTTTTGATGCTCTATCAACAGGTATAATTGCAGGGATCTATATGATTATTTATTCCTCCGAGGAGAGACAAAGAATAATTAGTGCTAATGTTTTATGAGGATAGAAGATAACTTCCATGATGATATTAACAATATTCATTTGCTATGGTATGGAAATATAGATGCTTACATAGAGAGATGGGTGGAGTGTACTATAGGACACTATCAATCTCTCTATGCCAAGTACCTAAGGACGGACGTAGCTTCCCATCAAAAAATTGAACGATAAATACTTTCTATTTAGCTTGTTTTACTAATGATGAGTGTATTCTTTGCTTGAGTGTGGATATCTCGACGATAACTTTTCTAACAGAGATATGATCATGGAGCAATATTGGTTTACTGTCAAAACAAATTCAGAAGTGAATTTCCGGGGAAAAGTGAATGATACTTCGGAATCACATGTGGATACTGTGGACACGATGAGGAGGATATTCGTGCAATAATGGAAGCCTTGCCGTCTCAACGTTATTCCTCTCATATAAAAGGATTGTCGAGTCGTGTCAATTCCAAGTCCTTCCTCGCACTCAAGCAGTTTGAATTGCATTTGCCCTGCACTATCTCATTCTTGTTTGGCTCACAGGGTACCCGGCTTTCTCTCAAGATGATAAAGATGAGGTTCAGATTGCCTGCCATTCGAAATGCATTGTGTATGCATTGTTTATTTCAATGATGTTGGAGGATTGTTGAAATGCTAGATACGCTGAAATGGTCTAGAAAAGATCACGATTCGTGCTTGTTGCCAAATATTGTAGGAATGCTACGTAAGATCGATTTAACATTCTTGGGTACTGCATACCCATTATCCATCCACGAAGATGAAATTTTATTTGGGAACTGTCTTCCAGTGTCCAAGCTAAAGACTTGATTTTTACGTTAACTATGTCTGGGTGTCTTTTCTCTTGCGCTCACTCAATCTTGTCCCCTGGATTTTGTAGCGCTAGAATCTGTCGATTGTCTTTCCCACCTTCTACTGACACATACATACCTGTCCTGAATGTTTACCGCGTTTACGTAACAGGCATAAGGGCACCCCCCTCTGTCAACCTGGCGGCCGAATGAAGCACTGCAATTTCTACTAGTACTGTGTACACGATCCTGAAATCCACTTAGACCACTTCCGGTTAACCCGACCCGAAGATGGACAAACTCGTGTGCTCCCAACGAGGTCAGGGAGGGGGCAGTGCTTCAAAGACAGCATGCATGTGGAGTACTTATGTGTTCGCGACCGTGTTCTGTATACAAGTTCTGCAGCTTGGGCAACTTGCCGATGCAGGACCAATTCTGGCTTCCAGCCAAGGTCATTGCCGCAACATCACCCTTAAAAGGAATGACGGGGAGCAGTTGGTGTGCTGCCTACCGCAATCTAAAAAAAGGGCCGAAAGATTTGTGCTTCCTACTGTTACTTCCCTGCGTGAAAGGAAACCCGCACATGAGCTAGCACAAGACCCTGAATATGTCTCGAAGTACAATTTGGCGTATGCCAGAATGAAGAATTTGTCGGACGATGACCCCAGAAGTCTCCTCAACCAGTGGCATATACATTGTTCTTTCTGCAATGAGGCGTTCAACCAAAGATCGACTCCCTATCCAAAGGATGAGCCAACAGGCCAACATCTCCAAATACATTACAGTTGGACTTTTCTTCCATGGCATAGGATGTTAATATACTTCCATGAGAAAATTCTGGGTAAATTGATCGGAGATCCCGACTTCGCTCTTCCGTTCTGGAACTGGGACAACCATCTTCCTGAAACTAATGCAAATTGGATACCTAGCATGTTCCTCGCGGACTTCCTACTCACATTCGCAAACGGCACCAAGGTCAACAATTCTCAACTCGTCAACGCCAACAGGAACCCGGCCCATTTCCCAGGGAAAGCTCTTCCACTGGCTTACGATGCTGAGGGTGAACTAAATGGAATGCAGAATCTTACGGACCAGGAAATCATAGATGGAAACTTGAATACGATTTGGAACGATGTGGTCAACCAAATCAGCAGTGAGCGATTTCTCGGTGGTCCTTACCGCAGTGGTACCAACCATTCGACGAGTACTGTCCCAGAGGGGAAATCTCCAGGAATATCTGGTTCCGCAGAAGAACTTCACAACCCTGTGCACGAATGGGTGGGCTTGTACAAAAAATCAGGCGAGCCCGACAATCCAGACATGGGAAACTTCATCTTCGCTGGACGTGACCCAATGTTCTACACTCATCACGCCAACATGGACCGCTTTTGGGACGTGTGGAAAACTCTTTCTGACACCACGACTCCAGGAGGCGACAGGAAACGGATGGACAGCAATGACACCGATTTCCTCAACACGGAGTTTACATTCTACGATGAAAATGGTGACATGGTGATCGTGACTGTGAATCAGACACTCGACAGCGGAAAGCTGGGATACTCGTACCAGGATATGTCAGAATCAGATAAGCTGTGGATCGAGCACCAGCCGAAGAACACGACCTCAGCCTCCGGCACCATGAATACTGTAATCTGGGAACCAAGCGACTGTCCCGAAGTGGATCCCAACGCAAACAACTTCATCGGGGATAGTCCACTGTGCTTGAAGCTTCCGCGTCGGGCTCCCACGGAAGAGGATCTGAAAGGAACGCAGGTGAACAGGGTAGACCAGTTGAGCGAGGGAATCATAGTAGAGGGCGTTCAAATTCCCCATGGGCTCTACGTCCACTTGGACCTGTACATCGACGATCCCGGAGCCGATAGAACTACTGATATAGATCTATCTGACTATATAGGCACCTTCTCCCATCTGGCTAGCGGCATTGCAACTGAGGCAGGTGAAGATGAGGAGTATGAACTCTTTGACATTCAATTTACGACTGGTGTGTCCTTGAAGAGACTGGGAATCACGGACTACAATCTCAACACTACGGTTACCATAGTGCCAAAGTTCAGGGAGAGCAATGTTACGATCAAGTTCAGGAACATCATACAACAATTCCAGTGATTCATGCGAGAAGGATTGTGAGCATCTTGTCTTTGAGCATGTGAATTGTGTTCTCGATGAAATTCCATGCCATTGATATGGCCAACTATGCCATGTGACAACTTAATTGAAGTATGCATAGTTAACTGTTTAGTACTTTACCTTTGTTTGCTGGATCTCGTTGATCAGATGTTTCCGGCTTGCTGTGCACGTGCAGCTGGATCTTCGGGTCATCTACATATGGATGTCGAGAACAATTTCAGTTTCTGTTAGTTTAGCTTACTTGGGATGTAAGCAGGCCGAGCGTAGCCGCTGGATAGAGGTTGTGGCGTATGGTCGTTCTCCTGATCAAAGTGGTCTTACTTGTCTTTTCACGTGGTTACCGCATTACCTCATGAGTAAATAAAGATGCGCAGTTCTCGTGCATTTTAAATCCGTTCTGTATCGTTAATTGATTATCGAGTGTTCATACTGTGATGTCACGAATTCTTAGACGGAACATGTCTTCAGCTCTCATCCTGAAGCCTCATCGTTTCCTCTTGTAAACCGATGTAAGAAAATAGCTTTAACTACTATTTAATAGAGTTCATTCAGAAAGCTCGACAAGATAGACGTGAAGTAGAGTTCGGAGCCAAGAAACAAAACCAGCAAATGGATTCAGACAACTTTCAGTGACCTTGTTTAAGTACAAGGCTCTACACCATTGGAGGGCAGATATTGTATGACCGAGAATATTTCAGTGTTGATTATAACGATAATAAAACTACATTTCCTGGTTCAGAATTAGTAATGCATGGCGTAGCACTGACCGCTAGTTAAGGATCAACAAGACGCTTGCTAGAAAACGATAAATTTCAATTACTGCAGCTTAGAGTGATCAGTCTGTCAGCAGTGATTCTCATCACAAATATTGGGACATTCATAGAAAAGCTACTGCTTATATCCACTACAGTATTTGCAGTATGAACAGTCGTGAACAATTAGTTGGCTGCAGTACAGAAGAAGCGAACGTATTGAACTTCGTGCAGTTAAGATGAAGCTAATGTACATTGTGCTGTCCACGAATTTGGGGACTTGGAGGAAGTTAGCTAGTTTTGTACGCAGCTTTTGAGGTCTAATTCGCATATTCACCATCTCTAGTGTCGGCTCCAGCAAAACAGGAAGAAGATTACGATCCTTCACCAAATTTAGAAAATGCTTTTAAAACTTCATGTAGAATAAGTTCAATCACTTCGATCTCAAGTTGACATTACCTATGCAGGTAGATGAGATTCTACAGTTCAACTCTATCATGGAAAGAGCATACACAAAACGTACGAAGTTGTTTTTGTTCGTCGTTTGGACCTTTTCCCAATAATTAACCTCGTGATTTTCTTGTTTCTTTCTTACACTTGCAACAGCTATACTACTATTTTCGAGCCAGTACTTTAGCTGGAATTTAGTACATGCTATATATTGCAAAGGCCCATGAAAACTTGATGCCAAATATGGAAGAAAACTCTTGATTGCTCCAGGCTCATAACTGAATATCAACTTGCAAAATATGAAGGATTGCTAACCTGTTTTTTTTTTCCTTAGTCTATTTGTTATTGTGTTCAATGATTGACTCATGGTTGAGCACTCTCATTCCTTACATGCAAATGCTTTGGTGCATGCCAACGGTTCTTGATTGCAACTATTTATCTAGGTGGTGGCACATTCAAACCATTGTACTTCCTTTGGGGCCAAAGGTCTCTTGGTTGCAGCAAAGGTCTTAGTTCTTGTACTTATTTGGTGTAGATCTTCCTCATGCTCAACCTCTTTGAATTCATTTCTTCCATATGCACTACCTCCTTTGTGCTCATTCATATAAACTGAGTGGTTGCCTTCCACTCTAAAGGAAAGCGGTATAAAACCACTTTCTAGGCTCTACAAGCCTATAGCCTAGCCTAAGCTTAAGAAAGGAACATAATACAACAACAAAATAGTTTTTTCATGAAAATGTGATCACTACAAAATCCTCCAAATTGCTTCATTGCTTCTTAGCACCAAGAAATTTAGAAATATATCTATTGGTAAATTCTAGTCTCCTCCTTTTTAAACTTTATATACTATCAATAAACAATTTTCCAAGATTAAATAATTACTTCCAAGCAAGAAGATATCTAGCTGGAAAATCTTGTTCACTCTTCTTCTTGAATCTTGTATATTATTGGTATATATCAAGCTATCTACTCCAAATTGCACCTTCTAGCACCTTTAAGAATTGAATATATTCTTGATATTTTTCAAAATAAGAAAAATTTATGTAAACAACAAACAAGCTCCCTTATGAAATCAATGAGCATAGAGTTATAAGCTACAGATGATAGAAAAATATAGTATTTATCAAGGATATTAGAATTTACAATCTCCACTAAACTAAAGAAAGTTAAGTTTTCTTAATTCTTTTGTAAAATATCTACAAGCAAGTTTCCAAATATTGATACTTTGTAAAGATTTGCTTTCTAATCTATCACCACCATAAATTTCAATCCCTTTATAGTTTTCATTCTTGTCAACATTTGCTTTATAGTTTAATTATTGCTTCTATCAATAGTGGTTCTTCCTATTTTTCTTCTCAAGTTACAATAATTTCATTAAAGTCATGCAAAGAAATAAAATTGTCTTATATATTAATATTAAAATTTAAAGTAAAATAAATAAAAATCAAACTAAAGCAAATATGAAAGTTTTTGGATACAGAAATCCATGTAAGATATTACATGATTATAAGAAAAGATGATACCTCAAGTTTTCTTAGAGTACACATTTTCTTTTTTTTGTTTAGTTTTTGTAGCAGTTTGCAAAGGATGGAAGAATGTTTTATACCAACTACCATTGGCATGGAGTGGAAGTCTGTAGCAATTGAACAAGAAGGAGAGCCTGTACCAAAGGATTTTGACAAAGAATACCTTTGGGTTTGGTGAAATCTTGATTTGGTTATAGTCATTATAACTATCTCCAAAACTATACCTCTCATAACCTGCATTCTTTTTTCAATATCTCATCCATGAATGGCAAGGCATAGTAGTTTTTTTTATAAAAATATTGAGCTTCTTGTAATCCACACATAACAAGGCCAATATATATATTTCCATAGCATTGGATAATTGATTGGTGAGTGAAGCTTCCCATTCTTCTTTTTCATAATCATAATTAGAGACACCAATTTCAAATTCTCTATCTCAAGATAAACTTTGTCTCCTTGAGCTTATCAATCTACTCCTTTGCAATCAAAGCTATTGGTGGGTAATGCAATGTTGCTTTTGGTGGACTCATCTTGGATGTGACTCCACCTCTATTTGGTGCTTCTCCAAGGTGACTTTCTTGAGATCCTTGTAATGAACGTAAACACATAGATGAACTTGTAAAAGATCTCCTCAAATCTTACCTTCTCTTCCTTGGTAATATTTGGACCACACTTGAGGGTAGATAGTCTCTTCTATCTCCTCAAGTGTCAATGGTGATTTATCAAGATCATTCAAAACCTCTGGCTCAAGTATAAAATCCATAGCACATAAGGAATGCATATCTTAATTAGATTCAAACTCATCCTCCTCTATGGAAGTCTTTTTTTCCATGCTTGTGTCCACACCTAAAGCTCCTTCTTTTGAATCTAACTCCCAATAATTATAAAATGGTGTTTTTGAATGTGAAGTGTGGATTGTGTTAGTTATAGGAACTATAACTCAATGTTTGATGGCCTAATCTTCAAGTACCCTTTGTGCCATCAATCAATTGTACAAGTTGCTCTCAACCATGGCCTCCTAGGTAGCAAATCATAACTTGAATATTTCAAGACTGGAAAGTCATGAGATTTTAAATTCCCATAATCAATATTATCACCTTGTCCATCACACCTACTAGTGTTTTGTTGTGGTTTGCGTAACTAGTGAAAAGTAGTTTAGTATGGTTTATCTCCACATTATTGGAGTAGATTGTAAGACAGGTCCCACGGTTGAGCTTTTGCTATGTGAGCAATTTATGTACATGTATATGATTCACCAAGTGGAATATAGTCTTGTCCTCTTTGAGTGGCTCTTATGTATATAGGTGGTGGAGAGTTGATAAAAGGGGGTGTATTTTAGTCTCAAAAGTCTCAAGTGGGAGGAGGACATGGGTGAGAGTTATAACAAAGCGTGGGCATTAGAGCATCAAAGGAAGCACTTGAGTAAAGATGTCTCATGCTCTTGATCCACCACTTTTGAGTCCTTTTCTCATCAAGCTTCAGGTTCTACAATGTGATAAACTTTAAGGTTGGATGGTACTGCAATTTGGGGTTGCATACATGAAGTTGGTGATGGGAAGCTAGATCCATTTGTTCTTCTTGTGCTTATTGATGAGCAAGTTTGGGACTTGAAAATCTATGTGCTCTTGTAGATGGAGAAGGATTTAATCTTATTCAATAGCTTCAAGTTGGAATTGGGAGGTCCATTTGGCAAAAAGAGAAACAATTAGATTATAAAAATGGTAAAAGTGATTGGGTCCCAAGAGGAAAAGTCTAGAGCTTTGTCTACCATCAAGGGAGAGAAAGAAGGGCATTCAGGAAAAAAGACCATGGTTGAAGAGAAAAGCTAACAAGCTATAATTTGGAGACAATAAACAAGTGATTTGAGGAGATTTTCAAGGGATATGATTGATTGAGTCAAGGGGAGTAGAATTCATACTCAGGTGCACAAAATGGACACTTTGGAGAGCTTTGCCACACATTTTCACAATCTGTCCATGGGGTTGTAGAGAAGACAAAGTGCTTATAATGCTGAGTATAAGAAATTTTAGTTTTGGATTAATCTTAAATCAGATCTTGTTGATTGAAGTTGTAGCTTTGGAAAGTAAGGTGTTGGAAATGAGATGATGATCATATTTGGATTTTTTATCACTCCTCAACTTGTGGTATGAATCAATTTATAAAAATTTCTAATAATTTTGATTTAATTTTCTGAAATTCTTCAAAGGTATGAATTATTCAAATGGAGAATTCAAAGTCTTGGATCATGCATACATGGGTCTGAGAGCTCACAAGTTAGTCTCGCAAAGAAATTGATTCATATCTAGGGATTGGGGTTGGATTAGGCTACTAAATTTTCAAGGGTCTAGACAAGGGCAAAACCAACTATTATGAACAACTTGGCTGGCTCTTGGTCTGTTGTAAATGAGAGTTGATGTAACAAGTTATACTCAAAATACTATCATAAGCTCGGTAGAACATTTCCATCTTCAATCATGATTGAATCTCAATTATCCCATTTTTGTGACTATGATTAAAGATTTTAGTTTTATGGAGTGTATTTAAGGATAAAGTAAACCTCTTATCAAGAAATCTATAGAAAATTTCCAAGAACCAAGAGCAAACCCTCAATTAGAGATTTCAAAATAAGAGTGGAAACTACAAAAAATTGGCCAAGTTTGAGAGCTTGTCAAGGGAGCTTTAATAGTTGGATTTTGGCTTGCATCATACCATTGGAAAGCTTATTTTATAGCTTTCCATTGATTTCTAGGTAATTTGAACCAAATCAACACAAAAAATTATTTTTCATCTGAGTTGCATAGAGTTTTCCCCATTCAAAAGGCATGGAATTTCCCAACTTGGAGCACAAATTGGATTAAAAGTTGGAGTACAGATTGGAAGAAACTTGTATAAAAATTAAATCAGCTTGAGGATAGGAAAGGATGCTCTAAAGCTTATTTTTGCCAAAAGCATAGGAAGTTATTAAATTCATGTGGTTGGATCCTCTCCGTGCTTGCATGCTTGTTTGTATGCCCAATGGGCTTGGATGAGTGTGCTCAGATTCTTTCCTTTTAGGAGTGCTATGTATTTCTCCTTAGTAATACTAGAAGTGATGACCATCAGACCAGGATAATGTTTATACTCATACTAGAACTTCAATGCACTCAACAACAAAAACTCCAATTGGTCATCACTTCCAACATTACCCAGAAGAAATACATAGCATTCCTAGAATGAAAGAATCTAAGAACACCAATCCAAGCCAATTGGGCATGCAAACATGAATCCAAGCATGTAGAGGATCCAAACACAAGAATCCAACAACAAATCTCCATTTTTTGGCAGAAATTAGCTTAAAGGCCTCCTACTCTATCCTGAAGTTGATTTCAATCTATACTCCAAGTTTCTTCCCATCTATGCTCCAACTTTCAATCCAATTTGTAGTCCAAGCTGGAAAATTCTATGCCTTTTGATTGGGGAAAACTCTTGCAGAGCAATTGAAGGAGCACACAACAAGGAAGTTCCAAGAATCAATCACTATTGTGTGCATGATGTTGAAGATTACAAAAGTAGGGTAGAGTTGATCAATAAACTGTGTAGAGGCAAAGGAATTTCCTTTCTCCTAAACTCTAGAGGGAAGGGAATTTCATGCAAATGGAAAATTATTGCAAAAGACCAAGTATAGAACCACCTTTGGTTCTTTGACATATGACTTGAATTTAAATCCAAACAAGAAAGTGACAAAGGATCATTTTGAGTTAGTTGTGGATGCATAAGCAATTCTTAAGTTAGTATGTAAATATAAGATAAGATTAGTAGATAGGATTAGTGATGAGTGATATAAGTGTAATTATAACATTTCTAACATCCCTTAGCTTGATCTCTTCATTGAGAAGTAGAGAATTGCATATATGGGTTGCGACCCAATGTAAATTTTTTTTCTTCTTCCTCATCAAATTTTGAATGCAATTTTGATCCTTAGTGGGTCTGCCTGCACTTTGCATCATTGATTGTATACTTGGTAAAGTAAAGGTGGTGAATCTTGTAGTAGGAATGTGTGATTGAATACCTATTAGGATATTTGCACTATTTCAAGGCAAGTTATCCCTAAAGTTTTCAAGGAGCAAGACAATGCAAAGAGGGTTTTTGGGAACAATGGAGTATTGAAGGTACCACACAATAGACAAGCTAGTTCGACAATTAATTTCACAATTTTCTTGGGATTGCACCTTCTGGAAGGATACTGCATAAGTAGCAAAATCATGAAAGGGATAAGGACTTCAAGGTAAATTTAACCTTTGAGGTGAAATGAACTTTGGGGTTAAGGCTTTTCATGGAGAAGAGGCCTTTAGCACGAAGTGAATCATCACCTTCAAAATTAACTAGGAACAAATCTTTCATGAAAGTGACTCTAATTTCTCTTTTTCTTAGAGTGCCCCTATGGATGACTCTACCCTCTTTTGAGAGTGGTTCCTACCCAAGAGGTTAAATAAGAAATAATAAATGAATTGTGACATTGTGACCTATTTCCTTCAAATCTAGTCGTTCCAACCCACATCCTTATGAGAAAAAACTATTTTTATCATTTTACTATCAAGTTTCATGCATATATACATTGCTACACAATATAAATCCTTGTCAAGAACATACACTATAGAAGCACAACTCACTCATAAGTCATATATGAACGCTAAAAGTGCCATAATAATCAATTTGTTCTTCAACTCAAATCACATTCACATAAATCAATACTTGATCATTCACTAAACACTCTACTAAGATGTGCATTGATTGCAATCAAGCCACACCCACTCTAGCTAAGAGACTCTAGGTGATGCTTGCCGGTCTCTATACACCATAGCCAAGAACTCAAAAGCTCAACATCAAAAAAGTGAGTTGTCTAGTGTTGCACTTTGAAAGTATACTCCTCTGCTTGACCTAGGTCTCCAACCCTAATGGTGCCACTAACATCACATCTAACAATGCAAATGGTGCAAGTGATGGTGGGTCCCACTATATGATCAATAACCCTAACCTAACATTCAACAAGTAGTCCATGAGTAACTACCAAAATACCCATGACTATTAACACTACTACTCCAATGTATGAGCAACCTACCTTCAGCATTACAAATGGCATGATAGATGTCATGAACATATACATTACTATACAACATAAATCACTATCAACATCATATATTATAGAAGCACAACAACACATAAGTCATACATCAACGTTAAGTGCCACAATTGTCTCCCTACTTGGTGGTTACGTCCCTATAACTCCAGATAGCCATCTAATCCAAGTATATGGTATACTTTATGGTGGCCAAAGATTAGGAGGCCGGGTGCTATCAAGCCCCATCATTAGTTGCATGTCTACAATTTATATCATAAATGGGTGAACTAGTTATAAGTCACATACATCTAAGACATAACCATTGTCCTTGAGAAACCACCATGAAAGGAGGGGTCAAACATGCCATATGCCATCCTCCAATAGCTATCACACACTAACATAGAAGCAACTCCACTAGAAGAGCTACATAACATACACCGCAAGCTTGCAAGTACAAGTGCTAGGCTTGGATCTATAGCACCATCAATTTTTGGACTGTGACATGGTGCATAATTGCACACATGATCCTTCCAAACAATTACATCATGTTCTTCCAACATAAGGACTGCAAAAGGCAAAGCCTCATGCACTCTCCAGATAGTGTGGCTTGTAATAACATCAAGTGTCATCGATGTTGTCTATTGTAGATATACATGATCACTTGGATGTAATTGACCAATCAAGGGTCTATAACCTCCTCCTTGAATGGTAGCATAACATAAGGTATCCCTATGTTGAGCAATTGTCAAGTTCTCAAAGACCATCAACATCACTCTCTGAAAGATCTCTACCTATTGAGAACATGCACTCACCATATGTCTAGATCATCCAAGTTCTAAAATACAATAGCATCTTGAAAAATGGCTATAGGTAGATTTGGGTCTTGTCCATAGAGTAGAAGTAAGAAGAGAAGGATGTTACGAAGGCTTGCCAACTGAACAGAAAGCCCATGGCCAACCAAGGTAATTGGAGATCCCAATCTCCCAAGTGGTCTCTCTACAAACCATACTTCCACAATCCTCTCTTCATAGTTTGAACCGCTCTCTTTGCTAAGCCATCTGCCTCAAGGTGATCTTGAGAGGTGGTATGATGACTAATCAAGGGCTTGTCACATAGGACCTAAAACTCCCCCAAGAACTCTATATCTTGATCCATCAAAACTTCACCTAAAATGACTTAGAACATGATCTAAGTAAGTTGTCCCTTCACTAGACTTGTCAAAAAGTGCCAACAAGTCAGTCCACTTGGAGAACTGCTTTACCATAACCAAAACATATCAATGATATCTCAAAATCAACGGTAAACGTCCATCAAAGTACAAACTCCAATGGCAACCCAATCCCATGATAGGTAATGGGTGTAATTGTGACATAGAAGCATTAAATGATGCTCTAACGCAATCACAAACCACACATCTAGCAACATACTAATATACACTAGTATGCATACCATGCCACCAATAATGGCTTTGGAGTAAGATATATGTACATTTTACTCCAAAATGTCCTAGCTCCTCATGGGCATGATGGACCAATTGTGGTCTTTGAGATGGAAGTGGTACTAGTTGCACTCTACCATTCCCCCATACATGCAGAGGTGTTTGCTCTTCAATCTAAACCTTGGTTTTCTGAAGAACACATTCTCTCTCCTTGGCACCAACTATACCACCCACAACACCAATGCACTAAAATAATCTATCACTAAGATATCATCACAAATGTCTTGCTGAACTATACCAATATCTCTACACTTTGGATCTGTGACCTCAATAACTCTTCTTGTATGCATTGAGAGAGATACCACCAAAGTCTCAAAAAATATACATAGGAAAGGTAGATGCATACCAACGTGGCATCAGCTCCTCATCTATCTCACCATGCCCACATGCTTTGGTCTGATCTTGCTAGCTAGGACATAAGTTTCTACTCAACCCACTTGCATCACGGTTCACCACTCCAAGTCTATGAATAACTATGAATTCATACTCATGTAAAATCAAAATTCATTGTGCAAGCTTCCTTGAAAGCTTGTTGGACTCAATTAACCACTTCAATGGTTGATGATCAATGATGATCAATGATGAGAGTGAAGAGGCTACCAAATATGTAACATATGAAATGTGATACTACCCATATTTTTTCCAAGCACTCTCTCTCATATGAACTATACTTTACCTTCACTAAATTGTTGGACCAACTAGCATATGCCACCATAAACTCCTTCTTCTCATCATCATGTTGGGTGAGCATTGCTCCAAGCCCTAACATACTCCAATCAATGTGAACATGAATGGTCATCCTTTGATCAATCTCCTAAGAATAAGGGCAGATCTCAACCTCTCCTTGAGCTCTATAAAAGCTCTCTCTTACTCATCTCCCCAGCACCACTCTTGTGTAAGCTTGGTCAGCTTTGTCAAAGCCTTGGCAATGGCACTAAATCCTCTAACATATTGGTTATAAAAGTTTGCCGACCCAAGGAATGCTCACACTTTGCTCACATCCATAGGCCAAGGAATATGTGCAATAGACTCCACCTTGGTCTTTTAAACACTAAGTCCTCTAGGGTAGATAGTGTGATCTAGATACTCAACCAACTTGTGGAAGAATCTACACTTCCCAAGATATAATTTGAGTCCATGAGATCTCAATCTCTCAAACGCCTCCAACAAATGTCTCTCATGCTCCTCTACAGTAGTGCTATAGACCAAAATGCCATCAATATAGCATTGAGTAAAATCTAACCCTGCTTGGATCCTATCCGTGACCCTTTGGAACTCTACAAGAGCATTCTTTAACTCAAATGGTAAGAACCTCCATTGATATAATACATCCTTGCCATAAGGATCAATAGCCCAAAATGTTGTCTTGGTCTTATCCTCCTCTTTCATAAAAAATTGATGATATCTTGCTCAAAGATCCAAATTACTAAAGACCTTTGTATACACAATCACATCAATGATCTCCTCAAGTGTAGGTATGACATACCAATGAACCTTAGTCTATCAATTGATAGGACAATAATCTCCACACATCTACCTATCTATGTAGTTACTATGCATATCCTTCTTGGCTAGCATCACCGTAGCTGATGCATACTTTCAATGTGAAATCTCCACCAAACCAGCCTCAAAAAGGTTTCTACTCTAGCTATGAATCAATGCTTTCTCCATGTCATTATATTTGAAGGGATGTCAAAAAACTAGTGTATCATTATCACTAGTATGCTCAATCCAAATACCAAGTCTTTGTAGAGCACCCAAATCCTTCATTTAGAAGGAAAAACAACCCATATAGCTCCTCAAGAACCTCCAAACTCTATGTGTTTTCCCTCTTATGAGCTTGTGTCCAAGATCTGGCTCCCAAGTATCCTCTAAAATTGATATAGGAGTGGAAGACATACTAATTGGTTGCATCTAACAACATGGTAGATCCCATCTAAAAATAGACATGATGTGTACTCACCACCACTCCAGTATGAGAATCACCCATTAAAGGAATATTTCTCTAAAATATAGGTTAGAGAAATAGACTTATGAACCTAGAGATGTTGTAGTATATGTAATATCTTCCATAATACACCAAAATAGGGATCTTTGAGACCTTGACCTCAACCAACACAAATATGTTCTTGACATGGCCATCCAGAAATCACCAAATGAATGGGACCATGTCTCTCCAAATCCTATGCCCACAACAAGGAAATATCTACTTGTAGGGTCTTTTGGTAACCCATGATTGCTAACATTAGTAAGAACTTAGGATATAAATATACCAAGTGTGCCACATGGTGTAGAGGCACTCGCCTAGTAGTCTCATCTCTCTATACATAAAAGTACCTTTGTACTTGTATACTTGTCTATAATACCATAGCTAGTCCAATGCTAATCCCACCAAACAACTCCAATAAACATACTCCATCTACTAGATACTACTAAGCAATGAGTGCGGTATCCAAAGGTGACAATGTGATAGAATCCAGAAGCTCATCCTCACAATAGTCTCTTGGTGTTACAAAGGGTCCACTCCAAGCTTATTGCACCAAAAAATCTGCATGTTGTTGCAATGCCTCCTCGGTTGTTCCATTGTACTCCAAATGATCCCACTTGTACTCCAAATCCGAGTGATCTCCTCTGGTATTGGAGTAAACTCTACATAGGTGTTCTCCTCCAATAAGTCACCAGGCCAAATAACGGTACCATTCAAAGCTAAAACTGATTCCATGGTCCATGATTACAGCAAACCAAGACTACCACTACTAAAGTGTATTAGTAGGCAACATACCCATCCCTCACCTGACTATCAACTTGGTCTATAGGAGATTATCTTCTCCCAATAGTCAATATTGAAACCCATGGGATATAACATTGCTCCACCAACTAGCACATCATATGACTCAATTATTGTTACAATGGTCTGAACTCTCACCACATAACTATCAATTGGATGACCAGGCTGAATTTTGGACAATGAGCTCTCCACATGTGATGTACTATGTTCAACCACCCCTAGAGATGTCTGGATCTGAAATGTATGTCTCTCCAAACCCCTAAGCCCTATGCCAAAGAAGGAAGGGATGTAGAAGAAGAACATAGCCCCAATTAGGTGAGTATCAAAGTTTCAAAAATCTCATGAGATTTTTGAAACTTTGGTCCGAGAGGCCAAGAGAAGAGAATCCAAGATGAGAAGGAGAAAGCTGCAAAGACATTGAAAGCTAAGGAAGAAGAGTCTACAATGGCAAGTATACACAAGAAGGAGGGAGGGAGGGATGGAGATATGCATGTGGCCTAAGACATGGACACCAGCCATGAGGGATTGCATGAAGCAAAATCTATTGGATTCATGAAGCAAAACCTATTGGATGCATGAAGCAAATCCTAATCCAATAGGACAATATGACTAGTAATTTACAAATTAGATGATTCACACAATAGGACATGCACTGCATAAATAGAGATGCTCTTTCCTTGCTATTGGGAGTTGGACAAGAAAATCACAACTCATATCAAGTTGGTTACCTCTTCATTGGGTTGCTCAATTGGTCAACATAGACAAGGCAAGAGCTCATGAGGAGCTCAAGAAGTCTTTGGAGCAATTGTAGGCCAAAGAAGCAACTTGTAATGATCACAACTAGATGATGGAGAAGTGGAGGAAGGCAAAGTAGAGCAGGTGAGAGGAGTACCATGGAGACCTTAGAAGAGTGTAGACAAGGGTGCAAGTTCTCAACATTGGAATGAAATAGAAGAGAGCTGAGAAAACTAACAAACCACTTTATGCTCAAGATGAAGACGTCAACATGCTAAAGGCGGAGCTTGAGCAAGTGCACATCAAGATTGTGACCAATGAAATTAACCATGACAATTACAAGAAGCTTGGCAAATTTATGATTGAAGAACTCATGAAGAGGATAGACCAAAAAGAGGAATGAGAAGAACTCATTTATGTTCAGTGAAAGCAAGAGATTCAAAGGGAGATGCAAGCCATACACACTAACCTAGTAGAAGAGCATGCTTTCATGGTTACAATGATGGAGTCTATAGTGAAAGAAATGGTGGGACACATGGAGAAACTAGCCAAGACCCTCCTGCACCAAGCCAAGCTGCAAGACCTGAAGACACAAATCCATGCATTAGAGGCAAAGGGTGTACAACAACTAACAAACTCAAGCACTTGTTCCCTCGTCTTAAGAGTTACACAAACCAGAAGTTCAACATGCTTGGATATTACAAGGAGAAGGTTGAACTACTATTGCAGATGCCAAAGGAAAAAGAGGTTTGGTGCTAAAGGTCATACAATAGTATATAGATTCATGATTTTGTGATTGTAAGCCAACAACTCTTAACAATAGTCAAATTTGTACTTAAAGGCATTTATGATCAATAGCTAAAGGCAATAAATTAGAAGTAGAGAACAAAAGAGGGATGCTGATTCAGCATATGCCATCTAGGTAGCCCTTAAATTAGTTAGGATATGATAAGATAAAATCACATTATCACTAAGTGATGTAGATGTATATATACAATTTTCCATAGATTGTAGCCATAATATCTCCTCAAAAAAGAAGTAGGATTAGTCCAAGGGGCTTAAGCCTAATGTAAACCACATTCATTTTCAATTATTTTTTCATTTATATTTGGATGAGTAGTGGTGATGTCAATATTTGGTCAATATTTGAGTCCCTGAAGAGTGAATATTTGGCCCATGAAGCTTCATACTTATAAAACCTCCACAATTTTATATGGTTGAGTCTAAATTCTTTGTGATTGGTTGCATATTTGGATGAGTGGTGGTGAGGAAGATTGCAATAGGATCACTTGTGCTTGACTATCAAGATATGTATTTGCACTTGATCAGAATGTGTGATTTTTGAGGGACCTAAATGAGCAAACCAATGTGGAGAGAGATCAATCTTGATCTGAAGTGTTGGAGAATACAATGAGTAAAAGTAAACTCAATCCATGACTCTTACAAAATTATGCCTTTTGGGAAGGGTAGTATGAAGTTGATGTACTTGTAGTCAGGAGAACAATAGAACCTTTGGGGTGAAACTACCCAAGAACTAATTATTGTATGGGCTCAATGCTCACAAAAATAATGACCTTTGGCGTTTGTCATGAGACGACATTCATGAAGTAAATCATTAACAAGGAGTAGGTGCTAATGACCATTGGCCAAGTTATTCCTCGATCTGTAGTGATTGCAGAGCAAAGTGACCTCTACGATGAATGAACCATCACCTTCAAGACTAATTTGGAGTAGATCTTTAGTAAAAATGGTTTTTTAACTTTTCCATTGTGTGCTATATGGAGTGACACTACTCTCTTTTGGAGTAAAAAAAAATCTGTTATAGACCTCCTCTTATCCAAGTCTCTGGTAAAATCAACATCCACATACCATGTAAGGACACTTTCTTGGTTATACTCCTCAGCAAAGACATTGGAAATATCTATTATCCCTTTCAAGTAACAAAGTATTCACTTTACAACTCCAATGTTGCTTCCCAAGATTTACTAATCATAAGAGATGTCCAATTTGGTGCAAACCATTGCATACATTAAACTCCCAATAGCACTAACATAAGGAAAATTGGACATAAATATTCTCTCCCCTTCATTTTCTGGGCATTGTGCTTATGATATCTTGAAATTATTTTCTATTGTACTCATGGTTTTGCACTCCTATACCAAAATATAGAAGCAATGTTTCAAGTACATCTTTTAGGATATCCACAATTTTCCCTTCCTCCTGTTCTAGTGGAGTTCAAACCCAAAACCCTCTTTAAGGAACATATGTACTTCAAATTAAACTCCTTACATAGATATAGTAGTCATCTCCATCATACTAGTCTCATCAAATATTACATCTCTTTTCATAAAAAGGTAGCATATGACCAGATCCACAATCTAAATCCTTTGTATCCTTCTCATATCTTAAAATATAAAAATTTAAGATTTGGGATCTAATTTTATCCTTTGCTCTGGTGAAATATGAACATAATTTATACATCTAAACGAGCTAAGGAAAAGTAATCTACAGGCTGACCTTTCAATTTTTCCATTGGTGTACCATGCTCAAGAGCAGTAGAGAAAGAATGTTTACCAAATAATGAGTGGTGTTTATAGCTTTTACCCAAAAGCTCTTCTCCAAGCTGGAGTTGGTTAACATACACCAAGCTCTGTCTAAGAGTGTATGATTTATCCACTCCACCACAACATTTTGATGGGAGTGCTTGGTTGTAATACCATTTGCTAGATATATTATCTAGAGGTGGAAATTGGCTTGGTGATATCTTGAGGGATGTTATATATGATGGTCTAAGTAGATCAGATAGAGGTGTCACAAAAAGAGTATTTCCACTAATAGGGGAGAGCCCAAAAACACCCAAAAACTCAAAGCCAATTTCAGAGGCCTCAATGGATGAATTAGGCCTAAAAAAAACGTTCTCACCTCTAAGGGAAAAAGTTTGGTTTTCTTCCTCCTTTTTTGCCTCATTGAGAACTTTCCTACAATACCTCACCATGCTGTTATGAGCTTCCTACAAGAAGATTTCCCAAGATTCCCTATCTTTGGAGAATCTTCCTACTCAAAAGTAGAGTTCCTACTCAAAAGCTCTTTCCCAATCTGGATTTGGTTAACATACTCCAAGCTCTCTCCAAGAGTGTATGATTTATCCACTCCACCACACCATGGTATGGTGAAGTGATGGATTATCCTTTTGCTCTTAGAAAACCATTCAAACTTCCCAAATTTGTGTTCTTTGCAATTATCTCACACAGTTCATTCTCCTCTTGATATATTTCTATCATCACTTCCATTGTTTAAAGAGGGAGAAGACTTCTAATTTTTACTTCATGGTGTAGACCTTCCATGCTCCCTTATAGTAGTTTTCTACCAAGGATATAAAATACAGTGCTCCAGAATTTGGAGTTTTGAGTGCAGAATTCCAAACTTCAAAATTCTTATAGTTTAAATTTCACTCCCTTTCTTCCTATTAAACAATGCTTGTACAGCTTTTATGCCCTTCAATAATTGTCTTATGGATAATTTGCTTAGACCATGTTCACTTCATGGCCTAGAAGTAGGTGCTACAAGTGCATGGCTATTTTTATCCTTGATCTATCCTATTTTTATTGCCCTACCTCTAATAAAAAAACAAAGCCTTAGGATTATTATCCTCTTGGTTAGATTTTTTACCCATCCCATTTTGATAGTAAGTTTAGAGTAACCTCTTCAAAATGTATAAAATCTTTCCCATTCTAGTGTTGTGACTAGATGCTCATATGGGAAAGGCAATGAAATCAATAACAATAATACCTTATTGTCTTCATATAAAGTAGCCTCTATACTCATCAACTCACAATGATTTTGTTGAACATGTGGAAGATGTGCTTCAAGGTGCTTTAGCACTCCTTGATGTGCAATATATAGAAGTTTTGTTTCAGGTATAATCAATTTTTCAAGGACTTTGTCATATATAAATTATCTAATTGTGACCACACCTTTGGTGCCCAGTCCTCTTTCATCATATAACTCTTCATCAGAAAGATTTAATTAAATCATACTATTACCTCTCGGATCTGCACCCTCCCACTCATTGTCACTTTTTTCCTCCTAGCAATCTATGCTACTCTTTCTGTACAAGCAAGTCCCTCATCTTCTATTGCTACCACCCAAAGTTGTTCTTCCTGTCAAATTCCTCCTCTGCAATTTTTCATACGATATTGATATTCTTCCAACCGTTGTAAATCTTTAGATCAACTTTGCTCTAATACCAATTGTTACAAAACTATCCATAAGATATCTTGAAAGCTGCATTACCTGCCAAACACTCTCACATATTATTTATTGAAACATTGCAAATGTTATACAATTCATAAATTGCTTTCCTCAATCCCATCCTCAAGAATACTCTCAACAAAGTACTGTTAAGCTAGATCTCTTCATGGACCTTTATACCTCTGGTCACTAGACTCAAAGGCTGCTCAGGCCGTAGCAGCCTAAACAGACTACTACATAGATCATAGAAGGTAGTCTACAGTTGGATCTAGAAGACTCGCATTCCTAGATCAAATACCGAGACATACTCAACACATCCATCACATGCAAGTCCAGCTGATGCACTCCACAATTTATACTGATCTTCATTTGCATTTTGCCTTTTCTGTACGTGCTGTCCACTTTCATGCTCACTGGCGTTATTTGAAACTTATTTAGTCGGAAGTACGCATCTCAGGAGTGCTGAACTAAGAAACGTCTCAGCTACATTTTATCTTCACACGTGTTCTTGAGTATCGTCAGCAGTTAAAGTCATTCTTTTTTATGTCTAATTATAATGTAATAATGCTTTTCCTAGCTATCATGTCACTCATAAGAGAAAATAGACAGAGCGTTGAGTAGTGTAAGACTTCCCTTGATGTGCATGAGTAGATTACTGCAGGGTGTCGAGTAGTGACTATTATCACACCGGACAAAGTTTTGTACTCCCAAAGGTTTTACGCTGATGTCTAGAAGGTAGTTTCCAGCTCGTAGACATCCAGGTCGCAAGAAACTCGAAACGTCCCACGCTATCCAGCTCTTAGACATTCAAATCGCACGAAACTCGAAACATTTCCTCGCTTTGACAATAAAATATTTGTTTCCTAGGTTGCGAAACATGGCATATATATCCACAGCAATTAGAAACGTGGTCTTCAGAACCGTCTTCAAGTTACTACTGCTAAGTAAAATGCCAGTGGAACAATGGATTGCCCTAGCCTCTTTCATTCGGTACTTCACAACAGCAAACGTGTTTACAGGCGCGTATAACGTGTCAGGTTTAAGTTATTTTTCTAAAGATCGTGAGAAAAAATTAACATCATGTTTTGGATGTTTTGAGTTTTCCACACGTCCCATAAGCGATCCATGTTGGTGTGATGATTGTAGAAAATGGGGTCACGTCCAGCGTAGATAAAATTTCCCATGTCTGGATTGTCGGGCTCTTCTGGGTTGTACAAGCCCACCCATTCGTGGGCATGGTCGTGCAGATCTTCTGCTGCACCAGCTATTCCTGGAGTTTGCCCCACTGGGACACAACTGTCCGAATTGTTGGTACCATTGCGGTAAGGACCACCGAGAAATCGCTGACTGCTGATTTGGTTGACCATAGCGTTCCAAATGATAAGCAAGTTGTCATCTATGATCTGCTGGTCTGTAAAATGTTGCGTTCCATTTAGTTCACCCTCAGCATTGTAAGCCAGTGGAAGAGCTTTCCGTGGGAAATGGGCCGGGTTCCTGTTGGCGTTGACGAGTTGAAAATTGTCGACCTTGGTGCCGTTTGCGAATGTGAGTGGGAAGTCCGCGAGGAACATGCTAGTTATCCAATTTGCATTAGTTCCAGGAAAATGGTTGTTCCAGAACGGAAGAGCGCAATCGGGATCATTGATCAAGCTACCCAGAATTTTCTCATGGAAGTATATTAACATCCTATGCCATGGAAGAAAAGTACAACTGTAATGCACTTGAGATGTTGGCCGGTCGGCTGACCCTGTGGATATGGAGTGAACTTTTGGTTGAATGCCTCATTGCAGAAAGAACAATGTGTATGCCATTGCTTGAGGAGACTTCTGGGGTCATCGCCCGGCAAATCCTTCATTCTGGCATACGCCAAATTGTACTTCGAGACATATTCAGGGTCTTTTGCTAGTTCATGTGCGGGTTTCCTTTCACGCAGGGAAGTAACAGTAGGAAGCACAAATTTTTTAGGTTAGGTAGGCAGCACACCAACTGGTCCCCGTTCAACTGGTCCCCGGGTGATGTTGCGGCACTGGAAGCCAGAATTGGTGCTGCATCGGCGAGTTGCCCAAGCTGCAGAACTTGTCTGCAGAACACAGTTGCCAACACATAAGTGCTCCACATGGATGCTCTGTTTGAAGCACTGCCCCCTCCCGGACCTCGTTTGGAGCACACGAGTTTGTCCATCTGCGAATCGGGTCGCTTGGAAGCGGTCTAAGTGGATCTCAGGATCGTGCACACAGTACTAGAACTGCAGTGCTTCACTCGGCCACCATGTTGACACAGTGAGGTTCGCCCCCAACCCTGTACATATATAAAGGTGATAACCAATCAGGAGAGTTGTACTTTGCACTTGGTAGCAGGCGAGAGGCACATAGGTCCTGGGCCGATTCTAGTGCTTCAAAAATATGGGAATCATACTGATCATAACCTAGCAGAAGAGAGTAACCATTCAAACATGTATGAATCTACACGAGAGTGTTTTGCTAGAGGATTGGGAGAAGGTTTCCAGATAGTCTTCGTGGATCCATAATATGACTCTAAGTTTTACAAACATAGCAAGTGGACGTAATTAGCATTACGGAACCGTGCAGAAAAAAAACACGAAACCTGAATCAATGTCCAAAGTAATCTGGATATGAACCAAATAACATCCCGATCCTTCAAGTTTGTCCGAGTAACAAGACCTAGAAACCTTTGTTTCCTACGTACTAATGAATAGCTTCATAATATTAACTTCCTAGGAATCAAGTTTGCTCCTGATATTTCACTATCATGAAGAAAACTGAATCAGGAATAAGCTCCTTGGATACAGTCGCTTTCAGAGACGCAATTGGGATATTATGTAGAAATCTTGCAAGTGATCATGAAACTTTAAAAAACTAGAGCTAGATAGAAGCTTATGGAGCTGGGTGGAAAACCACCGAGGAATTGAAAAAGTTCGCGAGCTGAACTAACGTCGGACAGCCTTTTTCGTTCTTGTACAGAGTACCAAAAGCAAAATAATACACAAGTTTTCATAGCCACTGATCGACCAAAAGATGCCAGAGCAATTGTAGTCGCATGGAGAGGAACGGAGCCATTCAATGCTCTAGACTGGAGCACGGCAATGGATTTTTCATGGTGCGAATTTTTGGAGTTGGGTAAAGTCCACGTTGAGTTTGTGGAAGAATGGGGTCTGGCAACCCGAAGTGAAACGGAATCGTTCGGAAGGATGACTTAAAATGCAAGGGATGTGGTGAGAGACGCATAACTACGTTCTACTCTTTCCTTCTCATTCTTGAGTAGCGAAGAACTGACAGTATGAAAATCCGCTGCTAGAGGTGAATGACGATCGATATCAAGTAATCGTTCCCAATTTTATCTCCAGCTTTGAATGTATTGAATAACAGACATTCTCGATTGGTTCCGTTGAACTTAAGATATCAGAAAAGCATATGTAAACATCTAAACTACCGATTAACTGAGTTGGTTGGGCTTAATTCCTGGTCTCATTACCACCATGGCGATCGATATCAGTTTTGCCATGTTACTGTTATTAATCTTATCTCCAGCTTAGGTTAGACTGAAGAACAGACAATCTCGACTGGTTCCGTTCAACATAAGAAATTAGGAAAAGATATGTGAACATCTAAACAACAGATTAATTAAGTTTCTTGAGCTTAATTTCTGGGCTCATTACCACCCTCTTCGATGGAAAGGTTTGGGCACGATGCGGTTGTCGTCATGCTCGGATGTGGTCTTGATCTCAACCCTCTGTCTTTCGACGATTCTGTTTTCTCCCTGTTTTTTCCATCAGCGCTTGTCTCTTCGCGCTCGAGATGCAAATTCGTGCTCCCGCGCGAGAGTTCTAGCTAGCCTTTATGGATCGTCACGTTGATGTAGTGTACCGGTCCCATGTGCGGACTATCACCGGCTGTGCAGGAGGATCCAGAGAAGATATGCGCGTTCGATCGTGTGACCCAGAAGCTTGAGAATCTAATGAAGGAGCATAACGACCCAAAGCTTTTCGTCACAGGGCACAGTCTAGGTGGCGCCCTAGCGGCGCTCTACACGGCCCTTCTGCTTTTTAAGGGCGAGAATTCCATCACCGGCCGGTTGGCTGCAGTCTATACATTTGGACAACCTCGAGTGGGGGACAAAATGTTTTCCACGAAAAGATAAACGAAAATGGTACAAAACGAAGGTACTATAGAGTAATCTACCGCAATGATATGGTGCCTTGAGTTCCCTTTGATGAGGAGCTGCGGGGAGAGTGTGGAGACGGGAGAGGAGAGGTAGAGATTTGAGATAATTTTGATAAAATCTGAGTGCTCTCTAGCATGTAGCCTTCAAGTGAGACAATTTTGATAAAATCTGAGTGCTCTCTAGCATGTAGCCTTCCGGTGAATAGACGATTCTCTTTGTTTTTCAATTTAGGTTCCATTGGCATCTAGATTGAAGACTATGGAGAATAGAGTAGAAAGTTATAAAGTTTTTTAGCTTTTTTAGGGTTGAGAGTGATCATTATACATTGAGAGTGATGTGTTATGAATTTTCATTTCTAATCTCTGGATTTTCATGATTAAGTTTCATATGAAATTAATTTGAAAATTTTGGAGACGGAAATTGAAAGTTATGAGAGTTTATAAATTTTAGGGTTGGGAGAGATTGTTTTCTTATGTGAGAGGTTGTGGTTTTGCAGATATGGTGAGATATGGAGAGGAGTATCATGTGTTACTATCACTATTCTTGTGCTAGCCATGGCAACACCTTCCCATGTGTGGTCGCCTAGAGCGGGTCGGGATACACCATGCCCGGTGTGTCACCGACGCTTTATCTCGCAAGGTGTAAAGACCCATGTGGGAAGGATGCACAAGGACTATGATTGGACCACTTGGGATGCCCACGTGAGATGAGCGACTTCATCGACAATAGTGACACTCGAGATTACACACGCTTCTTCTATACCTTCGTTGATCGTTCCAGGGATACCGATCGAGTCGTGGGAGTGGTTAGCTTCTCAGGCGGGTTGCATTTTGGGGTTATTTGAGACTAGTTTTCCATGTCCACGTCTATTCCATAGGCTACCCCGCACACTCCATGATGAGGCTAGACAGGCTTTTTGCCTACCACTGGATCGTTTGGCACGTGATCCCTTGGACGAGTTAGCGTGGTTCCTATTCCTCCTACTCCCTCGATGGTGTCTTCGTTATGCTAGAGGGGGACGTGCGGGGCATAGAGAGGTGGCGGCTAGATTTTGTCGATTCCGAGCGGGGGATTGGGCAGCCCTTCAGGAGGAGTCTGTTAGGGCTACACGATTTAGGAGACAGACATCGCCATAGGATACCACAGATTCCACTCGATTAAGACGATGTAGGACATTGGGTCAGGCGGGAGAGCTTAGTAGAGCAGCACGAGCGCTACACCCTTTGTCTATAGCGAGTCCTACTGATGAGACCATCTCTTCCCTACGCTCATTGCATCCTATAGCAGTAGAGGGACTACCACTAGAGATCTTAGATTATCAACCTGAGTAGCCTTTATGTCTTGATAGGTCGCTATTTGCACAAGCATTGTGCACTGCCCCTCGCCTTTCCTCAGGAGGCTTGTCAGGGATGGTTTATGAGCACCTTAGAGATTGCTTCCATGCAGATGATCCTTCTAGTGGTTTTACCGAGTTGTTTCAGGTGGCTACAGCAGTAGCGAGAGGAGATATTCCTATGTCTGTTAGTCGGGTCTTACGTGCTAGTCGACTTCTTGCGATCGAGAAGGACACGGGAGGCATTAGACCGATTGCTATTGGAGAGATCTTTTTGCATTTGGTCAGTCGTACCATTGTCCTTCAGCATCGTTCTCACTTTTGATAGCACCTTAGTACACATCAGTTTGGAGTAGCTACACCTGGAGGATGTGAGGCTATATCTCTAGGCATTAGAGCACTCCTAGATATCCATCCGGAGTGGGTCGTCCTGCAGGTGGATGTTGAGAACGCTTTTAATAGCGTCTCATGTGCATCCATCTTTAGAGAGCTTAGGGAGGCTGGTGGATCCTTGGCGAGTCTCATTCCTTTTGTGCGGTCTTTTTATGGCTCTCCTGCTTCCCTTTACTACCAGCATGGTGGTTCACAGGAGGGAGTCACCGTCTTGGAGTCAGCTGTTGGTACACGTCAGGGAGATCCTTTGGGGGGGCCCTTATTTGCCATGGCTCACTTTAGAGCTCTCCTGTCTACTACTTTGGCCATGCCAGGTTGTGTATTTCCATCCTTGGCATGCCAGGTTGTGTATTTCCATCCTTGGCAGATGATACACACATCGTAGGCCCTGTAGATCAGATTAGGCAGGCCTTTGACTACTTGACTACCAAGCTACATCTTGCAGGCTTGAGAGTCAAGGTGTCAAAGTGTAGTGCATGGTCTCCTTTAGGTATCCCTCCCCACCTTGAGCTTCCAGAGGGGTGTATCACATCCACAGAGGGACTTCGTGTTCTTGGAGTGCCAGTAGGATAGGAGGATTTTGTCACATGCTTCTTCGACGCTGCCCTTGCAGAGGATGTTCTCCATGTGGATGACCTTCCATTACTAGGAGATCCGTAGGTGGCATTTGGTATACTCTCTTCCAGTATTGCTCGTCGACCATCCTACCTCATCCGTACAGTTCCCCCCTCACCGTCCTTCCTACCATGTCTGAGAGCATTTGGTAGGAGGATTATGGGAGTCTTTGGTGATATTATTGGACCAGGGACTTTTGAGTGTGTGATAGGGGATTTGGCACGTAGACAGACGGCTCTACCGATCTCATGTGGTGGGGTTGGCTTGCTTTCTATGGAGGAGATGGCACCTATAGCGTTTTTGGGTAGTTGGGCTCTCTCGGCACCCCTACTTGCCTCT
The DNA here is from genome assembly GCA_948567375.1 of Lunularia cruciata. Taxonomy (NCBI): domain Eukaryota; kingdom Viridiplantae; phylum Streptophyta; class Marchantiopsida; order Lunulariales; family Lunulariaceae; genus Lunularia; species Lunularia cruciata. Next base: position 61,741,612 of record OX419759.1, on the reverse strand, counting down.
CGTTTTGTGGTTGCTGATAGGCCGGTTTTGGAGACTTATGTGACAGAGGTGGAGGGAGGATCCTTTTCTCTCCAGGTGTTATTGCGGCAGACGAGAGATAGTCTATCTCCACGAGCACGAGAGGGTTTTCCACTGTTTGCTTCACTATCGTCAGATTGGACTAGAGGTCTACAGTCTTCCTTGATGGAGCGACAGTGTGAGCATATGCTACATTCTCTCTTAGTTGACTCGTCCATTCCTCAGGCTACTAGAGCACGTCTACGCTCTTGCTCCGGCAAGGGTGCAGGCTTGTGGATCCTAGCTCGACCATGCATTAGGGCTTTCCGACTCGCACCGGCTACTTTCTCTACAGCGATGAGGTTTTGCCTAGGTTTGGTCCACCCATATGCATCTTCACTACTCACTTGTGAGTGTGGTTCTACACTAGATGCAGCGGCGGTCCACATGACACGGTGTCCTTTTGGAGGACATAGGATAGCTACCCATCATGCCATTAGAGACATAGTGTTTGCTATGGCACAAGAGAGTGGATACTTGGCTTGGAGGGAGCGTTCGTATGCGTTGCAGACGACACGTGTTAGTGCAGACTTATACTTGGTCCGAGATGATCAGGTGACAGTAGCGGATGTCGTGGTGATGGACCCTACGCAAGATACAGTTTTGGAGGGAGTGATTACCCATCCCCCTGGATGGGCGGTGAGTGCAGCAGCAGGTCGCAAGGTCTCCAAGTATAGGGGCATGCAGCGAGGTCACCTCTTTGTTCCTCTAGCCTTGGAGTTATATGGAGCGATGGACACGGCATTTGACACATTTGTCAGGGAGTGCGCGAGAGCTTATCATGTTAGGCGTCATGGGGTACCGCTCTCACTCTCATACTTTGTAGCTTACTTTAGACAGCGTGTATCCATTGCTCTATAGAGGGCAGTGGCTGGTGCAATCCATAGGAGAGTTATCATATTAGGTGATGTTTCTTCGGATGCTCCAGTTGTGTGTAGACCGTACGACTTGCATAGCTAGGATATTTTAGGTGCGGTAGGGCAGATTTCTCATCCACACTCCATTGGGGCTTAGCCCCATGTTACCTTTTTTTGTCTCTCCCTTGTATGGCTTGATGGGGTCTTCCCATCCTCATTTTTCCTACGCGGTCGCCTTTTTGCATTTGATGAACAATACTCGTTAAACGTATGCATTTTCTTTGGGTGAGTAAATCCGTGCGGTAAATTTGAATTTGCGTACCTTTTCTTACAGACTTCGTACGTTTTGCTGTACTTACGAAGGAGGTTTAATCACTGGGGGAAAAAGGCGACTGCGTAACATCATTGAGGTTATATATTTCTTGTTATTCAGGCTTAAAGTTTACTCATCGTAATTAAATCCATTTTTGCTCCTCTGTCACAGTCAGTAAATTATGCCTAACTGTTTTCAATTCGTTTTGTTAAAATATGCAACGACCATAGAATTTAGAAAATATACCCAATCCCAACTAGTTCGCGTTAATAGCATACCCTCTGGCGCTCTACGAGTTATTCTACTCGATGTTTGTTGTATTGATACACGGTCCACTATCGAGAGAACTTCATATGTACACTGACTAGAGTAGTGGGTCTTATCTCTCCGGGCATCCCGGCGCACATCATGAACAACTACGTCAATGCATTATGGTTATGTCTACCGAACAAATATTAGACGAGGACAAATGGAGAATGGTTGCCTCTACTGAACAAATTACGCATGCGGAAGAGGTTCTTGTGCTTTGTTTCAAAGATATTCCACAAGGACCATAAAAACTAGAGGCAAACCTGCACCAGGAGAAGAAGAGTCGGTGTACATGGTACAGGGACTGACGAACTCTTCTTGGGATTCATCTCTTTCAGGAATTGATGAGCAATGGATGGTTGACCATTATCGGTCAGGTTACTTTGACAATATAGCTCCTATGAGAGCAAGCATTATTAGCTATAGCCAATAGACAATACAGCTTCTATGAGAGCATGCAATATCAGCTATAGCGAAAAACGCATGCCATGCCTAAGTAATCGTTGCAAGCCATGCACCTGCGGGATAGACGGATACATCTAGAGCTTACAGCAAGTTTACATGTTCAGTGAAACCCAGGTTGCAGCAAGTTTACATGTTCAGTGAAACCCAGGTTGACGTATTTATATAGGCTCATAAATTTGCCTCTTCTCTTATGAGGTCACTCTAAACTCCAGTGCATGTAACAGTCCTACTAAGCGGACATACGATATAAAAGATAACTAGACGTTACTCGTTGAGATCACCACATGATTTCAGGCTCCTATTGATGCATATGATGTAGTAGCAGTTTGAGCTTATACTGGGTCTCCTTTTCATGCACTTAGGCAATAACAATTCAACGCATAACTCAGATAACGATGTGTACAACTTATCATGTGAGTGAATTCGTGTTATTCGTTGAGATCACCACATGATTTCAGGCTCCTATTGATGCATACGATGTAGCAGCAGTTTGAGCTTATGCTGATTCTCCTTTTCATGCACTTAGGCCATATCAAATTCAACGCATAATTTAGATAACGATGTGTACAACTTATCATGTGAGTGAATTCGTGAGTGACATTGTAGAATTTATCCTGTTATTGTACTAACGACGTCTAGTACACAGTATCGACTTGATCATTAATATGCCAACTGTAATATCATCGACTCATCTGCTATCTGGTTTTGAGAACTAGTTTTCCGTTTATGCTTTCAACAAGCATGTTTTAATTTCAGTTTTGTCATGAGAAGAGAACAAAGGCTGAGTTCTGTGACAAATATGCAAAGCTCTGACAGAATGCATTATTCTTATCTACAGAATGATAAACACATTCTTTAACATAGAAACAGATTAAAATCTCACACAGGCAGAATAACATTTCCCTTATCATTCTCTTTAGATTTGTCAGCCCCCTCCCTGATCCGCTTATTGACCTCATTCGAGGTTCCAATATCCTCCATCTATCTCAATAAGACCATTGGGTCCTCGGATTGCTGAGGTAATTCTGCGTTAAACTCAGGATAATTCTATCCGAGTGTTTCGCCTGCAGAGATCCAATTTTGATCAGAACGGTGATGCATTTTAAATTTGTCTCGGCCTGGATACTGCTCACAAATATAATGAGAGAACCTGTGATTAACCTGTCAGCTTCCAACGGTTTTGAATTTCATATCAATCACCTGAGTGAAACCTCGAATCGACTGACTAACAATCAAAATAACTACTGTTCAGATTGATGTCCATCTCATACCGAGTACATACCTTGGACGCCGGAGTTGGTTGACGTTGGCTTAATTGCATCTACTTCCGCTTCACTCAGCCCCCCTGAAGTGATCTTTGGATAATTCCGCTGCTGAAGTCCCGGGCAAATCCTCATCTGAGTTTCCATTTTCCTTTGGCAGGCGGTCTTCGGGACTATCACGATATTCATCGCCTTATGCAGATCTAGACATGGTGGTCCTCTTGTAAACGACTGTGGAGCTCTTGGCGGATTACCACCATGTTCAACAATGCAGAACAATGGATCCGCGTGAGCATTTACCAGATTCTAAACACTAGGATCCGGAAAACTTTCGGTTCTATGAAACGATTAAAACCCGTCACCTCCGCCTGAAAGGATTTCTGTAGGTAGCATCATCTCTCACGGTCGCCTTGTCAGTGTAAGTTGTATGCACCGATTCTCCTTCCATGTTTACTGCTTCAATCAGCTCTTGCACCTCACTACCGAGCAAATTGCATGCATGTTGGGTTCCAGGAATTAGATTAATGCTTATCTATATCTAACATCTGGAGATAAAAAGAATACAATGTAGGGACCAGAACTTCTGGAGGACTTGAGGAGATGACACCCTCAATGAGGTCGCTTGCGTAAACACCTGCAGTTGTATGCTGCCCTACTATCATGGTATTGTACTCCCCGAGAAATGTCAACTGATGGTCGAGTTCTCACAAGTGAATTTGTGTTCTTGGACTCTCATTTTCTATTCTGATGAAGAGGAATACCTCAGCAAATAAAATGGAGATCCAAGAACGCAGAGTCACTTGTGAGGAACTCGAACACCAGTAGTTTGCCGCCTGAGAGGAAAATCTGGACAAGTTTAGCGACGCAAATTTGTCCAAAAACTTCTTGTATCCTGTTATGAAACTGAGCAACAAATTAACTGTCTTCATCAACATCCGCATCGATGGAAATGTAGTTACAGTTACGATTCTTCATTGGCCATGGCCAAAACAGGCGCCATGATCTAATACCGCCGTATAACGTATAAGACCTGTTCAATAAATGGAGTGGAATACCCTGGTCGTGAGCAAACGTTATATTAAGTTATATTTTGAGATCTTGCAACTGAGCACCGGTATATCAAAAGAACATCTGGTTTCACTGTAAGTTTCATAATAGCCCGATGATAAGGGAGCCTTAGAGATAGTAGATATTAGAGCAGTATACTATATACATTATAGCAGATGATCTTTGTAGCTCTAAGATTTACACAACGACAGTTTGGGCACTGCTGGTAATCATACCTGAACCTGCAGCTGAGACTGTAAATCGTGTACTTGGGAAGTATCTGCTGGTTCCATCATGAAAGTACGACATTGCACAGACTGGGTGCCAAAAGAAAGTATAAGAAAGGGCTTCTGAGTTCAAATTACACTACGCCTCCTGTGCAATGTGGTGTAATATGTCTCATATCGTAACATACCTATACAATATGGTAACTGTCATCATTATGCCCAGATCCTGGACGTGGATGTTATGGCTATTCCGGGAAATTTGAAACAGGTTTCGAGTATACGGGAGCGAAATATCGTCTACTGAAACTTAAAGTGAGGGTGTACTCGGTTCAAGAGGTGAAAAGTCACTCATAAAGAAGGCAAAGACTGATTGGTTTTGGAGGTTATAAGTCACACTCACCAAGAAACACAGATGATAGTGTACTCGGTTTCAGGTGTGGCTCACTGGTGCTCACAAGGGCATCATTTTCCTCTGATAGAAGTGGATGATGGTAAGCATACGTATTCCAGCTACCAGGTATAGATGGCATTTTCGTGAGGAACTATGATCCATTGGAGAACGTATATTGATCAGTAGAGAATTGAGGATTTGAGCAGTCACCGAAAGTCTCCAGCCGATTTGGAGACTTGATCTTATGTGGATACTTGATGTCGATTTTCGCTATCTTGATCTCCTTGTCCGCTCTTTATGTTTTCTCTGTATTGGTCGTCCAGCCGATTTGGAGACTTGATCTTATGTGGATACTTGATCTCGATTTTCGCTATCTTGATCTCCTTGTCCACTCTTTATGTTTTGTCTGTATTGGTCGTCGGCCAAAATTGAACTGTCAAATTATTGGATCTGCCAACCACAGTTCACGGACTTAGACAGCGAAACCAAACAAAGTAGGAGTTTTCAGAACATAGACACGTCCGAGGTATAGATAATCGAGGAACTTGATGCATTTGCTTACGCAGCCATCAGCAAGTAGACCTGATGGGGCTTCGGCTCCTTGCTACTTTGCAAAACTTTGCAACTGCAAGCATCTAAAATGGAGGAGTTTGTGGACGGATAACCTGAGAAATCCCTGTGCACAACACATCAGGTACAATCTTATGTTAGTACATCTATGATCATGAGAAACTTAAGCTTATGTTAGTACATCTATGATCATGAGAAACTTAAGCTTCCTGTCGTTCAGATGCTGAAAAACTAGGTGATCACATATCATGACTAATAGAAAGCATATTCCTAGCTGAAGGCAGTTTGAACCTGGAGGTGTCTTTCAACTTAGACGCCTGGATGAGGATTCATATTCGCATGGAGACAACTTCTCGTGGTGCATATTAGCCCAAGTATACCACCATATAATGCGAATGCAGGTTGAATAGCTAGCTTTGCAACCCCGTGCAGGCTAACTTGTGCAACTGGGTGAGAAATCTGACTCTCTATCACGAGTCTCAGAGTGTATACTGACCATGTTCGGGATGTACGATCTTTGCTCTACATTCTAGGCAATACCGACCTCTCAGATGACTTGCGATTGAAGAAAGTGAATGCTGCTCGTACGTATAATATCGGTGATTTTTTCTGATGATCACTAGTAAACGGTTCAGGTTCACCAACCTCGCAAAAATTGAAAGACAAAAAGTCAAGAGAAAGAAAAAGATAACTCGTCGCTAACCAGAGTAACGGCCTCGCTGAAGTTCTAGCTCGAGTACTGCTTACAATGAGCAGAGGACATGACTGCCAACATGCTTTGCATACAAAACACTACATCTCTACATACAACTGTCTCACTGTCAACTTAAACCCGTTATGCATCAATAATAACTTGCATAGCTTACAGTTTAATTTCAGCCACCTATCTACCTTCACCTTAATAGTAACTTGCTACTTTATCCTAGCAGTTACCTTCGAGCATGATATCCATAGCATACACGTTACATATGTAGACAACCAAGGCAATTTCATAAATAAAATTGAACGTCAGTATAGGCACAAGACCGAGCCCATAGAAACCGACGAAGAAGCATTGTGGGGCCAATTGCAAGTCCGTTGAAGATGGATGGTGGACCTCGATAAAGACATGTCGGACGAGTAATGAGACTGGATTGTCAAGATACCGATGTTTACAAGAAGCAGCTGCCGTTATCCAAGATTTCGATTTGTACGGCAGGCACTTGCAGAACGTTCTTGAGAGCAATCCGACAGTTACGACCGTTCACTTAGTGTAGTACATTCAATCCACATGCAGGATGGTTAAGATGCGAAACCCAATATGTTAAGAATACTGAAATCTAGAAAAATGATTACTATTTAGTGTAGATACATGTTACTGTATATTATTCTAATATTAATTTATTTTCTAGAATTCATCTTTATATGATATTGAACAATTCATTTGCATTAAAATGTGTTTAAATTTAAACCATAGCTTTAAATTACATGGTTAAGATAAAATTTTATAAATGTAATTAATATAATTTTTGTAATATTATAAAAATAAAATTAATCAATGTCTCAAGGTATATCTTAGTAATCTCTATAATGATCCAATCTAAGTGATCTATTTTTTCAACAGAATACTCAAATAGAATCATAAAATATCATATATAATTTTCAATATAGATTTACTTATCACCCCTTTCATAAAGATAAAGTCAAATTTTTGTACAAACTTTTAAATTTTTGGTATATATATATATAAATTTTTTCAATTTTTTTATCACCCAATTTAAGATTTGTTGAAGTTTATGATAGATTCAGAGTTCTTAGAAATATAGGATGATCGAGTGTGAAAATGTTATTTAATGATCGTTGTAAATAAAAAAAGATCCTCGAGAAGGTAATATCTCTGTCAACTATGCTTAGTATAATATAATTTTATATTTATTTATAATCTCATTGTCAACTAAAATGTCCATATGCAAATGCAAATGGCATAGAAACTCTATCTTTAATTGATGAGTTTACAAGTTAGAAGAGAAAAGAGAGGAATGAAAGAAACTTTCAAATATTTGGTTTCATGTAGGATGCTTTGAGATAGAGGTTGTTATTTTTATAGCCACTACAGTTGGGGCATAGAATAGTGGAAAACCAACAAAATAACCATGATCTCATCATTATATTGATGTTTTTAATGATAAATTGACTACGAACTTATACGAGAAGTAAACAAATATCTCATCTCTTTTGATGGCTTGGTTCCGGAAAATTGACGAAGCAAGATGCAAAAGTTTTTTTTTGTATCATCATCGTTAAGTCGTATCTAAAGATAATGTTTTTCAAAATACAATCCTTGACTATTTATCATGTTGTTCCATTTGCTGAACTGATTTTATAAGCAAAGAAAGTATGAAATGAAGTATATATTTAATCTAGATGTAAATAAAGGATTCTGTATAAGCTAATTAAGTGCGATTTGGTAACAAGAACCTATTATCTTTAAAGTTTCTTATTGAGAGTGCATAGTATCTTTGGAAAAGTTGTTATTTGGTGGAGAATACTCACCATACTGGCCATATATTAATGGCCTTGTTACCATAATGAATTCTTGTACTGTCTTTATAACAAATTTTGTTTTGGAGGAGATGACTCTCATGTTTCCAAGCCAATACCAGATAGATAAGAAAAAACTAATAATTTATTGGTTTTTTTCATTATTCAAACGTGATGTTATCCTTCTATTATCAATGATGGGAATTGGCCTTCTTTTTCTCACTACAAGGCGTATACCGCTATACAAGAGACCACTGACTAACTGGTATTCTTTTCTTGCTCATGATTCTTGCTTTTTGGGAAGGCCTCGATACCTCACCATCTAAACCCAAGGAAATTTTAGAGTATCTTGAGTTTATCAACCAACGGAATAGTATATGAAGGTCTTCTTCGCAAGAATATCCATAGGTACACCAAATCACAACTGCCTATTTCAAGAGAGGCATATGGTTTTGCTAGATAAGTTTGAATTGGTGCGCAGAATGACCAATATTGGAGTTTGTTGGTGGAAGCTATAGGCCAAAGACCAAATTTGATCTTGACTTGAGGACAAATTCAAATTTTGTCTAAGTCTGCAAGTGAAGTTAAGATAGGGTAGCTAGAGGCTTAGGATGTAAGGTAGCTCTATTATTAGCTGATAAAATAATTACATGGGCACTAAGACTGCACTCAACTGTGGCAATTGAAAGGTATGATGTGTTGTTCATTTCCCAATGTAAGAAAGAATAAGAAAATAACACAAACCGGAAGCGCTGGTGAAGGGTGGTTCAAGACCCTTCCTCTATAGTTATGGATGAATAAGCGGTTTAGTGTTCTTGAGTACCTTAAGAATGATTACAAGTGCTCCTTTGCTTACCTGATATAAATCTACATTATTACCCAAGAATGATATTGCATTGTAACCATTGTGTTTTATGAATTAGATTAAAAGGTGTAGAATGAATCTCCATGATGACTATACAAACTTGATTGGAGTACAAATAGCATCTTACTTAAAACGTAGTCAATTGCATCTTAAACCTGAAGTTTTGTTTTTGATAGAGTTACAAATTCTTATTGACATCATTAATGAAGAACCTGAAGTTTTGTCCATTTCTAGTTTGTTAAATTTATAAATCTTGCCTGAATTCATCTATATCCCTCATAATTTATCTTCGATAACCTAATTTATTGTTTCTTGATATCACCATTGTGGTGTCCCTCTTTGCATCTTTATTGGTATATTTTTCTTGTTTTTGCTTACTCTGTAGGAGTTTGATATTAATTAGTGAAAATTAGAGTTAGGAGATAGGATTAGGATATTTTTCTTGTTTTTGCTTATTCTGTAATAGTTTGATATTAAATAGTGAAAATTGGAGCTAGGAGATAGGATTAGGTGGTTTTGCTCTAGTCTAGAAAGAAAGTCAGAGGTACAGAAGGACGAAATGGCAGGGAAGACTGGTCTGAAAGACCATCATCCTAAGAAATATTCAGCATATGACACATTTAGCCTGAAAATTCAGTCAATAAAAATGGATCCTAATGACATAAATGTGGAGCCATTGGAACAAGAACTAGAGTTAAAAACTTCTTGATGTAACAAAATGTTTGCATGTGGGTCACAATTGCTCACCCTAGGAGCACCTACCAAAAATTTGTAATGGTTGAGCCAACACCATAAAACTTGGATCAGACCATCCTCTTTTTCCTTTTCCAACTTAGACGTGTGAGATCCTTAGCCTATTGAGACCTCCCCCACCTTTGGCAAGAGATGGTGAGTATTGGTAGCACACTTTGAGTCTCCTTACATCAATTTTCTTGTTTTCTTTTGTTTTTTCTCGTAATTAATTAAGTACACAGCTTAGAATAATCTTAGTAAATATGACTTAGGGCTTGTACCCCAATTGCCAGGAAAAATACACTTAACATGCAGTCAGTACTAAGAGAAGATATCATCGGAGTAGGACAATCCCTACACTAGTAGAAGAGATGATAGTCCCAAGACCACAATAACAATGAGGGTCTTGAGACCATGATGGTTCCAACCATGATACCATGAAAACTATCACAATCAGGGGTATGGGTTGCCATATCAGTATTTGGCTGCCAGTCTTCAATGGTTTAACTTCCCATGAGCAATTGCTGCTATGTAGGACAAAGAATTGGTTTTGATCACCATCAATCCTTGTGCCACTTCACACATGTGGGAATAATGATGTTTCATCACTCATGACTGCTGAAAATCTAAAACTATCTGATTGGAAGAGTATAACATCCCATTTCAGAAGAAGGTAAGTTTTAGTCGTTTGAATTTGCACTGCCTCCAAGGTTCACAAGGCAATTCATTGAGATGCATCAAGTGATCTTGCTGGACAGAGTCTTAAGTCTTAAGGTTTAGTACAAGAGATTGTGTGAGTGGGTGATTGGGAGCAAGAGAGTGTAGATACAATTGAGTGAATTGGGACTTAGAGCATTTTGGTAACAAGATGTCTCCAAAGAAGAAGAAGAAGAAGGCTCTAGTAATAGTTGCCTTACATTCTTCAAGAGTGGAGAAATGGGTACATTAGTGCTACATGAAGTACCTAAATTCCAAGCATTTGGGATTCTTGCTATAGATTTGGGACTTTATTTATCTCTTGATGGTGTTGGAGATTAAGGAGAAGAAGAATCCATACTTCACTGGCCTTTGTAACAACATGTTTTCCTAGATAGAGGAGCATTGGCAAAAGGTTCTTGAGTTTGACTCTATGCTTGGGGCAATGTACCTCAACCAGGAGTAGCCCCAATCAACGGAGGAGATGATGAGGAAATTCAAAGCCTCATTTAAAGAATACCACGATGGGGAGTGGCTGGAAGGTGAATGGGTTTAACAATCCTACTAAGCATATTGTGGTGACACTCATGAAGCTCTTCAAATCAACATGGAAAACGTATGTCCACAATAGACAAGCCACCTTCTTTCAGCTGTTATATGAAGGAAGACATTGGACTAGGTAAAGATTTTTTATCATCATGCCCAAGAGTTGACAAAACAATTGCAAACACACACAAGAAACACTTTTCTATCTCCGTTTGTCTTGAACTTTTATATTGGGACGAGGCTATTGAAGAAGGAGAATGGCTACTATTCCCAAATTTTTACTACCCTAGAGGATATCATCAAGCCTAACATGAGCATGTAGAAGAGACTAAGAAGTACAAAGACATATTTCTCAAGCAGCAAAAGACTAGGAAATGTGTAGTAATTGTAATTGTAATTGATAGGGTTGCATAGTAAGCATGAGGAAACAGAAGGCAACCATGATGTCAGTCCAAACAACAAAGAGATACCAGCATAATCCCCAAGTTATTGACTCTTCAGATGAAGTGAATTCCCAATCCAAAGTTGAATTGGGATTGGGAAGCAAAGGTGAGAGTGACCATAACTCACAAGGAACTCCCCACACAAAAGAACACCAAATCAATGTAGTGCCTCTAGAGCAAGAGACTTCTTTCTCCCAAATTGAAGTGTCTTCCAACTCAAAGGAGGACGAAATAGCCCTGATGAAGAAGATGATATCAAGATCACAACAGCAGATCTCCCAACTCTAACTTACTGATTATTAAGGGGAGGTCTGAGCATTGTATGGAGGAGATGAAGAAGAAGCACAAGGAGAAGTTGAGTGCTAGGGGTAAGTAGGTAGTATCTCTCAAGAAAAAATAAAGGTTCTCCATCACTAGAGCACCAAGGAAAAGCAGGCCCTCAATATGCATGTTGAAAAGGCCCAAATGTGCATTGAGGAACTGACCACAATTGTAAGTAACCACAAGGACAGTGAGCAAATCATTTGTGTGCAAGATAAGCAAGGTGGATATGGAGTTTTGATACCTCAGTGTTGACATACTTATAGTCTAGTCAATAAAATAGTTTGTTCCCAAAAGGATACTAGTTGGAAATGCCTAAGAATGAAGCAAAACACACACTTGTCACCAAATCTCAATTCATTTATCTTTTCTTGTTTAACCTCTTGGGCTAGAAATAATCTTAGAAGAGGATACTGTCATCTTCTATGGCACATGACAGCAAAAATAGAAAATAGAAAAATCACTTTCACTCTAAGATCTAATTGAGATTTCTCTTGAAGGTGATGGTTTGTTCAACTTTGAGTGCCACTCAACTCTAAAGATACAATGCCTACAAATGTGTTCTACCCTTCCCAAAAGGTAGAACTGGCAAGATTGAGTTTCATGCTATTCCTTGCTAAGCTTTTTGATGTTGGGGTACTATCTATGCGGTAAGCTTCCCAATCCACTTGTTGTACAAGTTCACCCCTTCAAATCATTTAGTGCACACCTTGATCAAGGGTAAGTACCCATTGAACACTAAGCATTGAAGACCTACTATGAAATTCCTCACATATACTCTTGCTACATTGAATAGCATTCAAATACATGGACATAGAACATGCAAAGAAGTAGGATCACTCTTTACTAGTAATTGAAGTCTGCATTACACACAAAACATGAACACAAGTGCCAATGGCACTCAGCCTTATATACTAATCTGGCTCCAAGCCAAAGGGATTAAGGTCCCAAGTCTTTATTGAAAAATTTTAATCTAAACTTTCCATCACTACTTTCTACTATTATAATATATCTTATCTTAATCATCTCTAAAATTATTGGGCTCCTACACATGTCAAGGAAGATATCAGACCCTTCCTTTTCTATCTTTAGTGCAAAAACCTGAGGGTACTTCTCTGCATTTATGTACAATCCCAAGTGCGTGCAATTCTGAGGGCACTTGTACTCAACTCTTTACAACTTTGAGTGCCACATAACTCTGAGTGCACTCCTCCTGAAATATATATATATACAAAACTCTGAGTGCAAAAGTGACTGGCCTACTTGGAGTGGTTTACTATACAACTATAAGTATCTAATCCTTGCAAAAGTATGCTTGCCTTACCAAAGGACTTCCTCTAGGGGGAGTGCCTTGGACAAGAAGAACTGGAGGTGAAGGACTTTGTTCACCTCTTAGGTATCTAATTAGATGATTTTTTTATGCATGATACCTAGCTATCTCCAGCAAGAAGGTCTAGCACACTTCATTGAACTTCTTGTTTGAGTGCTCTTTCAAGTGCAAGGACATGCTGCTCATTTATTCTTCTTCATAGGCCTGATTGTGTAAGCAATAGACTTGTAACTTAAATTCATGGAATTTGGTTTTCAAGGCATGCACTACTTCTTCTTCTTTCAGCATCTCAATGAACAAAGCTTGGGTCTCCTCTAATTGGTGCAATGCCTCAATTGGTTCAATTCTATTTTCTTTGATTAACTAAATCATTTGGCCTTCAGGTCTTCCAGCACTTGGAGAATTTCTTCATGCATAACTTTCTCTTCATCTACCTCCTTGGTGAGATGTTCCAGTTGTAGTAATACCTCCATTTGGTACTCCTACATTTGCAACTCTAGAGTTACTACTTGGTCATGTTTCTCCATCATAACACTCAAAGTGCTCTCCAACTCCTTGCACTGGTTGCAAAATTGGTCTTCGGCTTCCTTCTTAAACTGGTCAAAATTGAGGCAAAGTGCCTTCAATCCACTTTGAACCTTCAAGTCTCTACTTCCTGATGATCTCATTCATTCTCTACTGTGGCACTTCTCTTTTTGAGCTCTTGGTTCTACTGCAGCAAGGCACTTACTTTCAAAGTTGTTGCCTTGTATAGGTCTCTGGCCTTTGTTGCTTTGTCTTTCACCATGTCTTCTTTGGCCTTCTGAGTGTAGACCTGCTTATCCATAACTTTGATCAATGTGGTGTAGTCCACCACAATAGGGCACTCAGCTTGGTATTGGGGCAACAACACCTGCATTAATTGCAATGCAATGCCAACCAAATGAATGATAAAGCTTGATCCTTCTTGCACCTACACTGACTTGGAACTTGTTGATAACTCTTGCACTTGGATCTGCACTTTAGGTGTAGCCTCTAGAATATCAGTCACAATGTTTACCTCCTCCTCTTCTTTGCCATTGATTGTGATATAATCTTCTTTGTTTGTGCGGTCTTGAGCCTCCTCTTGTCTTCTTGGCCAAAGTTCTTGGTCCTTTGAGCACTTGAATCTTGAATCTCTATAGCAACATCTTCTTCTTGCACATTTGGACTCAATGGTGCCCGCTTTGGAACTACCACTTCTTCCATTATGGACTCTTCTTCATCTACATGGCACTCATTTATATCTTGGTCCTATGCATGTAGATTAGATTCACATCTTCCTAGATTTCTTCTCCTTCATCATTGTCTCTTGAAGTGGAGGTCAGCCCTTGCGGAGTGAAGGATCCTTGCTCCTCTTCATCATCATCTTCATCTACTTTAGTGTCCTTGGCTTCATCTTTTGAAGAAGATGCTTCAACAATCTATGCACTCCCCTTTGACTTCTTTGTTGGAGGATGTGGCTTCTTCTTTGATGTGGTGTTCTTCCTCTTTAAAGACTTTGGCAAGGCCATTTCTTCATCTACAAGGATGAATTGGCCTATCTTTGCAAATTTAGCATTGGCTAGCCAATACTTAGCAATCTAGGGCAGATTTCTCATATAGACTCTATTGGGGCTTAGCCCCATGTTACCTTTTTTTGTCTCTCCCTTGTACGGCTTGATGGGGTCTTCCTATCTTTCATTTCTCCTACATAGTCGTCTTTCTCTCCTTTAGGTTGTGATTTGAAATAACCTACAAGATGAAAATGTGTGGGAAATCTATTCCTCTCTTCCTTCATTAGTAGATTGGTCTCCATGTAGTAATGCATAGCAAAGGGAGCAATGTAGGTGGCACCTCCTTTTTCCTCAAAGTCACATGCAATCTACAAGCTCTCTTGAGTACATGTAATCAAAGAAAACTACCTAGCTATGTCAAGTGGGTGGTTCTTTTCTATTTAAAGAGCTTCATAATTGCTTCTATGATGGCTCTTTGTGCAGGGTCCTTGTAACTAGCCACACTCCATCCATTGTTCTTTGAGTGGTTCTTGACTTTAGGGGCAAATTCTTTGTTTGCTAATTTTTTATCTATGGTCATTGCTCTTGCAACCCCATCATCCAGGCCTAGTACCATTTGCTAGTGGTCCTTTGTCCAGTTCAGTGGGTTACCTCTCATTCCCTCTAAATTTTGTTCATGTTTGCTCCTCATTTTATGGATCATATAGAAATTGTACAACTCCCACTTCTAGAATAGGAATCCCAAGTGCTTACTTATAATCAAATCCATTATATTTATACTGCCCATTTGTTGATAGCAAGGGATCTAAGGATGGTCTTAGGTGCCTCTCTTGTAAGTTTTGGAGTATGTAACTATAGCAGTTGTAGCAGTCTTTTTTATGCAGGAGTAATCCAAAAGTTTTTGGAGTGATTATAACTTACTAATACACTATGCCAAGTACCTCACTTCACTTTGAGTACACCAAAATCACACCAAGTGCCACTCTCAAAATGATTTGGAATAACTCACTTCTCCATGAAAATACATAGGACACTATTTGATCAGCTAAGAGAGCAGGTGGATTTGCAAAAAGTGCCATTGCTAGCCAAGCACTCAATTTATATATCCAATTATTGGTCATTCTTCAACACTCTGATGGCTACAGAGCAGGTAGGCAATCACCATTATGCAGGCAAAGGCCTCTACGTGTCATCCTTAGTGCAAAGTTACCCTCCCACATGCCAAAACTTTGTTCTCCAATCACTTACCTCCACACCATGCCTGCCCACCAAGTGCCAATAGTTATCTTGTAGGTAGCAGTCCTTGGTGGCACATTAACATTGTGGTGGCACTTAGAAGGGCCTATATGCCTCACCTGTTGGCACTTCAAGTTCTACATCTCCTCCAAGCACTCCAAATGATTCCTCAACTTCCAAGTGTTGTCTGCTTCTCAAGCACTTGGGGTCATTCTACACCTCTTTGAGTGCTTCTCATCTCCTTTGTGACATAACTTTGCTTGCCTACTTGATACATGACCATATAACTCGTTTGGCCTCTAGACTTATTCTTCTTGTTAGCATTTAAGATCATCTTACTTCACTCCCACTGTTAGATATCTTACAAGTAGGTTGGTCTACAAGTACTCAAGATTATCCTACATCATTTTGAGTGCTTCTCCCATCCTAGGTTGCCAATGTCATTTATCTAAGTACCTTTCCATTGGAGGCACTTCTCTGATTAACTAAATTTCTAATAGTTCTATGGCACTTAAGCCTGATATGATTAGCAAAAGCAAATTTTGAAGAAAAGGGAGCACCACATGAGTTGTAATTCATCCAAGATGCATTGGATGAAGAGCAAATGCAAGTACTCATAGTAATAGAGGATACCACAAATTTCTTGAAAGCTCAAGCAGAAATGGCAGCTTAGATCAGGCTCATCACACATAATTACAAGAGCTGAAGTCAAAAATACATGCCTTGGAGGCAA
This sequence comes from Lunularia cruciata, assembly GCA_948567375.1. Lineage (NCBI taxonomy): Eukaryota > Viridiplantae > Streptophyta > Marchantiopsida > Lunulariales > Lunulariaceae > Lunularia > Lunularia cruciata. The sequence continues at coordinate 61,725,178 of OX419759.1, read as the reverse complement.
AGAAGTATTCAACCAAGCAATTGGCTAAATTGGATGAGAGGCGGTGGAAGCATATTGACCATAAATTTGAGAGTGTCTTGACCAAGATCAGCCAAAAACTTGAAGAGTATAATGAGCATGTTCATTGACTGACCCAAACAGGCAACGGAGAAGATGAATCAAGGAGGCCAAGCAGGTCAAGGAAGTAGTTTTGGCCATATGATTTAAGATATGCAGATGTACAATAGGTCACATCCTTGGGATGTGACGTCATATCACAACTGTTGAAGTTGTCCAACCATTAGAGTCAGACTTCATCATGGTGGGAGACCATTGGAGTCAAGCATCACCATGATGGCATGTCAATGAGGTGGTACTGTGAGCCGGCCTGTCTCTCACTCAGGATGAACCTCTGATGGCTATTATGGTAGCGCACCATGGACTAAGAAGGCAAGGAACCCCAACTTCATCATACTCCTCCAAGGCTAACACTCCAAGACTCAAGACATTGCTCACTAGAGAACTCAATGAGAGAGAGATAGTTGCAAATGAAAGGATGATGAGTACCTCCTCACCCCTTGTTTATATACTTGTGAAATAGTTACGTACCAAAGTTACTAATTACCGTAGTAACTCAAGTTACTAGACTAAAAGTCAAGTAAAGTCAAAAAGTAGAAAGGAGTATCCATTCACATGGGCATATTCCCCTAAGCATGTGGTCTTATCTTGACCCAACCACTAAGTCAAGGATTCCTTCACATGGGCTATCCTTGGACTAAAGAAGAATCCAAAACAAAAAGGCTTGCGGGCCCAAGAGTTCTCAACTCTTTCCTCAAAGCCAAACACCTAGGAATAATACCAAGTCAACACACTAAAATCCAAAATAGTGGTGCTCATCTTTTCTACTTCCTCTAGAGTAAGGTCCCATCTATCTTAGCTATGACTAACTTTAGCTAACCATGACTAATATAGAACCATCCTTTATCTCTATATAAATAATATCTCTTAAGTACTTGTAATACCAAGCTAAATATCGCAATACCACACACATGCACAAATGGGTGTTACATTTACCCCCAGACTAAGTTTTCACTTTGTCCTCAAAGTGAAGGTCTCTCTACCTTCTATGGTACATCTTCAACTTATCATGGTTAATCCTATCAAAGTGTCTTCCTCCCAACTCCTTGAGATCATAGGTGTAATTTCCCCACACCTTCTCCACTATGAAAGGTCCAAAGTACTTAGGCAAAAACTTCTTTTGCACTCTCTTGAATCGAATGGAATCAAACAACATTACCCAATCACCTTCTTTGAAAGTCTCCACCTTCTTCTTGCCTTGCCTCTTGTCATAGCTCTCCTTTTGTTTCCTTTGGGCTTGCTCCACTCGAACCATAGCAACTGCTCTTGCCTCTTCCAACTCCATGAGTTGATCCTTCCTTGACTTCTCTGCATCACCTCCTTATGCTTTCTTCAATCTCCTATGAATGCTTTGGAAGGTAGGAAGATCAAAGTGAATAGGTAAGGTAGACTCAATATCATACACCAATTGAAATGGAGAATATCCGGTGGAAGTTTTCATGGTTGTCCTATACTCCCACAAAACTGCATGAATCCTCTTGTCCCAATGATGTTTAGCCCCCTCCATTTCTGCATCTTTGGCCAACATCATGCACAAGGTCTGATTGGTTCTCTCTGCCAAGCCATTGGAATTTGGCTTATAGGATGTAGTTACTCTATGTGTGATAGAGAAATGTCGTAGCATGGCTGTAGTAATGCTTCCTGTAAACTCTCCTCCTCTATCAGAAACCAACTCCAAAGGGCATCCAAACCTAGTCATAATGCGTTCATAAAGAAATCTACCCACTTCATCTTCATTCTTGTCCCTCAATGGTCTAGCCTCAACCCACTTGGTAAGGTAATCAGTAACTACCACAATGTACCGATTGTTCCTTGGGGTTCTATTGAGAGGACCTACAAAATCAATTCCCCACTTCTCAAAAGGTCCTAGCAATGGAATTGATCTAAGTGGTGGAGTGGATGTAGACTTTCTAGCAAAAGCTTGACAAACATGACAAGTTTTGCAATAATCAAGAAAATCCTTGAAAATCCCTCTCCAATGGTAACCTGCATCTAGAATCTTGAAAGCAGTCACCTTTCCTGCAAAGTGTCCTCCACATACTAAACCTTCATGAAACTCCTTTATGAGTAGGATAGACTCTTCCTTACCCACTGCTCTTCGAAGTAGACCATCTGCTCCTTGGTGAAAAAGAATATCCTCCACCATTGTGTAAGGTCTAGATCTTGCTGCAAGGGCCTTCCTCTCCCTAGCATGCATTCCTTCTGGATAGTTACCTCTTGTCACAAAATCCACAATCTCCTTGTACTCCATTGGAACCTCTTGAGTGACTGAGATTTTCATGAGCTCCTCATCCGGGAAGGAATCATCCACTGGCTCATCTCCATCATGATCATAGACTCTAGATAATAAATCAGCATTTGCATGTTTCTTTCCTGGCCTATCTTCAATGGTGTAGTCATACTCAGACAAGAGTATCATCCACCTTGCTAGTCTCCCTTCAACATTAGGCTTGTTGAAGATGTACTTCAAAGCCTTGTGATCCGTGACAATGGTGTCTTTCCCTCCAATCAAGTAGTGTCTAAACTTCTTGAGACCAAAGATCACTGCCAACCCTTCTCTCTCCGTGATAGAGTAGTTCTTCTCTGCTGAAACCATCTGCCTACTAGCATAAGCTATTGGATGATCATGCCCATCTTGGTCTAATTGACTAAGAGTGCATCCTATAGCTACATTAGAAGCATCAATGTAGAGGATGAAAGGCTTACTCCAATCAGGTTTAGCAAGAATTGGAGCTACAACAAGGGATTGCTTGAGCTCCTCAAAAGCTTTGAGAGCCTCCTTGTCTTCCAAAATCACCATGTAATCTACATCCTTCTTCATGTAGATGGTCAATGCATAAGCCTTGTTGGAAAATGAAAAGATGAACCTCCTATAGTACCCAACCATCCCCAAGAATTGGCGTAACTTTGTCAAGCTTGAAGGGAATGGAAGGTCTGAGATTTTCCTCACCTTCTCAGGATCAACTGCTATTCCATCCTTGGAGATGATGTGCCCCAAAAGTAGACCTTCTTCACATCCAAAAATGCACTTCTCTGGGTTGAGTGATGCATTTGCCTCATCCAAGCGTTGCAAGACTTTGATTAGGTGCTCAAAGTGCTCCTCCTTGCTCCCATAGACACAAAAGTCATCAATGAAATCTCTCACAAATTTCCCAATGAAAGGTTCAAATACCTTGTTCATGAACCATTGGAATGTGGCTGGAGCACTGCAAAGCCCAAAAGGCATGACCTTGAAAGCATAAGTTCCCCAAGGTGTGGTGAATGTGGTGAGTTGTTGATGCTCTGGTGCAATCTTGATTTGGTTATATCCACTATAACCATCTCCAAAACTGTACCTCTCATGACCTGCAACCTCCTCCAAGATCTCATCAATGAATGGAAATGGGTAGTAGTCCTTCTTGGTAACAGCATTGAGCTTCTTGTAATCCACACATACCCGAAGCTTGCCATTCTTTTTCTTCACAATGACAATTGGAGACACCCATTCTGAATTCTCCACCTCAAAGATAAATCCAGCCTCCTTGAGCTTATCAATCTCCTCCTTCACAACCAAAGATATTGGTGGGCTAATGCAACGTTGCTTTTGGCGGATTGGTCTTGCATGTGACTCCACCTCTATCTTGTGCTCCTCCAAGGTGACTTCCTTCAAATCCTTGTAACTAAAAGCAAACACATGGATGAACTTGCGGAAAATTTCCTCAAATCTCACCTTCTCCTCCTTGGTAACGTTTGGGCCATACTTGAGGGTAGCTAACCTTCTCTCTACCTCCTCAAGTGTCAATGGTGATTTGTCTGGGTCTTTCAAAACCTCTGGCTTAGGTGCAAAATCCATAGCACACAAAGGATACACATGTGAATCAGATTCAGATTCATCCTCCTCTGTGGAAGTCTCCTCTTCCATGCTTGTGTCCACACTTGAAGCTCCTTCTTCAGAATTTGATTCCCAATAATCAGAAGATGGGGTCTCTGAATGTGAAGTGTTGGTGGTGTTAGTCACAGGAACAGTGACTCTATGGTTTGATGGCCCAATCCTCAAGTACCCTTTATGCCATCGATCAGTTGTGCGTGCTGCTCTCAACCATGGCCTCCCAAGAAGTAAGTTATAGCTTGAATCCTTCAAGACTTGGAAAGTCATGAGATTTTGAACTCCCATAACTGAAACTACCACCTTATCCATCACCCCTACTGGTCAAACTTGTTGCTTGTTTGCCATGCTCACCACAAATGTTGAAGGTCTTGAGGGTATCATACCCAACTTCTTCATCAACCTTTTTGACATGGCATTCACTGCTGATCCTCCATCAACCAATGCATCCTTGATGTTGTGACCATTCACTCTCACATCAATCTTGGAGGCATATTCACAAGCCTCCCATGGTGCTGGCTTGGCATCCACCACCCCCATTGATATTGGAACTTTTGCCTTCTTCTTCTTCTTGCTCCTTGTAGAACTCAAACCACCTCTAAGCTCCTTTCTCAAGGTAGGGTTCAAAGCAATTAATTGGCCCACTGTGATGTTAGCCTTTTGACTACCAACATCCTCCAACACATTGTAGTTCCATTGTTGCTTTGAGATCAAGAAGTCCTCCATCCCCAACTTCTTCCTTGGAGTCTTTGTTGTTCATGGTGTTGAGGTGCGAGTGCTCCTAGTAGACATAGGAGTATCCTTGCTTGAAGTAAATCCTTGAGAAGAGTGAACATCCTCTGCAAAACGAGCTCTCTTCTTCTCTTGTGCCAAAAGCTCCAAATTAAGACCCTTGGAGTTTGAGCACTCTCCCTTCTCATACTTGCTCTCAACCACATCTATGGATGCTATCCCCTTACCTTTGTTGGGATTAAGAGCCACTTGGGTTTCACTACCTCCCTCTTTCCCTCTATTGGCTCCCTCATAACCCCTTCCTCCATGGTAAGTGGAATTTGGGCAATTCCTTTGGATATGGCCTCTTTCTCCACAACCAAAACAATTTCTATCATTGAAATTGTTGGCTGGTTGGCCTCCTCTATATGGATAGTTTCTATAACTCCTAGGCCCTCTCCCTACATTCTGATCCACCTCTCTCTTCTCCCATAGTTGCACCACATTGATCTTGAGATCCGCAAGTTGTTCTGTGATGGTTTGGAGTGGATCTTTTGGTGGAGGTGCAAGAACTGGAGCAACTACTACTTGTGGTGCAACCCTTGTCACCAAAGTATCAGAAGTTCCACCATACTTGTAGCCTTGAGGAGGATGCACAACCTCCTTCACCACCAAATCACTCTCATCCCCTTCCAAACTCTCCTCCATACGAATTGCGATCTTGATAGCTTCAACCTTGGAAGAAGGTTTCTCATATCTCACCTTGCTTCTAATTTGTGGTCTCAACCCTCCCACAAAATTCTTGGTGAGCATGGCCCCTATGCCAATCATTGTAGTCTCCACATCATCCCCACCCTTCCTCAACACTATGCAAAATTTGGACTCCAACTTTTCTACTCTTTCCACATAGACTCTCACTTTCTCTCCATCTCCTTGCTTGAGAAATGTAACCTCACTCATCAATCTCTCATAACTCTCATCAGGAAGAAAGTTCTCAATGAGTGCTGAAGTCAAAGTCTCCCAAGACTCCTCTTCCCCCTCTCTCCTCTCTCTCTTTTGGTATTCTGACTCATACCATGTAAGTGCTGCATCCTCAAAGAAATCTGGTAATAATGAGGTCCACTCATTCTTCCTCCTCTCATTGTTTCCTATGCAAGCTCTCTTGAAGTCTCTCACAAAGACCTCCACATCTTCTCCATCCTTGCCAAAGAAAACTAGAAGTTTTCCCATCTTAACCCCTCACTATCTTTCTTTTCTCTCAAATTTTATTTTTTTTTCTCTTTTTTTTTCTCTCACTCTATTACTAATAGAGTATATACATGACTAACACCATCTGAGAATAATCCACTCTAGGGAAAACAAAAGGTTCAGGTTGCTCCAAGATTTCTATAGCAACATCAAATCCTAGAGTGCATATTAATCTAACTCTCATGGATAGTTTATCCATAAGTTGAAAGATTATCTCCATCACTAATCTTGAGAACTAGTTGATGAAGGTGGTAGTATTTCTGTAGCTGTACTAAGACTCTCTCCAAGATCCTTCACCAAAGTTTCCAAAAGTGCTTTTACTCCACTACACCGATGTCCTTTTGGAAGTCCTTCAACTCCACAAACCTCACACAACTCCTTGGTCTTAGATCTTCTCCCTCCCAATTTTGGTGAAGAAGGTCCAACATGCAAACCCAAGTCAAGTAAGCCTCTCCTTTCCCTCAATCTCTTGCTCTCAAAGGTCAATGGACATGAACTTGCCTTATGTCCCTTCTCTCCACATAGAAAGCACTTAGACTCACTCTTTCCTCCAAGTGGTGTAGGTTTTTGGATCCTCTCAATACTCTCTTCAAATTCTATTGTAAACTCTCTTTTCCTCAAATCAACCCCTACAATCACCTCAAACCCTTAAGAAACCTTGCATAATCTCAATTTCCACTCTTGATGACCCTCCATGTTCCCAAGATGAATCTAAACACTCAAACATGCTTTTTGTTAATCTCAAACTTCTCATGCATGAGATCTCCACTCTGCAGAATTGACCCTTCTTCACAATGTCACTCAAATCTCCCAACCAATATGTCACAGTCCTCTGAAATTTTGTACACTTGATAAAAACTCCAGGGCGTCCCTCCCTACAAAATTTCAGATCTTTTCATCGACCCATTTGGCCTAGACACCTTCCTATTCAGCACCCATATTTCAGATTTGGTCTGAAAACCACCCCCCTCACTTCAAAAACTCATTACTCCCTACACAAGAACGATCTCTCTCTATTTTTTGTGGCAGCCGGTAGGATACAATGCACTAAAGTTTCTTGAAAATTTTCAGGACAATTCACTGAAAATTGAAGAAATGGCAGACTCTGTACAATTTTCTAGAGAGCATGCAGTTGCGGGAGCAGTTTACCCTATCAACTTTCAAAATTTTTAGCCCAGTGCCCATAGATGTTCTCACAATAATTTTGAGTGTGCTAACTGAAAGATAACCCAAGCTATCATGTGTAGAAATCTCAAGTCCAGATCTCAAACTTGAGATTTTGCTCAAAATCACCTTAATCCCCAAAATCTGCAATCCACCTCACACAATCTCTCCAATTCCTCTCATGTGTACAAGATGTACAAAATCACCTCAAAGACATCATAATGAACTACAAGGTATACAAATGGATCTTGGTTCTCAAACATAAGTTCAGCCCTCTCCTCTCCTAATGTTCTCTCCAAGTGAGCTCTCATAGCCTCCTTCTGCCTAATGTAGAATTGGACGCGGAACATTATCTTGCCTTCTAGAGAGGTCCCGGCAACGGAACCAAAAATGTGAGCCGGCCTGTCTCTCACTCAGGATGAACCTCTGATGGCTATTATGGTAGCGCACCATGGACTAAGAAGGCAAGGAACCCCAACTTCATCATACTCCTCCAAGGCTAACACTCCAAGACTCAAGACATTGCTCACTAGAGAACTCCATGAGAGAGAGATAGTTGCAAATGAAAGGATGATGAGTACCTCCTCACCCCTTGTTTATATACTTGTGAAATAGTTACGTACCAAAGTTACTAATTACCGTAGTAACTCAAGTTACTAGACTAAAAGTCAAGTAAAGTCAAAAAGTAGAAAGGAATATCCATTCACATGGGCATATTCCCCTAAGCATGTGGTCTTATCTTGACCCAACCACTAAGTCAAGGATTCCTTCACATGGGCTATCCTTGGACTAAAGAAGAATCCAAAACAAAAAGGCTTGCGGGCCCAAGAGTTCTCAACTCTTTCCTCAAAGCCAAACACCTAGGAATAATACCAAGTCAACACACTAAAATCCAAAATAGTGGTGCTCATCTTTTCTACTTCCTCTAGAGTAAGGTCCCATCTATCTTAGCTATGACTAACTTTAGCTAACCATGACTAATATAGAACCATCCTTTATCTCTATATAAATAATATCTCTTAAGTACTTGTAATACCAAGCTAAATATCGCAATACCACACACATGCACAAATGGGTGTTACAGTACCACTTTAGTGCAACATGTGTATAATCTAAGAGATGACAATAGTCATGTATAGAGGACAATTTTGCTAGTGCCATGTCATTGGGACCATTCTCCCAATTTCTAACTAAAGTCTTATGATTAGTAGAGTGTACAATTTGCACCCTTTGTAGGTAGCACCATCATAACATTAATCTAGTACAATAGATTAGGTGCATTAGAGTTAGTCTTGATGCGAGTTAACTCAAGGATTGTGACATTTGCACAACTTTGGATGCACCCCATATTTTTGTAGTAGAAGGTATAAGAGGAATCACTTTAACATGATACAAGTTCAAGCCTATGCAAAATTGTAGTTTCATTGTCCATGTGTTTGCATGCTCAATCTGCAATTGCCTTTGTGCACATGAATTATATTCTATATTGAGGAAGATGCAATGAGGTCCTCCATGATCCTTTATGCATCAATATCAATATTTGTGTATGTTCATGGTCATTTGGATGGAGTAGTGGTGAGGAACTTGAAGTAGGAATGCAAGGTGTAACAATATGGAGTTTAGCAACAAAGTTAGTAGGGCTCACGAAGTAGCATATAAGACAAATTAGCCTAGAATATTCCGGAAGTATCTAGGAAGCTTCTTGGGAAGCTTCCCGGTTAGCTTAGCTTGCACCTTAAGTAATTAGCTTCTAGAAGCTTCCAACTAGCTTAGCTTGCACGCCAAGTAGGCGGCTTCTAGAAGGAAGCTTCTTGAGAAGCTTCCTAGTTAACTTGGCTTGCACTCTAAGAAAGTGGCTTGAGGAAGCTTCTTGAGAAGCTTCTCAAGGGCCTTGTATGCTACCTATAAATACCAAAGCCAAAGCTCATGCTAGGCATTCGGAATTTTCCCTCATTCAAGTGTCCCAATTTGAGTTTCCATTCTCCTATTTCTCTCCTTGGATTCGGTCTTTTACACAAGGGATGAGGTGTAGGATGGCAATAAGGCTTGACTAGGGTGTTGGATCCAAAGTGTTCTAAGGGATTAGGGCAATGTGTTGACCAGCCAACTATGAGCATTATGAAATACCATGTGTAATGAAAAACCCAACATGTCCCAAACTTGCAGCATAGCAACGAGGAACTCCTTCCCAAAAAGAGTCCTCAATTTGGTAAGGAACTCCTTTGGGAAACAGTAGAATGTTCTCATTTGCATTGTGGTATACATGATATAGGTAATTGTGAGGGAAAAGATCTTTGGGGCCACTGACCTGCAAGGAAGACTATACCATCATCTTTAGGAGCCACATTGATAGAAGATCTTTTGTGAATGTAATTTTAGTGTTTGACTTTTTTGTATTATGTCATTGTGGGATTCATTACCCTCTTTTAGGAATTGTCCTACCCAAGAGGATAAAGACATACCAATATACTACTTTTGAAAAAGTGACACTTTCCCTCAATATCCATTTTGGAACCTTATCCTCATGAGAACAACCTTTTCTTACCAATTATATTATTAGTATATCAACACTAGGTTGTCATAGTGAGATTAGACTTACAAGAGAGAACACCTTCTTGTGAGTGAATTCCCTTACTAGAGATGAATGAGATTTAGACTTACAAGAAAGAACATCTTTTGGTGAGTGAATTCCCTTACTAGAGATGAAGGAGAAAGACATGGCTTAGCACCCAAGTACCTTAACATCATAGGAAGATACCGAAGATTATTCTCAAGTCTCCTAGGTTAATTAAAAGGCAATTGTATTTCAAAGCAAAATTCCTCCATAGTAAGAAACTCAAATTCCTTCTAAGAATTGGGAAATTAAGGACCACAACATATTGTATGAGATTAGGGATAATCAAGATCCAAGAATGGAAAATTTGAGAGGAAATATCTTTGCCTAGATGCAAAAGCATTGGCAAAGAGTGTTGGGGCTAGAAAATTCACCTCCAAGCACCATAACTCTTGATACTCAATGGCGTAGGCCCAATTGGGCTATAGAAGCCATACTCAAGGCTTTGTTTGAGAGACCTAAGAGAAGTAATGAATAGTTGGTCCAATCCTACAATGATCTTTCTTAACAAGCCCTTGCCAAAGCAATCATGAAACTTTTCAAGGCTAAGAGCACCACCTATGTCAATAATATTCAAGCAACTTCTTTCAATATTTCTATGAAGGATGGCCAGGTAATTGGGCAAAGATGTTTTAGAGAAGAGCACGGAAGACATGTTAGAACATGAACAAAGACGGAGGAGGAGCTCATCTCTCTCTCTCTTTCTCTCTCTTCACCATTCACTTTTACCTAAGGATGGAGCTATTAACACCAAAGGATAAGGAGAAATACCCGAATCCTTACTTTCCTGCAGGTTATCTTGGAAGTCATAAGGATTTCAAGACAAGAAGAAATACCAACTTGCAGATGCAGGCTTTACAAAGGATATGAAATTTGTCTTGGTGGAGGAAGCTCACAACACTTTGGGCTTTGAGAAGAAGAAAAAGACTATACTTGCTAGGCCAAAGACAAAGCTAAGAAGCAGGCATAGAGGTCTCAAGTGGTCAATGATTCAACCAATGACAAAGACAAAGAAAAACCCACCACCAAAGAAAAGAAGGATGGAGAAGAAGATAAGACTGGACACAAAGAAGCTGAAGAATTAAGAAACCTACACCCAGTGAGAAGTCCTTCACCTCTTTGGAAGAAAATAAGTAGGACAAAGGAGGAGAAAAGGTTTAGTCTATTCTAGCCAAGAAGCCCACATGAATCAAGATAAGCTCTCTAGTTGCAGGGATTACATTGTCAAGAAGGAGAAACAACAAAGAAGTTGGGCCCTTGAGAACAAAGGCAAAAGGAGTGTTCGTAGCATAATTAGAGCATGTCACATCCTAACCCAAAGATGAAGTAGTTCTTTAGGATAAAGGAGTACTAGAAGTAAAAGGAGTGCTTAAGACCAAAGGTAATGGTGGTTGCCGTAGAGGTCCAACATCAAGAAGACCAATTACCAAATTATAAATTATGAAGCTCATTAGGAAGTTGAATGAGAATGAAGAAGAATAGGAAAAATATTGCATGACAATTTGTGAAAAAGTATTGGCAAAGCTATAGGGAGTTAAAAGGTGGATAGATGAGCAAAAGACCAAGATCATTGCATAGATAGAGATGACATGAGATCAGTTAGGTCGCAATAGCTAAGGAGGAAATGGAGACCAAAGTGTCAAGGTTGAAGTTGTGAGAGTTGAGATCTCAAGTACATGCATTGAGACAAAGATGACACAAATGATCAATGGAAGCAACTCTTTGACACTCTTTGCAAACACACCACAAAGAAGTTCAAGGATTCCATCAAGGCCCTCAAGCTGGCTATAGAGTATAAGGAAAGGATAAATCTTTTGATTAAAATGAATAAAGGAAATGGTAGTTCCTTGGACCTAGACTCTAGGACAGAAGAAATCCTCAGCAAAGGGAAAATGATAGCAAAAGACCAAGTATAGAATTGTGGTGCCTGTGTTTTTACATTAGTATTTTATTTTATTTTATGTTATTTCATCTTTATTGTGAGGAAATGAAAAGTTACTAAATTCTTCTAGGTGGAAGCTCTTAGATAAAACATTCTTCAGAGTTATGCTCGATGAGCCAGCAACTTGAATGAGAGATCATAGGCCAAAAGTTCAGCTAAAGAAGAATGAAAATTTGACCAGGTCAAAAAATGCTCAAGAGCAGATGGCTTTGGTGGAGAAGAGTCTTGGTACAAAGATATCCATATAGAAGAACCTTCATCCTAGAAGCACTTTGGTCAAGATAAAACTCAGCAACTGATTTTGACTCCATCATCCTTGTCCCAAAGCCGATAGATATCAAGAACCATACACCTCTTTGAATGGGCCACCTTCTAGTTCAAGGATGATTATTTCATTTCAAGAAGAATGGTTTGCATTTGTAGGAAGAGTGTTGGCATTCAGCTCATTACTCACCACAATAACTAGGACCATTGAGGAAGAGGATGTTTTTCATGTGCAGATTGTACCATGCATTAAATAAAAAACAAGGATCCAAGGAGGGGCCAACCATTTCCTGGCCAAAGAATAACTGAAGGCTTTGCTATAAAACAAAGTAAAGAATGATCAATTCCACTTTTCACAAATTTGGTATTATCTTTAGGCCTGGAGTGTAGCTCAATTAAATCTCACATGTTCTATCTTGCTCATATTTTCTATCTACAAGCCCAAACCCTTCATCAAGATTTATTGGACAAAGAATAAGGTACATAACTAGCCCTCATTGTGATCCATTTCTACATGGGTCTCAATTTGCCAAAGGAGAAAGAACAAAGGAGATTCCTTTGCCACTTCCCTCCTGTAGGGTTCGTTGCTTCCCAAACTAAGAATGAATAAGAAATATTGGGAAGTGAATGCAAAATTTTCCAAGAAAAGCAAGTTTGTACTTGTGGAGGAAGAAGTAGTAGGTCCAAACCAAAGAAGAAGCATGCTCCTTCTCCTATCCAAACCACTACTTCAACCAAGAAGAGAGTGCAAAAGAACTCTCTAGTCATCAAAGTAACTTTGATGAGGAGGGAGAAGTGGCTTTAGAGGAAGATACCAATGAAGAAGAAGGAGATCAACAAGAAAATGATCTTTTATCTTGCAAGGTACCAAATTAGAAGAAGTTGGAGAGAGAAATACAAGGATGCTCAATTCAATCTCCATCTAGAGCCCTTTATAATTGAAGAAGACAACTTGGAAGACAAAGGAGTGCAAGAAGGAACCCCAAGTAAATTGCCCAAATGTTTCAATCCCATTCCTCAATCCTCATCCTTGGGAAGAAAGTTGCACAACCAGAAGGGGAGAATGAACTTTGGCCCAAAGAGAAAGAAGGAGCCAATGAAGAGGAGGTTGGTATTGAGGCAGAATAGGCTCAAGAATCAACAAAGAAGAGGAAATTCTTGGTTCCAAAGGAGAAGGGAGACCAGGAAGAAGCAAGCCAAGCAACCACCAGCCAAATGAAGAGAGCTCACTTCATGATATATTTGGTAGGAAGTTTCTTCATATGATGGAACTCTTGCTTTCATAGTACCAAAAGGAGGTCTAGAAATTGTGGATTATACTATCTTGGTGTAGAGTGTGCACAAGGAGATAAACACCAAGAAGGCAAGGGAGGACAAGCTCCAAGAGGAAGTTAACAAGGCCTAAGACAGATTCAAGGAAGAGACCAAGAGAGTGAACTCCTTAATATAGGAGCTCCTCAATGCAAGAAAGAAAAATCTTCCCTTGCTTCTATATTACAAGAGCAAGAGAAGGCATTAGGGCGAGTGCAACTCAAATTAAGCAAGCTATAAACAGAGAAGAAGGAAATAAAGCTCAACTACAAAGATCATTGTGAGCTAGAGATGAGGAAAAGTAGAGCATATGACAAGAGCTGAACAATACCAAGGTTCAAAATGCCATCTTGGACCTCCAAATATTTGAATATACAAAGGAGGCAACATTGTTGTGACAACCCAACAAGTATCACTTTTGCAATAATCCATTAGTAATAGTTTGTTCCCACATAGATATGAGTTAGAGATGGTCAAATACAAAGTAAAATAGTAATCAATATTTCTTCTTGAGTTCTTCTTTAATCTCTCAAGTAGAAACCACACCCAAAAGAGAATAACAAGTGCTCAATTTGCAATCTTGTCACAAATCATAACACCCATAAATCATAATTCATTCAAATCTTTCCAAATAATCTTGATTGTGATGATTCATTTCTTTTTGAAGAAGGCTACTTCACCATGAAACAACTTCACCCCAGAATTGTGTTCCACTCGTTCACTAAAGGCACAACTTCTTCAATCAAAATTGCTTTGCATCAATCCAATGTTACACTCACAAATGCAAAATACTACCAACACTACAATTTTTCACAAATTTGTCAATGCATTGCTCCTATTGCTATCCACTCAAGATCAAACCCACAAAATCAAATCAGAGATGTAGAATCCAACATCTAACATCCATTGACTTACACTTTGAATTTCTCCATACACTCACATACACAAGATTGATACTCAAAATTAAGTTGAAATGATGAGCATTGAGTAATAGCACTTTGCTTTACTCAACTTCAGAATAACATTACTGAATTGAACTAAACAAAAAAAATCATTGCCAATGTCTCCTTTAAATAAGCAAAGCATTGGCAGTTATCTAACTACTTAAATTGCTTCCTAGCAATCTCCAGATCCAAAATGGCAACCCACTTCTTCATATCTGTAGATTCCTATCTTAAATCAGTTATGAATCCAATCCGATCTCTACTTCTATTTTGGCTTCTATACCCAATGTTCCTCATATCAGTTGTCCTTCTTTAGGTTCATCTACCGTTATGATATATTCTTTCTTCTCTTTCTATCCTATCCTCAATCCTAACTAAGGTCTCAAGTAACTCACTTGAAGACACATGTACTCCTACTTCCGATATCTTTCTTTACACTATTCTAAAGCTCATCTAACTCACGCCTAACTAAATCTAATCTAAGACAAAAATTATCTCCTACTTCTGCCATCTTCTTATCTACTTTATCTCTCAAGCAAATCAAGAGATTGTTCATATTCGTGTTCCTTGCACTTCTCTTCCTTGTCTCTTGCACTAACAGTTTCAACTTATGCAACCATGCCTCCTCTATCTCCATTTAGGCTTTAACACTCAAAGTTTCACCTTTACAATAAAATCTTCAACTATCTCTGATGTACTTGCTTGAGCTAACTTTGCCTTCACTCTGATTCCAACTCATTCTGATACATGTTCCAGCTCATCTTCAAATTCAGCTTTCAACGCTTCCTTCTCTTCCACATATTGACTCAACTGAGCTTCTACATTATGAGCCAATCCTTGTAGTCTCTCCTCCTTGCGATGTTGGCCTATTAACTCTTGCTGTTAGGCTTCATCCTTTTGCACTACAACTCTCCTCAAGTTCTCCCCCTCTTGCTCCAGCACAATTACCACCACTTTCAATTGTGTTACCTCTAGTCTTGCACTCTTCACCTCCTCCATCAGCTTTGCAATGACAGCTCCTTCACTTCTGCTTTCTGCTGCTCAAGCTCCTTGTGTCTCAAAACTCTCCTCAAAATTTGAAAAATTCTTCTTCTAGAGCACTACATCCACCCAAAGTTCTTTGGCTTCCTCCTCTCTTCAAGTCAAACTGGATCTTAGCTACATAATTTCTTCCTATAGATACTTCACCACCTGCAACTTATTCTTCACTCCTTGATTCATCAACTCCTTTCTGGTCTGCTCCAACTGCACCAACAAGGAACATACAATCTTCTTCAAGTATGCCACCCCATTGAGCTCTTCTTCTTCACAATCTTTGTACCCTTTTTTGGCAGTGATATCTTTGGCCAGTGCCTTTCCTCCTAGTTGGGATCTTCTTACCTGGGATCATCCAAGCTCTCTTCTTCTTCCCTTACTGGACTTGGCCTTCCCAACCTAAACTCCTCCTCTACACAATCTTTTAATGCCATTGATGGTGACTCTAGATAGGCATTTCTCCTTCCATACATTCAATTGCTGCATGAAATTCCTGATCCTCTTCCTCAGCCATTTCTTTTACCAGCTGCAGTACTTTGGGTTCATCATCACTCTCACTGCTTAATTCTCCGTTTTGCAGCATGAGCTTTTTTTCTTCTTCTTTCTTTGAGTCTTTTGACTTTGACTCAACTTCTCCCTCTAACTCTACTCCTGACAACATATCATGAATCACTACTTCATGCCTTTGGTTGACTCTTCTTGTTTTTCTTGGCTGAACTGGTGACACCATTTCCTTGGGTCAACTCCTCTTCTTGGTCTTCAAAAAAGATATATCAACTTTCTGTTGCTGTCCTATTCTTCCAAAGTGCTCATCACTCGCTTGAATCTGCTAAATGTACTATTGCTCATTGGCATCCGCCTCTCTACACAAGTCTGGGTGAAAGTGAGACACCATCTTTTGCTTCTCCTCTGATGTCAACAAATTTAACTTGAGGTAGAAATGTGTAGCAAACAGTACGAAGTAGTGTGGTGGCAATTTTATTCTTTAGTTGAAGATCATCTGCCTCATCCGCTGGTGAATGCACTTTACGCAATTCACATTCTCCCTTGCAAACATCTGGTGGAAGAGACCGCTTGGTTCTTGGTGATGTAAGCCATCCACTTATGCTTGAACATGGGCATTAGGGCCCCAACAATACTTCATCTTATCAGGTCCCTATATGTGTCCACCTTGTAGCCATTCTTGGTCTGCAAAACATTGAAGGAATTACACACCTCTTCAATTTCTTTTATCGTGTCTCCCTTGCGGTAGAATGTCACTCTACTCTCATCCCCGGCTTCCCTTCTCACAACTAATCTCCAATCTGACTCTGTCCTCACAATTATTGGTGGCTATCTTGGCCATGAAACACGAAAAACTCAAGTTCCAATTCTAGGCTAGGAAGGTTATCCAAAGTCTACTCAATACTTCTATTCTGGCTACAATATCTAACCTTTGGATTGCCAAACTCCTCATTGACAGTGAGGAACTTTGCTTGCTCCCCCTTGGTGCCATGGTGTGCTTTCTAGCTCTTGGTTTTGAACCCTCCCCATTGCCTAAATCCTAACTCCTTCAAGGTGCTGGAAAACTACACTCTTTGTTGGCCTTGTGCTTTGCATTTATTTGGAGTAACTGCTAATAGGAATTGGACATTGTCTTCTCATTTCATTTTTTTCCTTGACAATGTCTCATTTTTATAATGCTCCATTGTGCAGTCATTCTTTAGTCATTTTAAATCTCTTTTCACTAATTTTGTGTGTTTGTTCCCTCTTGATATAGACATTTTCCCTCTTTAATGGTACCTTCTTGATCTTTGTGTTCCAAAGAAAATTTGTTATGGTTACTTTGGATCAGTTTGATTTTCCCCAATGCAAAGTCCTTGGTCCTTTGAAGTTTATCTTCCTATAAGTTCAACCCGAGTCCTTCTCTCTCTGACCCAAAGTTGACTTCTTTGGGTTCCACCCCCTCAAACATGTTGGTTCTCCTTTCTTCTTCATTAAAACCTTACTTTGGCTTTAACAATACACTTCTACTTGAGACTCATCCAAAACATAAGAAAATGAAAAATGTGGGTACCATAATTGCCATTGGAGACCCAAGAAAAGGAGCTAGCATTGGCTATGGAGAAAGAAGCAGAATGACAACAAATGCACAAGGTATTCAAAGAAGAATTTTAGGCAAAGTGCTTGCACTTGGAGGAGAAGAAGACGGACATATTTGGCAACTGGAGGAAGTCCCACCCAAATTTGTGGAGATGCTTTAAGAAGAGGCCAAAGGAAAGGCAGTCAAAGCAAAGATCCACAAATTGAAGTCATAAATTCAGAAATTGAAGGAAGACATACAAGGAAGAGAAAATGGACTAGCTTGCTCTATGCTTCCAAGGACATACAAATAGGAAGTTCAATTCAATCCACAATTCTTATCTACTAAAGATCATAGATTAATAGGAACACAACTAGGAAGTTATAACAATATGGAGTTAGCAAACAAGTTAGTAGAGGCTAACAAGATAGCAAATAAGCCAAATATAGCCAAGCAGTCTAAGAATGTTCTAAAAGCATCTAGGAAACTCTTAGTACCTTCCAAGTATCGAGTAACATATATGCCAAATAGGAAGCTTCTTAGCTAGCTTAGCTTACATGCCAAGAAGATGGTTCCTAGAAGGAAGATTCTTTGGAAGCTTCCTAATTAGCTTAGCTTGCACTCCAAGATGACAACTTCTAGTAGGAAGCTTTCTTGGGAACTTACCAAGAGCCTTGTATGTTCCTATAAATACCAAAGCCTAAGCTCATGCTAGGCATTTGGATTGCTCTCATTTGAGAGTTCTAATATGATTTTCCACTCTGGTCTTCAATTCTCTTATTTCTCTCCTTAGAGTTCTATATTGGTATAAGAGCAAGAATAGGATGGATGCAATTTATTGACCACTAAATCCATTTCTCCTCAACCATCAAGATTTCTATGTCTATGAACTACCCAAGCATTATTTCACATAGTTCATCACTCCGATGAACCATTGATACTTGTAATTGTAACTTACAAAGAGTGGTGGATGTGTTACATTTACATGTCAATTTAGATCATTACAAATAGTTTGATAGACTATTAGCCATGGCAGCAATGCTTGAAAATATCATTGTTATACAATAATAAATTGAGCAACTTACTCAATTATTGGAAGAGAGAGATCATCAATGACAAGAGCATGTAGAGAGAGCACCCTTTGAATAACACATTTGATTTCTAAAGCCCAAGGCATTTGAAGGTAAGAATCTCTTGGATGTAGTGAAGAATTTTTTATTTAGTTGCAAATATTATTTTGAAGCTACAAATTTTCAAGATGAACAAAGACAAGATTCTCTTGCCTTCAAGCCAATTGGATGGAGTTGTAAAACTGTGGTGGAAATTTTGAATATAGGAAGCTCAATGGCAATCTATTATGCCAATCTCAACATGGGAAGAATTCAAGAGCACAATAATTGGGAGATTCTAAGCTATGAATGATGCACATGCTGCACAAGATAGATTGGTAAAATTGAAGCACATTGGTTATGTGAGGAGATATATCACTTAATTCTAGAATGCCATAATGTAAATTCTTTAAATACTAGAAGGTGAAGCTTTGGATCAATTTGTGAGGAGCTTAAGTCATGCACCAAATAAAAGGTGACCATGCAAGAGCCTTGCTTGGTCACTTGGAAAAACACTTGGAAGAAGCCATGCAATTGGTTTAACGATTTGATTGCTTGGTTACCACAACTTGGTCTTGACCTTGACCTTGACCTTCAGAAAACTTGCAAACACACTAAATAAAGGTGAAGGAGCTAACATCAAGGAAATTGATGTGGTCCAATAAAGACCACTTGGCACTATAAACAAGGAGAGATTATGATAAAATTTTGATTTCTTTTATTGTTGTCAAATTGGACATTACATTATTGAATGTCCACTCCAGAATGGATAACCCTAACAAATTATGTGAATGGAGTTTATGGAGCATAGTGATCAAGGAAACAAAGAATTCTAATAGGAGATATCAAGCAACCTACTACAAACTTGATTAGTACAAATGAGATTGAAGGCTTGATCTATGGAAGTTTGCTTCACTTGTAACGTATGATATCTAATCATAATTGTAGGATTTTGGTTGTTTTTAGATGTTCAAAGAATTGAATAACCATACAATTAACAAAAAAATTATGTATTTGTATCAAACTAGTATCTGGAAGTAGATTGATAATGGTGGATGGTAGAAAAGGTTTTGCATTTTATTCCTCACATCATGTTACATTCAAGATTGGAAAAGAGTATTTGGATTTTATCAAGTTTGTCAATAATGCCTCTACATTATGATGTCATTGTAAATCTGCCTTGGCTTGAATATCATAAGGTTCAATTTGATTAGACTGGATGATAAATTCAAGTACAACACCAAGGTAAGAATCACCAATTATGTTGTCTAACACTTTTGAGTAAGACACCTAAGAGTAGTCAATGCCAAGATGGGAATTTTGTCAATAAAGTAGCCATAGAGCAAGCTTTGGAGGAAGACATTTTTGTTTTTGTGATATAGGATCATGCACATTTTGCAAGGAGAAATTGATGAGAGCCAAAAGCCTCATCAAACAATGTTTGATTAAATAGTTCAAAAGTTTGCATATGTGTTTTTGGATGATCTACCAAAGGGGTTACCTTTTAAGCAAGGTATGCCCTTCAAGATTGAGCTATTAACAAGTAGTAGTCCTATGAGAAGACTAATCTATAGGATCTTACCAAAACAATTAGAAGAGCTTCAAACACCAATGACTTAGTTGTTGGATAAAGATTTTATATAACATAGTACATCTCTATACGGAGCACTAATACTCTCTGTACCAAAGAAGGATGGAAGACTTTAATTTTGTATTGACTACCATGGCCTTAAAAAACAAATTATAAGGAATATATATATCTCTTGCCTCAAATTGATGACTTGCTAGATTAATTGAGTAGAGCACAATACTTCTCCAAGTTGGATCTTCAAAAAGACTATTAGCAAATTCCCATTAATAGGGAAGATGTGCAAAAAGATTACCTTTTGTACAAGGTATGTGCATTTTGAATGGATAGTCTTGCCTTTTGGGCTCATTAACACTTTGGCTATTTTCATGGATCAAATGCATGGGTTGTTGGACAGATTGTTGGAATGATACATGGTGTTTTTCTTGGATGATATTTTAATCTATAACAAGATGGATGTAGAACACATGGATCATGTATGAAAAGTCCTAAGATGACTGCACCAATGGAAGTTTTATTACAAGAAGTCAAAGTGTACCTTTTGGTAAAAGTAAGTTACCTTCTTGGGTCATAAAGTCTCATTAGAAGGGATCAAGATAGAAGAAGAGAAAATCAAGGTCATTACCAATTAGCCTACTTCAAAGGATGCCACAAATTTGCAAACATTTAATGGATTGGTGAGTTTTTACCTATGGTTCATCCGCTACTATGCTCATGCAGCCACACTATTGACTGATCTCTTGGGGAAGACCTAAAGCTTTCAATGGAAAACCAAGCTCATTCATTCAACAAACTAAAGCATATGGTTTCTTCATGACCCATCCTCCAACTATGTGATCCTCAACTACCTTGTGTTGTTGAAAGTGATAGTTCTAACTTTGCCATTGCAGTTGTGTTGTAGTAAGAATCTCTACATAGGTTACATCCCATTACCTTTTTCTTTGCCAACTAAACACTATAGAAAGGGACACCTCTACTTGGAATCAATAACAACTAGCAATGCTATATGTCACAAAGGTATAGTGACAATGTCTATTGGGAAAACAAGTGATCATGAAAAATGATCACACCTCTAGACCCAATAACCCTAAACCTTAAACCTTAAACCCCTTTTCCCTTTGTTGCAAACCTTACATTTGGAGCACATTAGAGTAGATATCAATGGTGAGAAGAACAACTATAGTTGTTTGACATCAAGCTTGAGCTTGGTAGGTTCCATATTATTATCAATGCCCTATCATGACATCTTGATTTAAAGCTTCTTCTCAAATCTCCCATGGTAGCAATAATCACCACAAGGTCACTGAAAGGTACATATGGCATTCAAGATTGCTTTACAATAGGAACTCTTCTTTCAGCTCATGCAAAGTCATCTTGGAGTGCATGACTAGGAGTACAACAACTTTTCTTTCATGGAAGGCCTTCTATTTTGTAAGAAATAGATCTTTGTTCTAGCTATGAGTGACCTCTAGATTATGGCTTCAAGAAGCCCATGACTTAGCAATTTTTGGTCATTTTGGTGTGGATAAAACCCTAAGTACCCTCTAATGTCTAAACATGGCACAAGAAGTTTGAGAGTTTTTTTGAACTTGTGAAAGCTACCAATGCAACAAAGTCAGCAACCCAAACTCATGTGGACTGCTTCAACCACTTCCCATCCCAACTGCCCGATTGGAACATGTAAGTTTTGATCTCATCACATCCTTACCCAAACAAGATTAGAGCCATATTGCCATTGTGGTGTTTATTGATAAACTTAGCAAGTAGATTCATTTAGCACCCATTGTGGATACTATGGATGCCCCTATGCTACCCAAGATTTACTTTGACATTGTCTTCAAGCACAATGGGATGCCAAGAATTCTCATCTCTAATTGTGATCCTTGATTCACTAATAAAATTTGGCAAGCACTCTTCAAGCTACTCGACACCAAGCTTGCTCTGTCTATGGCCTATCATCCTCAAACTGATGGGCAAACCAAAACATTGCACCTTGGAAGATATACATTCTACCTTTGTGAGCATTCACCATACCTAATAGGATGCTTGCCTTGTAGATATTGAGTTTGCCTACAATAACTCCCAAGCAAGCATCTATTGGATTCTCTCTCTTCTTCCTTAATTTTGGCCAAGACTCATTTTTTCTAGATTCTTTTCTTTCTCTCTTTCCATCTCACATTCCTCATACTTGCAACTTTGTGACAACCCAACAAGTATCACTTTTGTAGTGATATGTGAGTAATTGTTTGTTCCTAATGAGATACAAGTCAAGAATGGTGAAATACAAAGTAAAAGGTAACAATACAGTTCTTCTTGGTTATGTATTTAGCCTCTTGGGTTGAAACCACACCTAGAAGAGAGTAGCAAATGCTCAACAATAGTCTTGCCACAATTAAATGTCACTCCAAATCACAATTCTTCAATTCTATTCCAAATTTATCATAATTGTGATGATTTTGTTGATACAAAGAAGGCTATTTTACCACAAAGTGACTTTTCTATGGAATTGCATGCCACCTTTCAATTGAAGGTGCAACTTCCTGTTCTAAAATGACTTCACATTAGTCTCTTGCTTGCAAACACAAATGACAAATACTACCAACGCTACAATTATCATAGATCCATCAAGGCATTGCTTCAGATGCGTTCCACTCAACATCAAACACATAGAGGGAAATTTAAAGCTGTAGAATCCAGCATCTAAAAACTCCAAACTCCAATTCAAAATTCTTTACACACTCACAAAAGTAGACAATTGATTGATACTCAGAATTAAGCAAAACAGCAAGTACTGGTTCAACACTTTGCTTTACTCACTCTTTGATTCAATTACTGAATACATAATATTGTGGATAGCAACTTTAAATAGGTAGACCACTTGGTAATTATAAATCTGTCTAAACTACTTGACTAATTTCTACAAATCTCTAGATACAAAGCATCATCCCACCACTTTGGATTTGTGACTACTCTTGAGTCTAATCCAATCCAAGTGCTGCCTCAACTTTGGATTCTTCACCCAAATCCACTACAAGGGTTTCCTCACTTTGGGTTCATCCACTACTTCTACTAATATTTCTTCTTCACCAGTCTATAGTAAAATTGAAGTCATAAGTGTCCTATCTATCTCCACCTCCTCCATCCTAACTAGTTTGAGCAACTTGAGTGACTCATCTAAAGTCACCTACACTCCAATCTTGAGTGACTCATCTAAAGTCACATGCGCTCCAATCTTGAGTGCTTTTAATTGTATAACTCTACTTTCACACAGAGTACAAGTGTGATTGTCTACAAAGGTATTAACTAAATCTAGTCTAAGCATATGTTATCTCCTACGTTGATCATCTTCCTATCTACTCTATCTCTAAGGCTAATTAATAAAGTATTCAGATCTACATCCATTAACTTTCTCCTTTGAGTTTCATACATTACCAACTTGAGCTCCTATAGGTAGGCTTCTTCTAACTTCACCTCAATGTTAGTATTGAGTATTGCCTTCAATTAAGTAGAAACCTCACTAATTGCACCTATACCCTCATTTGCTAAGAATGACTTGCCTTGGATCACCTCCTCCTCTTACTTCATACAAAGTAGCTGCAACCCCTCAACATGCTTCACCTCCATCTTTTTTCTCTCCACTTCCTCATGAGCAACTTGGGCTTTGGCATGCTTCATCAAATCATACAAACATTTCTCTTTTCTTGTATTATTTGCAAGCTCCCTCTCCCAAGCTTGATTCTTGTTAGCCACTACTTGCCTTAGCTCTTTTATTGATTGCTTTTGCATTTGGATTTGCATTCTATATTGAATTAATTCATTCAGGGTGTAATCAAAATTCTTCTTCAATTTCTTGAATGCCTTTGTGACAATTCAGCAAGTATCACTTTTGTAGTAATTGCTAAGTAATCATTTGTTCCCTTAGAGTTACAAGTCAGAAATGGTCAAATATGAAGTAAATAGCAACCAAATAGTTCTTCTTGATTGCTTCTTTAATCTCTTGGGTAGAAACCACATCCAAAAGAGAGTAACAAGGGCTCAATTTGTAGTCTTGTCACAAAATAATGATACCCATAAATCACAATTCTTCCAAATCTTTCCAATTCAATCTTGATTGTGATGATTCAGTTCTCCCAAAGAAGGCTACTTCACCACAAAGTGACTTTGCCTTGGAATTGTGTTCCACTCTTCCATTGAAGGCACAACTTCCTCAATCAAAGTTGTTTTGCATCAATCCAATGTTGTGATCACAAATGCAAAATATGACCAACACTACAATTCCTCACAGATTTTTCAACACATTGCTTTGATTTCTATCCAGTCAGGATCAAACATAAAGAATGGAATCAAAGCTACAGAATCCAACATCTAACATTCACTAATTGGAATTTAACTTCTCCAAACATACAGTCACAACCACACACACATGATTGATACTTAGAATTAAGCTTAAATGATGAGAACTGAGCTATAGTACCTTGCTTTACTCAACTTCAAAAATATGAATACTAAATTGAACTGAATAAAAATACATCAATACAAATGTCCCCTTAAATAGGCAAAGCACTCAATAGTTATCTAGCTACCTAAACTACTTCAATTGCTATTTTACAAATCTTCAAATCCAAATCATTTTTTTTACATTTCACACCTCTTCACATCTCAAAAATTGTTACTAATCTGATCCAATATCTACATCTACTTTGGCTTCTATACCCAATGTATTTACAATTTGGTCTTGCACTTTGGCTCTATCTAAAACTTCTATCTTTTCTATGACATCTTCTGTCTGAACTACAATTGAAGTCATGGATATCCTAACTACATTCTCTCTCTACTCTAACCTCTTTAGGTAACTCACCCAAAGGCACTTGCACTCCTATATCAATTACCTTGCCTTGGGTTCCTAACTTTACACTATCACAAAGTTCATCTAATTTGAGTCTAACTAAATCTAGTCCGAGACATACATTGTCTCCTACCTCTACCATCTTCCTATCTACTCTATCTCTAAGATGAATTAAGAGATTGTTCATAAATCTGCTTCCTTTGCTCTTCTCTTCCTTGTCTATTGCACAAGTAATTTGAATTCATGCAGTCAAGCTTCCTCCATTCTAACTTTTGCTTTAATGTTGAACATCACTTTTGACCTCACAATGATCTCTACTATTGGTTTAGATGTACTTCCATGAGTTCTCTCCACCTTCAACTCCTCACAATACATATGTAATTCTTCTTCATACTATGCCTTCAACATCTTCTTCTCCTCTACATGATGGATAATTTGAGCTTCTGCACATTTCACCAAATCTTGCAACCTTTCTTCTTCTTGACTTTGGCTTGCTAACTCATGTTGCCAGGCCTGATCCTTCTCAAATACACTTAATTCCAAGCGCTCCAACTCCTACTCCATCACTAATGCAATCACCTTGGAGTGCATGGCTTCCAGATGCATTTCATTAAAGTCTCTCTTCAATTTCTTGAACGTTGCCTTGTGGTTCTTCACTTCTTTGGCTCGACATCCAAGATCTTCCCCATGCTTTCCCAAACTCTTTTGCAAGTTAGTTGAAATCTTCCTATGTAGTACCACATCAACCTGAAGTTCTTTAACTTCTTCTTCTCTTTGGGTTACTCTTGCTTTAACACATGCACTTCATCGCTTAGGTACTTCATAACTTGCAACTCATCCTTCACCTCTTGCTGATCTTTCTTCCGTTCCTCCTTCTTCTACTTCAATTGCAACAACAAGAGGCACACAATCTTTGAAAGATACTCTACTCTGCTGCACTCCACCACCTCATCTTCATAATCTTTGTAATCAGCCTTGGCAGGCAAGTAATACATATGCACCTTACCCCAAAGTCATGATCTTCTCACTGTTAACTTAACATCCTCCAAGCTTTCTTCACCTTCATTCGATCGGCTTGTCTTTGCAGTTGCAGACTACATACTCCTCTTCAGCCTAACTCCCCTATGGAACACCAGCCTTGGCTCTTCATCCTGATCTTTGGCCATCTCCACTTCAGACAATTCCAAATATGGAGTATTTCCTCCTTCCATATGCTCAATGGCCTCATGGAACTCCCAATCCTCCTCCTCAACCACTTCTTCAACTGACTGTTGGACTTTGGGTTCTCCTTCATTCTCATTGCTTGATTCCTTGCTCTGCAAAATGAGCTCTTCTTCTTCTTCATCATCCAAATCTTCTGACTTGTACTTGGCCTTGCCTTCAAACTCTACTCTCAAAGACAAGTCCATCACTAATTCACTCCTTGGGGTTTAATCTTCTTCTCTTATGTGGCTGAGCTAATGACACTACCTCTTTAGGTCTATTTTGGTTCTTCATCTTCAGAATGGTAATTACCACTATCTTTTGTTGCTCCATTTTGTCAAAGTGTTCATCACCCGCTCAGATTTGTCTGATATACTATTGCTCATCTTCATCTTGCATCTTGACATAGATTTGGGTGGAAGTGAGAAACCATTATTTATTTCTCCTCCTAAGTCAGCAAGTTCAATCCTAAGTAGAAATATACTGCAAACTACACAAAGTAGTGTGGTGGCACTTGCATTCTCCATTTCACAATCATTTGCCTTGTTCATTGGTGAAAACACTTTGCCCAATTCACCTTATCTCATATAGACATCTGAGGGAAGAATACCACCTGATTATTTGTCATGTACATTGCCATCAAGGCCCCGATGATACTTTGCCTCATTGGTCCGATACATATCCACCTTGTATCCATTGTTGGTGTGAGGAGCATTGAAGAATTCTTAACCTCTATGGTTTCCTCCAAAGAATCTCCCTTTTGGTAGAAGGTGATCCCGGCCGCATCCCCAACTTCCTTTCCCAAGACTAATCTCCAATCTGACCCTGTCCATCAATCAGGATTGCCTCTCTTCCCCTCCGCTTTGGGACCCTCTTCAAAATTACTAGTAGTTATCTCTGCCATAAACCCTAGAAAATTCAAGTTCCAATTCTAGGCCAGGAAAGTGATCCAAAGTCTACTAAGACTTTGATCCTTGCCATTACATCCAACCTCCAATTGATTTTTCACTATGAGAGAAGGAGACTTCCTACCTCCCTTCATTGGCATTGTGCGCTTGCAAATTCTAGTTTGTTGGGAAATTATCCCCTCACATGGACAAGTGATTCTAACTCCCTCCGGTCTTTGGAAAATAAAACTCTTGTTTGGCCCCATAATTTTGATTCCTTTGGGACAACTATTGAGAGGAATAGGATATCTTCTTGACATTCTGGAAATTCCTTGACAAATTCTTAACCTTATAGCATTATACTTGGTGGTCATTCTTTAGTTGATCTTCACTTGACACTCAAGCCTTCTACATGCATTGCTCCGTCACTTTCAATTTTATCTCGCTCACAAATCAACCTTTTTCTTGATTGTACCTTCTTGACTAGTTTGACCCAAAGGAAAGTTGTTACAAATTCTTTGCATCGGATTGATTATCCCAAGGTGAAGTACCCTTCCTTTGTTTGTTCCTTCCCATCCTTCATTTTTCCTACGCGGTCGCCTTTTTCCCCTTCCTTTGTTTATAACACCTATCAAGTCTGATCTGAGTTCTTCTTCCTCTAACACAAAGTAGACTTCTTCATGTTTGACCCAAACACATGATTCTTCTCCTTTCTTTGCCATCTTGCTTCAATTTGGCTTCAAATTTGCACTTCTTCTTGAAAACTCAAAATAATAAATAATATGTGGGTAACACAAACCCCCTCCCTCAAATATGAGCATTCATATGAACATCAGCTTCCTCTCTTATTTACACTTTTGTGTCCACAATCCAATATTTTCTGACTCTCCACTTGTTTATGCAAGTGGCAAAAGGATCTCCTTCCAAATCTACAAGTTGAATAGAGCCATTGTCATAGATGTGCATTACATGGTATGGCCATATCCACCTAAGGTATAGCTTGCCTGGAAAAAATATTCAGCAATTGTCATTTAATAGTACCAAGTCTCTCTTCCAATTAGCATTAGGCCTAATGTGCTTATCATGCTTGACTTTCCACTCATCTTGTATTTCCTTTGTGGTTTGCATTGCATTGTCTCTTTTCTCCTCTAACCACATCAGTTGATGGATCAAAGATCTTGACTTTCTTCCTTTGACATTTATGCTTTTTATAGGATCCGATATGGTAGTATGGGATGCAATCCATATGTCAAGAAATATGGTGTTTGCTTGGTGGTGATCTTTTCTGTCATTCTATATGCCCAAAAAGTTGATGGTAACTTTGTATCCCAATCGTAAGCATAGTTGACAGTCACCTGATTCAAAATTTTACACAAGAATCCATTTGCCTTCTTTGTTAATCCATTGGCTTTTGGGTCGTAAAGAGTCATCTTCTGATGTTTATCTGGCAGTACTTGGTTAATGCTTCCATAAGCAAGTTCAAAAAGTGAGTCCTTGGTCACTGGTTGAATTGGACCCACAAAATCAATTCCCATTTCTCAAAAGGGAAAATGGTAAAATTGGTCTCAAAGGCCATTGTGAAGAAGCCATTGGCTTTCCTATTCTTTGATAGGCATCACAACTTTGGATATGGGCTTGAGTATCCTTATACATTGTAGGCCACCTATACCCTATTGCCAAAGTTTTCTTTGCGGTGTTCTTCAAGGCATAGTGTCCTCTAGATGCTTCTAAATGTAAGGACTCAATTACTCCTCCTACTTATGCTTCTAAGCACCTTCAAAGGACTTTGTCTCCACCCATCTTAAACAAAATGTTATGCTTTAGCTCATATGGTCCTATTTTCCTAAGGAAGATTACCCTCTACTCTAGGTCCAGTCCCTTAGGACATTGGCAAGTATGAAAATAGTGATATTTTACCACATACCTCATACTTCACATTGCCATCAAGTGATACAATTCTTCATTAGGAAACCGGTCATCTACCTCCCGGTCTTGGTCTTGAGTCTCCAACCTGGATAGGAAGTCCGCATTTGAATGCAAAGCTCCTTTCTTACTTGTATCATGTATGTGAATTCTTGTAGCAACAAGATCCATCTGGCAATTTGCTCAAACAAATCTGCCTTCTTCACCAAATATTGCATGCATAATGGTCTACATGGAATACAAACTTGTATCCCAACAAGTAGTGGTGAAACTTCTTACAGGCATACCATCCTGAGTGCTTCTCTTTCAATCATAGTGTAGTCCTTCTTTGCAACTAAAAGTTGTTAGTTTGCATTATAGATTGGATAGTTCTTCTTCTTATTGTCCTTCTAACTCATGACTAATCTAATTTCCATCGATGAAGTATCCACATACACATGGATAGGGACATCCCAATTCAAAGCCCTCATTATTGGTGCTTTCACTAGCTTCTTTTTCAATACTTAGAAAGCTTCTTCTTATTTTGCTTCCCATAAATAGTCTTTGGACTTCTTTAGAAGCTTCCTCAAAGGGTGCAGCTAGCACCGCATAAGTAGACACAAAGTGTTTGTAATATCCAACATGTCCCGAGAAGGCTTCAACTCCCAAATGTTTTTAGGGGATTCCAAAGTTGAGATAACTTTTACCCTCTCAACGTCAACTTCAATTCCGTGACTTGAGACCCAATGCCCCAATAGAAGTCCCTCCTTCATTGCAAAGAAGCATTTCTCCAAGTGCAATGACAATCCGGCAGAACAACACCTTTCAAACAATTGGTGACAGTAATCCAAGTGTACATCTTTTTGGCCAAACACACAAAAATCATCAATGAAGACTTCTAGAAACTTTCACATAAAGTCTTTAAAAATGGCATTCATCATTTATTGGAAAGTAGTGGGAGCATTACATAGCCCAAAGGTCATTTTATTATATGCAAATGTGCCCCGATTGGTAGTGAATGTGGTTTTATTTGTGTCTTCTTCTCAAATGGACACTTGATTGTAATCCATCAAGAAAACTATAGCAAGGATGGCCTGCTACTTGATCCAAAATTGTGTTTGTAAAAGGTAAAGGATGATGATGCTTCCTTGTTACTACATTAGTTTGCAAAAATCTTGGCACACTTGAATCTTCCCCGTCTTCTTCTTTGGAACAATGATAATGGGAGATACCCATTCACTACTCAAGACTAGAAAAAGTATTCTGACCCATAAGTGCTTGCAGATTTCATCTTTCACTAAGAGTGAGTACTTTGGGTTCAGATGATACTATCATTGCCAAACTGGAACTACACCTTTAACAAGATGAATCCAATGTTCCCCAATTCTATGGAATACCCAACATTTGATCAATAGACCAAGTGAATACATCCTAATACTCAATAAACAAAGCAATGTATCATGCCAACTCGTTAGAAGTGACTGTCTTGGATATTTTCAAAATTTTGTCTTCTTTCAAGATGACATCTTGACATTCATCAGGGTTGATGACTCCCACAACATGGCTGACTTGGCTTAATGCAAGTCAGATGGAGCTCATCCCCCCTTCCTCCAAATCACTATTACCTGAGGTGACATCATATGGATCTTCTTCTTCAACCTCCACCTTGTAGCATTCCAAGTAATTGACTTGGACTTCTTCATCCAAGTCTTTTGAAGACAAAGACAATGAATCTTTGGATTCATCTTCATCTTTGGATTCATCTTCATCTTCCAACAAAGTTGTTTTCCCAAGGTGTGGAATCTTCATCCAATTGACTATCACCAATTTTTGGTCTTTGTACAAGATGTCCTTAAACCTCAATTTCTATTGGTGTCCAAAAAAACTTGGGCATTGTACAACCAAGGCCTTTTGATCAACAATGGTAATCAATTTTGGTCACTAGTCTTAACACAATTGTTCAATTTGAAGGTTAATCCTCCAATAACCTTTTTGGACAGCATGCCCAAAGGTCAATGCCTGATTTGATCTGCAAACTTCAAGATTTGGGGTGTAGGTTGAGATGTATGATACCCCAATCAATGTGCGGAATCTTCTATCATGATATTCACTCCTAGACTCAAGTCAATGGGTATATATGTGATCATGCAACCCACAATCTCCGCATCTACTTCAAGAGATCCCAAATTTTCTTGCTCAATATAATATGTTGTTGGTAAATCTTTTTTGGTCATCACGCTTACTTTCTTGAGGGTTGAATTCACCTGCTTCTTGTACAACTTGTTGTCCATAGTTTTTAATGGTTATGTTGGCTTGGGTAGATGCCAAATCTGCCACAATATCATATTGGAGTACTCTCACCATTTTCACATTCTTTGGCTTCATCTTTGGGTTTGAGGTCTCACCCCGCTCCGACCTTACTTTGGGTCACTTCAGACTAGTGATCAAAGTACTAATGGTCTAGACCCAAGGTACTTTGGGTGGTTTAACCACCTTGGCTTGAATCAGATCCTCTACTTTGGATCAGATGTTAGCCGTAAATACTGGAGGTTACATTTTTGGGTCTACCTCCAAACTTATTTCTTGAGTTCTTTGCACTACTTTGTGGATTTCTTTCTGCAAGGCTTTGGCCTTGGCTTTCACCAAAATTTTCTTCTCCTTAGAAGATGAGATTGCTTTAGGATATAGGCACTTTGCCTTTCTTGAAGACAACAAAGTAGTACTTACTTCTTTGGGATCATTTGTCTTCTTCCTTAAGCGTGTCTCAACTCTCAATACATCAATTTCTGCCCATTTCCCTTCTAAGGCTGGTCTTCCTTCTTGAGGTCATTCCTCTTCAAGGGTAATGCAATTCATCATGGCATCACCTTTTGCTTGAAGTGCAACTTGCTTAGCCAGAGTCTGCACATACTTGACCGGAAGCTCTAGGTTGGGTGGATATGGATACTGGTTGCCCATGTGACTAAACCCCTTGCAGTTCCCACAAAGTGGGAACATACTGATCTAACATCTTGGCTTAGGGAAATTTGGTGACTAATGGCCCATCAAGCCACAATTGTAACATGCCCTTGGTGCAACATTTTGAGGATGGTTTTGGTTTCCCATTGGAATTCTTTGTTGGGATGAGTTGTTGGTGTACTCTTGTGGTCCATACCTTGGACCTTGATATGATGTACTTGCTTGAAGTCATACATCTTGAGTCTGATATACCAACTCATGTCCTCATTCTGGTCCCAACTTGGAACACAATCAATATGTTGCACCAGAAATGCATTTCTTGTCAAACACTTTGTGTTAGCATGACCCAACTTGCCACATGCAATGCACCATACATTTGGTCTTCCAAATGAAGGAGTTTTTCTTCTATTCTTTGCCTCAATCATTTGGATCTTGAAATCCACAAACTCTTTTATAAGAGTCTCCAGCTTAGCATTTGTCTTGGTGACTCCTTTTGCTAGAGTAGTTAATGCCTTCTTTCCTCCTTGTCTTTTGTTTCTCTTTGGCTTTACATCTTCTCTTGATTCCAAAGAAGAAGTAGAGGACGTGGAGGATTCTTCTGAAGAAAGGGAGGTACTGCAAGAAGCCCTTTGTCTTGGCTTCTTGCCTTTCTTCTCTTGATTTCTTTTGTTACCTGCCAAATGAGAGTGAGTTGCTTCATATCTGGCAACATGCTTAAGTACTTTGTCCAAGGAAGTTACATTTCTCTTCCTAGCAAAAATAGAAATCTCTGGTGGAAATCCCCCAAGAAACCAAGTAATGGCTTGGGCATCGGAGTACCCCACCACACTACAGTGCTTCATACTTGGTTCACCAAAGCCATGAACTGCTCAGAATGGTCTCTTAACTTATCATTCTTACTCTGATCCAATCATTGAGTGTTGTAAATACATTTGAATTGTAATCAACTTCCCAGAATTGTTTCAAGAAGTTGTCTTGCAAGCCTATCCAATTTGCTAGTTTGAACCCCTTCTGAGTTATGTAGGTATACCAGCTGCTTGCTTTCTTGTGGAGCAGACTTAGGAAAATATGCAACCAATCAATAGAGTTGTGCTCCTTTATTGCAAAGGAGATAACTTCAAACTCCTCAATGAATTCATCAAGGTCTTCATCATGTTTAGTCCTCTTATACTTTTGGTAAGCTTGTTTGGTAACATAGAGAGATGACATGTTGTAAGTATGATAAAAGGGTTGTGGTGGTATTGAACTTGGTTGGCCTGAGGTATTGGCTAGTGATTGTACTTTGGATTCAGGCAAGGGATCCCAAGGTACCAAATTCAAATTTGGGTCTTCATCAATAGGTACTTTTATTAGAGGCACATTGACTTCAACCCGAGGTTGAGGAAGAGGGTCAATATCATCAAATTTCTCTTCAAGATCCCAATGAACTATTTGGGGGATTGTATATAAGATGTATTGACACTCTTCTTCATTCAAGATTTGTGTTGTCTTATCACAAATCAAATCTTTCAAAAAACCGGCTCCCTTGATAGTTTTTGAGGAAGTTGGTGTGCTTGTCATACTGCATATGTTTTTCCACTTGCATATTTCTTTCTTTTGCAATGAGGAGGTGTAAAGTAGTCTCACCACCCAACTTTTCATTCTTTTGTTTGAGTTCTTGCAAGGCTTCTTGAACTTTGTGAAGAAGTTGTAGATCCAATGCCACCTTCTCAGATTCTTCATTAGTAAATTGGCTCTTTTGATGTTCTTCTTCTTCATGTTGTAGAGTTTTTCTACAAGCACACTCTTCCCATTGTTCTCTTGATATAGACATTCATATTTTTTGGATAATTAACTTAGGATTTGGCTTTGTATTCTTCTACTCCCAAGATTTGTATCCTCAGTAGTAGTGCCAAAATTATGTGACAACTTAGCAAGGATCAATCTTGCAATAATTGCTAAGTAATTGTTTGTTCCCATAAAGATATGAGTAAAAAATGGTCAAATAGAAAGTAACAATAACCAAATAGTTCCTCTTGATTGCTTCTTTGATCTCTTGGGTAGAAACCACACCCAAAAGAGAGTAACAAGTGCTCAATTCGCATTCTTGTCACAAAATAATGACACCCATAAATCACAATTCTTCCAATCTTTCCAAGTCAGTCTTGATTGTGATTATTCAATTCTCCCAAAGAAGGTACTTCATCACAAATTGACTTTGTCTTGGAATTGTGTTCCACCCTTCCACTAAAGGCACAACTTCCTCAATCAAAGTTGCTTGCATCAATCCAATGTTGTGATCACAAATGCAGAATACTACCAACATACAATTCCACACAAATTTGTCAAAGCATTGCTTTGATTGTTGTCCACTCAAGATCAAACATAGAGAATGGAATCATAGCTGCAAAATCCAACATCTAAGATTCATTGATTGCAATCCAAACTTCTCCAAACACTCACAACCACACACACATGATTGGTACTCAAAATTAAGCTTAAACGACAAGGATTGAGTTACAATCCTTTGCTTTACTCAACTTTTCTCAACTCAACTCAACTCAAAAGTATTAATTGAACTAAATAAAAATGCATCACTACAAATGACTCCTTAAATAGACAAAGCACTCAATAGTTATCTAACTACCTAAATTGCTTTATCTGCTCCTTTACAAATCCTCAAATCCAAATCATTTTGTTCACATTTCACACATCTTCACATCTCAAAAATTGTTACTAATCCAATCAGATGTCTACTTCTACTTTGGGTTCTACACCCAATGTATCTACAATCTGGTCTTGCACTTTGGGTCTATCTACTACTTCTATCTCTTCTATCACGTCTTTAGTTTGAATTGCAACTGAAGTCAGAGATATCCTCACTACATTCTCTCTGTCTACTCTAACCTCTCGAGGTAACTCACCCAAAGACACTTGCACTCTTACCTTTATATTACCACAAAGTTCATCTAATTCCAATCTAACTAAATCTAGTCTAAGACATACATTTTCTCCTACCTCTACCATCTTCTTATCTACTCTATCTCTAAGATGAATTAAGAGATTGTTCATATTGCTTCCTTTGCTCTTCTCTTCCTTGTCTCATGCACAAGTAATTTTAATTTGTGCAGTTTAGCTTCCTTCATTCTGACTTTGGTTTGAGTGTTGAACATTGCCTTTAACCTCATACTGATCTCTACTACTAATTTTGATGTACTTCCATGAGTTCTCTCCACCTTCAACTCCTCATGGTACATCTGTAATTATTCTTTATACTTTGCTTTCAACATCTTCTTCTCCTCTACATGATGGACAACCTGAGCTTCTGTGCAGTTCACCAGATCTTGCAACCTTTCTTCTTCTTGACTTTGGTTTGCCAACTCTTGTTGCCAGGCCTGATCCTTCTCAGCTGCACTTAACCACAAGTGCTCCAACTCCCGGTCCATCACTACTACAATTGCCTTGGAGTGCATGGCTTCCAAATGCGTTTCATTGAAGGCTCTCTTCAATTTCCTGAATGATGCCTTTGGATTCTTCACTTCTTTGGCTTGACATTCAAGATCTTTCTTGCACTTTGCCAAACTCTCCTTCAAGTTAGCTGAAATTATCCTCTATAGGACCACATCAACCCAAAGTTCTTTGACTTCTTCTTCACTTCAGGTTAATTCCTACTTTAACACTTGCACTTCATCACTTAGGTACTTCACAACTTGCAACTCATCCTTCACCTCAAAATGATCTTTCTTCAGTTCCTCCTTCTCTACTTCAACTGCAAGAACAAGAGACACACAATCTTTGACTGATACTCTACTCTGCCGCAGTCCACCACCTTGTCTATATTATATTTGTACTTGGCTTTGGCAAGCAAGTCATCCATAGGTGCCTTACCCAAAGTTGTGATCTTCTCACTGTTAACTTGACATCCTCTGAGCTTTCTTCACCTTCATTGGCTTGGCTTGTCCTTGTAGTTGCAGATTGCATACTCTTCATTGACCTAACTCCCCTCTAGAGCACTAGTCTTGGCTCTTCATCCTAATCTTTAGCCATCTCCACTTTAGGCAATTCCAAATATGGAGTATCTCTTCCTTCCATATGCTCAATTGCCACATGGAACTCCCTATTCTCCTCCTCAACCTACTGCCTATTGTACTTTAGGTTCTCCTTCATTCTCACTACTTGACTCCTTGCTCTATAACATGAGCTCTTCTTCTCCTTCTTCTTCTTCATCCAAATCTTTTGACTTGTACTCAACCTTGCCTTAAGACTCTACTCTCAAAGATAGGTCCACTAGTGATTCACTCCTTGGGTTTAATCTTCTTGTCTTGTGTGGCTGAACTGGTGACACTACCCCTTCAGGTCTATTTTGCTTCTTTGTCTTCGGAATGGTAGTTGCCACTATCTTTTGTTGCCCCATCCTGGCAAAGTGTTCATTGCTTGCTTGGATTTGTTTGATATACTATTGCTTGTCTGCATCCGCATCTCGACAAAGATCTAGGTGGAAGTGAGAAACCATTCTCTAAATATCTTCCAAAGTCAACAAGTTCAATCCAAAGTAGAAATGCGCTACAAACTGCACAAAGTAGTATGACAACAACTACATTCTCCAATTCACAATCCTTTGCCTTGTTCATTGGTGAAAACACTTTGCCCAATTCACCTCCTCTCATGCAAACATATGATGGAAGATAACCACCTAATTCTTTGTCACATACAAAGTGCACTTGGGTTTGAATATCACCATTAGGGCCCTGAAAATACTTTGCTTCATTGGCTCTTGATACATATCCACAGTGTATCCATTGTTGGTACAAGGAGCATTAAACTAATTCTTAACCTCTGTGGTTTTCTATCCAAAGAATCCTCTTCTGATGTCACGGTGATCGTTTGGTCTTGAGAGTGCGCCAAGCACCTGACTGCTTGTGCTTAGATTGAGCTGTTTGTCAATGATTCAAAAGCTTCTCGTTATCTGACACTATCTCTACTCTTGTCAGGATAGCATTCTCCTTCTTGTTGGAGCAACTGGTCTACAATTGCTCCTGATAGTAGGCTCTTCTTAAGGGCTTTTTGTGTTGAATTTAGCAGGTTAACATTGACCTTCACATATCACTAAGGCATGTTCATGTTTTGTTAAAATTTTGGGTTTGAGGTTTCTGGATCTGATGGAGTTTGTCTAGCAAGTCACAAGCTATGGGCCAGATTCAATTTAGAGCAAACAGATCAGTGATTTGATCTGTCTGCACATACCGGACTAGAAGCTCCTAGAGTGGAGTTCATTCTTCCCAACACTCTTCACAATATACAGTAAACACATTCATTCACAAGAGCCACGCAACTTTTCATGCACCATTGAGTCTCGCAATTTATAAGTCCACTTGGGAAAGCCAACCAAATCCAGAATAATACAATGATCTATCCTAAGTTTCTACACCTGTTCAAGTAGGCAAAGAAAGAATCAAATATAGCCAAGTTCAACCCTGTTCTTTCCAACGCGTTCTCTTCCTCTATCAAGTCTAGTTCAGGCGAAGCTCCCACTCTTCAAGAACTTCTCCTTCCTATCTCTCTGTCCAGGCCTTTCTCTCAAAAATTCTCCTTCTGTCTCTCTCCTGTTCAGGCATGTCTCTCCAAAATTCTCCTCTCTTTCCTTATCTATTTAGGCCCTATTTCCTCAAAACTCTTCTTCTCTTTGTCCCCCTTGTTCAAGCCTTCTCCCCAAAGCAAAGCCCTCTCTTTGTTCAGGTCTCTATTACAGCCAAGCCTTCACATCAATTGTTCTTCCTTGCTGTTCTTGCACAAGCCCTAAGCCTCTCTCAAGTTTTCCAATACAACAAGCACTCTTTCTCAAAAACCCTGCACAGGCCCAGGTCCTTCCTTTGAAATTCCTTTCTTGCAGCACTCTCTTTCAAATCCCTTTTCATTCTCCTCTCTTTCTCTCTGTCCAGCCCTTATGTCTCAGCCCTCCTGTCCAAGAAGAACCTCTCTTCTCAAATTCTATCCCCTTGTCACAAGGTCCCTATCCTTTCCCTTCAAAAATTTACACTCCTGTCCAAGCAGCCCACAAGCTTTTCCTTCTAGAAATCTTCCAGCCCTCTTGTCAAAGTCTTTTTACTAATCCTCTTCTGCCTTGCACTATCACAGCCAAGCTCTCACAAAGCCCTTCTTCTCTCCAAGAGTCCTCTCCTGCAAAATTATCAAAGGACATGAGGGTCCACATGTCCTTGATAATTTCTGCTTTTGTTGCACTTTCAAAACCCTCTGCACTATCAAGCTTTTTCTCAAAAAAAATTCTTCCTCTGCAGCACTCTCTCTTCAAATCCCTACATAGGCCTTTGCTCTCTTGAAATTTTTCTTCTCCCTTCTTGTCACTGTCCAGGTCCTCCTCTCAAAGCTTTTTCCTCTATCCCTGTTACCCAGCCCTATTCCCTTCAAAAAAATTTCCTCTCTACAAGCCAAAAGCCCTTCTCTTCGAAAAATTCTACTCTTTCAATCTCCCTGATCAGTCCAGACCGTTCCCTCAAAGGTTCTCCTGTCCAGACCTTTCTCCTCTCTCTCTAATTTCTCCTTCCCCTGTCCTTGTCCAGGTCTTCCTCTCGAATTTCTCTTCTGCCCTTGTTAGCCAGTTCTCTTCCCCTTTCAAAAATTATCACTCTTCGTGTCTCACAAGACACAAACTCATTTTCCCTTCAAAATGTTCCCTCTCCTCTGTCCAGGCCTCTGCTTTCTCAAAAATTTCTGTTCTTCCTCCTTTCTTGTGACAGAACCACAAATCTCTCTATGCTCTGCCCTTTTCCTTCCTTGTCACAAAATTACCAATCTTCTCCTTATGGAGTTCTCTAGCTGTCCAGACCTGCCCTCACTCCTTTGATATTCTCTCTTCTATATTCCAAAACCCCTTTTTTTCCAGGCTCCACCTCTCTCCTTCGATATCAAACTCTATCACCCCCAAAACCCTTTTCCCTTTGATCCCTCTTCCTGGCTTAACCTCTCTTCCTTCTTGATAATTCCTCTATCTTTCCCTACTGCCAAGTCACCAATCTCTCGATAATTCCCTTCCCCTTTTCTTCCCCTCTGTCCCTGCTACAACACCCTAACTCCTTTGAATTCTTCTCCTCTCCTTGTCACACAAAACACTTGCCCCAAAAATCTCTTTCCTCTGTCCTGTTGGAGTTTCCCTATGCCCCTTTCCTTCAAAAGAAAACCTCTTTGTACCTGCCAGGCCCCTTTCCTTCCTCTTTGAAAATCTTTTCTGCCTCTCTCAACTATCCCTTCCTTTTTCTTCTGCCTTTTTGACTTCCCTCTTTCTTCTATCCCTTCTAAGGCTCTTTTCCTCTCCTTTGTTTTTTACAACTCCTTCTCTTTGAGATATTATCCTTTGTCGCCAGCAACATAAAACTCCCGAGCTTATGTAATACCCAAAAAAAACTTTTGAACTTATGTAGCATAAAAAAAATACTCCCAATACAAGGTAAAATGAGTCCCGAGACACTAACATAAAAGAAATGCCGACTTCACTATAACATAAAAAAAGAAACTCACACCAAATGGCACCAATGCCACGCGTAGATTATTTTCCCTACAACACCGATAGAAGGTGATCTCCAATTGAACTCTATCCATCAATCTAGATTGCCTCTCTTCCCCTCTGCTTTGCAACCCTCCTCACAATTACTCATAGCTATCTCTACCATGAACCCTAGAATCTCAAGTTCTAGTTATGGGCCATCTATGTTTTCCTCTACTTTTAGAGGAACAACTTAGGAAGTACATTGGTCCTAGTTAGGATCCTCCTTGTCTTCCTTGGAACTAAGGAGTCTTTTATCTACTTTGGCCTTGCAAGCAGTGGAGTTGGGTAATTATATATCTCTAGAATATATTCTTATTTATCTGCTTTGGTTGGCACAACTCTTAAGGTATATCTTGTTATTGGATGAGATTCTTCCCTAGCTTCTTTGGGACTAGGGATTCATTTCATCCTTTCGGTCTTACAAGTAGTGGATTTGGGGTAGTGTTGCTCTTTATTTTTCTATTTTTTGCATTGGATTCTCATTCATCCTTATATTCAAACTTGTAGATCGTGTTCTACTGCTCCTTCACCTTTTGCTTTTAGACCTTAGGTAGTGATGTTTAAAAGACTTATTTCTCCATGGATTCCTATGTTATCTTATATATATGGAAACTTGATTAATCTTTTTCTTTAGCTGTGTCCTTTTCCATCAATACCTAACTAATCTATTTTTAATCTTTCTTGGACTAAATATTGTGGTGAGGAAAAACTTGGTACAAGATTTAGAGGAAAAAAGTTGGGTTGCTCATGAACACTTAGCAAAATCTGACATTTTGATAAATTTAGCTTTCAAAGATTTGGTAATGAATTTGGCCTATGAGAAAATCTGTATCAAATTTAAGGTAGTCCAGTTTATGGAAATGCAATTAGAATAGGAAAGTTTTTAGTGGTTGGAATTTTCTGTAATATAATTTCTCTTAATATGACCAAAAATATTTTTTTGAGAGATCCATCACTATGTTCTTACTTTTTCTAGTAATTAGACTTTCCATATATGAAGTTGTAGATAAAATGATGATCAATATCCTATATTATTTTTATATTATTGTTACTAATTTTCTCTTTAGATTAGAATAGAATTGAGATCAAAACCTTCTCAGAAGGCTGCATTTAACAAAATAAATTAAACATGTGTGTATGAATATCTAACTTACTAACCTACTCCAATTTTTTATGCTTAATTATTGGTCTCATTGCCATCACCAAATCTGGTTGGCAATAAGTTAAGCACATCCTTGATGTTGAAAATTTGTCATATCTATATATGGAAAGATTAAAATCTTGGATTTTAAGCATTATATTTATAGACATTTAACATCTCAATTCTGGACTTATGATGAAGAGTATTTGGATAATATGTAGTTCAAAATTGGTGAATAGGTTGATACATCTAGAATCTTCTAGAACCTTCTAAATTCAATGTGTAATTAGGACATAATTTTTGTTTTGTGGTGGAAGAGACTAGTTTCTCTCACACCCATAATACCATCAGCTTCATCAAAATAGTTTCACTGAATTGTTGTTGAATTTGACACAAGTCCAAGAACTCCAAAGATATCATGAACACAATTCATCTGCTTAAGGAATGAACATGAATTAGGTCAGTAGATATGAGAGTTGGATGTGTGACTCCAAGGACCTATGTACCACCATCCGGTGTCATCAGGAAAATAGCCCACGTGTACACATGAGGCTTTTGGTGTGATAAATTTTCTTTTTCTCTTTTAGTTGTTGTAAGGAACATGGATTTATGTCAATATGTCTTGGGTGTGGTGTATGCTACCTTGCCGCGGGAGATATTTCCTATATTATTGTGAAGCCCAGAAAAAGTTATGGTATTATTAGCTCAAGGAGTCTTTTAATCTGGCTTGAGCCAAGAAATGATGTTGGGTTAAACTAGCTCAGGTTTGTTTTACATTATTGGAGTGAAAGAGTGTTTTCCTTAGTGGAGGAGCAAAAAAAAGAGTCATTTGAGTTGGAACTACTTTGGGAGGCTTTAGAGGAGTTTTGACAATGAAAGGTATGGGGAATACCAACATGAAAAGGTTAGAGGACAGTGAAGGAACTCAGCTCAAGAGAGGAGAGAAATTCTTGAGAAGAGAAGTGCTTTGGACAGAGGAGCAAACAGGAGAGGAATTTTCGAGTTGGACAGGAGGGGGTTTGGTAGGAGAGAAATTCTTGAGAAGAGAAGGGTTTTGGACGGAGGAACAAACAGGAGAGGAATTTTTGAGTTGGACAGGAAGGGGTTTGGTAGGAGAGAAATTCTCGAGAAGAGAAGGGTTTTGGACAGAGGAACAAACAGGAGAGGAATTTTTGAGTTGGACAGGAGGGGGTTTGGCAGGAGAGAAATTCTTGAGAAGAGAAGGGTTTTGGACAGAGGAACAAACAGGAGAGGAATTTTTGAGTTGGACAGGAGGGAGCATGTGCAAGAGAGAAGTGCTGGGACAGAAGGAAAATTTTTGCATGAGGACTGCTAGGGCTTGAGAGTGCAAGGCAAAAAGTTTTTCTGCTCAAGAGAGTGAAGGACTTTGCAGGAGAGAGAGGGCAGGGAGAAAGAAATTTTTTGCGGGAAGATGCTAGGGCTTGAGACAGCAAGGCAAGGGAGGGTTTTCTTCTCGAAGAAATGGAGCATGTGCAGGAGAGAAGTGCTGGGACAGAAGGAAAATTTTTGCAAGAGGACTGTTAGGGCTTGAGAGTGCAAGGCAAAAAGTTTTTCTTCTCAAGAGAGTGAAGGACTTTGCAGGAGAGAGAGGGCTGGGAGAAAGGAAATTTTCACAGGAAGATGCTAGAGCTTGAGACAGCAAGGCAAGGGAGGGTTTTCTTCTCGAAGGAATGGAGCATGTGCAGGAGAGAAGTGCTGGGACAGAAGGAAAATTTTTGGAGGAAGATGCTAGGGCTTGAGACAGCAAGGCAAGGGAGGGTTTTCTTCTCGAAGAAATGGAGCATGTGCAGGAGAGAAGTGCTGGGACAGAAGGAAAATTTTTGCAGGAGGACTGTTAGGGCTTGAGAGTGCAAGGCAAAAAGTTTTTCTTCTCGCGAGAGTGAAGGACTTTGCAGGAGAGAGAGGGCTGGGAGAAAGGAAATTTTCCCAAGAAGATGCTAGAGCTTGAGACAGCAAGGCAAGGGAGGGTTTTCTTCTCGAAGGAATGGAGCATGTGCAGGAGAGAGAGGGCTAGGAGAAAGGAAATTTTCCCAAGAAGATGCTAGAGCTTGAGACAGCAAGGCAAGGGAGGGTTTTCTTCTCGAAGCAATGGAGCGTGTGCAGGAGAGAAGTGCTGGGATAGAAGGAAAATTTTTGCAGGAAGATGCTAGGGCTTGAGACAGCAAGGCAAGGGAGGGTTTTCTTCTCAAAGAAATGGAGCTTGTGCAAGAGAGAAGTGATGGGACAGAAGGAAAATTTTTGCAGGAGGACTGTTAGGGCTTGAGAGTGCAAGGCAAAAAAAATTTCTTCTCAAGAGAGTGAAGGACTTTGCAGGAGAGAGAGGGCTGGGAGAAAGGAAATTTTTGCAAGAAGATGCTAGGGCTTGAGAGGTTTGGGCAGAAGTTGAAGAGAATGAAATCTCACAGGGAAGCAAGAGGACAGGAGATTCAGGCAGTAGAGAATTTTTGCAAGTTTGAAGGGGTTTGGGCAGAAGTTGAAGAGAACGAAATTTTGTAGGGAAGCAAGAGGACAGGAGATTCAGGCAGTAGAGAATTTTTGCAGGTCTGAAGGGTTGGCTACATGAGTTGCATAAGGGAACTCTCACGAAGGTGAAAATAGGACTAAGGAAGGAAGGTTTCTGTGGAA
The DNA here is from genome assembly GCA_948567375.1 of Lunularia cruciata. NCBI lineage: Eukaryota > Viridiplantae > Streptophyta > Marchantiopsida > Lunulariales > Lunulariaceae > Lunularia > Lunularia cruciata. The sequence goes on along the minus strand of OX419759.1, from coordinate 61,682,081 downwards.
AAATGTGGATAGAGTGATGAAGGACAAAATTGGAGAGGAATTTTTGCAGGTCTGAAGGGTTGGCTGCATGAGTTGCATAAGGGAACTCTCACAAAGGTGAGAACAGGACTGAGGAAGGAAGATTTTTGTGGAAAAATGTGGATAGAGTGATGAAGGAAAAAATTGGAGAGGAATTTTTGCAGGTCTGAAGGGGATTTGCTGCAGAAGTTGCCAAAGGATAATCTCCCGAAGGTGAGGATAGGAGTGAAGAAGAAAAAAAATAAATTTGGGAAAATGTTGTGAAGAGTGACTGAACAGGCATTGATAGGAGCTAGTCAAGAAGAAGAGGAGGAGAATTCCAAAGTGGATCAGCTCATCTGGAGCAAAGGCAAGAAAAGATTTGAAGTTGGTTGGCCTGTCTGAATGGAGTGAATCTGATCTGCAAAACAGGGCATAGGAGAATGAAAAGGCTCGGAGGGTGAGTTGCCTTGTCTGTTGTCTGACAGAGTATATGTGAAGTGCCGGGCTGAGTTGATGAGCAGTTGCAACCTTAGGGCAGGCATTGTCTTAACTAGAACTATTTGACTTATCCAACCTTGTGAACTTTGTTGTTGAAATTCCTATGAATGATCAGTCTTGAGCGGATTTGTGTTATGAATTGTTACTAGAGTTGAGGAAAACTCCATTCTAGGAGCTCTCAGTCTGGTCCATGTGAATAGCATAATTAAATGATCTGGGTGCCCGGGTTTATGTTTGGTTAGATCACTCAGTTGTCGTTTATTTTATTTTATTTTATTTTATTTTTTATTAAAGGGCCACCTGACCTAGGTCAATGAACTGCCAAATCCCAAACCATAGCTTGAACCTGACGTGAAAATAGAATATGAGACCAGGCAGAGGTAGAAACCATAACACCAGACTCACATGACAAGATTAGTTTTGCAAAAGTCAAGGATAAAAAAAAACCTTCAGGGAGAGCCAACCTCAAGGAAACTGAAACAACAAGTTCATATAGAGACAAATTCCCGACAATCCAAGAGTAGGGAAGGAATGTCAATCTACGGGAAAAATCCAAAAGAAGGACAGTAAGGAAAAACTAAGCACAAGCAGCCATGTGCTTGGCGCACTCTCGAGACCAAACGTTCCCCACGACACCGGATAAATGTAGGATATGACAGAAATTGACTTATGAACCTTTTACAAGTGTGTTGTAGGATTTGATATTAGTGTAACACTAATGACCAAAGTCTGTCATATCTAGGTATGAAGGTGACCACATAGAACACAAGAAGCACGGGAAGACATCAAGCAATACAAGGAAGAGACAAAAGAGGTAGAATGGGGCTAGACCCCAATGGTATTAATATGAAAAATCTGCCCTACATGCACCTAAGATATTTGAGCTACGCAAGTCGTAAGGTCTACAAACTACTGAAGCATGCAAAGAAGCATCACCTAGAGTGATTGCTCTCCTATGGATTTTGCCAGCCAATGCTCTTTGTAGAGCAATGGAAACTTGTTGTCTAAAGTATGCTACAAAGTATGAGAGTGAGAGTGGTACCCCTTGGTGGCTAGTATGATAAACTCTCATGCATTCCTTGACAAATGTGTCAAATGCCATGTCCACCATTTTATATAACTCCAAGGCTAGAGGAATAAAGAGGTGACCTCACTGCATACTCCTATACTTGGAGACCTTGTGTGCTGCAACTCTACTTGCTGCCCATCCATAAGGATGAGTAATCACTCCCTCTAAAAACTGCATCATGCATAGGATCTATAACCACAACAGTTGCCACTATCACCTAATCATGTCGGGCCAAGTATAAGTCTACTCCGACACATGTCATCTACAAAGAATATGAACGCTCCTTCCATGCAAGGTATCCATTCTCTCTTGCCATAGCAAACTCATGTCCCTGATGGCATCATGGGTAGTTATCCTCTATACTCTATAAGAACACCATGTCATATGGACTGGTACTGCATCTAGTGTAGAACCACACTCACAAGTGAGTAACAAAGATGCAAATAGGTGAACCAAACCTAAGTGGAACCTCATTGTTATAGAGAAAGTGCTTGGTGCTAGTCTATGAGCCGGCTTGTCTCTCACTCAGGATGAACCTCTGATGGGTATTATGGTAGTGCACCATGGACTAAGAAGGCAAAGAACCCCAACTCCATCATACTCCTCCAAGGCTAACACTCCAAGACTCAAGTCATTACTCACTAGAGAACTCAATGAGAGAGAGATAGTTGCAAATGAAAGGATGATGAGTACCTCCTCACCCCTTGTTTATATACTTGTGAAATAGTTACACACCAAAGTTACTAATTACCATAGTAACTCAAGTTACTAGACTAAAAGTCAAGTAAAATCAAAAATAAGAAAGGAATATCCATTCATATGGGCATATTCCAATAGCATGTGATCTTATCTTGACCCAACCACTAAGTCAAGGATTCCTTCACATGGGCTATCCTTGGACTATAGAAGAATCCAAAACAAAAAGGCTTGCGAGCCCAAGAGTTCTCAACTCTTTCCTCAAAGCCAAATACCTAAGAATAATACCAAGTAAACACACAAGAACTCAAAATAGTGGTGCTCATGTTTTCCACTTCCTCTAAAGTAAGGTCTCTTCTATCGTAGCTATGACTAACTTTAGCTAATCATGATTAGAACCATCCTTTTTCTCTATATAAATAATATTTCTCAAGTACTTGTAATACCAAGCTAAATATCACAATACCACACACATGCACAAATGGGTGTTTCATTTACCCCTGGACTAAGTTTTCACTTTGTCCTCAAAGTGAAGGTCTCTCTACCTTCTATGATACATCTTCAACTTATCATGGTTAATCCTATTAAAGTGTCTTCCTCCCAACTCCTTGAGATCATAGGTGTAATTGGCTCACACCTTCTCTACTATGAAAGGTCCAAAGTACTTAGGCAAAAATTTCTTTTCCACTCTCTTGAATCGAATAGAATCAAACAACATTACCCAATCATCTTCTTTGAAAGGCTCCACCTTCTTCTTGCCTTGCCTCTTGTCAAAGCTCTCCTTTTAATTCCTTTGGGCTTGCTCCACTCGAACTATCACAACTGCTCTTGCCTCTTCCAACTCCATGAGTTATTCCTTCCTTGACTTCTCTTCATCACCTCCTTTTGCTTTCTTCAATCTCCTATGAATGCTTTGGAAGGTAGGAAGATCAAAGTGATTAGGTAGGGTAGACTCAATACCACATACCAATTGAAATGGAGAATATCCGATGGAAGTCTTCATGGTTGTCCTATACTCCCACAAAACCGCATGAATCCTTTTGTCCAATGATGGTTAGCTATAACAATATGGAGTTTAGTGACGAAGTTAGTCGGGCTTACAAAGTAGAGAATAAGACAAAATAGTCTAGAATATTCTAGAAGCATCTAAGAAGCTTCTTAGAAAGCTTCCCAACTAGTTAACTTGCGCCCTAAGCAGGTAGCTTCTAGAAGGAAGCTTCTAACTAGCTTAGCTTGCACGCCAAGTAGGCGGCTTCTAGAAGGAAGCTTCTTGAGAAGCTTCTTGGTCAACTTGGCTTGCACTCCAAGAAAGCGGCTCAAGGAAGCTTCTTGAGAAGCTTCAAGGGTCTTGTATGCTACCTATAAATACCAAAGCCAAAGTTCATGCTAGGCATTTGGAATTTTCCCTCATTCAAGTGTCCCAATGTGAGTTTCCATTCTCCTATTTCTCTCCTTGATTTTGGTCTTTTACATTGGTATTAGAGTAGGAATGGGATGGATGGAATTTATGGACCACCAAATCCACTTCTGCCAAACCATTGGGACTTTCATGTCCTGATATTACCAAAGTATCATTTCACACAATTCATCATCTCGCGCTTTGGGCAGGATTTTCTACATATGATCACTATGTCAGAGGAACCCTTGATACTTCCAGTTGTAACTTATGGAGAACGGTGGACGTGTTGTATCTATGTGGTAATCAATTAGATAAATTGAGGGTAGTGGAATAGAGTAGTAGTGATGGCAGCAATACCGGATGTTATCCTTGCAATGCAACAACAAATCGAGCATCTTACTCAATTGTTGGATGAACAAGACTAGCAACGACAAGAATAGATAGATAGAGCGCCAGTTTGAGATGGAGAAGATTGCATTTGATTTACAAAACCCAAGGTATTTGAAGGCAAGAATCTTCTAGGCACAGTGGAGAATTTTGTGTTTGACTGCAAATGTTACTTTGAAGCCACCAATCTTCAAGACGAGCGGAAACAAATTCTCTTGGCTTCTAGCTAATTGGATGGCATGGCAAAACTTTGGTGGCGATTCTGAGTAGAAAGAGCTGAATGACAAATTGTTACACCAATTTTGACATGGGCAGAATTCAAGGATGCAATACTTGGTCGATTTCAAACTATAAATGCCACTTGAGCCGCACAAGATAAATTGGCAGAGTGGAGACAGATTGGTTCAACGAGAAGCTAAATCACATAATTTCAAAACATCATCATGTAAATTCTAGATATCCAAGAAGGTGAAGTTCTGGATCAATTTATGCAAGGATTGAAGTCACGAACCAAATTGGAGGTGATCATGCAAGAACCACAGAATGTAGAAGAAGCCATGCAATTAGCTGAGCGTTTTGATTCCTTGGTTGCAACAACTTGGTCTCGACCTTGACCTACACAAAGCCTACCAGTACCACGAGTGGAAGAACCGATACCAATGGAGATTGATGCTATCCAACAGAAACCACTTGGCACAACAGATAGAGAAATATTATGACAAAATGGAGGTTGCTTTTATTGTCGCCAAGTTGGACATTGCATTGCTGAATGTCTACTTAGGAATGGGTGACCTCAACAAGTTGCCCAGATGGAGTTTGTGGAACAAAATGATCAGGGAAATGAAGAATCCCAGTAGGAGATTTTGAGCCGCCTAGTGGGAGCTTGATTAGTTCCAATGGGATTGAAGGCTTGACATATGCAAGTTTGCTTCACTTGCAAGGCATGATATCTAATCGGGGTTGTGGGATTTTGGTTGATTCTAGAAGTTCAGAGAATTGCATGTCTATGCAAGTAGCAAAGGAATTGGGTATTCCTATCAAGCCAGTGTTTGGAAGTAGGTTGATGATGGTGGATGGTAGAAAGGGTTCTACATTTTGCACCTCACATCCTGTTACCTTCAAGATTGGGAAGGAGTATTTGGAGTGTATGAGGTTTGTAGTGGCACCTCTACACTATGATATCATTCTGGGTCTACCTTGGCTTGAACGTCATAAGGTTCAATTTGATTGGACCCGACGACAAATTCAAGTACAACACCAAGGTAGAAATTTCCGATTAGGTTGTCTGGCACCTCTGGGTAAGACGCCTAAGAATAGTCAGTCCCAAGATGGGAAGTTTGTCAAGAAGGTAGCCATAGAGCAAATTTGGAAGGGAGATGAGTCCCAAGATGGGAAGTTTGCCAAGAAGGCAACCATGGAGCAAGCTTGGAAGAGAGATGGGTCCCTGGAAGGGAAGTTTGTTAATGAAGCGGCCATAAAGCAAGCTTTGGAGGAAGATAAGTCTGTATTCATGGTGTGGATCAAGCCGATTGCACAAGAACAATCTGAGGAGGGCCAAGAGCCTCATCAAGCAATGGTTGATCAGATAGTTTAGGAGTTTGCAAATGTGTTTCCGGATGATCTGCCAAAAGGATTACCCTCCGATCAAGGTATGCCCTTCAAGATTGAGTTATTGCCAGGGAGTACTCCAATGAGTAGACCAATCTATCGGCTCTCACCAAAGGAGTTGGAGGAGTTGCGAACAACACTTACAAAGTTGTTGGAGAAGGATTTTATACAACATAGTACCTCTCCTTGGGGAGCACCGGTACTATTTTTTCCAAAGAAGGATGGAGGACTTCATTTCTATATTGATTACCATGGACTCAATAAGCAAACCGTGAAGATTGCATATCCCTTGCCTCGGATCGATGACCTGCTTGATCAACTAAGTGGAGCATGCTACTTTTCCAAGCTGAATCTTCGTAGTGGCTATTGGCAAATTCCTATTGAAGGAGAGGCTGTGCAAAAGACTACTTTTCGCACAAGGTATGGACATTTTGAGTGGAGAGTTCTACCTTTCGGACTCACTAATGCTCCAGCAGTCTTCATAGATCAGATGCATCGGGTGTTGGAAGGACTATTGAATCGGGCCGTGGTGGTGTTCTTAGATGATATCTTAATCTATAGTAGGACAAAGGCAGAACACGTGAATCATGTGCAAGAAGTCCTAAGACGACTACGACAATGGAAATTTTATTGCAAGAAGTCAAAGTGTGCTTTTTGGCAGAAGGAGGTTACCTTCTTACGTCATAAGATCTCATCAGAGGGGATCAAGATGGAAGAAGAGAAGATCAAGGCCATTACTGATTGGCCTACCCCAAAGGATGCTACAGAAGTACAAGCATTCAATGGATTGGCCAATTTTTACCGTTGGTTCATCCACTATTATGCTCACATGGCTACACCATTGACTGACCTCTTGGGAAAGAACTCGAGCTTCCAGTGGACCACCAAGCATGAAGAAGCATTCCAGAAGTTAAAGCATATGGTGTCTTCAAGACCTATTCTTCAACCATATGATCCTCAACTACCTTGTGTGGTTGATTTTGATGCTTCTAACTTTGCAATTGGAGCTATGTTGCAACAAGAATTTCCAGATGAACTACATCCTATTGCCTTTGTGTCTCACCGACTAAATACAGCTGAAAGAAATTACTCTGCTTGAGATCAAGAACAACTTGCAATGGTATATACCACCAAGGTATGGAGGCATTATCTCTTGGGGAAACAAGTGATCATGCAAACTGATCACAAGCCATTGTTGCATACGTTACACTTGGAGCACATGAAGAGTTGGCATCATCGATGGGAAGAGCAACTCCAATTTTTTGACATCAAACTTGAGTACAAACTAGGTCGGTTCCATGTCATCCCCGATGCTCTATCACGATGACCTGATTTGAAGAATCTTCCTCTCATCACGGCGGCAATTACAACGGTGTCCATTGACCCTAAGGTCCATAATGAGTTTCAACCAACTCTACAACAAGATCCCTTCTTCCAAATGGTACACGGTTGTCCGACAGCATGCGACAAGGAGTACAACACCTTCTCCTTCAAGGAAGGCCTTTTATTCTATGCAGACCAAATCTATGTTCCAACTAGAGGTGATCTTCGACTTGTGTGCCTTCAAGAAGCCCATGATTTACCAATAGTTGGTCACATGGGAGTGGACAAGACCTTGGGCACCCTCCAACACCAATGGTGGTAGCCCAACATGACACAAGATGTTCGAGACTTTATCCAATCATGTGAGAATTGCCAACGGAACAAGGCTAGCAACCAGAAGCCGAGTGGACTCCTTCAACCAATTGCCATTCCATCCGCTTGTTGGGAGCATGTGAGCTTGGATCTCATCACAGCCTTGCCAAAGACAAAACAAGGACACACCGCAATCATGGTGTTTGTGGATAAGCTTAGTAAGCAAATCCACTTGGCACCAACCTGTGATACCATGGATGCTCCAACCTTAGTGCAAATCTACTTCGACAATGCCTTCAATCATCATGGGATGCCACGTGTACTCATCTTTGACCATGATCCTCAATTTACCAGGAAGTTTTGGCAATCACTCTTCCAGATACTCGGCACCAAGCTTGCTTTGTCCACAGCCTATCATCCTCAAACTGATGGACAAACCAAACGTGCAAATCATACATTGGAGGATATGTTGCGGGCCTTTGTCAATGTCCATCATACCAATTGAGATGAATGTCTTGCAGCTATAGAATTTGCCTACAACAATTCCAAACAGGCAAGCACCGGATTTTCTCTCTTCTGTCTCAATTTTGGCCAAGATCCGCTTGTTCCAGCTTCTCTTCTTGCTCCCCCTCCCTCTCAGGTTCCTCAAACTTCCACATTCTTGACCACTATATCCCAATCTCTCCAACTGCCAAGTCTCACCTCCTTGTTGCTCAGAATCACCAAAAACAATATGCGGACCACCATCGTTGTGATCTCACCTTTGAAGTTGGCAATAAAGTCATGCTATCTTCTAGTAACCTCCCTCTCCCACTTGATACCCAAGTTCGTAAACTTACTCCTAATTGGATAGGACCCTTTAATATCACCCACATTGTCTCTCCTGTTGCTTATCGACTTGCCTTGCCTTGTCACACGCATATCCATCCTGTCTTTTGTGTTTCCAAGTTGAAACCCTTTGTTCCTAACCCCTCTTCCTTTTCCTCTCGAGTCCAACCTCCCCCTCTGCCTGTCCCTATCAATGATTATGAGGAGTACGAAGTTGATTGTATCCTTGCACATCGTCATATTCAACGAGGCCGTCGCCAACATACGGAGTACAAGGTCCTTTGGAAAGGGTATCCCCTTCATGATGCCACATAGGAACCTCTTTCCTACCTCCAAAATGCACAGATGGCCATCAAGGAATTCGAATCTTCATTGGCAACGAGGACGTCACCAACTAGCGGCGAGGGAATATGTAACAATATGGAGTTTAGCAACAAAGTTAGTCGGGCTTACGAAGTAGAGAATAAGACAAAATAGCCTAGAATACTCTAGAAGAATCTAAGAAGCTTCTTGGGAAGCTTCCCAACTAGTTAACTTGCACCCTAAGAAGGTAGCTTCTAGAAGCTTCTAACTAGCTTAGCTTGCACGCCAAGTAGGCGGCTTCTAGAAGGAAGCTTCTTGAGAAGCTTCCTAGTTAACTTGGCTTGCACTCCAAGAAAGCGGCTCAAGGAAGCTTCTTGAAAGCTTCAAGGGTCTTGTATGTTACCTATAAATACCAAAGCCGAAGCTCATGCTAGGCATTTGGAGTTTTCCCTCATTCAAGTGTCCCAATGTGAGTTTCCATTCTCTTATTTCTCTCCTCGGTTTTGGTCTTTTACATTAGCCCCCTCCATTTCTACATCTTTGGCCAACATCATGCACAAGGTCTGATTGGTTCTCTCTACCAAGCCATTGGAATTTGGCTTATAGGATGTAATTACTCTATGTGTGATAGAGAAATGCCGTAGCATAGCTATAGTGATGCTTTCTATAAACTCTCCTCCTCTATTAGAAACCAACTCCAAAGGGCATCCAAACCTAGTGATAATGCATTCATAAAGAAATCTACCAACTTCATCTTCATTCTTGTCCCTCAATGGTCTAGCCTAAACCCACTTGGTAAGGTAATCAATAACTATCACAATGTACTGATTGTTCCTCGGGTTCTATAGAGAGGACCTACAAAAGCAATTCCACACTTTACAAAAGGTCCTAGCAATGGAATTGATCTAAGTGGTGGAATAGATGTAAAATTTCTAGCAAAAGCTTGACAAACATGACAAGTTTTGCAATAATCAAGACAATCCTTGAGAATACTTCTCCAATGGTAACCTGCATCTAGAATCTTGAAAGCAATCACCTTTCCTGCAAGTTGTCCTCCACATACTAAACTTCATGAAACTCCTTTATGAGTAGGATAGACTCTTCCTTACCCAATGCTCTTCAAAGTAGACCATCTGCTCCTTGGTGAAAAAGAATATCCTCCACCATTGTGCAAGGTCTAGATCTTACTACAAGGGCCTTCTTCTCCCTAGCATGCATCCCTTCTGGATAGTTGTCACAAAATTCACAATCTCCTTGTTCTCCATTGGAACCTCTTGAGTGATTGTGATTGTCATGAGCTCCTCATCCTCAAAGGAATCATCCACTGGTTCATCTCCATCATGATCATAGGCCCTAGATAACACATCTGCATTTGCATGTTTCTTCCTTGGCCTATCCTCAATGGTGTAGTCATACTCAAACAAGAATATCATCCACCTTGCTAGTCTCCTTTCCACATTAGGCTTGTTGAAGATGTACTTCAAAGCCTTGTGATCTATGACAATGGTGGCTTTCCCTCCAATCAAGTAGTGTCTAAACTTCTTGAGACCAAAGATCACTGCCAACCCTTCTCTCTCTCTATGACAGAGTAATTCTCCTCTACTAAAACCATCTACTTACTAGCATAAGCTATTGGATGATCATGCCCATCTTGGTCTAATTGATTGAGAGTGCATCCTATAGCTACATTAGAAGCATCAATGTAGAGGATGAAAGGCTTACTCCAATCAGGTTTAGCAAGAATTTGAGCTACAACAAGGGATTGCTTGAGCTCCTCAAAAACTTTGAGAGCCTCCTTGTCTTCTAAAATCACCATGTAATCTACACCCTTCTTCATGTAGTTGGTCAATGCATAAGCCTTATTGGAAAATGAGAAGATGAACCTCCTAAAGTACCCAACCATCCCCAAGAATTAGCATAACTTTGTCAAGCTTGAAGGGAATGGAAGGTCTGAGATTTTCCTCACCTTCTTAGGATCAACTACTATTCCATCCTTGGAGATGATGTGCCCCAAAAGTAGACCTTCTTCACATCCAAAAATGCACTTCTCTAGGTTAAGTGATGCATTTGCCTCATCCAAGCATTGCAAGACCTTGATTAGGTGGTCAAAGTGCTCCTCCTTGCTCCCATAGACACAAAAGTCATCAATGAAGTCTCTCATAAATTTCCCAATGAAAGGTTTAAATACCTTGTTCATGAACCATTGGAATGTAGTTGGGGCATTGCAAAGCCCAAAAAGCATGACCTTGAAAGCATAAGTCTCCCAAGGTGTGGTGAATGTGATGAGTTGTTGATGCTTTGGTGCAATCTTGATTTGGTTATATCCACTATAATCATCTCCAAAACTATGCCTCACATGATCTACAACCTCCTCCAAGATCTCATCAATGAATGGTAATGGGTAGTAGTCCTTCTTGGTAATAGTAGTGAGCTTCTTGTAATCCACATATACTCAAAGCTTGCCATTCTTTTCTTCACAATCACAATTGGAGACACCCATTCTAAATTCTCCATCTCAAAGATAAATCTAACCTCCTTGAGCTTATCAATCTCCTCCTTCACAACCAAAGATATTGGTAGGCTAATGTGACCTTACTTTTGGTAGATTGGTCTTGCATGTGACTCCACCTTCCATGTGACTCTTGCATGTCTTGCATGTGACTCCATCTTGTTCTCCTCCAAGGTGACTTCCTTCAAATCTTTCTAATTGAAAGAAAACACATGGATGAACTTGCAGAAAATCTCCTCAAATCTCACCTTCTCCTCCTTGATAACATTTGGGCCATACTAAAGGGTAACTAACCTTCTCTCTACCTCCTCAAGTGTCAATGGTGATTTATCTGGGTCCTTCAAAACCTCTGGCTTAGGTGCAAAATCCATAACACACAAGAGATACACATTTGAATCCGATTCAGATTCATCATACTCCATGGAAGTCTCCTCCTCCATGCTTGTGTCCACACCTGAAGCTCCTTCTTCAGAATTTGATTCCCAATAATCAAAAGATGGTGTATCTGAATGTGAAGTGTTGGTGGTGCTAGTCATAGGAATTATGACTCTAGGGTTTCATGGCCCAATCCTCAAGTACCCTTTGTGCCATCGATCAGTTTTGCATGCTACTCTCAACCATGGCCTCCCAAGAAGTAAGTCATAGCTTGAATCCTTCAAGACTTAGAAAGTCATGAGATTTTGAACCCCCATAACTGAAACAACCACTTTATCCATCACCTCTATTGGTCAAACTTGTTGCTTGTTGCTTGTTGCCATACTCACCACAAATGTTGAAGGTCTTGAGAGTATCATACCCAACTTCTTTATCAACCTTTCTAACATGGAGTTCACTATTGATCCTCCATCAACCAATGCATCCTTGATGTTGTGACCATTCACTCTCACATCAATCTTGGAGGCATATTCACAAGCCTCCCATGGTGTTGGCTTGGCATCCACCACCCTCATTGATATTGTAGCTTTTGCCTTCTTCTTCCTCTTGCTCCATGTAGAACTCAAACCACCTCTAAGATCCTTTCTCAAGGTAGAGTTCAAAGCAATCAATTGACCCACTGTGATGTTAGCCTTGTGACTACCAACATCCTCCAACATATTGTAGTTCCATTGTTGCTTTGAAATCAAGAAATCCTCCATCCCAAACTTCTTCCTTGGAGTCTTTGTTGTTGATGGTGTTGAGGTGCAAGTACTCCTAGTAGACATTGGAGTATCCTTGCTTGGAGTAAATCCTTGAGAAGAGTGAACATCCTTTGCAAAATGAGCTCTCTTCTTCTCATGTGCCAAAAGCTCCAAATTAAGACCCTTGGAGTTTGAGCACTCTCCCTTCTCATACTTGCTCTCAACCACATCTATAGATGCTATCCCCTTACCTTTGTTTGGATTAGGAGCCACTTGGGTTTCACTACCTCCCTCTTTCTCTTTATTGGCTCCCTCATAACCCTTTCTTCCATGATAAGTGGAATTAGGGCAATTCCTTTGGATATGGCCTCTTCCTCCACAACCAAACAATTTCTCTCACTGAAATTGTTGGTTGGTTGGCCTCCTCTATATGGAAAACTTCTATAACTCCTAGGCCCTCTCCCCACATTCTGATCCACCTCTCTCTTCTCCCATAGTTGCACCACATTGATCTTGAGATCTACAAGTTGGTTTGTGATGGTTTGAAATGGATCATGTGGTGGAGATGCAAGAACTGGAGCAACTACTACTTGTGGTGCAACCCTTGCCACCAAAGTACCCAAATTTTCACTATACTTGTAACCTTGAGGAGGATGCCAACCTCCTTCACCACCAAACCACTCTCATCTCCTTCCAAACTCTCCTCCATACGAATTGCAATCTTGATAGCCTCAACCTTGGAAGAAGGTTTCTCATATCTCACCTTGCTTCTAATTTGTGGTTTCAATCCTCCCACAAAATTCTTGGTGAGCATAGCTCCAATGCCAATCATAGTAGTCTCCATATCATCCCTACCCTTCCTCAACACTATGTGAAATCAAGACTCTAACTTTTCCACTCTTTTCACATAGACTCTCATTTTCTCTCCATCTTCTTGTTTGAGAAAGGTAACCTTACTCATCAATCTCTCATAACTCTCATATGGAAGAAAGTTCTTAATGAGTGATGAAGTCAAACTCTCCTAAGACTCTTCTTCCCCATCTCTACTCTCTCTCTTTTGGTATTCTGACTCATACCATGTAAGTACTGCATCCTTAAAGAAATTTGGTAATAGTGAGATCCACTCATTCTTCCTCCTCTCATTTTTTCCTATGCAAGCTCTCTTGAATTATCTCACAAAGGTCTCCACATCTTCTCCATCCTTGCCAAAGAAAACCGGATGTTTCCCCATCTTAACCCCTCATTATCTTTCTTTTCTCTCAATTTTTTTTCTTTTTTTTCTCTCAGTCTATAACTAATAGAGTATATATATGACTAAAAATACCTGAGAACAATCCATCCTAGGGAACAAAAAAAGTTTAGGTTGTTTCAAGATTTCTATAGCAACATCAAATCCTAGAGTGCATATTAATCAAACTCTCATGAATAGTTTATCCATAAGTTGAAAGATTATCTCCATCACTAATCTTAAGAACTAGCTAATGAAGATGGTGGTATTTCTATAGTTGTACTAAGATTTTCTCCAAGATCCTTCATCAAAATTTCCAAAAGTGCTTTTACTCCACTACACTCATATCCTTTTGGAAGTCCTTCCACTCCACAAACCTCATACAACTCCTTGGTCTTAGATCTTCTCCCTCCCAATCTTGGTGAAGAAGGTTCAACATGCAAACCCAAGTCAAGTAAGCCTCTCCTTTCTCTCAATCTCTTGATCTCAAAAGTCAGTGGACATGAACTTGCCTTATGTCCTATAGTACTCCGAGGACAAGAGAAGAGAGAAACACAAATTGCACACTCAAACATTCGATGTCCCAAAGGAGCACCTTCTCTTTATTATATAGACAAAGAGTATCTCTTCCAAGGAAGCTCCAGCATAGGATTAGGCACACAGATAGGTGGCATGTCATAAAGCTCCACCCTTGGATTACTTACTTGGATGGGTGACATGTCTGGTCTAGGTCCTATTTGGTTGGTCAAACAAGCTTTGACTAGAGGGAATCTTTTAGGGAATCTTGCTATAGGAATCTCATAATCACGTAAGGTACCGTTGGAAAGCTCTCGACAAGACAAACCAAGGGGGAAGGAAGGCCAACCTTTCCTCCGTTGGGGGAAAATTTGCACATTTTTTAGGCCTAATTCATTTATTTAGGCCTTCAAAATTGCCTTCAAAGATTTCAAGCATATTTCGGTTCCTACTCTATTAGTAGAAGTCCCCTTTTGGTGATACCTCTTTCTGATCTGTTTATTCCATCATGTGTAACATCCTTCCTGATGTTACCAAACCAATTCTCACCTTTAAATCATATGTCTAGCTATTGGTTCTAAGGTTCTCAAGTCTATTTTGGTTTTTGTCCTATTAGTAGAAGTACTCTTTTGGTGATACTTCTATCTTATCTATTTTGACCATCATGTATAACATCATTCTAGATGTTACTAAATCTAATTTCACATCTAGATCATATAGCTAGCTCTTGGTATTACAGACCTCCCTCCTTTTAAGACGCAATATCCTCATTGTGCAATTGTTGCTCAAATGCTTGCACCAACACCGGTGCATGTGTCAAATTGGCAGGGGGCTCCCAGGTTGCTTCATAGAGAGGGTAACCTTTCCATTGTACTAGATATTCCATCCACGGATGGCGAGTGCCATGCATGGATTTTTGGAGAATCCGCTCCACTTCATATTCCTTTATGCCATCAATGAGTGTCGGACAAGGTCGAATGTTTTGTGTGGAATGACCCTGGCCTGATCGGGGAGCATATCTGTGTAGTAGGGAGACATGGAACATTGGATGGATCTTCATGTGTGGTGGTAGCTCAAGGTGATAGGCCACAGTGCCGATGCGATGAAGAATCGAGAAAGGCCCAATAAAATGAGGTCTGAGCTTACGAGGTCCAACTAATCTGAGGTTGGTTGTCGATAGCCACACTTGATCCCCAACATTGAACTCCATGTGCCTACGATGTGCATTAGCATACTACTTCTATCAATTTTGCACAATCTGTAATATGTGCTTGGCGCTCTCCACACCTTGTTGGATTCTAGAAACAAATGTGTTGACTGGATGGATCTTCATCAAGCTAGAAGGTGTAAAGGGATGCTCACCATACATGAGGAAGAACGGAGTGACTTGGGTGGATGCATTCACCAAATTGTTGTAAGCGGATTCTACCAACGGAAGTAGGGTGTCCCACCTCTCTTGCTCTTCTAAGGTGAAGCTACGTAACATGTCTTCAATTGTTTGATTAGCCCGCTCTGTTTGGCCATCTGTTTGTGGGTGGTATGCTATGGACATGGCCAACTTGGTTTTGAAGAAACCAAAGAGTGTTTGCCAAAACAAACTCGTGAATTGGGTGCCTCTATCGGTGATGAGTACTCTAGACAAGCCATGGTGAGCAAAGATTGCATCTAAGTATAATTGAGCTAGTTGTGGAGCAGTCACCTCCTTGGTGGTAGGGCATACATGAATCATTTTGTTGAGCCGGTCTACAAAGACCATGATGGAATCAAACACTAAGGTGGTCTTGGGTAATTTACAAACTAGATCCATACTCACTTGTTCCCAACGTTGGGTAGGAGTGGGGAGAAGTTGAAGGAGCCCTGTAGGAGCTTGATTAGAAGCTTTGTTCTATTGAAAAAGTAGGCAGCTATGCACGTAGTCCATCACATCGTTGCTCATCTTGGGCCAATAGTAATGGCGCTAGATTGCATCCAAGGTCTTGTCCACTCCGACATGACCTACAATGGCTGAATCATGACATTCCACTAGAATGGTGGAGCATAATTTTGGGACATTTGGGATCCATAATCTGCCATCCCAAAAGGTGAGTCCCTTGGTGTTGGTGACACCTTTGGATGATTGCGCTTCTACAATCTATAGATCAGTTTTTGTAACACCCAAAATCTCTGGCCAGAATTTAGGTTAATCTTAACCTCTGCCACCAAGTTTTTTACCATTTGTGTGCGAGTAAATGCATCTGCAAATTGCTTCTTACCCTCCATGTAGGTGATTGTCATGTTGAAGCGTTATCACCACTCTGCCCACCAAATTTGGCAACAAGATAGATCCTTTTGCGTCTTGAGGTAGACTAGAAGTTTGTGGTATGTCTTTACTACAAATGCCTTCTTGCCCAAATAGTGATTCAAATGCTTGGTTGCTAGAACAATGGCCAGCTCTTCTTGTTCTATGGTGTGGTAGTTGTGCTCTACCGATAACAACTTTTGAGAGAAATATGCAATTGGATGCCATTCGTTATGCCACTCTTGTTGTAGGACTGCTCCTATTGCTATGCCTGATGCATCTATAGCCAACTTGATTGGACATTTTGGGTCATACCACTTCAAGATTGGTGCATGTAGCAAGGCGGCTTTCAATTCTTGAAAGGCCAATCATGCAGTTCCCCATGTCCACTTCTTCCCCTTGCTAAGAAGTGTTGTTAAAGGCTGTGCAACCTTGGAGCAGTCCTTGACAAATCTACAATAGAACACCATCAACCCCAAGAAGCTCTTAAGTTGAGTCTGATCTTTTGGGGCACTCCATTTTTTAATGACCTCTATTTTATCCGTCAATACTTGAATGCACTTTGCACTTACTCTATGCCCCAAGTAGTCTACTTTAGACTTGCCAAACTTGCACTTTGAGATTATGGCATACAATTGATTCTATCTTACAATCTAGAAGACCTCTCGTAGATGTTGTTTGTGTTCTATCATCGTGCTACTATATACTAAGATATCGTCCAAGAAGACAATAATAGACTTATCCAAGTATGGATGAAATATGTCATTCATTAGACTCATGAAAGTGGCAGGTGCATTGGTGAGGCCAAAAGGCATCATAAGATACTCAAAGTGGCCATACTTGGTTTGAAAGGCAGTTTTGTACACATCCTCCTCTGTAATTTGGATTTGATTGTAACCGCTCTGCAAGTCCAATTTGGTGAAGTATCTTGCTCCATGGAGTTGATCAAATAGGTCATCCATGCGAGGTAAGGGGTATTTGTTCTTCATTGTTTGTTGATTGAGACCCCGATAGTCAATGCACATGCGCATTGTACCATCCTTCTTCTTCACAAACAAGACATGGGCCCCATATGGTGATATGCTAGGTTGGATGAATCCTTTCTGCAGCATCTCCTCAATTTGAGCCTTACACTCCTCCAACTCATGAGGCGATAGGCGATATGGGGCCTTACAAGGAGGTGTCTTCCCCGGGAGTGTCTCAATTTTGTGATCTACTTGCCTTTTTGGTGGTAATCCTAAGGATAGATCATCAGGAAAGACATCTTGAAACTCATCCACCACATCTTTCAATTTCTCAGGAATTTGTCCATTGAGTTGTGCACTCTAGACTTTTATTAGACCCATGAAACATCTATTGGTCTAACTAACATTTGCCATCCCTATGACATATAGAGGCAGTTTCTGCCTGTGTGATTTTTCTTTAACCCCAATGATTGACCATTGGTGGGTTCTCACTACTTTCTTCCTCTAATCTACCATAGGGTTGTAATGTTCCATCCATGGCATGCCTAAAATTGCATCATAACAAGCTAATTGTATCACTCGCCACTCAATTGCTTCCTGATATTCTCCTACAAAGAGTGTTACCCATCTAGGTAATGATTCAATCCTCTTTGTTTACCCATTAGGTAACTCTACTTCTTCACTCTCATCTCTCTCTAGATCCATTCCCAATCTTATTGCAACAAAGCAAGACAAGAAATTCTCTATTGCTCTTGGATCTATTAATACTCTCACTTAATTACCTTCTAGGATTCCATTCACGACAATCAATTGTGAGGTTGCCTTTCGAGATCTTTGCGCATTAGTCTTCTTCCTTCCCTTGCTTCTTTGCTTCCTTATTGAGCCAATAAGGCCGCAAGGTGCAATTACTAGTGATCTTTGTTTTCCGAAGTGATTTCCATCTCCTCCTCTTCAATGTGCCTCTCCATGTTGTTCAAAGATTGCTTGTATGAAGGCCGAGGGCCTCTAGGGAAACGAGTGTGACAGTTGGTAGATATGTGCCCAATACGGCCACAATTGTAACAATGGCGTTGTTCTCCTCAAGTCTTTTCTCCTCATGGGACTCCATCTCTTTGTTCTTCTACCTGTCCACGCTCCCCTTGAAGCGATCGTGCTCCTCGATTTCAGAATCAAAGGTTGCCCAATTCCATTGGTACTGGTCTACCCATGTGTGGCATTTCTGCCCAATAATGTTGAGGTGGAACTACTCTTTCACCTCCACCTAATGCTCCTATTAGTCTCTACGCACAAGCAATGGCTTCAAATACCATGCAAGGATTTTGCACCATGACTTCTTGGCGAATCTACCCTTTCAAACCTCATTTAAAATTGTTGAGAGCCTCTGCTGGACTCATGTCGTTAATTGCAACTTGTAGATCCAGAACTGCCTCCACATACTCTTGTACGCTATTTTTTTGTCTCAATCCCCATAGTTGGGTTCAAGCTATCTGCATAGAATCCACCGATTGGTAATTCTTCAGCAATCCTTCTTGCATTGTTGTCCATGTGACCTCTCTTCTCTTTGCCAACATGGATCGTTCCTAAGCATCATACCATGTGAGGGCTTTATCGGTCAAGTACCCACATGCAAACATACCTCCAGCATGCTTTATGATCTCTATTGAGAACAATCGGAAATATCAATTCATTCTTGAGATCCAATTTTCCACTACTCCCATCATACGCTGCCCCTTGTAAGGCTTGATGTTGCAAGTCTTCTTCATCTAGAGTAGCAATGTGGCTTCATCACTGATAGGGTTCGTAGGCACAAGTGCCTCTCCAAGTACTTCAGTCATAGGTATTGGGTTTTGAGACGGTTCTTCTTCTTGCATGGCTTGATCGTTTCTGAGGATCTGCACTTGACTTTGTAATGTCTCCATGGTCATCTTAATCTCTCAAAATTTGTTCAACATCCCTTGCATTCCTTGCACCAGCTCTTGCAATTGCAAATCCATGGTTCCTGCCACACTCAATTGCTAATATCTACTTCAATCCAGAGTCAATATGATCACTCTAGAAGGCGCACAAACTATTGGAACTACCATTGGGACCTCAGAAGCTATCACTCATTGATAATACTCCTCACTGAAATTCCTAATCACAAAATCTCTAAACATCACTTTTGGTCTCACTACATAACGGATTTCCTCTTGAGTGTTGAAAGGGAGAGGATTTAGGACATTCATATCTATATTATTATAATAGAATGTAGATTGTCAAATCCCACTCTCTTTCATATATCACCACAGGTAGAATCACCAAGTTTGGTGAGTTCATCACTCTGTCCATGAATTCTGCACCAAAGTGATAAACTAACGATACCCTCATCTGCTCACGTTCGATGTACAGAACCTTGATGTGGAATGGATTCAAGAATGGGAAGCTAGGTGCAAGAAATTGTCCTCCCAGTGCATCCATCTCATCCGCTCTCTAAAGTCCTTCCTAAGTCTAGCAATTACTTTATGTTCTCCACCTCAAATTACTCAATTTCAGTAGTTCGTGCTATTCCAAGAGGGATGATCCACTCTCTTGGACTAAAACACTCACTCTGATACCATTGTAATATTTTGAGGACAAGAGAAGAGAGAAACACAAATTGCACACTCAAACATTTGATGCCCCAAAGGAGCACCTTCTCTTTATTATATAGACAAAGAGGATCTCCTCCAAGGAAGCTCCACAGTAGGATTAGGCACACAGATATGTGACATGTCAGCAAGCTCCACCCTTGGATTACATACTTGGATGGGTGACATGTCTGGTCTAAGTCCTATCTGGTTGGTCAAACAAGCTTTGACTAGAGGGAATCTTTTAGAGAATCTTCTTGTAGGAATCTCATAATCACATGAGTAAGGTACTATTGGAAAGCTCTCAACGAGACAAAGCAGGGGGAGGGAAGGCCAGCCTTTCATTTGTTGGGGGGGGTCTGCAAATTTTTGAGGCCTAATTCATCCATTTAGGCCTCCAAAATCACCTTCAAAGATTTCATGCATATTTTGGTTCCTACTCTATTAGTAGAAGTCCCTTTTTGGTGATATCTCTTTCTGATCTGTTTAGTCCATCATGTGTAACATCTTTCCAGATGTTACCAAACCAATTTTCACCTTTAAATTATATGTCTAGCTATTGGTTCTAAAGTTCTTAAGTCTATTTTGGTTTCTGCACTATTAGTAAAAGTACTCTTTTGGTGATACTTCTTTCTTATCTATTTTGACCATCATGTATAACATCATTCTAGATGTTACCAAACCTAATTTCACATCTAGATCATATGGCTAGCTCTTGGTATTACATGTCCCTTCTCTCCATATAAAACACACTTAGACTCACTCTTTCCTCCAAGTGGTATAGGTTTCTAGATCCTCTCAACACTCTCTTCAAATTCTACTTAACTCTCTTCTCCTCAAATCCGCCCCTAAAATCAACTCAAACCCGTGGGGAACCTTGCATAGCCAATTTCCACTCTTGGTGACCCTCCATGTTCCCACGATGAGTCTAAACACTCAAACATGCTTTTTGTTGCTCTCACACTCCTCATGCATGAAATCTAAACTATGTAGAATTGACCCTTCCTTACAATGTCAGTCAAATCTTGCAAGTGGTATGTTACATCCCTCTGAAATTCAGCACACTTGATCACAACTTCAAGGGGTCTCTCCCTGCAAAATTTCAAATCTTTTCATTAAACCATTTGGCCTAGACACCTTTCTATTCCGCACACATATTTCAGATTTGGTCTCAAAACCACTCCACTCACTTTAAAAACTTATAACTCTCTGCTCAAGA
Source organism: Lunularia cruciata (assembly GCA_948567375.1). Classification (NCBI taxonomy): domain Eukaryota; kingdom Viridiplantae; phylum Streptophyta; class Marchantiopsida; order Lunulariales; family Lunulariaceae; genus Lunularia; species Lunularia cruciata. Next base: position 61,661,219 of record OX419759.1, on the reverse strand, counting down.
ATGATCCTTGTCTAATTTTTGTGTCAAAAGGTAGGATACAATGCACTTAATTTTCTTGAAAAGTTTCACAACAATTCACAAAAAATTGAAGAAATGGCAGACTCTATACAATTTTCCAAAGAAAATTGTTATTAGACTAAAAGTCAAATAAAGTCAAAAAGTAAAAAGCAATATCCATTCACATGGGCATATTCCAATAGCATGTGATCTTATCTTGACAACTACTAAGTCAAGGATTCCTTCACATGGGCTATCCTTAGACTATAGAAGAATCCAAAACAAAAAGGCTTGCGGGCCCAAGAGTTCTCAACTCTTTCCTCAAAGCCAAATACCTAGGAATAATACCAAGTCAACACACTAGAATCCAAAATAGTAGTGTTCATCTTTTCCACTTCCTTTAAAGTAAGGTCCCCTCTATCTTAGCTATGATTAACTTTAGCTAATCATGACTAATATAGAACCATCATTTATCTTTATATAAATAATATCTCTCAAGTATTTGTAATATTAAGCTAAATATCACAATATCACACATGCACAAATGGATGTTACAAGTCAAAGTGCCCTAATGCATGGTCAAGCTAGGATCCAAGAGCCTGCACACTTGCCGGAGCAAGAGCAAAAATATGTTCTAGTGGTCCGAGGAATGGAGGAGTCAACATAGAGAGTATGTACCATATGTTGACACTGTCGCTCCATCAAGGAAGACTACAAACCTTTGGTCCAATCTAACAATAGTGAAGCAAAGGATGGAAGGTCCTCCCATGCTCATGGGGATAGACCATCTCTGGTTTGCCATAATAACACTTGGAGAGAAAAGGATCTCTACTCCACCTTAGTCACATAAGTCTCCAAAACTAGCCTATTAGTAACCAAAAAATGGGACGAAAGTAGGGGTGCCAAGAGAGCACAATTACCAAAAAATGCTATAGGTACCATCTCATGCATAGATAATAGGCCTACTCCTCCACACAAGATTAGTAGAGATGTTTTTCTACGTCCCCAATCCCTCGTCATACAATCAAAAGTCTTTGGTCCAATGGTATCACCAAAGACTCCTATAATCCTCTTATCAAAAGCTCTCAAATGTGATAGGAAAGACAAGGAAGGGAGAATTGTGCATAGAAGGTAAGTCAATTGATATGCAATACTAGATGAGAGTATACCAAATGCCACCTATGGATCTCCTAGTAGAGAACAGTCATCCATCTAGAGAATATCCTCTATAAGGGTAGCGTCTAAGAAGCATGTGACAAAATACTTGGATCCTATTGGTGCTCAAAGCATACATAGTCCATCTATAGATGTGACACACCCCTTTGGAAGCTCAAGGTGGTGAGGTATACCTGAAGGGGACCATGCTCTACACTTTGACATCTTGACTCTCAAGCCTACAAGATGTAGCTCGGTAGTCAAGTGATCAAAAGCCTGCCTAATTTGATCTATGGGGCCCACAATGTATGTATTGTCTACTAAGGAGGGAAATACACACTTGGCATGACCAAAGTAACAGATAAGAGAGCTCTAAAGTGAGCCATGGAAAGAAAGGTCCGATAAAGGATCTCCTTGTCGTGTATCGACAACTGACTCCAAGAGGGTGATTCCCTCTTGTGACCACCCATCCTAGTAGTAAAGAGAAGGAAGAGAGACAAAGAACAACCACACAAAGGGAATGAGACTTATTAAAGATCCACCAGCCTCCCTAAGCTCTCAAAAGATGGATGCCCAAGAGAAGTTATTAAAAGTGTTCTCAGCACCCACCTGTAGGACAACCCACTTTGTATTGATATCTAGTAGTGCCTTGATGCCTAGTGAAATAACCTCACAACCTCTAGGTGTAGCTACTCCAAATGATGTGGACTAAGGTGATCTTGGAAGTGGGATTGATGTTGAAGGACAATGGTGCAGCTAACCAAGTGCAAAAAGATCTTTCCAATAGCAATTGGTCTAATGCCCCCGTGCCCTTCTCCATCATGAGAAGTAGACTAGCCCATAACACCTGACTAATTGACATGGGGATATCTCCCATCACTACCAATGCAGCCACCTGAAACAGCTCAGTAAATCCACTAGAAGGATCATCTGCATACAAGCAATCAGTAAGATGCTCATATACCATCCCTGACAAGCCTCTTGAGGTGAGGCGAGAGGTGGTGCACAATGCTTTTGCAAAAAGTGACCTATCAAGACATAAAAGATGCACAAGGTTGATAATCTTAAGACCTCTAATGGTATTCTCCCTCTTGTCATAAGATATAGTGAGCATAAGGAAAATATAATCTCATTTGGGACATAGACAAAGAGTGTAGCGCTCCTGTTACTCTACTAAATTTTCATGTTTGACCCAATGTCCTACACCATTATAATTGGGTGGACTATATGGTATACTATGGCCAAATTTGTCTCCTAAAACATGCAAAGTCATATCAATCATAAAGGGGCATAAACTATTATATCCTAAAATTGCATACCGGTCATAAACTGGGATAAACTATCATATCGGTCATAAACTGTCGTAAACTAAAATCGTACAAATGAGCAGTGAGGACGATCTAAGTCCAATTGTTCATGTTAGATATCATTTGACCAATTTTATTGGTCAGAAATTGGCATAAACTATCATATTGGTCACAAACTCTCGTAAACTATCATATCCTAAAATCGTACAAATGAGTAAACAGGACGATCTAAGTCCAATTGTTCATGTTAGACCAATTTTATTTAAGTGACCAATTTTATTTAAGTATTGGTGCCGGACAAGATTTTACCCTTCATCGCGCGGAGCCATTTAATTTTGACATCGAAATCTGCAAGTCAAATATTCAACTCAAATGAATGTCAAACATATATTGTACGTAGTCAAATATCCAAGAAAGAACTTATCCGGGCTCACGATATTGGTTGCCACTAATTCAGCGGCAAAGGTGTGCCTGTCTACCTGATCAATTTTAAACCTAACTTCTGTAATTCTGTTATGAAAGCCTACTCCGTGCCTAATTTCTAAGGCCTTTGTTTGACAATAATCTAGAGCTAATTGCGCCACGAAAAGAGTTGGAAACTAAAAGTCGGATTTTGAGGAAAAGAAGCGTATGCCATCCGAAGCTAAGGAGCTCGAACGGAGAGATTTAGGCTCGACGATATCGATCTCGAAAGAAGTTTATATCATGCACACTTGATGTCGAACTTCCTTTTACTCGTACTCTTTGCAGACTACTACGTAACCAGCCAACGACATAAGTATATGATGTGAGACTCGTGGAACTTTAATGATATCGGAAGCAATGACAAATGATCAGCGCAAAGCCCCATAGTGGTACATTGTGCTACACATGCAAAATGTAACTCCTACCAGGAGACCAGCATTTACTTTTGGTGATGGCGTTCCTGATGGTTTCGGTGACTGCGTTGGAACCATAGGATACATAGAAGGAGGTAGACTCTGTACCTCAGGCTCCGGTACGGGTTTCTCGGTGAGATTCTCTAACTCTTCATCTGGAGCATCCCGTTCATCCTCTTCAGGAGATAGAGCTGGTGAGAGTGAAGGCGGACCTGCTACTCTTGCTCTTGTTAGGTTCATAGGTGCTACTAACATACTGCTGAGACTAAAGCTATGAACTGAGTAGAAAGCATACTTTTTACCATTCGCTGCAGAAAAGCCCACCCAAACAGCGTCTACGTGCTCGAATACGCTGAAAAGATCCACTGCGTAACTCAAAGTTGCCTTCTTTGGCTTTGAAGACTTCGTGCTCACTCGGATCTCCATCAAAGGCAGCTTGTTGTCGTGAGTGATCCATACGAAGACTCTTTTTGCCGTTGTTATGTTCATCTTGCTCACGTCCTTAGTGACTAAAGATGATACGTCATTCTTGTTCAAACCTACATGGCTCTTATCGTCTACGTCGTGGGCATTTATGTAAGTGTCAAACTCAACTGCTAAAATTGGTGGTCGAGTTCGAACGTCGCCACTTGAGTAAGCCGCCAATTCACTCCCTGCTCCTCCGATGTAATCCTTCTCTGGAAACATCACAAACGCTATGCCATCACCGGGGGTGCCGTTCACTTCAATCTCAATCTGAAAAGTGAATGTAATATTGAAAGAGGCCGCTTTCCCAGAGCACCAATCCAGCACCCGTATTGGTTTCTTGTAAAGGGCCACTCCTCTCGCCTGGTCGTAGTACATACTCGCTGCATTGATTGACATATTGGTAGTAGCTCTTGCGTCAGGCAGAAGCTTCAGAAGCCCTTTCGACGTCGTTGTGGCGTTTCCCAGGCACTCAAAATTCCCTTTAGGTCCACAAGAGAATTTTCCGATGTTAAAGGACACAGATGAAGATGCCGATGAGTTACTTGGAGTTGAGGCATGTGCAGATTGATATGTATTCTGACTACATAACGTGAAGAACAGAAGTATCAACAAGCGATTGCGTCTGGACATTGCTGCAGCCTGAGTATATAGTACGAAATGAGTTGTCTGCTCCATATATCCGAGCACTATTCCGAATTATTGGTGCGCACTTCGCAAACATGAGATGTTTCAACCGTTCAGAAACTGGCTGTGGATCTTTGCTGTATTGGGTGAAACAGCCAGTCCCTCACCCACTAATTTCCCTCGTCATGGAGTACATATTTATGCTGGCCCTAAAGGACGTTACTTCTGAACATCCCTTTCAGATTAAATTGTGCTAGCTAGAGAACGCTTCCCGCTGCCAGCGATCTTGATGCAGGCAACTTGCTCCTGGTTTATATTGGTTGCCCAATATATAGAGGTATCTGTGGAATTCAAGAGCTGTACACTTCCTTTCTAATCGATAGTCAAAGAAGAGAGGAGTCTGTGCTCATAATTGATTATACTGGCGACGTTCAATACCCAAGTTTACAGCAGTCAAACACATTGTTCATTGAGAATTCACTGGGCTCGTGATCATGTCAATTCATGTCAATTGTGGTTTCCAGCTTCGAAGTTGCTGGGAATCCGGAGACGCTGGTCTCAGATTGACAGTCCAGGTGGGTTTTTAAACTGGTAGTGGTCTCTATACGATCGCCACAAGGTTTCGAATCTGAATACTGTTTTACTGCATGCCCCTATTGTTCACTTAGGTCACCTTATTACTTGGTGAGCCTCCGATTTTGTGAACTCTTCGACAGGTAAGCAGGGGCGAACTGGGCTTCTAATTTATTTATATTTAAATCTGATTCAGTGCTCACTTGATTTGAAATTGATTGTAAAAGATTGTGCATGTTATAAATATGTAGTAAGTTCTGTCAAGTTCATTCAAATCGACTTGCGATTGAAAGAGGAGTATAGTATGTCCTTGACCAAATCTATGGACTGGAGGAGAAACTAACCGCTTTATTTGGAGTGGAAACTTCTTCCACTTGAATATGTGCTCACTTTCCGCTAATAGTCAAAGGTCGACAGGCATCACGAGGAAATAGAACGTATGACTTTGAAATTAACCTGCAGTCAAAGGAAAGATAAGCCTCCCGCTTACATGTGTGTTTTAGAAAAGCATAACACTGTGCTTTCTGAGTTTGTACTCTTCTGACAGCAGTATGCCTAGGATTACGTCCCTCTACTTGAAATTTACTACTGTTATAGGTGTTTCTTGTAGATCTGGTCACACGTTGAGTTATTGAGGGAGGAAGAGAGACACGAGAATATTATGATTATCAGAAATATGAAGAATTTAAGAGACTGACATCTAGAGGAACTGACGGCTCATCGTGACGGATCCATTGTAAGGGGATTAAGAAGTTGAAAAAGACCAGATTAAAAGAAAGTGTTCCAAGCCTGCTAGCATAGAACATCAGCTGCCAGAGACGAGTAATTGTTTTCTGGATCTATATTAGATTCTTAAGTAGGACCAAGATTTGCGCTAAAATTTATCAGCCCACACTTCTGTAAGGTTCGAGAATCAATCTCTAAACAATTACATACGTACAGGAATCACTCTTTTTTCAGTTCTAATATATTCATGGTAGATATGCGCACTAAAGAGCAACAACAATCACGCTAGAGTGCCCAATTAATGGCAAGAAGAGTAGTGGAGAACTCCAATATAATGAACGAAGACTACAGCGAAACAACTTGATTTGGTCTCGTTTCTCGTGCTCCGATCTCGTCATCGATTTGACTTGTAGATGCTAATATAAGTCAACTCGTTAAACCCGAACCCTAGCAACGCAACAAGTCAGCCAAAACTGTAACCCGGCTTTTAAATGAACATCTTCAACCCTTGGAGTAGGGTTTAGAATGTTGCCTTAAAAGCCAGATTTTATCAAAGGATAGAACCAACGGGCTCTAGAGTTTTCTAACCCAATCGCTTAGTGGTTAGAAGCACGGAGAAATTATCTTCAAGGCTCGTAAGTGCGAGGAAAAATGAATTAATTATTTATGATTCAATTTTGTGCTGAACAACACGTAGATCAATACTGAAAAACATCTCTGTTGTCTAAGAAACTCAAGTGACTGTTAGACCTCCAACATTGCAAAGTTAAAGTTCTTGAGGTTGTGACCTATTTCACAAAAGTTCAACATCAAAGTGTCATCATTTAGCAAATCTGTAATTTGAGCTTTTACTTAGAATCGACAATTGTCATAGAACGCCAGTTCACCAATTGAGTGTCATCATTTAGCCAATCTGTAATTTGCCTTTTACTTAGAATCAAAAAATTTGCTAGAGCATCACCTTGAGAGAAATTGACTGTAATATGATTTCAGATACTTAACCCACATGATAAACATAAATATACAAAAATGATGTTTTTAACCAATTCAATGGTGAACTTTGATGCATTCGATTTTCTGTAAATTGAGAACACTTAGAAGAAAAAGTGTATGTTCTCGTGAATTAATGGTGACCATTTAGGATTTACTTTGCACGCGAAGTTTACAAGGGGTATTGTAAAGTCTTTTGGCCAACTTGTGATACCGTCAAGTCTAGATGCCAGCTTTGGGATACTCTTACGTCATTCTCTGCTTTTAACTCGTTCACCCACTTTCACTGTGGAGAGGGAAGTGGAGCACTCATCTCATTATAATTCCCGATCTGAAAGGTTTCTGAACCGAAGTCGTGGAAGTCAGAGTTCGAACATTCATAATTACACGCACACTTCATCCATGTTCTTCCAGCCAGAACATGGATCTTGACCTTGACTCCAAGTACTTGTCCATGAATGGACTTCACGACATGCCAGAACTTTTGATCTTGACTCCAAGTGCTCTGCCGCTAATTGGTTTACTCTCTACACAAAATCCAAAAGTACGCTTGTTGTGAGCAGATTGTGGACTCGCAGTAGTTAGAGTTACACAAGAGATATTATCCTTCTCTTTCTGATCATACTGGTCTGATATGATCGGATCTGACGCTGATTTTTGATCTGATCTCTCTCACTTTCATACTTTGTAATATATTTTAGACAATGTGTGTCCATTGTTCTATAGAGTGCAGTGGTCGGTGCAATCCATAGGAGTGTAATCACATTATGTGATGTTTCTTAGGATGTTCCAATTATGTATAGACCGTATAACTTACATAGCTCGGATATCTTAGGTGCGGTAGTGCAGATTTCTCATACAGACTCTATTGGGGTTTAGCCCCATGTTACCTTTTTTGTCTCTCCTTTGTACGGGCTGATGGGGTCTTCTTCCATCATTTTTCCTACGCGGTCGCCTTTTACCTTCTGATCTGATCCATGTTTTGTCGGAATTAATGTCTACATCAAGCTGGAAGTCAAAGTCAATAAGGTGGAGTTCATACTACATGAATGAGGAACGTTGTGTTCCCTAGAAGTAACCCGCTCTGCCATCTACAAAATAGATAGACAAATGACCATGCAGGTTCATCATATCTATGTCAAATCTATAAATAGGGTTGATTTTGGCTTCAGCATTGAAACAACAAGCTTTCAAACCCTCATACAGCGATATAGTCCGTGGATGTTCCAAGTGGCAACTCCGAACATGGACATACAGAAATCATTCTTCTTGTGTGGATCGAAACCAACGAGATCGATATCTATTAAATATAAAGAAACATTGGATGGGTTGGAATCTTCAGAATCTTTGGATGTTCCATTTGCAATTATCTTTCTCTCTTTGAGTTTTTATGTAAACAATGTGTTGAGTCTTGGAAATATCTTGGAGTTCTAACCTTGGAGTAGTATGATGGAATTGGGATTCTTTGACTTCTTAGTCCATGGTATCTTTCCTTAATAACCCCTAGAGATTTATCTTGAGTGAGAGATAGGCCGGCTTGCAAGCCAAAAAAGACTTGGTGAAGAAGGAGATAACAAATGCCAAGGAACTGTCCAAGGCAGAGGTGTTGAAGGTAAGTGCCTTGATGTAGGAGAACCGAGAGTTAAAAAGGAGAGGTGCCACTGTTGAGAACAAACAAGATCATTGAGCATTCGGAACCAAGCAGTTCTAGGTGGATTGTAAGGCACTCCCTCTTGAGTTTGTGCAGTTCAAAAAGGAAGCCAAAGGTTGACTTTGCAACAAGTGCCAGAAATTAGACTCATAGTGGCTTGCAGGAGAAACATGACCGAGTGGTGATGCATAGCTGCAAACGCAAGAGTACCAAACAGAAGTAGCCATTTAGCTCAAATGTCTTTGCAAGGAGGTAGCAAAAGAATGAGTAAAGCTCCAAGTGCAAAGAGTCTCCAAGTGCTCAAAGAACAAAAGACTAAATGGAGCAGGCAATCTAATGAGAGGAAGGTCAGTTAAAGGCACTACACCGAGTAGAAGAAACTTAGGCCCCATTCATGGAGAGGCTGAAACAAGAGGGAGCAGTGTAGGCCCTAAGGACTAAGTGCCATGAATTGAGAATGTAGGTCCAGCGCCTACCGAATCAAGCCTACAAGGAGGAACACATGAACAGCTGGTCCTTGCACTTGAAGGAGCATTTGGATAAGAAATTTAATGAAGTATGTCAGAACTTCTTGTTAGAAATTGTTAGGTATCAAGCCCATATAGATCAATCAATTAGATACTTGAGAGGTGAACAAAGCACTTCAACCCTTGTAGTTCCAACCCAAGGCACTCCCCCAAAAGGAAGTCCTTCAGTTTGACATGCACTATTTAAAAGGGATTAGGTACTCAGAGCTTATAGTAGTTGAGCACTCTGAGTAGGCTATTCATGCCTACACTCAATGTCACATCTATTTAGAAGAGTGCCCTCAAAGTTGAGTTGCACTTAGAGTTGTAAAGAGTTAAGGATGAGTACCCTTGGAATAGTACTACACTCAGAATTGTATATACTTGTAGAGAAGGGTCCTTGGGTTTGTATAGGTACTTGGGGTTGTACACTAAAAATATATTAAGGAGGGTCCAATATCTCTTTTGACATTGTAGGAGCCTAATCATTTTGTATATGATTAAGATAAGATAGGATTAGGATAATGGATGGATGTACAATTTGGATTAGATTTTTAGAATTCACTTGGGATTTTGATCCCTTTGGCTCGGAGCCAAATTTGTATATAAGGCAAATTGTTGCTTACATTCATGTTAGTTCACTCATTCTTTTGGAGTACAAGTAAAGATTGCTCTCACTTCTTTGCAAGTTTTGTGTCATACATTTTGCATGTTGTTTCAAAATCTAAACCAGAGTAGAGGTGAGGAATTTCATAGTAGGTCTTCAATGCTTAGTGCCAAGTTGGTACTTGCCCCTGATCAAGATGTGCACTACAAAATTTGAAAGAGTGAACCTGTGCAACAAGTGGATTGCAAAGCTCACGACATAGGTAATAGCACATAATCAAAAACTTTAAACAGGAAATAGTAAAAAAATCAGCCCTACAAGTTGTACTTTTTGGGGAGGGTAGAACACATCTGTAGACACTACATCTTGGAATGGAATGGCACTCAGAGTTGAATGAAACATCACCTTCAAGAGCAATCCTGGCTACATTTTAGAGTGAAAGTGATTAGTTTGATGATTTTCTTTTTGTTGTAGTGCACCACAAAGGGTGACACTACACTCTTTTGGGAGTGGTTTCTGCCTAAGAGGTTAAATAGGAACAATAAACAAATTGAGATTTGGTGACAATTGCATGTTTCATTTCACTTCCAATCATTTCCAAATAAGATCCTCATGGGAACAAATTATTCTTATCAACTATACTATAAGTTCATTGACACTGAGCTATCATACCAACCATTAGGATCATTTAAGTGCCACATTGAATGAGGTGGTGTGAAGGCTATATGTTGAAGTCATTTCTCTAAAAGGAGCTCAAGAGTATGTGATTGTTAAAGATTGAGAATGTCAAGAAAGAAGAGTATAATTTTGGGAAGAGAGTGCGGATAAATTTGGGAATTGAGTGTAGAGAACCAAGTGACTTAGCAAGGATGGTGAACCCACCAAAGAAGAATTCCTCAACCTGAGAAACCACTCCATCAACCTTGGGAGATGGAGGTACAAAGAGAGTTGATAGAGAAATTCAACTTAACCTTCCTCCTCCATAATTGGGAATTTCAATATCCATACATTTTGGGATGTATGGGTATTGAAATCAAGGAGATGAAGCACCTATTGCCAAGACAACTTTGGGCAAATCCATGATCATGGACAACGGCCCATTAGAGATACAGGAATGATGTTGGACCTAGGGATGGCATTATGATAAAGACTAGCTTTGTGATAATGAGCCAACTCATGCAAGACCAGATTGATGACTCCTTTGTTAGCAAGAGGAATGTCATGCTATTTCTAGCATTGCACCTAGATTGCTTGGACATTGGAGTAGCAGTGTTAGTAGTCAGAGGTATTTTGACAATTATTGATAGACTACTTATTGACGGTCAGATTTTGTATTCAGTGTACTGACTACATGATGTGGCCCATTGTTACTTGCACCATTTGTGTCATCCGTGGAACCATTAGGGTTAGAGATCCAGGTCAAAGTCAGAGGTATACCTTGGAATTATAGCTCCAAAGAGCTCACTTCTTTGATGTTGAGCCTTTGAGTTCTTGGCTAGAGTGGACAGAAAGCCAGTGAGCATCACTTGGAGTCTCGTAGCTAGAGTGGGTGCAGTTTGACTATGATTAATACCCAATTGTTGGTAAATTATTGAGTGAAAAATCAATTATTGATTTGACTGAGTGTGATTTGAGTTGTGAACAAACTAATTACATCAAAGAAGTGAGAGTTACAAGGAAATTGGGTGTAGGAATTGAGGATATTGGTGGTATCTCCAAACTCAATGCATCACAGTTCCTTGATTGTAGTTGAGGTTTCTTTGAGAGTGATTGTGTGCAGAAGCATTGGCCAAATTTGGAGCAAAAGAGAGTCAATTTCAAGCAATAGTGTTCATTTTGAGCTCAAGAGGTGAAATCAAGACCAATTTGGTGCAAATTGAGCTTGAAGTGTAAAATTGAAGGTGGAGTTGGGAGCCCATTCCCTTGAATTGGTGATTTGGAGAACCCCATCCTTCCAATTTGGCTCAAGTGGAGATTTAGTAGAGGATTTGGCAATCAGCCAACTTTAGAATTATAGGTCAGATTTTACATCAGATTTCTTGGAGGATTTACGTTAGATTTTGGCCAAAGGAATATTGATCCCATTCTCAATGATTCTCATAGCTTACAAAGTAGATAGATACTCTGATTATGTCAAATGCCAAATGGTGGCAAAGTTAATCCAACGTTGATTTATGAGATTGAGAATTTTGTTTAGTCTTCTTGTGTTTGGACCCCCTCCATTCTCTACCATGTTTGTGTGAGGTGCCTTGACTTTTGAGCGTTGGTGCTTTGGTGTGCTCTCGATAGTGAGGTTGGAGTAATGACTTGTCAGACTACTTGTGTTTCTCTCCGGTGAGGCAAGAAGTGATGATTTGCAAACCATGAGAGTACATGTTGTGATGGCAAGTTATAGGTCACTCTTTCCCCTAGTGTAGTTATCATAATTAGAGCTACATTAGTGGGTGTTGTTTAGTTGGTGGTGACATTTGGTGGTGATTCTTGGTGGGGTGCTTACGGTGGTTACGGTTACAATTTGTAGTTTATGGTTACTTTGTCACAATGAAGTTTTTTGGGGATTCCAAAGGAAATAATGTGATAATACATAGTGGGTTTACTCAAAGTGGTACTTGATATTAGCTTGTATCTCAGGTCCTAATGAGGGAGTAGATTTCCTTTGAGTTAGAGTTTAACACAAGAGTTGATTTAGTTGAGAGTGAACTTGGTGTGTTCGCTCCATTGTTTTGGGATATGGACAAGATTTATGGGATCTCCAAAGGCCCTAGATGGTACTTGGGTACCATTGAGTTGGATGACCTCATCTAGGAGTTTGATAGTTGGTATGATCTTTAGTAGATGCGGAACCTGACTTTGTTCACGCACTTCATGGTATGGAAGGGGTTGTTTTAGCACTTGGAAAGTTCATCAATGGACAATACCATGAGTTAAAGAGAGCCCACTTGGAGGAGAGTAAGCTATGGAGACAATATTGATCTTTGAACTACATCTCCATCACTTCAAACTCGGTTGCCAAGGATAGATTGGTAGTACCCCATGAGTTCTAGCATTAATGGAGCTAGTGGAGGGTCTCCTAGTTGGAGACCATGCTAATACAAGTGGAAGTACCACTACAGGAGGTGGTGTAGTACTAAGGTTTAACCCCATGGTAGAGTTCTTCCAATGTGTGAGGCAAAATTACCAAGGAGTGTGGATTGACAAGTTGAGGAGCTTGTAGGAGTTCCAAAGGCTGGAGAGAGCTTACACAAGGCATACACTCACACAAGACGGCTGATCAGTTTTACTTAGGGAGTTATTGAGGCCCAAGCAAACCAATTTTGGTATGGGATATTGGACAAGGAATTGCAACGTAGAGTCCATGATGCTACATTGTTATAGGCTACTTTGCCTACTTTGGCAATGGTCTTTGGTTTGGTTGAGCGTATTGAGCTCAACATGGTGGAGGAGAGAGTAGTGATATCTGGTAGGGAAACTTGATCCACAATTGTTACTTCTTCTAGAGTGCAATAAAGTGCACCACACCATGTTGGTTTTCAACGACAAGGTGGACAGCCTAGATCCTATGGAGCGAGTGGGAAGCCTAGTGTAGCTAAATCCTTACCTTCATTTTTTGGATTGATAGTAGCCAGTGAGTGATGGTGTTGCTTGTTGAACTTGTGGTGGACTTCACCACAAGAGAGATTGCACTCAAGTAGTGGACCTAATACCTCTGGTGCATCACAGCCAGCACAAAGACTATGTGAGCATCACCACAAATTTGGTCACACTAGTGACCAATGCTTTGACCTACACCCAGAGTTACGAAGTGGTAGGGCTACTATGGTAGGTGGTAGAGGAGCTCCAAGTCATGGAGGACAAGGTGATAAAGGTGGTGGTCAAGGATCCACACTTGGTAGGGATGCAGTACCTACTTTTATTTCTGATACAACCATGACTACTCAAATTGAGCAGTCGGAACAAAGATTGGCTAGCATGGCTATCTCTCAAAGGAGATCAGATTTGGATGTTGAGGCTTCCACCTCATATGTTGGTGATAGAGACATCTTGGACTTCATGTGTGGAGCAGCACAGGTAGATGCATCTGCCATAGTGACTAAGATTGGCCTTTAAGCAAGCATAATTGGCACTTGGAGTTGTCCTATTGGATAACTAGAGAGGAATTTTTTGTTTGGTGAGACCTTCAAGGAAGGTCTATACACCATAGAGGTCCTTACTAGACTGTGGTGTGCAACCCTTTATGTTGAGGAAGGTTGTAATTGTTGGTCTAGAGCTACGGAAGACCAATGTGGAGAGGTGTCCATTTTAGATCCAAATATTTATAGGAGGTGGTTCTACACAATACATCACATGTAGAGAACTTGTTTTCTAGATTCAGCATGGTCATCCAATTGATAGCTCTATTGTGAGAGCTCAAATTATTGTGATAGTAGCAGAGTCATATGATGTGCTAGTTGGTAGAGCTGTATTAAACCCAATGGGTTTCAATATTGACTATTGGGAGGAGATAGCCTCTTATAGACCAGGTTGGCAATCAAGGGCGGTGAGGGATGGATATATTGCCTACCAATATGCTTCAATAGTGGCAGTCTTGGCTCACTACAGTTTGGGACCATGGCGGCACCGATTTCAGTTTTCAATGGTTTTATGACTTGGCTTGGTGATTTTTTGGAGGGGAATGCCCATGCAAAGGATACTCCAATACTAGAAGAGATCACTTAGATTTGGAGTACGAGTGCAATTGTTCCATCCACCTTGGATGTTCCATCGTGGAGTTCAAAGGAGGCAATGTAGCAACATATAGATCAATTGGTAAGCAAGCTTGGCATGGAGCCTTTGTACCACCAAGAGACCAGCGTGAGTATGAGCCTCCAAAGTCTATTACCTTGACACCTTTGGATACCACACTCATTGCTTAGTAGTATCTAATAAAGAGAGTATGTCTATTGGAGTTGTTTGGTGGGATTAGCATTGGATCAACTGCGGTACTATAGGTGGGTATACGAGTACAAAGATACTTGTATGTGGAGAGAGATGAGACTGCTAGGCAAGTTTCTCAACATCATGTGGCACACTTGGCCTATTGGTATCCTAAGTAATTATCGATGTCAGCAATCAAGGGTTACTAAAAGACCTTACCAATAGACATGTCCTTACTAGGGGCGCAAGACTTGGAGAGACATGGTCCAGTTCATTTGGTGATTTCAAGATGGCCATGTCAAGGACATGCATGTGTTGGCCAGGTCTAGGTCTTCAAGATTCCCATTTTGGTGTGTTTTGTATGTATACTATGACATCTCCAAGTTTATGAGTCTGTTTCTCCAACTTACATTTTGGAGAATGTCCCTTTGATGGGTGATTCTCGTACTTAAGTGGTGGTGAATACACATTAGGTCCATTTTTTAATAGGACCTACCATGTTGTTAGACGTGGTTTGAGTTGGATCACAAGCTCATCATCTTGTCTTTGGTGGATAAACCTCGTACCCAAAGAGGTTCTACAATGCGCTTATGATGGGATTAGTGACTAGACCACATCATTGTTGATGACATCTTGGATGTTGGGCATCAATCTCGGATGAGGGTAGTGGCTGATAGGTCACTTATGGCAATGGTGAATCTTGTTGGACAGCCCAAAGCCACTTTACCAACACTTATGAGTTTCCCAAGCTCTCATGGTTTTTGAGAGGGAGTTACTGGACTTATTTGGGACTCATAGTTACAATAGTTGGTGGAGCCCAATGTCAATGAGAGGGAGCAAGCGATAGATTTTCACACCAATATTACTGCTATTCTAGTAGTATCAAAGGCATCCAAGTATAAGGTGTTAGGTCAGGCTATGGACCTAAACTCTTTGATGTGGATTGTGATCCTTGGCTTGGTAGAGCATCATAGGATGTGCTTGATAGGCATCACCACTTGGACATTTGTGACCTATGTGCCTATCAAGACAATTCAAGCACATGCTAGGGGTGATGGACCAAGTGGATAGGGTATTCTTGGGACTCAACAAGTAGCTACTAGGGAAAGTGGTCTACTTGGAGTCCATCCAAGTGAGTATGGCTTACTTGGATTACACCCTTGGTCTACTTGGGATGCAATTAGAGGACATATGGAACTTGTAGCCAAAGTGGAGGGGGTTTTTCATACAAAGGTTGGGACCTCTAGTGGTTGGGGGCATGACACTATTGATCCCAAGGGCCCATTTTAGCAGCCAATCAATACATCTTCCATTCCTACATCAGTTATAGAGGATACTTGGGAGTCAGATCTAATATCCAAGCTTGCACTAGGAGAAAGATGGAGGGTTTGGAGGTTATTGAGGTGCTACATGAGTTGTTTTGCCTTCAATATGAAGGATTTGGGTACTCTGAAAGGACCTGGTTTTTGGATTGAGCTAACTAGCAGTACACTCATTTTTTTTCATCTCTACATATATAGTGACATGGAGAGAGTATTGATTCAAAGTCAAAGTAGAGACCTTTTTGAGGTTGGTTTGGTGGAGATTTCACATGGAAAGTATGCATCAACTAGAGTGATGCCAGCCAAGAAAGATATGGATGGCAACTACAAAGATGGGTAGATGTGTGGAGATTACTATCTTATCAATCAAAGGACTAGGGCTGATTGGTATGTTGTGCCTACACTAGAAGAGATCTTTCATAAAATTGGGCATGCAAAGGTCTTCAATACTTTGGATCTTTGAGTAGGATATCATTAGTTGTCAATCAAGGAGGAGGATAAGTACAAGATAGCATTTGGGGTATTGATCCTCATGGCAAAGATGTGTTATATTAGTAGAGGTTCTTACCATTAGGGTTAAAAAACACTCCTTTTGAGTTCTAGAAGGTCATGGATAGGATCCTAGCAGGATTGGATTTTGCTTGGTGCTATATTGATGACATTTTGGTCTATAGCACTACTATGGAGGAGCATAAGAGACATTTGTTTGAGGTGTTCAAGAGGTTGAGATCTCATGGACTCAAATTACATCTTGGGAAGGTAGGTTCTTCCATGAGCAGATTAAGTATTTGGGTCACATTATCTATCCTAGAGGACTTGGTGTTCAACAAACCAAGGTGGAGCCTATTGCATGTATTCCTCAGCCTATGAATGTGAGTAGAGTGCAAGCATTCCTTGGGTTGGTGAACTTCTATCATTATTATGTTAGAGGATTTAGTGTCATTGCCAAGGCCTTGATGAAGTTGACTAAGCTTACATAGGAGTGGTGTTGGGAAGATGAGCAGGAGAGAGCTTTTCTAGAGCTCAAGGAGAGATTGATATCTGCCTCTCTTTTGAGGAGACCAATCAAAGGATGACCATTTCAGGTTCACACTGATTGGAGTATGTTGGAGCTTGGAGTAGTGCTCACCCAACATGATGATGAGGGGAAGGAGTTTATAGTGGCTTATGCTAGTTGCTCTAACAATCCAATGGAATCGAAGTATAGTTCATATGAGAGAGAGTGCTTGGTGGCAGTATGGGCAATAGTACATTTTTTATGTTCTATATTTGGTAGCCCTTTTACTCTCATCACTAATCATCAGCCATTGAAATGGTTGATAGAGTCTGACAAGCTTTTAGAGAAGCTTGCACAATGGGCTCTGATTTTACAAGAGTATGATTTCATGGTTGTTCATAGACCTAGAGTGGTGAACCATGATGCAAATGTCTTAGTGATGTACTTAGTGATGTACTGTCTTTGTATTGGTGTTGTGGGTGGCACAATGGAGGCCAAGGAGAGAGATTGTGTCCTTCAACAAGCCAAGTGGTTCATATTGGAGGGCAGACATCTACTACATGTATGGGAGGATGGTAGAGTGCAAGTAGTACCACTTCTATCTCAAAGACCTCAATTGGCCTATCATGCTCATGAGGAGCTAGGACATTTTGGAGTAAAGCATACATATAGCTTACTCTAGAGTTATTATTGGTGGCACGGTATGCAGACTGATGTATAGCAATTTGTGACTATATGTGTGGTTTGTGACCAAGTTAGAGCATCATTCAATGCTCATATGCCATAATTACACCCATTATCTATCATGGGATTGGGTTACCATTGGAGATTAGACTTACCATTGGACCTTTACCATTGACTATGAGACATCATTGGTGCATTTTGGTGATGGTTGAACACTTCTCCAAATGGATTGAGTTGGTGGCACTTCCTAACAAGTCTAGTGAAGGGACGGCTTACTTGTTCCTGGATCAAGTTCTTAGTCATTTTGATGCACCAGCTAAGGTTTTGACTGATCAAAGTACAAAGTTCTTGGGAGAGTTTTAGGTCTTGTGTTACAAGGCTTTGATTGATCATTGTACTACCTCCCAAGATCACCCTAAGGTAGATGGATTAGCAGAGAGAGTGGTCCAAATGGTGAAGGGAGGATTGCAAAAGTATGGTTTGTAGAGAGGACACTTGGGGGATTGGGATCTCTAGTTACCTTGGTTAGCCATGGGCTATCGGTTCAACCAGCAAGCCTCCTTAGCATCCTTCTCTCCTTACTTTCTACTCTATGAACAAGATCCAGATCTATGTCCATACATTTGTCAAGATGCTACTATAATTGTGGACTTGGATGATCTAGATGTATGGGTGAGCACATGTTCTCAACGGGTAGAGATCTTTTGGAGAGTGATGCCGATGGTCTTTGAGAACTTGGTGATTGCTCAACATAGGGATACCTTATGCTATACTACCATTTGAGGAAGAGGTTATAGACCCTTGATCCATTGATTTCATCTAGGTGACTATGTATGTCTACAACATACAACACCAATGACACTTGATGTTTCTACAGACCACACTATCTTGAGAGTGCACAAGGTTTGACATTTGGAGTCCTTGTGTTGGTAGGATGTGATAATGTTGATTGGAAGGATCATGAGCACGGTTGTGCACCATGCCACCTCCCAAACATACTATGGACCCCAAGCTTGACACTTGTACGTGTAGGCCTGTGGTGTATGATATGTGGCTCTTTAAGTAGAGCTACTACTATGTTAGTATGTGATAGTTGTTTAAAAGGATGGCATATGGCATGTTTGACTCCTCCCCATGTGGTGGTTCCTTAAGGTTAGTGGTTATGTCCTAGATGTATTGACCTATAACCAGTTCACCCTTTATATGGGATAGATTGCATGTAGGTGACTAACAATGGGGCTCGATAGCACCTGCCCTCCTGATTTTTTCCCACCATAGCGTATATCATATACTTGGAGTAGATGGATATTTGGAGTTAGAAGGACCTAATTGCCAAGTAGGGGGTGATTGTGGCACTTTACATTTCATGTATGACTTATGTGTGAGTTGTGCTTCTATAGTGTATTATGTTGAGATCAATGTATGTTGTGTAGCAATGTATATACACACAACAACTATCACACCATTTGTAATGTTGCACCTAGATTGCTCGGACATTGGAGTAGTAATGTTAGTGGTCATAGGTGTTTTGGCAGTTACTCATAGACTACTTGTTGACAATCAGATTTCATGTTTGGAGTATTGACTACATGGTGGGTCCATTGTCACTTGCACCATTTGCACCGTCAAATGTACCATTAGTGGGACCATTAGGATTAGAGATCTAGGTCAAAATCAGAGGTATACCTTGGAAATGAAGCTTCAAAGAGCTCACTTCTCTGATGTTAAGTTTTTGAGTTCTTGGCTAGAGTGGACAAAAAGCCGGCAAATATCACCTAGAGTCTCTTAGCTAGAGTAGGTGTGGTTTGATTGTAGTCAATGCACAATTGTTGGCAGATTATTAAGTGACAAATTAAGTACTGATCTAATTGAGTGTGATTTGAGTTGTGAACAAATTGATTATTGTGGCACTTTAGAGTATGACTTATGTGTGAGTTGTGCTTCTATAGTGTATGATATTGACAGTGATGTATGTTGTGTAGCAATGGATATTGCATGACAAGAATTTTTTGAATGGATGGATTGTACACAACTACAAGGACTATGCTTGTAGAGCCTTGGTAGGGGCCATGATAAGATATTCAAACCTCAACAACAAACTACTTACCTCTCAAATGCCAAAGCAACCTTCTTTGAACATGTCTTCTCAAGAATACCTATGAATTTGGCAAAGATATTTACTCAACATGTCACCCAATTGTTCACAACCTTTGAAGGACTTGGACTCAACTACATGATGTTATTCATTCTTCACTTCTATATTGATATGGGTTTGTTGATGGATGAAGAGAAAGGCATATTTCCATGTCACTATTATCTAAGTGCCTACTTCTTGTTGGATGCAAAAGGTATGAAAGAGATGAAGAAGATGCAGCCTAGGGATGCTTGATTTGTGAAGAATAGCAAATACAAGGCACTTGACAAGACTGGGAGAAGAGAACTAGGCAATCTTGCTTGCCTTCCAAGAAGACACCTCTAAGACCATTATAGAATCAAATGAAGAGGGAAGAAGTAGCAATAGAAACCAAAGAAGACTCATCATCTAAACCAAAGGAAGAAGATGAGAGGTTTGAGAAAGTCTTCAAAACCAAGTTAGAAGAAAAAGATGAACCAGATCCGTTGTCCAAAGAAGAAAGGGAAAGAGACCAAGACCAAGAAGTGCAAGCATCAAAAGTACTACAGCAACTCACTCACTTAGTGCTAGCTCTTAAGGACCTACCACCTATTGACATGCAACTGGTAGCACCACAAGCAAAAGAGACCAAGGTAGATAGGCCCAAGGAGGAGGGATTCAAGGGAAGGAATTTTTCTTGTCTTTGATGACAACACATGCAAGTTCTAATCTCATAAACCTCACTTTGGAGGAGTTGCTTGATAGGGGTAAACCCGGATACAATTTCATGGTCCATTTGATGGTACCTCTTATGTCAATTCTTGATGAATGCTTACCAGTGTATAGGTGCAAGAATGTAGAAGTTTGCAACTATGCCTCATTGGTATGGAGTTACATTTGTAGTTTCATTGTCAACTTTCCCTTGTAGACACTTACAAGAATGAGGTAGCATAGGTCAAGAACAAGGACCAACGGCAAGGGGAGAAAGAGTTAGCACTTCTAGAAGAGATTGAGGCACTAAGGAGAGAAGTCCTCACTTGGGCCAAGACCAAGGAGTCTGATAAGTTGAAGACTAAGGAGTGGATGTAGCACTTACCTTCCTACACCAATCTTTGTTCATAGACAAAGTAGAAGGAGAGGTGAAGCATTTGGAACTCCTATCTATGGTGCTCAAATTTTAGAATGCAAACAATTGCAGAACCACAAAGAAGCAAATGAAGCTTCTTTCTAAGAATACCAATGGATGACCGGTCTTTGGTTGAAGGAGCAATAGGCCAAAACTGAAGAATAGACCAATGAGGGGTTTCATTTGAAGGAGGAAGTAACCCACATATCCATAGAGCTTGCTATCAAATGTTTGGATGCCACACCACTACCAAAAGTGACCACCCCAAGCTGACAAGAAGGTGAAGTTGCAATGCAATAGCTAGTGAAGGGATCAGCCAAGGAGAAGAAGCAAAGGAAGTTGAAGCAGCTCTGCGCTCCAATAATGCATCTTCCCAAAGAATTTTTAGAGATGACAATTTTGCTAAGAGACATTTGGGAAATGAAAATCCTCCAAAAAGCTATGGAAGCCTCTATCAAATGAAGCTTTGGAACAGAAAGCTACAGATTTCTCCGTTAGACTAGATTGTAAGGTAACTCAAATTAGGGAGAGTATCAATTTTAAATTATTGGACACCAAATAGAGATTTGATGTGGAAGTGGATGATTACTAACCTCTTGAATCCATAGAGCAAAGTGTGAAGGATGCAATCATCATTCCTTTGTAATGAAGTAGTGGATAATAATGCATAGTGGAGTAGTGGATTTTAAAGCTCTAGTACCATCTTCAAACATTAGACAATTAGACATTAATTGATAGTTTTTGACTCCCAACTCCTCATGCTATATAAGCAGACAATTTGAAGTGCTAAGTGTGGAGTTCTCACAAGGTGAATAAATGAAAGACCCTTACTCTTCATCATCCTTGCATCTCTTGTGTAAGTGATATGACCTTTGGACTAGCAGTAGTTGTCTTTGTAGTAGTAGGAATGCTCCCTTACGTATGTTATCTTTGGGAGGTTTCAAAACCTCAATGTTAATGCCTTCATGTGACAATTAAGTACTATAGTGTTGGCATTCCCCTCTACTTTTGACTAGTTATCCTTGCATCAAAGCTGATTGACCCAAAGAGAACATTCTCCAAATAGGAAGGGTAGGATGGATCTTTGCTAGGAACCATTCTTTTGAGTGACTATTGTCTTTGAAGTGATAGATCATTGGGAGGGATTGGTCATTTGGAGGGAGATAAGGCAGATTGTCAAAGAATATTCTAAGAGATGGAGACACTTCATTTGAACTCTCACCCACTTTCAAGGCTAAGGATATTAATTTGAGTGACTATGGTTGTTTCTTTTCTGCATTGTGCCTTTTTAGTAACTTTGCTCTCTTTTAGGTGAATTTTCTACACAAGAGATTAAAAATGAAATATTGAAGGACTACATTTTGTGATATTTTCTCCATATCTTATTATTTTCAACATGTATCCTTGTGGGAAAAACTTGTTACTTAATCAAAATACTTCAATTTGATGTTTGTTGGGCTGTTACAAGATCAAATTTTTGGGCCACAAAGTGTCCCCTTCCTACTTCAAAGAAGACCCTCAAGGCACATGCCAAATAGATCTCATGAGAGAAGCAAATGAGACCTATTAGAGGACTGGTCAGTTTGTGAGTCCAATGAAGAAGGAGAAGAAGCACAAGTTCCACACTACTCTCACCATCAAGAAGTTTGCTATTTGGAAGAAGGCAAAGAAACTTCAATCTATCAAGGAGTTTGATGAAGATGAAGATACCCAACCAAAAGAAGAAGAAGAGAAACCTCTGGAGGTGCATCAAATGGATTCAAAATAAGAGGCAGAGGCATCAAAGGAACCACTAGAAGAGGAAGATGTTAAGAGCCAAGAAGGAGAGGCCCTTGAAAATTCCAAGTATGGAGAATCATTGACATGCTCACCCCCAAATGCTACTCATTGAAGGAACTCAAGAAGCTATTGATTCAACAACTGGGATAAGAAGGTAATTTGATGCAAATGAAGAAGAAGAAGACATTTCAAAGAAAGCAAAGGTACTATTATTATACCACCACAAAAATATACCAACCTACTTGTAGCTGTAGGAAGAAAGCTGACCGGTAAAGAGTAGCACTTCATTATTTAGGCAATGTCTAGGGTAAGGTATACTCATAACATCTTGATGATGGTCTTTGTAACAACCCAATGTCAATATACTAATACAATAACTAAAAAAATTGGTCATTCCCTCAAGGATATAGGTTGGAAATTACAAGAAATGAGAATAAATTACAAGAAATGAGAATGTCACATGTGGTCAATTCTTGCACGTTTTAACCTCTTGGGCAAAAACCACTCCCAAGAGGGTAGAGATACTCATTGTGTTGCCCTACCAAAAAGAGAAATTTATAACCACTCTAACAAAAGATCTAGTCAAGTAAGCTCTTGATAGTGGTGGTTCATTTTATGCCAAATGCCTCTCTTCTGAAGAGCCATTTTTCCCTTAGTAGTTGGTCCTCCTTGTAGGTTTATTTTGCACTGAATGTCATTTCTCAAGCTGAAGATCAATTAAAGTGTATATAAAGTGTCACAATGTCACATGTGGTCAATTCTTGCACGTTTTAACCTCTTGGGCAGAAACTGCTCCCAAGAGGTTAGATATACTTATTGTGGTGCCCTACAAAAAAGAGAAATTAATAACAATTCTAACAAAAGATCTAGTCAAGTAAGCTCTTGATAGTGATGGTTCATTTCATGCCAAATGCCTCTCTCTCATGAAGAGCCATTCTTCCCTTACTAGCTGGTCCTCCTTGTAGGTTTATTTTTCCCTAAAGGTCAGTTTTCAAGCTGAAGTTCAATTTTTAGTCCAAAGGTTCTTTCACCTTGACGGCATCATTGACTACACGCATCTCTTCCTAAAAGATGTAATCCCAAAAGATGAAATCCCAAAAGATGAAATCCCAAAAAATCCAAAATTGATTTTCTACCTGGCTTTTCTATTTGGTGGTACTCTTAGTGCTCCATTGTTCCTAAAAATATTCTCACATTGACTCACTCATACAAAATGTCAAAGGTAACTTCCTTGATTTGTGCAAATTTCTTGGTACAAAAGCACTCATTCCCATTGAAATTCAAGGGTAACTTCCTTGATATGGTGCAATTTTTTTGAGCAAGTAATCAAACACACACTCTTATTGCAAGATTCCTCACCTCTACTTGACCAAACATACAACCAAGGTTGTGTGCAAAAGCAATTCAACACAAAGAACTTACAGATATCTTATGTTGAATACTTCGATTATGAAAGAAGTGAATGTAGCTTTTATGGGTTGCAAACCACATATAAAATTTCTGAACTCTTGAGATGAAGATGATTAGTGGCTAAGAGTACTATAAATTTTTTACTTACACCTACTCCACTTATCACTTATCTTACCTCATGATCTTATTCTAAGCGTAATTAAGAAGTGATTGTGCAATCAACAACAATCACAACTACTACTTATTGCTTACTCTCTATATAATAACAATTCCAAAATCTTTAGCTACAAAAAAAAATTTTAGTCTATAAATAATGTTAGGCCAAAGGTCCTACAAGGCAAAGACCTTCCAAGGCCAAAGATAGTTTCTAGGCCAAAGATGCATTCTATACTTAATGGATTTCTACCTTTCCTCTTATTGCAAGAACATCTTCATCCTAAAATCTACTATGAGGAACTACCTTGGTCCTTACAAAATTTAATCAGAAAATCTATGCAATCTATGTACCTTACAATGTCTCCTAGCAATGCCTTTGTGGATTCCTCAAATTTCTTCAAGGTGTGTTCAAGTAGTTTGTTGGCTAGCTATTGTAGGCCCTTGTAAGTATAGCCATAAGAGCATGTGCTTGGAATCTTGAATCCCAATCCTTAAACTTCTCCAAGGAGGACTCCATTACCTCCTTTGCAATTTCTTCAAGGTGGTCCCGTGCCATTTCCATCTTTGCTAAAATCACTATCTTCTCCAAAATAACCAAGATACAGCTTTCCTCCATCTTGGCTACAATTTCCTCCCAAATGGCTGCTTGATCCTTCTTATATTCTTCCGCTTCCTCCTTGATATTTCCATGAACTTCTTCACCTGCACATCTGCCACTCCTCTTGATGTCAAACTTCTATTGCTTCTACTTCTACTTCTACTTCTCTTGATGTCACCTTCACCTTCTCTCCTTCTCACTTCAACACATCAATTCTTTTGCCTCAGCCTTTACTATTTCCTCAAACTAGGCTTTTTGACACACTTCTTCTTCCTTAAGAGTTTCTTCCTCCTACACCTTGTTTTATAGTGCTTCCTCTCTTTCCTTGAGATTAGTTGGGGTCCTAGATGCTTGTTTGTGCACCGTAAATGATGTTTGTGCACAACTAATCTCAATGAAGAAGGGGAAGCACTCAAAAAGAAGGTCTAGGAGGACAAAACTCTTAAGGAAACACTTTATCCTAGGAATCACCGTGCACAACAGGCAAAGGTCATCCCAAGGCAAAGGTCTCTTTTTAGGACAAAGTGTTTCCTCGTCAAAGGTTTTCTTCTCTAATAGCCCTTTTTTATTAAAGAGCCATGCTCCATGCTCTTTATCAAGATCTATTGTTGCTAGTACTCCCATGGCAATTCCTTTTGTATCATCTTTCCCCATAAAGAAGAAATCCTCCTTGGGGTGGAAGGCAATCAATCATAAACCTCCCATCTTCCTTTCTGACCAACTATTCCTTTATTCTTCTTGCTAAAACTAAGAAAGTTGAAAGAAAAAGGTGCATTTTGGAAAGAGATGAGGTGTCATAGTAGAACATTTATCTACCAAGGATCTTAAATAGACCTTTAGAGGAGAGTAGCACCTCTCATACTAAACACTCACTTTCTCAAAATTTGTTGGAATTATATACTTTCAAGCAAGTGATTATTCTTTGTTATTTTCACATTGTGCCTTCTTGGTATCATTATCCTTATCTAGTAGTTTTCATTATCTCAGAGGTTAAATTATAAATAGTAAAGGACTCCAATGTGACACTTTTCTTTGTATTCAACCATTTCAAACCCAAATCCTTGTGGGATAGACCTAGTACATACTAAAATGCTTCAATTGTGTGCTTGTTGGGTTGTTACAAGGGATCATAATGGAGAAGATGATTAGAATTGAATATATTATTATATATGATATGACCTATGATGCATTAATGAAATCTCTTCTAAGGTCTATAAAGAAAACTTGTAAATAATCTAACTCTAAACACCAAATCCATTCATTGGATAAAAGTGTTTTCTAGATCTAGCTCTTTGGTATTTTTAGTATTAAGTAGGCTCTCTTTCTTGATAGGAGCACATATACATGCATAATTGTGGTGCCGACCTTGTTGTGTTAATTCTTTTTTGTTGATTTCAACTTTGTTTGTGAGGAAATACTAGCCTATTCTACCATTTTGGTAAAAAACCCATAGGTATAGCATTCTTTGGAGTGGCGCCTCTTGAGCCAGCAACCCAAATCACAGAGTCTAGGTCAAAGTAAAATCTAAAGGAAGAACATAGGAAACAGACTTGGGACCAAAGGGTGCTCAAAGGCAAATGGTTTGGGGGAGAAGGACTTTGGCACAAAGATTTGTACAAAATGACATTGCTTGGAAGCACTTTGGTTGATAATCAAAACTCAGCCAAATGAGTTTGCTCCAGCTGCACTTCTTTCTAGACCCAACACATAGCAAACACCCTATGCCAATTTTAATGTGCCACCAAAAAATTCAAGGACAAACATTTTAATTCAAGAAGAGTGGTTTGCATTTTGAGAAGGACTATTTGCATTCGGCTCAATACTCATATCAAAATGCATACTATTGGGAAAAGTAATGGTTTGTATGTGCAAGCAATACTCAGCATTGAATTAGTGACAAGGAAGAAGGATGGCATGAAGAATGAATGAAGACTTTGCCTATAAAACAAAGTGAAGAATGGACATTTCCACTTTTTGCATTCCAAATGATTGATTAAGCACCACCCAATCTCAAATTTGATCATTTGTTGTTGTAGTTTTCTACTTTTCAAAGTCAAACTAACCTTTGCTTTTTTTCTTATAATTTGATAGAATGGTTTACATTCAAAAACCCATGAGGAAGGCCCCCAAAGCCATCTTCCAAAGCTTAGCAATGAATGCTTGGGTGGTGTATTGTAGGAGAGCGTTGATTCAAAGCAAGCATGTATGTTTCTTGTTTCGAGATTGGGATGCAACAGTTTTGAAATCATCCATGGACAATGAGTAGAAAGGGGAAGAATAGTGAGGACTTGAGAGTGAACCCCATGGGCTAGACAAAGGAGCATTGGAAGAATATCCTTGGTCCAAATGCAAGTGACTTTCTTAGACAACAGACTTATGTTTTCCAGGCAAAGTAGGTGCTAAGGGTTGTGTCAACTACGGGCAAGATGATACTATAGGAATTGGACTGCAAGACTTCTATTACAAGCAATTTGCTATGGACTCTCACCACAAGATTCTCTCAATGGGACAAATGAGAGAACAGGCAATAATGCTATAAATATATAATATAGTAGGACAAAATAAGATAAATAATAAATGCAAAGGCAGCACATTGACACACTAAGGTAGTATAATCTAGATTAAAATCAAGGATTAAGAGCCAATTGGCATTGATGAGGGTGGCATTTGAAGGAGACAATCCTTGTGGAGGAAGAATTAAGAAGGAGGTAAAAAAATTTCTTTTTAGGGTTTGACCCAAATATAAAAGGGAGCTCAGTCTTCTATGGTATGTTGGTTGATAATTGTTGGTATTAGTGCAAAGAGTTCTCAAGAATCAATTGCTAGCTGTTTAATAGAGTGCAAGAGCAAGACTTGGATAGAAGGAGGAGGACTTGATAGCATTAAGGTGTTCTTTGCAAGGCAAGGAACAGTGATAGCCCATACCTAAGAGATATAAAGCTTTAGTACCTTGTCTATTGTGGCTCTCAACTTCCAATATGGATGATTGCTAAAATCAATGGATGATTATAAAACTTGTATGAATTGATGTCCTATTGATCCTCACTAACTTGTGACTCCACTACAAGATGTCCCGTAGTCTTCCAATAGCATGAGCATTGCTGAGGTGAGAGTGACAAATAAGGAGGCTGACAAGCCCTTAAGAGTGATAGACCTATGAGCCATCTTTGAGGTTAAGTGTCATATGGTAGACCTTGCCCCGCAATATAACTATGTGCACTATGGGAATCCTACTTGCAATTCCTCCTTGAGCTCAAAGAAGAGTTGGACATGTAAGGGTTTCACAATTCCCTTCTCTCATAGTATCTCATAGCCAAACTGCAGGTTAGGTCACACCTATCAATACTTTGGGTGCCATTGCCGGCTAACTCGCATGTCCTCCCTTTTATACCTTGCACCAGAAATTGTTATACATTACTATCTTGCAAGGGAATGGCTATTTCTTATTTGGGAAAGCATTCCCTCTCGTGTTAAGAATAGTACATGCTTTTGGGTTGAGAGAAGTATTACCTCTCACACCTACAAGTGTCACCACTTTTGGTTTTGGGAACACATAACCTCTCAGCCCCATAGGAAATGCAGGTGTGATGCAAACTAAAGTATCACATTTTGTGTGTGGAAATATTTTTACCTTCAATCAGGAAGATGCATTACCTTCAAACTCAACAAAGAAGACACTTCTTAATCAAGGGGAAGCATTACCTCCAACGTTCATCAACACCATTTCAAATACCCAATTTCAAACAACATTTCCATTGATAGGAAGTACTTATGCTCAAAGGGATCCTCTCTACTTTGGCATCACAGCCAACAATACCTTCAAACCTGATCTCAATTCTTGCAGTTCTTGTAGCCTTAGCTATAATGACTTTGATCTCTAGGGGCGGAACCAATTGCATTCCTCTAGGTATAGTATTGTTCACAAGACAAGAAGATTTTGAGTCATGCTTACAAATGTTTAACAATGTATGTATGGCATGTAATATCATGGACAATGTAGCAATGGCTTGACAGATCAGCCAATGTTTTATTAGCATCATAGCACCATTGGTTCAATAGCCTTGCCCTTACCACAAGGATGAGCTATGCATTGATACGAGCATTTAGGCAACATGAATACATATTGCTCACACAACTTGAACAACTAAGGGACAAAATAAACCAACAACGCAAAGGACACAATAAAACCATGCAAGCATTTATTCAAACATATTCCAATACATAACATCAATAACTCCAACTCCAGCCCCTATAACAACCCTTGATTGGTTTAAGGATGCTCTACTTGAGGATATTTAGAAATTTCTCATTAACAAGGCTGCAAATCTAACCCAAGCCTTCGAGGAAGCACACTATTGAGCTCAAGCTAACAAGCATGATATGGCCTTGCCAAACCCCTACTCCATCATACCAAGATTCAAAGGAAGTGTAATGCACAGTCCCTATGCTGCTACTCATGGCTTCCCACAATCTAACTATTTCTATAGGGGATCCTCTCTTTATTGCACCAAGCTTGTATATGTTATCACAAGCAATGCCTATATATGACCAATTGCCAATAGGTTCTCCTACCATTTTTCTTGTAGCTCTTGTGCCCTTACCTGCTCCCATAGTTGCCTCGCTTCCCATAACAACCACTAAAATGGAGGATATCATAGTCAATTTGGAATGTCTCAAGAATCTTCACTTAGCTCACCAACCCTAAGAGAGAAATTTAGTTTACATTGCTTCATGAGGAGAAATCTCTTATACTCATGTATGAGGCAAGGCCACCCCAATGCTCAATGGGCTACTCCATACATTCTGAATTTCTATCTTTGTTGTAGGAGGTACGGGCACGTTATGGCAAATTGCAAAACACTACAAAGACACCATGAAACTTGAGAAGAAAGAGTGCATGTCATTCCATAGTAGAATAACTTCAACCAACACTTACGTGACCCATCCTTCTAAGATGGGCAAGGAAATGGGCAAGAACAGGGACCACTTGGCCAAATATATGCTGCCACATTTTCAATGAGAATCATTATGCAAATCAATGTCCCAACAGGCTTGCCTGTAGTGCATTTTGCTTTGGCACCCATACTTTGGCACAATGCCCAGATTGCAAGAACTTTATAACACAAACATGGCAAGCACCCACACAAAACAACCAACACAACAATGTTGGTTAACAAGATTGTGTATTTCATTAGAGTATAAGATGTTTCCATCTTGGGAGAAGCAACTCCCACCAATGGAAGTGCTATTTCAAACGCAATGATCTTCCTTACAACTTGATCCTACATTTATATTGTACCTGATCCAACTAGATCCTCCAACTCTGAGAGCTACTTTATAAGTTCTAATGAAGAGACTATATGAGAAGAAACTACTCAGCCGGTCTTGGAAATGTATAGGCCAATAGTCCTTATGTTTGACACCCTTTGTAAGGCAACTACTGACTTATGTCATACATAACTATGAAATCATGACTGACTTGGCTAATGTAAAAGCCAACATTACTTTCAAATAACTCTGCAAAGTGTCCACTACAAAATGCAAACACTTCAAACTTCTATTAAAGGTGTAGCCCGTAGTATGCTTCAAAGAACCATTGATAAAAAATGCATCTCAAACCTTGCACCATCCTCAATGAGACCCCATAGAGTCACCCACACCTTCAATTGTAGGCAGCCCATACTCTTCAACTCAAGATTGCTTGTAGAACTTGGCATTAGAAAGTTCACATGCTACTTTTGAAGACCCAAGATCACCAAATCTCTAGGTATTATACACCAAAGGCCATGATCCAAATATTCCCATAAAATTGAGGGCAATTTCATCCCAAAATATTGCATAGACTTGGGGCCTTCAGTAAATATCATGACAAGGGGAGTCATGGATTCTCAAGGGAATGAAAAAGATTGGTACTCTCCTTTGAATGGAAAATGGGAGACAACATCACCTCCTAAGACTATTATCAAAGATCCTCACACTCATTGGCAAGTAAACCTTCCTAGTTGATTACCTGATCATGGGCACGCCCACTCTAGCACCATTCCCTTTGTTATTAGACATCATATGGCTAGTTGGGGCCAATATCATCACCTCTTGGAGGATAGGGAAATTGAAATTTAGAAAAGAATCTAAACATTTGATACTTTTGATGTACCCAATAGAACCAATTTCAAGCTTGGATCAGGAAGGAGAACTGAGTTTTAACATTGATGCATGGAGTCCTACTCATGCTGACAACAACAAAGAACTTGCAGATGCCATTACTAATTGTCTATTCATTATGGAGGTCAAGATGAGTGGCATTGCTATGCCAAAATGCATGGAAGCCCACCCTCCTCCCCCCTTTTCTAACCTCTTAATCCGGTAGTCACTCGGATCCCCATAACCGCAACATGTTCTTAACATTCCCGCCTCCTTGACAGTTTTTGACTCTTGCTCAGGCTCAAAGAACAAATCCACTAACTTTGGCAACACCACCTATCATTGACCAAAATTCCCCTTTCCTTACACCAAGGAGCATACTTGTGAAACCTTGACTATGTCATGCTTCTACATCAAGGATGATGTTGATTGCCAGGATGAGGAGACTGAGCCAGAGTGTCTCCATCTTGACAAATCTCTTTGTGATATCACCCTTATTCCATGCACAACCTTCCAACTTCTCTGCTTCAAAAAGGCATTCTTACTAGACCGTTGAATAACCCCTCAGCATTTCTGTAGATAGACCTAGCTTTGACACATAGACATCTCCTTGTGGCAGACAACACCACCAAGCCCCCAAAGCAACTATTGAAGGAATAGGAAACCCATCATCAAGCTCCCAAAGACATGCTACACCAATATTCCTTGGAGAAACCTCCCAAACAGCCCTCCACACCAATTCCTCTTCACATTGAGGTCGTAGATGAGTTATAGGACCTAGATATTTCACAACCCAATGAAGCACCAAAACATCTAAAGATTAGCATTAACGTGCAAAAAGAAGACCAACTTGCTTATCAAACTCTCTTTTGCAAGTTTTGAGATGTGTTTGCCTACAACTATACAGACCTCTTCAGTGTCAATCCTCAATAGTGTCAACACCAAATTTTACTCCATCCAAATGCCACCCCAATTAGGTCCAAACCTTACCAATTGTTTACTCTCAAAAGGTTTAAGGTGCTTGACAAGCTAGTCAAGTGCAGATTCATATATCCCATTGAGGAAACAGAGTGTGCTTCTATGATCTTAGTAGTCCCAAAGAAGGACATGGCCAAGGTGCAGATTTGTGTTGACTTTTGGAATTAATTACTCAAACCATCTTGGACTCCTTTTCAATCCCATTCATAGATATGTTGTTGGACAAGGTTGCTAGCAGCCAATATTCTTGTTCATGGACTAATATTCTAGCTATAACCAGATTGCTATTGCACTGAAGAACCAATACAAGACCACCTTTGTCATAGAGTGGGGTACCTATGCTTATCAAGTGATGCACTTTGGAATAAAAAATGCTTCTGCAATGTTCCAATACCACATGATGAACTTCTTTTGCCAAGTAAAAATGGAAATGGAACTATACCTCAATGACATGTGCATACATAGTGCTCGCCCTAACCACATCCTAGAACTTTGGGCAGTCTTACAAATTTGCAAGCAAATGAGGATTTCCCTCAACTTGAAAACATGCTTATTTTCACTCTCATGTGGCTCCTTTCTTGGTGACCTCTTTTTTCAAGAATAGTATCATGGTAGATCCTGAAAAGATCCAAACATCCAAGCACTACCCTGACAGATAAGACTACCACCAACTGGCAATTATGGAGAGCCAAAAGAAAGGAGGAAAACTAGAAGGAGAACTCTAGGCTTAGATATCCCATGATAAGGAGGACTCCAACACCAAGATATGGGAACTAGATGTAGCCACAAGGAGACAAAAGAGTTGAAGGTAGTCCAATTTGCTTTAGAAATAGAGGTCAACTCTGAAGAACAAGAAGAGCCTTGCACAAGAGGTCCAAGATGGTCAAAAAGGAGAGTTATTTTCTCTTTGCTTGACATAAATGGCCTGGTTTGCAGAGAAGACTTGGTACTAGAAGGACCTCCTTTAATACAAGGAGAAGAGGAAGGAGGACCAAGCTGAGATTGAAGCACAACAAAAATCTCAAAATAACCTCACTATCCAAAATCAGAAGTTGGAGAAGAGAGTCAACCAACTACTCCAATTCATTAGCAACATAAGCGGGAAGGCCCAATAGAGGCCGAGGACTCAAAAGCAAAAGAAGACAAGGAGAGCCTAGAGGAGGACGCCTGGATGGATCAATAAGAGAAGTGTTGAAGAAGGACAAGCTTGATGATGATGAGGCAGATCCCTTGAGTGGAGTGCCTAAGGACAATCTTTAAAGCAATCATTCCCCCACATTAACTTCTTCCAAGTCCAATACCCCCAAAAATAGTGGGAAATTAACAAGGATCTTGGGTGAGAAAACTGCCAATGGAGTGAGTCCAAAGTCCCCCAAAGAAGGTAACCAGCATTTGAAGAGCAATCCCAAAGGCCAAGGACTTAAGGAGGGAAATTTTATGACCAAAGAGATGGTCACCACTACAAACATGGTCCAACCTCATTCCTGAAGCACCATGGAGGTCAACATGCCAACTTGCGGAGAGTGGGTGAATGACAAGTAAAGAAATATGGGAATTTTGGTGGAAGCAACCTGTATAGTGGACCTCCTAGAGCAGATTGAAGAAGAAGTGCCTCTAGGGACAAGTGGAGAAGATACCATGTTGGCTATCATCAAAGAAGAAATGAACCAGCTTAGCCCGTATGTCAATGAGGAAGATTCTACATGAAGAATAGTGCAGCATCTTGGATCAAGTGAGGTAGTTAGATCTTCTATGGGAAGCCCACTAAGAAGAAGTTGAAGGATTGCCGGGCAAGACCAACTAACATTATAGGCATTACACTTGGTATGCCGGTTAGCAAAGTGTACAATGTTAATCACTCGGATCCACCAAGATGTCAAGTTGTGGGCTGCTTGTAACACCACTATCAATCCAGGTCATGCATCCCAAACCACACCCATCAGCACCACAGTCCAAGAGTTAAGGACCACATTCAAGCAACTAGGACAAAGAACCCATATCAATTGTGTTCCCTTCTTGGAGGTTGCTCTGACAATATACAAGTGTAGAACAAGTGAGGCACTCCCAAACTCTACCCTTTAAATATTCATTGTCTTACAACATGCTAAACAATTGCATGATTAAATGCTTTGACAAGAAGTGGGATGTGGATCTTAGCAACAAGGAAGAAGACTCCAATGATCCCTATGCCCCAAACCTATGGCTTTTGAATGGGAGTCCATGAAGCCCAGAGTTTAAGGACTGCCTGTACCCTATCATGTGCGCTAGGAGGTTTGGGTAAGAAACCCAATAATTCCCACAGCTGTCCATGAGGATTTTTGATGTTGTACTTAGACCAAATACAATTCCTCATGCAGCAATATCCTTTGAAAACCATGCAGGGCTGATGGTGCCAACCAACAACTTATTATGTTGGCTATCCCTTAGCACCCTTGTGCCTCTGTCAACTAATGTCAAAGACATGGAATCCATTGGGATTCCCGCACCATTGGACGCTCTTCCTAGGGGCCTCAAGGAGTGATTGAAGGAGAAATTGGATTGGACATGCCATGAGCTTATAGTGTTTGAGTTTATACTATACATTCCTCTTACAAGAAGAAGCCATGCTACTGGCTGGAGCTAGGAGCCCACCCCATTGGAGCATGGGAGAAGATGCATATGCTAGAAGCATGCTAGAAATAGTGGTATAAAACTCAAGATCCAGTCATCTTTTATGGAGCCATATAGTGCAAGACCTTGACTCAATTATATCACCGCTTAGGTTGTGGCGATATTAAAGAAAATGGTGCAATCACCCCTTCTTGAGATAAGATCCACAACCTCACTTCATGTACCTTTTAGAATAGGCAAACATGTTGGGTTGTCATCTAGGTAGGACCTTGGAGCTAGCCCATATGGACGGATTCATCCAAGTAAGGCATATTATCTTTAAGGGCTAACAAGACAAGGATCATAGAGGCATCTACTATTGGATGAGGGCCCAATTCTTCCCTTTTGTAAATAGAGGCAAGGAGAAGTGATAGGCATTGAAAAGGGCTTGTACAAAGGCAAGGACTTAGGAGAGGGTTATGTCATCCAAGCAAAGTAGGTGCTAAGGGCTATGTTGGTTGTGGGCAACTTGATGCTGCGGGAATTAGACTGCATGACTTCTATTATGGGCAAGTTGCTATGGGACTCCCACTATGGAATTCTCTCTATGAGATGAATGAGAGAATGTGCAAGAATGTGATGGGTATGTAATATAGTAGGACAAAATTATGCAGATAATAAATGTGAAGGCGGTGTGTTGATGTACTTAGGTAGTATAATCTATATGAGAATCAAGGATTAGGAGCCAATTGGCATTGATGAGGGTGGCATTTGAAGGAGATGGCCACCATGGACGAATGATTGAGAGGGAGGTAAAATTATTATTTTTAGGGTTTGAACCTAGATAAAAAAGAGCTCAGTCCTTATGGTGTGTTGGTTGATAATTGTTGGTATTAGTACATAAAGTTCTGAATATGCTTTTCCCAATAAAATGTGGAGCCAAATATAGCTAAAGTAACAAAAGAACCATGGTACTAGATAAGTGCATTCTTTCATCTTTTCTACCAATAGTACATAGGCTCTGTTAGTTACTTGTAGGAACTTCCAACCCATCTCTTAGATGTGGAAGTTCCTTGTAAGTTTGTAAATTAGGAACTAGATCAAAGACTTTGGCCATGTAGGATTTTTGGAATAGTATATAGGCTCTGTTAGTTACTTGTAAGAACTCCCAACCTATCTCTTAGATGTGGAAGTTCTTTGTAAGTTTGTAATTTAGGAACTAGACCAAAGACTTTGGCTTTGTAGAATTTTTGGAGTGAATGTCATTCGGCCAAGTTTTTGACCAGAGAACCTTTGATGTGGTGGCTTAGGTAGACATTCATTACTTGCAGTGCATGTGCAAGGGAAGGATTGACACTTCCCTCCCTCGTACCTTTGTTAGAAGTTTAATTAAGTTGTTAGAATAGATAAGAGAGAACAAACATAGAATCATAGAGGGTTTTGAAAGGCAACTTGTGTGTACTCAAACTATATTCGTACAACTTAGTCAATCATTTGTGGAATTGTATTTCACTTTTGCTTGTGTATATATCATCATTAAATGGATACTTCTGTAGCGCTGGATATAACTAGTGTAATGAAGTATTTCTGTAGAGCTCCATTTCACACAAGAGAAATTCATTGCTCTAGCAAGTAGAGGCATGTTAGTAAAGATGCTAGTAAATATGTGTGTATATGCTCATTGAAATCTGCCCGGAGCTTTATAGATTTTAGGGATATAAAGTCAGTAAACTAGGCCAAGCGCGGTAACTAAAATATACCTGGAAAGCGTAAATGCTTGAATTCACAAGAATATATTGAGAAGGTGTGAATGCTTAAATCCACTATAATGATAAGTCCCCACAAAATAACAATCCAACCACCCGAAAATTCTCTAAATCAAAGTAGCAATGCTCACTTCGACATCAATGAGTCTAAATTCGGGCGGGGACTGGTGGCTACGATCCATATCATATGCGGAGGAATGGACCAACGAATCGTGGCCAAGTGTGAGAAGAGATCCGCGGGGTTTGTAACATGCATGTTCATGTGCATACATCTCCATCATCAATGATGCCTGTCGCACGGAACCATTTCTATCTTTCAATTTAGCATGAACTTCTTTCTCCCAAGGGTACCTCACTTTCCAACAAAAGAAAATAATATTCCTGGTGTTACGTTTTGATTTCCCGTAGAAATTGAAGGTTAAGAAACTCAGTGACGGTCCTTTCTCCTGATTGTTTATTTCATACATGCTTGCTGAAGTGGCAGGGTGGCCATCGCTAGATTTTGACCATGAATCTAAATCCCTCATCCCATTCTAGCTCCACATGAGATTCTTTTTCCTACCTATATCGACTCAGCATGTACAAAGTGCATATGAAATCTTAGTTCTTAGTGTTCTTAGTGTGGTCAATGAAATCTCTCTCCATGGGCAAATGTTCTTTGAATCAGAATTGCCCCAAGCTCCGGAGCTCGAGGTGGGTACCAAGTCACGACAAATCTCAATCCTTGTTATACATCCATCGTCACCTGCATCAATGTTTTTGTCACTCACTTTTAATTTGGTGACAACATCACGTTAGAATTGTACTCGTGCTAGAATTCTTGAAATTACAGAAAAGCTGGGACACGCAAACACACCATTTACTGGTGTGATTCTGCTAGCGGTACGAGTACCACAGGAGGAGAACTGGTGACTAGAAAGATAGGATCACCGCTTTTGTCAAGGGCAGGAGCCGGAAAAAGAAGACAAAAGTAAACCCAAGGTCTTTTCTCTTGAAGATCTAACATTCATGCATGATATGGACAGACAATCCGTTGTTACACTAGTTATATCCAGCACTAAACTTCTCATTCTTTAAATCGTGCTTGGAATTTTGAGATCTATCACGGATTACATTGATTCAAGAAGTTAAACGTAGAAGTCTATGAACTCCCATTCTCATAAGGCAAACTCCCAATTTCATGTCCACGGGATGACGGAGATATATCTTGCAAGCGATTTGCACTCGAGTATGTAAACCATACTACACTTGAAGATCATGGATTGTTACGGTTTCGTCCAGCACTGAAGAATACTGCTAAATATCTAGGTAAAAGTCATGGAGTAGTACACGTCTTTGAGATTTCTGACGTTCAAAATATGTGTGGAAAGTCGTCGCTATATATAAGCCAAAGGAAGAAGCACGAGTCAGTCCCGTAGAATCTGAACGGGAGTTCCTACGTGTCCATGTCAGACTCTTCTACCTGCATCCTCTGATTCTTTGGGCAATAATCTCAGTCTTTTCTGTCACATCATTCTACGGACGCTTGCACCACCGTCGCGTCATAGCTTCTTCCTCTGGCTAATCTATAGCGACGACTTTCCATACATATTTTGAACGATAGACATCTCAAATACGTATACGGAACCGTGATGTCTACCTAGATATTTAACTAACCTCCTAGATATCCTCTTGACAATTCCTAGACGTAACGTCTTCTTCGTTCCTCCTCACATGTCCACAATTGGAGGTTGCAGCAAAACCTGTGACTGAATCAGCCACAGAAAAGTACTGTCACTCCTACTTTAGGCTGATTGAACGCTTAGTAAGCCTAAGTAGTATTATCTAGTACTCTAGTCTGCATAGTTAAAAATGTATGTAATAACAGGCATACACCAGCTACGGCAGCAGATTTCGCATATGGCATGATTCTACTGGAGTAACTTCCTATGTGCAGTGATATGCATCCATCAGCACTTGTAACTATCAGTGCAGGGGTGATTTAGGGAATTTTGCAGTTATCAATTCATTTCAGGATTGGGAATCAGCACAGAATGGTCTACTTAATGTACTGAGGTTGTCATCAATTTTAACGGTAAGAACAGAAATGTACACCTTAAATTGCCCTTCCAGATCCTAAAAGGACCTCACATGCATCAGACTTCAGATTCGGCGCAGAACCTTCTGTTTCTGTGTGTTCGGGGCTTGAGCTTTCGGAGCCAAGTCCAGAAGAAATTTGAGGAGAAATCTTATTGCGATTTCTCCCTGAGTCAATAGTGCAAGCTCTGCCGGCGAGATCTCGAAGCGTCGGTCATGAAGTCCGCCACTTCAATGGGTGCTGTTGGATTTGCATTCACGAGCGTTGTCATGACATTGTTAGTGATGACCAGGAGTGCTCCATGGGCTTCAGCTCGATCGGTGCATCAGGTGACAATTTCAAGCTCCACCGGAAGTAGTTCCGCAAATTCTGAGGAGTATGTAACTGCTGCTGTCGATTCATCCACGACAACTGCATCAACCAAGTCAGCAAATCCAGCAGAGTTCGCTTCAGATTTGCAGGGTTCTGGGCATCATGTTGAATTTGCAACCGAATCTGCAAAGGCTGTGAGCATGGCCGCATCCACGTCCAAATCTGCAGTCCAACAGAATGCAGCAGAAAATCTTTCAGCAAGCGGGGAAATCCTCAATGAATGCACTGGACTGTGTCCGCCAGGACTTTGTCAATGTACGTGTAAGAAAGACCCGTGCATTTGCTGCTCATCGTCATGCTGCTGAATGTACCAGACAATATCGAAGCCAAGCTTCAAGTAGTTAAGAGTTTTAGACTCGTATCGGAATAAAAGTCAAACCAGTTTTGACGATCGATCGCTAGCTTCTATAGACATCCCATGGCGTTTAGTAGTCAATTTTGCCCAGCAGATGATACCGATTGCACTTTTAATAGTACATACAAAACACACGGACATGTTACTTCATCATCATTGTGGTGGTTGTATCCCGTTAGTATGTTTTTTAGGCAGGATTTCTTCTTAATTTGCAGACTGAGTAATAACTCGATCAGCGATCAAGAGCTCGGAACTCCATCATTTTCCTTTCTATATTTGCTTTTTGCTCTTGTTCATCTCCATTATGCTTCTAGACTCTAAGAATAGTCTGATAAATGCAATGATGGAATAAAGATCCATGGAACGGTACTGAGTTTCAGAGAGGATATTTTCTATTTCTTCGAGGGAAAGTCACCAACTGTTGCTTTAATCTTTTGAGCGAATATCACACGGTATGAGTGTAACGTAGCGATACCTGATGTTCAGCTCTTACATACGTACTCTTCAATAATAGGTGTTAATTAGAAGTCTGCGATATTTTTTGTTAAAGCCATCCAACGCGATCCGAAGGTGAAAAGTTGCCCTTGGAATCAATTCACTGTTGTCAAGTTTGTTATTTGCTACCGGCAGATTAGTTGAGTAACTTGCCTTATGTTCAACCAGTTGAGGACTCTGACAAGCGCTTTTATCCCTTGTTCTGTTGGTGCCTATATGGTTTAAGCAGGGTTCCCACAATTCTAGCTATCTTAACTCCGAACTCGTGAGTCATTTTTCATCGGAATCAGCTTGAGGTCCAAACACATGGTTACGT
The DNA here is from genome assembly GCA_948567375.1 of Lunularia cruciata. Classification (NCBI taxonomy): domain Eukaryota; kingdom Viridiplantae; phylum Streptophyta; class Marchantiopsida; order Lunulariales; family Lunulariaceae; genus Lunularia; species Lunularia cruciata. The sequence goes on along the minus strand of OX419759.1, from coordinate 61,621,549 downwards.
AGACTGCGGTGCAATTCAAACCACGGATAGAAATCTCGAAGCGATCTCGAGCACGACGGATTTAGGATTTAACTCTCGAACTCGAGCTGCGGAGAAACGCAAGTTCATTTCTTCCCTCGGATAATGAAGTCATGCAAGAGTTACCGAATGAGTAGTACATGATGTCGTAGAGAGAGCAGACTGCAGTCAATGCTATCTCAAGAGCACCGGGCGTTTTGGTAATCTGGGCTAAAATGTGATCTCACACCTTGGAATTTGTAACTGCCAAATTCACTTGGAGTAGGTGACAAGAGCAACGTGTCGAAGATTGCAGAACGTGTCAGAAATTTACTGACCTTGTATCTACATTTGAAACATTCAAAGACGGCCGGCTACGTACACCTAACGCGCAGCAACCAGTGCAGCTATCACCCTAACGCGCAGCAACTAGTGGAGGAGTGGGTGCGGACAGATTGGTCTCACTCGAGAATGGCAGGAAGTTCTTTTCAGCAACCAAAGAGAATAGCGACTAAGTCCTGTAGGATCAACTGCAGGATGGACTGATATCAATAGCTGGTTTAGCCTGTCCGAGTGTGGTACTATCTCATGATCTTGATCCTGATTATGATCATGCACGGCAACAGAAACCGAGATCAAGGATCTGGGTGGAACGCTGTTGTCAGAATAACGTATGACGCTATGAGCGTACAATTTGTCTAACCCAATCTCTAGCAATTAAAAGATGGAAAGGACATATGTATGCATAGGGAACGAACCGGGCTTGAAAATCTAGAGAATTCATAATATCCAAATGACATATTTCCGTTGTGGATCAGTTTGACAGTCAAAATTTTACTTCTACCAAGTCAACATTATGTGAACGCACATGCATGATATCGTCAAATATGCGAGGCATTCATCATGACCGAGGTGTTGACGGCTCTAGATGGACCGACTGACGGCCAGAATTTGCGCATTTGGCTGGGGATGACGTCTCAGATACCTTTCCGAACATGCAGGAGTACACACTAATCGATACTCGCGCAGGAATAGACGCCCCGGAGATTGTTTTCTGTCGGTTCGTGCTTGTCCTGGATATATTTCTGAGCACCAAATGCCCAGAATCAATCCCTTGGTAGATACGAGGATTGTGACTTGCATGGATAGGATGTGCTCGTCCAGATCTTGAATATCATCCGACATACGAGTTCGTTAATGCATAAAAACCTTAATGACGTATCGACATCCACAGCATTTTGACGAATGCAACAAAGTTCTCCTCCAGCGACTACATTTGGTGCAGGATCGTCACATGGAGATCTCTTTTCACAGCTTCTGCACGTCCTTACTGCCGCATATGAAGTCGATATTGGTATGAGGTCGAGTATTGGAGGAACTCCAGCGTACAGAATGACGAAAGTAAGGATGTACACTACGACATATTTACCGCACACCATGAGGAGGTTGTCGAGAAGGCAAGCTCTTCCATGGAGTAGGGGATGCTTCCATTGAGTCCGCTGTGGTTCAGAACTACACTGACAACGTGATGCCATGGAACTTACCGCATGCAACTCCTCTCCAGGAACAAGGGCTAGTGGTAGTCGTACAGGTTTAGATAACCTCGAAGTTGCAGCACTCTTGAAAGTGAAAACGGGGCTCCTAAAACTTCCAGGAAAATGGCTTTCACTTTCGAAAAGTCCCTCTACTCCGTCAGCCGTGTGGAAGCGCGATTTGAGATTGACATTTTCATGGCTACGTTGCCTGAGAGACTGCGTTACACGCATGTGCATAGCCATGATCCACCACGCCGCCTGCAGGTAAGGAATCTGCTGTCGTCGTTGTTGCGACTTGACGATCATCTCCTTCATGCCCACCACGGCAATTTGCGACGGCGGAGAACTCTAGGTATCTTGCAAATCCTTCCGACAATCCTCATGAGCACATATCCTACTTTTATCAGTGACTCCCCAATTCATGAGTCCGATCACGTGGTACCAGAGGAAAAGACACAGCACTTGGAAACATGGTGGTGAGATGTTATCAAACATATTTACAAGGAACACACATGGTCCATTCTTACTTTTTAGTCAGGTGTCATCTCCAACCACTTGATCTACTACTGTCAGCTCCTATCTCAGTCGTGAATAAGAGAGTAAATTTTATGCAATCTACTCACTTAGGAGAACTTCACCACAACCAGACACAAGACCGTCTGTTGGCACTCTACATATGAATGATTGACAGCGTCGAGGATTCTAAGCTTTCAAGGTGCACATGCAGTCAGATCTTGTGGAGAAGGCAATGCACAGCATTCGAGGTATTCAATAAGGTATTCTGATCTCAAATCCTCGAATATCGGAAGATTTGAGATTCGACCGCCATCTGAACTAAACTTGGGTACATGTTGCTCCTCAGATGAAAGTGCATCGATGACCAGGTTCTTCGACACATCTTTAAATAATTCTGTTTGTGTATTGAACTAACAATCTAATTTCCTCACAGCATTGTCAATTGCATTGATTATGGAGAAGTGTTCCAGGAGCTCCAGTCCTTACTGAAGATCGCGACTGTGCATCATCACTAAGACTCAAAAGTCTTATCTATCATTTCTTAGTAAGCTGGTATCACTTTGAGAACGATCCTTGAATTCTTTAGGACCTGAATATTATCGTTAATGGAAGACAGAGCAGACAACTTTACGTGCACGAGAATTTCCGGTGTTGCGAGTCTCAGGAGAGACCGGCTCGAAGGAGGTCGTAACTTGTAGAGACTGACGTGCTGGAGAATCCTCCCGCGTCTACTTTGAGCTGCTCACTCTCCATCTTCGTCTACAGTGACATTTTTTGTCCTTTGATACTCAAACTCCAAGGAAATAGAAGTATGGAAACTTGGCTCTTGTCAGGGTTCACAGTAGGCTCTCTTCTTCGTTGATGATCTGCCTGTCCTATGCATAGTTCCAAAGCACTTCCATCAGGGTGCTGCTGTGTGTCGCATGGATCTAAAGGCGATCGTGGCCCGCAAAGAATTTCCACGATATCTCCTGGACTTCGCGAAATCCTAATTAAATTTAGATCTTGCTGGCTTTACTTCTTAATCGATCTCGCTCTTCCTTACTCAACCACATATCAAAACATACACTCCCTGGGCTGAGCAGACTGTCTGGCATAACAGGTTCATATCCTGCTGAAAAATTCCTAAATCTCTTTTCAATTCCATAGTTAAAAGGTATCAAGGCGTTGCAGAACAATTTCAGTGTGCTGCGCTCTCTATAACTTAGATGTCGCGTAGCGTTATGAGATTATCAAGTGTACAAGCTTAGAATTGATGAAGTATGGAAGCTATCCAGTCTGTAGTCCGTAAGGTGCGACAGCCAAGGGTTCCCCAGGGCATTCGTGTAAGGAACGATCTTTCGTTCTCTCATGTGATGATTTATTCAATAGTCTATGTCAAAGGGATACAGAGCCCCCAGCATGTAATGTTCTATTCAACAGATCGAGGCTCTCGACTTCACGAAAAAAACTCGATTTTTCCCGGTGTTCTTACACGTTGAGGTTTTTCCCATGCTCCGTGTCTCTGGCAGCGTAATCCTGAAAACCTAGGCGCCCCACCTCGAGTATAGAATTTTTAAAATAGCTACTATTTGGCTCAGGTAACCTGCGAATCAGTCCAGTTGCTCAAAGAGTCGTCCCTATGACGGATATCTTCGAGTGCTAGAAGAACTTACGACTGCTTCGATCATCCTAGCTAAAATCTCTAAACAGAAACATCTGGTCTGGCAGTTCCATTTGGTTTCAATGCGTTTGTTTCTGATCGCGCGAACCCCCTCCACTCGCCTACTACAGCATCTTCTACCTCCCACTCAGTAGAAATCTTGATCACGTCATCTCGCCCTACTCTTCTCTTTTCCGTTAATTCCTGCACCTCTTTGGATTCAACAGAGCCATTCTGATCTGCTGCACTCGTTCCATTGTTCGCAAAACGCTCTGGACCACTCTTGGTCTCTGCGATTTGCTGAGACCGTGATATACCTGATGAAGTCGCATCTCGCGTCCCCAGTTCTCCGCTCCCGTTGCCTCCAAGGTCAATTCGACAACGGGTGATACTCAAGCTCAGATACTTACGATAATAATGGATGTAATACTTGTCAAACTGTACTCAGGTTCTCATCCACTTCACAAAAGCTAAGTTTTGAGCCGATAGAAAGAGGAACATTTCCGGTGCTTCCACTGACACAAAGACTTTGATAACTAGCATAAGTTCGAAATCCGACTCTCAGGACATCCATGACCGATATGCAGAGAGCACTCCCAAAAAGGTAGATATCATAGCATGACCTCAGATCTAAACTCTTTTGAGGCGAGTTACAACAGTACTCAATCCTGGTTAAAGATTAAAAAATAAAATACTTTCATACACAAGCTGAAGCCTCAAAATTGCCTTCAGAATTTGATTCAAAACAAAATCTCTAAGAGCAGGGCAACGCCAAATACTTGGGGAACGGTTGCTTGTTTATTTGACGTCCATGACCAGTGGTAAGGTAAAAGACAAGGGGATTTGTGACGATGTACACTGTCGGAATTGAACTAACTGCAACTAACTGGTGCTAAGAAGAACCTTGGAGACAGACATCAGAATCAACCATAAAACTGTCGCTTGCAGTAGCAAGTTGGACATAGGAGAGTTACAGACAGACTCGTTTCATGTTCATACAATTTCGTTTTTACAGATGGGGAATAGAACTGATCTCGGCCATACTTGGTTTAGGTGTTGGCCTGCACAGCTGCCACCTCAAAACGGTTCTTTGGACCAGTTCACCAAAAATCAGATGAATCACATTGAACTTCACTGACCGGTAATTTTTCCCTTGGCTTCATCGATGATCTTGAGAAGCTCCTCCCTGTAAGCAAGACGTACGATATAAGACTTCAAAACACTTCCTATCCTTTCATTCTTCCTAAGCAGTCAGGCACTGAAAATCTATCAACTCACATCCATGCCTTGTGGTACAACAGACTGTTGAGCGAACTAACCTGTCGGGCTTGAAGAGGAGGTAGCGATAGGTGAACCACTGCGAGGAGAAGGACGCGGTGGCCATTAGAGAGTGAAGCAAACAGGATTGGAGACTTAAAAAGCCGGATACTTATGCCAGTGAAGATTGAACTTCCCAACACTTACCCCAGAGAACAAGATACCGATAAATTCGAAGAAGTCGGGGATCAAGGGCAGTTTGTCAATAGCCTGGACAGGGACCCACAAAGTTTGCAATTCAGTCTCATTCCTAGTGCACCATACGATACACACAAAGCTGGAAAGGAGAGTAGACAATGGTCGGGATGCATAAATTGACGTAAACTCAGTAACGCTATAATGTTACATTTAGATACAACTCTCGTGCCTAGAGTTCCAACTCCTCAAAAATCAAGACTAAAAGGCTCCTAGGTCCACTTAGGACCAGGAATACCTCTTTCGATGGGCATATCGACTATTTCCGGAGAGCTCATCCTTGATCTCATTACCAAATTTTACTGACAGCGTCAAAACTTAGAAGGTCCTTATTTAAAGAAGCAGATACTTAAGCGCCTGACAGCATATCACAGGAATAATTATGTCTAAAGACGTGACTGTCCTCTTCATATCTGATCTGTCTGAGGAAGTTCAATCTCAACTCCTCGAGTTTACCTCAACACATCCACTGATTCTTACAAATACTACCCTGCATGTGCCTAATTCTTCACTAAAACTTCTTTCCACCATTTGCTTATGTGCGCAATGCTTCATGTCTTCATAAGGATCACCATATACTTCCAGCTTGTCAGCTATTGTCCCGGTGCATCAAAGAAGAATGACCGGGAAAAGGCCAGACTAGCTGCATGCAGATGGTGGTACTTGCAATGTCCCCTCTCCTAACTATAACCCGTGACTAAAAGTTGAAAACCTGCACTAATAGAAGGATGAAATAAACCTCACTCTCTAAGTGTGTGGATGGCGTGAAATGTTCACTCGCCGGCAAATACTCCTGAACTTCAGTATGTTCAAACTAACAGAACTTGTTCTGGATAGAAAGGGATTACTCACTCCAATGAGACCAGTCGAAGCCCACAATAAGATAAGCCCGGCAAAACCCAAACCACCAATGGCTAGCTTGTCATCCACCTTGCTCCACTGCACCAGTCCACACATATTCCACAATTTAGGCTAAATTCTAGAGTTTTTGCACTATCCAGGGTAATCGCACCAAAAGGCGTTAACTATGATGACACATTTTAAATAGTCGAAAAGAGGCGAGGTAGAGCAGAAAACAATGCTTCTTCAGATCCAAGATGGCAACCGACAATCTGTGGGAGATCGATCGGATAAAATGAACAGCGCATTCTCACAAAGATGCACTCACTGCTTCTTGGGCGCTCTTCAAGAGTTCGTCAGCTTGGTCTGATGGATCAGCTTGTTCAGATGCCTTGGCGATGATGCTGGAGAATCGCTTCTTTGCTTCTGTATTTCCAGCCATTGACCTCATATGACTACTGCCTCTGACTAGAATTTTATGAGCAATCTCTTTAGTTACATAGCATAACCCGAGGTAGGGGGAAACATTACACCTCAATTAATATTGAAACAAATCCAAGTAATTTCGCCTCCTCAGCTGCCCACATTCGTGGAAACACTCGGGCGATCGAGGATGCAAAACTCATCAGACAATTCATCAAAGCTAACGAGACTTCTTCAATAGAAAACCAAATTAATCTCTCTAGTATGACTACAGGAACTTTCAGGTTGAAATTCTTATCATACTCGAATCTGCAACCAACAAAGGTACAGTGGTCTTCAGTGCCATTCAAGATCATGGAAGTAACTCAAGGTAGACTTAGAGGGTGGGTGGAGAACCCAATTACCTAAAGCAGCACCACGTGAGGGCAGCTGCTCAGGTCTGCCACCCAAGCGAGCTGAGGCGGACACTCCACATGGAGAAGCAGAAGAAACTGCAGAGCTCTTGGCCACACTCTTGCAGCCTTGCCTTGCAAGGCTAAGCGAGATAGAAAGTTGCCCTCCTACTGCGACTGCTGCACTCGCCATGGCTGTCGAACTGTTCCACTAACAAGCTTCCTATCTCTCTCGCTCTTGTTCACTTCCTCGATAAATTGCAATTTCAGTGTGAAAGGAAGGCAAAGGATGTAGGATGTGACACTCGAGGAACGGGTGACACACAGGGAGACGGGGTAACCAAACGAGTGGTGAAGAGGGAGGACAAGGATGAATGATGGAAGCAGAGCACCAATTGGGTGAATGGAGTGACACGAGGCAGTGCGACCGGATAACAGGAGCATACGATGGCAGGTAGATATAAGGGCGGATAAAACAGATATAGATTCTGGTAGTAGTCGTACTACTCTGTTTGTGTTATTGCATTCATCAGAGATTCACCCTCAGAATCATGACGAGAGAATGCTAGTTGTCTCTGATAGATTTTGGGTTGCCTTCTTTAATGTCTCAGTTGATTTACTGGACGCGTGGGGCAGATGTACCGATAGCCCCTAATTCACCCAAATATAATCTTCGGCCACTCTGATTCAATGGTAAACCTTGTCAGATTTCACTCGCAAAAGCTCCGTAGACAGTAAAAGGAATGGCATTTCGGGCTAGGTCGGTTTGGCGCAATGATTGTAGCTGCAGTATGTCCACATTCCATTGACCCTATCCACCGTTGACCATTGTGTAATGTTTTGCGGGTAATTTCCGCCGCTTAACTGTGTCATCCCACTGTTGAAAAGATCGCTAAGCGTTGGAAGATCTTATGATGACAAACAGGACTATTCTTCCCATGGAAAGGAACCAGTAGTGATTAACTCTGCTTCTTGTCTGGGAATGGGTCTGCCCCGGAAACTGTGTTCGTTGCATGGTTGTCATCGATGATGAGCACAGCAGCAGCCGGACTTCTACTAATTTAAAGATGGTGAATGAGTTTTGCCCGTTTGAGACACAATGACATCTCTAGTAACTCTCAATATCCTGATGCAGTGTCCGGAATCAAGGAAATATCTTCAATGAGATAACTTGCATAGCAAGAAGTGATCCCTCTCAACCAAAAGTTCACATGGATTAAGTACATGCAGGTAAACAGAGAGTCCCTTCGTTGGATCTGAGCCTGTAAGCAATGGGGCAACAACTCCATGGAACCATTGAGAACAAGAAGCTGTGTGAAGAAAATGCTGAGAATGGACACACTATGGGCCATCATTAAATGCGATGTGCTTGATCGCGTTACTGTTACAATCTCAGTTCTACTCGGTAGGTAGAAGACTTATCCTTTCCAGCCGTGTTTACAACATACAAAGCGCATCCCTCGGCATGATCAGATCAGATCAGTGCTAACGGACGTCCGGGCAGCTGCTGATCGACGCCAAGAATTGCACAACTTAAAAGCACAGAAAAAGGACCTTCCTTCTGCGCTCAGTGACCGAACCACTCTCAGAACCTTGGAGAAATGATGTTCACCCATATTGGAAAACAACTAGCTGTACAAAACCCCTTTATTTGGATCTTATTCCTCCCTGCTACTTCCTCGCAAAGCAAAGGATTGAATCGGTTCCATGTGTTTTCGGATCTAAAATTCGGCTCGAAACCTCACAGTACAGTAATAACTTCGTCTGAGACATTCCATATAGAGAGCTCACTTCTTGCCACCAGCTCCGCTCTTCTTCAAACCAGCTCCACCGAAAGTACCCTTTCCAGCAGCCTTGGTTTTCAATTCCTTTAAAGCCTGAACGTAGAAAGACACACCGTTTAAGTTGCGTAGCAAGATTCAAAAACATCAGTTGATACTCTGGGGAGTAGATTGAAGGAAACTCAGCTAATCCCTACTTCCACAAAAACGTGAGATAAGGTCACTTTTGCTGCGCCTCTGAACCCGGCAAGCTTTGCTTTGAGAAGTAACATCTCCCTAACCCTTGCTACCCTTACTGACAGATACTGTAAACCTGCAGCGCGAGGAACAGGAGTTTTTAGCTGATGAAAGAGAATCCTCTTCTTGAAGGGCTTGCAAAACTGGACAACTCTCACCTTCTCCTCTTCCTTCTTTTTTTGCATGTGAGCAAGGTCGGCCTGTAATACAATAGAGTCAAATTTGTCAATGATGGCATAAGTGGGAAATTTTTCATACAGTATCATAGATATCAACGGGTCACCTCAAACCAGTCTAAATATTGAACAAAATGTTCGACATGACGGGTAAAGAGCTATCCAGAATATTATGTACCTCATCGTACTCCTTCTCTCCTTTCTTGGGAGCCTTCATGGGCTTCAACTTTCCACCTTCAAAAACACAACAGAAATCAACTCTGGAGGTCACAATAGTCTACGCTGTGAGACGACAGAAACCTAGTCACAAAGAAAACTACCCGAATGATCCCCGCCAGTTCTATTCTAATATTCCAATTACAACAATAGGCTAAACGGCTAGCTTGCAAAGGGTATCATGGGCAACTTTACGAACTAGACATGGACAGACAACGTTTAAGTTTGAGTGTAGACGCATATCCAGCGATGCAACTAGCAGTGAACTTGACCATCTCTGATTATCATTTGTGATGACAGTATAACCTTACAGGAATTCCGATCAAAAGTCTCGCACAACCGAAAGATACTAGAGACAGCAAAAAATAACGTACGAGAGGCTTCACATCCAAGCAAATAGTGGGAGAATCTAGTTCAAAAAGCTGGAAAAACCAAGCCTGTGTATCTCCAGATGATTGTACAGTTCATTGCGGGAGAAACATTGTAGGACAAGGCGTCGTTCGGTTGTCTAAAAACGTTTTCAGAACTGCAAATCAGAAGGATCTCCAGATGGAAAGAGAGACACAAGATCCACACTACTCAACCTCCCCTACGCCTACTGTCAACTATAACGTGACCATCGATCAGCGCTCGACGTGTCACGTCAAACTTGCAGGATATAATATTCCGGCAAGGATATAGAAACTCAAAGACGAAGATGTGTAACAAGATTCGATCACATTAACAATGCTTCTCATCTAAACTGATTGATCTTGTACTCTATTTCTTATTCCCTCTCAGATTACCATAAATTACTGCCGTGAGATGTAAAAGGAAATGATAATTCGGACACTGGGCTGTTCCTATGTAAATTTTGTGAGTGGAGATATCACACCATGACCAAGACACAGAATAGCAAGTCGATTTTTTGCAACAATGAAGGGACAGACACGAGACCTACAAAAAGCTCACAACCGCACCTCCTACAGGCAATTTGGAGAACCGACACACAACATAGTCAAACGTGAAGCAGTGACCTAATTCAATACCACTCAAGACACAAACCTCCCCCAACACTGTCGAAACGGTGCAGTTCTAGGCAGAAAGCCAGTTTCGGTTCCGAAACAACATAGATCTATAGACCCGGCTTCTGGTCATTCCGAAATATATCACCACCACACGCGCAGAACAAGACGTCTTACTCCCATGAAAAACCCCCAAAAACACACAGACCCTAATCTATGGAGAATGCCTCGAGAAACAGGCGCTTGAGAGGACAAATCAGGAAAAAGAAAACCACCATTACATACCTTGTCTTCCCGACATTCTTGCAGACGCTGCTGTCGACGCTAAGAAATTCAATCGAACACGCACGAACTAGAACCGGGCGGAAATACGACGATGACGACCAAACACTTTGCTTCTGTTTCGGAAGACGAAGGAGGCCTCAAAGCTTCTTCAGTGCGCTGAAAGGAGAGAAGCTGCTTCTCTTCTCCGGGCACGGGCCTCCCGCGACGCAACCGGTTATACCACCGGGAAACGAACGGTCGATAGCGCTCTGCCGCCTGATCTGACGGTGAATATCATGAGTCCGAGCGCGGGTGCCATGTCTTCACGCGTTCAGATCCGCCTCCCTCGTTATGCCCACGTTTGCTTGCACTGTGGGTTCCCAATTCCGTGGCCCACCTTCTTCGAATTTCACCGCAATCCGGAGTCGACTGCAATATCAATCACTATCTATCCTCATTTCTTTCATCCCAGAAATTCCAGTTCAAGTTCGTGAGTGCGAAAACTCTCGCCATAAATTGAAGAATTCCGTTTAATTGCTCGCAATCCTCTGATGATCACAGTAACACATAAATCATTGAGTTATAGCATTTTCCCGCTTCAATTTATATGTACTGTGTCTCTTGTTTTCTTTTCGTAGTTGTTATTGTATTTCATAAGGGGATTGGATGTCTATCAGCCATTAGAATAGATTAAAATTAAACATGTATGAGTAATTGAGTTTGAACATGTGAAAAGAATTTAAACTGGTTGCAGAGTATCCACTCCTTAAACTAGAGAAGGAGCAAATAGGGTGGATAAATAGGGACTAAAGAAACAAATAAACAAATAAATAAAGTCCTAGAAAGAGCCTCGTCGAGACTGCTAATTAAAATAACATGGGCGCTAAGGATGGATGAAAGTATATTAATCTTCATTATTACTTCTTTCTTGTGCATTTGCTCTCTTAATCTTGTTATACACTTTCTCTGGAGGCTCTTTATCTTCCTATTACTTTCTTATGCCCTAATCTTTCTAAATTTCTTCCCAGATTCTACTTATCCATCTCCAAGTTCTCATTTTCCTTCACAAAACTGTTTCACTCCCTTTCCTCCTCATTATTTTCTTGTTCTTCTTTTTCTCATCCTCTTCATCTTCTTTTTCTTTATTTCTCATTATTATCCTTACTGGGATAATAATGAGAATCCTGGGATTAGGGATGGATTTCCTTTCGTTTGCGCGATACAAATCTGGATCTTCCCGTCTTCTTTCTCAATAACTCTAGCTTGTGAATTTCCCTTAAACTTTCTTCCACCAATTATTCTTTTAACAAGAGGTCCTAATTTTTATTATCATAGTTTTGTCATAGCCTTTGTGTCAATAATATATTCATCTTTTCTCTTTTATGAAACTTATAAAGAAATCAAGAACTATACGGATGTAGTAACGAGCGAAAAAATAGTGGAAGTGAACCATCAAGTGGATGAAATATTGTTGGAGATGTATCTCTTAGTATGCGTACTATCTTCATGCTCTAGATCATGTAAATAAAGTAAGATTTTTCTTTTGATTCATGTGTATAACAATATCCAGTATTTTGTGTGCTAGTTCCCGAGAGCTTTTAAAGGCAGAGATTTGAAAATTATGTCTAACTTTATTTTCTTTAAATTTTTCAGATATTTTATAAATGGTTTCTGAATCCACATATCCAGCTTATACTTATTGGCTCAATACATTCTTGTGGAATAATTGTCCTTTTCTTCTCAAAAACTTCTTTCAATAAAATAAGATATATTTTTATATTTATTATTATTTTAAATGTTTCTCTTTAACTTGAAAATTTTAAGACCGTAATCAATCATCAACGGTTCCGGTGTCAATCAACAAACAGAAATAATTTCTGAATTACCTTGAGATACTAGTTTATAAATTGTAGAAGTGATGTCAAACGAAGAGTTCTTATTTGCAAATCGAGTAGACTTCCTCATCGAGACTAATGACTGTACAATACCATAAATAATGTATTCAGCATAAATAACTAACAATTCAGCATTTTGGTTGGATTCAACAGCTTCTATTTAGAAAATAATAATATTTTCGTCCAAAGACAACTAGAGAGTTTTACTGGTAAAAAAGTATAGATAAAATTGACAGGACATTATTAGGAATGATAATGAAAGTCTACATCTATCTAAAAGCTCTATACTAAAATGACCGGCTGTTATAGGCGACCATTACCGAAAACATCAACACAACTCGAAGTCTGACCGGTGCTGTAGGTAGGATTCACAAAAGAGAGAAAACGCGACCGCGTGTGAAAGTAAGGATGGGAAGATTCACAAAGGAGCATGAGATTTCTCGTTCCTAGGATGAATGTGGACCAAGAGCGTCTGCAATGTAGTGATAAGCAATTGCAGTGCTAGCTGCTGCAGGAGAGAGTGTGCCTAGACTGATGACGGAGTTTGGGTGATTCGTCACCAACAAGTGCCTCCACGAGCTGGGTGGCATCGGACACGAGCTTGCGTGTGCTTGACATACCATTCCAACTTACCGTCGATTTTGTGAGTTTCTGATAAAGCTCTTTCTGCGGACGAAGGAATTCTTCAATTTGAATTTTGTGACCGGAAGATTGGCCGGAAAGAAGCATGAATTGGAAAATTAAGTTGCAGGTCCATTCGGGCGCCACCGAAATTTGAGTAGAAGCGTAAGTGTCCTGGTTGTGATCAATTTCCAGGAATTGGCTGTGGGAAGGGACGTTAGTGGATATGGCAGACCTTCTTCTTCGAGGAGGGGTGGGGGGAAGTTCATGTCTGCGAGGAGTAAACATTTTAGGAGTATCCGCTAAGACTGTAAGGGGTGGAAGTTCTTCGAAATTGGTGTCGACCCGGGCATCTGCATGTGAAAAGGATGAAATTATACAGCCACAAAGGTGGCCACAGAAGCTCTGTGCAGGTTTAGCTGCGGCAGTTTTAATTCTCACTCCTCAGAGTTCTCAGCTCAACTCTCTGGAATGGCTACAAAACTTGACTGTGGGACCAGCCTCGGCAGCCGGTTTGCTGCGAATGCCTCCTCCGGAACTGAACAACAGGTATCTCGCTGGCTGTCCTTTGCTCTGTTTTTCAGAACATGTTCGAATATTCAATTGGATGAATATAATTCTTTTTTTGCTTACGGGCATCTGACACTTTACTGTCATTGATGATTAATTGATGGAGCTCCGAGATGATGCCCATAGCCGAAACTGGAGTCCGAGAATTAATCATCTGTAGACAACAAAAAGTCGAGTACAATTCAGCTCTTTTATGAAGAACAAAAAGGTGTAAATTCACAGATTAAGTAGTGAAGGGGAATTGACCAAACTATCGTGATACCTTCGATCATTTCGGCTAGCTTTTCATGTTCAATGATTTGTCCGGGTAATGCATACTACAACCGTAACGTCTGAGGACAGAGAATGAATATATTAGGAATATTCGGGGTTGAGAGCTCAATGCGCATTTTGACCTGTTTTAGCGAGGACGATTCATTAGGGAGAAACTTGAAAAAATGTAAAATTACTATATGGCAATTCTAGAACAAAAGTCTTAACCTTGTTGCGTGAAAGGGTTTCATGTTCCCAGAATTTCGGAGCAAACTTAAAGCTATGGGGCCTAAAATAAATGTGTTGATGAACTCCTTGGCAGATACTTCTTAGTCAGGGCTGGACTGTCAAATTACGAAAGCATGGGAGTGATCAATACGAACCCTGTTGCCAAAACATCAGTGGACAACGGACTCTCGGCTGAGGGACTTCGACAGACTGCAAAGGCAGCTGATGATCTCAAGAAAATGGGAGCCTGTGAGGACAGTTGTTGGATATGGCCATCAATTACGCAACGAGCTTACCAGGCTGCCGAACTCATTGCCTACATCAACAACATAACTTACAGGTCTTGAGTCCTGCTTTATGATTTTAGCGATTATGCAGCCCAAGTCTGCATACATTTCTGCCTGAATTGTTTTGAGCAGTTCATCCTGCTGAACTGCCCAAACTCATCCCTTACCTCAGATTCGTCGTCCATGTTTACGCCACGGCAGGCCACGGGTGGATGATGTTTCCAAGGCTCACCTACTCAAGGGTTGAGCGTTGATGCCTTAGAGTATAAGAAGCATACTGGAGATAATCACCAACAGTCTTTATCGTCCCATGCAGTCCTTCATCAATATTTTGTGTCATTTGTTTTTCTGTGTGTTGAGGATAACTTTCACGCGGTCAGAAATTAAAGGAAGTTATTCTTTTGCAGGAGATTAGTTTGCACTTCTCCTTCTGCCAGAGACTTATGCAACTCATGTTGATAGAATCTTTCCCAAACAAATTCTGCAATTTGACAAATAACAACGAGAAAAGGTGAACCTCGTAGATCAGTCGAACTTCCTATGCATTTAAATATGTGTTAAACTATGGTTCTGATTGATTGTCAAGTCTACATAAAGAGAATCTGGATCCAGGGTCTAGACAAGGACAGAGCTGACTGTCCCTCAATAAGAACGAAGGAAGAGAAGAAAAGTTTAAACTCTAAGTCAATCAACCTAAAACGGTGTAGTGTTTCAAACTTCAAACTCTTTCTAAACCTGATCTGAAGGCTTTTTTTTCCTTGTACAGTTTCATGGGGTCTTCCCATCCTTTTTACTACTCTTGCGTTTACTCTTTTTAATGGAACTATAAACACCTAATCCTCAGGATCCTCAAACTCCATTAATTAGTATTTTCCAATCCTTTTTGCTACCTTATGGGTTACGTTTCTTCTTTCTACTGTCGCAATAATGATCTAATTCTATCGAGTAGGATCTTCAAACTCTTTATCAATTAGTATATTCAGCAGGACGTAGACGTTTGTACAGTGACTTCCCTGGATCTTCACCAAAACTTGATATGGTGTTCCTTCCTTAAATGTGCACTCCTCTTCCATCTTCAAGGACCAAGTAATGACTGCAAGTGTTAGCTGGAGAGAAGTGTCCTATAATCATCCCTAATGGAATGAGTCCAATCAGTATTTTCTTCACATGTACAAAATCAAGTGAAATTAACGTCCCTCGAGTTTCACACGATTGTGTTCAAGTGGATGCCTTCCAGAGCTCTTTTGTGAAGTAACGTTGCTGTTCCTGATCCATGACATGAGTCGATGTGATGTTCACAGAACAGTCGAATAGTGCCAGAGTACAGCTTTCTGGATGCACGAGGGTTGGGAGCGTATGAGGGCCGGAGTGTTTCAGCAGTCGCCGAGGTGAGTCTCAACCTTAGCTTAGTGAACATACTCCTTATCCTTCTTATGTTCTATTTGGTCGCCCTCTCAGTCTTGGAAGTGTTATATGCGTTAGCAGGTGATATGTAGAAGACAACTCCAAGGCTTGTAAGACATATGAAAAAGACTTTCTTGGGTTCAAAGTTGAGTACATTGAATGATTTGAGCTTAGTGAACAAACTCCTTATTCTACTCGGAAGCATCATATGCGCCAGCAGATTGATATCTAGATATGACACAAGATTTTCTTGGGTTCAAAGGAGTACATGGAATGATTCCTTGTGCTTAGCATCTCAATACGTCAACTCCGAAGTAGGAACTATAGTGAGAGAAGGCTTCTGCTGTTGCAGACTTGGCATCTTTCTTGGTTTGATTTGCGCGTAATATGCTTGCACAAACGCTTGACAAAGCCTTGATAAGGTTCAGGTCTACGCGGCCGACGAGGAATCAGCCATGATAAAACCGCCGCCCTACACCGATGGAACTCCGAATGAAAGCGTCACGGATGTTCTCGTGCGAGTTACGCAGCTTATGTCTATTTTGGAAACGCAATATTTTGGAGACGCAGTCGTCATCATTTCTCCTGATTCAGACAATCTTTCAGTACTTCAAGCTGCCTTGACTGGCCAAGATATTCGGAGGTGAGAGTTTGCCACAGATTGCCTACTCTACTCATTGAATATGTCGAGGCCATGTCCTCTATGTTGACTGACCTGCTTATGCTGCATGTCTGAACTTCACAGACACAGCGCGCTGGCATTTGCTCCAGGGGAGGTCAGACGCATCGACAACAGCGACCTTCCTGCTCCACGACCTCTTGTCTCCGGCCAGATCAAATGCTCTAACCCAGATTGTAGATAGGACCACCTGTCGTAACTTCTGAACTAGGACTGTTGTAACGGTAAGCAAAGCAAAGTTCAAAAGTAGAAAGTCCGGAGACGGGGAGTAGAGTATGGTCCTACACTCTAGCACACTTGGCACATTCCACTTAGAAAAGCCCGTATTTTATCCAAATTTAGAGCACGTGTTTGATGAACATGGGAAAACTGAAAGTCAAGAATGGCGACTAATTCATCAAGTGCTGTTGTACATGCTAACAGTCGAAACTTTGACGTTGAGTTGCGCATATTTTACTTTGCCCTCTCTTTGGGACAGAAACAGGTGATTACTTCTCTGTTGAATAGTGAGTGGTTCTCAGGTCCAGTCTCCGCATATCTTCTCCTGGCAAGTCTTGACCACCTCAAATAATTGTGAGTGGAAGATTGGCAACCGAAAGCATATGTCCGCTGAACAACCCATCTTCTTTTTGTACTTCAAGATTTTGTCTAACGGTTCAGTCCTCTTTTGATGACGCAGAACTTAAAGAACATAGTGGAAGCTGATTTTCTCCGTGAGCAGTAGCAATGAAAGAGCAGCCGTCTGTCAGGGCTCGATGACGACTACCGAATTACTCTTGCTGGTGAGCCCATCTAAGTCAGTACAGGAAAAACGTCTTTATCTTCCTTCTCTCCAACTCTTAGTTAGACGACAGTAGATCTTTGTCACTGCTGTGGTAGGACAGTGTGCAAAACCATCTGGACATAACACGAATCGACTGTTTACCAGACTGCACATCAGTACCGGGTTGGCAAGAATGCTCAGATGGTGGTCTGTACACCAGACTGTCAGAGGTTCCGCACTACGGCACCCATGACATTCTTGACATCTCAACGGAGCTCCAAGTGTTGGTAAACGGTCCTACTGTATGTCATAAGTCCACATGAAGCGAACCGCAATTAAAAGAACCAAAAGTAATAACAAATCGTCAGAGGTAGTTCATCTTACTAGTAAATCAACTTCCGATCTGATCCTGACATGTGCATCCAAAACTGTCGAAAGCAATTTCAGATCACTTCAGGAATAGATAACCAGCTTTGGAGGCATTCAACAGAGAATCTTTGACGAGCCCAGCGAGGATGCTGGTCACCTGCATACGGGTATTGTTCTAACACATCTGACTAACAATGAGAGATTTAGCCACATGCAGCACAATTCCATTACTAGAACTTGCAGGCTGAAAGCAGCTGAATCCTTCGGCGCCTGACAAACGGGCGCTTCCACGTGGGCACGTGAAGTACGATTTCGATTTTATCAATGATCATCAGTTGGATTGGAGCTTCCAGTCCATGTCAGCCGACTCCTTGTTGGCCACAGGTTTTAGATTTGCAGAAATGAACTCATTCTGCCCCTCTCCAGCAATAACATTGGATCACAAGACAGCACCGTCTATAAATCGATTCTCTTGTAAGCAACTATTGAGATGTGTACTTGGCACAGGTAATGTACCTTGTTAGACGTTGCCCACCCAAAGACAAGAAACGGAATCTCTTTGTCATGATCTGCAGTACAGACGAAAGAACACCTGGAGTCACTCATCTACTGGCGAAAGTCAGGTACCAATTATCAACCACTACTCTCTTGTCTACCAGCTCACAAGAGATATCAAGGCAATCTAATGTGTGTTGCGAGTGACCCAGAAACTCTTTGCAACCTCAGCAACCTCACCTCCAAATCAAAACCAGGGAAACGTACAATGGTCCTGTTGAAGACAGGCTGTAGGAGTAGGCCCACAGCATCCACCTTCAAAGGAATCTCCAGAAGAAACAGGGTATCAATCACTTTAGGTTTCCGCGACCCACAGAAGCATAGCTACAGTAACTCACTGCCTCCCTCCAAAATCTTTTCCCATCCAGACAGTTGGTTGGACCATGGAGTAAATCAAAGCTTTTAGATGAAACTTCCTGATGTTTCTAAACTAGTTCAGTTCTGAACATGCAAGATTGAGGCAAAGCCACGGTTATCAAGGTTGTATCACAAGTGAACAAACAGTTCGAAATAGTATGTGCTGTTCACTTTGTTCAGGTGCGTGAAACACAAACACAGTGCAAAATGCCCTCCTCCTCCTTGGAGGCATCCTTGAGTTCATAGCCTCCATAAGGAAAATGCAACGGCAAAACCGCAAAGTCTTCTGGCCTTGCGGTTTTGCCCGTTGCATTTTCGTTATGGAGGCCAGAAGACTTTGCGGTTTTGCCGTTGCATTTTCGTTATGGAGGCTATGAACTCAAGGATGCCTTCAAACGCATGGACCAGGGGAAATATCAATATCAATATCAATAATAGATCCCATTGTAAACTTTTGAACTCCGAGAAAAGAATTTATGGATGACTTCGAGAGGCGAGCAGCCAATTTTTATGGGATGTCTTCCCATGGGCAAAAAAGTGGAAAAGAAAATTTCCGTACCCACATCCAAGGTTCCTCGAATTACCCATAAACGAATTCATGGTCCAATTATTAATTATTACTGTCTGACCATACGACTACCCATGAAATTTGTTACTAAGTCTACTCCTGTGCCCATAATCATCCAGCAAAAACCCCACTACTCTGTCAAATTTATCCAGGTTTCGCCGATTTGGCTTACGTAAAATTACGTGATAAAATTTGTGCAAGAGTAGACCATGTGCGATTTACCCATGAATCTTCTGATCTAGTCAAGCAAGCATGCAACTGCAAATGATGATGCAATATAGAACGCTAGCAGATCGTGGACGATTGAAGTTCGTTGAACTTGGAGAAGATACTACAGATCCTCAAATATAGGAGAATTGGCTGTGTATTGAACCACTCCAGTAGATACGAAATAGAAAAAGTAAATAGTCCTTGGGTTATAGGAAAACTGGTGGTGGTTTGAGTTCTGGACCCAATCCATTGGGTCCGAATGGCTCCTCTCTGATCTGCCACAGTTTTACAACCCTAGAAACTGTCTTTTGGAACTTCTTCTTAATCAATCTATACTTAGACGACAAAGAAAGCACAGAAGAGTTGGTCTTGATATCATGGCTCTCGTTAGGAGTCAAAGATAATCTTACAAATATTTGTAGCCGCGTGGCCGCATTTGTTCTTCATGTTCTCTTGCCATTTTTAGGTAGAGTATGCAACGGTTAGCGCTGTTGCAGGATAGATGCCTTGAATAATTTGGGAGGGGCTCTGAAGGACAAAGTATATGGAGGAAGTATAGAAGTACATAAGGTTAATGGTCGAGAGGTCTTTAGAGGTGGTTATGATTCTACAGTCAATGGGCTAATACTATTCAACACGATGGCGGTTTTATTATATCATAAAGAGAGTATTATTTGTCAAAAGTTAGCATGGAAACTTGACCAGAGATTTTATGTAGAAAATACTAGAAACTACACAATTACGAGAAGGCTTTTATGTAGAAAAGAAAGTCAAAGTATGAGCATGAAAAATATGACAAAATAAAATGAATTACTTTAGAAAATTAAAATTACCAAATATGTCAACCTCAAAGGGCTTAGCCGTGAAAAGCCATTCATTTAATAGACCAACAGAATGATCATCTTGTTAGATGTCCTATTTTCTTCACTCGGGATCTATATTGTAGTGGCACGTAAACTGAATCGCTTTATTCGCTCGACTTCTTTCTTCAAATTATCATCTGGTGAAAAGATTATCAATAAAATATTGCTACTCTCTTTTACATAATAAAAACCTGGACTTTAGTTATGATGTCTAACATCCCATTCTTACATACTACTCATTCGTTTCGGAGTTTCATTTTAGACCATGAAGGACTATCATTATACTTATAGTGATAATCCGGGATTTCATTTGGTAGTCATATGTTGGAAAGATCAATTCCAAACAATTTTTATTACTTTAAAAGCCTTCATTCATATCGATCTAACCCTTACCACTGCACTTATGGTTACAAAGATGATAGAGTTAGTTTAACACTAATTAGTTATTATGGGGCTGGACTCTTGCTTCACAGGAACCAAGGTCTATCCTCAGTGCAGAGTACTGTATAATAGTAAACTCCGAGCAGAGCCTTCGTCAGGTTCCCGACGCACGTGAACGTCTCCTCAGTACAGAGTCGTACAAAATGGCGAGAGTGGCCGACTCGTCAGCAGAACCTCGGTGCAACATGAAAGTCACACAAAAGCATTAATTATTGGGTTGTTCGGATCCTGGTCAGAGAGAGAGGAAAAGAGGCACAAATTTCTGTACAATATCAGATACGGTCTGAAGACTCCCTCCAACTCCCTCTTCGATCCATCGCCAACACAGCATGCAACTACAGAAGAGAGAGCTGAACTGTCGTTGGACCCAGATCACATCTAATCCATGAGTTCGATCCTCGAAGCGTTACGATATCTACATCAAGAAAGGGCCACTCTATCCGTGAGTTCGACGAATCTACAGTACACCATGTTGTGGCTATAAGGACATAACCAATGTCTCGTTGCCAGGAATACTTGAACTGCATGCACGTGATCTTGGAGTATCTCAAAGAAATCTAAAGATCTGGACGGTTTTAGGGGGAGATGTGGGGCAAGGTACTCTCATCAATCGAGTACACGCGTAAGACGAGTGTCGGTTTGACCAATTTTTCGGAATTTTTGACCAGGCAGAGGAAAGAAAGTGAATCTTACACATGCTCCCTCGTCAGCAGGAACTCCCTTGTCTCTTTGTTGTGCATAGATACAAGAGTGCTTGTGGATGTTATGGCAGCTTCTAGGGTTGCCTGAATAACAGACTCCTATTTTCTGTGAACCTGGTTCACAGTCGGTCCAGATAATGAAGAATCCATGAGCTTGTGTTATCGATTAGTCTCATAGAAATCTCGTGCAGATACCGACATGACCTTAATTCCACGCTCGACGTGTGGATCATGCTACAATCCAAGTTTTACGACCAGGAGTAGGACGCGTGATAATCGTAGATGCGAATTTAAATTACAAAGATCATTGATACTAATTACTTGTTTTACAGCTTTCTTCTGATGGAGTCGACTGGGTATGACCCATAAGCTGTACTTAATCAGAACTGTTTGTGGTCCGATTGAACAAACGACTTAGAGAACCAACATTGCCAAAGAACACTGGTGGAAAGCTCCTTTCACCGGCCCTTTGGAAGCGACAAAAACAGCTTTGGGTACACATGCACTGCAGAAGATACTGGCAAAATAAAATCACAAGGCAAAGCGAAACAATTCGGTGCCTTACAATGGCCTCCCGAAACAACGTCTGCAAGATGAGAAATAAAAGAAGCTCAGCAACAATCAAGCCCTGATAAAGGAGTAATTAATACACCAGTAACTCATTGCATCTTTACTCTCGACACTTTCAAGTACAAAAATCGTCTGCATAGGTGAAATATGTGCTCAAGTGCGAAGTCCATGATTACATGAACATCAAATCTGTTCTACCGACCAGTTGTCTTACTGGCCACAGAAACGAGATTAGATGACCCTCCCTGGAGAAACAGTGCTGGCGAAGGCATGGGCTCCAAACCGGGAAGCATCAGTTGTGTTCCGATAAATATCAAGAAAACTTGAGTACATGAATCCGGTAACGGTGAACAACGGAACTCCATATAAGGCACTATACGTTCTCTTTCGAAACAAACTCAGACACAACGAGTGCCTCAGTTGCAAAAAAACGTACGTACACCGGATAAATACAAGCAATTGTCCTCCGAAAAAATTACTAGACACAACAAGTGTGTGACTCGGGTTTTGGAGCGGCTTTCTTCTCCTGCACACTTGGAGCATTCTTGACCTTTATTGGTCAAACTATCTTTCTGCACACTGCAGGTCTACACCTCTGACCCTCAAGGAGAGACTGTACAACTTTTTGAAATTAAAATTCCCTACTGATCACTCCATAAAGGGGAGGGTACCGCCCGCGGACAAGATTTGTTGCTCCATCTGCAGACCGCAAATATACATTAAAATCTTCGATTTAATCAGCGATACCAGCACAAATACACAAATGGAATGACTTTTCGAAAAGAAAGGGACTGCGGCATGATCTTAACCTGGAGCATGAGATCCAGCTTGGTTTTCACGAGGTAAAATTCGCTCTTCACCTGCACCAGGGCCTGCCGGCACCTGCATGATGCACGACGTAAAAAAAACGTCCCGTAGGGTAAATATCTGGACCACTAAGATATAGAGGCAAGTATCCATTCAATACCATTCAATCGACAACTGTGCACTTTGATATATAATACACGTCGACCAGAACATCCAAGCCTCGGAGTACCAGGCGAACGAGGTACGCTGAGGCCAGAACCCTTACCCTTCTCTGTTCTCTTCCTCACAGCATGTCCGGAAGGTGATGCAGGCAGTTTTAACTCTCTGGGCACCAATACTACAACACAGAGGGGGATAGAGTTAGTGGGGTTGCAATACAAAGACAAAATTCACACCTACCGAAAGACGAGGGTTCCACGCACGCAAATCGAAAATAAAATGCGGTGAGGAAGAACAAAATCATGATAGATTAGTGAGAGGTACCTGGAGCTGCTACCCTTGAATTGATGAACATGCGCATCGACCTTCTTGTAGTCTACAGGTTCCGTCTCACTGTACAGAAACGTCACGAGTCATCTCAGTACCAGGGACAATCACTAGTAACAACAGACCATCTAATGCCGTACAAGGACGTCGACTTCGATATTCTCCTCGCGATCGAACAAGATCACATCCGGAATAACTCAATCGCCTCGGGTGGCTCAGGTTAGAAAGCCGGCCAAGTCAATACATGTAGTGAAAGCTTTTCACACTTAATACAGCAGGGATTGGCATGAAATGAGGGTTCGTACAGCGACTCCGTCAATTGCTCCAGCAGCTTTTCCGAATCCTCGAAAAAGAGAGAAACAACCTCCGACACGAAGTCAGGATTATTGGCATCCTGTAGTAGCTGAAGCTGAGTGAACTGGTCGTCTAGCAACCCCTGCAAGTGCCAAATGACGTGTAAGAAGAGTAGTACGTGTCCGAAAAGGAGATTGGGCACAGAAACATAGTGGTTTTGACATCTCGGGGCTGATCCGATTAAGTAAGTCGGCCGGAGAGGATGAGATACGCATGAACAATTTTTGTTAAACCTTGAACATCTAGTTAGATGAAGCATTCTAACTACAGACTGTGCTGTCGTACTGCACCATTCAAGGATTCGAGGTTACTACTAACAATTTCGTGGCCGAAAAATATTCTCAATTTTTTCCTGAAACTTTGCTGGATACTAACTCTTCAGTTTCGAGAAGAATCTGCACCTAAAAATTCTTTTCTACAGGAAATTTGTCGTATTGCAGCCACCAGCTAGAACAATCAAACGAGTTCAATACTCCCGATCGACCAAAACTCCCATCACATTCTTAACGAATGGCAGACGTAAGTGTGGGACAGTCACTAATCAGACGATGCACTGCGCGCAACACGATGATCTGAAAACCCATATACACGCGGAAAGTGGATAGACGAATCCCCACCCCACACACTAATAAATAAATCCATGTGCGACGATTCTTCACTCCATTCATGATTACGCAATTTCAAATTCACCACTTCTGAAGAGTGAGGGAACGAACCTCCGCAAACAAGCTATCGGTGAACTCGATGAGCTGCTGCTGCAACCTGGTAACATCCATCACCGGGGAGCCGCGCGAGGAACCTCCAATACCCTCCTGCTCTCTTATCAAGCCACCACTACAGGTTGTGCCACCTGCTCCGTAAGGAACACTACTACTACGGCCAACGTCCCATGGTGCTGCTGATGAGACCGAATCCGCCGTAGAGATACTATAGGGTCTATTCGTTAGGTCATCGGCACTACCACCTCGAAGAGTTCCTCTATCTCTGTCTACGACACCACTCACCGATGTCACGCTACTACTCACCGATGCTGGCAAAGATGTTACAGAACCTCCTCCCCCTCCTCTCTGCCCCTCCGGGAGGTGCGAGGAAGCAGGCGACGCCGGCATGGAATTCCCGCAACTGTTCTCTCCCTCCCCTCTTCTTCTCCTCCCTCCTCGCCCCTCCCCGACCTCCGCTTCTCTCACCTCCACTCTTTCTCTCTCTAGGTCACTTCCTCCCTCCCCTTCACTTCAACCTCCCCCCCTTTGTCCTCTGTCCCTGCACTACTTCCTCTGCAGATCCGAACCCTCCCTTCCAACTCCCTACCTCGCAGACAAACAAATCCTCTCCTCCTTCTCTTTTGCAGCACGCACCGTCGCGTTCTGCCCTTCCCAACCAGTCTTTCTGCAAACCTCAACTTCTACTCGAAGCCTTCATTCACTCGTCGCCCCCTGCCTCATGCCTTCTTCTTCCCCTCTCGCGCTTACTCTCCCGCCCCTCCCCGCCTGCTTTCCTTTCCTCTTCCTCCCTCGCCCCGCTCCGCGCTCCGCACAGCCAGCAGCAGCAGCAGGCCCAGGCAGACAAGTCTGCAACGCCCCTCCCCTCTCGCTACCGAAACCTACTGCGGAGATGAGATAGCTCCTCCAGATCCCTACCCTGCGCTGTGCTGTGCTCCGCTGTGCTTGATTTTGCTTTTACTATCTCTGTCCCTGCTTGTTAAGCTCTTGCTTTCCTCCTCTGTTAAGCCTCGCTTTCCTAGAGCCTCTTCCCCTCTCTCTCTCTCTTGTTCTGATTCCTTCACTCCTAATCACACGAGATCTACCGTGCCCATTTCACCACCCTTACTCGTCTCTTCACGCATCAAGCCTGACCTGGGGTTGCCTTGCCCCTTCTGCTCTCTTTGTCTGACTCTCCCTAGCCCTGACCTCACCCAATTCAAACAATGCACACTCCTCACCTCACTCAATCACTCGAAGACAAACATAAAATCACTCCCTCACTTCTTCTGTCCTCAGTCTCCCAACACAACAGAACAGTTTCCCCCCTCAGGTCAGGTCAGGTCAGGTCATCTCAGTTCTGTCTATCATCACACGACGACACTCAATCCCCGCCTCAATCGATGGATATTCCGATCCTGCTGTGGGCTAATCTGCTGCTCCCAAACAAACAAACAAAAAATACCTCCAATCCAACCTCAGATCAAAACTCTTCTTCAATGTGATGGAGGGGAAAAGAAAGGAAGGAAAGAAGAAGGATCGTGTCGGGGGCGAGGCAATGAACGAAGAAAGAAAGGAAGGAACTGCGATCGTCGGCGCAGACCGGTTCAAGTTCTAGTCAGGTGTCCAGCTCACCCGACGGGACAGGTTTTGCAGACGCGGGGATTACTTCACTAACCGCTGGTAGAGTTAGGTCATCAAGCTTGAGGGGGATTGCTCTAGTGCGGTTCGGTGATCTGACAGCCAGATTGGCGGCATTTCTGCATCGGCCTTACTTGGGAATGGAGATAGTGAGTGACTTGAATACGGGGAAGAAGAGACAGCCCGCAGGGCGACGCCCAATGTCAGCTTCACACGTCACAGTGAAGTGCAGATACGCGCGATTCGAGGCCCCCTGCCGCAGTACCTTTGCGCCCGTCATAGCCCGCCATGTCATCATGTACGGTCTATCTCTGACGCTGCTATCTCTAACTCATGTTCACAGCATTCTACCCACACGTGTATGATTTTTCCGCTTCCATCATCACGCTATCATTTCCGCTCTTAAGGTCTGTCCTCTCCAATGTTTTCTAAGAACCGGGGAAGTTTACCATTCACCTTGTCGGCAACTCTGAATATTAAACGGTAGCGCCACCCTTAGCAAAACCGGCGGGTGGACCGGAGAATAATCGCCTCCACCTTAGATCACCGCAGGACTTGGCTGAGATAAAGCAGAACAGAGAACCAAAGCTACCGGGAAAAGACTTCTGGATCCAGATCATTGTAGACGGCCGGGGCTGGGAAGTCTACCGTTTAGTTTCCCCTATTGGCCGAAGGGAACTCTTAGGGGAGAAATGTAATGGTAGAAATTCGATATGCATTTCTTCCCGTCATTCCATTCCTTTACAGGGATTTCCACACTTACAACTTTGTCGTGGGAAACGGGTATTAACGAATTAGCTTTTGTATCGTGCAAAGGTGACTTTCTCGCTACGACTCTCGGAACTGCGGGCTGCGGTTAAAAGTCAGTGGGATAAGGTGGGGCGGAGTAGTTTACACCAAAGAATGGTCCGCAGTGAATTGGCCCAGGTAAGCAAGCAAATCAGAGAGGCAAAATTGAAGGGGAATTATCCCCGGTGTCCAGGGTACTTGACTTCCGCGCTGTCTGTTTTCTTGTAGTTCCTGCACCTGTTGCATATCCTGAGCTAGATCTTTGGACCGGAAATGAAGGCGACAAATAGTGCACCTGTTTTCGTGTGCCCAGGGTCTATGTGCAAAGATTCTCGTGGTGATAGTGTAGAGTGCCCCACCAATCTGATCTCATGGCACTCCCTAGTTAGAATCCATCGAATTGTTTCCTCCGGAATATTTCCGTAGTCGGGTATCTTCTCTTTGCATATGGTGATAGTACAGTATGATCGGCTCATCATGTGCGAGAGGACTTTGTACCACCCCATTCATTCCCCTTCCTCCAGCTGCTCAAACTCACCAACGACTCTGGACGTTATCTGTTCAAGCAAGCAAAGCTGTGTACCACCTTCTCAAGCTTCAAACTTCACCATACGCCCACATCTTCATTCGCAGCCCTGCAGTGATCTTCTGATTCCCATCCTACGTGCTGATCATAAAAACTTTACCTTTACAAGGTACTCGAGAGGACGGTCTTCGGAGCGAACCCCACCTAGACATTTCTTCCCATGAAGCAACAACAATGAGAAGGGGATGATCCCCATCCAAGTTCGGACCAGTACCCATATCCTCCGTCTTTGTTTGTCATGGGTGGACCCAGAAAAATCCTGATGTAGATTAGCTACATCAACACTGAGTTGATGACATACGAAGCATCATATGCATCTTTCCAATTTATGACGGACGAGGGTTTCCACACGTCTTTTTGGTCCTCAGAGTAGTTTATCTTCTCTAGTGCTATGAAGGTGGCTGGTCACCTCATGCCCCTAGCATCAGTGATGGACCTTTCAAAAATGACAAAGCTACAATGCAGCTACTGTGCAACCCTGTCTAAAGGTCAGCTGCTCAAATATTTAAACATCTTCAAGAATCTTATTCCTGAATGGGAAATCGAGTAAATCTTGCTTTCTCCGTGTTTAAACATGTATTTGATACTTTTCATCCGACTTGTAGGCTGTGACATACAGGTAATCCCACCAAAAAGTCGTCACGTCATAGAAGTCCCTAACATCATCGTTTGCTACGCGTGCTGACCGTGGATCTTTGGCAAATGCTTCATTTCTCACGAAAATTTCAATCTTCCTGTAATTTCTCCACAGAGCATCTGTACATGATAGCTCTCCCTAGGACCCTGAGATGTACCACACAAGACCCAGTATCGGCTGAATTCAAAGTTTACCCTTCACATAGCTGTGCGCCAAACACTTCAGGGACGTACTCGGACGTGTGCGGCCCTTTCTTGCTTGAAGCATGACAGCATGATCCCTTAACCATGTTGATAGACATCTTTAATGCGTCTTTTAAACTGCAGGACAAAAAGAAAAATAGCATAATAGCTTCGGTGACCCATAAATCTGCCAACTTTATGGCTTGCCTAAGGTTTGGATTGGAACGACCCCACAACGGACGTCCTCTCGGTAGTGGGTCCAATGTTTACATTGATTAGGTAGTAAGGTGAGCGGATAGAGCTGATTGATCCCTTAACAGCAAAGGAGAGCAATACCCTTCTTCTAATTTGGTAGACGGAGGGGTATGTTGCCGTAGTTCTCGTCTGATAACTGTAAGAATCTAAACAACCTACTGGACACTCGTAAACCAGATGTGTCTTTCCTTCGTTCATGAACCCAGCTCCTGCGCTTTTAGTCCCACGTCCTACTCCACTTTTATCCGATGTGTCTTTCACTCATGAATCCAACTCCTGAGCTTCTCCACTCTTCGGCCGGTTGTGGTCTTCCCTGATACCGTCATCCTCTCTGCAATTTATGGACATACCTATTCTTTCTTCCAGACTTATTGCCATAGACAGCTGCATGGAGTTTTATTCTATGGCGACTTTTGTCGCAGCTGACACTCGAGTTCTCAATGTGCCTGCCATCTTGATTCTGTCTCTAGTCTCTCTCTAGGCTTTCTAGGGTGCCTGTGCTTCCTTGCAGCGTAAATTCAGACTCGATGTCGTTACTCTCGGGGGCTAATACCATCTTACATGGTAGAGATGCTATGTCAATTTTACCATCTCACTTTACTCCGATATTGACCAGAAGATTTCTGGAAACCTGGTCTTCTTCATGTCGTGTCGGTCTCTGTTATTCTCGCTTTCCTTGTGCGAACATTTCTTCACCATTAACTGTCGCGGGAACCCTGCTCTCTTCATACTCCAACCCCCTTCTTCTCCCTTGCTAGCTAGAGTACAACTTACCTCTGCTCAGTGTCATGATGATGGCCTATTAACAGAAACGTGGTGTGGTCTGGCGTACATCAGAGAGCTGCGCTGTCTTGCTATTCCATCCACGTCTCATCTTGGGCGATTCCAGACTCTTATATTTATAGAGCTCAACCTTTGTAGTATGTAATGGTCTTTAACCACAAACGAAGCTTCGTCCCTTGTCAGTTCGTGGACTTTCTGTCCGCCAGTTTTGCTGACCAATCCGAATCACTATTCTCGAATTCTTAGCACACCGAGAGCCAATACTGTATCCCTTGGCTGGTCTCGGCTTGACCATGAATTTCGAATGTCTTCCAGGAGTACATGGACATGACAACGACAATTCTAAAGTATCACTCTTCACCAAAATATCTAGTGCCATGCACCAGTCGTCGAGTGAAACTTAAAACATACTCGTGAAATACATATTAAATCATGCCTTCAATGGACACTCCTTTACCAAATACTGATTCGTTGACTGTTCCTACCATCATTTACATTTCTTGGTAAAGTGATAGGAGTCCACATGGATGTCTTTTGAATTCCCACCGTAGAGTTTATCTGGGAATTTAAGCGGATTTTCCGTAGATGCGTCTGCGGATTGTGCTCGCGAATCCCTTAGTAAATGTCGTCTTTCTGTCACTGAAATTCGTCATTTCTGCACTGGTTAGAACCAGAAATGATCAGTCCACGAACCGCATGTTGAACGTGAGTGCCCATAACCTCTCGTTATTTTCGGCTGTCCCTCGAACTCGCTCAACGCACTTTCTCGTTTACTCTTCGAAAGTAAATGTGAATAACCGCAATCGGGACCGTTCCTCATAGTATTCCTGTTCAAATGTGATGAACCTTTTACCGGTCACTTTCAAGTGACCGCCAAGAGTTTCATGGGATAGTTACGTTTTACTCCTTAGATTTTATCCTTGTAGTGTTTGATGAGGTTTTCTCCTCCTTTTAGTACCTTACATGCATCCACCTCGGTGAAGTCCATCACATCTGGGAACTGTCGATATCCAAGCCATCTTGGGAATATTTGTTGGTGGTGGACAGAAATGCGAGCCACGTGAAACCTGCTTCAAACGTTGTCACACTCGCATATCTTAGGGCTGGACCGCACTACCGGTTTGGTTCGGTTATCACCATACCCTATCTTTTCCACCGGACGCATATCGAACGAGTTTCAAACGGGTGTCCAAGTTGTTTTCCATTTTCCCCAGTTTGGGGTCTGGCCCCATTCTACCTCTTTTGTCTCTCCCTTCCCTTGTACGGCTGGATGGGGTTTCTCCATCTTCTTCTCGTGTTCCATGTGGTTGTCTTCTCTCTGGTGGAAGGTATATTTCAATTTGATAAAATTTAATAATTTGAAAATCAAAATAATAATTTTTCATTGTGTTTTACATTTTAATTTTTATGTTCATTTATACCATATTCAAACGCTCATGGCATGAATGACAAAGACTTGCAAAACCAAAAAATTTATATAAAATTAAAAAACAGAAAAGAATCATAAGAGTTATATTCCCTAAGCAAATTATGCCATAAAAAGGCATCTAAGAACAAAAGTCGATGGTTATAGTGATCACAACAATTTTTATGCCTTTTCAATTGCGGTTTCTGCATATACCACAAAGAAGCTACTATGAAGTGATTCCAATTTTATTTGTGGAGTCAATTACAATAGATTTCTTTATATATATATATATATATATGTTTAGAGGTTGTAAGACAACTTCTCCGAAGTACTGAATAGCTTGCAATCCAATATTTCTTCAAGTAAGAAGTACTTAAGATACAAGAAGTCAGCAAGATCAACTCTGGAGTCATCATTTTCCCATCCTATTCTTGAGTCATCAATTGTTGCTCTATTGTGGAAGGCAAAGTTAAGGCCTCTACAAAACTGTTCAAACAATGGAAATTAAATTTACATTGGTACACAGCACTTCTTTTGAAGAGTATACATTATTAATCATTTATTCTTAGAATAATGGCTCTCCTATAGAAGTCAACAATACTAATAGTGATGAGTCTAAGTGATTTTCACAAATTGTCCCATGTTGGTGCAAGCAAGCTAATGCGGCAATACTAGACAAAGTTAATCTCTATATGATGACCCATGGTTGCAAAAAATATAGGAGATACTATTAACCGCCTCGACAAAGAGTTTCCCAATGGAGCTCATCAAGTTGCAAATATTATCCACTTCCAAAGACTCCATGATCTCAATCATCCAAATGCTCAAGCCATCAAGGCAAGATCATGTGTGTCATTGAGAAATTATAAACTTTTCGTACTTCCTTGTTTGTTGTATCATCACAATGTTATCAATTTGATCATTTGATAGAGGTCTTTGCATCTAAAAATTCACCAATATGTGTCAACCAAGCTTTGAAGGCTACTTTGTTGTTGAGAAACAACCGTAGTCAAGCCTTGTAATGAAAAAAATTTGTCTTTTGCTTTGGCTACAAATGCAATGATTGCATGGAGAAATCTTTCTTTGGTGCACACACTTGCCTCTTCTCATTCAACATTGCCTATAGCAAGAAAATTTGATTTTCAACCAACCACTTTGTCAAGGAGTACATTAAGATCAACAAATGTTGGCAACCTTTAAGCATGTTGATTGCATCTTGGTAATCAAGGTAGCATAATGACATATGACCAAGTAAAGCAATCAATGTCAATTAGAATTGACCTTCCAGAGCTAGCTTGCAAACACACTATATAACTAGATCTAATTGGTTCAATTTACACCAAATGCAAAAAATCCCATGTGGACAATGATCTTGAAAACATGTTACAAGGCCTTGAACTTTACAAATCATCCCCTTGCACCATTTTTTGACACAAAAATATAGTTCTTTCTTCACAAGTCTAAAATCACAACATCAAGAAACTACTTAAGCACATCAAAACATATTTTTACTTATATATGGCTCAAATATTAGAATTACCATCAAATAAAAGTTAACTAGCATACTCTCTCCATTCAAAGCTTATAGGGATATCCAAGTAAGACATGCCTTGATGACTTGAGCCATCTTATTCAATGGAAAAAACACACTTCTTGTAGTGCATCTGATAAGATTTGAAGTGCATTGCATAAAAGACACAAGTACACTCAAAGATAATAACATCACTACAACCTCCATACACCAACATACTAGACTTTTCTTGAATATAATCCATCAAACAAGCTACCATGCAAAATGATATGCTAAATCCAAAATACTTGAAACAAACCTCAAAGTGCCAATGTGTCTCGATGACAATTTCATACATATTGTATTGACCAACTTCACCATTTCTTGGACTTGGTTGCTCCAATTTCTTGAAAAACTTCAAGGCATGTTCACAAGAGATGGAATAAAAGCTATCATGAATTGCTTTTGAAAACTATCATAAGTTGCAAAGTATCAAAATAGTTTGCCAAATGTACTACTACTAGTGTGGGTTTGGGTATTGTTTGCAATAGATAATGTAACAATATGGATTTTACCAACGAGTTAGTCAAGGCTAACTAAGGAGCAAATAGGCCAAATTAACCCAGAATATTCTATAAGTATCTAGGAAGTTACTTGGTACCTTCCACATATTGAGTAAGGTGCATGCCAAGCGGTGACTTCTAGGAGGAAGCTTCTTGGGAAGCTTCCCGGTTAACTTGGCTTGCACTCCAAGAAAGTGGCTTAAGGAAGCCTCTTGAGAAGCTTCTCAAGAGCCTTGTATGCTCCCTATAAATACCAAACTAGAAGAAAATTCTAGGTATTTGGAGTTTCCTTCATTCAAGAATCTCAATGTCATCTTCACTTTCTATTCTCTTATTTCCCTCCTTGGTCTCAATCTTTTACATAAGTATCAGAGTAGGAATGGGATCGATGGATAGGATTTATAGACCACCAAATCCATTTCCACCAAACCATTGGGATTCTTGTGTTTTTATACTACCCAAGCACCATTTCATGCAATTCATCACCTCATGCTTTGGGCAGAATTTTTTTAATGCAATCACTTTGTTCGAGGATCCTTGGTACTTCTTGTAGTAACTTATGGAGAAAAATGGACATGTTGCATCTATACATTAATTTAGATTGGAGGTAGTGTGATCGAGTAGTAGTAATGGCCGCAATGCCCAACGTTATCATTGTTATACAACAAGAAATTGAGCACCTTACTCAATTGTTGGATAAACAAGACCATCAACGATAACAACACATGGAGAGAGCACCTCTTTGAGAAGGAGGAGTGCAAATCTGATTTCCAAAACCTAAATTATTTGATTGCAAGAATCTCTTGAGCATAATGGATAATTTTGTATTTGACTATGAATATTATTTTGAGGCTACAAATCTTCAAGATAAACAAAAATAGATTCTCTTAGCTTCAAGCCAATTGGATGGAGTAGCACTCCATTTGGGCAATTTGTTGAGAACGTCCATTCTTGAGTGGAAAATCAACAATGTGATGTCCAATTTGGCGACAATAAAAGTAATTGCCATTTTTCATAATATTTCCCCATCTACTATACCAAGTGGTCTTTATTGGATGACATCAATTTCTATTAGTGCCAACTCCTCCACCTGTGTTTAATGTGTTGGTAGGTATTGTGAAGGTTGAGGTCAAGACCAAGTTATTGCAACCAAGGAATCAAAGCGCTCAACCAATTGCATGGCTTCTTCCAAGTGTTTTGGCTCTTGCATAGTCACTTCCAATTTGGTTGGTGACTTCAAGCCCATCACAAATTGATCTGAAGCTTCACCATCCAATATATGTGGAATTTTCATAATGGTGTTTTGCAATTGTGTGATATAGCTTATTATAGAACCAATTTGTTTCCACTTTGCCAACTTATCTCATGCAGCTTGTGTAATATTTATCACTTGAAATTGCCTAATTATTGCTTCCTAAATTCTTCCCATGTCAAGATTGGCATAACAAAATTCTTTTTAGCTTGCTCCATTTAGAATCTCCACCATAGTTTTTTATGGAGTGAAATCATCAAGGAAACAAGGAGTCCCAATAGGAGATATCAAGCCTTGAAATCTTCTATTCCACCTGAAATCTTGTGTTCCTAATCTTCTAGCCACCTATTAGGAACTTGATTAGTTCCAATGGGATTGAAGGCTCGACATATGTAAGTTTGCTTCACTTGCAAGGTATGATATCTAATCATGGTTGTAAGATTTTGATTGATTTTGGAAATTCTAAGAATTGCATATCTATGCAATTAGCAAAGGAATTATGTATTCTTATCAAACTAGTAATTGGAAGTAGATTGATGATGGCAGATAGTAGAAAGAGTTCTTCATTCTATACTTCATCTTGTTACTTCCAAGATTGGGAGGGAGTATTTGGAGTGTATGAGGTTTGTAGTAGCATATTTGCCCTATGATGTCATTATAGGTCTACCTTGGCTTGAACATCAAAGGTTCAATTTGATTGGAATCGATGACAAATTCAAGTTTAACACCAAGGTAGGAATTTCCAATTAGGTTGTTTGGCACCTTTGAGTAGGACACCTAAGAATAGTCAACCCCAAGAGGAAAGTTTATCAAGAAAGTAGCCAAAGAGCAAGCTTTGAAGGAAGATAAGTCCCAAGATGGGAAGTTTGTCAATGAAGCAATCATAGAGCAAGCTTTGGAGGAAGATAAGTTTATTTTTGCGGTGTGGATCAAGATGATAGCGCATGGAGGATCAAATTCTTCACCAAGTGATGATTGATCAAAAAGTCCAAGAGTTTTTAAATGTGTTTCTAGATGATTTGTTGAATGGGTTACCCTCTGATTGTGGGCCTTCAAGATTGAGTTATTGCCATGAAATACTCCAATGAATGGACCAATCTATCAGCTCTCACCAAAGGAGTTGGATGAGCTCCAAACAACATTGGTAGAGTTATTGGAGAAAATTTTCATACAACATAGTACATCTCCTTAGAGAGCATTGGTACTATTTGTTCCAAAGAAGGATGGAGGATTTCGCTTATGTATTGATTATAATGGCCTCAATAAACAAAGAATCAAGAATGCATATCATTTGCCTTGAATTGATGACTTGTTTGATCAATTGAGTGATGCATGATACTTCTCCAAGTTGGATCCTCAAAGAGGCTATTGGTAGATTTCCATTGACAAAAAAGATGTACAAAAGATTACCTTTTGCACAAGGTATGGGCATTTTGAGTGGAGAGTTATGCCTTTTGGGCTCAATAATGCTCCAATAGTCTTCACGGATCAGATGCCTTGGGTGTTGGATGGGCTATTGGATTGGTATGTGGTGGTGTTCCTGGATGATATTTTAATATACAGCAAGATAGAGGCGGAACATGCAAATCATGTGCAAGAAATCCTAAGACGACTACTTCATTAGAAGTTTTATTGCAAGAAGTCAAAGTGTGCCTTTTGGCAAAAGAAATTTACCTTCTTGGGTCACAAGATCTCATCAGAGGGGAACAAGATGGAAGAAGAGAAATTCAAGGCCATTATTGGTTGGCCTACTCCAAAGGATACTATAAAAGTACAAGCATTTCATGGATTTGCAAGTTTTTACCAATGGCTCATCCACTATTATGCTCATGGGGCCACACCATCAACCAACTTCTTGAGGAAGAACTCAAGCTTTCAATAGACCACCAAGCACAAAGAAGCATTCTAGAAGCTTAAACATATGGTGTTTGCAAAACCTATTCTTCAACCATATGATCCTGTAATACCAAGAGCTAGCCATTTGATCTAGATGTGAAATTTGGTTTGGTAATATCTAGAATGATGTTATACATGATGGTCAAAGTAGATCAGATATAAGTATCACCAAAAGAGTACTTCTACTAAAAGGGCAAAAACCAAAATAGACTTGAAAACCTTAGAACCAATAGCTAGACATATGATTTAAAGGTGAGAATTGGTTTGGTAATATCTGGAAGGATGTTACACATGATGGACCAAACAGATCAGAAAGAGGTATCACCAAAAGAGGACTTCTACTAATAGAGTAGGAACTAAAATATGCCTGAAATCTTAGAAGGTAATTTTGGAGGCCTAAATGGATGAATTAGGCCTCAAAAATGTGCACATTCCCCTCCCCTCCAACAGAAGAAAGTTTGGCCTTCCCTCCCCCTAGTTTGTCTTGTCAAGAGCTTTCCAATAGTACCTTACCCACGTGATTCTAAGATTCCTATATGAAGATACACTAAAAGATTCCCTCTGGTGAAAGCTTGTTTGACCAACCAGATAGGACCTGGACCAACATGTCACCCATCCAAGTAAGTAATCCAAGGGTGGAGCTTGCTGACATGTTGCCTATTTGTGTGCCTAATCCTATGGTGGAGCTTCCTTGAAGGAGATCCTCTTTGTTTATATAATAAAGAGAAGGTGATCCTTTGGGGCATCGAATGATTGAGTGTGAAATCTGTGTTTTCTCTCTTCTCTTGTCCTCGGAGTATTACAGATCCTCAACTACCTTGTGTGGTTGCTTTTGATGCTTCTAACTTTGCAATTGGAGTTGTGTTGTAGCAAGAATTCCTAGATGGGATACATCCTATTGCCTTTGTGTCTTGTTGACTAAATACATCAAAAAGGAACTACTTTGCTTGAGATCAAGAACAACTAGCAATGGTATATGCCACCAAGTTATGGATGAATTATCTTTTAGGGAGACAAGTGATCATGCAAATTGATCTCGAGCCCTTGTTGCAAACATTACATTTGAAACACATGAAGAATCTACATCATCAATGTCAAACAACTACAATTGTTTGACATCAAACTTGAGAACAAACCCAATGGTTCCATGTCATCCTTGATGCCCTATTATAATGACCTAATTCACGGCATCATCTCATCACGGCAACAATCACAATGGTATTAGTCAACTCTAAAGTCCAAATTGAGTTTAGGAAAGCTTTACAATAAGATCCTTTCTTTCATATGGTACAAGGTCATCTTGTAGCATGCAACAAGGAGTATAACACCTTCTCCTTCAAGGAAGGCCTTCTATTTTTTGAGAATCAGATCTATGTTCTATCCAAACGTGATGTCTAGCTTGTGTGCCTCCAAGAAGCCCATGACTAAACAATCATTGGGCATATTAGTGTGGATAAGACCTTGGGTACCCTCTAATGCCAATGGTGGTGGCCCAACATAGCACAAGATGTTAGAGAGTTTGTCTAATCTTGTGAGAGCTACCAATGCAACAAGGCCAGTGTCAGGCCAGTTTCTTAGTTTGACAATGTCTTCAAGCATCATGGGATGTCTTGTGTACTCATCTCCAATTGTGATCCTTGATTCATTGGAAACTTTTGGCAAGCACTCTTCCAAATACATGGCACCAAGCTTTCTTTGTCCATGGCCTACTCAAACTAATGGAGTAATTGAACGTGAAAATTGCACCTTGGATGATATACTTTGTGCCTTTGTCAACATTCACCATACCAATTGGGATGAATGTCTTACAACTATTGAGTTTATATACAATAATTCCAAACATGCAAGCACCAAATTCTCTCCTTTCTTCCTTAATTTGGGCCAAGATCCACTTATTCCAGATTCCTTTCTTGCTCCTCCTCCATCTCATGTTCCTCATACTTCCACCTTATTGATAAACATATCTCAATCCCTCCAAAAAGCCAAATCTCATCTCCTTGTTGCTCAAAATCATCATAAACAATATGCAGACCACCATCATCATGATCTCACCTTTCAAGTTGGTGATAAGGTCATACTCTTGTCTAGTAACCTACCTCATGCACTTGATACCCAAGTCCATAAACTTGCTCTTAATTAGATAGAACCCTTTGATGTCACCAAATTATTTCTCTTATTGTTTATCAACTTGTCTTGCCTTGTCATATGCATCCACCCTATCTTTCATATTTCCAAATTGAAACCCTTTGTTCTTAATCTATCTTCTTTTTCCTCTTGTGTCCAATCTTCTCCTCTTCCCATACCTATCAATGATCATGAGGAGTATGAAGTCGATCATATCCTTGCATGTCACCACAATCAACAAGGCCATTGATAATATACAAAGTACAAAGTCCTCTGGAAAGAGTGTCCCCTTCATGATGCCACTTGGGAGCCTCTTTCTCATCTCTAGCATGCACAAACAACCATCCAAGGGTTTGAAGCTTCAATGGTGATGAGGATGTCACCAAATAGCAGTGGGGAAATATGTAACAATATGGAGTTTATAGATAGTTAGTCAAGGCTAACAAAGTAGAAAATAGGCCAAATTAACTTAGAATAATCTAGAAGTATCTAAGAAGCTACTTGGTACCTTCCAAGTATTGAGTAAAGTGCATGCCAATTGGTGACTTCTAGGAGGAAGTTTCTTGGTTAACTTGGCTTGCACTCCAAGAAAGCAGCTTAAGGAAGCCTCTTGAGAAGCTTCTCAAGAGCCTTGTATACTCCTTATAAATACTACAGCTGAAGCTCATGCTAGGCATTCAAAGTTTCCCTCATTCAAGAGTCCCAATGTGATTTTCACTTTCTATTCTCTTATTTCTCTCTTATTTCTCTCCTTGGTCTCAATCTTTTACAAATAAGCTTGTGCAAAGCAACCCAAACAAACACCTTTGAAACAAGTTGGTCAGTAATCATCAAGGATACCAATTCTGTAGATTTTGCAAATTGGACTTCTTCAATAACATTAAGTGACTTAATATCTATTGCTCACATTGCTAGTTTTTTCTATATATCTTAGTTCATCCCAATCGGCTATTCTACCTCTTTGCTCAAAACCAACAACCATCCAATGTCTAAAGGAGCTATTAATTGATGTTCTATTTTACAAGGTAGTTGTTGTATATCAATTTATAATTTTTTTACTTAACCATCCAAAGCACAAGGAGATACAACACTAGCCAATAGTGACACATACCAAATTTAAATGGAGAGCACAACTTGAACTACTATCAACTAAATCAACAAAAGAAAGTTGTTATTGCAATAGCAAGAAGATAACTAAATAAGAATGTTAGTGCCTAACATGGGACCCACCTTTGCAAAGTTAATTGGTAGGGTGGTTTGGATCATAAGCGATACATTGCTAGAGAGGATAAGCAGGCAAATGTGACCATATAGTTCATTGTGGAGGAGGTAGGAACTTTTTTGGGTTGCAAATAAGCTCCTCTCACTTCTCCTATTTGCAGTTTATTTGTCATTTTTATGTACATAGTCCTTCTCTTGTAATCTACTTCTTTTTTATATTTGTGTGTTATGTTTGCTATGGGTCATTTTCTAGCCATGTAGTTTCCACTATGCACTTGTGTGAGGCCCTACAAGAGATATACAAGGGCTTCCTTTTTTGGTTTAGATTTTATTGTATCTATTCTTGATTTTTTTCTTTTCAATTATGTATTATGTTCTATCTACTCCATTTAATATATTACTTTATGATGCCTCTTTATTGTTTGCTAGCATAGCTAGTTAGATGGACTACCATATGCAATGTTTCCTTGTCTAGCACCTCATATGTGCAAATAGGAAGAAGATCATGGCATTAACTCTTTTAACACACTCTTATTGTGCTCTAGGTTCAGCTTGATTGTTTCACTTCCATCTCCTTGATTGTCCTTTGGAGGTCCCATTCCATAGCCTCCTCTCCTTACCATGATTCCTTCTCTAGCTCTATAAACCTCCCATTAGTAAAAAGTCAGATCTCTCTCTCAATTCTATATACCTCCACCACTACAAGCTAGATCCCTCCTATGATTCACTTAGCATACCCTTCCATACACTCCACTAGTAACTCACATAGTCTTGCACGGATTGCCATAAGTATGCATTGGTCTGATATAGCACCAAGGGCAAGCTAGATGCCTATGAATGAGGGCAGAGGCTACAACTTCTCCTCCCCTAGACCATCTTTGTATACCGGTCCTTGCTCCTTAGGCTTCACCAAACTACTACTCTTGGTTACACTCTCTAGATCCTATCCAAGCATTCTTACTTGGTTTACCTAGACCTTGCATGTATATTAGAATCCTTGTGTTGCTACGATAGCTTCATGCTCTTCTTCTTATTTTGAGTTAACTTGGCTGATGACCAAGGTAGGGATGTATCTACATGGACCTTATTAGCAATCTCTCCACAATGGACTTTTCTCCTACGAACCCATGGGATTGCATCAAGACACTATGAAACCACCTCTAGGATTAATAGGTTCTTACAAGGAGATTAGTCAACACTTTAGGATGAGTAGACCATATGTGCACAAGCAATAGCTAGGAGGATTGCAAAGTCTATATGGTCCCATTGCACTCTTCAAGAGCATCTTTGCCTTTGTCACTCCTTGAGGTTAGCTAAGCAAGGAAATATAAACATGCATCCCAAGCACTAGTATACTTCTCCATTGATACTCTATTTGCATTATAGAAGCTCCATCCAATGGCCAAGGAGGAGCTCCTCTCTTTCCTCTATGACTATTAGCAAGATGAGAAGCTTTAGTTTACAAAGTCCATTTTTGCTCATGCTTTACTTCATTCTTTGCATTTCTCAATGAGTGGTCTATTAGGTCTATTCTTTGATCACCTATTTGATTGTCTCTCCCCATTTACTCTAGATCCTTGTTCTACTCTTCTCTTTACTTTTCATCAATATATTGCTTTCTAGTGCACCTCATTTGTTTGGTGCATCTTTTCTCCTTGCTCTATCAAAGGAGAAATTTGGTGTTTGCCCTATTTCCATTGAGGATGTATTTCTTTGTGTAGTTTCACATACCATTTTCTTGAAGCTAAGATGCTTGTTTTCTTCTTCTTTTTTATCTCCATACCAATTTCTGATGGCCACTTCAAGGAGTGAAAGATGATTATTGCTAGCACTAGAGCATCCTTGGATCTCCATCTTGACTAGGATGTGGTCCAAGTAGATCTCTCCAATGCTTTCAATACCACTTCTTGTTTGACTTTACATTGTGTTCTTTTCATAGCAAGATATTACATTTCCTCCTTGATTATATTTCCACACATTCTATGGCATAAAAATTTCTTTAATGTATATTCATCATTTACCATAAGAAACTTCACATAGTTACCAACTATCAAGGGTACATGCTAGGGAGACCTCTTTTTGCCATAGCTCATTATACAACTTTACAAGTGTTGCAATTTCTTTTCCATGATATCTCTTTTTATCCTTCTCCAACAATACCTATG
Source organism: Lunularia cruciata (assembly GCA_948567375.1). Taxonomy (NCBI): domain Eukaryota; kingdom Viridiplantae; phylum Streptophyta; class Marchantiopsida; order Lunulariales; family Lunulariaceae; genus Lunularia; species Lunularia cruciata. The sequence goes on along the minus strand of OX419759.1, from coordinate 61,580,324 downwards.
TCTTAGGCCCTTTGGAGGATGCTTGTGCCAATTTCTTTACTTGTGGGGATTTTTCAACCACTATATCAAACAAAGTATGCCAATCATTTGTGAATGTGACAATATTTGCTCTCACTTTGTATGAAGGTGGTCTTGGTAGGTCCAAACACCACTTCATCTATAATTGGGATTGTATGATTGGAGGAGCTAAGCCACCATATCATAAATGGATTTATGAACTCTCATGAGCTCTTTGCTTACAACACATCATAAAATATGTATGATTTTTGTGTAATATGTGGAACAACATGCAATTTATGTCTAGAAACCTTAATAAGGCCAGATGAGAGAGACACAAACACAATTAGAGTGTAATAGAGAACTCCTTATACATGAAGCAAAACTCTTCTATAAAAGAGGAGGCATGGAGCAAAGCTTTGGAGCCTTTCTCCCCACAAGAAAGAATCTTATCTCTATCAAATAATGGCATGTCAATGAGCATGATGGTAAGGGTGTGCATATGCTAATTGATGTTTGCCTAAATCTTCTTGGAGTGATACAATGTTGACAAATGTTGGGAGTGATATGTATGCAAGGCTTGGCAAAAGATCAAGAGCTAATTTTACATGTATCTAAAAGTTGTGGGAAGTTGAATCTACTATTGTTATCGGTGCGAATAAAAAAGGACAACCATGGTGTAAGAACCTGTCAGCTAGGAGGGAGACCTCTTGGGCACATGTACCTATAAAGGTTGATGGTGTAATGGCCTCATGTAGTATGAGACCACATCCTCCCATGGCTATGGGTAGGACTTCTATAGTCTACATTACTCTTGTAATAGTTGTGGAAACATATATGGCCCCTAACAAGGTCAACATATCAAAAGTGAAGTAGAAATGTCCTTGTAGGAGGGCATGTGAAAGCTAAATAGGAAGCTAGGAGGAGATAGTAATGTACTAGGATAGAATAGACTACATATACATTCCCCAACCTAGGAAGTAAGTGAGCATAGGTTGTGGCCTAAACCAATGTGTTGAAGATGAACAAATGGTAGTAATACTCTATTTGTAGTGGATATCCCAACATTCTCATGCCTTCTATTGGGAACTAGAATCTTTGTGGAAATTTTGATGGAGTGAGAATTGCACATGGGCTCCATACCTTGCATTAACAAGTTTGGACTTGTAAACCTAAGGTCTCTATGCAATGTTTGACAAACACTATTGCATAAAGAGACCATGGGGAAAAAAGAATCATTATACATCATACTCACCTTTGATACTATTATTCCTATAGCTTTGGAGATTTTTGGGTATATTTATCACCACTTTGATGGACTACTTAGGGAAGAAGCATGAGGTTCATTGCAAAGGAAAAGAACTATGGTTGTCTCCAAAACCATACTGAACAATTACTTTTAACAAAGAGTTTCAAGGGCATCATAGCACTCTCGAGCCTTGGATCTTTGTAGATGAGCAGCAGCAATGAAGTGCTTATCATGTCTAGGGCCTTCTACATTCACATACTATATACCACTAGAGTAACTTTATCACACAGTCTAGCAACAAATTTATTGGTCTTTTTTAGTTGGTTGTTTTGTAGCCTTCCTTTGTGCACTAGCTTGGAAGTCATGGTTTTGCTTTATTTTTTAAGCTATGCATTGCATTGAGTTTTAGGCTTGATTTCCCTCTAGCACTCCTTGGTGCTTTGTACTATTATTTTTCTTTCCTTCAAGGTATATCTATGTTTTTTTGTTGTGGAGATCTCTCAATACAAGTTACTTAGTAGAGCATACCAAATACTTTATAAACATCAATCTTTGTTAATTATTACCTTGTAGGAAAAAGTTGATATTGATTGAATTTATCCTACTAATTAAGACAAGATGGAATGCATTTAGACCCCAAACCATTATATCTAACAATGTAAAAAGGATGCAGGAAGAATAAAGAGTAGTGTGGTCAACCATTAGAACACAAGTGCATGGTTGACGGATGAGCTCCACACCAACTAACAACTCTCTCTTTTCAAGATGGAGAAGTGCATTTAGACAAGAATAAAGAGTTATTTCCATGAGAGAAATGAAATTTGCAATTGGTGAAAAGTGCATATATCATAAATCCACATCTACTCATTAGCCAACATTGAACCAGTATGATTTGCAAGTGTTTGAAAGTACTCTTGACTATATAATACTCAAAAGTAATTTTATTGTCCATGGTTAATCTTAATATTGAGCCTATTTCCTTTTGTCATCAATTATATCTTTGGTTATGAGAGAAGTATCATTTACTCTTTATATTTGTTATGTTTTCTACAAGGATAGTAGTATCATTATAGGTCTTTAAATATCTAAGTAGTTATCATGTTTTGATAGATCAATTTTTGCTCATGTATTGTGCTTAGCCAATTATCTTTCCTAAAGTGGATAATCAAGAATGATTTATAAGTATATCAAAGATTACTTCTCAAGGTATTCTTCAAGTATAATTTATGAATATATAAGATATTCCTTCCTTATAAATTATGATCTAATGGCCTTATATAGTTGTTTCAAACACATATAGTAGTAATAGATATTGGGAGAATCATATATCATTTAATCATGTGTTAAGTATTAGTAGACTTTACATGATGAAGAAGGACACAAGTGCCAAATTGCTCCAAAGGAAGATTAATTGCAACTTGTTTAGTGAACTACTATATTTTAATATTTTTCTCACCTCTATGAGCATCTTAGTACCCATCTATTTGGAAATTTACAAGAGGTTGTGAGGTTGTATCTCTTGGAATTAGTTCACTCTTAAATATCCACCAAAATTTGGTTGTCTTAGAAAAAGATATTTAGAACACTTTTAATATCATCTCAAGTATATATCCATCATTGGACAACTTATAGAAGTTTGTAAATCCTCTTGGATTCTTATTCTTAACTATAATAGAACTTCCCATAAGAGGGAATCAATGTTCTTAGTTGATTGCCAATATATGATAGGGAAGTCCTTTAAGGAATCTATTGTACCACTATTTTCAATTTTTTAACTTTTCTTTGTTTTGTATAGTAAAGCAAGATTCTTCAAAGTATTACTTTTGGGAAGCATTTGAAATTGTCTATTTCCTCTGAAGTTACTTCCCTAGTGTAACTCGTAACTTTGGAGAACAATCCATAAGTTATCTTGAGGAACTTTTGAGTAAAAATTTCTAGTGACAAAATGAATGAGTTATGTACAATTGGAAGTAGTGTCTCCAAAGCTTCCCATTAAGACCTGAGTTGTAAAGTTTGGCAATATTAATTGAAATTAGAAGGACTTGAACTTGGCATTTTGAACTCAAACCTAACTTCTAAATTTATCTATGGATTCCAAAGTTTGATGAGGACTTTAAAGCTAACCTTGAAATAAGTTTTAAATTCAAGAAAGTAAAGTGATTGCTAGAAAGTGAAGGATCACTTCCTGCACAGCCATGCACAAAGTGAAAATACCATTAGGAAAATTCTTCAAATAGTATGGGATGCATGAGAAGACAACAAGATCTCTTGAATAAATTTTTGGGATGTTTAACAAAGAACCTTAAGACTTCTTGAAGTAGAGATTATCAAGCAAGAACAAACTTTGTGAATGCAAATTGGTCTTTAGAGTTCAATGCTTTCAACTCCAAAGCATATTTCAAGCGTAGCTTGTTTGTAGATGAGAAAGAGAAAATTGAGAAAGGAATTCTAGATGATGCCCAATGAGAGATTCTCAATCCATGCCAACATGATGGCTTTTGGTATTGTATTGAAGTGGAAAAACAAGGAACAAGGAATCAATGTACAAACACCAAAGGTGAACTAATTCTAGATGTTAATCCATTGAGAGATCCTCAAGTTGTTGCACCTGATCTTTCTTCTATAGGATTGGAAAAATGTGGCAATGAATATTGGCAAAGAGATTGATGAGGAACCATAATGCACCAACCCTTTGAAGAATTAAGATGGTCAAGGACTATATAAAAAACTTATTCATGAAGGAGAAAAAGACTATGCAAAATGGATGGCCAGAAAATGACTCTTGAGACCACCCTTTGAAGCAAGGCATTATCTTGGCTATCATGAACTTTATTTTAGTGCAACTCACCACATATCTAATGCCTAATTGGGTACCTTTATCCAAGCACATGTTTGAAGGACAAGCAATTGATTGGATGTACATGTTCCATAGCCATACACAATAGATGTGTAACAAATTTATTGACAAGACTTTGCATTTTAAAGAGCCTTCAATAATTTATTTTATTTTAGTTGGGATTGCTAAGTGGAAGTGAGAAGATATCTTTGGAATGCATTGCATTCAGAAAAGTCTTTGAGGAAGGAGGGAATCAAGATTCTATCTAGGGTTCCATTGCAAAGGATGTCACTTTTTGAGAGAGTGAAGTGGTAGTGGAATGTGCAGCAAAAGAAGCAAAGAAAGGAAAATCTAAAGAGATAGATATCCTAATCAAGGGTTAGGCCATGCAACTTTGGAGGCAAAAAAGGACTTTCAAATATGAATTGTATGGAGAAGATGAGAAAGATGTGTAGGAAATACCTTCAACTTTTGAGACAAAATCAAGAATGACAAGATTCATTCATATGACAAGATTGATGTAATTGCACTTGAGAGCTTTGGTCTAGAATTGAATTGACCATCAAGCAAATTGAATTTACATACCATCTTCAATAGGATGAGCTTTTGAAATTGACAACTAAAGATAGGTCAGTGATGAAGGACCATCCAGTGTGCCTTTGGTAATTTGTGAGCCAACTAAAGAATAGTCTCAACCTCCAAAGGTATATATATATATATATATATATATATATATATATATATATATATATATATATATATATATATCAACATCATTCAATATAGAAGCACAACTCACACATAAGTCATACGTGAACTCTAAAGTACCATAAGAATTAGTTCATTCTTCTACTCAAATCATATTTATACTTGATCTTTCACTCAAAAATCTGCCAACAATCAAACACTAATATAACCAAGCCACATCCACTATAGCTAAAAGGTAATTTGTGAGCCAACTAAAGAATAGTCTCAACCTCCAAAGGTATATATATATATATATATATATATATATATATATATATATATATATATATATATATCAACATCATTCAATATAGAAGCACAACTCACACATAAGTCATACGTGAACTCTAAAGTACCATAAGAATTAGTTCATTCTTCTACTCAAATCATATTTATACTTGATCTTTCACTCAAAAATCTGCCAACAATCAAACACTAATATAACCAAGCCACATCCACTATAGCTAAAAGACTCCATGTGGTGCTCACCAGCCTCTGTTCACCATAGCCAAGAACTCAAAGGCCCATCATTAGAGAAGTGAGCACTTTGGAATTGCACATCAAAGGTATACCTCTTTATTCAACCTAGGTCCCTAGCCCTAAGAATGCTGCTAATGGCACATCCTATGATGCAAATGGTGCAAGTGAAAGTGAGTCCTAATGTGATTAGTAACCCTAACATGAAATCAGACCGCCAACAAGTAGTCAAAGTGTAACTACCAAAATACCTATGACTTTTAACAATAACATTCCAACATTGGATCAAACTAGCTTTGGTACTACAAAATTCATGAAAATTTTCATGCATATATACATCACTATATAGCATACATCATTGTAAATATCATACATTATAGAAGCACAAATCACACATAAGTCATGCATCAATCCTAAGGTGCCACTATTGCTTCCCTAACTGGCGGTTAGGTCCCTCTAACTCTAGATAGCAATCTACTCCAAGTATATAATATGCCTTATGGCGGGCAAAGATCAAGTGGCCGGGTGCTATCAAGCCCCATTCTTAGGTGCCTATCTGCAAGCTCCATTGTTAGTTACCTATCTGTAATATATGCCATATAAAGGGTGAAGTATCTATAGGTCAAGTACATCTAGGACATAACCATTGTCCTTGAGGAACCATTATGAGGAGAGGAGTCAAACATACCAAAAACCATCCTCTCAAACAACTATCAGACACCAACATAGTAGTATCTCCACTAGAAGAGCCACATAACATACACCGCAAGCTTGCATGTACAAGTTCTGAGCTTGGAAGCATAATTCCATCAATGTTTGGGAGGTGGCATGGTGCACAATTTCACACATGATCCTTCCAAACAACACCATCATATCCTTCCAATACAAGGACTCCAGAATGCAAAACCTCACACACTCTTAAAGATAGTATGGCCTTTAGTGACATCAAGTATCATTAGTGCAATTTGCTATATATATACATAGTTACCTTGATAAAGAACAAAAGATCAAGGATCTATAACCTCCTACTCAAATAGAAGAAAAGTATTAGGTAAACCCTTTGTTGAGCAATTGCTAAGTTCTCAAAGGCTATTGGCATCACTTTCCCAAAGATCTTTTCCCATTGAGAACATGCACTCATCCATACATTTGGATCATCCAATCCAAAACTACATTAACATCACAAAGAAATGGCTATATGTAAATCTAGATCTTGTCCATAAAATAGAAAGTAAGGAGAGAAGGATGCTAAGGAGGCTTGCCAGTTGAATTGATAGCCCATGGCCAACCAAGGTAATTAGAGATCCTAGTCTCCCAAGTGGCCTCTTTGCAAACCATACTTATGTAATCCACTCTTCATCGTCTAAACCAATCTCTCTACTAAGCCAATTGTCTCAAGGTGATCTTGAGAGGTAATATAATGATCAATCAATGCCTTGTCACAAAATATTCTCCCAAGAACTTTATACCTTTGATCAATCAAAACCTCAATTGGTACTCCAAAGTGACTAAGAACACAATCTAGGAACAAATACATTGTCCTTCATTGGAGTTGTCAAGAAGTATCTCCAACTCAATCCACTTGTAGAAGTGCTCTACCATAACCAAAACAAAGCAATGATGTTTTATAGTCAATGATAAAGGTTCAATAAAGTCCAAATTCCAATGATAAGCCATAATAAGTAATGGGTGTAACTATTAAATAGGAGCATAAAATGATACCCTAACTTGGTCACAAACCACACATCTGGTAACAAATTGATGTACATTGTTTGCATATTGCACCACTAGTAGGTTACACCATCAAACCGCCCCATTCTTATGATGAGCTTCCTTCATCATCTTGCTAGGTGAGCATTACTTCAAGCCCCAATGTACTCCAATCAATATAAACCTAGAATGGTCATCCTTTGATCGGTCTCTTAAGAATGGGGGCAGATTTCAACTTCTCCTCAAGCTCTAGAAATGCTCTTTCCTGCTCATCTCTCCAAAACCACTCTTGGGTAAGCTTGGTCAGCTTCATCAAGGCCTTGGCAATAGCACTTAATTGTCTAACATATTGGTGATAGAAGTTTGCCAACCCAAGGAATACTTGCACTTTGCTTACATCCACATGCCAAGGAATACATGCAATAGCTTCCACCTTGGTATGCTAAACACAAAGTCCTCTAAGGTAGATAGTGTGATCTAAATACTCAACCTACTTGTGGAAGAATCTACACTTTCAAAGATGTATTTTGAGTCCATGAGATCTTAACCTCTCAAATACTTCCAACAAATATCTCTCATGCTCCTCCACAATAGTGCAATAGACCAAAATGTCATCAATATAACATTGAGCAAAATCAAACCTTGCTAGTATCTTGTCCATGATCCTTTAGAACTTGGTAGGAGCATTTCTTAACCCAAGTGGTAAGAACTTCCTTTGATATAATACATGCTTACATTGATGATCAATAGCCCAAAATGTTGTCTTGGACTTGCCTTACTTCTTGATTGGCAACTAATGATATCTTGATTGAAGATCTAAAGCTATAGGGCAGGTAAGCACCTGCCATTATGTAGGAAAAGGCCTTTGCATGCTGTCCTTGGTGAGAAGTCACCCTCCCACATGCCAAAAATTCATTCCTAATTACTTTCTCTCATGCTATGCTTGCTCACCAAGTGCCAATAGTTATCTTGTGTGTAATGGCTGTTCACAACAAGTGCTATTGGCAGCACATTCAAATCATGGTGGCACTTAAGCCTATACCTCTCATTCTATTAGGACTCCAAATGATTCCACAAAACTCCAAGTGTTGTTCTATCCTCCAACACTTGAGGTCATTCTACACCTCTTTGAGTGCTTCTCATCCTCCTTTGTGACACAAATTTGCTTGCCACCTTGATACCATGTAAATCATTTGGCCATGTAAATCATTTGGCCTATAGACTCATCCTTCTTGTTAGCATTCGGGATCATCCTACATCACTCCAATTGTTGAACATCCTACAAGCATGTTGGCTTGTAAGTATTAGGGATTATCCTACATCACTTTGAGTGTTGCTCCATTCTAGCTTCTAGCATCATTAGTTCAAATACCTCTCCCTTTGATGCACTTTTTTGAGTAAATGAAACATTCTTATTGGTTCTCTAGCACTCAAGCATGATATGATCAACAAAGGAAAATTGTGAAGAAATAAGAGTAACAACATGAAATTGCCTTCTTGACTTTTGGGATGATCACTTCCTTCAATTTTGTATTTGATCTTGTAGCACTTAAGGTAGTTTACAACATTGTCACTTGAAGACTTGTTATCATCATTTGATGATTTTTTGGTATATTCCTTCCTTGAGGTTACCATCTCTCCTAGGTGCAAGACCTTCTTCTAGCATATTGCCATAGGTTGTGATTTCATTGACTTGGTATCTTAAACTTGAGTTTGTGCCAGTCAACTTCCACTTGGGCTCCATACAACTATGGTCTCCCTATTAGTACAAGGTAACATGTCTTTATAACAAGATGAAGGATGATGTAGTCAAAATGAAATGTTATTCCACCAATGGTAGTAGAGACCTTTTTTGACATACCCCATGGTCTCCATCTTGTTTGATCTACAAACCTAAGGATCTGTTGTATATGATCAAAAGTAGTGTATCATAGGTTATGAAAAGTCTCTTCCATCATGTTGTTTACTCTTGATCCTAAATCAATGGGTCTTGACTGAATTAGGCAACCATTGATCTCTATATCTACTTCCATGGAACCCAAATCCTCTAGTTCTATTTGGTCAATAGCAAGGAAGTCAGACTGCCTTCAACTTCATACACACCAAAGGGCTAAGGCTAATTCTGTAACAATATGGAGTTTAATGATGAAGTTAGTCAAGATTAATAAAGTATTGAATAGGCCAAATTAGCATAGAATGTCTTAGAAGTATCTAGGAAGCTTCTTGTGAAGCTTCCCACTAGCTTAGCTTGCACTCCAAGTAAATATTTCTTAGAAGGAAGCTTCTAGAAACTTCCAACCAGCTTAGCTTGCATGCCAAGTAAGCGGCTTCAAAAAGAAATTTCTTGAGAAACTTCCCGGTTAACTTGGCTTGCACTCAAGAAAGAGACTCAAGGAAGCTTCTTGAGAAGCTTCTCAAGAGCCTTGTATGCTCCCCATAAATACAAGAGCCAGAGCTCATGCTAGACATTAGGAGTTTTTCCACATTCAAGTGTCCCAATGTGATCTTCCATTCTCCTATTTCCCTCTTTGGTCTTAGTCTTTACATTGGTATTAGAGCAAGAATGGGATAGATGGAATTTATGGACTGAATTTATGGATTTGTGCATATGTGTGGTATTGTGATATTTAGCTTAGTATAACAAGTAATTGAGAGATATTATTTATATAGATAAAGGATGGTTTAACATTAATCATGATTAGCTAAATTTAGTCATGGCTAAGATAGTAGGGACCTTGCTTTAGAGGAAGTGGAAAAGATGAGCACCAATATTTTGGATTTTAGTGTTTTTACTTGGTATTATTCTTAGGTGTTTGGCTTTGAGGAAAGAGTTGAGAACTCTTGGGCACACAAGCCTTTTTGTTAAGGATTCTTCTATAGTCCAAGGATAGCCCATGTGAAGGAATCCTTGACTTAGTAGTTGGGTCAAGATAAGATCAAATTCTTAGTGGAATATGCCCATGTGGATAGATATTCCTTTATACATTTTGACTTTACTTGAATATTAGCCTAGTTACTTGAGTTACTTTAGTAAATAGTAACTTTAGTGCATAACTATTTCACAAATATATAAACAAGGGGTGAGGAGGTACTCATCATCCTTTCATTTGCAACTATCTCTCTCTCATTGAGTTCTCTAGTGAGCAATGTCTTGAGTCTTGGAGTGTTAGCCTTGGACGAGTATGATGGAGTTGTGGTTCCTTTCCTTCTTAGTCCATGGTATGCTACCATAATAACCATCAGAGGTTCATCTTGAGTGAGAGACAAGCTAGCTCATAGGACCACTAAATCCACTTCCACCAAAACATTGGGATTTCTACGTCCAAGTACTACTCAAGCATCATTTCACACAATTCATCACCTCATGCTTTTGACAAGATTTTTTGCATATGATCACCATATTTGAGGAGCCTTTGGTGCTTCCAGTTGTAACTTATGGAGAACAATGGACATGTTGCTTCTATGTGTTAATAAATTAGATAGATTAGGGGTGGCATGATAGAGTAACAACCATGGTGGCTATGCCCAAGGTTATCATTGTTATGCAACAACAAATCATGCACCTTACTTGATTGTTGAATGAACAAGATTATCAACAACAAGAGCACATAGAGAGGGTACCAATTTGAAAAGGAAAAAATCAAATCCAATTCACTAAACTCAAGGTATTCAAAGGCAAGAATCTCCCGGGTGTAGTGGAGAATTTTTTGTTTGATTATAAATGTTAATTTGAAGCTACCAATCTTCAAGATGAGTGGAACAAATTCTCTTGGCTTCTAGCCAATTGGATAGAGTAGCAAAACTATGGTGGCAATTCCGAGTGGACCGAGCTGAATGAAAAATTTTTGCACCACTCTCAATGTGAGTAGAATTCAAGAGTGAAATAATTAGGTGATTCTAAGCTATTAATGCCACACAAGTTGCATAAGATAAGTTCATAGAGTTGAAACAGATTGGCTACATAAGAAGTTACATCAATTACATCATGCAATTCCAAAATACCATCATGCAAATTCCAGATATATTAGAAGCTGAAGCTCTAGAAAAATTTACAAGGGGCTTGAAATCAAGGACCAAATTAGATGTAACCATGTGAGAGCCACAACACTTAGAGCAAGCCATGCAGTTGGCCAAATGTTTTGACTTGGTCTCCATCTTGACCTCCATGGAACCTATTTATACACTATACACGGGTGGAGGAGTCGGCATCAATGGAGATTGATGACATTCAACGGAGACCACTAGGTATTGCAAATAGAGAAAAAATATGAAAAATAGTGGTTGTTTTTATTATCACCAATTGGTACATCACATTGCTAAATGTCCACTCAAGGATGGGTGATCTTGACAAGTCATCAAGATGGAGTTTGTGGAGCAAATGATCAAGGATATAAGGAATCCCAGTAGGAGATTTTGAGCCGCCTACAAGGAGCTTGATTAGTTCCAATGGGATTGAAGTCTCCTACTATGCAAGTTTGCTTCACTTGCAAGGTATGATATCAAATAGGGGTTGTAAGATTTTGGTCAATTTTGGAAGTTCAGAGAATTGCATGTCTATGCAAGTAGTAAAGGAATTGGGTATTCCTATCAAACCAATAATTGGAATTAGATTGATGATGGCGGATGGTAGAAAGGGTTCTGCATTCCCTACCTTGCATCCTATTACCTTCAAGATTAGGAAGGAGTATTTGGAGTGTATGAGGTTTGTAGTGGCACCTCTACACTACGATGTCAATCTAGGACTACCTTGGCTTGAACATCATAAGGTTCAATTTGATTAGACACGACAACAAATTCAAGTAGAACACCAAGGTAGGAATTTCCAATTAGGTTGTATAGCACCTCTTAGTAAAATACCTAAGAATAGTCGGTCCCAAGATGGGAAGTTTGTTGAGAAGGTAGCCAAAGAGCAAGCCTTGAAAGGAGATGAATCCCAAGATGGGAAGTTTGCTAGGAAGACAACCATAGAGCAAGCTTTGGAGAGAGACAAGTCCCTAGATGGGAATTTTGTTAGTGAAGCAGCCATAGAGTAAGCTTTGGAGGCAAATAAGTTTGTTTTTGCCTTGCGGATCAAGTCAATTGTACAAAGACAATCTGAAGAGTGTCAAGAGCCCCATCAAGCAATGGTTGATCGGATAGTTCAAAAGTTTGCAAACATGTTTTTGAATGATCTGCCAAAGGGTTACCTTCCGATCGAGGTTGGCTGTTCAAGATTGAGTTATTACCAAAGAGTACTCCAATGAGTACACCAATCTATTAGCTCTCACCAAAGGAGTTGGAAGAGTTGCAAACAATACTTATAGAGTTGTTGGACAAGGATTTTATATGACATAGTACATCTCCTTAGGGAGCACCGGTACTATTTGTTCCAAAGAAGGATGGAGGATTTTGTTTCTATATTGATTACCGTGTGCTTAATAACCAAATAATGAAGAATGCATATCCCTTGCCTTAGATCAATGACTTGCTTGATCAATTGAGTAGAGCACAATACTTCTCTATGTTAGATCTACGTAGCGGCTATTGGCAAATCCATATTGATAGGGAGGATGTGCAAAAGACTACCTTTTGCACAAGGTATGGGCATTTCAAATAGAAAGCTCTACCTTTTGGGCTCATTAATGCTCCAACAGTCTTCATGGATTAGATGCATCAAGTGTTGGATGGACTCTTGGATTGGTATGTGGTGATGTTCTTGGATGATATATTAATCTATAGCAAAAGAGAGGCAAAACACATGAATCACATGCAAGAAGTCCTAAGACAACTACAATAGTGGAAATTTTACTACAAGAAGTTGAAGTGTGTCTTTTGGCAAAAGGAAATCACCTTTGTGGATCACAAGATCTCATTGGAGGAGATCAAGATGAAAGAGGAGAAAATCAAGGCCATTACTGGCCTACTCCAAAGGATGCTATAGATGTGTGGGCATTTAATAGATTGGCTTGTTTTTACCAATGGTTCATCCACTATTATGCTCATGTGGCTGCACCATTGATTGACCTCTTGAGGAAGAACTTGAGCTTTTAGTGGACCACCAAACAAAAAGAAGCATTCCAAAAGTTGAAACATATGGTGTCTTCAAGACCCATTCTTCAACCATATGATCCTCAGCTACCTTGTGTGATTGATTTTGATGCTTCTAACTTATCGTGTTGTAGTAGGAATTTCCATATGGACTCCATCCCATTGCCTTTGTGTCTCAACAACTAAATACAATTGAAAGAAATTACTCTACTTGAGATTGGGAAAAACTTGCAATGGTATATGCCACCAAGGTATGGAGGCATTACTTCTAAAAGAAACAAATGATCATGCAAACTGATCACAAACCATTGTTGCAGACCTTACACTTGGAACACATGAAGAGTCAACATCATCAATGGGAGGAGCAACTCCAATTTTTTGACACTAAACTTGAGTACAAACTAGTTGGTTTGATGTCATCCTTGATGCCCTATCATGATGACCTGATTTGAAATCTCTTCCTCTCATTACAACAGTAATTATGTCGGTGTCAATTGACTCCAAGGTTCAAAACAAGTTTTGGTCAACTCTACAACAAGATCTCTTCTTCCAAATGGTACATGGTCATCTCTCATTACAACAGTAATTATGTCGGTGTCAATTGACTCCAAGGTCCAAAACAAGTTTTGGTCAACTCTACAACAAGATCTCTTCTTCCAAATGGTACATGGTCATCTTGCAGCATGCAACAAGGAATACAACACCTTCTTCTTCAAGGAAGGCCTTCTTTTCCATGAGGACCAGATCTATATTCCCACTAAAGGTGATCTCCAACTTGTGCGCCTTCAAGACGCTTATGATTTACCAATTGTTGGTCACATGGGTATGGACAAGACCTCGGGTACCCTCCAATGCTAATGGTGGTGACCGAACATGGCATGAGATGTTTGATAGTTTGTCCAATCATGTGAGTGTTACCAATGCAAAAAGGCCAATAACTAGAAACCAAGTGGACTCCTTCAATCACTCCCTATTCCATATACTTGTTGGGAACATATGAGCTTAGATCTCATCATCTTCTTGCCCAAGACAAAACAAGGTCACACAACAGTTATGGTGTTTTTGAATAGGCTTAGTAAGCAAATCCATTTGACACCAACAATTGATGTTGTGGATGCTCTAACCTTGGCATAAATCTACTTCAAAAATGTATTCAAGCATCATGGGATGCCGCATGTACTCATCTATGACCGTGATCCTTGCTTCATTGGAAAGCTTTGGAAAGCACTCTTCTAAATACTTGTAACCAAGCTTGCTTTGTCCATGGCCTATCATCTTCAAACTGAACATGTAAATTGCACCTTAGAAGATATGCTTCGTGCCTTTGTCAACATTTACCATACCAATTGGGATGAACGTCTTGCAATTGCGGAGTTTGCATACAATAATCCTAAGCAGGTAAGCACCAAATTCTCTCCTTTCTTTCTCAATTTTGGCCAGGACCACTTGTTCTAGATTCCCTTCTTGCTCCTCCTTCCTCTCATGTCCCTCATATTTCCACCTTCTTGACCACTATCTCCCAATCCCTCAAACAAGCCAAATCTCATCTCCTTGTTGCTCAAAATAGGTAGAAATAATATGCGGATCACCATCATGATCTTAGCTTTCAAGTTGGTGATATAAGGTCATGCTCTCAGTCACTAACCTCCTTCTCCCACTTGATACCCAAGTTAGTAAACTTGCTCCTAATTGGATAGGACCCTTTGATGTCACCCAAATTATCTCTCTTGTTGCTTATCAATTGCCTTGCCGTTTCATATGCGCATCCATCCTATCTTTCATATTTCCAAGTTGAAACCCTTTGTTCCTAATCCATCTTCTTTTTCTTATTGAGTCCAACCTCCTCCTCCTCCTATCCCTATCAATGATCATGAGGAGTACAAAGTTGATCGTATCCTTGCGCATTGCCATATTCAACAAGGCCGTCGATAACATATAGAGTACAAGGTCCTTTGGAAAGGGTATCCCCTCCATGATGCCTCATGGGAACCTCTTTCTCATCTCCTGAATGCACAACTGGCCATCCAAGAATTTGAAGCTTCATTGGCTATGAGGACATCACCAACTAGCAGTGGGGGAATATGTAACAATATGGAGTTTAACAATAAAGTTAGTCAAGACAAACAAAGTATTGAATAGGCCAAATTAGCATAGAATATCCTAGAAGTATCTAGGAAGCTTCCTAGGAAGCTTCCCACTAGCTTAGCTTGCACTCCAAGTAAATTTTCCTAGAAGGAAGCTTCAAGAAACTTCCAACCAGTTAAACTTGCATGCCAAGTAGATAGCTTCAAGAAGGAAGCTTCTTGAGAAATTGCTTGGTTGATTTGGCTTGCACTCCAAGAAAGTGACCCAAGGAAGCTTCTTGAGAAGCTTCTCAAGACCCTTGTATACTCCCTATAAATATGAGAGCCAAAGCTCATGCTAGGCATTAGGATTTTTCCCACATTCAAGTGTCCCAATGTGATCTTCCATTCTCCTATTTCTCTCCTTGGTCTTGATCTTTTACAAATTGCTTCTTATACAACTTATAGTCCTCCCATAGTTTTTTGAAAGTTACATCTACTTTTGAGGATCCTAAGTCTACAATGATGTTCTATTGCATTATTCCTAATACCAAACTAGCTCTTCATTGTTTCTTCTCTAGTGTGCTCTTTGTTGGAGTCAATCTCATGAGATAGCACTTTATATTGTTGGCTCATGTGCAATATGTGTATAAGAGGTTATCTTCTTCTTAGATGAAGTCATCATCATGGAAGGAGCATTGGAGCCATGGTTGTGGTTGGAGAGGAGATCTGAGCTATCAATGGCTTGTGGCTGGATTCTCTATTACTATCCCCACTTGATGAAGTGCTTTGGTGGAATTTGAGTGTGGTTATTCTAGGGTGTTGATTTCATCCTACCATGGCTATCAATTTTGATGCTTTTTCCTTTTGGATTTCTTCTTCATGGATATTTTGAACTTCTTTGTGTATATCTTAAGGGGGCTCAAAAGTAGTTCTACTAACTGCTTGTGCCTCTTTGGCTTCCTCTTGCACACGATCTTCTTCCTATAGTTGTTGGTTCTCCCTTCATTTGATCTTAACCAAGATTTTCAACTCCCTTTTATACATGAATTTCTTAGGATGCACACTCTTCAACTTTGGTTTAGGAGAATCACTTGATTCTAATGGAGACAAGCCACTCATTTCTTGCTTTTGTGTACAAGTATCTACTTATTTTACCTCCAATTCTTGCCATCCATCCTTGTCAACAAGAAGAGAATCTCTTTCCTTAAGATCCTTTAAAGTGACATGGTGGTCATCTACATCTTCTTTAGCTTTTTGGGGTATGCTTATAAATTGCATTGGAGGTTTTGGTAGTGGTGGGTAGGGATAATTAGCTT
The DNA here is from genome assembly GCA_948567375.1 of Lunularia cruciata. Classification (NCBI taxonomy): domain Eukaryota; kingdom Viridiplantae; phylum Streptophyta; class Marchantiopsida; order Lunulariales; family Lunulariaceae; genus Lunularia; species Lunularia cruciata. Next base: position 61,563,899 of record OX419759.1, on the reverse strand, counting down.
GTACATACCTTGATGCTTTACAATTCCCACGCAATAGGACATAATGTATGTGCTTATGGAGCTTAGGACAATTGGTTAACTAGTGTCTAAGTGCTCTACAATTGTAATGCAAGTTAGGAGTAGTATTTTTTCATGGTGAAAAACACTTTGTTATAGCTTATTAGTAGCAATTCTCTTGGTGAAAATTAAGGGTCTATGAATGTTGGTGTTGGGGGTGTCTTGAAGCAAGATTTTTCACCACAAATATATGGTCATCCTCTTCCATATATTACTCTTGTTACTCCCCATGCAAGAGTCCATTCCACTTGTATTGAGGAAGAAGGACAATTACTCATGCACTCAATGTTAGCATGTCTTGTCTTTCCACATATTGAGCACCAATTATTGTAGCGGGTGTACAAAGGAGGTTTATGTCTTTTACTCACTCCAACAACTTGTACTTTGAAGTCAAAAAATTCATTGATAAGTTCTTCCAACTTTGTTTCCAATTGTGCAAAAGCTTCAAGAGTGGCTTGTGCCGTATGATGGTTGTGTCTCCTTTGTTCTTTTGGTCATTCTTTGTAAAAATATTGAGGAGAGAAATAGGAGAATGAAATATTAAAATAGAAGTCATATTGGAAATGCTCAAGTGAGGGAAATTCCAAATCCCTACCATGAGCTTGAGCTTTGGTATATATAGTGAAGCAATACAAGGTGCTTGAGAAGTTTCCAAGGAAGCTTCCTTCTCAAATTTACCTTTTTGGAATGCAAGTTAAGCTACACAAGAAGCTTCTACAAAAGTCTCATTCTAGGAACCATCTACTTGGCATACAAGGTAAGCTAGCCCTTAACTTGGTGTGGAAGTTACCCAATCCTTGGAAGGTACTCAAAAGCTTCCTTCTAAGAAGATTCTTAGGTGGTTCTAGAACATCTTACCATGAAGCTTACTAGATACTTCTAGATATTCTTAAAATTCCTAAATATATTTGGCTCATTTTACTAACTTATTAGCCTTTGCTAACTCAAGTACTATCTCCATATTATTACACATTTTCCCACCACTAGTTGGTGATGTCCTCATTGCCATGGAATTTTCAAAATCTTACCTAGCCATTTGTGAATTTTGGTGATGAGAAAGAGTCTCCTATGTAGCTATCATGGAGATTATACATTTTCCTAAAGATCTTATATTCAATCTATCCTTGATAGCAACATTGGATTTTGGATGTTTTGACGTATAAGGATATAATTAACTTTGGATTCCTCATTATTGTTGATAAAGATGAGAGGAGGAGGAGGTTAAACACAAGTAGAAAAGAAAGATGGATTGGAAACGAAGAGTTTTAAGTTTGGAACATGGATGAAATGATGGATCTGCATATGACTAGGAAAGGCAAGTCAATAGGCAATGAAAGAATGATTTGAGTAATCTCAAATGGACCTATCCAATTAAGATCAAGTTTACAAACTTGGGTGTCAAGTGGGAGAGGAAGGTCATTGGAGAAAAGAATGACCTTATTTCTTAGTTGAAAAGTGAGATCACAATAATACTAATTGACATATTTCTTTTGCCAATTTTGAGCAACAAGAAGATGAGACTTGGATTGGTGTAAAGGTTTAGATAACATCAACAAGAAGGTGGAAGTATGAGGAACATGAGATGGCAAGGGAGCAAGAATGAAATTTGTAACAAGTAGATCTTGCCCAAAATTAAGAAAGAATGGAGAGAACTTAGTGCTTGCCTACTTTGAATTATTGTAGGCAAACTTAGCAACTACAAGACAAGTATCTCGATTGATGTAGTGAACATTAGCAAAGGGATAAAATATATCTTTCAAGGTGAAATTTTCATGTTTGGTGTGCCCATTAGTTTGAGGATGGTAGGTTGTAGACAAAGCAAGCTTGGTGCCAAGTAGCTTGAAGAACACTTCCCAAACTTTACCAATGAATTGAGGATCACAATTAGAGATAAGAACCCTTGACATCTGATGGTGCTTGAACATAGTGTTAGAGTAAATCTTGGCTAGCATTTAAGCATCCATGGTAGGCTCCAAGAAAATTTAAGTTTATCAACAAACACCATAATGGCCAAATGACCTTCATCTATCTTGGGCAAGATTTCAAGACTTACATGTTCCATTAGGTAGTTGGAATGGCAAATGGTTGAAGAAGTTCACCTAGTTCCTAGGTACTAATCTTGTTGCCTTGGAAACTCTCACAAATTGGACAAAGGTTGAAACTTCTCATTCTATGTTTAGTCACAACCATTGATGTTAAAAGGTACTCAAGGTTTTGTACACACTAATATGGCCAACAATTTGTAAGTCATGGGCTTCTTGAAGCCACACAAATTGGAGATCATCCATCGTTGGAACATAGATACAATCCTCATAAAAAAAGTGCATCCTTGAAGGAATAAGTGTTTTATTCCTTATTTTGTGATAAAAGATGACTTTTCATTAGCTACAAGAAGGGTTCCTATTGTAAAGAAGTCTTGAACACTATGTTTACCTTTGAGTTGGTTGACACCATGATGATTATCACTATCATGGGAAATTTAGGAAGAATTTCCAAATCAGGTTGTCATGATGGTGCATGAAGGATGACTTGGAACTTGTTTGGTTTGTACTCAAGCTTGATGTCAAACAACTATAGTTGTTCCTCACATCAATAATGTTGATTCTTTATGTGTTCCAAATGTAAGGTCTAAGCAAAAGTTTGTGACTTGTTTGCATGATCACTTGTTTCTCCAAAACATAATGTCTTTATACCTTTATGTGATATACCATTGCAAGTGGTTCTTGATCCCAAGCAAAGTAATTTCTTTCTTTTGTGTTTAGTCAACGAGACACAAAGGCAATTGGATGTAATCCATTTGGAAAATCCCATTGCAACACACCTCTAATAGCAAAGTGAGAAGCATCAAAATCAACCACACAAGGTAGTTGAGGATCATATGGTTGGAGGGTGGACATGAGGACACCATTTGCTTCAATTTCTTGAAATGCTTCTTTGTGCTTTAAGGTCCATTCAAAGTTTGATGTTTTCTCCAAGAGATTGCTTTATGGTGCAACCACATGCCCATAATAATAGTTGAACTATAAATAAAAACTGGCATATATATTAAATACCCAAAAGTCTATGGTATCCTTAAGAGTACACCAATTGTTAATGCCTTGATTTTCTCCTGTTCCATCTTGATCCTCTCCATTGAGACCTAATGACCCAAGAAGGTAATCTATTTATGCAAAAGTACACATCAACTTCTTGTAATAGAACTTTCACTTGCATAGTTGTCTTAAGACTTCTCAAAAATGGTTCTTGTGTTTTACCTTCATCTTATTATAAATTAAAATATCTTCCAAGAACACCACCATCTATCTATCAAAGAGCCCTTCCAACACTTCATACATTTTATCCATGAAAACTCTCAAAGACTTCTCATACATGGTTCTTGTATTTTTCCTTCATCTTATTATAAATTAAAATATCATCCAAGAAGAACACCACCTTTTTATCAAATAGCCCTTCCAACACTTGATAAGTTTTATCCATGAAAACTCTTGGAGCATAAATGAGCATAAAAAGTATAAATTTCCATTCAAAATGCCCATACCTTGTGCAAAATTTGTATTTTGCACATCTTCCTTATCAATGAGAATCTACCAAGTCCACTTTCAAGATCCAACTTGGAGAAGTATCTTGCTCCATTTAAATGATCCAAAAATTTATCAATTTGAGACAATAGATATAGATTTCCATAAAAAGTATAAATTTCCATTCAAAATGCCCATACCTTGTGCAAAATTTGTATTTTGCACATCTTCCTTATCAATGAGAATCTACCAAGTCCACTTTCAAGATCCAACTTGGAGAAGTATCTTGCTCCATTTAAATGATCCAAAAATTTATCAATTTGAGACAATAGATATAGAAATTTATCAATTTGAGACAATAGATTCTTCAAAATTTGTTTATTAAGGCCACAAAACTTAACACAAAATCAAATTCCTCTATCCTTATTTTGTATAAAGAGTATTGGTGTGCTCTAAGGAGATATACTATATCATGTGAAATCTTTCTCTAACAACTTGTTAAGTGTCATTTGAAGTTCTACTAGCTTATTTGGTGAGAGTCAATAAATTGGTTTACTAGTAAGATTCCTACCTAGTAATAGCTTGATCTTGAAAGGTATACTTTGATCAAAGGGTAATCCCTTTGGAAGATCCTTTAAAAACACATCTACAAACTTTATAACTATTTGATCAACAATTGGCTTTTGATCTTCATCCAGTTTCCTTTGCATAACAGGTTGATCTATACTACAAAATAGAAATATCTTCCTGCAAAGCTTGCTCTAAAATTATTTTACTAACAAACATCTCATCTTAGGATTAACTACTCTAAGATGTCTTACTCAAAGGTGCCAAATAATCTAATTAGTAATTCTTACTTTGGTGTTATACTTGAATTTATCATTGAGCCTAATCAAATTGATTTTTATGACATTCAAGCCAAGGACGACCTAAGATGATATCGTAGTGTAAGGAATAACTACAAATCTTGAGTACTAAGAATATTCATTTCCAATCTTGAATGCAATAAGTTGTGAGGTTTGGAATATAGATCCCTTTTTATTATCCACAATCATTAATTTGCTACTTGACATTAGTTTTATATGACTGTCTATTTACTTTGATAATTGCATGGACTCCCATAATCAACCAAAATTCAAAGGTTACCAAGATTACCAATTCTATTATCAAGCTCAAATGACACATTGCAAATGAATCAAATCTGTATAAGTTGAGCCTTCAATCCCGTTGGAACAAGTCAAGTTCCAAGTAAGTGGTTTGATACCTCCTACTAGGATTCTTCATTTCCCTAATCATCACACTCCACAAACTCCATTTGGGAAACTACTCAAGGTCATCCATTGTGGAATTGACATTCATCAATGCAATGCCCAAATTGGTGATAATAAAAGTAAACACTATTTTATTACAACCATTGTTGATATGCTACACCAAGTGGTCTATGTTGGATAGCATCAATCCCCATTCGTGCCAACTAGTCTAACCACGCTTGGTGCTTTCATAGGTTTTGTAGAGGTCTAGGTCAAGACCAAGTTGTGGTAGCCAAGGAGTCAAAGCGCTCAACCATCTACATGGCTTCTTCTAAATGATTGGGTTTGCATATTTTTACTTCTAATTTGGTGCTTAATTTCCAAGTCTCTCATAAATTAATTAAAGGCTTTGCCTTTGTGTATATCCAAAATCATGGTGTTCTAGAATTGAGAGATGTAACTTTGCATAGAGCTATCCAACCTCAACTTTGCCAATCTATCTCTTGCAAGTCATGCACCATTTACAGCTTGGAACTTCTTAATGATTACACTTGGGAAATCCTACTATGTGAAAATTGGCACAATAAATTTTTGTTAAGTAGATCTATCCAAAATTGCCATCACAATTTTGCAATTTCATCTAATTGACTTGAAGCCAAAGGATTTTTTTTTATCTTCTAAAAGATTTGTGGCTTTAGAGTACTAGTCACAATCAAATACAAAGTTCTTCATTGCACTTGGTAAATTCTTACCTTCAAATGGGTTAAGTTTAAGAAACCACACTCAATCTTTGTAGCACATCTACTAGTCTCCATATATTACAAATGACCAGATCAATGGTTCTTCATACAAGTTGATCATATTAAAATAAATCCTAAAGCATGACAATTAAAAGGATCAATGGTTCCTCAAACAAGTTGATCATATTTAGAAAATTTTGCCCAAAACATGAAATATTGAATTAGGTGCAATGATGCTTTGGTAGTTGTAATACCGTTAGCTAAACAATTATCTAGAAGTGGAAATTGGCTTAGTAATATCTTTATGGATGTTATATACAATAGTCTGAATAGATAGATAGAGGTGTCACCAAAAGATACTTATGCTAATAGAGTAGAGGCAAAAAATACCCTCAAAACTTTGTAGCCAATTTTGGAGGCCTAAACAAAAAAAAATAAGCCTCAAAAAATAGATTTTTCTCCCCTTTGGAAGAACATGCATTGTCTTTTTCCCCTTTTTTGTCTCATCAAGACCTTTCCAATGATACTTCATCTATGCTATTCTGAGCTTCTTACAAAAAGATTCTCTTTGGTCAAACTTGGTTGATTAACCAAACAAGACAAGGATCAACATATCAGCAATCTGTATATCTAATCTAAGGGTGTAGCTCACTTTGTAGGGATTTTCTTTGTTATATATCAAAGACAAGGTGCTCCTTTGGTGCATCAAAACATTGAAGAATGAAACTTTACATTTCTCTTATATTTATTTTGTGGTTTCTTTGGTCCTTGAAATGTTATAGTAGTACATGGACACAAAAATCCCAATGGTTTGGAGGAATTGGATTTGATGGTCCATAGATTCTATTATCTTATTTGTACTCTAATACCAATGTAAAAGACCAAGGAGTGAAATAGGAGGATGGAATATAAAATGGAAGTCACATTGGAAATATTCAAGTGATGGAAACTCCAAATGCCTAGCATGAGCTTGGGCTTTGGTAATTACAGTGAAAAATATAAGGCTATTGAGAATTTTCCAAGGAAGCTTACTTCTCAAAGATACCTTCTTGAAGTGCAAGATAAGCGTCTCAAGAAGCTTCCATGAAAGCTTCATTCTAAGAACTACCTAATTGATATACATGCTAAGCTAATTGTTAACTTAGTATGCAAGTTACCCAATCCTTGGAAGGTACTTAAAAGCTTCCACCAAAAAGCTTCTTAGGTACTTCTAGAATATTGTACTAAAAAGCTTACTAGATATGTCTAGATATTCTTAGAATTCCTAACTATATTTGGCTAATTTTACTAACTTATTAGCCTCTTCTAACTCATCTACTAACTCCATATTAATATATTCTTGGTCATCTTTAGAAGACAAGGATTTTGACAAGGAAGATACACCAGATGATTCCAAGGATGATGATTATGATATTTTTAGTCCCTTCTTGGAATTCCTGAGTGTCCATCCATGAGTAAACCTTCCTTTAGGATTCAGTTTGGCAGATTTGTACAATTCTGCTCACTTCATCACCTTTGACAACTTATCATGTTCTCATTCCTTGGTTAAAACATGAAGTTCTACTTGTAATCCTCCCAAGAACCATGCCATTGGTTGAGCAATTGAGTATCTTAAAGTGGCACCTCTACCTAGTACTCTGCTCAAAAGACCTTCAAACTTCTATGTGTAGTCTAATAGTTTCTCATTTTGCTTCCATTCTAGACTATTGAGTGAGGCAAAAGAATTTGGTTTGTAGTCCAACTCAAGGAAATGATTCAAGAACTGACAACAAATTGTTGGCCAATTGACTACATTTTTTGGATGTTGGCAAGCTGACATTTATATACCAATTTTTGGCCTTATTCCTCAATAGGTTTCAAAATATCCATAAATGATCAACATCTACATCTTCTTTATTGGCAACTGAAATTGCTTTGAATTCTCTTAGGAAATTTTCAACATCTTCCTCCTCATCCTTCTCCTTAAGCTTTTTATAGTTTTGTAGTGTGAAGGGAGCATGATTTTCCATGGCTAAATATAATAAGGTACAATCAAGACCAGCCTTTGTTTGAGAGTGATTGAATAGATTGTAAGCAAGCACAAGATGTGGCAAACCTTTTGTTTTGTACTTGTCCTTGGATGATATCCTTGAGTTATCTTTAAGGTCTGTCACGTTGGAGGTCTACTCTCTTCTCCAAAAGATAGTTCATGTTTAGACTATTCTATGAAAAGCTCAACAAAGAGCTCAGTGGAGATCAATGAGGAGGATCTCTCTCCAACTTCCCAATTCCAAAGAAGACTTGCATGCACTTCTCTGAAATATCTCCCTTGTTGGAATTTTGTTGCGTATCTTTCTTTTCAACCACAAACCATTGACAGACAACACTAGTTGGTGGAATACTAGTCAGGAAAGAGAAGGTAGAAGTAGCTTATGTTTGACATTCTTAAACCCAACTTCCCCTTTATTTAAAGATAGACGCCAAGCATCTAGTTTACTACCATTCACTATCTTCTCTCAAGATTGGTCAACTTACTCTTGAGCTCCTCTATCTCATACAAAAAGTCCTTCATCTTCTTTCTTTTGGTTTCTCAAGAAGAACCTCCACTCATGAGGATTTTGAATATCTCTTGGTACTTGATGACATTCATGGCGTCATGCTATCTTGCTTCTAATCACTCCAAGGAGTGTATTCTCAACAATAGTGCTTAAAATGTAACAACCAAGTGTTGTTAGAATTTGTAATATTTTTGTAAGAACCAATTGAACCTCAAGCATATGAGTTAAAGATGACTAAAAACAAGATAAAATGTCACAAAGACCATCTATCATTTTTGTTAAACCTCTTGGGCAAAGTCATTCAAAAAAGAGTGTAATACCACCACACCTAGCACTACAAAAAGAGAAATCAAAATCAATTGCACTCATTCCAAATTCAATCCAAGTGACTCTTAAATGTTATGGTTTATTTGTAATAAGGGTTACTTTGCCTTGGAAAATGGCTCCTGGCTTACACCAGGGGCCGACGATAACAGGGTACGTACAAGGCCCAAATACTTAAAATGGAAGTATTAGTTGGTAAAATTTACTAGTATCTATAGAGCAACTAACCAACGTGTTTAATACGACCCTACACGGCCTCGATTGTAATTTGGTTTGGGCTGCGGGCCATGCACTGCGAGCCCTTACTAGGAATGTACCTGCTGCAGGAAGATCATCTCCCTATCTTCATCCTGTATGACTAGATTCTAAATTACAATTATTGAGACACTCATATATATTGATATCCTTGTTCACATCATGACGTTCATGGTCATACGAGATCAATAGTACCAGACTTTCCTACAAGTAGTAACCTAGTGTAATGTGCTCAAGGATAGGAGAAACCTCACAGAAACACACAAGGCTTCATCTCAATACTTCAATACCCTAAAGGAACATCTTACTTTATTATATAGCAAAGTGGATCCAATCAAAAGGAACTACAACCTTGAATTAGATACATGGATTTGTGACATATCAACAACCTCTACACTTACATTAGCTGCATGGATTAGTGACATGTTGATCTTGGTTGTATTTGGTTGGTCAAACAAGTTTGACCAAAGGAAATCTTTGGAGAATCTTTTGGTAGGAAGCTCAAAAGAGCATGGATGAGGTACTATTGGAAAGCTCTAAATGAGAAAAACAAGGAAGGAATAAGGAAATGCACTTTTTATTCCAAAGTGGAGGGGAATCATTCATTTCAAGGCCTCTAAAATTTGGCTTGAAGTTTTTTGACCTTAACTTTATTATAAGAAGTACTCTTTTGATGACACCTTTATCTAATCTACTTAGACCATCATATATAAAATCCCTCAAGATATTATTATGCCAATTTTCACCTCTAGATAATCTATCTAGCTAATGGTATTACAAACCTCCCTTCTTTTAAGATACAATGTCTTCATTGTGAAGCTAATGCTCAAAAGATTGCACTAACACCGAGGCATTGGTCAAGTTAATTGTATGATCTTCCATGTTACCTTATATAATGGGTACTCTTTCCAATGTAAAATATATTGTACATGTGGATGATGAATACCATGGATGTATTCTTGGAGAATGTGTTTGACTTTGTATTCCTCCATGTCATCAATAAGTGTTGGACAAGGTCTAACTTCTTGTATGGAAGGAAAGTGGGGTAGTCAGGGTGAATTTATAAGTAGAAAGGAAACATGGAACAATGGATGGATCTGCATGTATAACAATAGCTTGAGGTGAAAGGAAACTATGCTGGTTTGACAAATGATGGGAAAAGGCCCAATAAAATGAGGTATGAGCTTACAAGGGCCAAATAATGTGAAGTTGATTGTGGATAGCCACACTTTATCTCCAATGCTAAACTCCATGTGCCTAAAATGTGCATCTATATATTTTTTTGTTGATTTTGAGCTATTTTCAAATTGTGCTTAGTATTCCCTATACTATATTGGTTCCTAAAAACAAAAGTGTCTATAATATCAACTTTTGTAGCCATTGGGTAGATCTTTACCAAGCTTGAAGGCATAAAAGCTTGAATTTTCTTTATATATGAGGAAGAATAGTGTAACTTGTGTAAATGCATTCACTAAATTGTTATAGGTAAATTCCACCAATGGAAGTAAGGTTTCTACCTTTCTTGATACTCTAAGGTAAAGCCTTGTAGCACGTCCTCAATAGTGCAATTGGTCCACTCTATTTATCCATTGGTTTGTGGATGTTATGTTATGGACATGGCAAGTTTAGTTTTGAAGATGCCAAATATTGTTCTCCAAAACAAACTAGTGAATTGAGTGACCTAATTGGTCATGAGCACTTGACACATGCTATGGTAAGAGAAGCCCATAGCTAAGTATAATTGAGCTAATTGTGCAGCAGTCAAGTCCTTGGTCATAGGATACACATTTTGTTGAGTTGGTGTACAAAGACTACAATAGAGTCAAAAATTGAGATAGTCTTGGGCAATTCACAAACCAAATCTATAATCACCTGCTCTAAATGTTGTGTGGGAGTAAGGAGAGCTTAAAGGAGTCATGCAAGGGCCTGATTAAAGGATTTATTTTTTTGATAGAGTATGCAGCTTTGAATATAATCTATCATGTTATTGCTCATCTTAGGCCAATAGTAATGGGCTTTGATTTCACCTAAGGTCTTGTCCACTCCAATATGACATAAAATGCCAAAATATGACATTTTGCTAGGATGGTGATTCTTAGGTTTAAAGCATCTAGAATCCATACCTTGCCATCATGAAAGGTGAGTCCTTCGGTACTTGTTACATTTTTAGATGATTGAACTCCTACAATTGGTGGATCAGTCTTCATAGCAATAAGAATCCTTGGCCAAAATTTTGGTTTCATTGTGACCTTTACCATTAGATTGTTCACCATAGGCATTTGGGTGAATGTATTTGCAAGTTGCCTCTTGCCTTCCACATATGTGATTGTCATGTTCAACCATTGTATCCACTCTAGATAACAAATCTATTGATGCAAAAGTCTTTTTGTCTCTCAAGGTTTGTGTTTTATATCCATTGTAAATTCCTTCTTTCCAAGATAGTGTTTCCAATACTTGGTTGTCAAGATAATAACAACCTTTTCTTATTTGGAGGTATGATAGTTGCACTTTGTCAATAACAACTTTCAAGAGAAATATGCAACTAGGTATCATCCATCATTCCATTCCTATTATGGGACTCCTCCTATTGAATTTCTTGATCCATTTGTAACCAAATTGATTGGACATTTTAGATCATAACATTTCAAGATTTGTGTATGTAGTAATGCATCTTTCAATTCTTAAAAGGCCAATTCTTATGAAATTTTCCATATCCACTTTTGTCCCTTGCCAAGAAGTGCCATTAGGTGTTGCGTGACCTTGGAGAAGTCTTTGACAATATTCATGATAGAACCCAATCAATCCCAATAAACTCTTGAGTTGAGTTTGATTTTCTAGAGCATCCTAATTTTGAATGACATCCATTTTATCTATTAACACTTGGATACCTTTTGCACTTACTCTATGACCTAAGTAATCTACTTTAGACTTGCTAAACTTGCACTTTGAGACTTTGGCATATAATTTGTTCTATCATAGAATTTAGTAAACTTCTTATAGATGTTGCTTGTGTCCTTCATTATTCTGCTATAGACTAAGATTCTATCAAGGAAGATGATAACATACTTATCCAAGTATGGATAAAATATATCATTCATCAAACTCATGAAATTGGCAAGTGTATTTGTAAGGATAAAAGGTATCATTAGGTACTCAAAGTGACTATACTTTGTTTGAAAGGTAGTTTTGTATATATATAACCTTATTTGATTATAACCACTTCATATATCAAGTTTAGTGAAGTGTTTTCTCACATTGAGTTGATCCATTTGAGTTAATGAGTATTTGAGTTGATCCATATGAGTTAAATAGGTATTTTTTCATCACTATTTGTTGATTTAGGGCTTGATAGTCAATGCAAATGTGCATTGTACCAACCTTCTTATTAACAAACAAGACAAGGCTCCATATGGTGATCCATTGGGTTGGATAAACCATTTCTATAGTATACCTTCAATTTGAGCCTTGCATTCCTCCAACTCATGATGTGATGGTCAATATAGGGCCTTACAAGGAGGTGTTTTCCCATGAAGTATCTTGATTTTATGATCTATTCTTCTTTTTGGTGGTAATCTAGAGAGTAAATAATCAAGAAAGAAATTTTGAAACTCATTGACCATATCTTTCAAATTTTCAAGAATTTAACTATTGAGTTATGCATTCTAGACTTTTCTTATTAGACCTATGAAACATCTATTTATTTTACTAATAATTGTTGTCCATACAACATAAAGTGTTTGTTCTTGGCTTTGCAATCTTTCCCTGTCTATAATTATCTTCCATTGGCTAGTTCTCACTATTTTCTTTCTTTAGTCTACCATGGGGTTGTAGTGCTCTATCCACATCATGCCTAATATCACATTGTAATGAGCTAACCATATCAATCTCCACTCATACTCATACTTGCATATAGAGAGTGTTGCCTTTCTAGGTAATGATTCAATCTTCTCTGTTTGACCATTGGGTAATTCTACTTATTCATTCTCATTCTTCTCTTGTTCCATCTCCAACCTTATTGAAATAGAATGAGATAAGAAATTCTTTGTTATCCCAAGGTATATCAATACTCTCACCTGATTGTCTTTTAAGACTCCATTTACTATAATCAGTTGTGTGTTTGTCTTCCTCAACCTTTTCATACTTGTCCCCTTCCTCTCTTACTTTTACTCCTCTCCATTGAGCCAGTACAGCCATACATATAAAGTTGATTTTTGTTTTCCAAAGTGATTTCAACATCCTCCTCTTTGATTCATCTCTCCAAGTTGTTTAAAGGTTGCTTGTATGGAGGTTGAGTGTTTCTAGGAAGATGAGCACAAGATTGATGGTTATGTGCCCTACTTGGTCATAATTGTAACATCATTATTCTTCTCCTTTCTCCTCATTGGACTCTTTCTCTCTCTTTTCTTTGACCCATCCCCATTCTCCTTGGAGTGGTCATGCTACTTGGTCTCAAAAACAAATGTTGCTAAATTCCAAAGGAATTGGTCCACCAAAGTGTGGTGTTTTAACCCAATAATGTTGTGTTAGGACTACCCATTCACCTCCTTCAAGTGCTCTTTCTACTCGGTGAGCACATGCAATGGCTTCAAAAATAGTGTGAGGATTTTGTGCCATTACTTCTTGGTGAATGTTCTCTTTTAACACTCATTTGAAATTGTCAAGTGCTTCTAGGGATTAATATTGGTTATCATGTGTCATACCAATGGCTAGACATATTATCTAGAGGTGAAAATTGGCTTGGTAACATCTAGGAGGATTTTATATATGGTGGAGTAAATAGATTAGATAGAGGTGTCACCAAAAGAGTACTTCTACTAATAGGGCAAGAGTAGAGAAAAGCTTGAAAACTTCAAAGCCAATTTGAGAGGCCTAAATGGATGAATTATGACTTGAAAATGTGTTATCTTCCTTGCCAAATGAAGGAAGGACTGGCTTTTGTTCCCTCATGTTTGTCTCCTTGAGAGCTTTCTAATGGTACCTCACTCATGTGATTTTCAGATTCCTACAAGAAGATTCTCTAAATATTCCTTTTGGTCAAACTTGTTTGACCAACCAAACAAGATAAGGACCAACATGTCACCTATTTAGGCAACTAATCTAAGGGTGGAGCTCACTAAAATGTCACCAATCCATGTATCTGATCCAAGGGTGGAGCTTCCTTTGAGAGGATCTTCTTTGCTATATAATAAAGAGAAGGTGCTCCTTTGGGGCATCAAAGCATTGAGTGTGAAGCTTATGTTTTCTCTCTTGTGTTTCTTGTAAAGATCTCTCATGTCCTCGTAGTATTACATCATGACTTGAAGATCAAGAAATACCTCCACGTATTCTTGTATGTTGTTCTTTTGCTTCAACTCCCATAGTCAAGTTCAAGCCATATGCATGAAATCCACGGATTGGAAATTCTTTAGCAACCTTCTTGCATTGCCTTCCAAATAATCTCTCTTCATTCTGCCAACATTGATCATTTCCAAACAACATACCATGGGAAAGTTTTATTGGCCATATACTCACATGCGAATATGCCTACAAAATGATCATTGATCTCATTTGTAAATAATCAAAGGAATCAATTAATTTTTTAGATCTAATTTTCCACTACTCCCATGGAATGTTTTCCCTTGTAAGGCTCAATGTTGCATGTCTTCTTCATTCATAGTAAAAAGATGGCTTTATTGTTGATCAAGGTTGGTATCATCTATGTGAGTGATTCTCTAGTACTTTGGCCATTGTTATTAAGTTTTGGGATGATTCCCCTTCTTGTATTACATCATCATTTTTGAAGTTACATACTTGAATTTATAATGCCTCAAGTGTCATCTTGATCTCTCAAAACTTCCTCTACATTCTTTGCATCATATCCTACAGCTACGGCTCCATGATGTGTACAACAACAAACTGTCAATTGTTGCTTCTTATTTCAATAGAGGGTTAATATGATCATTTGATAAGACACAAAGGATTGGGACTACAATTGGGAACTTAGAGGCTATTACTTGTTGATAATATTCCTCATTGAAATTCCAGACTATGAAATCTTTAAATATCATTTTTGGTCTAACTACATAATAGATGATTTATCCTTGAGTGTTGAAATGGAGAGGGTTTGGTATATTCAAATCCATTGCATCATAACAAAATGTAAATGATTGAATCCCACTCTCTATTATATATCATCATAGGTAGAATCATCGGGTTTAGCAAATTCATTACTATGTCCATGAACTCTACTCCAAAATGGTAAACAAGATATACTCTCACTTGTTCACATTGGATGTACATAATCTTGATGTGGAATGGATTCAAGAACAAAAAGCAATGTGTAAGAGATTATCTTCCAAGAGCATCCATCACTTCCTCCCTCTAAAACACTCCCCATTTATCAATTATACTATTTTTTCCTCCCCTCATAATTACTTTGTCTTAGTAGATTGTGTTCCTTCAAGAAAGGTGATCCACTTATTTGGATTAAAAAAATGCTCTAATATCATTGTAATATTTTGAGGACATGAGAAATCCCAAGAGAAACATAAGACTTCAATACTACAATCCCCCAAAGGAGCACCTTTTCTTTATTATATAATAAAGGAGATCCACTCAAAGGGAGTTACACCCTTGAATAAAATACATGAATTTGTGATATGTAAGTGAGTTGCACCTTTAGGATAGCTATATGGATTGGTAACTTTTCAATCCTTGTACTATTTGGTTGCTCCAACAAGTTTAACCAAAGAGAAATTTTGAGAATCTTCTTGTAGGAACCTCAGAACACCATGGATGACATGGATGAGTTACCATTGGAAAGCTCTCAATGAGACAAACAAGGAGAGGAGAAGGCAATGCTTCTATCACCAAATGAGGGGGGGATTTTTCAATTTTTGAGACCTAATTCATCCATTTATGCCTCCAAAATTGGCTTAGAAGTTTTCAAGGTATTTTTTGCCTCTGCCCTATTAGTAGAAAGTACTCTTTTGGTGATATCATATCAAATCTACTTAGACTAACATATATAATGTCCCTCAATATATTACCAAGCCAATTTCCATCTCTAGATAATATATCAAGCTAATTATATTACATCTAGATTATAAATACAAAGTGGAAATAGGATCCTCCAAGGGTCCAATAACCTTGATGATTGTGACCATGAAGTAGCATTCTACCATTCTTAAAAGGCACAATGTCATAGGAGTCTTGGATGGATCATGCTACTTAATCTTATAAGCTTATGTTACTTTGGGGTACTTTAGGCATTTGGTAGTCTATTGTTGTATCTTCTTTGACCTTTTCATATCCACTAAAGATGAATACTTTATTTTCACACAAATGATTCTCCTTACTCAAGTGCTTCTACTCTTAGGTCATGATTCCTCACTTCTACTCAATTAAGCATGCAGTCATTCATACACGGTATAGACAAATACACATACATCAACTTAGTTGTCCCGATGGTATAAACTTCATTTACTAGCAAAAGAAAGATGCATCAAATGAACATGGTGATCATTGGGACTTAGCTCTTTATACATATCCTACTTAGCCACCAAAGAGACCTAATGGTTGTAATTTACTAGAAATCTTCTAATTACATCATTACATCATATTTGCATATCTTACCTTAAATTAATTTTAAGTTGGCATTATCCACATAGAATGGCAATGTTGGCCTCTTGGTTTGTCATCTATTGCTAATTTTTTGGTGACAAGTTAACACAAGATCTTTGTATCATGAACTAACTAACAATTTCAGAATTTAGGTACATGTATAAAGAGTCTTAGGCTACAACTACAAAAAAATTTTATCCTAACTATAAGATGAATTATAGTTGTTTTCTACAAAGTTGGCCATTGGTCATTTGGTATGAAATCATTACTTGTCTACTAGTGTAATACTCCAAGGAGAAGAGCACTCTTCAAGAGAGAAAACACAGATTTCACACTCAATCCTCTGATGGCCCAAAGAAGCACCTTCTCTTTATTATATAGCCAAGAAGGATCTCCTCCAATGAAGCTCTACCGTATGATTAGGTCTATGCATAGATAACTATCAGCAAGCTCCACCCTTAGATTACTTTCTTGGATGGGTGACATGTCAATCTTGGTCCCATCTGGTTGGTCAAATAGACTTTGACTAGAGGGAATCTTTTAGAGAATCTTCTTGTAGGAATCTCAAAATCACCTGGGTGAGGTATTGTCGGAAAGCTCTTGGTGAGACAAACCAGGGGGGAGGAAGGCCAGCCTTTCCTTTATAGGAGGAGGAATCTACACATTCTCAAGGCCTAATTCATCAATTTAGGCCTCCAAAATTGCCTCCAAAGTTTTAAGGTCTATTTTGGCTTCTACTCTATTAGTGAAAGTACACTTTTGGTGATACCTCTATCTGATCTACATTCTCCATCATGTATAACATCCTTTAAGATGTCACCACCCCAAGTTTCACCTCTAGATCATATGTTTAGTCCATCATGTATAACATCCTTCCAAATGTTACAAACCAAATTTCATGTCTAGATCATTTATCTGCTATTGGTATTACAACTAGACAATATGGTGACATTTATGATGAACTACCCACTCCTTTGCATATTTGAATAAGCTTTATGGGCTCCTTCTTGTAATTGGTAACTTATTGTGCAAAGCTAGTCTATGTCTCATGAAACATGCAGTTATTATTGCTCTTTTTGTGTGTATATACATCACTATATAACATACATTGTTGCAACATCATACATTATAGAAACAAAACTTACGCATAGATCATATATGAGCTCTAAAGTGCCACAATAATCAGTTTTTTCTTCCACTCAAATCACATTCAAATCAGATAGGTAATCAATCTTTCACTCAACAATCTAAAACAACTAGGCATTGATTACAATCAAGCCACAACCACTCTAGATAAGAGACTCTAGGTGATACTCACTGACCTCTATCCACCATAGCTAAAAACTCAAAGGCTCAACATCAAAGAAGTAAGATCTTTAGTTGCACTTCAAAGGTATACCCCTTTGCTTGACCTAAGTTTCTAGCCTTGATGGTGTTGCTAATGGTGCAAATAGTGCAAGTGATGGTGGGTTCCACCATGCAACCAATAGCCTTAGCATGAAATCAGACCGTCAACAAGTGGTCCATGAGTAACTACCAAAATACCTATGACTACCAACACTACTACCCCAACATCAGAGCAATCCAGCTTTGATACCACAAATGTTGTAACACCCTATAGCTTGATATAAAATACCTTTAGTTGTTTTTTCATACATACTTTCCTCTCTAGCGCATTGATTTGTGTCCTAAGGTCCTTTGTCTTTGTACATTGGGGGTTTTTAATAGCTATTTGTTCTAGCTGGCTTAGGAGTTGAATTATCATATGCTCTATCATTGAAAATAGCCCCATCCATTTGTTCTTTAATTTTTTGCATGTTGATAATGTATGTACTACTCTCATAATAACAACAAAGGCTACCCTTGGTTTATTCTTATCTTTGACGTTTGTAATAATGAGGTCATTCATGATACAAACTCTCAATCCTTGTACCACTTGAACTAGGTTATAATCATTTTATGGTGGATTGATGCTTCCATTATAGGAGCCTATCTAGACTTTGTCTCATCTTCCTTACTTTGGGAGGGATTTGGTTAGTGATTAAAAACTTTCAACTTCTATTCATCTTTGTTCCCAACCTTTTGCACCACTTTTTATTTAAACTACTCAAATAACAAAAATACAAAATTTTGCTCAAGTGAAGCAAAGGTGGGTCATCAAAATAGTTAATGCTTACATTCATTAATGTTTAAGTTTATTATAAAAGAAACTTATTGATATGCTTAATTTGATTACATATTGGACCAATCAACCTTAATTGTATTTAACTTGGGCCTTGATTCATGCCTAATCTAAAAATTACCTAAGTATAGAATAAGGTAAATACTCATTGCTACTCTCAAACATGTTCAAACTCATAGAAGAGTTTAAACATACTTTGGAGTGATTCAAATTCCTTAAATGTTGATTTGCCAATATAACAATGTATTATGTGTGGAGCTTTAGTTAGGCTTATCTACTTATGATTCATATTTATGGTATGTCTTTTGGATTTATTTTATTCCTTATCTTGTTTTGACTTGAAGTTTGTGACACATGGATTATTTTTGAAGTCATACAATATCCATAATCATACATTGAACATAATTTGAAGGTTGAACTTTGAAGGAGTGTTGGATAGACGTGAATCCTTGGGAAGCATTAGTAAATCCATTGAAGGTAAGGAAGGATAAAAGAGTTTCTAACTACATTTCCATACAATCATGACATAATAAGCAGCACAATTGAATCATATTTTATAAATTTTCATGAAAATATTTAAGTTTGTAATCACACTTCATTTCTTTATAAATGAAGAAAAGTTCACCAACTTTGTCCTTTAACTAGCCTTGATAAAAGTAATATTGTTTTAACAAGGCTTCTAGAGTAACTTTAGGTTCAACTACACTTGATAGAGCTACAAATCCTAAAGTTAGTAGTGTTACTCATTCAAAAGTAGGGAAACTTTTAAATGTAACCAATAGTTAGTGAGGTTGCTTCCAAACCAAATGCATGTTACTATAAGTTCTTGTTTTACTTTGAGATTGGCTGATAACCCAATACTAATTTCTAAATCTATCTATCTAGAAAAGTTGAGAGTGTATTTTAAACTAACTCTTCGTATTTTTCCCTTGTATCTACTTATGGTCTATTTGGATCTAACAATCTTGTAGTCTCTAAGAGCTTTGCCTGAGCAAAAATTCATTCCTCATATTGTTGGATAGTTCTTACAAAAGAGTTCTTGATATTTTGTAGACATTACCTCCTTTTAGTATAAATTTCTTAAAAAAAGTATTTATTGGATGGAAATATGCTTAAAAAAACTTGAATGAATCTATGGCATTCTGATGCATTTAACTCAAATGAATAACTTTATCTATTAATTACAATACAATATAGCCTTAAAATTGATACATGTTATTTTCTCTAAAATTTCATATAGTTTCATTGTTCTTTATTGGTAGTCTTAAGATAAATGTTTTGCATTGAGACTCAATATTGGCATGAATATATACTACTCTCTACATTAATAAAAATGTGAGACTACAAATATTAAAAAGCTAAAGGAAGTTTTCCATTTAAATAATTGACAACAAAATTTCAGATTCTAGCTTAGATTCTTAAATTTCCAAACAGAATACTCAGTAATTGCTTAAACAATATGACTTTGCATTACATATAAACAAGTTATAAATGTGCAAACTTAAGATGTGTAGAAGTCTTCCTATAATATTACAAAAATAGAGAGGCATATTCTAACTTGGAATTTTTTACATACTATGAAGGGAAGAAATATAGATAGAATTTAAAATTTGATGAATTTGCTTTAGTATCTTATATTTTTTGCTAGTATAAGAAAGATAGATTATCATGTTAGAAGATTGAAATGAAAGAGAAAATATAAAGAAGATGATAGAGAAGAAATGGATAAAAATTAAAATGAATATTCTTCAAGTCTAAGATATGGTCAAAGGCTTTATCCCTTATAAGTGCTTGAACAAGTCAATCACTTATTTGTAACCAAGTTTCTCAATCTTTAGGAATGTTCCTTAATACCTCATTGTCTAATTCACAAAGAAGGTTATTAATACTTAACTATATCACTTGGTCCTTATGAAACAAGTTGGATACCTTTTGAATATTCCTTTATCAAACTTCTTAGATTCATGTGGATTGTCTTTTGAAGTTTTAAATGATACAAAATATTGAATCTTACTACATTCATACGGTTAATTCCTAAAATATAAGATACTCCACTTTTGATAATCTATGAAATATTTCATGTGCTTTGATTTCAAACTCTTAGATGGTATCTTGAGAATTTTGGATTTAATGAATAAACTTGAGTTAAGCATCATTAAGTAAAGCAACCATCCAAAAATAGTTATCCTCCAAATATTGGTTACTTTAATGATAAATTGATCACACATCATGCAAAGAGTAAGTCAACCTCTTACTAATCACATTTCCCAACAATAATTGCAAGTCAAGAAGGTTAGATTTTGTCATAAGAAAATAATAGGTTCAAATTAGAAGTTCAAATTTAGAAATATAGAAGATAAGATAATTATAAATATGGTGAATGAGATGAAGTTGATTAGCAACAAGAAAGAAAGATGCTAGAATCAAGTAACTTCAAATCTATTGAAAGCTAGTCCATAAATTTCAATGTCAAAAGAATATTATGACATATATATATATATATATATATATAAGCACAATTTGTAGTAATAATGAATTTCCATATATAAGTCATACCTTTTTCAAGGAGATAGGCATTGAACATAGTTAACAGGGAAAAGAAATAACATAAAACTTTGTCATGACATTTGTGGTGTCAAAGCTAGATTTTTCAGAAGTTGGAGTAGTAGGGTTGGTAGTCAAAGTTATCTTGGTTATTATTCATAGATTACTTATTGGTGGTCAATTTCATGTTAGGGTTTTTGACCATATACTGGGACCCATTGTCACTTACACCGTTCATATTGTTAGATTTGCCAGTTGGAGACCTAGGTCAAAATCAAGGGTATACTTTCAAAATGCAACACTAGAGAGCTCACTTCTCTATGTTGAGTCTTTGAGCTATTGGCTATGGTGGACAAAGGCCGATGGGCATCATCAAGAGTCTCTTAGCTAAAATGGGTGTAGTTTGATTGTAATTAGTGCACTATTGTTGGTAGAGTGATTGAGTGAATGATCAAGTACTGATCTATTTGAGTGTGATTCAAGTTAATGAAGAATTGATTACATTATAAAAGTGGGAGTCAAGGGGAAATAAGGTGCGAGAATTGAGGATATTGGTGGTATTTCCAAGCATGGTTGATCATTAGAACCTTGATCATGGTTCAAATTTCCTTGAGAGTGATTTTATGTAGAAGCCCTATGTGAATTGATGCAAATTTGGCAATAGGGCAGATGGTGTATGGAAGTGCTAGCCAAAATTTTGAGAATAGTCAATTTCAAACATTAATGTTTGATTTGAGTCCAAGAGATGAAATCAAAGTAGATTTGGTGTAAGTTGAACCCAAAATGCAAAATTGAAGGTGGAGTTGGGAATCCATCCCCTCAAATTAGGGATTTGGAGATCCCTATCTTTCTTATTTGGCCCAAGTGGAGATTTAGTGGAGAATTTGGCAATCAACCAACTATAGAGGAGTTACATTTAATTTGGTAGAGGAGTTACATCAAATTTACTTCAGATTTTGGCTCAAGTTGGATGAATCTTGGCCAAATTTGGAGAGGGTTCAAATTGGCATAAGGCAGTGAGAGGCTACAAAGGCCCAACAAGCTAGCTTGTTCGTATGAGGCTAGCTAGTTGAAATGAGTTTTGTTGATCATTGTTTGGCAAAATCTGTCCACCTTGCTAGATTATGCACAATGAGGTTTGAACCCTAGATCTATGGTTTCTAGACTAGTGCCTCTGACTAGTGCCCAAGCCAACTGGCCCACCTTCACTTGTTGTCATAGTGATTGTTCCATTGAAACTTATACACATGTAGCTTTGGCTAGGAAAGGCAGTTTGATCTCATTCTTGGTGATCTTGGTAGCTTAGAAAGTAGCCAGGCACTCCTATTATATCAAATGCCAAATGGTGCAAAGTCAGTTTGGTGTTGATTTATGAGATGGAGGGTTTAGTTTAGACTTCATGTGATTAGATTCCTTCCATTCTCTACTTCTTTTTTGTGCACCATGTTTGTGTGAAGAGCCATAACTTTAGAGCGTTAGTGCTCTTATGTGCTCTTGATAATGAAGCTAGAGTGATGACTAGTTAGACTACATGTGTTTCTCTTTGATGAGGCAAGAAGTGATGAACTATCGACCTTAAGAGTGCATGTTGTGATGGTAGGTTATAGGTTGTCCTTTCCCTTAATGTAGTGATTGCAATTAGAGCTACATTAATGGGTGGTGTTTAGTTTGGTGATTCTTGGTGTGATACTTGTGGTGGTTAAGAGTGCGGTTTGAGTTACTTTGTCATGGCAAAATTCCTTGGGAATTCTAAATAAGATAACATTATAATACATAGTGGGTTTATCGAGAGTGGAGCTTGATATCAGCTTGTGTCTCAAGTCTTAGTGAGGGAGGAGATTGACTTTGAGTTGGAGTTTGATATAGGATATTCAATTGAGAGTGCACTTGGTGTATCCACATTATTGTTGTGAGGTATGGACGAGACTTATAAAGCCTCAAAAGGTCTTTGGTGCTACTCTAGTATAGTGGGTACCATTGAGTAATATTGACTTCATCCAAGAGTTTGATAGTTGGTGTGATCTAAACCAGATGCGGAACACAACTTTGTTCACACTCTTCATGGAATGGAGGGGTTGTTTTAGCACTTAGAGGGTCCATTGAGGGATGATTATCATGCATTCAAGAGAGATTACTTGGAGGAGGTCAAGCTATGGAGACAATATTGGTTTCTGAACTACATCTCCATAACTTTAAGCTCAATTGCTAGGGGTAGATTAACAATACCTACAAGTTCTAGCTCTAGTAGCTTGGTGTATCTAGTGGAGGTGAACTAGTTGGAGAAGGTGCTACTACAAGTGGAAGTACCACTACAAGAGGTGGTGTAGTACCAAGGTTTAACTCCATGGTGGAGTTCTTCTTGTGCTTGAGGCAAAATTACCATAGAGTGTGGATTGATACGTTAAGGAGCTTGTAGGAGTTCCAACAGAAGGTTGGAGAGAGCCCACATGAGGCATACACTTGCATAAGATGGTTGATCAATTTTACTCAAGGAGTTAATGAGGCCTAAGTGGTCCAATTTTGGTATGGGATCTTGGACAAGGAGTTGCAATATAGAGTATGTAATGCTACATTATTAAAAGCTACTTAACCTACTTTGGCAATGGTCTTTAATTTGGTTGAGCGCATTGAGCTTAATTAGGTGGAGGAGAAAGTGGTGACATTTGGATATGGTAAGGAGACCTCATCCATAGTTTTTACTTCTTCTATAGTGTAATGGAGTGCACCACACCATGTTTGCTTCCAAGGACTATGAGCCAGCTTGTCTCTCACTTAGGATGAACCTTTGATGGCTATTATAGTAGCGTACCATGGACTAAGAAGGCAAAGAACTCCAACTCCATCATACTCCTCCAAGGCTAACACTCCAAGACTCATGAAATTGCTCATTAGAGAACTTAATGAGAGAAAGATAGTTGTAAATGAAAGGATGATGAGTACTACCTCACCTCTAGTTTACATACTTGTGAAATTGTTACACACCAAAGTTACTAATTATTGGAATAACTCAAGTTACTAATCTAAAAGTCAAGTAAAGTCAAAAAGCTAAAGGAATATCCATACTCATGGGAGTATTCTCCTAAACATGTGGTCTTATCTTCACCCAACCACTAAGTCAAGGATTCTTTCACATGGGCTATCCTTGGACTATAGAAGAATCCAAAACAAAAAGGCTTATGGATCAAAGAGTTTTTAACTCTTTCCTCAAGCCAAACACCTAGGAATAAGACCAAGTCAACACACTAGAATCCAAAATAGTGGAGCTCATCTTTTTTAACAATATGGAGTTTAATGAAAAATTAGTAGGGCTAATGAAGAAGCAAATAAGAAAAATTAACCTAGAATATAGAATAGAATAATTTAGGAAGCTTTTGGGCTAGCTTAGCTTGCACACCAAGTAGGTAGCTTCTAGAAAGAAGCTTCTAGAAGCTTCCAACTAGCTTAGCTTGCATGCCAAGTAAAAAATATATAAAAGGAAACTTCTTGAGAAGCTTCTCAATTATCTTGGCTTGCACTCCAAGAAAGCAGCACAAGAAAGCTTTTTGAGAAGCTTCTCAAGAGCCTTGTATGGTCCCTATAAATACAAGAGCCAAAGCTCATGCTAGGCATTTGGAGTTTCCCATATTCAAATGTCCTAATGTGACCTTCCATTCTCCTATTTCTCTCTTCAATCTTGGTCATTTACATTGGTATCCAAGCAGGAATGGGATGGATGGAATTTGTGGACCACCAAATCCATGTTTGCTAAACCATTGGGATTTTTGTGTCCACGTGCTACCCAAGCATCATTTCATACAATTCATCACCTTATGCTTTGGTAGGATTTCCTACATATGATCACCTTGTCTGAGGAACCCTTGATACTTACGGTTGTAACTTATGGAGAATGGTGGACATGCTACATCAATGTGTTAATAAATTAGATAAATTGGGATTAGTGGGATAAAGTAATAGCCATGGCGCCAATACCATACGTTATCATTGCTATGCAATAACAAATTGAGCACCTTACTCAATTGTTGGATGAATGAGACCAACAACAACAAGAACACATACAAAGAGTACCAGTTTGAGATGGAGAAGATTGAATCCAATTTCCAAAACCCAAGGTGTTTGAAGGCAAGAATCTTCCAAGCATAGTGGAGAATTTTGTGTTTGACTCTAAATGTTACTTTGAAGCTACCAATATTCAAGATGAACAAAAATAAATTCTCTTGGCTTCTAGCCAATTAGATAATGTGGTAAAACTTTGGTGGCAATTCCAAGTAGAGCAAGTTGAACAATAGATTGTTCACCAATCTTGACATGGGAAGAATTCAAGGATGCAATACTTGGTCAATTTCAAACTATAAATGCCACCCAAGCCGCAAAAGATAAATTCGCGGAGTTGAAGCAAATTGGCTTTATAAGGAGCAATGTCATGCAATTTCAAAATATCATCATGCAAATTCCAGATATTCAAGAAAGTGAAGTTCTAGATTGATTTGTGAGGGCCTTGAAGTCACAAACTAAATCAGAGGTGACCATGCAAGAATCACAAAATATGGAAAAAGCCATGCAATTGGCTCAACGCTTTGATTCCTTAGTTGGGATAACTAGGTTTTGGTCTTGACCTACACAAAGCCTACCAATACACTACGCACAGGTGGAAGAACCAACACCAATGGAGATTGATGTTATCAAGCAGAGACCACTTGGTACAATGGATAGAGAAAGATTACGACTAAATAGTGGTTGTTTTTATTGTTGCAAGGTTAGACATCATATTGCTAAATGTCCTCTTAGCAATAGGCAACCTCGACAAGTTGCCCAAATGGAGTTTGTGGAGCGGAATGATCAAGGAAACAAGGAATCCTAATAGGAGATTTCAAGCCCCTACTAAGAGCTTGATTAGTTCCAATGGCATTGAAGGCTCGACTTATGCAAGTCTGCTTCACTTGCAAAGTATGATATCTAATTAGGGTTGTAGGATTTTGGTTGATTTTGGAAGTTAAGATAATTGCATGTCTATAGAAGTAGCAAAGGAAATGATATTCCTATCAAATCAATAATTGGAAATAGATTGATGATAACAGATAGTAGAAAGGGTTTTGCATTTTGTACCTCACATCTTATTACCTTCAAGATTGGGAAGAAGTATTTGGAGTGTATGAGGTTTTCAGTAGTACCTCTACACTACGATGTTATTCTAGGACTACCTTGGCTTGAATGTCATAAGGTTCATTAGACCCAATGAAAAATTCAAGTACAACACCAAGGTAAGAAATTTTGATTAGGTCGTTTGGCACTTCTGGGTAAGACACCTAAGAATAGTTAGTCCCAAGAAGGTTGAGAAGGTAGCCATAGAGTAAGCCATGCAGGGAGATGGGTCCCAAGATGGGAAATTTGCCAAGAAGGCTATAACAATATAGAGTCTAGCAACGTAGTTAGTAAGGCTAACAAAGTAGAGAATAAGCCAAATTAGCCTAGAATATTCTAGAAGCTTCTTAGGAAGCTTCCCAACTAGTTAACTTGTGCCCCAAGCAGGTAGCTTCTAGAAGCTTCTAACTAGCTTAGCTTGCATGCCAAGTAGGCGGCTTCTAGAAGGAAGCTTCTTGAGAAGCTTCTCAGTTAACTTGGCTTGCACTCTAAGAAAGTGGCTCAGTGAAGCTTCTTGAGAAGCTTCTCAAGAGCTTTGTATGTTACCTATAAATACCAAATCCAAAGCTCATGCTAGGCATTTGGAGTTTTCTCTCATTCAAGTGTCCCAATATGAGTTTCCATTCTCCTCTTTCTCTCCTCCGTCTTGGTCTTTTACATTGGTATCAGAGCAAGAATGGGATGGATGGAATTTATGGACCACCAAATCAACTTCCGCCAAACCATTGGGATTTTCATGTCTAAATATTACCCAAGCATTGTTTCACACAATTCATCACCTCGCACTTTAGGCAAGATTTTCTACCTATGATCACCTTGTCTAAGGAACCCTTGATACTTCCGGTTGTAACTTATAGAGAATGGTGGGTGTGCTGCATCTATGTGCTAATCAATTAGGTAAATTGGGAGTAGTAGGATAGAGTAGTAGTTATGGCGGTAATACCGGACATTATCGTTGTGATGCAACAACAAATCAAGCACCTTACTTGATTGCTGGATAAATAGGATCAAAAACGACAAGAACATATAGAAAGACTGCCAATTTGAGATGGAGAAGATCACATTTGATTTCCAAAACCCAAGGTGTTTGAAGGCAAGAATCTTCCGAGTACAGTGGAGATTTTTGTGTTTGATTGTGAACATTACTTTGAAGCCACCAATCTTCAAGATGAACTGAAACAGATTCTCTTGGCCTCTAGACAATTAGATAGTATGGCAAAACTTTGGTGGCAATTCCGAGTGGAGCAAGCAAAATGATAGATTGTTGTACCAATTTTGACTTGGGCAAAATTCCAAGATGCAATATTGGGTCGGTTTCAAACTATAAATACCACCTAAGCCGCACGAGATAAATTGGTGGAGTTGAAGCAAGTTGGTTCAGTAAGTTGACCTATATTACATAATTTTAGAACATCATCATGCAGATTCCGGATATATAAGAAGGTGAAGTTCTAGATTGATTTGTGCGGGGTTTGAAGTCACAAACCAAATTGGAGGTGACCATGCAAGAACCACAAAATGTAGAAGAAGCTATGCAATTGGCTGAGTGCTTTGATTCCTTGGTGGCAACAACTTGGTCTCAACCTCGATCTACACAAGGCCTACCAATATAGTATGCACGGGTGGAAGAACCGGCACCAATGGAAATTGATGCTATCCAACGGAGACCATTTGGTACAATAGATAGAGAAAGATTACAATAAAATGGGGGTTGTTTTTATTGTCGCCAAGTTGGACATTGCATTGTTGAATGCCCAAATGGAGTTTGTAGAATAGAATGATTAAAGAAATGAAGAATCCCAATAGGAAATTTTGAGCCACATATTGGGAGCATGATTAGTTCCAATGGGATTGAAGGCTGGACCTATGCAAGTTTGTTTCACTTGCAAGGTACGATATCTAAGCGGGGTTGTAGGATTTTGGTTGATTTTGGAAGTTCAGAGAATTGCTAGAAGTTCAGAAGTTCATGTCTATGCAAGTAGCAAAGGAATTGGATATTCCTATCAAGCCAAGGATTGGAAGTATTTTAATGATGGCAAATAGTAGAAAGGGTTCTGCATTTTGCACCTTGCATCTTGTTACTTGCAAGATTGGGAAGGAGTATTTGGAGTGTATGAGGTTTGTAGTGGCACTTGTGACAAAGCAAAGGGTCCATGCAAGCCCCTTGCCAACTGAGGGGATCTCACACTGCAGGCCCGAGACCTTGTCGGAGCGCCAAGTTCAATCACCAAGTCATTTGCAAGAACGCACGGCGCCCGCTAATGAGACTCGTCGTCCCGCTCGGACACGGGCCGAGAAGCACCACCACTCACCGACAATGTGCAATGCACTCGTGCACCTCACATGCAACCCTCGGGGGGACCCTGTCACCAGCAAATTGGAACACGCCGGTGCCCCGTTGAGGGCACCGACCATCTGAATTGCCGGATCCACGGGAACTCCCAAGGACGATCACTAACGCCAAACCTGACCAAACCCCAAGTCACTGAGTGTCAAGCAAGTCCCCACCTCCCCGCTAAGGATGGAGAGTCCGAGCCAGCGCTCGGGAAGGGGCCCGAGTGGTCGACGAGTGCCACCGGTGACTGCGCCTCCATACGTGGTTCCTCAAATTGTACAATGTTTGGTATGTTCACGTTGGATGTTTGCTTGTGTACACTATGATATCATTTTGGGTCTACCTTGGCTTGAACATCATAAGTTTCAATTTGATTGGACTTGATGACAAATTCAAGTACAACACCAAGGTAGGAATTTCTGATTAGGTTGTCTGGCACCTTTGAGTAAAACACCTAAGAATAGTCAGTCCCAAGATAGGAAGTTTGTCAAGAAGGTAGCCATAGAGCAAATCTTGAAGGGAGATGAGTCTCAAGATGGGAAGTTTGCCAAGAAGGCAACCATGGAGCAAGCTTGGAAGAGAGATGAGTCCTTGGAAGGGAAGTTGGTTAGTAAAGTAGCCATAGAGCAAGCTTTGGAGGAAGACAAGTCTGTATTCATGGTATGGATCAAGCCGATTGCACCTGAACAATCTAAGAGGGACCAAGGGCTTCATCAAGCAACGGTTGATCGGATAGTTCAAGAGTTTGCGGACATGTTTCTAGATGATCTACCAAAGGGATTACCCTTTGATCAAGGTATGCCATTCAAGATCAAGTTATTGCCAAGGAGTACTCTAGTGAGTAGACCGATCTATCGGCTCTCACCAAAGGAGTTGGAGGAGTTCCGAACAACACTTATAGAGTTGTTGGAGAAGGATTTCATACAACATAGTACCTCTCCTTGGGGAGCACTAATACTAATTGTTCCAAAGATGGATGGAGGATTTCAATTTTGTATTGATTACCGTGGGCTCAATAAGCAAACCGTGAAGAATGCATATCCCTTGCCTCGGATCAATGACTTGCTTGATCAACTAAGTGGAGCACACTACTTTTCCAAGTTGGATCTTTGCAACAACTATTGGTAAATTCCTATTGGTAGAGAGGGTGTGCAAGAGATTACCTTTTGCACAAAGTATGGGCATTTTGAGTGGAGAGTTCTACCTTTCGGATTCACTAATGCTCCAGTGGTCTTCATGGATCAGATGCATCGGGTGTTGGATGGACTATTGGATTGGTCCGTAGTGGTGTTCTTGGATGATATCTTAATATACAATAAGACAAAGGTAGAACATGTGAATCATGTGTAAGAAGTCCTAAGATGACTACAATAATATAAATTTTACTGCAAGAAGTCAAAGTGTGCCTTTTGGTAGAAGGAGGTTACATTCTTGGGTCATAAGATCTCATCAGAGGGGATCAAGATGGAAGAAGAGAAAATCAAGGCCATTATTGATTGGCCTACCCCAAATGATGTTACAAAAGTATGGGTGTTCAATAGATTGGCCAGTTTTTACCAATGGTTCATCCACTATTATGCTCATGTGATTGCACCATGGATTGACCTCTTGGGAAAGAACTCAAGCTTCCAGTGGACCACCAAGTATGAAGAAGCATTCCAAAAGTTGAAGCATATGGTGTTTTCAAGACCCATTCTTCAACCATATGATCCTCAACTCCATTGTGTGGTTGATTTTGATACTTCTTACTTTGCAATTGGAGTTATGTTGTAATAAGAATTCCCAGATGGACTACATCCCATTGCCTTTGTGTCTCACCAACTAAATATAGCTAAAATAAATTACTCTACTCAAGATTAGGAACAACTTGCAATGGTATATGCCACCAAGGTATGAAGCATTATCTCTTGGGGAAACAAGTGATCATGCAAATTGATCATAAGCCATTGTTGCAGACCTTACACTTGGAACACATGAAGAGTCGACATCATCAATGGGAAGAGCAACTCCAATTTTTTGACATCAAACAAGAGTACAAACCAGGTCGGTTCCATGTCATCCTTGATGCTCTATCCCAATGACCTGATTTGAAGTCTCTTCCTCTCATCACGGTGGCAATTACGACAGTGTCAATTGACCCCAAGGTCCATAACAAGTTTTGGTCAGCTCTACAACAAGATCCCTTTTTCCAAATGGTACATGGTTGTCTGACAACAAGTGACAAGGAGTACAACACCTTCTCCTTCAAGGAAGGCCTTCTATTCCATACGGACCGGATCTATGTTCCAGCCAAAGGTGATCTCCAACTTGTGCATCTTCAAGAAGCCCATGATCTACCAATAGCTGGTCACATGGGGATGGACAAGACCTTGGGTACCCTCTAACGCCAATGGTGGTGGCCCAACATGACATGAGATGTTTGGGAGTTTGTTTGATTGTGTGAGAGTTGTCAACTCAACAAGGCCTATAACCAGAAGCCGAGTGGACTCCTTCAGCCACTTCCCATTCCAACTACTTGTTGGGGACATGTAAGCCTAGATCTCATCACCTCCTTGCCCAAGACACAACAAGATCACACATTAATTGTGGTGTTTGTGGATAAGCTTAGTAAGCAAATCCATTTGGCACCAATGGTTGATACTCTAGATGCTCCAACCTTTGTGCAACTCTACTTTGATAATGTATTCAAACATCATGGGATGCCATGTGTACTCATCTTTGACCATGATCTCGCTTCATTGGAAAGTTTTGGCAAGCCTTCTTCCAGATACTTGGCACCAAACTTGCTTTGTCTATAGCCTATCATCCTCAAACTGATGGACAAACTGAATGTGCAAATTGCACCTTGGAAGATATGCTTTGTGCCTTGGTCAACATTCACCATACCAATTGGGATGAATGTCTTGCAGTTGCAGAGTTTGCATACAACAATTCTAAACAGACAAGCATCATTCTCTCCTTTCTTTCTCAATTTTGGCCACAATCTGCTTGTCCTAGATTCTCTTCTTGCTCCTCTCTTGTCTCAAGTCCCTTATACTTCAACCTTCTTGACCATCATATCCAAATCTCTCCAACAAGCCATATCTCACCTCCTTGTTGCTCAAAATCGTCAAAAACAATATGTGGACCACCATCATCGTGATATCACCTTTGAAGTCGGTGATAAATTCATGCTATCCTCTAGTAACCTCTCCCTCCCACTTGATACCCAAGTTCGGAAAGTTGCCCCTAGTTGGATAGGACCCTTTGATATCACCCAAATTGTCTCTCTTATTGCTTAGTTATGCTTGATTTCTCTTAATTATGTTTGAAAAAAGAAGAGACATTAACAAGTATAATATGCAGCAAAACTATTTCAAATAGAAATTTGAGATCAAAAGATAAACCTAGAGGTAGGTCATATTAAATAGTTAAGAATGCTCAAAGTTTGTCACTTTCTATGAGTTTGATCCCTTTATCCTCTTTAAATAAACACATACTATTTTCATACTTAAATTATAGACTTTAATATTTCTTCCTTTGAAGCTTCTCAATACCAACTATACTAATATAATTTTGTTACACAACACATAGAACTTGTCAAATTTATCAAAATTTCAAATATTTTTGTTTTTGTTTTTTATCAATTGAATTTATCATTTTGACTAATAAAAATAAGGGGAATGATATCCAATGCAGTGTAAGTCTAGAATGATATCATAGTGGATATATAATTAAAAAAAACACCATTGGTTTTAATACTCTTGTTCAATTTTGACAAATATTAGATTAAGTATATAAAAAGTAGTGTTTTTTATAAACCATCTATCATGAGTAAACTCTCTTTATGAGTGCAATTAAAGCACTTTAGTCCTTTCAGTTTGAACTACAAGAACCCACTAGACTCTTAAATAGAAGATTTTAGATAATATTATGAAAATTAACAAGTTTCTATTATTTTAACTCCTAACTTTATGAGAACCAATAATCCTCTTGATAAGTTGCTCAAGTAGTTGTATTAGGTATGGGTACTTTCTTGATCAACTTAAATTTTATTCATTTCCAATTTGTATAGCTAGTTAAGTTT
This sequence comes from Lunularia cruciata, assembly GCA_948567375.1. Taxonomy (NCBI): domain Eukaryota; kingdom Viridiplantae; phylum Streptophyta; class Marchantiopsida; order Lunulariales; family Lunulariaceae; genus Lunularia; species Lunularia cruciata. The sequence goes on along the minus strand of OX419759.1, from coordinate 61,531,350 downwards.
GTCTCATGATAGACTAATAATTTAGAATAGAATTTCAAAGCTATCAATTATAGAAGTATCACCTATCATCATTGTCTAGTAGATAAAATTGGATTGATCTTGATAATAAACCAATTTGTTTCCTTGTGTATGATAGCTTTGATGACTTTTTGATATCATGCTTATACAATTATTTAAGAGTCTATGTAGTAGAATCTCTTGGCAATTTGCATTGCTTTGTAAAGTTACACATATTTTCTAGGGTTCTATATTTATTATAGAGTCCATTTAATATATAAAATGACCATATGCTACTATTTTTATTGAATATTCATCTTGTAGTGATGTAAATATTTTACTATCAACCAGAACTGAATGTTTACTTTACTCTTGTAATTGTCTTTGCATTAAGTTTATTTCTTTAGTCTATTTTTTTGAATTCAACCACCAAATGATTGAAATGCTGAAATTTAAATTATATTATTTGCATCATAAGGTCAATCATTATGGTATGTATCACAAGTATTATTATCATATAAGATATAAGAGTCTAAATTTAAATACAAGTAGCACATATCTCTCTTTGACCAAAGTGACAACCAAAAAGAATTAAATTTTCATCTTACTCAAAGAATATAAAAATAAATTTGACCTAAACTAGTGTAGAAATAAAAGAAAACCATGCAAAATCAATATAAAGAATTATACCAAGACAAGAATCTTACACTTGAAGATTGAATGAGAATGGTAACCTTTTGTGACATCTTATGATGTCAACACTTTCATGATGTATACAATCTATTTTCTAATGTGAAAAAAACATATTTGAATGGATTTTGCACTAATTATGGTATAAATAGATAGAAGGAAAATAACAACAACCAAATAATGATAAGATGCTACATATATTAGACCTAAATAGAAATTATTTACTCAAGGTAGATGCTTGTGAATGATTACAAGAGAGAGAGAGATATATATACATCATACAAAATTTTATGAAACGACTTATAAAATAAATTGTGCAAATAATTGTGTGACCAATTGCGCGAGGAGACATTGGGGAGAATGTGTAGATAGGAGAGGAGAGGGAGAGATGTGAGAGGAAAAATCTATACTTTTTGAGTGCTCTCTTGCATATAGCATTTAAGTGAAAAGTCAATTCTGTTCATTTTTGGATTTTGGTTCCATTGGTACCTAGATTGACAATTATGGAGAATTGGGTAGAAGGTTATAAGGATTCTTAGGTTTTTTAGGGTTTAGAATGATCATTGCACATTGAGAGTGATGGGTCAGGAATTTTCATTCTAATCTCTTGGTTTTCATGATTAAGTTCCATCAAAATTTAGTCTGAAAATTTTGGAGATTGAAATTGAGAGTTATGAAAGTTTATAGTTTTTAGAGTTTGGAGAGATTGTAATTTCTTATGTGAGTTGGGATGTGAGGGGTTGTACTTTTGCAGGTATGGAGAGATACAAAGATGAGCATCATGTGTTACTATTTTTATTTTTGTGCTAGCCATAACTACACCTCCCCATGTGGGGCGGCGTAGAGCGGCTTGAGATACACCATGCTCGATGTGTAAACGACGCTTTACCTTGCAAGAGGTAAAGACCCATGTGGGAAGGATGCACAAGGACTATGATTGGACCACTTGGGATGCCCACGTGAGGTGAGCAACCACATTGATAGTAGTGACACTTTGGGATTATGCACGCTTCTTCTATCCCTTTGTTGACTGTTCTAGGAATATCGATCAAGTCATAGGAGTGGTTAGCTTCTTGGGTGGGGTTGCATTTTGGATTATTTGAGACTAGTTTTCCATATCTACATCTATTCCATAGTGTAATAATATGGAGTTTAGCAACAAAGTTAGTTAGGCTTATGAAGTAGCACATAAGACAAATTAGCCTAGAATATTCTAGAAGTATCTAGGAAGCTTCCCGGCTAGCTTAGCTTGCACTTCAAGTAAGTAGTTTCTAAAAGGAGGCTTCTAGAAGCTTCCAACTAGCTTAGCTTGCATGCCAAGTAGGCAACTTCTAGAAGGAAGCTTCTTGAAGCTTCCAACTAGCTTAGCTTGCACTCCAAGTAGCCGGCTTCTAGAAGGAAGCTTCTTGAGAAGCTTCCTAGTTAACTTGGCTTGCACTCTAAGAAAGCGGCTTGAGGAAACTTCTTGAGAAGCTTCTCAAGGGCCTTGTATGCTACCTATAAATACCAAGGCCAAAGCTCATGCTAGGCATTCAGAGTTTTCACTCATTCAAATGTCCCAATGTGAGTTTCCATTTTCCTATTTCTCTTCTCGGATTCGGTCTTTTACATTGGTATAAGAGCAAGATTGGGATAGATGGAATTTATGGACCACCAAATCCACTTCCACCAAACCATTGGGATTTTTACGTCCAAATACTACCCAAACATAGTTTCACACAGTTTATCACCTCACACTTTGGACAAGATTTTTTGCATATGATCACCATATCTGAGGAACCCTTGGTGCTTCCGGTTGTAACTTATGGAGAACAATGGACGTGATGTTTCTATGTGTTAATAAATTAGATAGATTGGGAGTGGTGTGATAAAGGAGTAACTATGGCGGAAATACCTGATGTTATCCTTGCTATGCAACAACAAATTGAGCACCTTACTCGATTGTTGGATGAACAAGATCTTTGACAACAAGAGCAAGTGGAGAGAGTACCAATTCAAGAAGGAGAAGATCGGATCAGATTTCCTAAACCCAAAGTATTTAAAGGCAAGAATCTCCCGAGTGTAGAGGAGAATTTTGTGTTTGATTGTGAACGTTATTTTGAAGCTACCAATCTACAAGACGAGCAAAAATAGATTCTCTTGGCTTCTAGCCAATTGATGGAGTAGCAAAGCTATGGGTGGAAATTCCAAGTGGAGCGAGCCGAACAACAAATGGTTGCACTAATCTTGACATGGGTAGAATTCAAGAGCGCAATAATTAGTCAGTTCCAAGCTATAAATGCTACACGAGCTACACGAGATAAGTTGGCAAAGTTGAAACAGATTGGCTCTATAAGAAGTTATATCACGTAGTTCCAAAACACCATCATGCAAATTCTAGATATTTTGGAAGGTGAAGCTCAGGATTGATTTGTGAGGGGCTTGAAGGCAAGAACCAAATTAGAGGTAACCATGCAAGAGCCACAAAACTTGGAGGAAGCCATGCGGTTGGCCAAACATTTTGATTTCTTGGTGGCAAAACTTGGTCTCGAGCTCGACCTCCACAAAGCCTACCAATACACTACACACAAGTGGAGGAGCCAGCACCAATGGAGATTGATGCAATTTGATGAAGACCACTTGGCACAACAAATAGGAAGAAACTACAACAAAATGGTGGTTGTTTTTATTGTCACCAATTGAGGCATCGCATTGCTAAATGTCCACTCAAGAATGGATGACCTCAACAAGTTGCCCAAGTGGAGGTTATGGAGTGGAATGATCAGGGAAATAAGAAATCCCAGTAGGAGATTTTGAGCCGCCTATTGGGAGCTTGATTAGTTCCAATGGGATTGAAGGCTTGACCTATGCAAGTTTGCTTCACTTGCAAGGTATGATATCCAATTGGGGTTGTAGGATTTTGGTTGATTCTGGAAGTTCAGAGAATTGCATGTCTATGCAAGTAGCAAAGGAATTGGATATTCCTATCAAGCCAGTGATTGGAAGTAGTTTGATGATGACGGATGGTAGAAAGGGTTCTACATTCTGCACCTTGCATCCTGTTACCTTCAAGATTGGGAAGGAGTATTTGGAGTGTATGAGGTTTGTAGTGGCACCTCTACACTATGATATCATTCAGGGTCTACCTTGGCTTGAACATCTTAAGGTTCAATTCAATTGGACCGGACACCAAATTCAAGTACAACACCAAGGTAGGAATTTTTGATTAGGTTGTCTAGCACCTCTAAGTAAGACACCTAAGAATAATCAGTCCCAAGATGGGAAGTTTGCCAAGAAGGCAACCATGGAGCAAGCTTGGAAGAGAGACGAGGCCCTAGAAGGGAAGTTGGTTAGTAAAGCAGCCATAGAGCAAGCTTTAGAGGAAGATAAGTCTATATTTGGATTGTGGATCAAGCCGATTGCACAAGACCAATCTGTGGAGGACCAAGAGCCTCATCAAGCAATGGTTGATCGGATAGTTAAGGAATTTGTGGATGTGTTTCCGGACGATCTTCCAAAGGGATTACCCTCATATCAAGGTATGCCCTTCAAGATCAAGTTATTGCCAAGGAGTACTCCAATGAGTAGACCGATCTATCGGCTCTCACCAAAAGGAGTTGGAGGAGTTGCAAATAACACTCACAGAGTTGTTAGAGAAGGACCTCATACAACATAGCACCTCTCCTTGGGGAGCACCGGTACTATTTGTTCCACAGAAGGATGGAGGACTTCATTTCTGTATTGATTATCATGGGCTCAATAAGCAAACCGTGAAGAATGCATATCCCTTGCCTCGGATTGATGACTTGCTTGATCAACTAAGTGGAGCACGCTACTTTTCCAAGTTGGATCTTTGCAGCGGCTATTGGCAAATTCCTATTGAGAGAGAGGATGTGCAAAAGACTACCTTTCATACAAGGTATGGCATTTTGAGTGGAGAGTTTTACCTTTTGGACTCACTTATTGTAATACCAAGGGTTAGCCATATGATCTAGATGTGAAATTCGGTTTGGTAACATCTAGAATGATTTTATACATGATGGTCAAAATATATCAGATAGAAGTATCACCAAAAGAGTACTTCTACTAATAGAGCAGAAACCAAAATAGACTTGAGAACCTTAGAACCAATAGCTAGACATATGATTTAAAGGTGAGAATTGGTTTGGTAATATCTGGAAGGATGTTACACATGATGGACTAAACAGATCAGAAAGAGGTATCACCAAAAGAGGACTTCTACTAATAGAGTAGGAACCAAAATATGCCTGAAATCTTTGAAGGCAATTTCGGAGGCCTAAACGGATGAATTAGGCCTCAAAAGTGTGCAGATTCCCCCCCCCCCCCAACAAAGGAAAGGCTGGCCTTTCCTCCCCCTAGTTTGTCTCATCGAGAGCTTTCCAATGGTACCTTACTCATGTGATTTTGAGATTCCAACAGGAAGATTCCCTAAAAGATTCCCTCCGGTCAAAGCTCGTTTGACCAACCAGATAGGACCTAAACCAGACAGGTCACCCATCCAAGTAAGTAATCCAAGGGTGGAGCTTGCTGACATGTCACCTATCTGTGTCCCTAATCCTATGGTGGAGCTTCCTTGGAGGAGATCTTCTTTGCCTATATAATAAAGAGAAGGTGCTCCCTTGGGGCATCGAATGTTTGAGTGTGCAATCTGTGTTTTCTCTCTTCTCTTGTCCTTGGAGTATTACAATGGTATCAGAGCGAGTGTTCTAGTCCAAGAGAGAGGATCACCCCTCTTGGAATAGCACAAACTACTGAAACTGAGTAATTTGAGGTTGAGAACATAGAGTAATCGCTAGACTTAGGAAGGACTTTAGAGAACGGATAGGATGGATGCACCGGGGGGACAATTTCCCGCACCTAGCTTTCCATTCTCAAACCCATTCCATATCAAGGTTATGTACATCCAGCGTGAGCAGATGAGAGTATCGCTAGTTTATCACTTTGGTGTGGAATTCATGGACAAAGTGATGAACTCACCAAACCCGGTGATTCTACCTGTGGTGATATATGACAGAGAGTGGGATTTGACGATCTACATTCTATTATGATGATATGGATATGAATGTCCCAAATCCTCTCCCTTTCAACACTCAAGTAGAAATCCGTTATGTAGTGAGGCCAAAATTGATGTTTAGGAATTTTGGTGAGGAGTATTATCAATGAGTGATAGCTTCTGAGGTCCCGGTGGTAGTTCCGATAGTTCATGCGCCTTCCAGAGTGATTATATTGACTCTGTATTGGAGTAGACGTTAGCAATTGGGTGTTGCAGGAACCATGGATCCGCAGTTGCAAGAGCTGGTGCAAGGAATGCAAGGGATGTTGAATGAATTTTGAGAGATTAAGATGACCATGGAGACATTGCAAAGTCAAGTGCAGATCCTCAGGAACAATCAAGCCATGCAAGAAGAAGAGTCGTCTCAAAACCCAGTACTTGCGACTGAAGTACTTGGAGAGGCACCCGTGCCTACGAACCCTATCAACGATGAAGCCATATTGCTACTCCGGATGAAGAAGACCTGCAACATTGAGCCTTACAAGGGGCAGCGTACGATGGGAGTAGTAGAGAATTGGATCTCGAGATGAATCGATATTTTTGATTGTTCTCAACAGAGATCACAGAGCATGATGTAGGCGTGTTTGCATGTGGGTACTTCACCGATAAAGCCCTCACATGGTATGATGCTTGGGAATGATCCATGCTGGCAGAGAGAAGGGAGGTCACATGGACAGCAATGCAAGAAGGACTGCTCAAGAATTTCCAATCGGTGGATTTTGTGCAGATGGCTCAAACCCGACTATGGGGATTGAGACAGAAGAATAGCGTACAAGAGTATGTGGAGACATTTCTGGATCTACAAGTCGCAATTACCGACATGAGTCCAGCAGAGGCTCTTGACAATTTCAAACAAGGGTTGAAAGAGTGGATTCGCCAAGAAGTCATGGTGCAAAACCCTCGCACGGTATTTGAAGCTATTGCTTGTGCACAGAGAATAGCCGGAGCATTAGGTGGAGGTGAAGGAGTAGTTCCACCTCAACATTATCGAGCAAAAATGCCATACATGGGTGGACCAATATCGATGGAATTAGGCAACCTTTGATTCCGGGATCGAGGAGCACGGCCGCTTCCAAGGGAGCGGGGACGGGTAGAAGAACAAAAGAGATGGAGTCCCACGAGGAGAACAACGCTGTTGTCACAATTGTGGCCGTATTGGGCACATATCTACCAATTATTGCACTCGTTTCCCTAGAGGCCCTCGGCCTTCATACAGGCGATCTTTGAACAACATGGAGAGGCACATTGAAGAGGAGGAGGTGGAAACCACTTTAGAAAATGAAGATCACCAGTAAATGTACCTCGCGGCCTTACTGGCTCAATAAGGAAGCAGAGAAGCGAGGGAAGGAAGAAGAATAATGCGCAAAGATCCCGAAAGGCAACCTCACAATTGATTGTCGTGAATGGAATCCTAGAAGGTAATCAAGTAAGAGTATTAATAGATCCGGGAGCAATAGAGAATTTCTTGTCTCGCTCTGTTGCAATAAGCTTGGGAATGGATCTAGAGAGAGATGGAAGTGAAGAAGTAGAGTTACCAAATAGGCAACAGAGAGGATTGAATCATTACCTAGACGGGTAACCCTCTCTGTAGGAGAATATCAGGAAGCAATTGAGTGGCGAGTGATACAGTTAGCCCGTTATGATGCAATTTTAGGCATGCCATGGATAGAGCAATACAACCCAATGGTGGATTGGAGGAAGAAAGTAGTGAGAACCCACCAATGGTCAATCATTGGGGTTAAAGAAAATTCACACAGGCAGAAACTGCCTCTATATGTCATAGGGACGACAACTGTCTGTAAGACCGATAGATGTTTTGTGGGTCTAATAAGAGAAGTCTAGAGTGCACAACTCGCTGGACAAATTCTTGAGAAATTGAAGGATGTGGTGGATGAGTTTCAAGATGTCTTTCTCGATGATCTACCCTCAGGATTACCACCTAAAAGGCGAGTAGATCACAAAATAGAGACACTCTCGGAGAAGACACCTCCTTGTAAGGCCCCATATCGCCTATCACCTCATGAGTTGGAGGAGTGTAAGACTCAAATTGAGGAGATGCTACAGAAAGGGTTCATCCAACCTAGCGTATCACCATATGGGGCCCTTGTCTTGTTTGTGAAGAAGAAGGAAGGTACAATACGCATGTGCATTGACTATCGGGGTCTCAATCAGCAAACAGTGAAGAACAAATACCCCTTACCTCACATGGATGACCTGTTTGATCAACTCCATGGAGCGAGATACTTCACCAAACTGGACTTGCGGAGCGGTTACAATCAAATCTGAATTGCAGAGGAGGATGTGTACAAAATTGCCTTTCGAACCAGGTATGGCCACTTTGAGTATCTTGTGATGCCTTTTGGCCTCACCAATGCGCCTGCCACTTTCATGAGCCTAATGAATGACATATTTCGTCCATACTTGGATAAGTCTGTTATCGTCTTCTTGGATGATATCTTAGTATATAGTAGCACGATGACAGAACACAAACAACATCTACGAGAGGTCCTCCAGATTCTAAGACAAAATTAGTTGTACGCCAAAATCTCAAAGTGTGAGTTTGGCAAGTCTGAAGTAGACTACTTAGGGCATAGAGTAAGTGCAGAGGGCATTCAAGTATTGACAGATAAAATAGAGGTCATTCAAAAATGGAGTGCCCCAGAAGATCAGACTCAACTTAAGAGCTTCTTGGGGTTGACGGGATTTTATCGTAGATTTGTCAAGGACTTCTCCAAGGTTGCAGAGCCTTTAACGGCACTACTTGGCAAGGGGAAGAAGTGGACATGGGGAACTGCACAAGAGTTGGCCTTTCAAGAATTGAAGGCAACCTTGTTACATGCACCAATCTTGAAGTGGTATGACCCAAAACGTCCAATCAAGTTGGCTACGGATGCATCAGGCATAGCAATAGGAGCAGTCCTACAACAAGAGTGGCATGACGGATGGCATCCAATTGCATATTTCTCTCGAAAGTTGTTACCGGCAGAGCGCAACTACCACACCATAGAACGAGAAGAGCTGGCCATTGTTCTAGCAACCAAGCATTGGAAGCACTACCTGGGCGAGAAGGCATTTGTAGTAGAGACAGACCACAAACCTCTAGTCTACCTTGAGATGCAGAAGGATCTATCTCGTCGCCAAATTTGGTGGGCAGAGTGGCGAAAATGCTTCAATATGACAATCACCTATGTGGAAGGTAAGAAGCAACTTGCAGATCCGTTCACCCGCATGCCAATGGCCAACAACTTGGTGGCAGAGGTTAAGATTAACCCTGAATTCTGGCAAGAGATTCTAGCTGCTACAAAAACTGATCCACAGATTGTAGAAGCGCAATCGTCCAAAGGTGTCACCAGCACCCAAGGACTCACCTTTTGGGAGGGCCGATTGTGGATCCCAAATGTCCCAGAATTACGTACCACCATTCTAGCGAAATGTCATGATTCGGCCATTGCAGCTCATGTCGGAGTGGACAAGACCTTGGAGGCAGTCAAGCGCCATACTATTGGCCCAAGATGAGCAATGACGTGATGGACTATGTGCGTAGCTGCCTACTTTGTCAACAAAACAAAGCTTCTAATCAAGCTCTTGCAAGGCTCCTTCAACCTCTTCCCACTCCTACCAACATTAGGAACAAGTGAGTATGGATCTCGTCTGTGAATTACCTAAGACCACCTCAGGGTTTGACTCCATTGTGGTCTTTGTGGACCGGCTCAGCAAAATGATTCATGTACGCCCTACCACCAAGGAGGTGACCGCTCCACAACTAGCTCAACTATACTTAGATGCAGTCTTTGCTCACCATGGCTTGTCTAGAGTACTCATCACCGATAGAGGCACCCAATTCACCAGTTTGTTTTGGCGAACACTCTTTGGTTTCTTCAAAACCAAGTTGGCCGTGTCTACAACTTACCACCCACAAACAGATGGCCAAATAGAGCGGGCTAATCGCACAATTGAAGACATGTTACGCGGTTTCACCTTAGAAGAGCAAGAGAGGTGGGACACCCTACTACCATTGGTGGAATTCGCTTACAACAAGTCAGCGAATGCCTCCACCCAGGTCACTCTGTTCTTCCTTATGTATGGTGAGCATCCCTTCACACCTTCTAGCTTGATGAAGATCCGTCCAGTGACTACCAAGGTTGATGCAGTCAACACATTTGTTTCTAGAATCCAACAAGGTGTGGAGAGCGCCAAGCACAAGTTACAGATTGCGCAAAATCAACAAAAGCAGTATGCTGATGCACACCGTAGGCACATGGAGTTCAATGTTGGGGATCAAGTGTGGCTATCGACAACCAACCTCACATTAGTTGGATCTCGTAAGCTTAGACCTCGTTTTATTGGGCCTTTCTCGATTCTTCGTCGCATCGGCGTTGTGGCCTATTACCTTGAGCTACCACCACACATGAAGATCTATCCAGTGTTCCATGTCTCCCTATTACGTAGATATGCTCCCCGATCAGGCCAAGGTACTTCCACACAGGACATTCGACCTTGTCCGACAGTCATTGATGGCATAGAGGAATATGAAGTGGAGCGGATTCTCCAAAAGCGCATGCGTGGTACTCGCCATCCGCGGGTGGAATATTTAGTACAATGGAAAGGTTACCCCCTCTATGAAGCAACCTGGGAACCCGCTGCCAATTTGGCACATGCATCGGTGTTGGTGCAAGCATTTGAGCAACAATTGCACAACGAGGACGTTGTGTCTTAAAAGGAGGGAGGTCTATAATACCAAGGGTTAGCCATATGATCTAGATGTGAAATTCAGTTTGGTAACATCTAGAATGATGTTATACATGATGGTCAAAATATATCAGATAGAAGTATCACCAAAAGAGTACTTCTACTAATAGGGCAAAAACCGAAATAGACTTGAGAACCTTAGAACCAATAGCTAGACATATGATTTAAATGTGAGAATTGGTTTGGTAACATCTGGAAGGATGTTACACATGATGGACTAAACAGATCAGAAAGAGGTATCACCAAAAGAGGACTTCTACTAATAGAGTAGGAACCGAAATATGCCTGAAATCTTTGAAGGCAATTTCGGAGGCCTAAACGGATGAATTAGGCCTTGAAAATGTGCAGATTCACCCCCTCTTCCAATGCAGGAAAGGCTGGCCTTCCCTCCCCCTGGTTTGTCTCATCGAGAGCTTTCCAATGGTACCTTACTCATGTGATTCTGAGATTCCAACATGAAAATTCCCTAAGATTTCCTCCGGTCAAAGCTCGTTTGACCAACCAGATAGGACCTAGACCAGACAGGTCACCCATCCAAGTAAGTAATCCAAGGGTGGAGCTTGCTGACATGTCACATATCTGTGTCCCTAATCCTATGGTGGAGCTTCCTTGGAGGAGATCCTCTTTGCCTATATAATAAAGAGAAGGTGCTCCCTTGGAGCATCGAATGTTTGAGTGTGCAATCTGTGTTTTCTCTCTTCTCTTGTCCTCGGAGTATTACACTTATGCTCCAGTGGTCTTCATGGATCAAATGCATCAGGTGTTGGATAGACTATTGGATTGGTCCGTGGTGGTGTTCTTGGATGATATCTTAATTTATAGTAAGATAGAGGTAGAACACGTGAGCCATGTGTGAGAAGTCCTAAGGTGACTATGACAATGGAAATTTTATTGCAAGAAGTTGAAGTGCGCCTTTTGGCAAAAGGAGTTTACCTTCTTGGGTCATAAGATCTCCTCAGAGGGGATCAAGATGGAAGAAGAGAAGATCAGGGCCATTACTAATTGGCCTACCCAAAAGGATGCTACAGAAGTACAAGCATTCAATGGATTGGCTAGTTTTACCAATAGTTCATCCATTATTATGCTCATGTGGCTGCACCATTGACTGACCTCTTGGGAAAGAACTTGAGCTTCCAGTGGAACAACAAGCATGAAGAAGCATTCTAGAAGTTAAAGTATATGGTGTCTTCAAGACCCATTCTTCAACCATACGATCCTAAACTACCTTGTGTGGTTGATTTTGATGCTTCTAACTTTGCAATTGGAGCCATGTTGCAACAAGAATTCCCAGATGGACTCCATCCCATTGCCTTTGTGTCTTGCCAACTCAATATGGCTGAACAAAACTACTCTGCTTGAGATCGAGAACAACTTGCAATGGTATACACCACCAAGGTATGGAGGCATTACCTCTTGGAGAAACAAGTGATCATGTGAACTGATCACAAAACATTGTTGCAGACCTTACACTTGGAACACATGAAGAGTCAACATCATCAATGGGAGGAACAACTCCAACTTTATGACATCAAACTTGAGTACAAACCAGGTCGGTTCCATGTCATCCCTGATGCTTTATCATGATGACCTGATCTGAAGTCTCTTCCTCTTATCACAACGGCAATTTCAATAGTGTCAATTTACTCCAAGGTCCAAAATGAGTTTCAGTAAGCTCTACACCAAGATCTCTTCTTCCAAATGGTACATGGTTGCCTTACAACATGCGATAAGGAGTACAACATCTTCTCCATCAAGGAGGGCCTTTTATTCCATGAGGATCGGATCTATGTTCCAGCTAAAGGTGATCTTTGACTTGTGCACCTCCAAGAAGCCCATAATTTACCCATCGCTGGTCACATGGGTGTGGATAAGACCTTGGGTACCCTCCAACGTCAATGGTGGTGGCCCAACATGACACGAGATATACAAGAATTTGTTTGATCATGTGAGAGCTGCCAACGTAACAAGGCTAGCAACCAAAAGCCGAGTGGACTCCTTCAACCACTTGCCGTTCCATCCACTCATTGGGAGCATGTGAGCTTGGATCTCATCTCATCCTTGCCAAAGACAAAACAAGGACACACCGCAATTGTGGTGTTTGTGGATAAGCTTAGTAAGCAAATCCACTTGGCGCCAACTTGTGATACCATGGATGCTCCAACCTTAGCGCAAATCTACTTTGACAACGTCTTCAAGCATCATGGGATGCCACATGTACTCATCTCATACTGTGATCCTTGATTTACCGAGAAGTTTTGGCAAGCATTCTTCCAGATACTCGGTACCAAACTTGCTTTGTCCAGGGCCTATCATCCTCAAACTGATGGACAAACCAAACATGCAAATTGTACATTGGAGGATATGTTGCGTGCTTTTGTCAATGTCCACCATACCAATTGGGACGAATGTCTTGTAGCTACAGAATTTGCCTATAACAATTCCAAACAGGCAAGCACCGGATTTTCTCCTTTCTTTCTCAATTTTGGCCAAGATCCGCTTGTTCTAGACTCTCTTCTTGCTCCTCCTCCATCTCAGGTTCCTCATACTTCTACATTCTTGACCACCATATCCCAATCTCTCCAACAAGCAAAGTCTCACCTCCTTGTTGCTCAAAATCACCAAAAACAAGATGCGGACCACCATCGTCGTGATCTCACCTTTGAAGTCGGTGATAAAGTCATGTTATCCTCTAGTAACCTCTCCCTCCCACTTGATACCCAAGTTCATAAAATTGCCCCTAGTTGGATAGGACACTTTGATATCACCCAAATTGTCTCTCTTATTGCTTATTGACTTGCCTGGCCTTGTCACATGTGTATCCATCCTATCTTTCATGTTTCCAAGTTGAAACCCTTTGTTCCTAACCCCTCTTCTTTTTCCTCTCAAGTCCAACCTCCCCCTCTTCCTGTCCCTATCAATGATCATGAGGAGTAAGAAGTTGATCAGATCCTTGCGCGTTGCCATATTCAACGAGACCGTCGCCAACATATGGAGTACAAGGTCCTTTGGAAAGGTTATCCCCTTCATGATGCTACATGGGAACCTCTTTCTCACCTCCAGAATGCATAGACGGCCATCCAAGACTTTGAAGCTTCACTGGCAACAAGGACATCACCAACTAGCAGCGGGGGAATATGTAACAATATGGAGTTTAGCGATGAAGTTAGTTAGGCTTACAAAGTAGCACATAAGACAAATTAGCCTAGAATATTATAGAAGTATCTAGGAAGCTTCTTGGGAAGCTTCTCTGCTAGCTTAGCTTGCACCTCAAGTAAGTAGCTTCTAGAAGGAAGTTTTTAGAAGCTTCCAACTAGCTTAGCTTGCACGCCAAGTAGGCGGCTTCTAGAAGGAAACTTCTTGAGAAGCTTCCTAGTTAACTTGGCTTGCACTCTAAGAAAGTGGCTTGAGGAAGCTTCTTGAGAAGCTTCTCAAGGGCCTTGTATGCTACCTATAAATACCAAGGCCAAAGCTCATGCTAAGCATTCAGAGTTTTCCGTCATTCAAGTGTCCCAATGTGAATTTCCATTCTCCTATTTCTCTTCTCGGATTTGGTCTTTTACACATAGGCTACTCCATACACTCCATGATGAGGCTAGATAGGATTTTTACCTACCACTTGATTTTTTGGCACATGATCCCTTAGACAAGTTAGCATGGTTCTCATTCCTCTTACTCCATTGATCGTGGCTTTGTTATGCTAGAGGGAGACATGTGGGGCATAAAGAGGTAGCTGCTAGATTTCATCAATTTTGAGCAGGGGTTTGGGCGGCCCTTCAAGGAGTGTGTTAGGGATACATGTTTTTTGGAGATAGGTTTCACCACAAGATACCACAAAGTCCACTTGAGTACCATTGTGTAGGATATTGGATCAAGCGGGAGAGTTTAGTAGAGCACCACGAGTGCTACACCCTTTGTCTATGGTGAGTCCTATTGATGAGACTATCTATTCCATACACTCACTACATCCTATAGCAATAGAAGGACTACTACTAGAGGTCTTAGATTATCAGCCTAAGCAGCCTTTATGTCTTGATAGGTCACTTTTTGCACAAGCATTGTGCACTACTCCTTGCCTTTTATCAAGAGGCTTGTCAAGGATGGTTTATGAACACCTTAGAGATTGCTTTCAAGCACATGATCCTTCTAGTGGTTTTACCAAGTTGTTTCGGGTGGCTGTAGTAGTAGCAAGAGAAGGCATTCCTACCTTTGTTAGTCGAGTATTAGGTGCTAGTCAACTTCTTGGGAAAGAGAATGACACATGATGTATTAGACTAATTGCTATTGGAGAGATCTTTTTGTGTTTGGTTAGTCATACCATTGTCCTTAAGAATTGTTCTCACTTTGACAACACCTCAATCAACATCAGTTTGGAGTAGCTACACTTGGAGGATGTGAGACTATATCTCTAGGCATAAGGGCACTCCTAGATATCCATTTGGAGTGGGTTGTCCTACAGGTGGATGTTGAAAATGCTTTTAATAACATCTCGTGGACATCCATCTTAAGAGAGCTTAGAGAGGCTAATGCATCCTTGGTGAGTCTTATTCCTTTTGTGAGGTCTTTTTATGGCTCTCATGCTTCCCTTTACTACAAATTAAAACCTCCAAATAGTGCCACCTTGTATGAGTAACATCCTCTCCTTGCCACCTTTAATGACCAAGAACCCTAGAACAATTAGTCTAGACCTAATAAATATGCACAATAATAACAATACGTCAAAATTGGGCAATAGTGACATGATGGTGCCAATAATGATAGTTCTATATGTAAATATGGAGGTAACATACTATCTATATTTGAAGAGCGCTATTATGGGTTGTGTGAAAGGGAAATGTGGCAATAGATTAATATGGCATCTTTATTAAACTTCAAATCCCGATAGTTCTCTCCATTGACTAAGGTTATTTTGGTTGGTCTGAGGTAAAATACATAGACAGTTCTCTCCATTGACTAAGGTTATTCTGGTTGGTCCAAGGTAAAATAAATCAATAACATGGATTGTTTTAGCAACCTATTTTTCTCAACTTTTTGTTGATGAATCAACAACCGACAAGCTTTTTGAAGGTTGGAAAGCAGGTTGCTTTGAAGTTCAGGAGATAGCAATGATTTGAGAGAGAGAAAGTTGATTAAATCTGTGATGGTGTGAGTTGCTTGCTCAATGCTTATCAAAGGTGGGATCTTCTCAACATCATCGTCATCAATATTTTAGGAATTCTACATTAGGTTGTGTTGTTCAAGAACAAACTAGACAATGTTATCATCGTCAACCTCATTGTCACCAATAGCATCAAGCGCATCCATTTCAATAATTTCTTCAGCAACGTGTTCAAAATTTTTGTCATCAAGACCCAATGATGCCAAGAAAGATTCCTCCAGTCAAATTTCTCTCAACATTATCACTAAATCATCGACAACTCTTAGAGCTAGGTGCAAAGTGATCAATATATTGATTGGCAATGAAGTTTGTAACAATAGGGAGACAATTTGCTTTGACAAAACACCATCAAATAGTGTTTTCTTTGATACCGTTTGATGCTGATTTGACCCAACTAAGCATGTTGTGCAAGTGCTTATGGTTGTCGATTGGAAATTGAGAAGTGGGTGCACATTCACTAGTTTTCTAGATTTCATACTCAGAAAGAAGATGGTTCAATTAGGCATGGCAAAAGGTGCTTTGAAAGAGAAAATGACACCTTGATCAAGAGGTTGACAATCACTAGTAGCATTGGGTGGGAAGAAAATGATGTATAGGTTGTGATACTTGAATAGCATTTCTTGTGAGCTTGTTGGATCAAAAAATTTAGCCACACAAACATGTGATGAACAATTATCCTAGAAGATATAGAACATGTTGTTGTGTTGCTTGGCAATTTTGTTGTATGTCTACAACAAGCGCATATATGAGGACGTGCCTTGCCAAGCTTTGGCTTGGTGGTCGTAAATAATACCAAATGCCTTACTTATATTGGGAATATTCTTCAAAGTGCGTGGATGTGCGCTCTTTGTAATAACCTAAGTGCAAAACTTCTTGCATGAAGTGCTAACTCTGAGAGTCACTATGATTCATTCTTTGTTGCGCTTGACACTACAACCATCCATATTGACTATGCAAAATGATCTTGATGATGTGGGGCAATGCAGTAGAGCTAACTCGTCAATGTTGATTGTAAAAGACCAAATCCAAGGAGAGAAATAGGAGAATGGAAACTCACATTGGGGCACTTGAATGAGGGAAAAATCCAAATGCCTAGCATGAGCTTTGGCTTTGGTATTTATATGTAGCATACAAGGCCCTTTAGAAGCTTCTCAAGAATCTTCCTCAAGCCACTTTCTTAGAGTGCAAGCCAAGTTAACTAGGAAGCTTCCTTCTAGAAGCTGCCTACTTGGCGTGCAAGCTAAGCTACTTAGAAGCTTCTAGAAGCTTCCTTCTAGAAGCTACTTACTTGGCGTGCAAGCTAAGCTACTTAGAAGCTTCTAAAAGCTTCCTTCTAGAAGCTACTTACTTGAGGTGCAAGCTAAGCTAGCCGGGAAGCTTCCCAAGAAGCTTCCTAGATACTTTTGGAATATTCTAGGCTAATTTGTCTTATGTGCTACTTCGTAAGCCTAACTAACTTTGTCGCTAAACTCCATATTGTTACATATTTCCTCGCCGCTAGTTGGTGATATCCTCGTTGCTAGTGAAGCTTTGAATTCCTGGATGGCCATCTGTGCATTTTGGAGGTGAGAAAGAGGTTCCCAAGTGGCATCATGAAGGGGATACCCTTTCCAAAGGACCTTGTATTCCGTATGTTGGCTACGGCCGCATTGAACATAGCGACGCACAAGGATACAATCAACTTTGTACTCCTCATGATCATTGATAAGGACACGAAGAGGGGGAGGTTGGACTTGAGAGGAAAAGGAAGAGGAGTTAGGAACAAAGGGTTTCAACTTGGAAACATGAAAGATAAGATGGATACGCATGTGACAAGGCAAGGTAAGTCGATAAGCAATAAAAGAGACAATTTGGATGATATAAAAAGGTCCTATCCAATTAGGGGCAAGTTTACAAACTTGGGTATCAAGTGGGAGAGGGAGGTTACTAGAGGATAACATGATTTTATCACCGACTTCAAAGGTGAGATCACGATGATGGTAGTCCACATATTGTTTTTGGTGATTTTGAGCAACAAGGAGGTGAGACTTGGCTTGTTGGAGAGATTGGGATATAGTGGTCAAGAATGTAGAAGTATGAGGAACTTGAGATGGAGGAGGAGTAAGAAGAGAATTTGGGACAAGCGGATCTTGGCCAAAATTGAGAAAGAAAGGAGAGAATCTGGTGCTTGCTTCTTTGGAATTGTTGTAGGCAAATTCTACAATGGCAAGACATTCATCCCAATTAGTATGGTGGACATTGACAAAGGCACACAACATATCCTCCAATGTACAATTTGCATGTTTGGTTTGTCCATTAGTTTAAGGATGATAGGCCGTGGACAAAGCAAGCTTGGTGCCAAGTATCTGAAAGAGTGTTTGCCAAAACTTCTTGGTAAATCGAGGATCACGGTCGGAGATGAGTACATGTGGCATCCCATGATGCTTGAAGACATTGTCAAAGTAGATTTGCACTAAGGTTGGAGCATCCACGGTATCATAGGTTGGTGCCAAGTGGATTTGCTTACTAAGCTTATCCACAAACACCATAATGGCAGTGTGTCCTTGTTTTGTCTTTGTCAAGGATGTAATGAGATCCAAGCTCACATGCTCCCAACGAGCTGATAGAACGGCGAGCCATTGAAGGAGTCCACTCGGCTTCTGGTTGTTGGCCTTGTTACATTGGCAACTCTCACACAATTGGCCAAATTCTTGAACATCTCGTGTCATGTTGGGCCACCACCATTGACATTGGAGGGTACCTAAGGTCTTGTCCACACCCATGTGACCAACAATGGGTAAATCATGGGCTTCTTGAAGGCACACAAGTCAAAGATCACCTTTGGTTGGAACATAGATCTGGTCCGCATGGAATAGAAGGCCTTCCTTGAAGAAGAAGGTGTTGTACTCCTTGTCACTTGTTGTTAGACAACCATGTACCATTTGGAAGAAGGGATCTTGTTGTAGAGTTAACCAAAACTTGTTATGGATCTTGGGGTCAATTGACACCGTCATAATTGTTGCCGCAATGAGAGGAAGAGACTTCAAATCAGGTCATTGTGATAGTGCATCAGGGATGACATGGAACCGACCTGGTTTGTACTCAAGTTTGATGTCAAACAATTGGAGTTGCTCTTCCCATCAATGATGTTGACTCTTCATGTGCTCTAGGTGTAAGGTCTACAACAATGGCTTGTGATCAATTTGCATGATCACTTGTTTCTCCAAGAGATAATGCCTCCATACCTTGGTGGCATATACCATTGCAAGTTGTTCTTGATCTTGAGCAGAGTAATTTCTTTCAGCTATATTTAGTCAGTGAGACACAAAGGCAATGGGATGTAGTCCATCTGGGAATTCTTGTTGCAACACACTCCAATTGCAAAGTTAGAAGCATCAAAATCAACCACACAAGGTAGTTGAGGATCATATGGTTGAAGAATGGATCTTGAAGACACCATATGCTTCAACTTTTGGAATGCTTTTTCATGCTTGGTGTTCCGCTAGAAGCTCAAGTTCTTTCCCCATAGGTCAGTCAATGGTGCAGCCACATGAGCATAATAGTGGATGGACCACCGGTAAAAATTGGCCAATCCATTGAATGCTTGTACTTCTGTAGCATCCTTTGGGGTAGGCCAATTAGTAATGGCCTTGATCTTCTCTTCTTCCATCTTGATCCCCTCTGAGGAGATCTTATGACCCAAGAAGGTAACCTCCTTCTGCCAAAAGGCACACTTTGACTTCTTGTAGTAAAATTTCCATTGGCATAGTCGTCTTAGGACTTCTCGCATATGATTTATGTGTTCCGCCTTTGTCTTGCTATAGATTAAGATATCATCCAAGAACACCACCACTTACAAATCCAATAGTCCATCCAACACCCAATGCATCTGATCCATGAAGACTGCTAGAGCATTAGTGAGTCCGAAAGGTAAAACTCTCCACTCAAAATGCCTATCCCTTGTGCAAAAGGTAGTCTTTTGCACATCCTCTCTATCAATCGGAATTTGCCAATAGCCGTTGCAAAGATCCAACTTGGAAAAGTAATGTGCTCCACTTAGTTGATCAAGCAAGTCATTGATCTGAGGCAAGGGATATGCATTCTTCACAATTTTCTTATTAAGCCCACGGTAATCAATATAGACATGAAGTCCTCCATCCTTCTTTAGAACAAATAGTACCGGTGCTCCCCAAGGAGAGGTACTATGTCGTATGAAGTCCTTCTCCAACAACTCAGTTAGTGTTGTTTGCAACTCCTCCAACTCCTTTGGTGAGAGCCGATAGATTGGTCTTCTCATTAGAGTACTCCCTGGCAATAACTCGATCTTGAAGGGCATACCTTGATCAGAGGGTAATGCCTTTGGCAGATCCTTTGGAAACACGTTTGCAAACTCCTAAAATATCTGATCAACCATTGCTTGATGAGGCTCTTGGCCTTCCTCAGATTGTTCTTGTGCCATTGGCTTGATCCACACCGCGAATACAGGCTTATCTTCCTCCAAAGCTTGCTCTATGGTTGTTTTACTAACAAACTTCCCTTTCAGGGACTCATCTCTCTTCCAAGCTTGCTCCATGGTTGCCTTCTTGGCAAACTTCCCATCTTGGGACTCATCCCCTTTGAGATTCTCCCTATGGCTACCTTCTTGAAAAACTTCCCATCTTGGGACTGACTATTCTTAATTGTCTTACTTAGAGTTGCCAGACAACCTAATTGGAAATTCCTACCTTGGTGTTGTACTTGAAATTATCATCGGATCCAATTGAATTGAACCTTATGACATTCAAGCCAAGGTAGACCCAAGATAATATCATAGTGTAGAGGTGCCACTACAAACCTCATACACTCCAAATAGTCCTTCCCAATCTTGAAGGTAACAAGATGCAAGGTGCGTAATGTAGAACCCTTTCTACCATCCGCCATCATCAAACTGATTCCAATCATTGGCTTGATAGGAATACCCAATTCCTTTGCTCCTTGCATAGACATGCAATTCTCTAAACTTCCAAAATCAACCAAAATCCTACAATGCCGATTAGATATCATACCTTGCAAGTGAAGCAAACTTGCATCGGTCGAGCCTTCAATCCCATTGGAACTAATCAAGCTCCCAATAGGTGGCTCAAAATCTCCTACTGGGATTCCTTGTTTCCCTTATCATTCCGCTCCACAACCTTCACTTAGGCAACTTGTCGAGGTTGTCCATTCTTGAGTGGACATTCAGCAATGCGATGCCCTACTTGGCGACAATAAAAACAACCACCATTTTGTTGCACTTTCTCTCTATCTACCATGCCAAGTGGTCTTTGTTGAATGGCATCAATCTCCATGGGTGTTGGCTCCTCCACTCATGTGTGGTGTATTGGTAGGCTCTATGGAGGTCGAGCTCGAGACCAAGTTGTTGCCACCAAGGAATCAAAACGTTCGGCCAATTGCATGGCTTCCTCCAAGTTTTGTGGCGCTTGCATGGTTACTTCTAATTTGGTTCTTGCCTTCAAGCCCCTCACAAATCAATCTTGACCTTCACCTTCCAATATATCTGGAATTTGCATGATGGTGTTTTGGAATTGCGTGATGTAACTTCTTATAGAGCCAATCTGTTTCAACTCTGCCAACTTATCTCATGCAGCTCGTGTGGCATTTATAGCATAGAATAGATTAATTATTGCACTCTTTAATTCTGCCCATGTCAAGATTGGTGCAATAATTTGTCATTCAGCTTGCTCCACTTGGAATCTCCACCATAGTTTTGCTACTCCATCCAATTGGCTAGAAGCCAAGAGAATCTATTTTTGCTCATCTTGTAGATTGGTAGCTTCAAAATAATGTTCACAGTCAAACAAAAAATTCTCTAATGCACCCGAGAGATTCTTGCCTTCAAATACCTTGGGTTTAGGTAATCTGATCTGATCTTCTCCTTCTTGAATTGGTACACTCTCTATATGCTCTTGTCATTGAAGATCTTGTTCATCCAACAATCGAGTAAGGTACTCAATATGTTGCTACATAACAAGGATAACATCGGGTATTGCCGCCATGGTTGCAACTCTAGCACTCCACCCCTAATCTTTCTAATTTATTAACACATAGAAACAACACGCCTACCATTCTCCATAAGTTACAATCCGAAGTATCAAGGGTTCCTTAGATATGGTGATCATATGCAAAAAATCTTGTCCAAAGTATGAGGTGATGAATTGCGTGAAGCAATGCTTGGGTAGCACTTGGACACAGAAATCCAAATGGTTTGGTAGAAGTGGATTTGGTGGTCCATAAATTCCATCCATCCCATTCCTGCTCTGATACCAATGTAAAAGACCAAATCCGAGAAGAGAAATAGGAGAATTGAAACTCACATTGGGACACTTGAATGAGGGAAAAATCCGAATGCCTAGCATGAGCTTTGGCTTTGGTATTTATAGGTAGCATACAAGGCCCTTGAGAAGCTTCTCAAGAAGCTTCTTCAAGCCACTTTCTTAGAGTGCAAGCCAAGTTAACTAGGAAGCTTCTCAAGAAGCTTCCTTCTAGAAGCCGCCTACTTGGCATGTAAGCTAAGCTAGTTAGAAGCTTCTAGAAGCTACTTACTTGAGGTGCAAGTTAAGCTAGCTGAGAAGCTTCCCAAGAAGCTTCCTAGATACTTCCGGAATATTCTAGGCTAATTTGTCTTTTGTGCTACTTTGTAAGCCCAACTAATTTTATCGCTAAACTCCATATTGTTACATTGATAATCATTCAAGAGGGACATCATTAAGCATTTCACAAATTTCATGCAAATGCTTCTCAACCTACATTGGATTGAGGTTGTTGTTTTCTCCACACTTCTTCTTGCTAGTTGTCAAGACACAATTCAAATAGTTCTCAAGCCATCCATTAGAGGCAACAAATACTTACAGAGCAACTACGTTTGATGGTTTCAAACATTCGGTGAAGTCTTGTGAGATCTTGTCTCTGAAAAATAAAGCCTTATTCTTGAGCACCTCACCAATCACATTCAGCATGGGTGCATCAATCTCAACATGCATATGCCATTGATGCACCATATCGGTAAGAAGTTGCACTTGAGTTGATGTCAAAACTTTCATCCCAATTTGATTTGAATCAGATGCCACCTACTTAATGAGTTCTCTCTCTTTCCAGATTTTGGTCATGGTCAGATGTGCCACTACAAAATGTGATGCCGCTTGTTCATGGGTGGCTCCAGGTTGAGTGAGAAAATTGATAACCTCCAACTTCGTCATCACGTCCAAATGCCTCTATTTCTTGACATTAACCAACATGCTTGTAGATAATGAAATTCAAATTCAGCAATACATTAACCCCAACACCAGTCACCATGTGATCAAAAGGAAAAATGGTGAGAGTGGGAAAAAGGTGTGTAGGTGGGGCACCCAAGTTCCATAATGCTCAAGAACATCAAGACTCACACAAATAAATAGCAAGAGTGGGAAAAAGGTGTGTAGGTTGGGCATCCAAGTTAAAGAATACTCAAGAAATTTCTTGGCTCACGTGGATAAATAGCACCCAAGTTCCAATATGCTCAAGAATGTCTAGATCCATGCGGATAAATAGTGAGAGTGGGAAAAAGATGTGTAGGTCAGGCACCCAAGTTCTAGAAAATTCAAGATCATCAAGACTCATGCGAGAAAGAGGTTGCACACTTTCCTCTGGTTAGTGATAATCTCTCAATAGTGACATTGATAGCCAATACCAATATATGTCACTATTGGGAGGTTTTACTCTATACTAGCATGGTGGCTCACAAGAGGGAGTCACTATCTTGGAGTCAACTGTGGGTATATGTTAGGGAGATTGTTTAAGGGGACTCTTATTTGCTATGGCTCACTTTAAGCTCTCTTATCTATTACTTTGGCTATGCCAAGTTGTGTATTTCCTTCCTTGGCAGATGATACCCATATCATGGGCTCTATAGATTAAATCAGGCAGGCCTTTGACCACTTGACTACCAAGCTACATCTAGTAGGCTTGAGAGTCAAGGTGTCAAAGTGTACAACATGGTCCCCTTTAGGTATTCCTCCCCACCTTGAGCTTCCAAAGGGGTGTATCACATCTATAGATAGACTACGTATTCTTGGAGTGCCAATAGGATCCGAGGATTTTTTCATATGCTTATTAGACATTGCCCTTGCAGAAGATGTTCTTCATGTAGACGACCTTCTATTACTAGGAGATCCATAGGTGACATTTGATATACTCTCCTCTAGTATTGCTCATTGACCGTCCTACCTCATTCGTACAGTTCCTCCCTCCTTGTCCTTCCTATCACATTTGAGAGCTTTTGATAAGAGGATTATGGGAGTCTTTGGTGATATTATTGGACCATGAACATTGAGTGTGTGATAGGGGATTTAACACATAGATAGACGGCTCTGCCAATCTTGTGTGGAGAGGTTGGTTTGCTATCTATGGAGGAGATTGTACCTATAGTATTTTTAGGTAGTTGGGCTCTCTTGGCACCCCTACTTTCTCATTTTGTGGTTGTTGATAGGCTAGTCTTGGAGACTAATGTGACAGAGGTGGAGGGGAGATCCTTTTCTCTCTATATGTTATTACAACAAACAAGAGATAGTCTACCCCCATGGGCATGAAAAGACTTTCCATCTTTTGCTTCACTATCATCAAATTGGACTAGAGGTTTACAATCTTCCTTGATGGAGTGACAATGTGAGCATACACTACATTCTCCTCTTAGTTGACTTGTCCATTCCTTAGGCTACTAGAGCACGTCTTTGCTCTTGCTCTAGCAAGGGTGCAAGCTCTTGGATCCTAGCTCGACTATGCATTAGGGCATTCTTACTCATATTAGCTACTTTCTCCACAATGAGGAGGTCTTGCCTAGGTTTGGTCCACCTAGTTGCATCTTTATTACTCATGTGTGAGTATGGTTCTACACTAGATGCAATAATGGTCTATATGACACGGTGTCCTTTTGGACAGAGGATAACAACCCATGATGCTATTAGGGACATAGTATTTGCTATGGCACAAGAGAGTGGATACTTGGCTTGGAGGAAACATTCTTATGCTTTGCAAACAACACGTGTTAGGGTAGACAAAAACTTGGTCCAAGATGATCAACTAATAGTAGTAGATGTCGTGGTTACAGACCCTATGCAAGATATAGTTCCGGAGGGAGTGATTACCCATCCCCTTGGATGTGCAATGATCGCAGCAATAGGTTGCAAGGTCTCCAAGTAGAGGGGCATGTAGCAAGGTCACCTCTTTGTTCCTCTAGCCTTAGAGTTATATAGAGTGATGGACACAACGTTCAACACATTTGTCAAGGAGTGCGCAAGAGCTTCATCATGTTAGGCGCCAGGGGTACCACTCTCACTCTCATACTTTGTAGCATATTTTAGATAGCGTATGTGTGTCCATTGCTCTATAGAGGGTAGTGGCTGATGCAATCCATAAGAGAGTAATCACACTAGGTGATGCTTCTTTAGATGCTCTAGTTGTTTGTAGACCACACGACTTGCATAGCTCAAATATCTTAGGTGTAGTGGGGGAGATTTCTCATATAGACTCTATTGGGGCTTATCCCCATTTTACCTTTTTCATCTCTTCCTTGTACGGCTTGATGGGGTCTTCCCATCCTTCATGTTTTCTACGCGGTCATCCTTCTCCGAAAGAATAAAATAAGAACTTATTGGACATATTCAATTGAGCAAAGAGTAAGATCATAAATATAAATATCGATGGAGGGTTAGTCCCAATATACAACTATTTTTTAAAATAATTCAATAATATAAATTGAAAATTTTATTTTGATTGAAGTCCATTTCAATATCTATTATTTTATTAATTTTATTAATTATTGTGTATCCTTCTTTCAAGTATTACCTAAATTATATTATTTAAGTATCATTGAATGGTAAAAGATATTAAAATAATCTATAACAGTAATTTGTATGATGGTTTCAGTCGAGAGTAAGCTATTCATAACCTCTCGAAGCTACTATCTAAAAAAATTTCAGGTGCGAGGAGAGTCTATTGATGAAATCATAATGAGATTTCGACATTCCTAAACTATACTGATATCAGCAAAAAGATATTTCACAGTTTACCATTACTTTGTATAACTTATACCCAACAACTTCATGTCTTATATTGTCCACTAAATTATATAATCCCTTTCTTCAAGCAAAGTATACGTAATTTTCTTTAAAGCATCTGGAAATTCCAAAATGACATTTTCTATTTTAATCATAAATTGCCGAGAGCACACTCCAATGGAGTATTACGGTACCGCACTTAGCTTTGCCTCTTGGATGGATGATAAACTTAATAATCTAACGACATCTAATTGTGAAAAATACATAGAGAAAATTTAAGATGATTTATTTGCCCTGTTTCCCAGTTGGTTTTGATATTTTGTTTTCTATATTTTATATAAAATGATAAAGCAATTGAGTATTATTATAGAAAACATTTCTTGCAGATTCTACAGATTTTCTGCGCGGCTCTCCTCAGGGATTGCACAAGGGATTTCTATAACCTTATGAGAAACATTCTCCCTTGATTGCGCAAGATTGAATTATATTGAAATAATCTTCATAGCATCACTGTATGATATAACAAAAAGGAACGGCCGGTTGATAAAATAGAGACAAACTTGTGAAATCCACATACACTATTCGCAGTACGTGTGGAATTACCGATATCATTATTCCTGTCCATGCCAGTAGAAGGCTAAGGTATTTCAAGTTTTTACTCACGTAGATGTCCAACGAAAATACACATTAGGGGGGTTTCAGAAATAGTTATATGAAGTTCCATAACTTTTCATATAGATTGTTACGAAGCGTTGACTAAATGGGTATGGTGTGTGACCGGGAGGTAGAAAAGGTATTGTTACGGAGTTCAAGCCAAGTTCTTTATTATTAGCACACTCCGTATGAGATTCATAGAAAATAAGGGATAAGGAATTTTTGTTATCACTCCGTAGTGCATTGATTGCACATTAGGGTTAGTAAAGTTATCATTTAGGGTTAGAGTGAAAGTGATGGCCACCAAAAGCAACATCCAGGATGTTCGAGAACACCCATGGTAATGAAATGACGAGTGGCAACTCGGAAAATTTTTACCACCGAGGAAGATTGGAGGGAGCATGAGTGGAAAGATTTGAGGGCATGCAAAAATTGACCACCCGATGAAGATTTGAGAGACCCATAGCCAGAGGTGGAAGGGGGAGTGAATTTGTTTGGAGTGGGAAGATTTGAGTGCGAGCAATGGGAAGGTTAGAGTGAGGAGTGATTTTTTTTGAAGTGTTACTCTTGATTTCGTTATTTAAAAAAATGGTCTCTTGTACGAGTATGAAATGTATTCCTTTCTTCCCCCTTGAGTAATGAAATGAAATTCATGAACTTGTTTTCTTGTTACAAAATGAAATTGATGAGATTGTTCTTTTGTGCGCAAAGAGAATATAGATGCCCCTTTGCTGAAATTTGAGATGGTTTTTTTGTGCGCACAGAGAATAGAGATGCCCCTTTGCTGAAATTTCACTAGGAAGAGAGATGCCCCTTTGCTGAGAAGAGAGATGCACCTTCATCGATAAGGAGTTATCAGTGGTGATTAAAAATTGAGTAAAATCATGCCAAGAGGGAGCACTTGTTTAGAACTAATCAGAAATATTAGAAAATGTATTCAATGGATGATTAGGTTAGATTTAGAGATATCGCTACAAGGATTAGAAGATGAAGACAAGAAATTAGGAGGAGATTTAGATATGCTAGAATGTTTTATTAGTGGATGGGAGTATGCACATACTCATCGATACTTGGAACCCTGTGTTACTTACCCTTGTAGTAGAGAGTTTGTGAAAGAGTATTTTATAAATCTAGATACTAAGGCCTTTTGCCAACTTACTAGAATGGATGGGGATTCTTTTCCAATATTAGTTGATTTGATTAAGACTCACATGATTTTTGAGAAAAGGTACCAAAGAGAGCAAACACCCGTGTGGATCCAAGTTGCCCTAGCATTGGATAGATTTGGGCATCACGGCAATGGAGCTTCTGTTGCACGGGGTTTAAATATTTGGGGCATTAGTGCTTTTATTGATAGAGTTATGACAACCATATTAGATGTGATGAGGAGTCAAGTTGCTTGGCCCAAACTCAAGGAGAGGAGGAGGATATCCACTATTTTTGCACAGAAAGGTTTTCCCGATTGTGTTAGTTTGGTAGATGGAACATTGTTTCCTCTTGCAGCCCAACCAACTATGGACGGGGAAATATATTTTAGCCGCAAGGGTTCATATTCTATAAACGGCCCAGTTATTTGTGATGATAAAAGGAGAATTATACATTTTCCGGAGGTATGTTTTATGTTATGTGTTGTTTTGTTAGGTATTTTTGCAATGCATTGGTGATCCTTTTAGTTTAGTTTACTAAAAGTATGGCCATTTTTATTTGTAGGAATGCCAAGGTCATGTCATGATATGACTTGTTTGAAAAAATTGTCACTATGGAATGATTTGAACCTAAGAGAGAGTTATCACACTTTTGAGGCAAAGGAGTACCTTTTAAGTGATTCGGGTTATGTACACATGCATCACCTAGTCCACGCTTTCAAGCAGGCTCGCTCAAAGGACAAGCAGGAGTTTAATAAATATTTAGCAAAGGCAAGAGTGGTAAATGAGCATTGTATAGGAGTATTGAAAGCTAGATGGCATTCTCTTCACGAGCTAAGAGTGCAACTGAAAGACAATAGTAGAAATGATTCTTTGTTAAAGTGGGTATCGGTGTATATTATTTTACATAATTTTTTAATCAATAGGTCTGACCTTTGGTTAGAGGATGATGGCAGATTTACAGAGGAAACTCAAATAGATTCAGAAATGTCCTTTCATGGTGTAGAACTTGGTAGAGAAGAAAGTAGATCAAGGGTGATGAAACATTGCCTTGATTATAACACTGATGATGTACTCGATTGATTGAGATTCCATATAATGAAATATATATTTTTCAATTATTCATCTCATATCTCATAATCTAGTAACTTCGACCATGAGTCTTTATCTTAGACCATGAGTGTATCTTGATGTATTATTGGGATAAGAATTCAAAGGATGCAAAAATAATTCTATGAAGCTTAATCTGTACATTTGTAAGGCCTCCATTTACACTTACAAGGTGTGATGTTTAGCAAGTTTACACTTGAAAGTCACTTGTCAGATGTTGTCGGAAAAAAATGAGCCAATGTTGCATACACCGTGAGATGATGATTGTACACGCTGGGTGCTGCTCACAAACTTAAAAAATGCTTTCGGGTCATCGAGTGGCACTCGTAGATGCTAGCGGATGCTGGGGACCGCACTCCAATATGCACAAATATTAACTACACTCGTAGGCGCGGGTAGGCGCCGGTAGTAGGTGCTGGTAGGCACTACGTGAAATATGCAATGCTTGCTTGCGCCGGTTGGCGATGTGGAGTGCCGCATGTTGCCACTCAAGATTTGAGTTCTTTTGGTTGAAAAATGAAAATTTGCCTCCAAAGTGTACATTTTAGGATGTTTGGTATTGAGTTTTTTTTGCAACTGCCTAGGTTATATAAACCTTCTTCTTTTCAGTTCATGTCATTCCCATGGGTGTGGAAGTGTTAGAAAGCCTCATTCACGAGTGTGTGGGGTGTTGAAAGGAGAACGGGTCATTTTGCAAGGGTGTGCATGGATGTGTGAGTTGTTCGAAGGAGAAAGAGCCATTTCAAGGAAGGGTCATTTCGTGAGGGTGTGCGTGTGTGTGTGAGCCATTTTGAGAGTGGGGTGTTCGGAAGGAAAGAGGCAAACTGGCTAGCTGAAGCCCAACTCAAAGGAGACCAACTCGCTGTGGGGAGCCTAGGAGAGTTGGGACTTTGTGGGGCCAGAGAGTTGGAAGAATTCCATTCATATTTCTAATTGAAGGAGTGCTTTGGAGACTCTAGAGAAACAACAAGGAGAGATTGAGAAGAGAGATAAGAGAGCATTCAAGAGACTAAGAGCAGATTCAATTTGAACCTAGCAGAAATCTAGGGATACAAAAAGATAGTTGATGGGCCCGACATGAGAAATACTCAAGAAGGAGATTGGCTCATAGCATTCCATAGCATTCAACACCCAGCCAATTTCATCAAGTGGTGCTGGCTGGACAAACATCAGATTTGAACTGCTATTTTGGGAATTTGGGAGATCAATCTAGATGTAATGGTGCTCAAAATAACTCTTGGACTTCACTATCCACGGCCAGAGGTATTCTTCAAACCTTCCTCATTGTTTTCTTTTCATTCTACCTCAAGATTTTCATTTATTTCAGGTTTATTGCTTCCAAATCATCAACGCTTCCCAATAGTGCCTCCCAGCATCCTCTCACGCCATCCAATGCCATCTCTAAACCCTAAACCCCTGCACACAAGCACCTTCCCATGACCCTGCACGGCACCCAACTTTTCCACGGGGCTGCGTAGACCTCCTCGCGTCTCCCTCCCTATCCTGTAGTGCCTACCAGCATCCTCGCACGTCATTTAGTGCTGTCTAGCGCCATCCCCAAGCCCTAAACCCTTGTGTGCGAGCGCCTTCCCGTGACTCCGCACGGCACCTAGTGCTTCTGTGGGGCTATGCGCGGCTCCTAGCGTTTCCCTCATTGTCCCGCAGTGTGATCCAGCGTAGCTACACTTGCGAGCAGCATCCACAAGCACCTACGCGTGGTGTCGGCTGCCCCCCTGGTGCTGCACAAGAGGCGCCCCGGTCAGGAGCACTGTCCCATGCCACCAAACGGCTCCCAGTCACTGCAACCAGCAGCGACCAGCGGCTCTTTTGAGTTTAATATTGTTTGTAGGCGTCTTCAAGCAGCATCAAGCAGCACCCCCTAAGCTTGAGTCCTTGGGAGAGAAGTTTGAGCTGATTTTATTGGTGGGTTTTGCAGGTCATTCCATGTATAGAGTTTGTGAGTTCATGGGACAAGGTCTCTTGCATAGGTTTGGTAAGAGGTAGGCGATTTCAATTGTCTGCAGATATAGTTAGAGATGCACTTGCCATGCCAAGGGAGAGAACACCAAGATGGAGGATAGTTCCTTACACAATTGTTTCAGACTGGTTTTCACAAAGGGATAGGGTTGCAAAAAGATATCTTGCAAGGCAATGTGTATATCTTGCATTTTGAGCTTTCTTCCAATTGATGAGTGCACTTATTGCACCCACTATTAGGCCTAAGATTGTACATGGGCATTTGGTACTCAACACCAAGACCAAGTTGAGGAGATTTGGTGTGGAGGATTATGATCGGGGAGAGTTAGCTTTTAGAGTTATCATTGCAGAGGTGGGGAGTTTGCAAGCCAATTGAGGAGTCCTAAGGGGCATAGGTTCAGAGTCACCTTCCTTGGACAGATATTCACGCATCTCTTTGTGGAGAGAGGTTTCATTCCAAAGGAGGACGTGATGTACCTGAGTGATGGAGAGGAGGAGATTATACACGAGGGAAAGCATGATGATGATCATGAGGATGCAGATAGCTTGGATGAGGACAAGACTAATGATGATAGGGAGGATGAGGGAGAGGATGAGGATGAGGATGAGGATGAGGATGGTGAGTGATTGATTGATTAGGTTTGAGTTTTGTCATATATATATATATATATATATATATATATTCATATATTTGTATGTTGGAAAACATACAAAGTTCTTTTGTATATACCATTACCGGATTTAATAAATGAGTTCATTTAAGAAGCTTGAATTAATGAACTTGTGAACTTGTATATTTTTAAATTCAAATATGAATTTGTACTTGATGGATAACTAAATGTACCACTTGTGAACATGTGTTCAGCAGATTTGTGTTGAGACACAACCCTTACCCTTTGTTGAGATAGCTCCTTTTCACTCTTCTTCCCTTTCACCACTTTCTCCATTTGTGGAAGGAGTTGGTGACCCCATGCATTTCAAAGTACCTTCACCTCCTTCTTGTTCAGTTGACATCACTCACATTTTAGATGATTGTGTTCAAGTGGTTGAGTGTAGAGAGAGAAATCTCCTTGAGCGTGAGAGTAGACTGGAGAGTGTAGAGGAGAGAGAGAGATTAGTGCCTGAGCATGAGAGTAGATTGGAGAGTGTAGAGGAGAGAGAAAGATTAGTGCTAGAGCAAGAGAGACTCCTTTGTGAGCAAGAGGATTACTTGCTGCAAAGGAGGAGAGACATATGACCTTGCTTACTTCTAAGATGGAGAGAGAGAGCAGAGATTAGGTGACTTGGACATGGACATACTAGGTGTTGCTGCCATGGCGGAGGGTTACAAGCTCCAGTTACAAAATTAGGCACAAGAGTTAACATATGCTATAGAGAGGTGTGAGAGTGCACATGTTCAGGTAGAGGAGAGCGAGAGTAGTCTAGCTCAGATGAGAGCTCATGTAGAGGAGAGTGAGAGTAGTCTAGCTCATTTGAGGGCTCGTGTGGCTTATCTTGGACCCAAATTACATACTATTGCTCACGAGACCCATACTCGTCATGAGATGCAGACCTAGATTGATGCTACCCATGTTTACCTCATAGTGTGGAGACTCAAGACACTCAGACTGAGTTTAGAGAGAGGATTTGTCTATTAGGAGAGTATATTCCACATATCTTCTTCCCCGGCTTCCTACGGAAGAAGATTATTATTGTGGATGTTACTTGTATGTGTTCATTATGGATTCATGGTGCTATTGGTTTCCATTTATGGGAGAGAGGGATGACTAGGCATGGTTGGTGCCCTCACACATAGTCCGGGCCTGTAGGGTGGGTAGCCCGTCCTGGTGTTAGCCATTTCATCCAGTTCTGTTTGCTACGCTTTGAGGTTATCTTGTGGATAGATCCTACTCCGGATGGAGTGGAGTGGTTGCTACGGAGCATGTGGCAGTGGTCTGAACTCTTGGAGGGAGTTCACATTGGGTCTCGCCTCATGGCCTATTTGTGTTCTAGAGATATCCAGCGAGATTTTGAGTTCAGAGGACTTAGAGTTAGATCATATGAGCATCTTACTTCATTAGGTTTACCTCTTTGTGATCTTTTGATCATAGATAGTTATGCACTCTCTTATTCTAGGAACCATCTACATTGTGCTATCCACCCTACCCACTTCCATCCTTATAGGGTACATAGAGCATCATACACTTGGTCATTTGACCCTTTGATGAGTGCTTTGGATAGATTTGTCCATGATAATAGGCCTGCTATTAGTTGAACAGAAGAGGAGTGGACATCAGGTAGATTGAGTTCTTATCATTGTGACCCATATCCTCTTCTTGCTAGCGGTATCAGGCATTGAGACTTGGATGAGAGCGAGTGGTCCCTATGGTGGTCATTGAGTCCATTTAGGATTCAACATCATGTATACCGTTGTAGACTTGAGGATGCAATAGTAGCACTTAGACACCATAGTGCATCTCCCTCTTCTTCTTCACCTCCTCGACCTCCATAGTCATAGGTTTAGGTTCTATTGGCTCCCCATTTATATACATATTATGTTCATTTCTCCCTATGTATACATTTATGTTTTAGTTTGCACTTGTGAACTCTCATATTGTTGTCTAACTCTTGTATTTTCATGTGCTATATACTCCATTGTGCCTTGTGTATCAAACATGTCATCACGTTGCAAATATATGCACCATTTCCATCAAGAGTCACCACCCTAAACCCATCACAAGCGGCCCTCAGTGCCAACGCATGTCTATGAGCATCTACAAGCCATGACTTGCATCAAGGAGTCCAACGAGCACCGACGAGCGCCTACCAAATTTATGAGTACCTCCCAACATCTTTGAGCACCTCCCAGAGGCCACAAGCGTCAACTAGCACCTACCAAATTTACATTGCAAGTCCTTGTGAGTGCCTACTAGCGCCTACTACCTTCGACAAGCGCCTACTAGCGCCTACGAGCACCTACGAGCGCTGATGAGCACTAGCTGGCCTTTATTCTTTTTCAGTGTTGCATTGAGCGGCAACTAGCGGCAGCAGGAAAGACTTTTGGGCAGCTATGAGTGCCAACTTGGTGCATCTTGGGCTTACTGTGCTACTAATAGCTGCAAGAAAGACTTTATGGGCGGCTATAAGGGCCAACTCGTGCGCTTACTATGTGTGGCCAAGGAAAAACATGAGAGGAATTGAGTGGTAACAAGCAGCATCAAAAACATGAGAGGAACTGAGTGGTAATGAGCAGCATCAAAAACATGAGAGGAACTGAGTGGTAACAAGCTGCATTAGGCGGATACTAGAAGCATTTATCAAGTTTCCATAACTCATCTTTATTATAATTATAATAAAGGTTACATGGTGGTATACTATTCACTATCAGTAGAGTATGATGGACGTTGAACCTGAGTGAGCACTTTAAAATAGTTACTTATTTCCTCAAGAGTTTTCCTTGCTTGTATGAGACTCATTTTGATTTCATGAGTGCGCTTTGATTCTAAACTCTTCTCGTTAAATTTGTGTTTGTCTGCCCTAGCTTTCCTTTTATCTGCGCTCAATTTTTTCTCAATTTCAATTTTCATCTTCTCTGTCTCTAATCTAACACGCTTTACTTCCATTCTCATCATTGTTTTCTCTCTCTTCCTCATGTTGGTGGCTTCTAGTTCAACTAGTTATAACTTCTCTCTAAATTCTATAATATCTACCTTCAACATGGTAATTTTTGCTAAATCATGAGACAATGACATACTAGGTAACAACTTGGGTGCCTTACTTGCAGATATTCCACCTTTCCTCCTCTTTGGGTCATGTTCCTCTTCTTGGTCGGCAAAAGCACAATCAGATCCATCTCTTGTGGAAATTAAAGGTGGTGGTGTAATGAAAGGCAAGTCCTCAATGGGTGGAACAAATGGAGACTCATCCTCAAGTGATAGGATTCCATTCTCCATGCCACTTTTTAAACTTTCCACCCCTTGGGTGTTTGCAACCAACTCAGGGCCCGAGTCAAGGAGCACCACCTCTGGAGGAGATGAGAATTGGGAGCACTCTTGCGCACCTTCATGGACCTCTTCCTTGCCAACCTCACAAATTTTGCTCAAATTAGGATTACAATCTCCTAAACTTACCATTGTTGGTGGACTTATGTTCGCTCTGGTCCCAAACATGGCTTCCATTCTTGCAAAATGCGAGCACATTCCATTCAATTTATCTTCTATAGTTCTCCACCCTTTGCCACATTCCTTCTTGGTGAGACCTTCTTCCGTGGACTTGTTCTTAAGCTCCGGAGTTTCTTTGTATTGTTTCATGTACCGCAACCATTTCTTGTAAAGTCTGTCACCTATCATAGAAGTAGGAAATCCTTGACCCTCCCTAATCAAAAAGGTTGCCATGAAACTAAATGTGATCGATTTCTGAATGAGATTTTTGCAATTCCCACCATGAATTTGTGCAAAATGCTTGGGGTCCTCCAAATAATCTAGTATTTGGCTATAATAGTGTGTTGCCATGCAAAATTGTTCATCTCCCTTGGTTTTGCCAGGCACAGAAGAAGCCATCCTCAACAAGTCTCCAAAATTCCCTTATGGTTGTTGAGGTTGCAAATCCAAAGATGACTTTATAGGTCCCGGATCAGCATCAATAAGTGAGTCTCCTACACTAAAACAAGGTACTTGATCTCCCATTGCAAAAAGTTTGTTGCACTCCTAGCGTAAGAATAGTCAAAATCATTGCCTTTTAATCAATTTCTTGGTTGCCGCACGGTGGTGCTGATCATTTCCCACACCAATGTGAAACTACAAAACCGCCGTTAGTTGCTTGACAACTCGCACATTTGCTCCAGAGGGTGGTGAATTTGAGTTTAGAAATTTGAATTGTTGGGTGGGGCCATTTTGGATCTTGAATACGGAAACCAGATCATCAATCATACGTGACTCAAATGACCACGTGGCCACCTTCTTGAGGAAACACGTCACTCTTTTTGACAATCATTTATTTAGTTCCGATATTCCCAAACATCCGAAACATATGATTTGTTTTTTTAAATGAATGCAATTTGCAAAATATATCCCTTAACTAAAGTTACAGAGCGTTCAGTTATTACAATCTTGTATCATTACAGAGTTCACTAAAAATTATTACAAAGTTTGTTATTTATCCTGTAGACATCCGTTAAGCCTATTTCTGAAACCCCTATTATATAAACATGAAAATATGCATGTTTCAATATTTTAAAGCACATATGAAATTTAAATTATTTTAATATTAATGTACTTCATACTTAACTACAAATATATGACATACAGGGAAAATAAAGAAGCCAACACTACTTATATCCACTAATCTTATCTTATTAATTAAATTAACATGTACGGCTTCAAGGAAAATACAGTGTATATAAACAAAATTTAATTACAGACAAATATCCCTTTTTTTTCTAACAAATATCTACAAACATACTCTATGAAGCGTAGAAGATTTGATGTATACTCTGAAAATGATTAACATACAGTAAAAGTACCAAAGTAGCACTACTTATAACATTTATTAATCTTATCTCAAAATTTAATTGATCTAAATGACACTAGTAAATACACATAATATAAAATACACATCTTAATAAAATGGTAATTTTTGCAATGTTTTATAACACACCTCAAAAAATATCAAACTATTTATTATTTGAGCAATCTATTTCTTATATGGCTTTCATCATCGTGTAAACATAGGTGTGCACTCTCTCGTATATAACTTAAATATTGATCAATAATAAAATAATAAAGGATTTCATATTTATCTTTTCTCAGACCCGTAAAAGTCTATAAGTAATTTATGGTAGCGTGAGAGTACATTAAGATTTACGAGTCAAAATTTCGTAGCCTTAGAAAAGTTTAGCAATAATCTAAAATGGGATTCATAATTTTTTATGGGTTCAAGATCACCCGTTAAATCTTATAACCTAAACTTGAAACATCCTTCCCATCCTTCATGTTCTCTACGCGGTCGCATTTTCACTCTTAAACTTGAAAACCTAAATTTGAAATTTATTTTTCAAACTCTAAAGTTTTATGGAACTTCTGCTTTTCTCTATGGATACGCATCAAATATTTTTCGTTGTCAGTAAAAGTATATAGAAATCCGTTGATCCGAGATCTGAGAACCCCTAATGCATACTGGAGGGAGTCGGTATAAGAAGGTATTTAGTAAGCAGAAGTGAACGTGGATCACACTAGCTGCGGTAGCCATTGCTGTTAGGTGTATTGAGTAAACATTGCTGTTAGGTGTAGTAAGTAAGCTAATTTTCTTCACGAATGTCTCCTTGATCAAAACTTTATGTCTCTTGTGAAAATATATTTTGTCCACATCGGTTCTGCACATTCCGACGCAGGGTGTATATTTAATCGTGGACGTAAAAGAGTGGGGTTTTAGCTACAATAAGATGTATTTAAGAGCTCACCAAGATGACATATGTACGTTTTACAACACTAATTACGATTACGATGAACTCTATTGGGCTTAGCCTCATTTTCCTTTTTTTTCTCTCCCTTGTACGGCTTGATGGGGTTTTCCCGGCCTTCGTTTTTTCTACGCGGTCGCTTTCTTTCATTACGATGAACAGCGTAATCTAATTGAAAGAGACCATGAAATCTCCTGCTGAATGTACAGGCTTCTACCTCCTTGATTGGCTACTGCCACTTGATTATTGCTTGTATTGTCATGAATCAGCAACTATGCCGACCACGTAAACTTTGTGGTCACTGCAGTTATAGAGTTCCGCTGCCTTGGCATTGTCGGGACGACGGGGTCATGTATCCCCCGGCCGAACGCGGTGTCAACTTCACCAAAGTCGTCGGCATAAACGGCAGCATCATAAGTCAAACCATTTGCTAAAGAGGGAAATTAGGCAGAGACCTCCCCGCTAAGATCCACTTAGTAACAAGGGAGCATGTGTAGCAAACCGTATTAGTGCCTAAGTCCGAGAAGGCGCAGATTAAAAGTTTGCTTTACCTAATCATACTGCCTTATTACCAGAGCCTAGAGCGGGTTACAGGGAACTGATGCAATGTTTAGCGGGGCCGAGTTCTGTGCGACTCGAGGCCGGCAGCCTGATGAGTGTCAGAGCACAAGACACACGCGCACGGTCTTTTGAGACGCCGGGCCTCGAGTCGGTCATCTTACGAGACCTGGAGTTGTGATTCCGCAGTTCGTTCGTATAGTTCTGCAAGTGTGCGTACCGTATTGATCTGTCAGCTTCAGCGAATTTGATATGTGAGTGTTTTGCGACTTGTTCTTCATGTGAGAAGTTTCCTTATTGAGAAGAGTTTGGGTGGTGGATGCTTTTGGAGGGGAGTTGGTTGACCTGATCTGGTTGTGCATGCTTTGCAGAGCAGATTTGATTGATTGATCGATCGACTTCTTTCACGATGGCTTGCCTCAAGAGGATTTCGCAGCTGCTTATGCTGTCGTCGCTCCTGTTTCTCCTTGTTGCCGCACCCTTGGCAGGTATGCATTCCAGGGTTTAATGATTCTGACGCTTTCTACTTGGAGTTCTGTTAACTGGGGAGGATTTTGGAGTATGGAAAGTTGTTGATGTGCATGCCGGACTATTGGTCAGATTTAGTCAAGCATCGGATGTATAGCTCGAACAGGGAGCTCATACGTAGATTAGCCATGGCCGGGAGGCTTGTCTTGATTGGTACTGCGTTTGGGATCTCATATATGGGTCAGCATGATTGGATGGGAGTGAGTAGGGCGGCTCTGATTCATGATTGTTGTTTTTAAAGCATAGGGGTGCGCGATTTGTATAAGAGCGTCCTGTACTTATTTTATGGAGTTTCTTGGGGGTTTATGCCTGTCTGATCTGCCATGTTCTGAATAATTTGGTCCGGACTCCAGCTGGAAGCGAGGATGTAATTGAAGAAGAGGTAGGAGGAGCAGCCGACGGCGGTGAAGTGGGATTGGTTGGTGAGGGAGTCGATGATTTCTTTAGCGGCGACTTACTGGGATCCGCACCAGGAGTAGAAACTGTCTATCATTTTCCGAAGAACACTGAGAAAAGTAAGTATACTCGTGATTCTGAATTAGAACTTAGGGTTCCGCCATCCACTAGCGAACTTCGCGGATTTATTGCACCCCTTGTAAATGATTTTGTTTCACTATATGACGATGATGATGCAATAGACAGGATCTTCTCGAAATTTCAATCTTGTAACTTCATACCACCGTTTGACACCAGAGATGGACTTCTCTGGTCGCTTACTCCTTGCGTTGCATAAGTCGGGTCCTTTCTACTGGTACGGGCTCCTGTCGCTCATTAGTCGTGGTTGTGTGTTTACAGTGATCACAGCAGGAGAATCTTCCGAGATCATTGTTGGAGTAAGAAATTCTGGTATGTAACTTTACCAAGCGTACTGCTGTATAACTCGAATTTTTCTGCCCTTTCAGACCAATGTTTGGTAATTCATGTCATGTTATTCAAAGAGATGGAGGAGACTACGGAACTCTCAAGCTCAAATTAGGAATTTGGCAAAGAAAGAGCAAACAATTTTTTGTAGCCGATACCATGTAAGGGGCATAGAAAAGATGTCATTATATAACATGACATATGAACATGATCACCTGTCAGGTCTTCAAGGAGAGTTATCAGCAAGTTAGGTCAAACGGAGTGCTTTTCCTGTGAATCAACATAAAATGGCGAGGTGTTTGAATCGCTAACGAGAGATGTGTTACAAAATGGGCCCACTGCTGGTACAGGCCGTAGCTAAAATATCTAGGATTGGGGAAGCAATTCCGTGTGGCTCTGACACGCAGCCTTTGGACCATATTTACGCCACGTCCAGGCGCTCCCGTCGCGCAAGGATCTCACACCACTAGGTGGCCTGAGGATGGTCAGGGCGATAACACGAT
Organism: Lunularia cruciata; assembly: GCA_948567375.1. NCBI lineage: Eukaryota > Viridiplantae > Streptophyta > Marchantiopsida > Lunulariales > Lunulariaceae > Lunularia > Lunularia cruciata. The sequence continues at coordinate 61,491,885 of OX419759.1, read as the reverse complement.
AGCCCTGCTCTTCTGAATCGAGGCTGAGCCTAGATTGAGAGCCCGAAAATGCTGTGACCTGACAGAAGCAGGTCGAGATCTGCTTTAGTTGATCCCGGATTAACCAGCTAAAACCACCAGTACTTTGGTGTCACTCGAAAATTCAGTCACTCTAATTCGAGAAATTATAAATGACAAATCTAGTTCATTTACAGTGGTTTTGACAATCAGGAACTTCTCCAATTTTATGAATTTTACAGATTAAAAACCTCAATACATTTATTAACGTAGAAGCTCCAGCAGTAGTTTCCTCTGCGTTGGACAAGTGCAATACTTTTCAACTTCTAGGTATAGCTCAATTATTTATCAGGACAAGACCAAGACGTTTGTTAATTGTAGGGCAGAACTCCTGGGTCAAAGCACCACGGGTGGGCCTTAGGAAGGCCTCCTCTGCTCTCGGGTAAACATGAGATATTTTTCTTTCAGCGGATGATTCATCCCCTTCAGTACAATACCTTCTCATACCATAACATTCTCTGTGCCCAGGAGAATCTCCTTTGAAGGTTACCTCCGTTAGAGCCAGCATCAACCTGCCTTTCGATCACAGAATCTTCGTCCAGAACTTCACTGCACAGGTATGTAAACTGCCACTGTCTGTATTTTAAACGTTTCGAAAGTCAAAACGAATTGCTCACATGCATGATGTAGGTTTGTCAGCGGAGTGGTTTTATTTACTTTTCCTCACGACTGTCACCAGAATGGTAGTTGCTGTGTCAAGGTAGTGCTGCAAACTTGTAGATATAGGCTAATTAAACATGTGTGCTTGAAATGGCTCGACGGAATGCGTGAATAGTTGGGATGTATTAACGGTATATTGACAAGTTGTACCATCTATTACCGCAGGAATTTGCAAATGCCACTGTTCCTCCCGGTGTTCAAGCATCTTTCCCTTACTCGTTCACCATCAGCAAGTACCTGCAGGTGCGACACTCTGTTCCAGAGCTTTATATTTCATATACTTGTAGGTCGCAAACAAGTTTTCAATTTTTGATTTAGGACCAAAAGATGAAAACTACTGATCCTGATATATGAGCTTTGATTTAAAATTCCAGTCTCTATCATTCGCGACGAGTTGCAGTACGTGAAATATACCGGCATAGTTTCAGTTGACTACTGTAAGCTAGAGTACTGATCCATCATCCAGTTATACAATTTCAAAGTATTTTGGACTCCACAGGACTCGCTGACCATATGTGTGAGCATCATGGACAGTTCTGACGTTCAATATCGGCAATCATCTGCAGCCGGGTGGTTTTGCCCTTGTCGCCAGTATCTACTACGACATTGATGACCAACCACACAGGACTGTGTTTTACAACGGTACAGTTGAGGTGATTGAGGCCCATGGGTTTTTCAGTGGCGAAACACTTTTTCTCATTACTTTGGGAATGGGCTTGCTCGGTCTTGCCGGTATGTGGGTGTATGGACAAGTTCAAAGGCTTTCCAAGGTGGGTCCTCTTGCACCCTTGCTTCAACCCTCGATATTCTCTACAATGTTGTATTTAGAGCTTGCACGCATCACTAGCGGACGACCTTCCATGGTGTACAAAAGCAGTAGAAGTTGCAAGTCATTACGCTGCGAGTTCATAACTTGGTAGGTGTACAGAAAGAGTTGTGTGATGATATGGGGACGGCTGTCGATGTTATCCTGCTAGAAGCTGTCGCTTCTGGTACCTGAGAATCAGAAGCACTGCCTACTAGCCCAATGGGTCCAGTAGCTTTATCATGGATTTGCCAATGTGGCATATAAGCCGTTTAAGCGGACGCTTGAGGTATGGTATGATTCCTTGTATTATCTTACTTCCCTTCGCGCAAATGTGACTGAATCGTCATTTCATGCAAAATTGTGCAGAAAACTCGAAGGACCAAGAAAGTAGAAACGGGCACTCGCGGAACCGATGCCTCCACCAACGAATGGCTGCAGGTCCTTTTCACAATCTCTATCGAGTCTCTTGTAGCCTTTTCTGGCAGCCGAGACATTGAATGTTTACACCGTGGGATCGATTTTCTTTATAATGAATTATAGTAATATCACACGAGTGTTTGACACGATCTGAGACCTTTGCACAGCGAGAGCTATTTTTGGATCCATACATACATATGTAGATTGGCCCTAGCTATCAGTCGTCAAAACTGTCAGCACTCTCACTGGGTAGCCAGACAACCTGGTGCAATTTTCTGCTTCATACAGCTCAGCAAGGCCGCAGGAGGGATTGGTTTGCTATGGCAGTGAGCGGTTTTATAATCCATCCTAGTGTATATTTGGGTTCTGCCAACGAAGATGGGTGCCAAGTCAGGCATTGTTTCTAACCAACTGCATGTGTAATATCGAAAATGCAGGGAACCTCTTTCACAGCAAAGCGATCCACCAGCATTGCTATGTCAAAGAGCAAGAAGAAAAAGTAGGCTACAAACTGCAAGCTGCAAACTTTTTGGTCGTGAGGCAAGTTGTCTGGTAAGTCGGGTCTTGACAAGGGCTGACGTTTTCGGTCAGTAACTTCTGATCAAGGAGTTTGGGTTCTGTCAGCGAGACCGCACCGGCTGGTGTTAACGCATGAGTTGCTGGTCTGGCGCGGTTAGTCATGCAGGAAAAGGCCGTGCAGTGCCTACGCAGAGCTCAATATGCAGATTTGTTTATTGTCCGAAACAGTTTTGTTCTGTATTGAAAGATTGTGCCATGTCACTTAAGTTACATTTAGTATTGGTGTCTACAGTGAAGAGTAGTACCTGTATAATGGAGATGCTCTGCAAACAAGCTGTGGTCCACACCTCCCAGAAAAGGTCATGATAGTCATCAATCAAAAGTGAAGTTAGGTAGACAGAGTTTAAAATCTTGAGATGTCCGTTACGGTGTGCCCCGAGTTCTTCTCTCATTGTTCAGGAAGACGGGCCGACTACCTCCCTCCTTAGCTGCTGCTTACCGTTGAGTTGACCTCCTACATGCTCCTTGCATTGGCAGTTGTAAGTGGATTTATTTGAGAAATGCAAAAGCGAGGATGGAAAGGGTGGAAGTTTTACCATCATCTGCAGTTCAGACTTTGACAGATCAATACACGATTGTCCCTACTTACTGTTCGTTGGTTAAGGTCTATTCGACATGGGGATTCTTTCTCCCCATTTGCCTCCCTTTTGTTTCCCTCAGGAGGGCAGGGTTGTGGGGTTCGACCCCCGGGTATATTGACGGGAATGCAATGCTACAAATATCTGTAGATCTCGCTGTTGAGGATCGCTTTGCCCACTTCTACATCTGTGAGATCTCTGTCGGTTAGAGCGAGTGCGATCTTGAGCGCGTCGATTTTGATCGGTAACGCCAAACACTTATTTATTGACTGAAAGATTAGATGGAACACTGGTCTCCAGTGACAAAACTGGACTGCAAGCTCGTCGGCTGATGCAATCGAAACGCGGTTTCGTACCACTGATGTCCTGTCATTCCTCGTTGTAAACCTAAATCGAGTGTTCGTTGAGAGGACTCAAATTTTGAGTGCAATAGAGACATACTTTCTTACTGGAAATTTTGTCACATAGTTCCGTCCCAGGCGCACGTACCAACCGTTCTTTTAGTCACAACTTTGGACCCTGCAAATACTCGTTGGAGCGCTCTTTTGATTTTGTCGTCGCAAATTTTAGTGGTGTATCGGATCGGTACACGACAATTTCAATAGTATTTTACAAATATGGAAAGTTCCATTTCAGTACGAATGAGTTCAGTAAGGACATGTCGGGATTTGACATTCAAGCTGCCGTTCGAGTACGTTTATTCTGAGCTCAACCTTCAAGCTCTCTTTCAGTCTTCAGGCCCCAAGTCTTAAGGTCGGGGACTTTTGTTAACACAGGTTATCTCCCGTCCCAGTCAAGCCATGTCAGTCGCAAAGTCGAGTTGCGATTTCGAGCATGAGTCCCAAGCTGGAGGTCAACAGAAATATCAGGGAGAGTAGACATGTTTCGTGCGATGTAAGGCAGTGCAAGTTCGCAATAATTTGGTGAAGTTCAATGGTTCTTGCTGGTTCATATTGACATTTGGGACAACTTTGAGGTGGATCAATTTGCCTGGAGAGAGCATTCAGCACCGATCGGAGTCCTTCTCCTCGCATATTCTGCACAACAAACACTTGCCCAGAAGGTTCATCTCTTACATCTTCCAGATGCGATTATGCTCCCCCCTTGATGTGAAGCAGGTAGTGGAAGGAATTGATGGTACGTCCTTGAAATGGAACGCACAGGATGTGAATGTTTCATTTTCATAGACTGTGAGAATAGGACTTGATTGAGTGCGACTGAATAACCAGGCAAATTTGAGGAATTGCCTGGTTAAACAATCTCAGTGTAGCTGGATTTGAGCTCCAAGGGTACTGAAAGTCTGTTCCTGCATAGCTTGACTGTCTGGTTTTCATGTCTCCCGATTGTGCTGTGCATGCGTTTACAATGCACAGCACAGAATTAGCCGGTAAAAGTTGCTTCGCATTACAAAGCCTAGGCTTTCTGTGACGGAGGTTCATGCTTTTGATGACAGTTACTATCCCTGTTGTTTGTAGTTCGAAGAAGCGGGGTATGGAGCCAAGTCCAGCTGCAGGAGCTATGCCGTCAGTGCTAAGTGAAGTGGTAATAAGTAGGATCAAGCCGAGCTCGAAAACCGAGCATCCGGGAGTTTTATACCCGTGCATTTTCGATCTCTTGAACGTGGACTTCTACATTCCTCTTGTTTTGTTCTACCGGCTTGACAGTACGAACTTATGTAGTTACACAGATTTCGTTCATAAGCTAAAGGAATCTCTGAGCAAAGTTTTGGTTCCCTTCTATCCAATGGCCGGGAAGTGGATAGTTGCGGAAGATGTGTCGGTACGAAACCTTGTCTGCGACGACGAGGGAGTAATTTTTGTTGAAGCAGCTATCGATGATGAGATAGACAAGGTCGTGAACTTTCACGACTTCCAGGCATCGAGTGTGCTGACCGGAGAATTTGCAGTACCAGGCTTCGAACCTAGGCGTTCTAGCAAGTCAACTGACAGTAAGGAATACCCTTCGTTGATTGTCCAGGTAAGTATCTGCTTTGATTGCCAGCTTTATGCCGCTGATTTGATGAATTTTTTTCTCGTTTACTTAATAAACTCTCTTGTTTCGTGCCTGCATACATACAATGTGCTGTGAAATATTTGTCAGTCCTTTGCAATTTTTCCTTATAGCTTTTAGGTATTCAGAACAGTGATGTTGCTGATCATAAATTTGAGAAGATCGATCGGCGAGTTATTTGCTATGCTTACTTAGTTTAAGAAACTTCCTATAGTTTTGGAGTTCATATACAAAACCAGATTGGAAGTTCAAATATCAAAAAGAGAAGAAGGTGAACTTGCATGAACTAATCACAACACTCAGATCACTGCAAATCTTGGTTACAGCACCGAGCTCTGTTTTCTTGTAGCAAGGATTTATTAGTACTCATTTACTCCGGATTTTGATATGGTGTGAAAGTCTCACAAAAGAGAACAGAGAAGGTTCTACATGCAAGCTAAAGATTCCGCGCATGCCAACGAGCTCATGTTTGTAGAATTTCCCACCTGAATATAACAAAGCTGGCGCCATGTAAGCGTGCAGGTCACTAGGTTCAAATGTGGAGGAGTTTGCCTGGGTCTCAATTTCAATCACATGACCACGGACGGCTGTGCATTCAGTCTCTTTGTTGAAGCTTGGGCCGAAGTGTCTGCCACGGGCTCTACAACGATTTCCCCTTGTCACGATCGTTCACTAGCTCCGTCTCTCCTCGATCAGGCACATATCCTGGAGATCTCACCTGAGACGAAAAACCTTGATGATGTTTTGGGGATGTCACTCAAAGCTGAATTCTTCGATATTCCTCCATTATCTCGCAAACTTCTCCCTCTCAAGAAGGCGGTCATTGACGAACTTAAGAAAAGAGCTGACGAGAGCGAAACTTCTGAATCTCAACTCTCGAGTCCTTTAAGCACTTTTGAGTGCATATCGGCTGTCCTTTGGCGATGCATAGCAAGAATTCCCTCTTCTGCAGATGGTATGAGCATCAGTGACCCAGTGCTTCTAGCGTTTTCAATTGAGGGCAGAAAAAGATGGAGTGATCCGCCTCTTCCAGAAACCTTCTTCGGCAATGTTCAGCTTCTTACTGCCCTGCGTCTAGTCACAGGTTCTGAGCTATCTAAAGAATCGTTTATGAGTGCAGCGTCCGAAATCCATAGAACTGTTAAATCTGTAACCCCAGAAACCTCTGTAGAACTGCTGAATCGCCACCTGCAGATGATTCAGGATTACAGATCTAGAAAACTTTTAACTGAGACAGACGAGGCAGAGAAATCGAGCGAGCCCCCTATCACAGTTCGATTTGTCATCGCTAGTTCATGGCTGCGCTTTTGTTTCTATAACTTGGCCTTTGGTTCAGCAAAACCGTTCTTCTTTGACACGAATGAAGTCTGGTCTTCTCTTGTCATGGGGTATACAACGATCGAGCCTGCGGCACCTGAGTCTGAGTATAGCGCCGTACTTAAAATTGGCTTCACTCCAGAAGCTATGAAGGTCCTTCTGGACGACCCAGAATTCCTTCATCTTATCTCATAATCTTAGAAGATGCAGATAAACTACTTTGCTCTCTCATATAATAAGTTTCAAAGTTCTTTAGTATTCAAGTATTGCACTGTGGCTCTTTCTTCCAACTGGGGATAGACAGTAAGCAGAAGTTAACCCTGCAGAGCTCATAGCTATAGGAAAACAAGAAGGATAAGCATTTCGGTAAATATGTTAGCATGTTCAATTCTGTCAGCAAGAGTATTGTTCCTCGCAAAGTGCGATTTCGTTATAGTGAACCTGTTCTAACCTGTCCTGAAAGCATATAATTTGGCTTGGTTAGAAGTGATGTAAAAGACTGGAGATCCAATAAAATCCGACGAAGTTAGATTCATCTCAATATCCCTCTGCGGTCACACATATTGCTTATGTATGCTGTAAGGGCTGATTTTATGCTAAATAAGGGTAAAATGATAGGAAAGATGACACTGGGAATCTGGTCCACTGCCCATGTTTCTCGGAGGTATGTTCCAGTCACAAAGCTTAAAAGGAATTGAAGCTGCTAATGTGCTCTGATCATTACTTGAAACAGAGCACATGAACAGCTTTACTGTGACCTATAATTGCCAGAAATTCTTGTAACTGGTGAGGATGAGAAGCAAACCGTACGCATAATAACCAAGGCTTTCGGAGAACCCTGAGTTGCCCGTTTGACATTTGAAGGTGGGAGACGTAATAACGGCCGTGATTTCTCACAGTGAGTTCAAAGCTGAAGGCACCCAATGGAGCAGCCGAATCGTTTTGTGGAAAGTCTGGCTCATGACAGAACTGTGAGCATGCTTCTTTCAGGTTCAGACAAGGAAGAGCTGTTGAAGAGTCTATTGTACCCTTAGCACTGTGACTCCATCGGATGACATGCATCAATCTGCGTATGGTGGTGTTTGATGGTGTCTGTGTTGCGTACGATTAAATCAAACTGGAAGCAAAGCTCAACGGGAAACAATTCCTCCAGAAGACTCAACCGAGGAAGTGGTAAAAACGCGAGAATCTCCCGAGATTATACACTTGAGGCCGATAACAACAGTCTTAAACATCCACTGTCCACAACAGCTGAAAAAAATGCTCCCCGCTCTATTTTCTCTTTGAAGCCGTGCCGCCTTCTCAAAACTCGCCCGATTGGAATAGATCAGTTTTATGCGAGGAACAGCAGCAGTTAGCTCGCATACTGTAATGAGAATCCAACTTCCTTTCTTAACATGAGTCCATAACCAAAAGAAGCGGGAGTGCCCATGTGGTTAATAGGGCGAAACTACTGAGTCATTCAAGTTCTATTCTCGACACCATGTTCTCGATGACCATGAGAGATTCCTGGATATGGAGTCGCGCAGTCGGCCAAACAATCACTTAGACTAAGTATAATTGCAGCTGATGCGTGATGTACACGTCATATAAGTTCACCTCACCTCAATACTCAAGCTGCTGACATTCTCCAGCGGTGTGTAGTTCCAGGATCCAAATGCTGCTAGAATTCATTCATATTAGTTGGATTTTCCGATTCAAAGCGTACCTTTCTGGTTGCATCAGTTGCTGAATGCAATCGCTTTATCAACATTGCTTGAATATGTTGACAGAATGGAGTAGATTGAGACAAAAGTGCCTCCAAGATAACAAGAAAATTGTGATTCTTTTCAAAGGGTCTTTATAACCTCATGGGCAGAGCCACGCGAAACTTCCACAACTTATAACGAGTACTGTATTACCGTTGTAACAGTAACCGAGAGGATCGAGAAAGATGATTTTCAGATCACATGTGGGCAAAAGATGATATCGGACGAGAACAGATACAAAATTGCAAGCCCCTCATCGCGCGATCACGAGGGGATTCGAACCCCCGACCTTCAGATCCGAAGTCTGACGCGCTAATCCACTGCGCTACGCGACCCGGATGACTACGCGTCTAGATTAAGCAAATATAATGGGTAAAGTACTAAACTAGTCCATAATGGACAACCACCGTAATAATGTATGTAATGGATAAATATATCTCTTATCTAAAGCAATTTAATGTTCATGTTCTTATCTCACTTGTTTTATAGATTGAAATAAAAAAGGGGCGACCGCGTAAGATAACAAGAAGGATGGAAGACCCCGTCAAGCCGTTCAGGCATAAAACATAAGAGGTAAAATGGAGCCTACACCGAAGATATCTGAGCTATGCAAGATATGCTATACATTGAAATACAACAGTTATGTTGTTTGTCAACAGTTATGTTGTTTGTCACGTATAACATTAGATTCCATTTTAAACATACTTATGTTGCGATAAGCTTGATATCGGTCATGTCCCTCGTACAGGTGCAACCATCAGATACAGAACCATGCATGAGTGGGATTCTCGATGACTTGGAAGTTGGCCGGCCATACACTACTACCGTGAGGAAATTTGTAATTTTATATTACATGATAGAGAATGCCTACAAATTTCGTGGACTCCATGCCTGGATACTGTTTGGACACGCCGGCCATGCTGGGATCTGCATTCCTCAAACCTCTGGCTCGACCTGGGTCTCTTGTTGATGAGAAAGCTGTGGTGACAGAATTCCGCAACTCATGCGAATGTGTCTTGAATGCGTTGAGAGAGATGACAAATACTTTCTCTCAACAACTTCAAAGAGTGAGAGATGAATTGTACAGGGGTCTGCTGGAAACTGCACGTGGAGACGTGTAAGGCGTTACTCGCAGATCAACTCACTCATTCAATATGCATCGTCACCTGCTCGAAACAAGACGTGCTATTCATTTTTGTATGCCTGAATCCCGTATGACTACACGACCATATATGTAGAAGAAATTTGTTTAACGAGTGGAAGTGAGATTTACTGTGTCCAGATGGTTGAGTAGCAGATCCAATGTTTTTCTTGACAAAAGATGTCAGCAAATTGAAAAAGTAAAGATCCTTGTCCAAGTTTGTCACTGCTTACTTCATACTTCAGAGCACACACTGAAGTATGAAGTAAGCAGTGACAAACTTGGACAAGAATCTTTGACAGCTTTTGGAGTTCATGGTTTAGCTGATTGCCAAAGCAGAGGACTGCTGGTTGCATCCCATGTGACGATTTTTAACATCTAGTATTTGTTCCCGTCTCTGGAAGATGACTGACTGTGGACAAATAAGAGCTAATGTAGATTCTGAACACCCGATCACCGCAAAGCAGTACAAGATGATGGTTGGATAAAGAGCCATATCTCCCAACTCTAACAGAAGCAATCCACCAAGTTTAATCAAAATTTTAAGATTAGATTTCATCATAAGATGCACCTGAAGACTAAACTAATACTAGTTTGTCTGCTAACCATCTAAAAAAATTAATATTCCGTTTATAAGATAAGTGTGCAGCTCACTAACTAGACAGCATGTCCTTTGTACGTTCACTGCACACAACCTGCAGCAGGTGACCACGCACTGTACTCACGTTGACCAGCATCTCAAAGTTGGTACAAGGACAAGACCGGTAAGGAAGCGGGCAAGCTGCTCAGTGCTCCAAGACTCGGGGATCAGGCAAAAGAAATCAAACTCCAAAATATTCGTGGGCCCGCGGCAAACAGTGCAGCAAGAGAAAAAAGCACCAAAGATTACTTGAAGCCTGGAAGACGAGAATGAATAGACAAAGAGCCTCGAGAAATTTGGAAAGTTCAAACTTTTGTGTGCACACGTTGTTGAGCAGCGTAATTCTACCGAGGGACGGGTAGAATTGCGATTATGAATGCGAATGCGAATGCTTTTGAGGGACAGGTCAAGGCGCTACGATTGTTTACGTAACTGTAGCTTTGGTGGCTGGACGAATGCTGCAAATTCGGAGACGACGAAGTGGCAGATTGATGGGCTGTGGAGGAGATGTGGGGAATCGTAAGAAAATGCACAGGGATATGCTAATTTATCACTGAGAAAGGTGAATTGAAAAGCTTCTGTTTTTTAGCCTGTATCTCTCGGTCGGGCTTCTCTACACACCACGTGACTAACTTCTCTGCCTGAACTTCCCTCACCACCAGCCTGGCCTTGACAATGCGCATTTTGAGGTGAATATTCTCTAAACCCTTCTTTAGTACTAACTACGAAGCTTTTTCCAGGGAATGTCTTGATCCCAGACGGATTATTCGTTCCTTTTGTGGACCTCTGGGTTAACGAGAGCATGATGTCGTAGGGGGAATGGGTACTGCTGTTTCCATTAGAAGCAGTGGTTCTAAGTGCTGTGCTTTTCAAGCACCAGTGGTGGATTTGGTGAAGAAGATTGTACAATGAATGACAAAAGAGCTGATTGGTGGAGAGGTCCAGGCCTCTTCTCCGAGAAGAAATGAGGAATGGATATACTGCTGGTGGAGGAGAGTTCGGCAGTCTTGTGGAGTGGACATTTTTTGGATTTCTGAGTTTGGATCTGTGAAGAAACAGTGTGCCCTGAAGGTGGAGGATGGAATTGGACGCTTTGCAGTGTGTGAGTCTAGAGAGCGACTTTTCAATTTTTGTGTGCGATCGGATTGATATCCAGTATAGTTGTGCGAGAGGTCCCCTCCATTTGCAAATCTGAGATCCTGTTGGATGCTGGATGCGAAACGCAAAAATATGGATCTGGTGCCGGGTGTGAAGATCTTCAAAGAGTGAGTGAAGAAAAACCTGTAGTCAGGTTTGAAGAATTTATGGAGGGTTTTTAAAGTTGGAAGGTACAAAAGCGAGTCATCGAGGGGAAGACAATGGTAGCTGCAATGAAAGAAAGGGAGAGTAGCATCTCGTCATCTGACAAATTCAGTTCCTTCCGTAACGAAATACTCGAAGGTTCAGTGGACTGGGATCAAAATAAAGTGAAATTCCCCGTTTCGAGTGAGTACCTACGACAATCTACTGTACCATCTGCGATCCCCAAACTTAGGAGCAAAATTGTATTCCCTCATTCGATGACAAGAGGTTCAGTTGTTGGAAACAAAGTTTACTGCAAGACCTCCATCAACAACTGCTTCAGTTGGCGGCAGCGCAGTAGCTCGCACGGCCCGAAGAGCTCTACGGTGTTTATGGATTTTTACCATGAAAGATCCAGCGACATTCAGTCCAGCATTGCCTACGTTGGAGACACCGCAACAACTTCGGATTCGGTGGTAGCTCCTCATCATCTTCTGGTTAGCAAGCAATGTAGAAATCTGCTGCTAAGTGTAGCTGGGGTTGCTGGAATGCAAATGCTTTGCCCTGCTCTACGGTTGCCTCTATTGGACGCTTTGCTGATTTCTCACCATAAGAGGCGAACCTCGTTACTCACTCGAGGTGGATGGTGGCGTTTCCCTCTGACCTTGGCCCTCGCAGTGTCTAGGCCGTTTTATGGCTCTCTGCTAAGGCGTTCCCTCACCGCTGCACTTTTTATCCTTCAATTGAGAATCAGGAACAAGTCGGAACAGAACCCATCATCGTACATTCCAGGCTTGTGTTCAATCATGCTGTGTGGGGATGGGATTTCTGCTGGCACGGAACTCATAGGAGAATTCTCTTCAGAGGAGCTGAGTTTAGAAGAGTCTAGTGACACCGGGACTGGTGAAATTGTAGAAAATTGGAATCAGAGCACGCTTACTACAGACTCAGAAGATGGTGAGGAGTTTGTGCAAGTGGAGGCGGAGTCGATGGACGTGGAGAAGAATTATTCATCCGACAAGAGCCTTGCATCAATCGCGGAAAATTTTGTTTCAGACGATGGATTTTCCTCCAACAGCGACCCTTTCGAGCAGGACGTGATTTCGGATGATGGGCTTTCCTCGAGCTGCAGCGATTCTTCTTCCGAACAGGATGTCCTCTCGGAGGAGGACATTCCCCCCATGAGCAACTCGTCTGTGCACGGCTTTGATGCGGAAGATATCAATCCCGGTGAGAGGTCCTTTTTCTTTGTCACAGGCAGGATCTCAACAACTCCTTCGGGATTTTTCGAACTATGTGCAAATGCAAGTTGTGCCACGGAAGTCCTTGAGCATTTCGAAGGAAATGTTGCTGAAATACTCCCCTCTGATGAGACGGCAGTCCTTGAGCATCCCGAACAATATGTTGATAAATTACTCCCCTCTGAAGAATTTAGTCCAGACACTAGAGATGGAACTGATTCTCTCTTGGGCACCTCCATGTCTTCAGAGGACGCTGATCCAACTTCAGTCCTTGAAAGAGATTATTCCGATCGCCGGCGAGAGGAGCTAGAAATGCTGGTCAATGAGCTACGCGTGCTCACCGAGAACGACCCAAACTGGGTGCAAAGATTCTGCATAAATTTGGACGGAGAGGAACATTATCAGGCGGTCATTGGAGAGATAGAAGAAGCTACTCAAGTAAGGCCCTCTAACGAAAAAGATATGGAGGCACTGGAGGACATGATGGAAAGATCTGTTGCTGTGAATCTGGTGACTGATGAAGAAGCTTCTTCTCCATCTTCAGGCGTGTATCCGGAAGTAAACCTAAACCTCTCCTCCGAAAACAGCTGCGAAAATGATGAGATTGACTGCGAATCACCTCCTCCAGCCTCGTTACGACTAAGTTCACTCGATGCATTTTGTCTGGAGCGTGCCAAAAGTTTGAGTCCTAGAGCGGACCTCACCGCTCTCACTTCCAGCGACTATGACTCGGAATCAGCGGATGGAGCTTGGGAGATTGAAGTCGATGGCCAGCCAGAAAATCCTCAGTACTCCGTTGTGTGGGTTCCTTTTGACAAGAGTCGTTCGAAATCGTCTAGTGATGTAGAAACAGGAAGTGAGTATGAGTTCACTGAGGAGTCCAATGCCGGTGACGATATAGAGAGCTGTAAATCGACGGACGGGTCACAGGCAGGAGGCGATGATGTAGTTTCCGATAAGGAAGCTTTTGCTGATACGAACGTACCAAATGCAGATACAGGAATTGATTGCCATCAGGAGAGGAGAATCGGTGATTGTGTGGTCTTAGATGGCAGCAACGATTTTGACATAGAATCCTCATGTGTAAGTAGACTCAGTAAATCTAGATCGAAGTTAGACCCTCGCTGGCTTGAAGATGCGCGGCCTTACCACGAGTACATTCCTCCCACAAGAGGTCACAAGAATGGGGATGGGAGAGATGCATGTGAATTTCCACTGTCTGCCGCGGTACGAGAGACCGAAGTTGGTGCTACTACTAATGATATCAAGATTATGACAGCGGAAGAATGCAAGGAGATTGAATCTTTTCCTGGCCACATTTGGAAAAGTTTGGCCAGTCTGTTGGAGGCTGAAAGCCAGCCTACCTCAATTCGAAGAGCAGAGAATTCAAAGCAAACGGGGTGCGTTATCGATGACGGCACATCGAGAATGTCCGCGGAGAAGTATGCATCATCCTTGTCGTTTTAGATCCATCACCTCAATTTCCTTCACAGCATTGGCAAAGATGTCACAGTTGCAGGCACACTCGTGAAATTGCTCGGATGCAAAATTGACAATCTCGTGGTTTGCATATTTCAGTGCATCGACTTGCCGACTCGAGGACATCTCACCGGGCGAAGTGTATACTGGTAACGACAGTGAAGCCGAAGTTATTCATATTTCTCCACTATGGGTCGAGCCCGGAGCTGAGAAAGGTGAGCAGGAGGAAGTTGGGGAGTTCCCAGAGGTAGCTCGCATTGATGAGGCAACAACAATCGAGTCACAACTCTGGAAGAGCTCGTCGCTGGGGGCTTCACCTTCTTCGTCGTCCTCCATCGATGTCAATGACGATCTCTCGGAAACGAGTTCAGGACACAACCTCATCTGTAAAGATGCCGCCAGTGAAAGCTCCAATGCTTCCACAAGCTTTCCATCTTTCCACTTCGCGGATCATCCAACCTGCGTTCACCTGCGAAAGGTGAACTGACATGTTTAGCTCCGAACAAGATCCACCTTATTATTTAGCTCCAATTGGTTTACTGAACCTGATTGTGGCTGGTCTCACTTGTTTTTAATTGGTTTTCTTCGATTCAGGTGCGTCATTCCCATGGAGACCAGACATACTTGGAGTTACCAGAGCTTCTCTCAGAGCCATGGCGCAACTTGGTGTATTGGCACGGCCGGTGTCGAGATGGCCGCCCGACCCTTCTTGTGCTTCTGGGGAAGGCTGTTCGTCAGTTATCCCCGCCGGAGCTCAAACACTTTATCACCGTCACCCGTGAGCATATTGACCCCGGTTGAGTTCAATAGCATCAAAGAGAAATGAATCTCACTTCAGTTACAATATTTTGCTTCCAAACTCTCGAATTTGCTACTTTCTCATGACGATTTTCTGTTATTGTCATCCACAGTTTCACACGCGGAGTTCGCTGAGCTTCATTACTTCAATAGATCAGTGAAGCAGATGAACATTCTCATTGATCTCGATGGACTTGGCTTTATGAGATTGCCACCAATGCATGTCTTGCAAAGCATTGGAACAGCTCTTAACAGGGATTACGCAGGTCTTGTACTTCTCCAATATTCAAAATGGAGAGCAATCCGTGTTGATTATGTTTCTTCTTGAGCTAATTACCTGATGGTGAAACTCACAAATGTTTGCAATCACTCGGTGCTACAAATTTCTAAGAAGTTGCCATTGGCTGTAAACAGGTCGTGGCGGTCGGATATTTTTGGTTAATGCACCGATGATGCTTGGTTTGGTGATGAGTGCGGTACAGGGCATTATAATGCGTCCATCTTACTCTAAAGGAGCTGTTATTGATAAGGGTTTTCTGGGTAAGTCAAACGTTGATTGCGGAAGAAGGTGTTAGATTCATGGAATGGACAAACCACCTGAAGCAAAGCCCTCCATCTTCTTGTCGTCTCGGTGCTATGTATTATCTTTGAAGCAGTCGTAGACTACTGTCAACATAGTTTCCTCATCGCATGCAATCAAATTGTAGTTAGGGAAACGTGTTCAGTTAAACCTGAGAGGCGCATGACACGAGTTGTTACAATTGCAGAAGCTAAATCGCAAATTGTGACACATGGGAGCAGATACCAAGCTACAATACTGGTGCACTGCTTATCCCAGCTTTAATTCCTACATCAACAGACTTAGTTTCATTTGTAATCTGCATAGAGCGGAGCGAAGTCGGACATGTGATTTACAATCACAGTTGGAACTAGTAACATATAACTAGTGCCAACAATCTAAATTTTAGCTTGCGCTCTGTGATCTAAGTGATTGTTACTCTCTTGGATGCAGAAGCATTTTGACGAGCACATGTTGCCGCTGTCGTTAGGAGGGACATGTTCATGTACTGCCAGTAAAATGAATGAGTGCGAGCTCGGACATGATAACCTGCTAAAGTTACTGATGTAGAGTTGGCAAAAGTGGTGAGCGATCTCACTCACAATCACTTCCGCATACCTCAGGCATTGCTCCATCAATATTTCAGTTCTGGATTGTACGAGTACAGTGTGGCGGAGGCTTCTTCGCTGAGAGCTTCACACAAGTTTGTTAGTTCTAGTTACAGTTTTAACCTCCAAAGTTTTTTGATCACATTACCGTCATATGGTCTCATCCCGTAAGATGACAATTCACGTCGATGCGTGCATAATTTTTGATCTTGATTGACCTAGTTCAAAAAGATTGTACGGAAAAAAATGTATACTAAACAAAGTTTATAGCACCTGATAGGAAAAGTTTCTCTCAAATTCTATTCACGGCGTCCTTTAATGGTTGGGACTTTTCATTGAAAATCATCCAAGTTCTCATCTTCGAAATTGGCTGCATGTCCACTACGACATAGAGGCCATTTTCTATGACATCACTTTCAAACGTGAGTATGCAGACACCTTATGAAAATTGAGAAAGCTTGTTCTTTTGAACGCCAATATATTAGGAGAGGGACAATTGTACAATGGTAAAATGGGTAAACGACAATATACTACAAGATATTATTTCTGGTCTAAGATCCTGGAAATATAGAAATTGTGAGTTAACACATTCAAATACTTCTCATTCCGCGTTCGTTTCAGCCCTTTAAGTACTGCTAAACCCTTCAGTAGATGATTTCGAAGAATTTTAGCGTTCCACAACGAGATACCTCACTCCCCTCATCCACTTCCAATATGATTCTTCAGTACTTTGTTAGGGAAGTGAAACGAAATAAGTTTCTCATGCAATGCAACAATAAATATAAAACCCGGAAGACCCAAAGAGTTAAAAGAGTAGGACGACCCAAAAAGTCATAAAGTCAAAAGGCTGTCAAACACAATCCAAATCACATGCGATATCAACATGCAATGCAATGTAATCCGTTAAAGAAGTAATCACCAGCCTTTCAGCCAAGTGCATTAACTCCTTCAAGCCTTGGAATGGAAGAATCCTATTTGCCTACTGCCAGAAGATCACCAGCACATATAAGTATAACAATCTTCTACATTTGGACATAGAACTGGAATCAAAAGCATTGCGAATTGGAGGTCAGTTGAATGGCATAAAATCAGAATGAACCTGTCGTAATGCCATCGTAATTCAGTGTACAAAACAGGCCTCATTGGAGAAAGGTATGCTCAATAACTTCTCAATAGCATTCCCAATCTGCCACCTTGGGGAAAACCATTCGTCGGAGGAACAATGTACTGAGAAAAATCTCGCTGTTGGTAGAACGTGATGGGAGTTCCCAAAGAAACTACTTAGGAGAGAATCATGGAAGATTCAACTGGAAAACTAATGGTATAAAGTAGCTCAAAGCGTCTATCTTCTCCTCCACAATTTCTTCGGACTAGCCACCAGTAATGTCGTCTGATATGGTACATCAACAAAATAATACCCACATGCAACTGGTACGAGGTCTGAACCCACTCCAGTACGGTGCTGTATATCTATCTAAAATCATTACTGTCCTGTGATTTTGGCGATTGTGGAGTCGATCTTCTTGAAGAGATCCTCTCTACAAAACAGAAGCAATTCAATCAGCTAGGAAAGGATAGGAACATTTATTTTGCACAATATTCCAAACATAAATATAATATCTTCACACGCTGAAAATATGATAAGAGTATGAAATCTGCAGGACTATACGTCGTCAAACTCACCTGTCAGGCTTGAAGATGAGGTATCTGTAGCTGAACCACTGTTATGATAACAAACAAGAAACCAGTGAGAGAGTCATTCTTAGATGTTTAAAGCTGGTAACAAGAAAAATGATTGGAAGCTGAATAATGACAGCAAAGAGTGCTTCAAACTTACTCCGGTGAATAGAATGCCGACAAGCTCGAAAAGACCTGGAAGGATTGGAAGTTTCTCGATAGCCTGGAAACAAGAGCACACAAAGTTTGTCTTACATGTTATTGGAAATCAACACGACCATGGTGAGAACCTGACGGAACTACTGTCTACTTGCACCGACGACATGGAATCTTAGACGTTGACGTAAAATTACTCCTTCCATGAGTAATTTCCATATCGTTGAACAAGCACCGTTTGAAACTAGCCTCCTCTTTTACAGATGACTCCACAAACTCCGGCTCATCCAGGAAAGTCTCTATGCGGTGAGACTCTATGTGAGTCCCAGGGTGAGATTGAAAGCGGGCCACTTACGCCAATGAGTCCAAATGCACCCCACACGGTCACGAAAGTAGCAAATCCTAGACTACCGATGGCAAGTTTGTCATCAGTCTTCTCCCACTGCACAGACCACAATCCTTCAGTTCAGTTCACCACCCTCGGAATGAGAGGAAATCAGTCCAGATCAAACATCAGATACAACTCTTAATCAGGAATCTGCCGAAACTTGATGAAACCCTGGGACTTCGTAAAAACTACGGCCCATCAGTAAGTCTTTCGCCTCTTGAATTCTTTACGACAGAGGCACGGGTTTCAGAGACAAGGCCAGCAAAATCAAAGACCTTCCACTCATCTGTCTTTCCGCTCGGCTACTTTAAGTTAACACGTGTAGTGACTTACGGCATCCTGAAGATTCTTAAGAAGCTCATTGCCCGCTTCTTGAATCTCTGTGGTTGAGGTCTCAACCTCAACCTCAACCTCGGTATTGGTCTTCGCACTCACGATGAGTCTTCTCTTAGAGTCTGCACGCCCGCATTCACTCATGAGAAACTGGCCGTGTGGAACACGTTAAAGAGCGAAGGCAGACAGCATATCGGGCCCACATTGGCCAAGTTTCTCCAATACATTCCAAGGGTTTATTGTTATCCTACGGTACCTCAAATTCACGCACAGACAGTGAAGAAACAAGGGGACCATCTCCGAGCCTGCTACAATACACATCGGCTGTTGACTGTGACTAGTCACATCGAGATATCGAGTTCTTCACAGCCACCTGAGGCATGACTGATCCAGATTGCTAAAGCAAGGCTCCAAGGGCAAGAGTCATGACCCGCAGCAAAATTTCCCTCTTCTAGCTTAAAGCTGTCACGGGAATGTCATACGGCTATGGCAGTTTGAAATATGGCGAATCAAGCTCATGTCTTCATAGATGCAATGCGAAGTCATGTGGTTCGGAAACACCCATGTGCCGCAAACTGGAGTGAGGGTTTGCACGCTGGTACCCAAACAGATATACCAACTGCTAAGTGGAGAAGCAGATTCGATGGAAATGAGGGCATCTTCGACAATGACAAGCTTACAGCCAGGAGCGGGAGGGAAAGCCTCATATTACCGGTTACCACTCGCTTGGATTGCAAAACCAGGGGTCTCCCGAGCCCTCCTAGAGCAGACCTCCTCACGCTAAACCCATCGGGCCTGCTCACAGCTGCAGTAGATCTCGATGCCACAGAGCCTAACGCTACTTGGCTTCCGAATGCAACGGCAGCAGTTGTCGCGGCCATCTTCGCTCCCTTCCTCCTCGATCTGACTCTTCAGCTTCAGAAACTGGAATTTCAGAAGCACCACGAAGGCAGCCTAAACTCAACTCTTCTCTTCTTTCGGTCTCTGTTTCTTCTAATTCTCTGTGCTCATCCCGCGATGGTCTGAGGCGATAAATTCGTCAATGACATCCCATCAACAGGTGGCGCTAGCGAGCCGAATCTAAAGCGGAGTTTCGACCTGTCCAAAACATCCAATTACAGCAACACTTTGGATCGTTTTCCAGTGCTGTGTTTCCTCATTAAAGGTCTCGCTGCGCTTGAGGATCGCTGGGTAGAGACCATTGGACAACGATAGATCGCAGGGATACGTGTCGGGATGCCTCCCGCATGAAAGACGTGAGATATGTTTCTATTATCTCTTGCCACCACAGTCACAGCTCCGTCCACGAATGGACGGCTCCGTGGTTGCATCTAGAGCTGGACCATGGGTATCACTCCGTCCAAATTTGGATTCGCACCTCTCTACAAACTTCGTGCCGTCGGCCTTGCCATTGCTTGCATGGTTGTTTGAACTGTGTAGAAGACAAAGTCTAGCTTTCTTACCTCCACACGTGTCGGCTTCTGCAGCTGCTCCCAATTTTATCCACTGAGTGTGATAGACAGTATCCCAGCCAACGAAACTGGACCATGGATACTGGTCACTTTGATGGTCGGTTTTCACACCACAGTAGTCCACGCTATTTTCCAAATTATAATGATCTCCTTCAACCTCGATTTTTCTTTAGCTAGTTGATCTGCAAGTTGCAAAGTACTGTGATTCTCTAGATTTCATATTGTGCTAACTAAAAACGAGGTCCGAATTGAAAATGGAGATGAGTTATGCCATGGTCTTTAGATGAACTAAAGGAATATTTTCAAGTAGTGTAGTATAGTGCAGCAGGATTGGTTGTACCAAAATAAAAGATCAAAAGTAGCACAGCAAGTAAAGACCTGTTCAGAGCTTAACATTTTCGATGTCAACTTCACGTTAGAATTCATTCGAATGAGTGGGCCGTATAGTATGGTAGGGGGTTTCAGATTTAGGTTTTCACAGCCTCAATAGGAATCCCGTAAAACAGTTTATGGGTAGACCATAAATTTTGTATGGATAGCGTGGGGGAGTACAACGAAGTTATCCGGGGGAAAAACTCCACATCAGTAAACATTAAAGGTTTTTACAGGTTATTTAAAACATGACCCGGCGTCTTTTACGGGCTATGGCAAATCCAACAATGTTAAGTTAAAAATTATTTACTTTAGTTTTACCATAAAATTTTGTAACTTTAATTTGATAAGGGACCATTCAGTTTTAAATCGAATCTTGACTACGGGTATCCCTAAATGTTTTACGAATTTCGTTTCACTGCCCCTGAAATCTGAGTCTGAAACCCTCTAGTGAATACATAAGAAATAAACCAAACCATCTAACCCCATGCATAGCTTGCCGGTTTCTTTTTTGTTCACAATGTGAAAAGAATCATTGGTTTGACAATTGCTTCTACATCGCCAAGTTTGTGAAATACGATGGAGGCAAAATCACATTGAAAATTTAAAAGATTTTTTACATGAAACTCCATGAGATGTAGTTTCATGTTTTGAAATTCATTTCGGATATACAGACACACCGTATGTAACAACATGATAGAGGATCATGGTACTTCTGGAATATATTAGAGGCTCAATTTGCTCAAAACGTGCACTTAGGAGAAAAAGAATCTTTTTGGTCCATGATAATATTGCAATTGCTGGGTAGTAAGTTGACCGGATAAATCAAAGTGGCCTACAATTTTCTCCGTTGTCCAGTACAGTACTCTGGTTCGAGAAAACACACATCTGCGTTGTGATGATAGTCTTTATTATCCTTGCCTGGAGAGCATGTTTTATAGTAAACACGCTAGTGAGTTTAAAGTTAAACGCGTGTGCAAATTCCTGATCATTACTGAGAGCATTTGCATGAAATTATGCACTACTGCAAAGCACCTACACTTGCTTTTGTAGTGGTTGAAACTTTTGAATAAGAAATATAAGCGAACAAATAATTTATCTCTCAGAATCCTAACGATGTACTGCTATGGTTTTTGGGTTTTGTCCATGAAACTCCCTTAGGTAGACAGTTCTTCTCAGGACACTTCGAAACCATATGGGTGATTACAATAGCACATTAGGCTACAAGGAGTTTTTCTCCCGCAGTATACTGATCATGGTAACAACACTTGAATGGGACAGAGGAAGCATAAAAGTGAAGGACATCAAGAGGATACTTCACCTCACTAAAACTTCCATAGTTGGAATGCTATTGTCTCCAAAAAGTTCTGCGTACATGGTTACTTACTTCTCCTTCTCTTTTGTTTCAGTACATTCGTAATTCATCTTGTTCCTTCGTTTCGTGTGATCCGTTTAAGAAGTTTCTAGATGAGGATAAGTACCCTCTCTCGGCAGTGGTCCATGGAGCCTATCGCGTAGTAAGCGAGGAAACATTACTGAAGGGAATTTGAGTTTTAGGTCCATAGCATCAAGTAATCTCTCTCATGTGAGGGGCTGTTCGTGTCGCCGTACTCAACATATTGATGGAGAATGATGATATGGAGGCAAAAGAAAGTGACGTTTCAGGAAAATCTTGCAGGCTCGGGAATCCTCACGTGGAAAAGTAGGGCTTGAAGTTTACTTTTGCTCATTCGACGTACTTAAGTTTCTTTGATACAGTTACCCCGTATTTGGCGTGTATTTGTAATCATGCCAGAAGTCAAATTTCTATTTCTTTCATCGTATTCATTTGTCTTGTAACTCATACTAAAACGCTGACCATCTAAGCGAACAAAATTGCTAGATTTCACTGAAACATTTATAAATTTTCTTTGTTCTTACCAAATCATGCCAGTAAAGCGAGTAGGAAAGTTGTTGGTATCAACCACTTTGACGCAAGGTTTTTCTCTACATACAATCGTAACTTCACAAGTATTCTAACTGTATCTGACTGAAGTTGACTAAGAGATATATACTTAATTAGTAAAGGTGGGTGTGAGCTATTTCAAGTGAATGTTGCTGAGAATAAAGTGAAAGGAAAATTCAATCAAGTCAAGGTAGCAGTTACCTTCCATAGTTGAGACTAGCGCCTTCAAATAAGAATCGTCTGAAGCATATAAGAAAAGAAAAAGAAAAAAGAAAAACTTTCTTTATTCCTTCTGGATTTCCATATGTCGTAAATAAAATCCTTTTTAAGAATTTACTGCAAATGTGAAGAATGTACTTTACAATTAACGACTTCCCTTTACAATTTACAAGGCAAACAAATGCTTCAGTGTCACTCTCAACAGAGCAGCATGTCGTGAGGTTTGTCACATACGTCCATATGTCGAGAAAGGAAGAAAGATAGTTTAGATTTTGTCTGACATTGGACCAAGAAGAGATTTAAATTACTAGTAAAGTAATCAAGAGAAAGCAACGTTCATATCACCAGACGCATTTTGACCAATCACAGCAACTCGAAGGATTCATCAAGATACTTGACGAATCGTGAGTGATTTTCCATATTTTCGCAGTCCTCGTTTCTTCTCATCATTCATAGGATTATTCTGAAAAGGGCATCCCGATAGGTAGTACCGTTTACCATGAACAGTGTACAAAAAAAGAGAGGATGCGATATACAGAAAACTATATCCATGGACACACATGCATTCTTCAATATGGAAATTTTAGAGTGCTCTTGATGGTCGCTGTTGGCGAAGAAAATGACTCCAGAGTCGTTGACATTCTACAAAAATCTCCAACGTGTATGCGGGGAGTCGACGGTGTGAACGAAGGTATTAAGTTAGAAGGCCATATACTGAGACATGCTAAAAACTCCGGTTGCACTCTTTCAGTCATCTCAGCACCGACCGCCGAGGGTAGGAGGATCGATCAATTATTGACCTGGCAGAGAAGTATGACGGTAAGTGTCACAGAATGTTGTGAGAGCTGCATTGACGTCAGTGTTAGGGAATTCCTACCTCGCCGTCATCAGTGACTCACAAAATGGAATCGTAGAGAATTTGAGATTTCAACTCAAGTTGAAGTTTTCCGTAACATGAGGGAAGACCCAGATGATCAAACTTTTGCAGTATGCGTGAATAGACGTGGAGATCTAGGTGAAAGAGAATACAATACATTGACTGTTGATATGCCGGCACGATACAGTAGCTCCGGTCCAGTAAAAATAGTTTTGGCAAGCAACTGTCATGAGTGTGGCACCGGCAAAGTATCAACGAGACAGGTAGACAGATAGGTGAAGCTGTTGATCATGCATTCCTACTCCAACAGCGTGAAATCATAGTGTTCTATATTAGGCAGCACATAACCTCTTGTCTAATCTTGCATCGTGTTCGTTTGGCTCTCTCGAACATTGACGATATTGCCGGCCCGGGGTTCTAAGGTAGTCATGTCGAAAGAAATAACAGATCGGCCGAAGATAGGCTGATGCGCTGATTGATGATTTTTTTTTTCGATATCCGCATGATTCCAACCCTTGATTTAAGGAGCCAAATTCTCAAGCTTGTTTCGCTAATACGAATCACATAAGACGTTTTGCAGTCATGCAAACCTCTCTCGATCCCGCTCTTGGGGCGGGGGCGGAGAGGATTCAATGGACAAAGAGGACGTTGATGCTGACGTGAACACAATTTCACGGATGCAAGCGAGAGACCGAAGAACGCAGATCGAGAACAAGACAAATGATTCAGAAGATGTTGAGTCCGGATGCATCAGGAATGCCCTCTGGGCGGTATACTCGACAATTGCGGAAACCTGCGAATCGCTGCCTGTGGTGAAGAAAGGCGCTTGTAGAAAGGACCCGAAGCACAAAAAACTGAAAGCTTGGATAGCTCTAGTTTTTGCTGCACTCTTGATCGTGGTTGTCTGCGCTGTCACGTTCAGGGTCTGTGAGGGGAGTGGATCGATACTTCCGCCAGCGTTAGCTGAGGGTGAACTAGGTGAATCTGATACTACTGGATGTCTGAAATTCTTGGCAAATCGCATTAGTTACTGGACTGGTCAAGATTTCTTGTCCACAATCTTAAGCATCAGCTTGGAAAAAATCCCTTGGAACCTGCAACCGAAGAGGTCATTCACCAATTCTAAAATCCTATTGAAGCCTGTTCGTGAGGGTATAGAACGGGAAATAGCTGATTATTTGCTTCCACCCGGAAACTTGTTCAGATCTGTAGCTTCTGACACTTACACTACTAGTCCAAATATTTTCAAGAAAGATGATATTCTGGTAAAGGTTAATCGGAGGGAATCAGCACGCAGGGTGATCAATAAGGGACTAGCTGGCTTTGGTGACGAGCTCAGGCGGGTTGCCAAGCTCATAAACTTATCAGAAGTGCGCAGAGAGACACATAGACACCGTGAATCACGTAATCCATGGATTCGAGTCAATGATCTACTACATCATCAGGTTGCAACTTTCCGTTGGTTTCGAAAGCCCCAAGATTTCTCTGAGTTTCTGATTAGATTCCGGAGCGTTTTTCAACAGCGTCTTCCAATTGAGTGTTCTCAGAGTGGACGTATGGCGAGAGGCCCGTCACTACTGACAGTTATCGACGGGCTACGGTATCCACGGGTGTTGTCGAACCAATCGATTCCCGGAGGACAACGACTGCGTAAGCTTCTGGCTGACACTGCGGGTTCGTCTTCCGGGCTACATGGTAAATGGAGATCAATCGTGATCGCAAATTCAGTGATCGGGGCGTTAGGATTTCTCTTCGGACTAACTGCGTTAACCTGCTGTGTATGGAAGAAAGGGGCGATGATGCGCTGTTGGTGGCAAGTAACTTGCGGCTTCGGCGACAGCAACTCCCATCACGAGCGCGAAGTTCATGAAGTTGCCGAGTTCGAGTCCACACCAGGTCTGCGGCCAATGCCGCCGATGAGCTCCCCGGCTTTGTACGATTTGCGGATGACGTTACCAGACTTTCGTGCCGCTTCGCGGCAAGACTCCGGCGATTCAAGAAGCCGGCGCAGTCAGACTGGTTCCGGTCCCTTGTTATATGGAGCTGAGGCGTTCGCGTTCGAGACGTTGGCGGCTGCGACGGGGAGATTTGTGGAGGAGAATAAAATTGGTGCGGGGGGATTTGGGAGTGTGTACCGAGGAGTGTTATATGATGGAAGGGTTGTCGCAATTAAGCGTGCAGATCGGAGCAGCACGAGGAAGATTGAGGAAAATGAGAGTGCTTTCGTCGCGGAGCTGGAGGTTTTATCCAGGCTACACCACAAGTATCTGGTCAATCTGATCGGTTACTGCGATGATCATGATGAGAGGCTGTTGGTGTACGAGTATATGTCGAATGGTACTGTGCACGATCATCTCCACAGACATCGGTCGATTGCGCTCTCTTCCTGGCAGGTGAGTGATCAAAGCAGCTCCAGCAGGGTGGAAATTGAAGTTGGCAAATTTAGTAACGAATTTTAAGGTTTTCTGGGTTGTTTCTGGGGTTGTTAGTATTACGATCTATTTTGCGATTGATGTGAGGAAGTTTCTTTTGCCACAGGCTCGTATCAAAGTTGCTCTGCAGGCTGCGCGGGGGATCGAGTATCTGCATACTTACGCAGGTAGGCAGATAATCCACAGAGATATAAAGTCCGCCAATATTCTCTTGGTTTCCAGATGGAATGCTCGAGTATCGGATTTTGGTTTGTCTCTAATCTCTCCGTTCTCACCGTCGACAGAAGAGCATTCTTATCTAACGACTGAAGCTGCGGGAACACTAGGGTACATGGATCCAGAGTATTATCGACTCCAGCACCTCACCACAAAGAGCGATGTCTATAGTTTCGGCGTTGTGCTCATGGAGCTTTTGACAGGAAAAAAAGCCATACACAGGCGAAATACTGGACCCGGTACGCCGGGTCATAATGTGACTAGTTCAACGAACATTGTGGACTTCGCCGTACCACCTATTCGAGCGGATGAATTGTTGAGTATACTGGACTTACGGGTGCGCAAACCTGAAGATTCCGAAAATGCGGCAGTTGAGATCATGGCAGAGGTAGCGGAGCAATGCGTTCGACCCGAAGGGAAGGATAGGCCGACCATGGCAGAGATAGTTAACCGTCTTGAGACAGCATATGCGCTCAGCCATGCCACTGAGACTTCTATACTCCGTGGGTATGAAGCAAGTGCAAGCGCTCAAATTGGATTCTCAAGGCAGTTAGATTCAACCAAGGTACCCCTTGATCGCCATAAAGGGGAGCAGTTAGAGTTAGGAATTGCTTCAAGTATACCAGAAAGTCAAGAATATGAATATGGAACGAAGTTTGCATCCGAAGATTAAGGAGATTCTACGACATGGGAACTTCGCATAGACAAGTACAAGGTACTAAGCACATCTGGCTCTGCCGATCCCTGCCGCAAAGACCTAGAGGTAGATTCATGAGCTTTCGGACGAGTTTCAAGAGGCTAAGAAAAAACATCATCTTAGAACCACTCTTCCACACATTATTTGGAACACAAAAGGATGCCCCATAATAGAAAATTTGAAGTGCAGTTCACCGATAATGACTGATATAGCTTGATCGTATCCTCCTTTTTGTTTGCTCGCTTGTCGAACTAGTCTGCCCGTCGGAAAGTGCTATTTGTTGCTTGATTTTGGCTCACTTTGATTTCGTTAAATTGTAGGGGAGATACCCTCATTTCAGAGAACTAAATGTTAATTACAGGTATTTACTTCGATGGATGAAACTGCCACCCTAATGTTTAGGCATGATGCTGGGCGTGAAAACTAAAGCAATTTCCAAAACCAATTCCAACTGCAATACAAATACAAGTACTTTACGCCAACAACCTTCGAGGAACAGCATGCGTTATTTCTTTCGACAGCAAAAAATTTGTTTCTCCTTTAGGCAGATTTTAGCTCCCCAGCATATTCTAGTGCTAGGAAGATGCAGCAATCCTCAAGCTAGCATTCAATTCAGGTTATATTTTACAAAGTTTCTGAACGTTCTTGCAGATTCCAAGGATCTAGAATTATGCTCGTTGGAGATACACCAAGGAAGGAAATAATCCTGAAGCAGGGACGATTGCATTGTACAGTATACAGGCAGTCATGTGCATGATGACATGAAATTTTACATGAGCAAATCATATCTCACTGTGCACGCTAAATCACTGGAGAGTAAGTACACATCTACCTAACGGAAGGTTTCCATCACGTGCTTTCGCGTCCATGGTAGAAATAAGACATGAAGGGAGAGATAGACATAGAACCCAGCACCGGGTGAAGTTGTTCAACACTGCCTTTCCTAACCTTCTCTACTATTCCTTACTTAACGGAAGAAGATACTATTACGTCCACGGTCAATTCAAGGTAGAAAAAAAATGTAAGTAGGTAACTACTGTAGATACGGAGGTAAATAGTTACTGCTAATTCGCAAACAGTAATCGACTACATTTTAGGGGAGACTTGTAAACCAAGTATACGACGGACAATCTTACTTAACTGAAGTCGGTCAGGCGCATGACTTTCTGAGGAATAACGCGTGTTCCAAATAGTCAACACATCGGTGATTATAGGTGTATCCATCGAAGTAAGAGATGTAAATCATTTTGACAGTTGATATTATTCTACTGGCCATGGGGTGAGAGTGAAAGGCAAAGGAGGATATGGTTGCAACTCTATGAAATCCTGGGTACGCAATATATCACATTGTCACGAGAAAGTGGAGATAAACCTGAAAACGAATTTTTTATTTTGTACAATGTGTCCGGCCAGAGCTTAAACATTGACAGACTGCACGTATGAGACGTTGAAGTATCCTCTACCACTCTACATGTACAGCAGGAAGAGAAAAGGCGACCGCGTAGAAATGATTTCCAGCTGGTAGAATAGATTTCCACTGCACCTATGTTAAGTGGTTTAGCTAGAGTAGCTAGAGCATACTGTGCGTAAGCTCTAGGTTTGAATGAGTATGACTAGTTAACTACTTTCAGGCGCTCGTAACCATTTGGATGTTACCTCGAGCGGACTTGCTGATTCTAGTAACGGTGTTAACAAGGTCACTGATGAAGGAAACTCAAAAGAGGTTCATGGAGGAATAAATTTTAGGTAAGTAGAAGTGAAGCAAAGCCGGTCATAGCTGCTCGACCGTTTCACCTTTCAGCTTTCGCGTTGAAAGAAGGTCCAAGGACTCTGTGCAGCAAAAGTGAGTCAATATGAAAGTTGTTAGCAGTCAGCTGTGCACTGATATATTTAGTAGCGAGTTTAGTTTCATTGATTCTAGATTCATAGTTTCATAGTTCATAGATTCTTGATTCATAGTTTCATAGATTCTTGATTCATAGATTGTAACTTAAAAGATCTAATGGAAAGAGACCCAGTTCTGAGG
Source organism: Lunularia cruciata (assembly GCA_948567375.1). NCBI lineage: Eukaryota > Viridiplantae > Streptophyta > Marchantiopsida > Lunulariales > Lunulariaceae > Lunularia > Lunularia cruciata. Next base: position 61,463,154 of record OX419759.1, on the reverse strand, counting down.
AAAGTGAAATGCCGGAAAAGGAGTCTGACTTCCAAGTTGCACCTGCTGTTTGGTGGCTCGTCCCATCCAAAAGTCGGCACGAAAGATGCAAAGATAAAGATCGGGGCAACTGTCAAGAACCAGAGCTATCCAGTTCCTTCAACCAGTTCCTTCCTTCTACGAGATCACAAACGTAGATTGCTTGTGGCTAAATATGAATTAAAACGAATGCATTATAAAGCCATTTGTCAAGATAGAAATCTTCCTAACAAGATAGTGCGACCTGTAACAGCCGTAATATTCAAAAATCAAAATGATGGAAATAAAATTTCCTATCTACATGAGCGAAGGAAAAGTTTCAAAGAGGAGCAATCGAAGATTCTCAGTGTCACTTTGCAATTTTACCGAGAACACCATCTATTGGAAGATGAGTTTCAGGAAATTGAAACCTCGTAAACTTTAAGTTGAACGATAAGCATAGTAGATCTTCATTCTAAAAGTTACCTGCTGTGCAACACTCTGGCCCCAAAGTGGTTCAACTGCAAAGGCCCAGATGATGCCGATCATGGCTAATCTTCCATTGATCGTTTCTGGTGCGGGTCCGTCGAATTTCATAACACTAAGGAAGCCGGTATTGCCCATCTCCGGCCTGCATTCGTTTCAGGTCGAGCGAATGGTACTACTGCTGACTGGTCGAACACGCAAAGATGTTCGTCTTGCTCATGTTGTTTAACAGCTTCTTCGGTGATTTCTACCTTGGTAATGGTCTGCATGGGACAGGTACATAACTAATAATAATATGAGGAAGTGCTCAAAATCTCATCATCACCGATTAGTTTTGAGGTTATTCCCATAGTAAGCTGAAGCCTGATCCATGAACCTTCAAACCAGCTGACTGACAACATCTGGAAAGAAATTTGCATTTTAACTTTGTTATTAACAAGGACACCGTAATGCTATACATTTCAAGCTCGAAGCAATTGGGCACATTCTTGTCCGCAGCATGGGCTTTCACAATAAATTTCCATGAGAGCTTAATGTTCACCAGGGGTGCCGAGTTCTTTGCAGCGCGCACAGTAAACTTTGCTGACGAAGAAACTTGCCGTTTGAAACTGATCTTTGGCAAACCATGCGCAGTCAGCTTTTCGACTGCGCATGGTTTGCCAAGCTGGCTGCTCGCCCCAAGCACAGGAAGGCTGCAGCTAACTGCGTTCAAAGACACAACTGGAGAACTTATGACTCAGGCAAGGTCGTTGGAAAGTGACAAATATTTCATAACAGACTCGATGGCAAATTTACTTGTTTCTACAGTAGATCTGGTCTAATTAGTGAAAGTAGCAGTCTGCCACCCTTATAGAGAGAGGAAATTGGGACGAGCTTATTAGAAACAGGCACAGGGGACATGGGCGTGTTGCTGCGGGTTGACCAAGACATATCCTCAATCAACCGCACAGACGTCACAAGCAGGATACAACAAACTTATCCAACATCGACCCTCGCGATTGGATTATTTTGTCGCTTCTTTGTGAGGTTATAAAGGTGCCGTATATTTAGACAGGTAGCAAGAAAAGACAGTAGTTCCTTCAAAGTCTGTAGCGGTCAAAGTCTTGGTCTTGGTTTTTTTTTCCCAGTTTAGTTTCATGCATTCATCTTGAGTTTAAATGGTGTGCTAATCGTAGTATCTTTCATTTCGCTATATACGAGGACTTTGGTCTTGCCTTATCTGGTTTGGGTGACTGATTGATACTTATCGGAAGTTAATGATTTGTACTGAGAGACTTTTTTCCTCATTTAGGTGAATAATATACTTGCAGTATTGTTATTGTAGTTTCTCTTTCTCGAAATGATAACTAATCATTTAACTTTCTTATTTTGCTCTTAAATGTTTAGGGGTGTACACTGTTTACCCAGTTTCATCAATGTAGTTTGAGGGTAGAAAGTAAATTTACCTAAAATCCTGTTCATGATAAGTGTACATGGTAATTGCAGAATTCAGATAGATGTAGTGAGTATTCTTTAGCAATACGTTTTATTAGTTGTCGATATTAGTTGTTTGTCTACACTTACATTCTCACTATGAAGTGCGTTTGAATGTGAAAGACCAGTGGTAACAGGTAAAAAGTTTAGATTGTTGTAAGTTTCAGAGTGCTTGGTTACAAAGATCAGTGAACTAATCCAATCGTCATATCTATATATTCTATTAGAATTTACGTTGTACATATGTTACATGTTTCAGTATGGTACATATGGTACTCAAACAAGATCGCATGGGAGGGCAGTTTCCTATTCAGCTCGTACTCACAACTATTATTTCGTGAGTCGAGTGCAACTAGTGATCTTCAATTTCTTAGTCTACAAAAATTCCTACTTCCCACACGGTTAGTGCTAATCCAAACTAGCCGATAGGACGTGAACGTGAATGTGTGATATCGTCAAATTTAGTGGTGGAGAAATCCGAACACGGGTCCGTGAGTAAGCAATTGCTCGGTTACAATCAGAGAGAAAAACCCGATCATGGCTGCACGTCCATTCCATCGCTCAGCCTTAGCATTGAAAGGTCCGAACTTTCGACTGTCGGGAGATTCGTTCCAGCCGAAGATGGGCACGAATGTTGCCCATATGAATAGTGGTGCTACTGCCAGAAACCAAAGCAATCCGGTGCCCTTGGTCACCTGGTCTGCTACACTCATGCCAGTCATGACTTCAGCGACAAAAGCCCAGGTAATTCCCAGCATTGCCAGTCTTCCGTTGATAGTCTCTGGTGCAGGTCCGTCGAACTTCATCACACTCACAAAGTCGGTGTTACCCATCTCAGGTCGACGCTCACTTTCAGGTCGGGCGAACTTCCCTGCTGCCGTCTGGTCGAACACGCGAAGAGGTTCTTCTTGCTCATTCTTTTTGACATCTGGTTCGGTGATATCAACTTTGGTTCCCGCCTGCACAAGCAAACAGAATCATGCTATTTTAAGTTTAGTCCACATAAAGAGAGTAAAAATTTGAGATCACCGATGTCAACTTTGGTCCCGGGCATAACAAGGCGGACAGAAGGTTGTTAGGACAGGATAGTCAATTAACTGTCAAATATCGCTTCGACTTCATGATCATTTGGTTCTTGTTTTGATCGACAATTCGTCAGAAAGAAGTGAAGCTGAAGATTCCAAAGCTATATCGTTCTCGCCTCTACGTCTAGAATGAACTCCCTATGCAATGCGATCGGACAGTGTTCTTACCAGTGGGACATCTTGCTTTTCTTGCTGCTGCGAAGCACGCACAGCAAATTGTGCAGAAGATCCGAGTTGGGGCCTGACACTCAGCTGTGGCAAACCACTAGCACCGAGCTGGGTACCTATTCTGCTGCTATTTCTCAGGACTGTAAAGCTTGGGGCAGTTGCCACAGAGCTGACAGTGATCATCATGAGTGCCATTGTCAGCCGCTAAGTACCTAACCTCTAGATTCAGACAAAGTGAATTGGTGTTTAATCTGAGGTAAGACGCGCTTATTCCTTATGAGAATATGTACAGAACAATCGATTTGGAATTGAGTTTGTAATCTAGCGAGGAGGAAGTTGTTCGTAAGCATCAGGAAGACCACGGCTTTATACTGACTACTGGAGAACTCTTTTCGATTTGCTAGAATTGCAGCGCAGTCGATGCCACGTAGCCGGCCACATGTCGAGGACTTGTGGTTAGCTAAAACTCAAGGCTTGGAGTTCTCTACGTGGTGAGTGAGGAACTCCTGCAAGGCCTGAACGGTTCACACACTCCTTTAAAGTTTGCGGAGAGACATGTTGCTCTTCTAGGAGACCTCGTCCGGCCCACCATAGAGAACCGAACCCAATTCCTGCGCTAAAATTTGGTTACTGCACTACACGTAGAAGTATTGAGCTTCATTTAATGTGGTGGGAACGGAAGCTCAGATTCCTTACCAGAAATTCATGCGCCTTGAAGTTTGGAGCATCTTCCTCCAATTTAACAGGATATCTAAACTCAATTTCAATTGCTTTTATCTCGTTCTCGGACTTGAAAATTGAAAAAGGATCGGAGTATTTACGTTCGTCACCAAAACGTCTGAAGGTTTCATAAACTTTGTTTGGCCTCCTTAGTTAGCATCTTAACAAACATGTTTCTCGGCATGGAGACGCGATTGAAACATGAGGTGAAACAACCCTACTATAAGTGTACAGTGATTTCTACATCAGAACTTTCTTTCAAATGCTAAGCTTTGTTACTATTAGCTACATTTTGAATAGAAATAATTTGCAATCTTTTATGATTGGAGTCGTACGCTATCATCTCTGATGATTAACTTGCTACTCTAGGCATGGTTTACTTGTTCTATTAAGTGCTTTTCTCTTCACCCTACGCTAAACTTTGAGGAACTGCGTGAAACAATGACTAAAATGATATCCTGTTCATAGATGGAAGCTACATGGTTTTCACGCAAATATTTTCAAACTTGCCAAGATGTTTGTATACTGTTCCCAAATCAAGTATCGACATAAGACGCTCAAGAATCGACTACGTTACTTATAGCGGAGAATGCTCAATAAACCAAGTTCAATGATGTGAGGAAGTGATTCACATGCCCCTCTTGGGGTCAACTTCATCTTGGATACACCCTTTTGCTTTAAGGGGACCTATGAGAGCCCAAATTGGCGCAAACGAGCTGCAAAGATCTAGAGGCAGGTCAGAGAGTTAAACAATCACAGGTCGGGAGGACAAACAATCTATTTCGACCTTTGGTGTACATGCAGTGTGAATTGCTGCTGCTCTCTGATGCTTCGGTACAAGCGTCTCTGTGCGCCAAGTTGGGGTGGCGGTCGTGCGGGTCAACTTCGATCCGCTAATAATCCATAACAATCTGATTACTCCCCGTCCTTGCCCTCGACACGCGTTAACGCGGACTCATGTGTCGACGAGCAGCGCAAACACGTTGCTGGAGCCAACTTTCCATGGCTCTCTGATTTGCAGCTCTTTTAGGTCTTCCTCGTGGAAATGCTTCTTGATCCGCAGCTGAGCATCTTATCCACTCAGTTTGGGTTATCGACTGTTCGACCTCGTAGGTGAAGGCGGCTCTTACAGTAGTGTGTTCTTCGTCTTCGGATCGGGCCAGAGCATTTGAAGACCATTCGCCTTCCTTCAGATCAAGCAGGGATTCAGCTCCTCCTGAATTCTAATGACAAGTGGCTTGCTACGTGGCGAAAATCTTTCTTTCTCCTCACATTAAGCCACATGTCCCCCGACTAGAGAAAGCGACCCGCTATTTAGAGCCAACTGCATTACCAAATCCTCAGCATTAAGATCCGATAGTCACTGAATTCATACAGCAGCCAACACCTCATACCCAAACTCTTTGGAAACTTGCTACCTGCACTCTTGAGTTTATTATCTCCCTTTCCAGTAGATCCGTGTTTGAAGATGGCAACTATGATTTCTGTGAACGCTATGAGCTGCAGGGTCCGAAGCGCTTTGGGAACTAGCTCCTTCGTGAACAACCAATTCAATGCTTCCGGCTTGCCTCAGATTAGCATGAGACGACGTCTCAGTTCGGGATCCAAGCTGGTTGTACGTGCCTCTCAGCAACAGGAAAAGAAGGACGCTCCTTTGGTAAGTGTCAGTCTGCGTAAGACCCGTCTCACGCAAATTTTTAGATTTTGTTGCTCACTTGCTCAGAGACATGTATGCAGACTGACTGGAAGTCGGTAAACACAATGTCTTCAGTAGCTGCATGCAATTCAGGAAGAGATCTATATACTGACATTTACTTGTCTGTGCTCAGGCTGATACTAAAGTCGATATCACAGAAGAAGGGGTGAGGAAGAATGAGCAAGAAGAACCTCTTCGCGTATTTGATCAAACAGCAGCTGGCAAGTTCGCTCGACCTGAAAGTGAGCGTCGACCCGAGATGGGTAACACCGACTTCGTTAGTGTGATGAAATTTGATGGACCTGCACCAGAGACGATCAACGGAAGACTGGCAATGTTGGGAATTACCTGGGCTTTTGTAGCTGAAGTCATGACTGGCATGAGCGTAGCAGACCAGGTGGCCAAGGGAACCGGACTGCTTTGGTTCCTGGCAGTAGCACCACTTTTTATATGGGCGACATTTGTACCCATCTTCGGGTGGAACGAATCCCCCGACAGCAGGAAGTTTGGACCTTTCAATGCTAAGGCCGAACGATGGAATGGACGTGCAGCTATGATCGGATTCTTCTCTTTGATTGTCGCCGAGCAGTTGTTTGTTCACGGACCCGTATTCGGATTCCTCCACCACTAAATTTGACGACATTTCTTTGCGCTGGGTTTTGTCCAGACGGTTACGAAATTGGTTGAATGTCAGGTTCAAGAGACACTAGTATTAGTACATTGAGGCGATTGACAACAGCGAACGGTCAATAAACGTCTGTTGTCAAATTTGTATCATATTTTATGTAACAACAGATTTCAAAACTGTACATTATTTCTGTCATTTTAAAAGAGCACATGGTGTATCATATTTTATGTAACAACAGATTTCAAAACTGTATATTATTTCTGTCATTTTAAAAGAGCACATGGTGTAAGTGCATCTCGACCCAGTCGCACTGAACAAAACTCGTTCGTCAAACTTCAAAATTGCACATACCATGTGCTGTTTCTACACGTCCAGTGCACGGTACAAATTTTGCAGCATGGTGATCATTTACTCTGGTTGTATCCTGACTAACGTGGAGCGATAGAAGATTCTTGTCACACTCTAAATTAATCAAGATGGGCAGAAGGGGAAATGCAGGTAGGATGTTAGCGTCAAACCCATCATTTTGAAAAGACCTTTAACTCTGCACCTTACATTGTGAGGTAAGAAGATCGTTAAAATGCAGGATCTTGAAGCGTCAAACATATCAATTTGGAAAATACTCAATAGAGCCCCTTAAACCCTGTATAAACTACATTCATGAGCAAAACCAGTTTTGTGTAGAATGTAATACTTGCTTGTTTGTCATATTCTACGATTTGGTCCATCACACTTGAGTAATCTCATAAACAGAGAGAAGTTAAAGCTTTTTCTACCACCTCCAGTATACACTACAATTGAAACAGAAGTTCAAAACTTAGAAATTGCAAACCAAACCAAGTGCCAATCAATCGTGGGAAGGTCAAGTACCAATCGTGGTAAGAAACTGGAAATGTAGTGTCTTTACTACAAGCAAACTATTTCTTACTAGTAGTACACACGATAAATGCTTATAAACTTTTCGAAGTTTATAAGCATATTGTTCAATTAGTGAATTATATGCCTTCGTAATATAAGTAAATTTCAGAGAATAAATGTTTCAGTAGTCCCATCAATCAGTCGGAGCTCGAGACCAGATCAAATTCATCGGAAAATACAATGTTTACGAGTGCTTTTCATCGGGGTAAAACAGATTCTGGTTACTTCAAACGCTGAAATTGTCGCTTCGTGTTGATAGCAACCGTCCACGCTAGCGTATGAATTGAGATCTGAAGATCCACTACGAGAGCGTGAACATCCCCATATGGCACCGATAAAGGTATTCGATTGATTCATGGAGGTCCAGCACGCATAAGTTTTTGACACCATCTAAAATTGACCAACCGAGACGAAGGAGGAGGCACCTTCTGCATTGATTCGCATTATGCTTGTCAAAAGAGAAATCTATGGTAGACGACAACAGATAAGTTTCTCATTCTGCTGGAAGCAAGAACTAATTCATATGCATGGCTGATATGCCACTCTGTTCAGGGCTAATCTTCGCGGAGTGGCCTCATATGGAGACAGCACAGCTTGAGAAAGCTTCCGTTCAATTAGTAGCGGTTTCGTAAAGTGGGGGACGCGAGGACTCCACTAGCAAAAGAATTCCTCGTGTCGACTGCACAAGCGGCTGAAGACAATACAATCAAAGGGAGGGCCTCGGATCCTCCTGTAGGTGCGAGGACAAGTGGCTTGCCACTTGGCTCACATTCTATCTTTCTACCGAGAACCTGGCACTTGTCACTTCAGGGATGAAATCAGACCAGTACTTAAACCAAAATGCTTTCCCTAAGTATCAGCAACTAGGATTCATGTCCAATTGCGACATCAACCTGATACCAGACTTCAATCAAGCTAGTACAATCGAAGTTCCAAGCTCCAGGAGACCACCTCTCTTAAGGATACATAGATCCGCTCTTGAACATGGCGACAATGATGTCCATGAACGCTGTTAGCTGCAGAGTACCAAGTGCTTTGGGAACTACCTCCTTCGTGAACAACCAATTCAATGCTTCCGGCTTGCCTCAGATTAGCATGAGACGACGTCTCAGTTCGGGATCCAAGCTGGTTGTACGTGCCTCTCAGCAACAGGAAAAGAAGGACGCTCCTTTGGTAAGTGTCAGTCTGCGTAAGACCCGTCTCACGCAAATTTTTAGATTTTATTGCTCACTTGCTCAGAGACATGTATGCAGACTGACTGGAAGTCGGTAAACACAATGTCTTAAGTAGCTGCACGCAATTCAGGAAGAGATCTATATACTGACATTTACTTGTCTGTGTTCAGGCTGATACTAAAGTCGATATCACAGAAGAAGGGGTGAGGAAGAATGAGCAAGAAGAACCTCTTCGCGTATTTGATCAAACAGCAGCTGGCAAGTTCGCTCGACCTGAAAGTGAGCGTCGACCCGAGATGGGTAACACCGACTTCGTTAGTGTGATGAAATTTGATGGACCTGCACCAGAGACGATCAACGGAAGACTGGCAATGTTGGGAATTACCTGGGCTTTTGTAGCTGAAGTCATGACTGGCATGAGCGTAGCAGACCAGGTGGCCAAGGGAACCGGACTGCTTTGGTTCCTGGCAGTAGCACCACTTTTTATATGGGCGACATTTGTACCCATCTTCGGGTGGAACGAATCCCCCGACAGCAGGAAGTTTGGACCTTTCAATGCTAAGGCCGAACGATGGAATGGACGTGCAGCTATGATCGGATTCTTCTCTTTGATTGTCGCCGAGCAGTTGTTTGTTCACGGACCCGTATTCGGATTCCTCCACCACTAAATCTGACGACATTTCTTTGTGCGGTCTTCTGTCTAAACAGTTGCGAATCTGAGATCAGAATGTCCGATTCAGATGAGATTAATATCAGTATATCTAGACGATTGATAGCAGACAGAATGTCTGTGGTCAAACTTGTATCATATTAAATGTATCAGTAGTTTGGACGAGATGTACATTAATTCTGTTCGAAGAGGGCAGATGGCGAAGTCTCTGTCAACCATTTTTCAGTTGTCAAATATAATTTCATGTTATACAATTTGCCTATACAATCTGTAGCTTGTAATTAAGTGTATCCTTCAGTGTACCTCCCAAAATCAGAACTGAGGGCATTCAATGTTTCCACCATACCGATCATTTAGTATGTTTCCTAGTCTATATTGGCACTTGAGCCATATGGGGAAACAGCGGATGCCATCAAGTTTACAAAATGAAGAATGCACAAATTTAAACGTCGGACATAGATTCCCGAAACAAAAAATGGAGAAACAGCAAATGCCATCAAGTTTACAAAATGAAGAATGTACAAATTCAAACGTCGAAATAGATTCCCGAAACAAAAAATTGTCAAAAGTTTTCACCATAGAACTCTTTCCTATACACATTTTCTACATAACACCCAAAACTGCAACATAGATACATTTATTCTCGCCTGTTTTGACCAGTTAATTCTATCAGCAGTTTTTTAAGTGAAAATAAAAGAAGACGAGCTAGCAGATGACTTGATCTCTAGAACACAAGAAAAGACGAATGAGGAAAGTAGTTCACCTTAAGCAATTAAGTGGAAAGGTTCATTCCCAACATGCAACTTCTTGATCACAAAGTTTCACTTTGGTATGTTCCCCCGAAGTTATCAGTATACACTATTTATGTATACTTCAAAAATCCTTCAGCATCGAATGAACTCAAGATGCTTTATACCCACCGTTAATTTAGTTTTCTGATCGTAAGTACTTACAGTTCAATACCTTGAATCCACTCCACTCATTTCGGACAATAGAACAAAAGTACCCCAAATCCATGACCCGAAACGTAATCCAGCAATTTCAATTAAACTCATGAGCCAGTCCACCCCTATCGGAAACTACTAGTATGTTTATCCAATCTGGTCATTTCGTCGGCGCTAGCTGATGGCGGACACAGTCGTTGCATCAATCGGGATCACGAACACTGTTTCTGAGTGGAATTGTTTCTATTTCCATGTCCGTGGCAAAAGCCCATCTATCTCTCCAACCTGAGCCTGAGTATTCCTGGATAAGTCCACAATTCACACCTCGACCAACAACTTAGTTTAAAGCGAAGCCGGAGAGTCTAGACTAAGTCGAAAGGCGAATCTGGTTGACAATGCAAAGAGGATAAAGTGACTCACGAGGAGAATGTTCATATGAAGCTGCCTGCGATCAAAAAGCGACCCTAAATCACGCATATGGGAGATTTTCTTAAGGTTGAGACAGAGAGGCTGAACTCCCTCTGGGTTGAACACATTCCGTGCGGGAGTATGAAAAGAAAAGAAAACAAATCTGAAACCCAGCAGCGTCAAGTTAACATGCCCAATTAATGGAAAATGTTTCCGCGTGATACGCAAAAGGTTTTGACATCACATATAATTGATCTACAGACGATGGAGCCGCCTTTTGATTCTGTCAAAATGCAAACTACAAGTGATAGACGCAAAACGCTTAGTTTCTGCAATACAAGCAGATATAATCCATGTTTCTGCAAATGTTGACTGACTCGCGTCTCTATTCAATTGCAAGATTAATCCTGGTGGAGTGGCCTTGTGTGAAAACAGCACAGCAAGCTAACCTGCGGTTCAATTTGAGTTCCGTGATAGGGAGGTGGGGGAGGCCAGTAACAAGAGGATTCCTCGTGTCGAGGTCTGACAAGAGCATTTCAACGCACAAGACCCAGATAAAAAAGAGGACCTCGCCTCCTGCGTACTTGTAATCGACAAGTGCCGTGCTACGTGGCAGAGGATAAAGGCACAATTCGACACATGTCCCGCAGGTATGAAAGCAGAGCAGTACATAAATGACTTTCTACCTCCAATGTCAACATCAGTATTTCACTTCAACAGTCATCTGAGATACCAATTTCACAGCAGCCTTTATCTAGTTGAACTCGAAATTTCAAACCGTGTATCTCTCTATAGACTTCCATCAGCTCCCGAACATGGCAACAATGGTGTCGATGAACGCAGTTGGCTGCAGAGTCCCAGTTGCTCTGGGAACCAGCTCTTTCGTCAACAAGCAGTTCAATGCTTCCGGCTTGCCTCAGATTAGCATGAGACGACGTCTCAGTTCCGGAACCAAGCTGGTTGTACGCGCCTCTCAGCAACAGGAAAAACAGGATGCCCCGTTGGTGAGTGAACAGGCATTTACAGATCTCACTCAAAAGCCTCTGTTTCCACTTCTGAGACAAGGGCCAGAAGAAGTATAACTGGTTCGTTTTTTTATACAAGTTTTTGAATATTGAAGTTGGTTAAACATACATGACATTAACACTTGTTTCCGATGTTTAGGCTGATACCAAAGTCGATATCACAGAAGAAGGGGTGAGGAAGAATGAGCAAGAAGAACCTCTTCGCGTATTTGATCAAACAGCAGCTGGCAAGTTCGCTCGACCTGAAAGTGAGCGTCGACCCGAGATGGGTAACACTGACTTTGTTAGTGTAATGAAGTTCGATGGACCTGCACCAGAGACGATCAACGGAAGACTGGCAATGTTGGGAATTACCTGGGCTTTTGTAGCTGAAGTCATGACTGGCATGAGCGTAGCAGACCAGGTGGCTAAGGGGACTGGATTGCTTTGGTTCCTGGCAGTAGCACCACTTTTTATATGGGCGACATTTGTGCCCATCTTCGGGTGGAACGAATCTCCCGACAGCAGGAAATTTGGACCTTTCAATGCTAAGGCGGAACGATGGAATGGACGTGCAGCTATGATCGGATTCTTCTCTCTGATTGTAGCCGAGCAGTTGTTTACACACGGACCCGTGTTCGGATTCCTCCACCACTAAATCTGACGACGATTCTTTGCACTGGGTTTCTCCAGACAAATGCGAATCTAAGGTAGAATGTAAAATTGAGCTAGAAGGGACTAGTGTTAGTGTACTGGCGATTGAAAGAAAGACAGCGCTAAATTTGTATCATATCAAATGTATCAGTAGTTTCATGAAGATGAACATCCATTTGTGTCAAGAGGGAGGTGACATTCATGTACCTCAGCTCTTTGGAAATAAACGCCCTATGGGCACCAAACTTTCTTAATGTGTAAAGTGGGAACTCATGGCACATGGCAAATGTAGAATCGAATGGTGGTCTTAAGCAAGAGGAACAAAATCAATCTTTGGACACTAGCAAATAAATTTTTTAAAGGAAAAGGAGATGATCTCATCAATCTTCTCCCGATATTTCTACATGCGCAATTCATTTTTCCGAACATTAGAGCCACAGTCAACATGTGAAATTGTTAAATCTGTCTACCCTCATAATTCCGTGAAAATTTATCTAGGAACCCGGATTATAATCCGTAGTAAACAGCATCTGAAGGAAACGAAGATCCTAGGCATCCTTGCACTTACCCAACAATTTAGCACCCGTTCCAGTAAATTTATCAGCAGTCTTCTTCAAACCTGTGTGTATAAGTTGCAGTCGGCAAAACAAGTCAGCACCAAACGAAGTCCCAAATTCAACCTCAGATCTGTTCATTAAAAAAATGCTGCACATTTTATACATAGTAGAAAAGAAAAGCCAACATGGATCCTCAACTCGTGTAGCTATTGCATAAATGTAAGACCATATCCCCGGCCCTCAAATTCAATTACTCTCCCAGCCTGTTTTATCCCCTGCAACAGTTGTCTATGATACAGTATAAGTACCGACTTTGGAACGAGGAAAATAGTTCACACGTCATGAAGATCCAACATTCTGTCATGTAATTTCTGAACTCGACAGTAGACCGGATTCACTGGAACATAATATATGAAATTTGAGAACGAAAGAAACAACTAGACAGGATTTCCTTATAAGACAACATACACCACTTTCCGATGATCGCAGTCGAACATCGAACAGAAAAATGTTAGATATTCAGTACCTTGGTTTCTAGATATGGTGACTTCTCTTCCTCCTTACCAAGGATTTTCGAGGAGCATTCCGATTCAGCTTTTCAGCCCACAATTCGGAAAGTAATTGACCTCCTTCGACTTAACCGTTCTCGTATGTATCGGTAATTATACGTATTCTACCACTCACAACATAGAGTTTAGACAATCAGAGAACATTTCTCAATCTATAACTATAGTTTGAAATTGTCAATTGTCCTGGTAAACTCCACAGAAGATTTGTCTTCATTCTTGTGAAAAATATGAGCAAATGCCGTGAGGTTCAAAATACAGTGGACATATTTGCCTGTAAACCATCGTAAAGTCGTTAAAGCACATCATGTACGTCTCATGAACATCTGAAAAAGTTTATGACTTTCTCTCCAGCTCTTTGTATTCCTTAAGCGCGATGGGTCATGTAGAAAATCAGTGCATGCTCCACATTAAACCCAGTTACATGACATGGTAATCACTTGTCCCCATAAATAGGCTCATAATTTGGAATGTCAGACCAAATTTACCCATTGTAAGTGTAGTGCAAAATGTGGGAGATCGGCTAGGAAAAAAGAGAAAGCTCCTTTGAGCGCTGCATCTGGGACTGCCCATAGCGAGTATGTAGTCTGAGCGGAAAAGCTGGAAGATAAGCATGCACATAAATTTGCTCGAGGTATCCGGTTACTCTTTGTTGGGGGCACGGGAGTTTCAAGTTGTTGATACCATCCGAAGTTACAGCTGCCTTATGCTTGTCAAGGGCGAGAGTGTGATGAAGGAGCACTCTAAATGTGGTGCACGCCGAAACCTAATTTTCTCCGAGAGTTAACGTAAGAGTCTCTCATCATGTATGGCTGCTTTGCAAGTCATTCCAAGAATCATCGTGGAGTGGCCTTGTATCAATCGGGACAGCGCAACGTCCAGCGATGGATCCTGTGAAGCGAGTGCGAGATCGATCTCATACCTGCAACTGCCTTCCTCATGTTAAAAGCCGCCGACAAAAGTTTATGAGACGATACGTCGTTTCGATGATCAGTGAGAGGGCCTCGGTTCTTCTTCCACATGACATGTGGCCTACTACGTTGCAGATGAATATGTTTCGCCTGGAGTTCGGGACATGTCCCGGTAGTTATGAAAGCAGATCAGTACTGAACGCAAATTTTTATGTTTTAGGAATCAGCATCAATAAAGTTTGCCCAGGTTCAACAGAATCTGTTATACATAGTCTGAGTAGAACGAGAAATCGAAGCTTCTATTGACTATCTCGCATAAGCAGAATCAGATTCGCCTTTGAACAGGGCAACAATGGTGTCTATTAACCGTGTTAGCTGCCCAGTTCTAATTGCTCTTGGACTACAAACCATCTGTTTCGTCCACAAGCAGCTCAGTGCTTAATTCTGGTTGGCCCGAGCTGAGCATGAGACGACATTTAAGCTCTGGAGCCAGGCTGATCCTACCCGCTTCACAGCAACAGGAAAAACAGGATGCTCTTCTGCAGCCGGTAAGTGGTCACCAATACCTATTTGGAATCTCTACTCAGAGATCGAGCGAGTGAGTTTGAACATGTTTTGCGACTAGATTAAGCATCCTGATAGATATATGTGACATAGTCAAACCTCCTTTTATAAAAATATTGTCTGAGTTTTCAGGCGCAAACCAAAATTAATACTAAAGAAGAAGGGGTGAGGAAGAATGAGCAAGAAGAACCTCTTCGTGTATTTGACCAGACAACAGCAGGCACATTCGCTAGACCTGAAGTGGACGTCGACCGGAGACGGGTAACACTGATTTTGTTGGTGTTATGAAGTTTGATGGACCCGCACCAGAGACGATCAACGGACGATTGGTAATCCTCGGCATCACCCGGGCTTTCGTCGCTGAAGTCTTGACTGGCAATAGCGGGTAGACTAGATCGTCAAAGGGGCCGCATTGCTCTGGTTCCTGGCAGTAGCACATCTGTTTATTTGGGGAACATTTGTGCCCATCTTCGGGTGGAAGGAGTCCCCGATAGCAGGAAATGGACCTTCTAATTCTAAGGCCGAGCGATGGAATGGACGTACACAGCTATGATCGAATTTTTCTCTCTTTTGGTCACCAAGCAGTTAATGACCCACAGAACCCTGTTCGGATTCCTCCACAACTAAATTTGACGAAATTTCTCTTCTCTCTCTTAAATAACGACATTTGTAATTGGCGAGTCCCAGGTAGCATGGCAAACGTGCACAAAAGTAGCAATATTACCAGGAAGATTTTTGCAGTGACTGACAATAGACAGAGCCATAGACAGCGTTAGACCGGCTGTGATGAAATTTGTGTAATATCGAATGTTCCAATAATTTTGCAAGTAACGAGATGTACATTATTCACAGAGGAGCAAAGGGTAAATTGCTTCTCTGCTCTCCTTCAGTGAAAGGCCTAAAATCTCGCTTCTGAGACACGTCGCTTATTGGATCCTTCACTGGCAAATACAGATTAGAAATGTGAACACGATAATCGCCTCATTACCGAGTCCAATTCTTAATCATTCTCGTTAAAAGAAAAGGAACCGATAATCGCCTCACTAACTGTATCCAATTCTTAATCATACTCGTTGAGAGAACGGATATCCGTTCTCTCCACGAGTATCTTACAATTTTACACATGTCCCTGGTGCTTCGAAAGCACACCCAATGCTTAACCCAAAGTTCATTCTAGTACGAAGTAGTCAGAATCTTTGGTTACTTTGAACATTCGGTAGACACTTACTCTATATACTTGATATCAAACTTCTTGGAGTAAAACACCAAAAGAAACTTCTGTACAGAATTGTGTCTGGAACAGTTCAATTATGGCGCCTTTTGCGGTTTGATGAGGGCAGGTCAGTTTGTTGGCATCGAGCTCAACTCTGGCTACGATCTACGTACAAGTGAGGGCTGGAATTTCAATCTACTCTCCAGCAATGCAAAGACGACTTGAATGAACGTCGAGCGAAACCATTCAAAATAGTAGACTCGAAAGTATCCAGCTTACAGCAGGTGAAGTTCCTTGCCTTTAGATCCAAGGAATCAGGTGTTCCTATAGCGCAACGTCTCTTACCGCAACATTCAGCGCAATGTCAGTTCCAATGTCTTCGTAGCAGTCGAACTGCTCAGTTTATCGTCCAAAGCCACTCTTCATTCATTGCTTACCCGCTGTCTACAAATAGTTCGTGGTACAGTGATCCTCCGCGTTGATACGCGTCGAACATAAACCCATAACCTCGACAACAATTGCTACTCAATCCAACCGTCATATTCCGCCGGCCACTTCAAGTAACGCATACCTTTCTCGGCCTTTTGGCTAAGATCAAGTGTAGTATCTGTTCTTATCAGTTTAATATCTGATACGAGGGTCATCGACCCTCACGATATTAATCTAATTTCTCTCACGGGTGCGGGGCCAATGGGTCAGCTTGCTGACCCGGTCCTGCCAGTGTCGCCTTGGTCTTGCACTACATCCTTGGCCGGCGCATCCCACCCTCCCCGAAAGGGGAGACCCAATGGAAACAAACCAGGATACCGCTCAGCGTTGATTAGGATTGCCACCAGCACAATCCGTGTACATCAATTCGTCTGGCGTCGTCAATGAAGGCATGTGATGCATTTCGGACAAATCTCTATCAGGAGACTTCTACAGAGGAAAGAAAACCTGCTTCTGAACGCTGTGGCCGGCCCCTTTTTGATCGAATTCCTCCATGTCTCCCGCTCTGCTACGTAAAATTTGAACAAATTTAAGCTTGTCAGCATCCTATATAGCAAACAGTGTGCAAAGGTGGTCGATGTATCTGCTTGACGACGGACCAAGTGTCAAAACGGCGCTCAAATTCTCGGCTCACAGATCGGATCAAGTGAACCCGGCTACGCTTCATCACGTTTTACTTCGCGTCCACTTAGTTTTTAACTTCTCCACTAGTCATCGGCAAACGTGTGCAGAGATTCCGGATCAGCTGTCTATTATCTATTATCATCGAAAGGTGTTAAGATGCATGATTAGCAAACTGAAATACGAAGTTTCTCCAAAGATTGTCGTGATCTTCAGTGAAAGTTGCAAATCATTGAAAATTGACAATGCAAAGTAACCTTCACATTGATGCGGAACGCTTTGGTGGTCTAGACAACAACGCGCCAACTTAAACTCCTCTCCTGTACAAATGATTTGTCGGGTTTCTAGCTAGCTAGAACCCCTGACTAGCATAATCTCATGACGGTATCCTCATTCGGTGAATTGTGAAACACACGCAGCACCATCTGTAGATACCAACAACAACATCGAGGTCAACCTGTTCAAGATTTGTTATGACAACTAAGATTTCCATGAAGTTCCTCTTTATGCGGATGCAGAAATTGAAATGTCTCTTCTCCAATAAAAAAAGCCTCGGAGACACCAAGTTTGAAGTATTTAATTTGAGGCAGAATCTCTGATGGGCAAGTGAAGAAGTGTCAATAGCTACGAAATCCTGCAGGAAATCCAGGGCTCTTCTACCTTATTAGTTCTCTAAAGCAAGTCATATTTTGTCCGCATTCTCATTTCCTAGTCTTTTGAAGATGCCGACCTGAACTGTACCAGATTAGTTCTTGAATAAAAAGCAACCGTGCAAAAGATAGTTTGTTTCCTGAGGTTATGATGATGTTGCCTACAACTAGACTCACTGCTCATGGTCATACTAAAATACAAAGTACAACCCACACATCACATGCCCCAGGCAGTACCGGTGCATACGGAAATGCAGTGTCAGTCCTAGTGGTCTTCTGGATCTTGACACCGTTGTCGAAACGGGTTGGAGCAGCGCATATTAGAACGTGGAGTGAGTCTTTAGGGAGCAGAACTTTAGCAATTATCTGGTCCAGCCGCCCCAGTAATTAGCTGTTGTCGTTAGGAAATCCTGATCATACGGTGCGGTGATAACGTTAATAATCCCGAGAAGCTGAGATTGAGCCCTGCAGATTATGTGTTGAATGTGAATTTCCAGAGGTTGAGAATGGAGGGGACGACAGTGACGTTGATGGAGAAGGCAGATAACGATGTTCCGATCCCCGAGATGTAACGAGTGAGGCTACATGGGCAAAGATGTCACCTGAGGCTCTCGTGGATGTGATGAAGAGGGTCCCAATCAAGGACCGCTTGGAGTGTATCTCATGTTTGCAAAGCTTGGAGAAAGGCTTCCCTAGAACAAAGCTTGTGGCAGGTGGTTGATCTTAAAGCGTTGTGTATGTGCCTTTCAGTCGGTAGAGGCGTAGGGGAAATAATTGATCGGATGGTGAAATTGGCTGTAGAGCGTAGTTGTGGGGGCATTCAGGAACTACATGTAATAATCTGCAAAGTAATTCATCCCTTCAATATCTTGCTGACAAGTATGTTCCCTACCACAATTTAAATCGGACTATCCAGATGCTTGCTCTGGTTTTACTCCATCTGTGAGTATTGCTTAGTAAGTGTTTGCTGAAACAGGGCACCGTCCCTAGTTAACTCGTCTAGGTTCTACACGAATTTCACGAGTGCTCTAGGTACAGCCAAGATTTGATTTGTTTGTGAGAGGTACTAATTCAGATTGGAATCATTTCTTTTACGTGGTAAGGGGCACTGCAAAACAGAAGTCAACTAGTAAAAGGAATACTTCAGCGTACGTGTTCGATTTATTTATGCTTGAGGCTTCCAGTTCAAGGCTTGTTCCATCTGAATACAGCTTCGGAACAATGTGATATGTATAGAGTCCTCGATATTCTAGCTTATGTTGATAGGTGTCGACATTGTGTTCTGACAGTTTTAGAGTCCTTAACCATGTGGACATGACAGAATGGGTCAGTTTTCTGAGCCACTTGGAACTTTCTCAAATAACTGCTGATTTTACTCGGGAGACCTAAAAGCAAGTTCAACGATATGTTCACCGGCTGTATTCCGAGAAGAGTTGAGTCTCAAGTAGAGAAGAGTTGAGTCTCAAGTATGAGTGATGGTAGATCATGTTATTAGTTTCATCGAGGATTAAGGCGTGCCAATTCTAACCTATGCACATTTGGCCATGGTGTATTGATTGACCCACACTGCAGAGATCTGCGATCTTTCAGAACTCGCTGCATTACCGACTCAACAAAAACTGACGATGGCCTGTGTGAGCTGGTTGTGGCTATACCAACATTTACGTATGTGGATCTAAGCAGGCGCTACGATATAACTGAGAGGTCGTTGGAAGTCATCGGACAGAATTGCAAGTCACTCACCAAACTGGTGAGAAACATGTACAACGAGGGTGAAACATGGAATTACTTTCCACGTACCAAAGGTGGCTATGACGTTGAAGCATTAGCCATTGCACAGCATATGCCAAGACTGAAACACTTAGAATTCGTCGCAAGTATTCTATCTGAAGTAACTAAAGAGGCAATTGCTCGCAAATGTCTTGAGCTGGAGTATATGGATGTGGATAGTATTGTTACGATCTATTTATGTTAATTCGTAGTGATATTCATATCTAAATAAGCACGCCAACAAGATGGGCCATAGTGTAAGACCTTCAACGAGGTATAAAACTTCATTTCATGTTCCTCAACATTTCACGTTGCTCACTCCTGGAGAATCCCTGTGACAAGGAATGTGATCATTGGTTAAAGATCTGTCACCATCCAACGTTCTCCTCCTGCAAATGTAGACTAAGGGAGGTGTTTTACAGCACAAGAAGAGAATACCAGAAAAGAGATTTTGCACTTCGACCTGCAGAACACTGCAGCTGTAGCACCTATTGTAGCACTCATGGACCATAATTATGAGTAGAATGGGCGGATTCTCGCTCCCGAATTCTCAGTCCTCCCCCTGATTTCAATATCAGTTTTTCTCGTCATGACTAAATTTTCGTTGTCTCTGTCACAATCATGGTAGACATGTACGCTGGTACAACACATGTCGAGAAAAGTTTGAAATCACTATAGTGAAAAGCAGTGAACAACACTCACTTTAACAAACGGTACCTCGATCCGGGAAATGATTAAAAGTTTGAAGTCAAAGTGAAACATATAACAAACTGTTTCTCATGATTCTGTAGTCTTTCGAGCTAGGACTTGTCGAACTAGAAGTGAACTTCCTCAGAGTTTATGTAAACAGAATGCAAAGAGAATCGTCGTTCAAACTTGTGTTAACATCCTGACTATCATCTCCTTTTATATTAAATTTGTTGCTTTACAAATGTCAACGGGCCCGGATAACAACATCGGCTAGAACTGGTGGTTTTCCCCGTCCTTCGACACCCCATATTCTCCTGCCCGAGTGACATATCAGTTCTCGTTCAGTACTCAGGAGACTGTTGGCTTCATACGATCACCAGCACCTTACGATGCATTTGGACAGCCTATGTTGCAACTTCATAAGAGATGCTTGAGAAGATCCACAAAGTCCAGAAACTACATGCTGTCTTCAACCCTATTGAAGAATATCTTCAGATATATGGCTGGGTTTTTATTCCTTCTCGCTTTCCAGATTAATCTGTTATCATACAATAAGGCGTCATAGTCTAGTTCAATCTTAATTTTCGGCTCGTTGCGCACATCCAGGTACACCAGGTCAGGACAATTGTCAACAACTTCCACCAGAGATGCTTTTGACAGGGTATTTACGACGAATTCGAGGTGTTTCAGCTTTGGCATATACTGTGCTATGGCTAATGCTTCGTTGTCGTCGGCATCGATGTGTCGATGGTTATCCCATGGTTTATAGTCCATGTACATCGTTCTGACTGATTTGGTGAGGCAATCATCTACCTTAATCTTCTGCATGGCTAATGCTTCGGAGGCAGTCGCACCGAGTGCGATGCGTCGAAGATCGGCCTGGTCCCCGCAATGGTCCCCAGTGCATATATATCTGGCCCAAGGAATGAGATCCTCTTTGTCCTTGTACGTGTTTCTGACGAATATAGTGAGATCGCCTCTGTCCTTGTGCATATTTCTGACCAATTTGGTCAGTGACTTGCAGTTCTGGCCAATAATTTTCAACGACTGCTCCGATATATCGTAACACTTGCTTAAATCTAGATGAATAAATGTTGGCATAGCCAAAACCAGCTCACAAAGGCCAACGTCAGTAATTTCTGAGTCGGTGATGCTGAGTGTCCTCAAAGATTGCAGCCCGCTGCGTCCAACAATAACATACGGTACCATATGTGCATCAGTCAGGCAAAGATTAACGCCTTCCGCAGGCAAAGGACATCCCATCACTCATACGTAAGAGTCAGCATGTTATGTTGAGGCTCTTTCGGTCTTATCAGTCCAATACGGCTCTAACCTGATAAAAGTTCATCTGGCTTGAGATATCCATGTCCACTCCTTCATATTCACCGATCACGGTTTCCAGGAATCTAAACTGTCGGAGCACAGTTCTTGACACTTATCAACATAAGCTAGAATATCCAGAACTCGATGAACTCGCTAAATGGAACAAACCTAGGAAGGGAAGCTGAGCCGTCAAGCATAAAGGGTTTAAAATCTGTACATGTGTAAAGCGTAACAGGTGTATTAATTTAACGACAGCCATCAATTTGTCAACATGCAATGTATACAGATGCAATAAACCAGATCGAGTATCTGGATGGACGGAGATTCCCTTTGCAAGAAACATACCTTTGAGCAAGATACTTGAGACATGCATCACTTTCCAATTGTGATACATGGAGTTCCTGAAGGCCACCACAACTACGCTCCACCGCTAATCTTAACGTACGATCGATAACTCCCCCTCTGCCTGCACCGACCGACATGCACCATTCTCTAAGGTCTACAACCTGCCACAAGCTTGGTTCTAGGGAAGCCTTTCTCCAAGATCGACAAACTTGAGACGCGCTCTCCAACCGCTCCTTCATCGAAAGCCTCTTCATCACATCCACGAGAGCCTCTGGTAACATCTCTGCCCAGCTCACCTCCGTATTCTGAGCCCCAGAGCCCTGCACCTCGTCGCCTTCCTTCTCCATCACTGCCACTCCTGCCTCTAACCCGTGCATCCTCTCAAAATCCACATTCATCACATACTCTGCCATTTTCCCAGCCTCCGATCCCTCCACCTCGTCGCCTTCTTTCTCCATCACCGCCACTCCTGTCTGCGCCAAACTCATCCTCTGGAAGTCGACACTCATCAGATAGTCTGCCCTTGCATGTTGCCTTCTTGTTCATCTAATCCCACTTCCTCCTTACAGCACCTTAAGATCCGGATCCTTACGTTTGATCCTTACGCTTTAAGTTCGCAGCTGATTACGGAAACTCCGGTGCAGAGGAACAGCTAGAAGTCTTCTTGCTAGTCGCCCTAGTGCCGAGAATCGCGTCCTTACATGCATTGGTCTTACTTCAAGTACAGTGTCAAACTCCTAACAGTAACTTCTGCCTGCACTTGGTTTACCACGTAGATGCATAGAGTTGCAAGTAGGTAGATGCATTCACCCGGGGCTTCCCGAAGGAGAGTTGGAATTGCATTACACCTTCATGTTTGTGAACCAATTCAAATCCTTCATAAAGTCAGAACGCAGTCAAAATGCTTCAGCCAGGAAGACATTACTGTACACCGTCCTGTCAAACCTTCACCTGGCTAGATATGGATGTGCGGCCGCTGTACTTCCCAGATAGTTTCTGTTGATTGACAGTCATACCTCACGGTCGGCAGACGAACTCCTCACAAGATGGTGAAAAAGAGAATTCGTAAAAAGTTTCCAGCCCAGGAGAGTTTCTTTGTGTAGCTTCCAGACAACCCGTCTCTGTGCGCGAACCCTGTAATTCTGTTGTGATCAGTGAAAATAAGAAGCTGGGTCGACACATCATCTTTTGATCTATAGAATGTTATTTCTATTAATATTCGTGAGTTAATGTTAGGATATGCCGATACTTGGCGAAAATTAGCTGTCAAATATCACGAGTTTACACTTTGCACTGCACTCTCCATCATGATTTCTTACCTTGAGAAAGGGAGGAGTGTAACTCAATATCCGGGCCATAAAGGAGCACATGTACAATCAAAAGTAATGGTATCGACCTAGCGGTATCGAAAACGGGCAACTTCTTTCGCAAGGTTTTTGGCTTGGATTGGGTTTACATAACTCGGTCAATTCAATCCCAAAAGGATATGGCCGAAGATAGGCGCAAAACTCGCACGATCAACCGCTTGGTCTTCTTGCAACCAGTCCATCTAGCAGAAAACTAATCATGGAACAAGATCAATGCCAGTAACTGTGGGTATGCAATCAAACTGAGATCATGACAAGCTGAATGTAGTGCATCCCATGTATATGATATTTGAAGTTATTTGTTTGTCTCCTCCAGCCAACCTTGTTCATCAGTGCAGGTTTGAAAGACCAGGTTGAGACAATTCAGAAAATTATGTAATGACGAACACCATGTACTCTGCCGGGAGACTACTACCGCAGAAGAGATCACTGGAGTTCGTGACTACAGTCTCAGTAAGTCGCCCAGTTACAGCTGCAGGATAAATCAGCAAACTTGCTCAAAAGAGCCTCCTGGACTATCTTAATAATGCGCCGTATTCCTACATCTATTGCTATTATCTATGACTGACTAGCGTTTGATATCAGCATTTTGACTCAAACTGGAAGACAATTCTCTTGAGACACTATCAGTACAAATGTGGCACTTTTGTGCAAGATACGTAGAAGGCTGGATACACAGCAGACATTGCTACAATCAACTCTCAGTTTGTGTATTCAACCACCAAGCCCTGCTCGACCTAAGGCCTTCCACTGTAAATTTGCACATGATCGGAGTGTAGATAATCAACCTACCATCAAATTGCTCCAAAAGGCGTTTCCAAGAATTCATACGGAAGGCTCTATCAGCCATGTATTCAACGCCTGGGAAGTCGTAGATAGCGAACTTCTGTTGAACTCCCCAGTACTGTGTGGATGTAATCAGTACACTTCTACAAGTTGCATCTCCAACCATCTCCTGGAGGTACTGTTTGAAAACTCGTCTTTCTGCCACAATCACGTGCTTTCCAATACTCTGCAAAGAGTGAACAAGGATTTAGGGCCCTCTTGTACATTCAGCATACGGACGATGAGTTTAATATACTGGTAGATTGGTAAAGACAGTGAGGATATCACTTTGGTCATATGAAAGTAATATGTAAACTTCTGTCCTATAATTCCTTGGTTACCTCCACGGAAATTCGCTGGTATCCACACCGGCTGCATGAAGTGCGTCCATGTGCTGTAGGGCTTCACGACACTCTTCCCTATCATCGAAGTACTCTTTCTCTTTACCAATCATCTGGTACGTTTCGTGGCCTTTCCCGGCAATGACCTGCATAGAGAACAGAAACAAATTATTTGTCTAGTGTCAAGTGACGGTTGAACTTTAGAGGACCAAGCTTTGGAAGCTCTTCTTCTGAGACTTCTAAGATGGAGATCTAGTCGCCTGTATGTTTACCAGAATAGGTCTGGCATTCCTATTCAAGAAGAGAAAATTGTTGCCAGAAATTTCTATTTGCTTAACTGCACCGGCATAACCAGCGACTGCTCAGATAGTTTGAGCGCTCGGTATGATCAACCCATTGTAGATTCTCTAAGGAACGATTTCACACCTAAGGGACTAACACTTGACCTGAACGTGGTGAATCCTGCGATAACGTGCAGCCTGGTGTTCAGATATGTGCTTACCACTGCGTCACCTTCTTCTCCCATGGCAACACCGGCTCGCACAGCTATTGTCCGAATGTCATACACAAAAAGCCTATTCCCGTTGGGCAGTGGAGGATAATAATC
Source organism: Lunularia cruciata (assembly GCA_948567375.1). NCBI lineage: Eukaryota > Viridiplantae > Streptophyta > Marchantiopsida > Lunulariales > Lunulariaceae > Lunularia > Lunularia cruciata. The sequence continues at coordinate 61,438,289 of OX419759.1, read as the reverse complement.
GCTTTCACCCCACTTCAGGTACTCCTCCATGGACCAGCCTACTCCTGCCAACATATCGTCCAAGATATCCACTGCAACATTGACCGCACAAAGTTTAGACGTAATCTTTCGCACAGCCGCAAGCAAAATTTTTAGGTAACCTTCACTCCTTCAATCCAGTACAAGCGACACTCACTAACCCACCACAATGATACAAGTTTCATCAAGCCATCTAAAAGTTGCCCCGCCTACTAATCAGCTGAGAGGGTATGTTGGACTAAGGTCCAGCTTTCACTTACAGGGGTCTTCTGACCTCGGGTTGTCCGCTGTAAAGATGCACACATCACTTTTCTCTGTTGCTATCTTCGCCATAATGGGACGCTTTCCTTTATCCCTGTCGCCTCCACAACCAACCACTGTATTCCACATCCTCATCTTGTGAGCGTCTATATGGGAACGGCGGAGATAACAGAACAAGCAGCTAACAAGGGCAGAACTGGATCAAGACTATAAGTAAATCTAGAGACTAAATTGAGCCTGTCTTAGCTATCTTGGAACGAGATCATAAGTAGGTTTTACCTGTTATGATCCGCCGAGCTCCACACTCTCTGACGGTATCTAGTAGCCTTGATAGAGCATCCGGTGTGTGTGCATAGTCTACTATAACGGCGAAAGCTTGTTCCTCGTCAATGAGTTCACAGCGACCAGGGACTGCGTCAACCTCCTCTATTCCCCTGACGATATGCTCTAAAGGAGCCTCAACGGCAATTCCTACGGCAACTGCTGCCAGAATGTTGTAAACGTTGTGTCTGCCCAGAAGGCCAGACGAAATTTCGACATTGCCTTTCGGTGTTTTGACTAATAACTCCGTTTCGAAGAGGGAAAGCTGGACCTCCAAGGGATAAACATCTGCGTCGTTGTTCTCTAGTCCAAATGTCACCACTGGCACAGCGGGATTGCCTTGAGCCACGAAGTAAGGGGCGTGTGGGTCATCGAGGTTTACAACTTTCCGGTGTTTCTCAGGGTCAATCATCTTAGCAAAAAGTTTTCCTTTCGCAGCCCTGTACTCCTCCTCGTCCTTGTGGAAATCCATATGATCCCGAGTCAAATTCGTGAAGACCGCAACATCAAAATCCACCTCCTTGCACCTGTCTAAGGTCAAAGCATGGGATGAGACCTCCATTACGCAAGCCTCTGTCCCGCTACTAACCATCTTTGCCATCAATTGCTGTAACAACACACCATCCGGAGTAGTGTTGGGAGCATCCAACCTCGTCCGTTCGTTAATGTAATACGCAATAGTCCCCAGAAGGCCAGTGGTCAGCCCCATGGCCCCGTACATGCTCCGGAGAAGGTAAGAAGTCGTAGTTTTCCCGTTAGTTCCAGTCAGTCCAATGACGGACAATTTTTGAGAGGGGTGGCCGTAAAACGCCCCTGCAAGAGCTGAGAGGATAGCATTCGTATCCTCCACAATGACCAATGCTCTCACAGTTTTGTTCAAGGTAACCTCCTTGCTCACAACCAACACTGATGCACCTCTTTCAACCGCTTCGGAGGAAAAGTGGTGGCCATCCGATACTTCACCCTTGCAGCACACAAACATGTCACCTGTACTCACCTCTCTCGAATCATGCTGGATACCGGTAATCTCAACATCCAAATCCCCTTCTACTGACAACGGAGTAACCTTTGCCTCATCTAAAAGCTCAGCTAAAGTCATTTTATACACCGGCTCCTTAAAATCGTCCCCATCCAGTAGGTCACCATCAAATTCATCGAAGTCCTCCAACGAAAGGTCATCACTGAATTCCTCCTCAAACTCCAGCTCTACACCATCCTCGTCTTCATCATCATCGTCGTCCTCCTCCTCCTCCTCGAGTTCTACCGCCTCTTCCTCTTCCTCCAATTCACTTCCCTCAGCCACTACTTTAGCAATATCGTTAACAATGTCTATAGTTTCATCATTCCTGTCAAGAAAACTGCGTGCAGCAGCAGATTTCAAGCCTACAGATTTCGGCTTCCTCTTCGACTCAACAGCCCTATTTACAACGTTATAGAAATCGTCATCCCCTGCTCCTGTGATCTCTGGTGCAAGCGCTTCATCCTCTTCTTCATCCTGGAAGTCCTTCGCGCTTTTATAATCCTCGGGGTCAATTCCTATCGCCTTCAGAAAAATGGGCTTCGTCCGGGTGTACTCCTCCTCCTGCATCTTCCTCACACGGTCAGCCTCTCTTGCCACCTTCTCGAATTTCGAAACCCCCTCTTCATCATCCTCCACCTCCATAGGCTCTGCTTTCGCCGGGTCGATGTAGTCATCAAACTCCCTGGCGTTCCTCGGCACGGCGGAGCACTTAACCACACCGCTAGAGCCCGGCGACCACAATCTGGCATGACTCCACACCCTCCACGCAGTGTCACCATTCACAATGCTCGAGGACCCAACGACCTCCTTGTTGCTGTTTCGAACAGAACACCGTCTACGACTGCTAGAAGCAGAGAGCCGTGGGAGGGTGAAAGAAGGGAGGGGAAGCAATTCACCGTCGAAGGACAGACTCCGCCCTGGGCATTGAAGCAAATTGCTTGCCCTCGCAGAAGCGATTGTGGCGCTGACGCTGCAGAGGCCCGCCATGGCCTAGGATCAGACTAGTGAGTACAATCTATCTGAAACCATCAACGAGTAAGTAAGTACACGAGGAAAGGATAACTACTCCGGAATCTGCTTGCATCAACGATCAATGCGTCGTCCTCGTTCACAGATTCTGCTTCCCCTGCCTCTGCCTCCCTAAACCCTCCTCTTCTTCTCCCCCCCCCGACCCCTCTATCTCTCCTACCACAAAACCCCACACAAAACCTCGTACCATTCATAGGCGGGCTCTAAACCTTCTACAGATCTTAACCATTTGCGAAGAGTTCATATACTTTTCTACATCATGCGTCTCTGAAGAACATAACCTTTGGAACTGTATAATGTCTTGTTTCTCTCTAATTGTCCATTTTTTTCTTCACTTCTATCATTTCTCAACGAGAAAAACAGCCTAAGAAATTTAATAAACACATGGCAGAAATTAAGGAAACGCTAGAGCTCAAATATGGCTGGGCGACGGGGAACTTAGTTGGGAAGTGTCTTTGGTTTAACGATTAGTTAATTTGCTAATTAGGTTGTTGTTTAATTTGTGTTGAGTAATTAGTAATAATAGGTCTGACTTACTAAGGTTAATTGACTTAATGGTATGAGTTGTGGGACCTTATAAGTTTCCTAGTTCGATTTCTTATCTAGAATGGTTGATTCTATGGCCTTATATTATAAGTTTCCTAGATCTATTTCTTATTTAGAATGGTTGATTCTAAGGCTTTGTATGGGAATGTGGTAAATTTTAATTTATTGCATTATCCATTAACCTCTCGTGGTTCGGTATTTTCAGGCGACTTTCTACATGATTCATGGTTATCTTTCTGAATTGGTATATGGAAATTTTTTATTACATTGAGTTCACTCACCAGATCGTATATGTGTATTATTTTAGCTTTCAGATAATGGGGAAATATTAATAGCTCATTAGATGTTATTAAAGTTACTAAATGGATGACATTTCAAACTGACATTTCTGAAGTCAGTTGTTGAAAAAGATACTCTCTGAGAGCTTTTGACTCTAAAGAACAAAAGTGTATCATACTTTGATTAAAAGACCAAATTATGATAATTCAATTGACAAGGATAAAACTAATTTGTGAAATCCAAAATCTATAAAAATACGAGTATTTGATCACATCTTGAAAGTCCCCATTTAACAAGTTCCTACTCCTCCAATCCCATCCTGAATTTCTAAGTGCCTTTGAACAATATTGTTTGTTAATAATATGATAAATTGGTGTAACCATGTGTGTTAGTAAGTCTTATTGCCAATCCAGCGTTCTGCTAAACCTTGGTGACAAATTTGGGATACCGTAATGAGTTACAAGCAAAACTGCAGTACAACGCCTCTAGCAATAGTGTACTGTAATTGGGTTGATTTCCTGTATGAGATGAGGCACGAAGTCCAACAGAGTGGAAAGTGGAATAAGAAGCAGGTGAAGATTGTTACTTGAAACAGCAGCAGTACAGCTCCCTATACCAGTAGTGTATTGTAAGTGGGTTTATTCTCGTTTTCCCTGTATGACATGAGGCACGAAGTCCAACTGAGTGTACCGCAGAAAGTGGAATAAGAAGCAGGTCAAGATTTGAAAGTAACAATGTCACTGCATAGTGACAGACATTGAAACGTGGAGAGAGATAGCTTTACCCTACGTTTGTTTGTTACAGTGTTTCGGTGTGTTTTCACAGAGGAGAATTGTAGTTCTTGTGTATAGCTTCCTGTACCGAGAAACCAAGCAGAAGAAGAAAGGAGGACTGTCAGTGGCAGTGATGGGTGGGGAGAATGAGAATTCGGCCAAGAGTAATAAGAGGAAAAAGCGGCATTCGAAGTATTTGCAGCATGTACGTGTTTCGCGCGTCGGTTCATGGATTCGTATCTTTGATTTGCTTGTTTTCTCCGTCAGAGTGTGATAATCTCCACTGAAATTTTGGGGTTTATGGGTGGGGTTTTGTCATCAATCTCTTGTTTCTATTTAAAGCTCGAATTTGAATGAAGTCCCAGTCCTGTGCGGAATTTCTTGGAAGGTCTATCAGCCTCTTTCAAGAATGGGATTGATTATTAGGTGTGAAGCTGTCAATTCGAAACCTAAACTTACTCCATTTCTGGGTCTTTCCCACTGTGAGTGCCGAATCTATCGAGAAATTAGATCTGTTGGGTGATGGTTGACTGTGAAATTTCTCTCATTGCTTGCAAATGCTCGATATCAGAATCTAATTTAACATTTCCAGAGAGAATGTTTATAAACTACCGTAGTAGGAAAAGTAGCAACTCTCAAAACCTAAACTCGACTGGAAATTTCTCCATTTAATAAAGTCTATATTGCTAGTGTTTATATATTTAATTGTTTTCATGAGTCGAGAAGCTCACCTAGTTCAATCTGTATGTAGGGTGGGAAGAAGTCAACCATCTCATCAGGAGTGCAAGGGTTCTTGATAACTTGTGTTGGTGGTAAGGAGCGTCAAAGCATCAAGGAGGTTATCAACCTATTAGACCAGGTGAGTCAACTAATTTACTCCTTTTCATAATTGTCTACAAGTACATTGGATGTAGCCTTTTGAACAGGTTTAAAGAGAACTTCATATATCTGTCCATGACAGTCTCTTCATAACCAATTGTGTGCTTACTATTCTAAGATGGGGTATCAAATTCTTCGTGAGTTCACTGGAGTGTAGGACCGTGTATTATTCAGAGCAGTACTGATAGCTCCTATGTTGACGTGCGCAGTTTCTTGAGAAACCTGATGTTCCAAATACATCTGTGACTGGAGTGGAGACTTCTAAACCAACTGCCTTGAGTGCTGAATTAGTGGAAAATACCAAAAGTGATACTCCTTCAGAAACTAAGGTAGATGCTCCGGATGCTGATGACAAAGCTAAGGATGAGGAGGGAGAAGAAGATGATGATTCCTCTGCAGAAGAGTCCGAAGAAGATGCTGGTGAAACGCTTGGGTGGGTTAAATCCAGACGACTGGACGAGTCTGGAAAAGCTAAGGCCGTTGGAGGAGCGGCTGCCTCTCAGGTCCCAGAGAAGAATGCTCTCAAATCAGGAGGAATTGGCGCGACGAAAACGACTACCAAAGAAGCAAGCAAGGGTTTGGACGAGCTCCTCGCGGAAGAACTTCACGAGTTGCGTGACAAAAAGAAGGCCAGTTTTAATCTACGATGCCGATTCCCATCATATCTGCCCCCTCCTGCCCCGCGTCGAACTAAGTAGAAAGTGTTAGGTTTGATCAGCATGGCCTTAGAGCTAGTTGATTTGAAACGAGTACTTGTGTTCCTCTTTCATGAGCTGGAGCATGTAATAGCAAACTCCAACAGCCTTGTTTACTATGTTCTCTCCCACAATCGATTGTTTACATTACACTGCGGAAGCCTCAGCGAGGTATCTTAGTTGAAGTAGACCCCCCTTTCTTTTAGGTCAAATCGCCGGTTTAAGTGATGTGGAAAGTTTTTTATCGCAGACTTGTATAGTTCGTTACGGTTGTGTAGTTTTAGACTTGTTCTCCATTAGATTTACCCAATCCTGTATCTAAGATGTGCTTCATGAAAAGCTGCAGGCAGTAGTTGTCACTAAGACTGTTAACAGCTGTCACTAAGACTGTTATTCTACAGTTGACGATCTTGGTTTTGCTGTGATCCAGGCCCGATTTGTCGGTTACGAAACTGGCTGCAATGGTGTTATATTTGTGCGCATGCATTTACAGAAAGGCGCTCAAGGTAAAGGTCCGATGGAACTTGCCGAGGCTATAGTTCGAGATGCAGCCGCAACCAAGCAGTCAAAAACTAGGTGAATAAAGGTGTCCCTTTCTTCCTGAAGAGCGCCTTCCTTTCCCTGCCATTTGACTCCACGCTAGCTTGCGAGCTCTAGCTGGTCGTCAAGTCCACTCGCTAAGTACGTTTAGGAGGATGGTGCTATTGCGACTAGGTAGTCCGAGCTCTTCAGTGCAGACAATGAGAGTCTTCCCATTATCTTCTGGATTTCCATCAGGAAGTTACGTTGATTCAGCACAGTAGGAACTCTGAGCTAATTGCCGTGTTGACCGAGCAGACATTGCATGAGGTTGCTGCCGGTTGAGTTAACATGTTACGCTTCGACTGCTGAGATGCTAAAAGTAGCAGAACCTGTTATTCAACGGCACTTCCCTGCTGATCAACAATCAATTAAGGTAAGGTTCTGACCATGAATTGGGTCTTGGCACTACATATCGCATTCTAACAGCAAGTACTGAACGCGAGTATCGCTACATTATGTCTTCAACTTCGTCTTCCGATCGGATCGTCTGGACGGAGTAGGATTCATCCTGTCTCTCTTTCTCTCTGGGCACCTATAAGTACAATCGTTCCAGATTCACCCAAAACCTAGGAAACAAAATAGAGCTTTTTCTGTGTTTTAAGTCTTCATCTGGGACTGTTTTGCAGTTTGCCGTCGTTTGTGAGGCTCGAGCGAATACGAATTTGAAGAAAATGGATTTCATTAATGCAATTGCAAAGCTTGTCCCCGAGCCACACAGCGTAGATCTGAAGAATCCACAAAAAACAATTCTCGTACAAGTAGTGAAGGTAATCATTTATCACACCTGCCCTTCATTCAAGACTCTCAGTTGCAGTGTCCATCCAAGATGGTCCGATGTCAAGAAGTTTGATGTAAGAAGTTTGATGTGATGGATTTATCAAGATGTGATTGGATTTATCAGTCGTCTCTTTCTAACTTATCTTCGTGTCCGAGAGCAGACTGCTTGTGCAATTGGAGTAGTCCAAGATTTCAGGGAGTTGGGAAAGTACAATTTACGGCAGCTAACTTCTCCAACAGAGGTTAAAATACCGGCAAAGGCTCCGTCAGAGTAGGGTTATCTGATTTTGGGAACCGACTTCCCCATCAAGAATCTAAAAACAGGAAGATTCGTACAGAGTAGAGAAACCAAATTACATCTTGGGGAGCTCCAGCTGGATCAAATTTATTCAAGGCTCTCGTCAATAAAGTCTTTGCTTAAAATAATGATGTCCCCTATTTCGATATGCTGCGACAAAGAAGGTACAGGTGCCATGATGTGCCAAGTGCCTCAACAGAAATTTACCAATAAGTTGCCTAGTGTCAATAGATGTCAGGTGGGCACATGTCAATGGTACTCTGCACGAGCATAGATTGCGCTGCATGTTCTCAGTCAGTTGAGATTGCCTTGTAGTAGCTCTTCATCCGTCATAATCGAAAGGTTCGACTTCCAGAGAAACAGATCGTCCTACGCGACGAGCAAGTAGTAGAAGCCACACCAAAGGGACGCTGTAAAGGTCTCGTGGCCTACTGATTATGGCCAAACAGTTGCGGAAGCTTATGCGCTTGTCAAATTTACGAATTTCTATTAGAGGAGATTACTGGAGGATGGTGGTGTAAATTCATCGTGCCCATTTGTATTCCGATAAATAATGACATGGAAAGGTTGTGCACTATTTCGACCCCTTTAACCTAGAGCACTGCTTACTTCCTCTCCACCCAGATACTTCGAACGGCGATTCAGTGCGATGTAATGACCAGTGAAGAGAGTTCCCCACGACTGTCATATTGAGTTGACGATATGTGGAGGGCATTGGTCCTTGGTTATTGTACAAGAAGCCGAAATATCGGTAGCTTTCGCTTCCCATAGCTTATAATTTTCCCGTGAATGCAAGCATCGTCAAAGCAATGGGTCAAGAATCTCAACCGTGAGATGTCAGAGTTGGGTTTAATTTCGACTAAAAGTGCGAGACGCTCATGAAGCTCATGAAAAGTTGTCTGCAACATCCAGGAGTGCTCAGGAGAATTGCCTTAGTTGTATATCCATCGGTCTCCAGGTTCGGCAGAAAGAATCAGATGTTTTAGTGAATCGAATAGACGAATCGTTGTTGTCAGGAAACAGCTAACGGTGCCGGGATACCGCACGGTGACACAAAGTGGTTTCAGAGTGAGCCAACAGATGATGAACCGGGATAGAAAGGAGACTACCTCTCTCACTTTTACTTCATCATAGCAGGCCCACCAATTTGACAAGGCGTCCACCAGAGAGTAAACTATCCATACATTTTTGTTTAGTCTGCGAACATGGGGGAAATAGAATACTTACAGAAATGGCTCACGTGAGTGACGAACGAATCCTAAAGTATGAGGACCCTGCATGACATCCGAAATTCTGGAAGGCAGGATGGTGTAACTCGCAAGGAGACCGGTTGCACATGTAATGAATGGGTGTTCCAGGAGGGTCACATACAGGAGACACGGCACTTGCCTCTCCACAACAAGATCCCACGTTGACTCCGAATTGAGTGCTAGGTCCAAGAGGACAAAAAGCATTGATACAAATTCGAGATTGGACAGGAACAAAGACGGAGAGGTTAGATTAAAGCGTGACCACCTTGGTATCTTCGTATCAGACTTGCTCCAACAGCTATTAATATGCACAATACCTGAACTTTTCACCTCGTATCTAAGAGGTAAAGAAGAAGGTATCCCCTTCGAATCTGGGGGAAAATGAATGACTACAGTACACTCAGGTAGAGAGGGAACCTCCAAAGCTTCCGGTTATGTACACACAATGAAGCTCTGCCTTCTAAACGGCAAGCGAGGAACTACTTTACATACCAATCTAATATGCAGCCCCACAGTCGCTGACTTCTTGTTGTGTAACGAGGTCGCTGGTTCCTCAACCCAGAGGTTGACTCTTGCGCAATTGTATATAATTTCCCAAGGCGATTAGAGGCTCTTTGAGATCAAAAGTTTAGTCGAGTACTGATAAAGAGACCCTTCCACGACTGATGCCAGCTGTAGATCTCCCGATTACGCTCACTGCCACAATCACAGGGCACTTACCTTCTTAATCTTGACTCAATTCAAGAAAAAGAGGATCACAGAATCAAAACATACAACTGATCTAGATGGTGCCTGGACACAACACACAGGACTTTTGGAGAAGGTGCTCACAGATTAGAGTAGCTTCTGTCCTGTGAGCAGCTTCTCACCAAGTCACCCCTTCTCCCATCACGAATTTAGCTACTAAAACTTGGTCAATTCTAGGGACGTGAGAGTGATGAGAATAAGCTGAAGAATCATAACAGCATCTACCTTATTTGGTAGTAATCCTCGAATACATATAAACATCACTCGACCAGTCATACATGACTATCAGAGAACTATAGATCACCTGTCCAATCACATGGTTTCACAACGATTCACTTGCCACGAGGTTTAACAACGGACTCTAGCGCAAATGCAAAATCTCGTCATTACTATACAACGCGAATTTAAAAGACAATACCAGCCAATCTATCGAATAATTCAAAGCCATTCTCTTCCCTCGTGTCCCTATGTACAAAGGTCTCACAATCAGGCTGCGTGTCGGTGTTCCCTCGAAGTGTACGTAAGCATCACTCGGTAGCTTAGACCACTCGCTTACTCTCTCCTCGACAATTTACTGGCGAACAATTTAACGCTACGGCTGTCCATGATATAATTGGTTCAATTAGCCGTTGCGCTTCGCCTATATCTAATTAGCACCCTTCTTGTTCCAACAGCTTCTTGTCGAATGGTCTTAGCATAATTGCGTCATGTAATCTAGGCAACATCATTATTCTCCGTCTGTAAGGTAAGACATTTAATTGGATCCTGGTCGGACCTAAGATGTTATACCGATGGACCTTGTTGATGTTCTTGGACGCAATAGCCCAGGTTTTGTTCAATAGAGAAAGATGAGAATGTAAAATGTAAAACTTTCTACATTACAGAGTGCCGGTCCACAGATGAGAAAGAGGTAGAGGGGGGCCTGATGAATGTGAGATTCCTCGGCTAAGCACCTTAAGCAGAGGATCACTGATGCTAATTGACGGAGCGCCTTTGTAGTATTCAGGCAGGCTCCCCACCCGTCGATAGAGGGGGCCCAATCGGTCAGCTTCTTTACGACCCCATGTGACCAAGTATAATCCAGCCAAAATGCAGACTCCCCCTAGAATACTGAAATCAGAAAAGTTCAACGATATTGTTAGCGGAGCCACAAGCGTTGCCAAAATTCAACAGAGAGTTGTACGAGACATCTCCCCTATGAAAGGACCGGCTATTCAGACCGTCCGAGAGCCTCCTTCAGTGGTCTCAACGAGTGGTCAAATATCTCATGCCCCTCTAGCTTATTACTGAATGCCAACATGAAAGGTCCAATTTGGTGGTCTGATGAAAACATTCATGAAGATAACACACGAAAGTTATCCGGCCCAGCACTACTAATTACCGTGGTGAAATACAAAATATGAGAGAGCTGGGTTAACATCGTTTATAGTGTTCGCAATGTGAAGTGAGAGTGAGTTCTGAGGGTGAAAGGATTACCTTCCAAGATATATAGAGCTTCCAAGTACCACCCGAGAAAGAATTGTCGAAGCCAACGGTTGAAGTGGCATGTAGAGGGCAACTAAGGAAGGTCCCAAAATCTTGTTCGACCATGTCATGAGCCCATAATTCAATGCTGAGGCAATAACACCCTGGATTCGAGACGAAGATAAGGCATCAGAGTAATTCCACTGAACTAGCAGCTTAGAATATAGCTTTCATTTTGTTCTATAAACTATGATTATATAGGATATATATCGAGCTGCAGAATTTTGTACAGACGGGATAGCGTTGAGATAATTTGTTCATAGTAAAACAATCAGAACCCCCAGATACTGGTGGAAACTTTAACTCAGCTGCTTGCAGTGAAGCAAGAGATTATAAGTCTTGTTAGTGAAGCCGGAACCTCACCGCATAAACTACGGCGTAAATTTCTGAGGAAGTCAACACCCAATCTGCTGGATCAGTTGCACTGAACAGTGACGTCAGTACCATCAAGATGGTTCCGAACATATAGGAGATAGCAGTAATAGTCAAGCCAGAAGGATACTTCGCCAAGACTGGTGCCTGCACAATACCAGCATATTAATTTTATGTTACTCAATAATTACGGGATAAACAAAGGGAAACAACATAGAAGTTGCTGGAAGGCTTGAAACCCGTAAACAGGAAACACTTAACACTAAACCTCTTGATCCTTGCTTGTAGAAAACCTCTTGACCCGGATAATATGCTTCTACACGTAATCTGTTTCTGGTTTGGCTTCCAGCTAATTAATTATGATGATCTTTATGATGCAGGAGTACAAGCAGCAACGTGTATTAAATTATTCTGGTATTTGTCACCTAGGACTAGCCTATGACTATCACTACATAAACTGAATCAACAATGTGATTCCTGACTTCAGAGTGTAGACTCGTAATAGTTTTACAGGAGGGAAAGATTGTGAGTAAAGTTAATTAGAGTATCTTGATGTAGTATCGGTCACCTGAACTGCCAGGTACATGGCCATACAGAAACAGTTGCCAATCAGGCATAGCACACCGACGTGCCACAAATCCAGTCCCATATCAAACAGGGCGGCTCCAAGCCATCCAACAGGTTCTGGAGAAGGTTTTCCACCCACAGCAGTATGCAAATTATGATCCGAGAGGCCATCTCCGAGTATTGCCGGTCCTCTGTATACTGCCATCAAAATTGCTCCAGTCACACAAACCACGACGCCTCCGACTTTTGCTTTTCCATCCCGTCGCTGCCAATTCAAAGCTTCGGTACTGTACGACAGAAGGGAAAAACTGTAAGTAAACTTTACAAAACCTCATAACTTGGTTCAATCATGGCAATGAGGATCGCGTTCTTCATAAACAATGTCAAGAGAACCTTTTCAAGTTACTGCACACAATACTAGGTAAATCAAGTCTGTATAATTATTCACAAAGGTAAAGCGTTGTAATTCTCATTAATGTGCTTTGGTCCCCTTCATCTTGGAGTCAACTACTGAACTTCTTATCGCATTGGCGAAACTTCTAAATCTGTGCCGGAGCATGAGTCCATTAAACTCTTGTAGATCCAAACGCGTAACTATCACAAGAATAATGCATTCATCTGTCATGCGGTCGACTATTTCAAGGCTGGTGGCATACCCCATTAACACCGCAAGCACAGATGTAAATACAGGTATGGCCGGCTGTATTGCAGCAGCATAAGATGGAGAAGTAAGCTTGAGACCGATAAGGAACAATAACTGGTTGGCGAATATCCTGCAATAAAATAGACCTCACATCAGAATAAATCACGATCAGAGGACTCCCATGACAATCTCGAAGCAAAATAGCTGGACAACCCTGAGACAGAAAAGCTCTTGGGGAATCAACGGAGATAGCTTACCCTGACAAGCCAAGGGCCGCGCAAGCTAACACTAACTCGCGCGTGATAGGAACCCTTGTTTTCCTGCACATCATCACAATCAAGTTGCCGTGTGTTCACGGGCGGAATCAATATCACGGTGCGAAATCAATACGTTCACGGCACGGAATAGCGAAGCAATATATTCTCAACGCCAATGACTTCTAGAAGTATGTAACCCAGAAACAATTGCTAGAGGAAATTGCTGGATGGGAACGCACCATGCGCAGATAGAATCATTGCAACATGAGCTGAGTTTTGACGTCTAAAAAGCGTGACATGATTGCGTGAATACCATGCGAAGGGACAGCGTAATTTATGGCTCTGTCTCTCTCAACAGATGAATCAGAGTAGCAAATTCTCCATGTCTCCAAGTGTTCCATTCACTTATCTATTTTCCAAATCGAGGCACACTAACACTCTGTTTTGCTATTGCTCACGAAGTAAGAATCTAGGGCGACATTTACACGTACTATTACACGCACTTGAGAGGTCAGAACAACTCAAGAAGCTAGTGTAACAAGTAGATGCTGCGGCAAGCTGAGAGGAATCTTCTACCGACCTTCCCTCCATCAAGGATGCAGTAGTAGCAAAGACGAACCTAGGTAGCAGATCGAATATTTTGATGGGCAAATGTATAATTCCAAGATAGGGTGGCATTCAGGCGAAATCTACCACAAACATCGACATGCTTTCATGTCGCCTCGAGTCTGGGTAAAACTTGGATTTAGCTTACCTTTATCTGTAGCGGAGGACTACAAGAGAAGCCAAATTTAACGTACGTACCGTACAGATCTACAAGGAGGAGCAAATGTCCAACCTACTTGACTTAAATGAAATCAAAACAGGAAATTTTGAAGTCAAGAGAGGCGTGTTGATCACCAGCCAGCAACACAAAACTCAAAACAGATTGCGTGCATTCTCTCATGAATAAGGTGTATCATATGAGGATATAACGCACTTCTCCTTGAAGTATGCAAAAGGGCCGAGGAGAAATAATGCCGTCAGATCCCGAAAGACACAGAACACCAGCTGATTGATGCCCACGCTCAACGCCATTGTTGTAAGGACATGATAACCACCATAATTCAACTGTACCAACGCCATCGCCGCGTGCGCTCTTAGTAACTCGGCCATGGCTGTTCCCCAAGAAGCTGAGCGAAAGAATTACAATCCAAGTGATTATTGACACCTGCCTGAAGCCTACAGAATTCTTTCGGGGACTACGACTGATCCCTCAGTGGACACATACATGCTGCAGCTTGATTCATGCTCTCCGGTAACTTCTGTCATTAACTTCTCTGTCCCCAAGTCCCAACATCCACCGATTCGGGTTACATAAGCTCTGTGATCAACCTCCGGACGACATCTGACAACACACTGTGTTTTAGCATGGGGCTCGAGTGCAGAAGAGAATTCGTTCCTCCACTCATCAATTTCGTCAAATTCGATCTGAGCTGTAGCTCCCGAGCCCTTCTTTGGTGCTGTCTGCCAGAAAACAGCACCAAAGTCCTCTCACACGTCCGAATCAATTATATAAGACTCAAGAAAATAACACCCAACGTCAGTCTAGCCACCCTAATCACAGTACACACTGTTCTCCGAAACTCACTGCAATCCGGCGAATTCCTTAGCAAGTAAACCTCCACAGTGCTCAAAAGAAACACCGACTTGCTTGTCCTCTCTGTTGCCAAGACGACGACGACCTCTCAAATCCAGCGATTGTCTGCACAGATCAATCCCATGGATTGGCACTCGGGGAAGAAGTGCATCAATCTGAATTCCTCTCCTGCCCTTTCGACTTTTATTTCCACTGTTCGAGATGCAAAATTCAGTAAGATACAATTGACAAAGTGCTACAGCAGTCTCTTTTACTTTCTTTCCTCCTCCCTTTGTCCGCTGCTGTCTTCACGCTCCCACTCAATCGCAAATTCAGCCCTCTGCTCCTCCTCTTCTTCTTCCTCCTATATCGTCTTTGATTTTCCTCTGTGAGACTGCAACAAACGAACAAGGAAAATCTTCTGGTGCTCGGGCATATCCGGCAAAGTACCGTCCCGGCGATTCTCGCAAACCCCGTCTTCCCTTGGGAACTCAATCGAAGGAATGCCGGTGGAACTCAGGGAATCCTGCCGAAAATTCTAAGGCAATCCCAGGTATACAGACTAGTAGAGTACCCGTTTCTCCGAGAATTTCGCCCCCCCGAGGGACACAGGTTCCTCGAAGAGTTCTTTCGGTGGGGTTTTCACTTCCACGCCACGTAGTAACCTAGCTGCATCCCGCAGTAGAACTGCAGTTACTCTCCTCAAAGCGCATGTGCGACACGGTAAATGCTGGCAAGCATCTGGTGCCTTGGTCCTTGTGGTCAAACCATATTCTTTACTGCTTTATTCTTTTCTACTCGGGACAAACCATCTCGAGGAAGGAAATTGAGACACATTCCACGCCTATAAATAGACATACGCTTAAAGCGCCTAGTGTATCCCTTTTGACCCGATTTGCTGGCTATACAGTATTAAAACGACCTTGGATACACAGCTTCGTCATCGTAAGAAGCACGAACCGTGCGATTACGACATCGGTCCGACCGTGCGGGAGATCGACAGCTCTCCGTTATAATACTGTGCTGTCTTTGTATTGGGTCCAGGCTCCGTGGAGGGTAATTTTTTTGCAAATATGCAGGTAAAGTACTGCAATGTATTTCTTTTCAACTTGGTTCTCTGAAATTGTAAACCCACCTCGCTTTTCTTCTCATCACTCACGCTCAGATTTTAATTCTTTTCCAGCCAATCAGATGGGCTACTTGTGTGAAATTGGTCATTGTCGCATGCTGTGGCACGGTCATAAGATTTTTTTTACCTCATGTTTTAGCATTGTAGTAAAACTTATAACACAGCGAGAGTGGTTTGATTCGATTATTTGCACCCTGTAGAGGGGTGACGTGGATATGCAGAAAAGGTGAGGTGTGTTTACAATTTCTTTTTGGAAATCCAAGATTAGTACAGATGCATTATAGTGCAGATGCATTATAGTGCAGTTAAATGAGTAGCTGGAATATGACATAGAATAACAATAATAAGATTTCTTGCTCATTTAAGAAAAAGGCTACCATGTAGGATACATGAAGGATGGGAAACCATCAAGCCATACAAGGAGAGACAAAGAGATAAAATGGGGCTTGGCCTCAATAGCATCTACATGAGAAATCTACCTTACAACACCTAAGATATCTTCGTTATACTTGTAATAAAGTCTAGAAATGACTGGAGCATCCGATGAACCATCACCCAATGTGATTGCTCTCCGGAGAATTACACTAACCAATGCTTTTTGTAGAGCAATGGACACATGTTATCTAAAATATGCTACAAAATAAGAATGAAAGTGGTACCCTTTGATATCTAATATGATAAGCTCTTGCACACTCCTTGACAAATGTGTGCCAATGCTCTTTATAGAGTGATGAACAAACGCCATGTCCATCGCTCTATAAACTCCAAGGCTAGAGGAACAAAGAGGTGACCTCACTGTATACTCTTATACTTGGAGACCTTCCGTGCTGCTGCTCAACTCGCCATCCATCCCGGAGGATGAGTAATCACTCCCTCCAAAATTGCATCTTGCATAGAGTCTGTAACCACAACATCCACCACTATCACCTGATCATCTCGGGCCAAGTATAAGTCTACTATGATGCTCATCTGCAAACAATACAAATGCTCCCTCCAAGCAAGGTATCCACTCTCTTGTGCAATACCAAACACTATATCCTTGAAGGCATCATGGGTAGTTATCCTTTTTCCTCCAAAAGGACACCATGTCATATGGAACACTGTTGCATCTAGTGTAGAACCACACTCACAAGTGAGTAACAAAGATGTAGACGGGTGGACCAAACCTCGGTGGAACCTCATTGTTGTAGAGAAGGTGGTTGTTGCGAGTCAGATGCCTTAATGCACGGTAGAGCTAGGATCCAAGAGCTTACATCCTTGTTGGAGCAAGTGCAAAGATGTGCTCTAGTGGCCCGAGGAAAGGACCATTCAACTAAGAGAGAATGTAGCATATGCTTACATTGTCGCTCCATCAAGGAAGACTGCAAACCTATGGTCCAATCTGACGGTAGTGAAATGAAGGATGGAAGGTCCTCTAGTGTCCATGGGGCTACACCATCTCTCGTCTGCTGCAATAACAAAGGACAAAGGACAAAGGATAACTACCATGTTCATAGAGAAAGAGCATCTACTCAATTGGAAAAAAGCAATAGTAGAGAGTTCAATAAAAAAGAAGCCTTGCTTCCAAAGTGGTTTGATGTTCATTTCCAAGTTAAACCCTTTGTCTTTCTTTTCTTTTTGAAATTTTTTTTTTCTATCCCTTAGGCTTCTTCCTTTATTTCTCCCCCTATGCCTCTACTTCTTATAATTTAGAGCAAAAGTGTGAGGAATTATATAAATTTCCTAAGATGCAATTAATATGTTGTTTATTATTCCAGCCCTTATTTTCTTTTTGTGTTTTTATCTTAATTTCATTTCTTCCAAAATGCCTCTCCTTACCATTCTTTTCTCCCTTATTTTTAAAAAAAAAAATTCTTTATTTCACTTCTCCCAAAATGCCTCTACTTACCGTTCTTTTCTCCCTTGGCTCTTCTAACTCATGCGATAATTATTCTTTCTCTAGAAAAATAAATACTACACTATCCTTATTCACTCAAGCTAAAATCTTTTCTATTTTCTCACACTAAGGTCAAAGTTAAACCTTTTGTTCAATACACCCTACGCACTTCCCTTCTAAACTTCACTTAGTCAATTAGCCATATAAGTCTAATGTTTGACTCCTCAGGGTAATTTTCTCTTTAGCTTTTAATATTTTCACTTTTTGCCTCGCACAACCACAAAGTTTCCAATCGGAAGGGATCTATCCTTAAAATTAGAAAAAGATGAATGCATAGAAAACACTAAGTATGGGAAGAGTCTTCAAGCTATACAAGGGTGAGACAAAAGAGGTAAAATGAGGTTCAGACTCAATAATTGAATCTTAAACTAGATACTAAACTTTTTTTTATACATTAAATAAAATAGAGAATTTGACAAGGTCTCAGAATTTATTCGTTAAAATGTGTCTCATACCACTCTAAGGACAAAACATGCACATGTGCTTAGATATTTATCAATTTCCAAAATTCTTTTCACTCCAGGCATTATTGCGGAAGTTGTAGATGTTTTGTCCCGGAGCCCTAAGATATATTTTTATGTTTTGCTTGTCTGTTTTTATAATTTCTTTTTCGATTAGATCTAGGTTTTGCAGTGCTTGTATGGATATGTAGTTTTAATGAAATTTATATTCTCTTCTAGTTCATTTATCCATTCCTCGTGTTATTAAGATATAGGAAAGCTTCATACGACTTGTTAACATTCCGGAAGATAGAGAAAATTTATCTATAAATAATCAAATATATAGTCTTTGTATTGACACAACGGAGTGAATACTTTACTTGAAAAATGAATATTAATATTTATGGTAGATGATAAATCCGAGATGATCAAATGAATAGTAACGGTAATGGTAGATAATAAATCCAAGATGATCAAATGAATGGTAATTGTAATAGATCTCACTTATGATACAATTTTGGAGAAGGTGATTTCTCATCCGATAGGATAGGTAACCACCTCCTCTAAAATCCTCTCGGATATAGCAACAACAGCCAATATTTCCAAGTACATCGATATGAAATAAGATCACCTCTTTGTTCTAGGATAGATAATCACCTCCTGAAAAATCCTTCCGGATATAGCAACAACCACCAATATTTCCAAAGTACATAGATATGATATAAGATCACCTCTCTATATTATATGAGCTATGAATATTACGTTTCATGTTTTTGTAACGGATTACATAAGAACTTATCGTATTATGCGATAGAATTACCACTTCTTTTTTGATGTTTTAGAGCTCCAGTAATGTCCATTGCTCTGTGGAGAGTAATGGTTTACACAATTTCTAAGGGAGACATCACGCTAAGTGATATTTCTTTGAATATTTTAGTAATCTGTAAATTTCCATAGCTCATAACATTTTGCGCGCAGTAGAACAAATGAGAATCATAACCAGATTAGATTAACCCCGTGCATGATGCCCAAGGCCAAAAGGACCCTCGAAAACATACATAGTTCCCCTCTCCACCTTTTGCCCTCGTCTCTAGCAACAATTCCGTCCGTCGTCCTTATCCCGGTTCGTTGTTCCATCCCCTTAAGTAGTTTCATCCGATGTCTTCGTTTCCAAACATAGTTTCGTCCATGGTCTCCATCCGTTATCCCATCCCCATGAACATTTCCCTTAGATTCCTACCCTAGTAGTAGGCGAACAATCACCTCTTAAAAGGTTAGTAAGATTACGATGCTATTGAAACTTGTCCTATTTTACTTCACAAGTTTTATCCTTACACGAGTTTGGTAGAGCTTCCCATCCTGTTATCCTCTATTATAACCCCTTGTACTGGTGAGGACAAACCCTCGCCTCAGCAGTTAATCACCAAAGGTCCTTCACATCGGCGTCTGCAGAGAGCACAGTAACTGCTGTGGGAAGTCGTTCCTCTAATCGAATATCCGCTAAAGTCATGGGGAAGTTACTGCCAAGGAGTGTAATAGTGTACCCGCTTTTACTCGTCCTTTGATTGCCCACAATTGGTTGTAGAGTTCTCACAATCCCAACTGGAACAGAAAAAATGTTCGTCCCCTGTGTGCATGAAGGGGCTTAGCCCCATTTTACCTCTTTTGTCTCACCATTGTATGGGTTGTGGGGTCTTCCCATCCTTCGTGTTTTCTACGCGGTCGCTCTTTTCCCGTGCATAAAGGTAAGATATTGCAAAAGTCTTCTGTGGACTTCACGTGCGGACCCGAAGTTCGCGTTGGAGTAACTTCCTGACTGCGTAATTTCAGACTTGAAGATACGAAGGCAGAAGACGCTTTGCAGCATAGGGAATGAGCAACATGTAACAATGTTGCCGCATTGGGGGATGTAGGCAGGCACAGTTTCGTAGAAAATTCTAGGGCACAATCACGGCTAGATGTACTGGAATGAGAAAGAAACCATTCACGACTACTTAACCGCAGAAAATTATGCAAGACCAAGCTACACATGAAATGCAAATGGGCCAACGCTTTTTGTGGTCTGTTCCTCAAATTGAAAGAAAATTGTGAAAGCTAATGAAGGCGACCGTATGTGAAAACTAATGGAGCATACTCTTGTTCATTATATCACGGAGGATATGATGAAAATCCAGGATATAATGAAATAAGTTACAAAAAGAGAATAAATCTCATCCTTTGAGAGGATACACTAACGCTGAAAGGATATCAACAATGATTAAGAGCAGCTCATGATTCATCCTCTCGGCTCCTCGGGAGTTCAAGGGCCAACAAGGTGGGGGAAACAGGTAGTACACCAACTGACTCCAGAGTCCAAAAGCATTTCGCACACCAGTCAAGTGAAAAGTGCGAGAACCGAATCTTACGCCGAACAGTCGCTGCAGTTGAAAGAGAATGGGTAAGTTAGAATATCACAACGATCATTGTAACTCCAACTGACTTCGAATGTTGGTTTGAGCTTCGAATCGAAAAGCGCCATTGACAATGACAGTATCTGCAAAGGATTGGAATCCGGATAAGTCTACTTTGATTTGTAACGAACTGCCACTTTTTTGGTGAAGTTTTACGGTCGCACACACCAAAACTGTTTCAAACGCAACGTGGGAGAGACTCTACATTTGACCTGAAATAAGGAAGACGTTATCGGTGAAGTGAGCAGCGAAGACCATGGGAAAAATATCTGAGACGGCTTGAACAGGGCCTGGATGGAGAACCAAGACCATGGGCCAGCTTCTTCTACTTGCAGGGTGGTCTCCTACAGTAAGACCACCCTGTGAGCTGCGCGATTGTTCTATCTGATCCTCATTCCCAAACGTATTCTGCTGAGTACTATCACCATTGTTGACGTTGTCGATAACTTTCAACAACAAAAGCCGATCTGAAAGGATTTATCCCACCTTAGGCTGCACGTAAGATATATGACTGATGCAATAAGAACGTTCTACAGTTCTCATAACCGATCGCGTTATATCTGATTTTACCTTTGTGACTACAGCGGGTCACAAAGGTAGACACTTGGTTTCTTCTCATGTAATCGTCACAAAACGTTGACTCTCTATTATCTCACATAAGCAGACATCAATTGTGTATGCTTGCGAGTAAGGATGATGTGATATCCGCTTTAACCTGGTCTTCACTGAACGAGCACACCATATTATTCCGTTGGCGAGATCGATAGAGATCCTACCAGTGTTGGTCCTTGGTCTTCAAGTAGAATAATTTAATAAAAACCCTCTTGTATTCTACAGTACGATAGGTGTTATTATTTCCAACGTTCAACGAGAAGGACTCTTTCGTTCTTTGACTTCGGGTAAGGAAATATTCCTCATTAGTTAACTTGAAGCTCAAACAATGGCTTTCAAGTATACCATAGTACCTCAAGAGAAACTAAACACACCAAATCATCCAAGAGATTTTCTCCCTTGTTCAGGTTGACTCCTCATAGATAACGTGGAACGGGGGGGTCCCGTGATGTACGCTGACGATCAGCTATTACTTGGTATCTAGACAAGCTGTTATGTCAGTAACATCTTGTGCAATTCTCCCATTGCAAAGTATATGTATAATACGAGAAGAAATGCAGAAACATCAAAAACTATAATCATTTGTGGTCCCAATACGGCCAACGATGTACTATATGTGTTCGTGAGGTAAACTGCATCCTGTTTCAGAGTTCCACCATTGGCACGAGACTGCCACAAAACAACTAAAGTGTATAGTGCCGGCAAAATCGGTATCAAATACGTCAACTCAACATTGTAAGAAAGAGTCAAGTTTTTTTCAGGGAGTTTCGACATGGAGAAACACTTCGGTATCTTTTACAGTAACAAAGGCTGTCATAAAGCGAGGAAGAGGACAATTCCAATAAGTGCACGGCAATTGGTGTTTCAACACTTGTAACAAGACCTTGTTTTCTGTGAGAGGTATTTTGCAGAGAAAAACGCGACCGCGAGCGAAAACAATAAGGATGGGAAGACCCCATCAAGCCAAGCCGTACAAGGAAAAGACAACGTGTAATTTTTCACGAGTACAATAGGGGATTTCAAAGTTAGCTTTATCGATGACCCATAGTAAAGTCATTTGTGGGCAAACCGGGAAAATTTAATGGACAACGAGTCCGACAAGTGAAACTTTGTTAAAAGGTGCTCCACCGAGTAACAGTAAATTTGTTACGGGAAATCAAACCGTAACCCGTGGGGATTTATGGTGGACCGGCAGTTTGGCAGGCCGTCACAAATTTTAATTGCTAATTAAAATCTTGTTGATTAAGATCACGCTAATGAATAATTTAATTTATGAAGAGAAGTTTGTTTACTTTCTTACTGATCCTACATTCTTCATAAATTTCTCCCGACCCCTCTTTCCTATCATTCAAGTATTAGTTCCAGTCACTTGAGGAACAGTATTTCTCCATCACCTCAAGAATTTGTTGTTCATGAATTGCATATCTGCCAAATTATATGGAAACTATTGATTTTAGTAATCCTTGCCAAATTGCCCCTTCTTCTCATTTTCTTGTCCTTTGTTGCTTGTCAATGGGACTACACTTGCAATCGCACTACTTCACTCTGAGGATTCATCGTTGATGAATTGAACTGGATATTTGCCAAGTGCCAATTGTATTGGATTTTTGCCAAGTGTTAGGTTGAAAGGATAAAGATTGATTGATTTTAGTTGAATCTTTGCCACACACATTTACCCTCCTCCTTTTTCCTCTCTTTGTTCATGTTCCTCTTCATAGCTCGCACTCCTTTTGTGCTACTCAGCTGCGAGGAACTGTTCACCACAAGTTCTCTTTGTTCACCACTTGGATATTTGCCAAGTTGAATCCTTGCCGAGATGCCTCACACTATTGATTGAATTTTACTCCTCCATAGAATTGGAAAATCTGTGAGGATGATTTTGAGAGAAGAAATTGAGAGTGATGTTCTTGACTCATAAT
The DNA here is from genome assembly GCA_948567375.1 of Lunularia cruciata. Lineage (NCBI taxonomy): Eukaryota > Viridiplantae > Streptophyta > Marchantiopsida > Lunulariales > Lunulariaceae > Lunularia > Lunularia cruciata. Next base: position 61,415,346 of record OX419759.1, on the reverse strand, counting down.
GGACTGATTGGAGCTCTGACGAGGAGGAAGATTCAATGGGGATCCTTACAAAGTGTTGGAATTATACTTTGGAATCCCGGTATTTGCAAGAGAGTGTCCAATGTACAAAAGGCAATGATTTTTTGTTAAAAAGAATTCGTGGATTGGACTTTAGACATCTCAAAAGAGTGGAGTTGTTTTTCTTTCAAGCTTTGGTGAATGCAATACAAGACCATAGAGTATTTTAAATGCATCACCCAAGTCCCAATCTCTTGTTTGGATTCAAGTTGCACTTGCTTAGGATAGGTTTGGGCATCGTGGGGTAACTGTGGCAAGAGGTTTAAACCTATGGGAGATTAGTGTGAGATCTACAGTTTTATTCACTAAATGGATCATGATTGCAATCACAACTACCTTGTGCAAGGAGGTGAAGTGATATGTGATGACACAAGAAGGATCATCATTTTGTAGGAATTAAGAATGGTTGTTTTGTGGTGTGAAATGTGGTGAGAATGGTTGTGTTGTATTGTTTTGGAGTCAAGAATGTTGTTTTGTGAGATGTGTTATTATGTGATGAGAGAACTGGTTTGTTCTGTTGGATTGATTTGGAATGGTATGTGAATCATAGAAATGCATAGCTCTTGCTATGATATGGCATGTTTGAATAATTCTTCTATATAGGCAGATATGAATTCAAGAGAGGACATTGGTTTGTTCAAGAAGCACAAATTCTTGTTAGGGCATTTTAGATATATTCCCATGAGGCATTTAGTCCCTTCCTTTGAGCACGCTAGAACCCAAGAGAAGTCAATTTTCAATAGATATCTTGCCCGGGCAAGAGTGGTGAATGAGCATTGTATTGGAATTTTGAAAGCTAGGTGGCATTCTCTAAAAGAAATAAGAGTGCAACTAAATGATCTTAAAAGAAGTGCATATCTCTTAAGATGGGTCATTGTCTGTATTATTCTCCATAATTTTTTGATAAACACTACAGAAAATTAGGTAGAGGAAGACTAGAATTATGAAGTGGAAAATGAAGTACAACTGTCAAAGGAGCATATCTCTAAATACCATATAGAGAATAGAGAATAGAGAAAAAGTAAGAAATATTCCTATGAAAAATTGTTTAGCTGTTGTGAGATCAAGTCAATGATATGTTTGGGACCATGATATCTATGAAATCAATAAATATATCATGTTTCTATTTCATGTTATAATTGGATATATAGTGTTATGCTTAGTAGTGTTTGTGTAATATGTTTGAGAATAGTTTGCGTTGAATGTATGAATACAAGATGCCTTGGTTATTATATGCCTGTGCTAGGCTAGTTTGCATGGAATGCATGAGAATGCTAGTTTGCATGGAATGTATGCAAATGTTAGTCTAGTTTTTGTGGAATGCTCGAGAATGTCAACTAAGGAATGCATGCTTATTCTTGGGGAATGATGGAATGTGTGGGAGTACTCTAATATGAGAATCACTATCAAGCTCTTGAAGAGGTTTTTGAAGGACGTGAAGGAAGCTAATGGAGCTCATTGGTGGTTGAAGTGCAAACAAGGTATGATTTGGTAGAAGCAAGATACAAACAAAAAGAATGAATTTTGAATTTGAACATTGATAGAGGGTATACAATCTTTTGAGGAGAGGGAATGAATAAGGTAACAAGAAGGATGATTTTTGAAAGAGGTAAACTCAAAGGAAAGGATTTAACGTTTTGTAGATGGTTTTAAGGAAGACAGAGTTTTTGTGGAGAAGTTTAAGGAAGATAGAAGATTTTGGGTTTAGTGAAACAAGAAAAAATCCAAGAAAGTGAGAGTTCAAGAGAAAGGAAAGCTCAAGAGAGAGTTTAGAGGGAAATTAAAAAATCATTTGCAACAATGAATCCATCAAATAGGGAAAATTGCAAAATAGATAGGAAACCAATTTGGGGCTTTGAGTCCAAGGTGGACAATAATCAGGGGATAGAGGGGAGAGGGAAAATTGGGAGATAGAAAATTAGGAGCTGGTTCTAGAAAACTAAGAAATAGAAGGAAGCAAGTTTGGGGTTTTGAGCCACAGGTGGATACTAATCAAGGGATAGAGGGTAGAAGAAACAGTGGGAAACAAAGTTTTAGGGCTTTCAACCCAAGCCCAAGGTGGAAGATAAAAAAATGTGAAATGTTGGTTCTTAGGTTAGGTTTGGGGTGTTTAGCAAGGGTTTAGTGAAACAAGCCAAAACTTGTAAGAGCCCTAATCCAAAACCTATAACAACCAAAATCCAAAATCTGTAACTGAAAGGTTCAAGGTATGGAGATATATGAGAGAGCACTTGAGATTTAAGATATGGAGGAGACAACATAGGGGCCATGTTTAATCCAGTTTCACATCTTGGTGGATTATATGCCCTACAATAAATGTGGATATTGGTTGGAAAAATTCCAAGTTAGAGATGCAATAGTGAGATTTGCAAAGAGGAAATAGATGCACTTGGACTCAAGATTTTGCTTGGGATTGAGTATTCAAAACCCAATGTAAGCAAGTTTGTTATTTGCTAATTTTATTCATATTTGTTGAGCACCAATGTGGATTTTTTGAGCACTAATTTTATTCATGTTTACTAAGCACCAATCAAATTTTCTGGATCCCATCCCACCCAAAACAATTTTGCCCAAAAACCTTAGGCGCGTGGGCTGCACAAACCACATTGATTGTGCAAACCATGTAAACAGGTTTTTGTAGGGTATGTGGTTTGCATGGGTTGCACGCTTAGGTTTTTGGAGCAATAGGTTTGCATGGTGGGCCGAGATCCAAAAAATATGGGAGTGTGGTTTGTGCAATCTATGTTTTGGTATTTGGGGCTAAACTTGGACAAGAAAAACTTGCTTTTTTGCATTTAATGTGTAAGGAGTTTGCTAGCACGTGGGACCATGATATTCATAGCTTGAGAGTAAGAGAGAGAGAGAGAGATTTAGTGCTTGATGTTGCTATTATAAGAGGGCCATTTTTTTTCCTTTGGGGAAGATGCCAAGGAGGAAAAAATTCCATAGAATTTGGTGGAGGATTGGTTTCCAATGAGAGATAGGACAGCTAGGAGATATCTAGATAGAAAATGTGCTTATATTGCATTCAGAATTTTGTTTCCCAACTATTATGTTCACTTCTTATCCTAGCCTGGAATATGAGTGTAGATCATGGGAACATCATTCTCATAGTGAAGAGTAAGATGGCTAGATCTACTCTAGTGGACTATGATTGGGCTAAGCTTATGTTATTGGCTATTGAGGTAGAGCTTGTGGTAGTCCAGAAGCAACTTAGCCACCTAGATAGTAGATTTTTTTATGTAATTCATGTGGGGCAGGTTCTCACATACTTGTATGTGGAGAGAGGAGTTGTAAGTGAGGATGAGATTGCATATAGCAGTTGAAGAGGTTTACATCAGTGAGAGTAAGGAGGAGGAGGTACAGATTACACTGGATGATGATGATGTACATGGTGAGTGAGAGTATAGTTTGCCATACTTTTGGTGGATGGTGTTGTAGTAGAGTGTAGCACCTCAGAGTTGGACCTCTACATGTATATTTATTTATACATATATCAATATAGACTTTTAGTTTTTAATGAAATGATAGATGATGAATACATGTATATGGTTTTGTTAATTTTTTGATATGGTTGAGTTCTTGTGTATAGGTCACCTTCCTCCCCTCTTCATGTACTTAGTCCTCCTCAACCCTAATACCATGATTATCCATTACATCTCCATGAGCACTATGATTCCCCATTACATCATGATTACATATTACATAGAGGGAGAGGTGAGGTTGAGATGGAAAGTAGATTAGCTCACCATAAGAAGAGTCTAGTAGTGAAAGAATAGCATATTAAGCTAGAGGAGCATTTTCTTAGTGAGAGAGAGTTTATGCAAGCTGAGCAAGAGAGTCTCCTAGCTCAAAGAGAAGAGCAGCTCCAACTAGAGGAACATGTGTTATTTGAGAGAGAGAATAGACTTGTAGAGCAAGAGATGCATCATTGTATGGAGGAGAGTACTACTCATGATAGATTGGTAGAGTTAGTTAGAGTTATTAGGGAAAGAGAGTGTGATGTGATAATACGAATTAAGAGATTGGATGTACTTATTAAGGATTAAGAGTTTAGAGTTGAGGGTTATAGGGTTCAAGAGATTTGGTATATGAGAGAGTTTACCATTACTATAGAGCTATTAGAGAGAATATACAGTACTCTACATGAGGTGAGGACTCAACTTGATACTTTGAGGGTAGCATTTGAGGAGGCTAGAGAGTGGCTTGAGGCGGAGATATTATAGTATCCTTAGAGTTTTCCTCCTATTGATGGGAGAACTTAGACCTTGCATGTGATGGAGGATGATGGGGTAGGAGCTCACATAGAGTCCAATTTATCGTAACTCTACTTGGCCCTCAATAAGAGAGAGAGAGAGCTACATTGACTAGAGCTACTCACACTTCTGCTCCTTCTTCTTTAGCTACAATGTAGACTATCGCCACATAACATCACCTTCTTTTGTAGGAGTGCATCATGCTGGAGAAGCTAGAGCTCCATGGATAGAGCATCATCTTTGCTTGTAGAGCCAATAGTTCCGATCAGACTTGGTTGACTCTCACCGTGTGGCTAAGAAAGGAGCTTTATTTGTGTGTTGGGGAAGATATTGTATCTTGGAGACCTTGCACAAGGGAAGATATAGTATGGGCTTCAAGTTTTATTGGTATTTCCCATGAGTTTTTGGGTCTTCAAGAGGAGAGGAGTGCTTCTTTGAGTGATGAGGTACAAAGACTCACTTAGTTGAGAGAGATTGTGAGGTTATCTAGAGTATTTATCTCACATATTGTTTTCCACATTGATTTGAGGAGGAGTATTCTAGTATTAAATGTGAGTTGTATAGAAGATATGAGAGTTCCTAGTAGACCTCATTTCTTGGATTGGTGTGTGAAGTCATTAGGAGGGCATTCCTACTAAGTGAGTAGTACTTTAAGTTATATCCCATAGCCGGGCACAAGAGAGTTTATGGAATATTGTATCACACACTTTGAGGTGATCATATGGACATGTTATCCAAAGTGTGAGGTGGAGATCCTATTGCATTCTATGTGGGAGCATGGTCACTTACCTATTGGAGTACACTTGGGAGCATATTTGATAGCATGCCTTTTTGAGAATGATGGATACTTTACTGAGTATAGAGGTTTTGCGCTTAGACCCTGTAGTACATTTACGTAATTGTGTTTATCCATCCAAGATATATTATTCATGAATAATGATTCTCTAACTTATTGTAAGAACCATCCTCATGAAGCTATACATCCTGCTAGGTTTAGATCCTATTGTTATGCTTTGTACTTCATATATATCATTATTTCAGCTTCTTGTAGCGCTTCTAGATAGAGTAAGAGTCTCCACTCTTTCATGTATACATTTCCTAGAGGAAGAGTGGACCATTGGCAGATTGAGGGATTATAGTTCTACCTTTATGATCTTTTAGGGCAAGCATTCTGTGAGCTTGAGATGCATGAGGAAAAGAGGAGATGGATGTGGTACTATAGTCCTTTTTTATTAAGCCTATCTTATATATGTGCTTACATGAGGTCTTAGACCAACATGTACATAGAGTTCCATGGATTGTATACCTATTGCTCAAAACCTCCTCACATTGGAAGTTTAGGCCTAGCTTATAGTCTGGACATCCATATTTATGTATTGAACAGTTTAGTTACTATATTGCACCACTTGGATGTTTTAATTTTGTGTTGGTTTTGATGACTCCTTTAATATTTTGTACTTTATTGGTCCTTAAGGGATTATATCCTCATATGAGGTCTCAAATCTCCATGGACTATAAACCTAGTGCCTCAAGCTTGAGTCACATTGGTAGTTTAGGCCTGGCTTATGGTCTGTGAGTTGGCCTATCTCTCACTTAGGATGAACCTTTGATGACTATTAGAGTAGTGCACCATCGTTTAAGAAGGAAAAGAACCAACAATCCATCACACTCTTCCAAGGCTAGAACTCCAAGGCATCTCCAAAATTGTCTCTCACTCAAGATGAAACTATGATAGCTATTAGAGTAGTACAACATGGACTAAGAAGACAATGAACCAACACTCCATCACATTCTTCCAAGGCTAGAACTCCAAGTCATCTCCAAAACTCAAGCCATTGCTCACTAGAGAACTCAATTGAGAGAGAGATAAGTGCAAATGAAAGGATGATGAGTACCTAGTTTATAAACTTGTGAAATTACATACCAAAGTTACTAATTACCATATTAACTCAAGTTACTAAAAAAAATTCATATAAAGTCTAAAGGAATACCAAACTCATGAGAATAATCTCCTATGCATGTGGCCGTATCTTGAGACAACTACTAAGTCAAGGGTTCTTGGACATGACTAATTTTAGCTAATTATGGCTAATATTGAAGCTTGATTTAACTTTGTATAAATAATATATCTCAACTACTTACAATACAAAACTAAATATCAAAATAGAGCATACATGTGCCAATGTATGTGACATTTACCCCCAAAATAATATTTTACTTTGTCTTTGGAGTGAAGTTCTCTCTACCTTTTATGATATAACCTTAACTTGTCATGGTTAATTTTATCAAAATGTCTTCCTTCCAACTCCTTGAGATCATAGATGTAATTGCTCCACACTTTCTCCATTGTGAAAGGGCTAAAGTCCCTAGGAAAGAACTTCTTTTGTACTCTCTTGAATCAAATGGAATTAAATAACATTATCCAATCATCTTCCTTGAAGAGCTCTTCTTGCCTTGCCTTACCTTGCCTTGCCTCTTTTTATATCTCTCCTTTTTTTCCTTTGGGCTTGTGCCACTCAAACCATAGTAACTTCTCTTACCTCCTCCAATTCCATGAGTTGATATTTCCTTGACTTCTCTACATCACCTCCTTGTGTATTCTTCAATTTCTTAAGAATGCTTTGAAAGGTAGTAAGATCAAAGGGAATAAATAAAGTTGACTCAATACCATATACCAATGGAAATGGAGAATACCCAATAGATATCATAACTATTGTATACTTCCATAAAGTCACATGAATTTTAATGTCGCAATGATGTTTAGCCCCCTCTATTTTTGCATCTTTGGCCAACATCATGCACAAGGTCTGATTTGTTCTCTCTGCCAAGCCATTAGAGTTTGGTATATAGTATGTAGTCACTTTATATGTGATAGAGAAATGTTTCTTGTAAAATTTCCTATTTTGTTAGAAACCAACTCCAAAGTGCAACCAAACCTAATGATTATGCATCCATAAAGAAACCTACCAACTTCATTTTCATTCTTATCTCTCAATAATCTAGCCTCAACCCATTGTCATATTTTGCCTTTCTCTCTTTGGGAACATATAAGGTGTGTAGCTATGGAGCTTATGGATCAGATGTCATGCATAGACTTGTCACTACTAATCTGAGCGCATGTGCTACCCAACCATAAGAACCCTCCACTCTTGTTTCTCAAATTCCTTCTACCAGGCAAGGAAGTAGTGTGCAACCTAACTTGTCATCATAACATGTACTCCTGGTCTATAAGTCATCATTTCTAACATTACCAAGGGAGGAAGACACAACACATCTAGAGGAAAGAACCTAAACGCAATGCCCATACACCAATCCAAGCCAACTACGCATACAAATAAGCATGTAAGCACAAAGAGGATCCAATCACAAGAATTTGATGACAACTCTTTGTGCTTTTTGTCAAAAAAGAGCTTAAGAGCCTTCTTGCTCTAGTATCAAGCTAAAATTAACTTGTAATCCAAGCCTACTCTAATTTTTTCTTCAGATTTCAACCAACTTCTAATCCAAGAGGGGAACTTCTATATCTTTTTGATGGGGGAAAAGTCTATAAAACTCATATGGACATAACCTTTTATGTGTGACTTGGGTTTGAATATTCTAGGATATAATGGAAAGCCTATGAGATAAGATTTCCAATGATATGAAGTAATCCATAATTTGGTCATGAAATCTCCCCTTGACAAGCTTTCAAACATGGCTAGTTTCTTGTAATTTTCACCTAATTTTGAAATCCCTAATTTTGAATTTTCTCCTAGTTCATGGCAGTTTTTCCCTAGATTTCTAAATCAAAGATACACTTGATCCTCACAAATACACTCTAGAAATCTAAAATCCTCAATCAAAATCACAAAATAAGAGAATTTCCAATCATTCATGATTCAAGATATAATTGCTCTACCGAGCTTATGACAATATTTTATTAGAACTTGATGCATCAACTCTCACTTTCCATGGACCTAGAGCCAACCAAATTTCCTACAATAGCTGATTGTGCACTTGTTCAACTCTCTACAAAGTTTGATGGCTTAATACAACCCCAATCCCTAGATATGGGTCAACTCTTGAGCTGGGCTAACTTGTGAGCTCTATAGACCCAAGTATACTTGATCCAAGATCCTACATTCTCCCTTTGAGGATTTTACATGAACCCTTTGCACAAAGGTGCAAAACCTAACCACCAAAAACATTGGAAAATTTCATAAGGTGACTTGAACCACAACTTGGGGAGTGACCCAAACTCCAAATTGGATTATTAGCTCTTCTCCAACACCTTACATCCCAAAAGTACCAACTTCAGTCAACCAGATCTGAGTTAAGATTGACCTGAAAATGGAATTTCTTGTACTTAGTACTATAAGTACTTTGTCTTCTCTCCAACTCCGTGAACAAATCATGAAAGTATCTCACTAAGCTCTCCAAATTGCCTATTTTGTGCTCCTAGGTATGAATTCTACTCCCCTTGATTCAATTGATCATATCCCTCATAGAATCTGCTCAAATCATCTAATTTTTGCCTGCAGATTTTAGCTTGTTAGCTTTTCTCTCCAATTATCATCTTTTCTTCTCCAATCCTCCCCTCCTCCTCCTCCCACCTACTTTGATGGTCAAAAAACTCTCAAATTTCCCCTTTGGACCCTATCTCTTACAAGTTTATCATTTAGTCTCTTCACTTTTTGACAAATGGACCCCACAAATCCACATTGAAGCTCATGAGTGAAATTGAATTCTTCTCCATATATAAGAACCCATAAATTGTTAGATCCTACACTTACTTATAAATAAGTATTGGAAGGACGACATGATCTGGGTTTCCGATCATTGATTCCATGAATGACACCCGAAAATATATCACCATCCAATCTTGTAAGCCGTCACGGTGTAGAATCTAAAGGCTGATGAGAAAAGGATTTGGGAGTGGCAGATTTGGAGCATGGGATATCTCCTATTCAATTTCTCTCTACAATACCCGGTCTCCACGCTCTACTACAACTCTCACTCTCAACACCCTCCTCTCGCTCAAGATGCCTCCAACTTAAACACACACCCCTTTGATTCAACTCTCCATCATGTATATACATCAGAGCCCTTGAAAAGGATTAGATTGTAAGCCACATGGCCAATCACATGGATTAAGTCATTACCTAGAAAGGTAGCACTCTTTGTAGGAGACTATCAAGATGCAATTGAGCGGCGAGTGATACAATAGCTCATTATGATGCAATCTTAGGTATTCCATGAATAGAACACTACAACCCCATGGTTGATTGGAGGAAGAAAGGAGTGAGAACTTGCCAATGGAAGATCATTGAGGTTAAAGAGAGAAAACACAAGCAAGAATTACCTCTCTATGTCATAAGATCAACAATTATATGTAAGAAAAATTGATGTTTAATAAGAGAAGTCCAAAGTGCACAACTCAATGGACAAGTTCTTGAGAAATTGAAAGATGTGGCCAATGAGTGTCAAAATATCTTCTCGGATTATCTACCCTTGAGATTACCACCAACAAGGAGAGTAGATCATAAAATCAAGATAATTCTTAGGAAAACACCTCCTTGTAAGCCCCCATATTATCTCTCACCTCATGAGTTGAAGGAGTATAAGGCTCAAATCGAGGATATGTTGCATAAAGGGTTTATCCAACCTAGTATATCACCATATGGGGCTCTTGTCTTATTTGTGAAGAAAAAAGATGATATAATGTGCATGTGCATTGACTACTAGGGCCTAAATCAACAAATAGTGAAGCACAACTACCCCTTACCCCGCATGGATGACTTGTTTGATCAACTCAATGGGGTAAAACACTTCACCAAACTTGACCTATAGAGTGGTTGCAACCAAGTTTGGATTGAGGAGGAAGATGTCCAAAAAATTGCCTTTCAAATAAGGTATGGTCACTTTGAGTATCTGTAATACCATTTGGCCGTACCAATGCACCGGTCACTTTCATGAGTTTGATGAATGACATATTTTTTCCACACTTAGATAAATTTGTTATTATTTTCCTAGATTGCATCCTTGTCTACAACAGAATAATGAGAGAACACAAGCAACATCTATGAGAAGTCTTCTAGATTGAATGATAAAATCAATTGTATGCCAAAATCTCAAAGTGCAAGTTTGGTAAGTCTAAAGTGGACTACTTAGGGCATAGAGTAAGTGTAGAAGATATCTAAGTGTTAATAGATAAAATAGAAGTCATTAAAAACTAGAACGCTCCAAAATATTAAACTCAACTCAAGAGTTTCTTGGGATTGATAGGGTTCTATCATCTATTTTTCAATGACTTCTCCAAGGTTTCATAGCCTCTAATGACACTACTTAGAAAGAGAAAGAAGTGGATGAGGAGAACTGCACAAGAATTTGCTTTCAAAAATTAAAAGATGCATTACTACATACACCAATCTTGAAATGATATGACCCAAAATGTCCAATCAACTACAAATGCCTCAAGTGTAGCAATAGGAGCAATCCCACAACAAGAGTGGCATGACGGATTGCACCCAATTACATATTTCTCTCAAAATTTATTATCGATAGAATGCAACTATCACACCATCAAACAAGAAGAGTTAGCCATTGTCCTTGCAACCAAACATTGGAAGCACTATCTTGGCAAGAAGGCATTTGTAGTGGAAATAGACCACAAACCTCTCGTCTACCTCAAGACACAAAAAGATATATCTTGTCGATAGATTTGGTAGGTAGAGTGGAGACAGAGGTTCAACATGACAATCACATATGTAGAAGGCAAGACATAACTTATAGATGCATTTACCCAAATGCCTATGGCCAACAATCTGGTGGTAAAGGTCAATTTGAACCCTAAATTTTGGCCAAGGATTCTTGTTGCTACAAATATTGACCCATAGATTGTAGGAGCTTGATCATCCAAAGTCATCACCAATACATAGGGTGCACTTTTTATGATGTTAGGTTATGGATACTAGATAATATGGACAAAAGAACCATATCCTAGAAGAATGTCTTGATTCCACCATTGCAGATCATGTTGAAGTAGACAAGATCTTGGATGCAACCAAACACCATTATTATTGGCCCAAGATGAGCAACAATGTGATGGAGTATGTCTACTCTATCAACAAAATAAGGCTTCTAATCAACCTTCCATAGGACTCCTACAACCCCTTCCTACTCCTACACAACATCGGGAAAAAGTTAGCATGGATTTGGTTTGTGAATTGCTTAAGACCACCTCAAGCTTTGACTCCATCATAATCTTTGTTGACCAACCCAGCAAAATTTTTCATGTGCATCCTACTACCAAGGATGTGACAGCTCCACAATTAGCTCAATTGTATTTAGATGCAATCTTTTCTTCCCATGGTTTGTCTCAAGTGCTCATCATTGATAAAGGTACTCAATTTACCAATTTTTTTGGAGAAAACTCTTTGGTTTCTTCTAAACCAAATTGGCCATATACACGGCTTACCATCCATAGACTGATGGACAAATAGAGCAAGCTAATTTCACTATTGAATATATGCTCCAAAGCTCACCCTAGAAGAGCAAGAACAATGAGACACCTTACTCCCGATGGTGGAATTTGCATACAAAAATTCAATGAATGCATCCACACATGCCACACCATTCTTCTTCATGTATGGAGAGCATCCTTTCACACATTTGAGTTTGATGAAGATCTACTTTGTGGATACCAAGGTGGATGTTGTCAATGCTTTTGCTCTCAAAATCCAACAAGGAGTAGAGAACTCCAAACATAATACAAATCATCTAAAATTGACAAAAATAGTATGCAGATGCACATCATTAGTACATGTAGTTCAATGTTGGGAATGAAGTCTGGCTATCAACAACGAACCTCATTTTAGTTGGCCCTTGCAAGCTTAGACTTTGTTTTGTTGGGCCTTTCCCCATCCTTCATCAAATCAACGCAATGTTCTATCATCTTGCTACCATCACACAAGAAGATCCATCCAATATTCCATGTTTCCTTACTATGCAAATATGCATCCTGACTGCCTCACTTCTCTTCCATACAAGAATTTGACCTTGTCCAAACCCTCATTGATGACATGGAGGAATATGAAGTCAAACACATTCTTTAGAAATTCATCTATGGTACTTGCCATCTAAGTGTGGAATATCTGGTACATTGGAAAGGGTACACACTATATGAGGCAACATGGGAGCCAATAGCCAATTTGATCAATGCAACTCTGTTAGTGAAATCTTTTGAACAACAACTTTGCAACAAGGATGTTGCATCTTAAAAGGAAGAGGTATGTAATACCAATAGCTAATCATATTATCTAGAAATGAAAATTGACTTGGTAACACTTGGAAGAATGTTAGGGTATGATGGGCTAGGTAAATCAAATAGATGTGTCACCAAAAAAGTACTTCTACTCATAGTGCATGAGCCAAAAATAGCCTAAAAACTTTAGAGCTAATTTTGGAGGCCTCAAAAATGTACAGATTCCCCTTTGGTAAGAGGAGGCTGGCCTTTCCTCCCCCTATCTTTCTTGTCAAGAGCTTTCTAATGGTACTTCACCCATGCAATTTTGAGATTCCTACAAGAAGGTTCTCTAGAGATTCCCTCCAATCAAGATTATTTGACCAACCAGATAAGATCAAACCCACATGTCATCTATGCATGCAACTAATCTAAGGGTAGATTCCACTGACATGTCACCCATCCATATATCTGATCCAAGGGATCCTAATCCTGATCCTGTATCCTGATCCTTTGAGTGGATCCTCTTAATTATATAATAAAGTCAATGTGCTCCTTTGGGGCATTGGAGTATTGAGTGTGAAGCTTTGTGTTTCTTCTCCTATGTTTCTCTTAAGGTTTCCTATCTTTGAATGATTACAAGTAGTAAACAATGACACAAATGGGTTGACTAGAAACTTATTTACCGGTTAGTAAGATCAAACCAAAGCATGTTGGTGTGGTGAGTAGGGTGAGAAGATGGTGTGAGATTGGCATACATTTACCTTTTTTATATCTTCATTGAGGCTCTAGTTGTCTCTCTCAATAAAGACAAGTGGAGATACTGGAACAAGTCAACAAGATATCCATGATGATGTCTTAATGTGAATTATCTTTGCATTGGTGTTATGGGTAGCATAGTTGGTGCCAAGAGAGAGAACATATCTTTTAGTGAGCCAAGTGGTTTAGGTTGGAGAGTAGACATCTTCTTTGAGTACAGGAGGATGGTAGAGTGCAAGTAGTACTCCTTTTATCTTAGAGACCACAATTGGTACAACATGTTCATGAGGAGCTAGGATATTTTGGAATAAAGTAAACCTATAGCTTACTTCAAAGTCATTATTGGTGGCATGGTATAGAGATCAATGTACAACCATTTGTTGCTAGATGTGTGATTTGTGACCAAGTCAGAGCACATTCAATGCTCCTACACCACAATTACATCCACTACCTATCACGAAGTTGGGTTATTGCTATAGTTTGTACTTTGTTAACATTTATCGGTGATTCTGCAATATCATTGGTATGTTTTGGTTATGGTGGAGCACTTCTCCAAGTTGATTGAGTTGATGATACTTCACAAAAAGTCTAGTGAAGGGATGGATTATTCATTTTTGGATTGAGTTCTTAGTCATTTTGGTGCACCAACTAAGGTTTTGACTAATCAATGTATATCAATCTTGGGAGAGTTTTAGGTCTTGTGTGACAAGGCCTTTATTGATCACCATACCCTCTAAAGATCACTTTGAGTCAAATGGTTTAGCAAAGAGAGTGGTTCAAATGGTGAAGGGATGATTGCATAAGTATGGTTTGTAGAGAGGCCACTTGGGGAATAAAGATCTCTAACTACTTTGGTTGGCCATTGACTATTGGTTTAGCAAGTAATCCTCTTTACCATCCTCCTCTCCCTATTTTCTACTCTATAGACAAGATCTAGATTATTAACTACAACCATTTATCATGATACTACTATAGTTTTGACTTGGATAAGCTAGATGTATGGGTGAATGCATGTTCTTAATGGGTAGAGATCTTCCAAAGAGTGATGCGGATGGCCTTTGAGAACTTAGCTATTTCTCAACATAAGGATATATTATGTTATGCTATTATTTGAGGAGGAGGTTATAGACTCCTAATCCATCAATTTCATCTGGGTGATTATGTATACCTATAGCAAATTGCACCAACAACACTTGATGTGACTACATCACTATCTTGAGAGTGCACAAGGTTTTGCCTTTTGGAGTCGTCATGTAGAAAGGATTGTGTGGTGTTGTTTGGAAAGATCATGTATGTAATTGTGTGCAATGCTACCTCCCAAACGTCGATGGTACTATGGATCCAAGCTTGGTAGTTGTAAGCGTAGGCTTGTGGTGTATGCTATGTGGCTCTTCTAGTAGAGATAGTGAGTGATAGTTGTTTGATAAGATAGCATATGGCATGCTTGACTCCTCCCTTCACAATGGTTCCTTAAGAACAATAGTTATATCCTTGATGTACTTGATCCATAGCTAATTCACTCTTTATGATATATAGATTATAGGTAGGCAACTTACAATGGGGCCTAATAACATCCAACCTCATGATCTTTGCCTACCAAAGAGCATATCACATACTTAGGGTAGATGGCTATTAGGGGTTAGAGGGACCTAACCATCAACTAGGAGGGAGATTATGGCACTTTAGAATTCATGTGTGACTTTCTATATGAATTTTGTATGATGTTACCAACAATGTATGTTATGTAGCAATGTATGTCACAACACAACAACTATCACAACATCTGCAATGTCTAAGCTAGTTTGCTTGGATGTTAGAATGTTAGTCTTGATAGTCACAACTATATCAATAGGTATTAACAGACTACTTAAAGGTGGCTAAATTTCATGTTTGAGCTATTAATCACACCATTAGAGCTACCATTTGCACCATTAGGTGGACCATCAAGTGGGCCATTAAAGTTGGAGTTCCAAGTCATGCTATACCACTGAAGTGCAGCTCCAAAGAGCTCATTTCTTTGATGTCAGCCTTCAAGATCCTTGTTGTGGTAGATAGAGTCCAACAAGCATCACTTGGAGTCTTTTAGCTAGAATGGGTGTGGGTTAATAGTGTATCAAAGTTGTTGTTGTTGGTAGTATATTAAGTTGAGTGTTGAGTTCTTTTATCCAAGTTGAGTTTTTGACCCAACTTACTATTGTGCCACTTAAGAGTTCATGTTTGATTTTCTATATGAGTTGTGCTTCTATATTGTATGATATTAACAATTATGTATGTTATATAACAATGTTTATATGTATGATAGTGTTGAATCTTGAACATACAACCCTTGTATGTTCAAGATTGTGTTGAATCTAACATGTTGTTAGTCTCAAATGTCAATATTTTTTGCAATTTTTTGCATGAGGGGGGTTGCAAAGGTGGTTGCAAGAGGTTTGTAGGTTTAAGATTATGCTAAATCTATGTGTCATTAGTCCAAAATGTTAGCCAAGTTTAATGAGGTTATAAGAAGATAATGAGCATCAAGGGAGGTTGCAATGGATTTGCAATTAAAACCTCAATCATACACTTATACTATTTTTCCTTACAAGATGAAATAGGTTGATAATTCCACTATAGAAACCTGAATCCTAAAAATCTAAAACTTGAAATAACAAACTTAACATCAACTCTCCTTGAATTTAAGAATGGTTGGGTTGCTTTTGATAGCAACCCTTCATTTTATCTCATACATGTTGAAGTTAAAGAATAGTCCTTACTTTTGATAGCTACACTCCTCTTGATCTTGATGATTTGAACTTGAAAATTAGGAATTAAGACATTGGGGTTGCTTTTGAAAGCCATTCTTCATCTAATCTCTCACAAACATTCTAAATTTGGATCACACTTTTGACTACTACACTCTTCTTAGAATCAACAAATTTGAACTTGCAAACTCAAGACATTCTAGCTTTAAACTACTTAAACTTGGTCTTTGAAGAACTATAACTAACACTTGCAAATATATAGACCAACATACACAACCATCATTCATTCATATCATAGAGTGCATTGGAGAAAATTAAAAATATTTATTCACTATCATACACCAATCCATTGGCTTCACAATGCAATTTGAAGCATTCTTCTATGATGGCTCCTTGTAAGAATTCTTCTTATGCTCTTGATGAATTGCCAATTGTTCAATGTTTATCTCTTCTAAGAATTTACCATCCTCCTCAATCCATAAAAGTACCATTTTATCAAGAAATTATGCAATATAATACATACACTTATCCATTTCAAAACATATGCATTTCTAGAAATATTCTTCAATTGGGATCTGATTTCCTATAATGAGCACCATATTAACCACTATCAAATAATTGCATTGTCCATTATGGTTCAAGTCACTCCAACACTCATGTTGATTGCTTCAACAAGCATGACATGACATGTCATGGCATTTCAAAAGCACAATAACACCTCAAGTAATTAGCACTTCCTAGAAATATAGCTCAATAAATTCCCAAGAAACTCCAAAACTTATGCATAATAATCACAATAAGAACAAAAAGAAGAGTGACACAAGCTTATGCACAATAGTCATAATAGGAATACAAGGAACAGTAACACATACACAAATAAACACTAATACATTTTGAAAACACTTAACCTTATAAAATGCATGATACTTCTTCTATCATTGTAGATAACTTTGCCATTGATGGAATATGATCCCTTATGGCTAATAATTCTCTTCATGAAAAGTGGATCTCTATGTCCCATTGACTAGTCCTACACACCCTCAAACCCCTTCTTTTCAAACATGGCAGAAATCCTAGCACTTGCCTCTTGGTCTGGCCATTGCACCTCTTTGTGATAGACTCTAATATTACTTGCATCATTTTGTCAATATAAGTTATTGTAGATCCTGCACTAACACCCCAAAATATTCAAACCCTCAATGCACTAGCTCCATTCCAATGATGTCCAAATCAGTCAAGAGATATAGCAAGTTGTATCCAAATAGGCTTGATATCTCTCTTTTTCTTCTACTCAAATATGGGATGTTCCTTAAGGATTTTCACTAACGCCAAAAATGAAACCCTATACATGTAGGTCAGATGTTTGAATGAAGCAAGGTCAAGTTCTCTAAAATAATTTTCTACAAAATTGATACTATGGAGAGTTTGAATGCATTGTTTGAGATACCTATCCATGTATACACTCTCCCTTCACATGCAAAGGAACTCTCCTGTGTCCTTATCTTTGCTCATCTCATCTAAGTCATCCCACAAATGCCACTCCAAATCAATATCCCATGGTTCAATTCCAAGCTAAAATTCATTATCATCAAGGTTACCTTTAGCCACTAAAATATGACTTCTTTCATGTATGTATTTTTAATGCACTTTTTGAGAAGTATTTAAGGACTGATATCTTATTTAAAGGCATCTTGACAACAACCTTGTGCTCTTTCTATGATATTCAAAACCACCGGTATTCTCTATTGTGCTCAAAGTTAACTGAAATTTTTTTTCCTTATTGCCTCGTAGCATCCTATTCCACTCTCCTTTGAAAGCTTCACAAAGTAATCACAAGAATTTCTACCTAACATGTGTTCACACCATTCAAATTGAAATTGTATTTTTATAGATATGCATAAACCACTAAACCACATAAAAAAATTTAAGGGTAAATTTTTTCCAACTGTAATAATTTATAGATATGGACCTCTATTCTAAAATTCCCAAGTACCCCATACCCATAAAATTTTTACCAATAGACTACAAATTCAAACACCCATTATCACTTGCATACTAATATTAATACAGCTTAATCAAGGATAATAATAAGAATAATATTTTTAATATTATTAAGAATTATCTGAAAAGTGAATTGGAATTGAATGAAGGTTTAAGTATACTAGAAGGAAATTAAATTGTAAAAAATTCTATATAAAATTCAAAAAAAAAATTAATAGAAATTCATGTTATGTGTAAGAAAGCATATAAAACTATTGAATTAAATAAATAAATAAACATATGTTTTAACTGAAAATTTAATTCATTTTTCTAAAATATTTTTTTAAAACTTACCAATATGTATTATCCTATTCATAACAATACCAAAACTATTAGAATTCAACCTATGGGCCCTTCTATTAACTTTACTTGAATCTAGTTAGTATGAATAGTGAGAGATATATAATCTCTATCACAAACCAGCCAATGAGACCTCTTCTACAAATTTCAATGGGATCTAGTTAGTATCTATAACAAGAGATGTATGATATATCGATAACAAAGCAATCGAGGAGCCCTTGTAGAAAATTTAGTGGAATCTGGTTAGCATCTAGAACGGTATATGTATAATGTCTATACAAACTAACCGACGAGCTCTACTATAAACTCTACTGGAATCTAGTTAGTATCTATAACGAGAGATGTATGATGTCCATTACAAACCAACCGATGAGCTCTTGTGTAATATTAATGGGACCTTGTTAGTATCTATAAGGAGAGATGTATAAGATCTATTACAAACCAACCGACGAGCTCTTCACTAAACTTTAATGGGATAAGAGGAAAGGACAATTTTTTTAAAACACAAAGGTCCAATAGTACATGGATGAGACAAAAGAGGTCAAATGGAACTAAACCCCAATAGTATTTGTATGAGAAATCTACATTACCACACTTCAAATTACCACACTTAAAAGTTATGAGGACAGAAGCAGCTCGAAGACAGGGGATCCAGAACTCATTATATACTTAAGATATATGTGTTATGCAAGTAGTATTTGCACGATTGCACCTAAGATGTCTATCCTATGCAAGTAGTGAAATCTATAAACTAGTTAATATCTATTAGAGGGTTTTAGAATAAATTTACAAAATTGAATATGATTTCTAAACTGTATTTATGAAGTGTTTGAAAAATCTTAAAACAAAAAGGTCCCATCGTACAAGGATGAGACAAAAGAGGTAAAATGGAACTAAACCCCAATAGTATTTGTGTGAGAAATCTACATCACCGCACTTAAGATAATGGTATTATGAAGAAAGAAACCGTTTGAAGTCCAGAGGATCCAGAACTCATTAAATGCAAATGAAATGTAGATGAATGTATACTTAAGATATATGTGTTATGCAAATAGTATTTGCACAATTGGGGGATCCAGAACTCATTAAATGCAAATCAAATGTAGATGAATGTATTCTTCAAATATATGTATTATGCAAGTAGTATTTGCACGATTGCACCTAAGATGTCTATGCTATGCAAGGAGTGAAATCTATAAACTAGTTAATATCTATTAGGGGTTTCAAAAATAAATTTATAAAATTTGGTATGATCTCTAAATTGTATTTATAAAGTGTGTGAAAAATCTGTATAGGGCCCCTTGAAAAGTGCATTTGGGTAGATTCTGGAGATCCATCCAAGTTCCTTATTTTTAACATCCACCCAAGTTCCTTATTTTTAACAAGTTTGTTAAAACTCCGTAATAGATGATTCGTAGGAAATAAGGAATATGTCATTTGCACAATAACCCCGTAAAGCATTAATTAACATTAAGTGTATTCGGAGTTAATAATAGATAATCTGATTTAAATTTTGCTTAAATGGTTCAAGAGTGAATCCAAGGAAACTTTCAAGAAGGTGTTGGGAGGTGCCGGAAGGACCCCAAGGGTGCCAGACCTTTCATTTCAGAGAGGAAGGCACTGGTTGACACAAGTTTGCATTCATTGGTGCTGTTTGGCGTTGATTTTTCAAATATATTCCTGCAAGTCTTGTGGTAGTCCAAATTTTCATCCACATCACCTATTTGGTCTAACATTTATTTAATTATAGTACACCTAAACATCCATTGGGTGAGAATCTGATTTTTAGAAATGAACATAAGTTACACTAATTTTTCCTGTAGGGGAAATTACGTTGGGTTCAGTTATTAGCTCATTGATGAGTTACAATGTTCACTAAAACATATTATGAAGTGTGTTATTTATCCCATAAACATCAAGTAGAACTATCTTTGAAACTTCCTATTGTCCATTGTTCTACAAATAGCATTGGTTGGTGCAATTCATAGGTGATGCTTCTTTGGATGTTCCCCTTGTTTATAAATCACACAACTTGCATAGCTCAGATATTAGGTGCGGTAGACAGATTCCTCTTACCCCTTTGTGGGCTTGAGGAGGTCTTCCCATCCTTCTCGCTTTCAAGATCGGCTATGTTTTCTCTATGTTAATATCTATCACGAGCAATGTATTAGGG
This sequence comes from Lunularia cruciata, assembly GCA_948567375.1. Classification (NCBI taxonomy): domain Eukaryota; kingdom Viridiplantae; phylum Streptophyta; class Marchantiopsida; order Lunulariales; family Lunulariaceae; genus Lunularia; species Lunularia cruciata. The sequence continues at coordinate 61,394,796 of OX419759.1, read as the reverse complement.
GGTTTCAGAAATAGTTATACGAAGTTTCATAACTTTTCATATACATAGTTATGAAGTGTTGACTAAATGGGTACGGTGTGTGACTAGGAGGTAGAAAAGGTATCGTTACGGAGTTTGGGCCAAGTTCCTTATTATTAGCACACTCCATATGAGGTGGTTTGTAGAAAATAAGGAATAAATAATTTTCCGTTATCACTCTGTAGCGCATTGATAACGTATTAAGGTTAATAAAGTTTATCGTTTAGAGTTAGAGTGAAAGTGGCGGCCACCAAAGGGAGCATCCATGATGTTAGAGAACACCCATGGTAATCAAAAGTTGACAAATTTATGCACTAGACGACCGAGGTCACCAAAGGGAGTACCCATGATGTTCGAGAATACCAATGGTAATCAAAAGTTGACAAATTTATGCACTAGACGAGCGGGAACACAATTTATATGGGATTTAATATGTTAATTTAGGATTAAATGGGATTTTTCTTGTCGCTGCTCATTGTTGCTCGTCGCTGCTTGTCGTTGCTTGTTGTTGCTCGTCGCTGCCCGTAGCCACTCAATAGCGCTCGAAGCTCAAAGCTTGTTGGTGCCCATACATGCTCGTTGCCGCTGGTTGACGCTGGTAGACGCTCATTGCCGCGGGTGGTTGCTTGATAGTGCAAGTTGATTTTGCATCCAAATGTGAGCCTACATTGTAATTAGGTTTTTGCAAAATTTTTGTTGCCCTTTTGGAGTAAAATTCCTTGATCTCCAATTAATTTCTTGGTTGGCGTAAGATGATGCAAATCATTTTCCATAACTCGTGCTATCTCCCTCACCACACTAATATATATAGCTATGAACCAACACACCAATGCAAAACTACAAAACCCAGCGGTTTAGTTTATTGACAAGAGCAATTGCACAACATTCGCATTTGCAGATGGTGAATTTGAATTTGAATAGTTGAGAGCAGCATTTTGGATCCGCCAAAAAATTTCATAAGTCCAACTCTACGAATCACCCACCAGAAAAATGTGGTAACTCTCTCAAGAAGCCACATCATCTCTTTTGACAGTCATTTATTTCACTATGGAACTCCTGAACATCCGTAGTATAACATCTGATTTTTATAAATGAATACAAATTGCATGTGATAGACTGTATAACAATTTATGAAGCGTTCATTTATTAGCACCTCATCTCCCTACAGAGTTCACTAAAAATAGTTAGGAAGTTTGTTATTAATCCCATCTCTTTTGACAGTCATTTATTTCACTATGGAACTCCTGAACATCCGTAGTATAACATCTGATTTTTATAAATGAATACAAATTGCATGTGATAGACTGTATAACAATTTATGAAGCGTTCATTTATTAGCACCTCATCTCCCTACAGAGTTCACTAAAAATAGTTAGGAAGTTTGTTATTAATCCCCGTAGATATCCGTCAAACCTATATCTGAAACCCCTATTGTATCTAAAACAAACCTGACGAGGAACCTTTCTATAAAATTTAATAGAATGTAGCTAATGTTAGGAGAAACAACGTGTGATAACAAAAAAGATAGGAAAACACTATCAAGCCGTACATGGAAGAGATATTGGGGTAAAATAGGGCTGAGCCCCAATACTAGTGTCTTTATCGAGAGATGTATTCTGTCTAACGGAAGACCTACGGATCATTGCTTCCGGGGAATTGAACAACGCCCTGCTCTCCACCCCACCATCTCCTACTATGTTCCCTCGATAGGTGGCCATCTTGAGTATCCGACAAATCGGATACTTGTAACAACGCGTGTTAACAAGTTCTTCAACCTGAACCATGAGATCTATGTATAAAGAAATACATTTTATAAGACAGTATTTTCTGTTTATGTTCAGTTACAAGTATGGACAACGTGTTTAAAATTAAGTTTGTATCTTAAAGAATGGCTCGATGTAGAGTATGGTCTTATGTCTTCTTTCGACATATACCTAAGCACAGATAGAACTAAGTTCCTATGCCGTAATAGTCAACCCTAGTGAGACGTACTAGAATAAGTCAAAAATTTGTTAATCATACGTGACACTGTTTTCTGCAAAATTTATTAACTCTAGCGATTCGTTAAACAAGCAGAACAACTCTGACAAGCCGTTTGCTTTCTTTTGTATGATAAGATACTTTTCATAAAAGTCGCAATTTTAACAGAGAGTGAATAGGCCTTAAACCATATATCATTCTGACATTCGCTAATACAAAAAAGATATTTTCATATGTTCTGCACCATATCAAAACTTACAAAAGGAATGATTGCATCAGCTTAACTTCTGTTCTTCTTCTTGTGCAGCAATAATCATGTCGACCATGCATATTATTTGGATCTATCCTAACTAGGCTACGAAAGACTTTTACATCTCACGCCTGATTTATGTGTAATGATAAGAATGTTAGCTAGGTTTCGTCCGAGTTTGACATCATGATCAGTGAAGTAGCCTTTACTTCAGGTTTCGTTGCTCCTTTTTTGCTTGGTAGTCTTTCTGGTAAGATACCTAGGTAGAATTTAAATGCAACGGACGACCAGTGAGGTATGTGCTCGTTCACTCTGCGTCACTAAAGAGATGCTCACATCAATATTTCAGCCGTCCTCTCTAAAGGTGTTGGCATATGACAGAAACTAGTGGGGATCGAGTCAGCTTCTTGTGCCCTTTTGGAGTATCCTCCCTTAACGATAACTACCGAATTGGCTGTACAAAATTTATGGTTGGTTTTGAGGGGCTGGTGGACTAAAAAGGCATATTGGATGGGTCTTTTGGTCGGTATTGATTACCTGTAACAAGTTGGATATTTGTGGAAAGATATTCGACCTCTTGAAGCAGTGAGGTCCCTGTTTGTACAACATTAGCAAAAGCTGGGAGTGGTATACAGTTATATATATGGATAACATTCGTCATGGGTCCTTTGGGATGGGTTAAAGGTACTTGAGTTATCCTTCAAAATTCTAGCAAATATCATCGGGAACAACGTTATTGCAACTCAAGGCCACAAAGAAGATTTGTCACATCCGGAACTGGGTCCAGATCTTAGAAAACCAGAGTACTTCTTTTGAACCTACCTTTTTGAACCAGAGTACTTCGAAATATTCGATTTGGTTTATGATGTACAACATCAAACTAGAGTACTTGAGTCCTTCTTTTGAGCCTACTTTTTGAAGTGTTCGACATCGTTTCCAAAACACAATATCTGTTCTGGAGTGAGCCTACTATCTGAATTATGCAACATCATTTCCACAACACCATGTGTGTTCTGGAGGAATAAAGGGGAATACCGCCAGACGGTGAAAGATGATGGGATATCTAGTAGGATCAAATACACCGTGGGAAATGTACAATGGGAAAATACTGATGTAGATAGGGTTTTTGTAAACCCAACCCACAAATGAGTGCTCCCTAACCTTGGTTAGAGTTTGCACCAAAGTTGACTTTGTCATATCTTACTGTCTAAAAACAGATTAAGGTATTGGTTTTGGCGATACTCAGCAGCAACCTGATTTTGGATTCCCTTAGCTGCAATCGGATTTGGTTATGGCAAAGCAGAAGGATGGCGTGTTACGGGTTTGCGGTCCGGGTGGTATTACAGGTAGGGCTACACACCTTACAGCCAAGGCAGGGACAGGGTACAACACGGGGGGTTGTCATTTTTCTGCTAATCACTAACACATCAAACCTCTAAAGAGGGACTTGCTATTCCATCATAGCTAATCTAAGACAAGTGCTAGTTTTGTAACACCCTAAGCCCGTCAAAGTGCAATCAACTCAAAAGCAGAGGAGTCTCTTGTAATGAAACTCTTGGCCTTATTTTTAACCCCATTGGGTCTACCTTTTGACTTTATCTGTTGTGGGTTTATCATGGCGGGCAACTTGCCCGTGGTAAGGCTTGCCAATTGAGCTCAAGCCACATTTTGTTGGGTGGGATACTAAACCGCATAATGGTGTTCCAATAGTAGTAGATCAATTTGAAATTTCTCTAAGTGGCCAATAGGGCCCCATTTCCCTTTGGCACTATTGACACGCCTGCATGATCCAAGTGCCAATGGTGATGAACTATTGCTAGAGGGATTGATGTACCGTTTGGCAAGGTCATGTGCACACGATAAGCCCATTGAGCTCTAAAGTGGCTTATGCACTCTTTTTCCAAATGTTGTCAAAGGAAGCAATTTTTGTTGCTGCTCCAACAACTTCAAAGTGTGCATAGTGACTTGGCCAACCAAATTTGCGAACAGTTGACTTTGCATCCAATGTGGAAACTTCCACTTCTTGCTTGTAATAGTTGAGTGAAATCCTACTACTTGATATGTGATTACATGGGCTTGTTGCTCCTTGACAGCATATAGATCCCCAATAGACACTTGCACACATCTTTTGAGCTCAGCATGTGCTCCTTCAACACATGATGTTGAGGTGTTCCCAATATGCAAACAATTACCAACCCATGCAATGACAAATTTTGCTTTGTGTGGTAGCTATGCACTTTCCAAGTGCTTTTTGATGGACAGTACATCATTGAAGGTGGTGCAAAGTTCATCTCACTTTGCATCAAAGTCTATAGCTGTGACTGCTTGGCAAATGCTTGATCAAGTTGTCATTATTTCCTTCATTTGATCCTCTATATTCAAAACTTGCTTGCAATTTGTAAGGACATTCTTCTGGATGTGGCAAAGGCAAAGTAGATGTTGAGCCTCATGGAAGACACACCCAATTGCATTTATCAAGGAATTATTTGCATCAATCACAATCACCATGGATTTGGTATTTGCATCAATCAATCACAATCACCATTTGATATGGATGCTCTCATCAGACTAAAATCCATACTAAAGAGCATACTAAAATCCATGCTCTTTTAACTCATATAGAAGGGCTTGTATGGCAGAACGACTGTCAAAGATTAGGCATCTGTGCTTGGCTTTGGCATTTTCCACCGTCTTGGCAATCACAAGTGCATTTGAAGTCTCCTCATGTAGCTCCATCAAAATTTGGCACGTGGAGATGCCTGCCACTGCCAATATGTTGACTGAATTCTCAGCCGCTTTAGTTAACTTTTGTGTACTCTGATGGCCTGACATTCATCAGACATTTTGTGATTGTGATGGTCGTCATTCAATGGTGAAACTCCATCTATTTTCCTTACTCTTGTGAGTGACAACTTTCCACAATCGGTCAATTTTCTGCATTGTAGGTACATGCTAACACTTGTCAGGTTCTTTGTTGTTGCGTTTCCTATATCTGCCACCGTGGTTGCAACATATTTTGACATGACCACGTGTAAGGTCTGAGTGTTAGATAGTTACGGCAAAACCAATGTTGTGAGCATGACTAGAGACATATGCAACTATACTATCCCAGTCCACAAAATTCATCATGGTGTCACGCAGGCAGGGTTCGCTTAGTTCTTTAAAATATGTAAGTGAGATGCAATCAAGTATTCTCGATATCCATTCCCACTTACATATCCATTATGTCTAAGAGTGCTCTAAGCAAAGAGGTATTGCCTCACAATATTTTAATAAAACACTTAAAAAAATTAATATATACACCAATACCACTAGAAGTGAGAAAAATACCGAAGGTAATAATACTATTAACAAGAGTCATGGGAATAGATTTAATATCCCATTATACAACTCTATTGGAAGGAGTTGGCTAACATCCCGAATTTTCATAATGTAAGACTTCATGACTTCTCGATGGGACAGTAATTGATCTATTATCCTCAAGTCCAACTTCCATTTCAAGTTGTTTACCAGTACTTTATATTTAAATAATTGATTGAGAAATATTTTATTGCTACAATTACCAATTTTTGAAACAATGAAATGCATCCAAGAATATGTTCTTATCTAAAAGAAGATCTAATTTATCTAGTATAATAATCTCTAAATATTAATTAACTATCTTTGACAAACTCTATGAAGAGAAGAATAACATATCTCGTTTATGGTTTATGGTTAAAATATATTTTACTAAAACATAATTTTTCTCTAGAATAATTTTATATTTTAATAGAATGATATTTGAGGATTTCATTTTATGCAACTATCGTGTTTGCACATTTACTGATATGTATGACCTTTTGTTATACCCTCATGATACTGGATTATGAATGCTTATAATAAATTCAAAACTTTCATAAAATTGAAATTTTCTTTAAATTTCAAATAATTAAATTATAAAATCCAGTTTAAAATTGGAAGACATTGTTTCGTCAGTACACGAGAGATGAGAGACCAGCGTTAAAACCCATAGTATACTGAATTGGAAACCTCTAGTGTGTCACGTAAGGCAACTTCACAAGATGAGATACAGCGAGGTTTAACGTTGTTTGATTCAGTCCTTACATCTCAACAACTAATGGTACTTGGCCCAGGAATGATTCTCACTAGATTTTTCATGTTGAAAAGTTAGATCGAGTGTCGGCTCGCATTTCGACCGGAGACGGAATGAGTTACACAACTATAACGTGTGAAATGGCTCAGGCCTCACGCTAAATATAAGGATCAATGTCAGTCTTCGACCAATGGTGATGTTGCTGTTGCAGTTAAAGTTGGGCCTTCCAGTTGATCATAGGTCCAATAGTGGAAGTTTTCTGTCTTTGTTTTTGGTTATTTGGGGCCGCCGGGCCTTGCGTTCTTCTTTCCTGTTACATTTCTTTGTGCCTTGTACTCCTACTTATATATTTACTTTTATACATATATTCGGAAGGGTCGGACACTCCATCTTCAAAATATCATCAAATGTGGGGTCTCACAACCTAAAAATGTACTGTGAAGCGATCGTTCTGGATTGATGTTCGACGTCGGAAAGTGCTGCAGAGATAAAGACTTATCACTTGAAGATGTCTACGACAGGAAACGGTGAAGGACGGGGCATAAGAAAGCGAGGGCAGACGAATTTAAGGAGTTGAACTTCACATGCTTTAGAAGAGTAGGAATTCCGTCTTAACGGGCAAAAGAAAAGGGGAGATTGCTTTCCTCGGCACACCTTGCCTGAATACTAAAAATAACTCAAAACAAATGCAAGTTGGAGAGACCAAAAGCTTTTAATCCTCATATGAAGATATTCCTTCAATGCAACAATTTGAGAGATGTAATCAGGGGACCGGCAGCAATCTTCTGGATCCTCTTCGAATCACGACCTCTTGGCTCATGGACTAGCAAGGTGCACTATCTAAGATTCTGGGCTGTCGGAAGCACGATCAGCAGACGTTGGAACGACTCTGATCCAGAGGAGGAGTGCACAACTGCACAGCAACGTTTTAAAATTACGAACTCGTCAACTGGTAAAAAGTCTTGCTCAAGACTTTTCAGCAGTTCAGTCAACTAATATTGAACAAGAAACGACTGTTAATCCACATGCAGTAAAGAAATTCTTAATATACGGTATGGCCATCGGAAAGGTGCACTCGGTCATAAATGAAATCGACATTGGAGATATATCTTGCACGGAGGTTAAGTTGGTTGGAAGTTAGTAACCACGCCTTTTATCGTCGGTCCCATTTTGGATCAAAAGTCTGCATGCGTGAAGAAGTGTCATAAAAGAATTGAAGAACACATTATATCAACTTTTGGAACTCTGTTCTCTCACGAGTCGGCTAGGTCAAGGTCTGGGGATAACCGCCGTGTGCTTCAAAAGACTCAACCTTAGAAAATGCAAACACATGATCTTTTGTCAAACTTGTCAAACAGTGTCGTTGGATGCAAACGTTGATCATCTGCTCTGAGATGGTGCCTTTATTAACCTAGGTCGGTAAAAAATAAAATCCAGTCACAATGAAGGTGAAGATATCACATGAGGAAGAGAGCACGACATCTCCTTATGACGTCTCTCCTTGCTCTTGCGAGGGGTTTGTCGAGTTGGAGTTTTTCTCTCATTGGGGCTTCCGTGCCCTCTTTCTTGCACCGGGTGGTCCCTTGTACTCTTTTCTTTTGTTCCTTCGGGATATACTATTGTCTCCTCCTTTTCCTTGTTACTACAGTAAGCACTAAAAGAATTCAAAACGTGACCAGCTGAGCCACCGGCAGAGTAAAGGGCTCTACATGAAAGCATATACCTCGTAGTACACTGAAAGTCTATTCAGCTCTATTGTCCTGAACCTCTATTGTTACTCGATTAATATTCCTAAAGGGCAAGACACTTACTATGTCTTGTGTTCCCGGCAACACAAACGGGCCAAAAGGCAAATAGTATACACGAAGGGAAAAAGAAAAGGGATACAATAGGGGTTTTCAATAATGGCTGTATGGATACTTATTAAAATTTCATGGGTAAGGTATGGGTAAAATCCTCATAATCGTAAAATATTTGCGCGTCATGCAAATCACGATCAATACAAATAAAAAATAAAAAATTTACGAGGATTCACATAAGTTAATGAAAGCACTGATTGAAACTTTTATTGTCTAAGTGAATGATTGGTATTTCTTTTTCCCTGTTAGGCACTGAATCCGTATTAATTTGGAGATGATCCACTTAATAAACTCCATAATCTTCTCTCCGTCCTGGAATCCAGATTGTAATATTAATTGAATAACTTTCAACTTTGATAACTAAATGCTCTCGAGACTTTCATCCTCGTACAATGATTCACAGAGATCCTACGATAAAACCAACATCACCCGTAGGTATCAGCGGTTTCTATTATTGAAACCCCCTAATGCACCAAGAAATGCAAAAGGTATCCTCATCTCATTGAAAGCTGACTTCACAGAACACAAGAAGAATAGGAAGACCCATCAAGCCCGTACAAAGAGACAAAAGAAGTAGAATGGGGCTAGGCTCCAGTAGTCTCGTTACGAGAAATCTGTCTTATCTTATTTAAAATATTCCAGCCATGCAAATTGAAAGGTCTACAAACTTGATGGGGTCTTCCCACCCTTCTTTCTTTTACGCGTTCCCTTTCCTCCAATTGCAAGCTCTCCAAACTACTTTCCCCCATTGTAAAGTCTGCAAACTATTGGATGGAGTATTCGAAAAAGCATCACCTAGACGAATTGTTTTTCTATGGATTGCATTTTGATCATCAAAGATGAGATGGGGACAGATCCCGTTATGGAATGGAAACTTCATGTTCATACTTCACGGGAATACTACAGGAGTCAGGTCATTCCCGTAAACTTTTAAACTTTTAAACGGTATATCCAGTGGTCCATCCCTAAACGGGATAGACCACTGGAAATAGAAAAGGTCCTAAAGACTGGCTCTGGAATTCACATGAAGAACTGGTTGCGAAATCTCCCAAAACACTCAAGAAAGAATAATTTACACGTTCTAACTGATGTAAAACTTATGTGTCACCTTGTTAAAAAATTTGCGTGGCCCCATTTTACCTCGTCTATCTTATCCTTGTACGGCTTGATTCCCCCCCTTCTTGTTATCCTACGCGCTAGCCTTTTTCCTTGTTACACACAGCTTCTTTCGTAAAGAAGTCTCCGTCGGACCCAAGGGAACTCGACCAGTGGGAGAGGCCCAGGGCCTGTAATTTTCTGCCCGTAGAGCAAATACTTCACGGTCTTCGGTCCGAAGGCCCGAGAGGTCGGTAACATTTCAGGAGACCAACCGTAAACGATACACGATATCACTACAGAATTCCATACAAATGCTTGTTAAAACCGCCTAATGTAAAAAAGTAAGTAAGTATTCCCAGCAGTACAGAAAGCCCTGTAGATTCATTGAATATTTTACGGTTCATCGAAAAGAGAATGGGTGTTTAGATGCTAAGATTTCGGATACTAGTAGAATCCGTAAGAAATTTACATGTATCCAAGGGATTCCGTGCCGCTTTTATCAATATATTAAGGGCGTATCAAAATAAGTTTTCAGTTGTTTAATCAATAGACAGGGAGAATTACAGGAGATCTCGTCCAATGCGACGGGATGTAAGTAGAATCCATCAGTATTCTGGCAAAACCTATCATAGTCTCTTAAAATGTTACGGTGCTCCAAAACGTGACCTGTAAACTTGTACAGGCCACGGGTGGTCCATCACAATTGATTATCAGCGAAACAGTCAAAAAGTTACCAATTCAAACCGTAAATTGTTACGAGACATTTTATCATGTATTTATTCGGTTTACGATACTCTTAAATAAATCTATGGAATCTTTACGGGAATTTTTAATTCCCATAAAGATTCTGTAAATTTAGTTAATGAAAAAATGAATTTAACGGGATTGTCTAATTCCCACTTAATTCATTTTTGAAACTTTTTATTAAATCATGACATAAAATGTTTTATAGGTTATAGAACTCCCGGACATCTCCTTAAATATTTATTAATAAGTTAATGGGGATTTATCATATCAGCTGTATGATTTACATATTTAGTTCTTCTGACATGTTTGATTCCTACAACGATGTGTAAGAAAACTTACCGAAGACATTTCGTTTCAATTTATTTTTGCTAAACTCCGTAGAGATCTGCGAAACTTAACCCCTTGATGTGTCCAGGTTAATACCCCATTTGCTAGCTCTACTTCTAAATCGATTCTGATAGGTAGCCCCGCTATTACCACCGCTTTCATTAGTGCGTCACGCAGGAATGGGAAACGTAGCTAAAGCATCTATCGTATACGGTGATCGACCAATCAAAATGTCAACCTAGTAAACTAGTAGACGCTCCCTAAAACAATACTAACGCCTACGCTTCCTCGATTTACTGCAAGATTCTCGACAAACTCTCTGACCTGGAGTGATCCTTATGGTCTGGTTCTTTCTCCCGGCGTGTACCCATCATATCTAACGCTACATAGTAGCAGATTAACCATCGATAATGCTGGAACATTCTGATCGAAAACACAATAACCATCGGTTGCTTTCCCTAAGAATAAGACTGGTCGAAGGAGCATATTGATTGGATTCGTTAAGACGGCCAAAATCCAAATTGTTACCTTGGCTTCGTCCAGCATTGACTTATCCAATGAGGATACGGATGAAGTTTTAACCACCTGACAAGAATCTATATACCTGCCCCTCCAATCAGATTCACCTCCCATGACATAAACCTCATCCTGCGCTTGTCTTTCGTGGTGTTTCCATTCAGAGTACTTGCAGTACCGTACAACTTTGCTCCACGTATACCAAGTCTTATCTTAGAACCATTTTCTGTGAAAGGTGCTCTGGGCAGATTACGAACTTTATGTTTCATGACCTTATGTCGTGGAGAATGCTCTGAAGGAGAGTGAAACTTACTGGGATGAACTCAGAAAGTTACCCGGTCCTTGGTCTCCAGAACCCAAAACCTGCAGGTAAATTTGCAACCTCATGCCTGCCTCGATATTATTGCAAACCCCCGTGACCAAAAACCTGTAACCGCAGAGACAGATACACATTTACTCCTCTGTAACGGCACGCGACCCGCGAAGGTTAACGAGAAGAATGGGAAGTCTGTGACCACCATGCACATTTTCTCACATATGGATTCCCCGTGAACTTTCTCCACTTCTTTACAGGACATACCTTTTATCCACATTGCCAGCTACAAAGTCTGTCTATGAACCACCCCTACGAATTCGTTTGTTCTTACCACCTGGTCATTTAATTTTGTTGTACTCTCCGTATCCATCCTGTGTGGCTATAACTTCGAAACTTGTGTCACCTTTATCCTTAATAAAGGTTGATGCTGAGTTTCAAACCCGTCAGCCTCTCCTTGCTCACGTCATCTCGACAGGTCTGTGGAAACATAGCTCAGATACTTAGATGCGGTAGGGCAGATTTCTCATATCGATACTACTGGAGCTTAGCCCCATTTTACCTCTTTCTACCCTGTTTTCTACGCGGTTCCCTTTCTTTTTCACTCTTTGCAAACTAAACCTAGTAAATCTACAGAGAATTCGATTGTGAACACGTACTAGTAACATCGTCTTCCTGAATTTTGTTCTTGCTTCAATATAGTGAGCCTTAGCTAGACCTTCTGTGGATTAGTCCCTTGTTCACACATTCACTGGCCTTCAGCTACCGTTTGGCATGACTTGGCCTTGGTACACTGAAAGTAAATGCACTGTGAAAAGATTCAGTGTAGGAGCCAAGAATTAAAAGATATCGGAGGTTCAAAAGGTCCCTCTATCTATCGATGGTCCTGTGCTGTCCAGTAAGTTCCTCTTTATGCAGCGGCTGAATTCCCGAGTCTCGATTTCGTCTCACTCCGATGGACACATGTTCTAACTTCTCGACCACTTGTACATCGGTCTATATTCCTATCTAGACACCTCTCAGTAGTTCTTCCGCGGACTGATCTCTGGTCTTGTTGAGAGGAAGTCTACAACTTGCATCGCATCTCTCCCAGCTGGCGGCTTAGACATGGGCATGCAGAATCGTGATTAAAACTATCAACCAATCGCTCAGTAGCTCCAGCAACCAGTCTCCTCTCCGATCCCATATAACCAGTTCGGTGCTCTCGCACAGGTGTCATGTCCGACTGCTCTCAAAAGACGGCTTCACCTGCCTCCTTTCATATCTCACATTATTCCCTGCTTCCTTCGTCCACCTCCGCTCCTGTGTTCTGCAGAGTAGATGCCTAATCGAACTGAGATGAGCACTGCCCTTCGAATTCCGTAACCACCTTCCTCTCCCTATTGGAAGCATGCCATTGTGTTGAGCACCTGTCCACTACTCCAAAAGGGATGCTGTGTGCATGTCCGTTCCCCTCCCTGAGGCCGCAGCAGCAGCTCGATCAAGATCCAAGCACTGTGATGTGATACTCTTCACTTACGTCAGTTGAAACGTGGAGGTATTCTAAACGAGGTGCATGGAGTTCAGTTTACCACCTCAAGCTGTTGATAGCCTACTTCAGTTTTCATGGTTTACCATACTGTAAAGGAGGAGGCAGACAAACAAAATCCTCGCGTGAACCCTGGGTTTTCTGTTGCGTGACTGGTCGGTGGGGAAGTACGTCCTGCTCACCTACTTGGGTTGTTCCTAGATCCTTGGCTGGTTTTATTGCTTCAGATTGGGTTACAGTGCTTTGGTCGTTACCCTCTCAGAAAAGGAAAGGTACTATCGTTTTGAGGGTAGTTTAATAAGCACGTCAATGACTTAACTGCTCAATGTGAGCAGACATAGTAGACTCAAGGCTGGAGGTAGATTGGAGATCGCGTGTGAGTATAAGCATCAGATCTGGTGGATGGCAGATTGTAGTCGAATCCTAGCTATCTTGCCAAACGGGATCACTTGGCCCTTTTCCTTCACAGTTGGCGGTCGGGTCGATCGAGCCATTCTTCGTCTCTGCCCGCATAGAATGTTTTCTTTCTCCAAGGGTCTGATCTTTCTACTGACATATACATGCGTTTTGATCACATTGCTCATATACTGCACAGAGCTCTCTCTCATGCAAGAGTGGAGTGTTATCTCGATCTGAGAGGATGGAGAAGAAATATGAACGGAGATGATGAGTGGGCCGGGTCAGTTCTTTTGATGGAGCAATTGCATCTAGATAAGCTTTGAAGGTTCCAAACAGTCCTGCTTGAAACACCCTGTAGTTCTTGCCACGCCGGACCTTAGATAATATAATAGCGTTGTGACTTCCAGAAGCCCGTTCACACTTCGAATGATTGGGTGCATGGTGGGACGGCTGGCATCTGATCGGCTCCCAGCTATTGTTTGAAGATTTAGGCTCATGATTATGACAGCTCTTGATCTCCATTTCGTTCGCCATTCGCCGTTACGCAAGTCAAAATGTCTCATGCGAGAGGCTTGACTTTGACACGTCGTAGTCTATGATTCTATCATTTGCACATATACGAGTCGGGGCTTCTACGAAGCTCTAGAATCATTCAGAATGGAGCTGGAGGACCTTCACGATCACGAGGGAAAGATTTGGCCCTGTATTCGCCTACTTGCGCCTTTTACACCATGACAACGAGCAAATTGGCTATGGCAGTTTGCGAATCAATCAGGAACTTTCTGGACCCTCTAGTAACTGCATTTGACCAAGGTCCAAAAGAGTCCGCGCTGATGTACCTGGGTTATAAATCGGCCTCGATAATGGCAGACACTCCACTAATTTGCTCGAGAGGTTACAGTTACAGCTCTCACGCCGACCTTAGCAGCGCATCGCAGCCGTTCCATACTCAGTTCTATTCACATCAGCCTCGTCCGGATGGCCGCTACTGCAGCAAGTTTGTTCAGTCCTGCGGCATTGTCCTCTCTTGCCCCTGTCCTTCTACACGGGACTTTGTCATCTGAGAATGTTTCCAATCACCGGATGGCGAAAGCATCGCCTCTCGCCCCTCGACTGCAAGTGCTGTCTACAACTTCAAGGAGCCATGGTGAGAGTCGACGCATTAGAAGAACCGGTGGATGGAGTCCGGTAATTGCATCATCAGCAGCCTCTTCGGACCGTTCGGAAGCGGCCCAGACATCAGATGCAGAAACCGTCAACAAACAGGAGCATGAAAAGGTGCCGGCCGAGAGCGAATCGACCAGTATTCAGTCTGCAAAAGGTAGTATCAGTTTCCCAGTGAAGAGAACGATACTTATTCTATTGAAATTTGTGATAAGTTCGATCTTGTGTAGATCGCCGATCAGAGATTGAAACTAAATTTCAAGTCTCTGGAACTGAGCATTTGGCGCGGTTAAAGCAATATAGACACTAGCCCAAAAGTAATAGCAGCGAACTTTTATGTAACGATACTGTGGAGGATTTCCATCTTCTACTTGTACCTCCGTCATTCATGAGTAACTATCCGCGGAAATGGGTTTAATTTTAACACCGATGTACCGAATTACTGCAGGTAATGGAGCTCCTAGTAGAACACCAATGAGGACTCTGGCTGGGGACTTGGAGGATTTCTTCCCGACAGTCAGGAGCCTGAGACAGATGCTAGATTCGATGGACCGGATGTTTGATGATCCATTTTTCAGTCCCGTTCGTCAGCTGCGTCCGATGGGAACCAGGCAGCAGCTGCGTAGCAGTATTCGTACTCCATGGGATGTTATGGAGGAGGAGAATGTTTTTCTCTTGCGAGTTGATATTCCCGGATTCAGTAAGGATCAAGTGAAAGTGTATGTAGAAGAAGGCCATTTGGTTATCAAAGCCAATCAAGACTCTGAGGAGGAGTCCGACAAATTCTCTTCCAGAAGCTATGGTAACTTCACTTCCCGCTTGCTGCTTCCAGAGAACGTCGACTTTGAGAAAATTTCCGCGGAACTGAAGAATGGGGTGCTAGTTATTACCGTCCCTAAGTTGCAAAAAGCACCTAAGAAGGACGTAATTGACATTCATGTGGAATGATAGTTCTCTCTCAGATCATGCTCCTCCGTATGCAAACTTCCCTTGACATTGCAAGGAAGGGATCAAGAACAACTTCTAATGTACAATAATATGAACAGTAATTGTACTATATCCTTATATCCTGTCTTGAGAAATTCAAATACGACTCATTTCACATTGTACATGCTTTATGTACTCACCCGAGACACTTGTTACTTGGGGAGTGGTTGTGAATTGTCATTGTGCAATTCTAGAATTTCACAACGGACAGCGAGGTGGGGAGAAAAAATCCTTCTCATATCAACATTGTGTGTAGAGCACATGAGAAGGATAAATTGTGGAATTGCTGAAGAGACCTCTGACTCGGATATCCAAACCTGCCGTTCGAGTGTTTGAAAACGCCGAAGTGTATCCATTTTCTAATCCAACCTTGTGTTCCATTCTTTCTTGTCCGAACCTGCTGTTCGAGTGTTTGAAAACGCCGAAGTGTATCCATTTTCTAATCCGACCTTGTGTTCCATGCTTTCTTGTCATCAACTCTACGATTTGAAATGCTTTGTATCGAAAGAGTTGAAGAAAATCCCACCGTGAAATTTATTAAAAGTAATCAAGAGGATAATGATTCCCATGTTAATCAAAACATCAGTAAATCTTGCCACCGTAAACAGCAGTAAACGAACTTCCAACTTGATCAACTCGTGATAGAGAGAGAGAGGGAGAGAGAGTTGGTAAATTCCGTTAAAATCTAGCAAGGAATCAAGAGACAGCTCATTGTCATGCTAACGAAGCACAAAAGTAATGACCGAATCTTCCTTCCGCGAAAGAAGCTCGAACTTGGGTTGGAGCGAAAAAATCCTTACCAAAGTTTCACATACCCACAGATTTAGCAGATACCCAAGATCAGAGCCGGCTGATTGTCATCTTAACCAAGCACGTCTGCAATCACTAATTTCCCGTGCCGAAAGAAGCTGAACTTCATCAATTGCTTCTCAAATATAAATAAAAGAGCCAACCACTTGTCATGTTAACCAAGCACTATTGAACTCAATCGACAGAAGGTCGAAGGCAGGGGCATGCATGCGTGTTACAGAGACCCTGTCAAATGTTCTATTCTCTCCAGGGCCTCTCCATCACAAGTTAAGTTAATTCAAATTACATCTCATATTGACTTGATATGCACAGATCTTTGCATCAGTCGGTGATTGTTGCAAAAAGCAGGATTGCATTCTCTGCAACATGCCTACAGAAACATAACATTTCAATGTATAGTTACCTTCCACAATAGAACATGACTTGCGATGTCAAGAAGTTCAAATTCTCTAAGGGAGGTAGTACTGTAAATTAGTGAAGACACTGAAATTATGTGATGGCCTCGCGTCACGCCAGCAACTGGCGTGACCCGAGTATTTGAGAAGGCTCAAGGAGTCCAACAGCTTCACACACGTACATGTTTGATACAGTTTGCTGTTTCCACTTGAATCCGCAGTCTTCACAATGTTTAACGAAAATATAATAATCATAATGCCCAAAGTTAAGTTAGAAACGAGAAGTTCCCACTAATGGGAGTGCCTAGATAATTAGGGTAAGCACTCAAGGAGTGCCAAATAAGAGAGGAAAGTGGAACGGTCAAAAGACATGTTCGTGAGTTCTGAAGAAGACAAATGAAGTGGAACGGACTCAAAGGTGTCCAAAATAACTTGGTAGATTACTCGATGAGTGGGGAAGAAGATAAAGGAAGCGGAACAGATTCATTGACGTCTCAAATTTAGTGCATGAACTAGTGCAAGATAGAAAGAACTTCCTTAAGCGTATCATAATGGAGTAATGATACTCTTCCATAAGAGTATCATAGAAAGGGAAAAGTGAGCCAATGTATCTCATATTCGAAAGTAATGGAGACAGTTTTCAAACCAAAGGAGCGAGAAGCATGCCGTGAAAAGAATCGACAAAGAGATCTTTCGAAACAGAGACAACCTGAAGGATACCTCAACCGTCACAAGTCGGGTGTGCAGTATCTTTTCCCCTTCATAATATTTGAAGAATGTTTCGAACATAGGGTAGTCCAGCATACTGACTCTCGATTTAAATGTGGTTTGAATGTAAGATTGGTTGGACAGAGTTTGATTGGATGGACTATTCTATTCGAAGCCTCAAGAGTGATTGAGTGAGTGGAGAAAGTCGATTTTATTCTCCAGTTCATTTGTCTCCATGCAAGAATAATTATCCGTATATTTTACCTTTCCTCTGGATGGAAGAGTTTACTTCTTCATTCACTTCTCTAAAGCTTTCTCATCACATGCATATGTCGTCTCTTGATACTTTTATGTGGAAATGTCGGAAAATGGAATGTTCTAGAGTATGTCATTACAATGGGGACTCATCAAACAAAAAAGGAATATATTTATATAGTTTTCAACCTCGAAAGTATACTTCTCAATATCATGGATATAGCAAAACTAGAGACGAATTGACTGTATATAGAAATTAACCTGGGAAGAGAGTTCTCCATAGATCTTGTACTGTAAGATCGATTGTGAATTCTTAATAATTGTTTCACCCATGAGGGTGTTAGTTCATGAATCGCAGCCCTGTGAAAGGGCTGTCTGTTCACTATCGTAAGCGTCTAAGTTTACCAAGTTAGTTTATAACCTGTTTCCTACACTCCCCTTTAAACTTATGACACTTAAGCAGATAAGCTCACTGAACTTCTCCTCCTAAGATACCAAGTATCGATAGATGATCGGCTACCTTCGGGCCTGAGAGGGCCTTTGTGAGAATATCGACACACATAGTATTTGTGGGACAATAACTGAACGTGAGCACACCACTAGCAGCAAGCTGCATGATAAAATGCTAGCGGATGGTTCGTGTGTGATATTTAGTAGTGCCTAAGAGTGTTAAAGCACTCTGGTTATGTGGATCGCCTTTGTCGGGTAAATTCTATGCTTTCTAACCACTGACGTAGCTAAAGGCTTCAGAGGCAGTTGTTGACATGGCTACATACTCGGCCTCGGTGCTAGAAAGAGCTGCAGTCTTTGGCCGAGTGCTTCCCCAACTGATTGCACTGCCACAGAAGTGGAAGCAGTATTCGGATGTGCATCTACGTTTATCAACGTCGCCAGTCCAATCACAATCACTGTAACCAAACAAAGAGCATGGATCAGTTTGACGTTGATATTGCAAATATAACTTAAGTCTACCGGATACGGGAGACTGTGCTTGATGGCTTGAATATTTTTCCGTATTGGATTGATCATGAATTGTTTATGAATGTTCACAGTATAAGACAAGTCAGGTCTTGTACTGATAGAGGCCTAGAGGTAAGTAGACTGACTACTAGATATAGATGGTTGTTCATAATTTGCAAATAGTCAAAGAGGACCTTTGAGATTATCAACCTGGTTTCTGAGAGAGTTGCTTAGAGTATTAACTCTTTGGGTGATGGGAGAGGCCCTGGCGGATGGAGGAAAAGAACTAGGCAGAAGCCCTTAGGGATGAGAACTGCTAGGCTCACATGAAGTAGATGTAATCTCAAGCGGATCGAATTCAAATAGTAGGTTTGTAGGACTAACTTCAAAGAGAGAGTTTTGAAATGGGGAATGTAGACTAGAAATTAGTGGTAATAAATCATCTTGGAAGGATTGGGATGGGAAGGGAGCAGTGTAAGGGGGGGAGGAAACGAATTCCTGAGTATCACGAGGGGTAACAATTGGAATTAGAAGAGGTGGTCTGGCCTTGTTGGAGTTGCGGATGATAATGGTGATGACTGAGAAGGATTAACATGTTGAGTTGGTGGAGCCATCGTAGGTTAACCAGGCTGACCGGCAGGTCTCGGGATAGATAATAATTGGGAACCTGGAGGTGCAGCAGGATGAATATATGGAGGAATAACCGAATGGAGTAATGTCAGATCTTGTGACTGAATATCTAATCAGATGGAGGACGTGATGGAGGCTTAGGTATGACACCAGGGATATTCGTTAATAATTCCTCTTCTAGAAAGACTACGTTCCGTGAGGTAAATACAAAATCATTATGGCAGCGCTGTAGCTTATAGCCGTTTACTCTTGTGTTGTATCCTAAAAAATGACATTCTTAAGACATGGGATCTAACTTGGATCAAATTTTGATAATGATTCGAGCAAAAACCTTGCAGCTGAAAATTGCAAGAGAGATGAGTCTAGTTTTTGTTTATGCCAAAGTTCAAAAGGAGTTGTGAATCAAGGGTTGGCTTTAGTTGGGCATCTATTTCGTGAATATGTAGCACAAGTAACCACTTTGCCCCAATAGGGTTTACCTAACCCAAACTCATGGAGCATGCACCATGCTATATCAAAGAGGCTATGTTTTTTGCACCCAGCAACACCATTCTACTGTAGGGTATATTAGTGAGTGAGTTGTTGTTCACCCCATTTGATTCTAAAAATGCATTAAATCCTAGACCTAAGTATTCTCCTCCTTGATCAGATTGTAAATTTTTTTAATATTTCCCCATCTATCTTTCTATGAAGGTAACAAACCGAATAAAAGCAGCCAAGCAATCCGACTTTTGTTTTAGTAGCTAAAGATATGTACACTTGGAATATTTTTTGATAAAAAAGACAAATTATTCATATCCAATAAAAGTCAAAGGGGATATTTGTCCATTGAGGTCAGCATGCACAAGTTCTAAGGGCTTTGTTTCCCTAAAACTGATATGGGAAAAATTAGGCCTTGTGTGCTTGCCATGCAAGCAAGTTGTGCAGACATTTAGTGGAATACATTGAATCTCAAATCCAGAGATAATATCATGTTTTGTGAGATCTCATAGTCTATTTAAATTGATGTGTTCAAAGCATTTTAGACAAAGCTGAGTAGTTTTGCCTAAGTGAGATACGTCGATTTGTAGAGTACAAAATACATTTGGCAAAGTGTTTGTAACGAGTGCAAGGATAGTGTTGGTAGAAATATAAAAAGCCTCATGCAATAAAAAATTATTTTTGAGTAATGAAGATAATGAAAGGTGAGCGTCATCTGGTTCACTATTTTCTTAATTAAAAATAGTATGAGTAGGGAAAGATCTTTCACATATTTTTGTGGCAATTACATACAACTTGTCTTGGAATGAAAGAGTTTGTTACAAAAGTGATGCGACATGACATATGCATACTTGGGAGAAGGCCACCGAGTAGCATCATTAGGCATATCAAAAGTGATGACTTAGTGTTAGGAGGCTTTGGCAGTATGGCATCTTGGTTATTCTGGAAGTGAAATAGACAACAAAGTGCCTTGATTTTCTCATCAATTATTGATGCAAGTGTGAAGGAAGGATGTGCTTGACTTTTAGAGGCATTGACATTTTCTAGATAGGATCCAAGGCAAGATCCATTGCAACAAGAGTAGAGTACAACAAGAAGTGTAAGGTTACTTCTTGATCAGGGATGTAGGTGGGATTGTTCCCATTCATTGTCACCATTGTCTTGCATAGTGGAAGTCAATATGCTAGCAATGAAGTTTGAAGTTTTTTTGATTTGCACAATGATTTTGGCATTGTGTTAGGAAGCATTTGGTTGAGAAGTGTTTGGCTAGGCAGCCATTATTATTTTGGATTTTGTAAAACACGTGATTGTGAATATGAGGTAGTAAACAAGAAGGATGAAGCATGCCAATAACTGATTCATTGGGTGTGAGAGTCATAGGTAGGAAGATTGAGGCAATGGACATTTGTGCACATATGCAATACTTGCTACACAATTTTGATTATGGATTTATTCTTGTTGTGGCCTTGAAGAATTGAGGATAGATGTGCTCATGTGATAGAGATTATAGTTAAGTAAACAAGTTGCCACTACCTTAAGGTCATCTTTGTCAATCAATAAACATTCTTGATATCTTATTGTCATAGAACCACTATTTGTCAAATTGTGAAACACTAAATAATTTTATTTAATTTTGGGATGTAGAGCACATTGGTAAGGATAAGAGGCTTATCATTGCGTAGTTTAATCTTGTTAATGCCAATGGTAGCAATGGCCAATGAAAACTTGTCACCTAGGAAGATTTGGTGCTCTATCAAGTTTAGGGTGGACAAAGACAATGGAAGCATGTTCATAAATTGCAGTGCATCATGAGCAAGGTAGTGAGTTGCACCTATATTGACGAACCATCAACTATCTTTCAATTCATTGGGAATAAGAGCTCTAGCTATGCAAAAAGTATTGGTAATACATTTTTTTTAGGTAGCTTGAATCATTTTTCTTTTGCCATCAATTATGTGGGATAATTTTAGAAGATGTGGTTGCATGCACATCGGGATGAGCTAGGGAGCAATCTTGTTTCAAATGTCTAAATTTTTTAACATTGTGAGCATTTGCTTGGTGGTTGTTTTGTGTTTTGTTGATTGTCTTGATTGTCATGACATTTGTGGTGTCGAAGCTAGATCGCTTGGATATTGGAGTAGTAGTGTTGGTAGTCATAGGTATTTTGGTAGTTACTCATGGACTACTTGTTGATGGTACAATTTCATGTTAGGTTTATTGATCACATAGTGGGACCCACAATCACTTGCACCATTTGCATTGTTATATGTGTAGTCAGTGGCGCCATTAGGGTGGAAGACCTAGGTCAAGTAGAGGGTGTATGCTTTTGAAGTGTAGCTCCTAAGAGCTCACTTCTAATGTTGAGCCTTTGAGCTCCTAATTATGGTGGACAAAGGCTGACGAGCAACATTTAGAGTCTCTTAGTTAGAGTGGGTGTGGCTTGATTGTAATCAATGTCTGATTGTTGGCAAAGTGTTGAGAAAATGATCAAGTATTGATCTATTAAAGTGTGATTTGGGTTGAAGAAGAATGGATTACATTAGAGAAGTGAGAGTCAAGGAGAAATTAGGTGTATGAAATTGAGAGTGTTGGTGGTATCTCCAAGCTTGGTGAATCATTGGTATTTTGATCGTGGTTTAGATTTCCCTAAGAATGATTGCACGTAGCAGCTCTATGTGATTGATCTAGATTTGGTAATGGGGCATAAGGTGTATAGAAGTGCTAACCAAATTTTTGAGAATTGAGTTAATTTCAAACATGGGTGTTCAATTTGAGCCCAAGAGGTGAAATCAGGTCAATTTGGTGTGAATTGAACTTAAAGTTCAAAATTGAAGGTGGAGTTGTGAACCCATCTACTTGAATTAGGGATTTGGAGATCCACATCCTTCCAATTTAGCTTGAGTGGAAATTTAGTTGAGGATTTAGCAATCAGCCAACTAAAGAGGAGTTACGTCAGATTTATGTTAGATTTGGTAGAGGATTTACATCAAATTTGGTGGAAGCTGCCCAGATTTGGAAGTCATCCAAATTGCCTCAGATTTGGCTCAAGTTTGGTGAAGCTTGGCCAGATTTGGAGAGGGTTTGAATTGGCAAGAAGAAAGGCCTCATTGGCTGAATTTTGGCCAACTAGAGAGGAGTTATATCAAATTTGGTGGAGGATTTATGTCAAATCTTGGCCAACTAGAGAGGAGTTACATTAGATTTGGTGGAAGATTTACATCAGATTTGATGGAGGTTGCCTAAATTTGGAAGTCATTTGCTTTGCCCTAGATTTAGCTCAAGTTTTATGAAGCTTGGCCAGATTTGGAGAGGGTTTGAATTGGCAAAGAAGAAAGGCATATTTGGCTTTTAGAAGCAAAGTGCTATGAAGGCCTAAAAGGGCCAACAAGCCAACTTGTTGGCGTGAGACTGGCTAGTTTAGATGAGTTTTTTTGGTCATTGTTTGGCAAAATCTGCCCACCCTTCTAGATTTTGCACAACATGGTTTGAACCCCGTATCTTTAGTTGCTAGACTAGTGCCCTAGCCAACTAGTCCACCTTCACGTCTTGTCCTAGTGATTG
This sequence comes from Lunularia cruciata, assembly GCA_948567375.1. NCBI lineage: Eukaryota > Viridiplantae > Streptophyta > Marchantiopsida > Lunulariales > Lunulariaceae > Lunularia > Lunularia cruciata. The sequence continues at coordinate 61,371,718 of OX419759.1, read as the reverse complement.
TTTGATTGATATTATACACATGTAGCTTTGGCTCAGAGAGGCAATTTGATCCCACTCTTGGTGATCATTGTTGCTTAGGAAGCAAGTAGACACTATTATTATATCAAATGTCAATTGGTGGCAGAGTCAGTATGGTGTTGATTTATGAGATGGAAGGTTTTGTTTAGACTTCTTATGATTGGATCTCCTCTACTATCTATTTCTTGTTTGTGTGAGATGCCTTGACTTTAGAGCTTTGGTGCTCTAGTGTGCTCTTGATAGTGAGGTTGGAGTGATGACCAATCAAACGACTTGTGTTTCTTTCCTATGAGTGTAATATTAATAGCTAGACATATTATCTAAAGGTGAAAATTGGTTTGGTAACATTTGAAGGATGTTATATATGATGGATTAAGTAGATCATATAGAGGTATCAGCAAGAAGAGTACTTCTACTAATAGGGGTAGAAGTTGAAAATAGTTTAAAAATTTTAAAGCCAATTTTGGAGGCCTAAATGGATGAATTAAGTCTTAAAATATCCGTATATCCTCCTTAAGAAGGGTGATGTTGGCCTTACTTCTCCCTCTCTTTGTCTCATTGAGAGCTTTCCAATGGTACCTCATCCTTGCAATTATGCGATTCATATAAGAAAATTCTTTAAATATTCCCTTTGATCACAGCTTGTTTGACCAACTAAATATGATCAGAACTTACATGTCACCCATGCATGCAACTAATCTAAGGGTAGAGTTTATTGACATGTCATCAATCCATGTATCTGACCCAAGGGTGGAGCATCCTTTGAGGGAATCCTCTTTGTTATACAATACAGACAAGGTGCTCCTTTGGGGCATCGGAGTTTTGAGGGTGAAGCTTTGTGTTTCTTCTTTTGGGTTTTCCCTTGGAGGTTCTACTATCTTGGGAACAATATAGAGAGGCAAGCGGTGATGACTTGCAGATCGTGAGAGTGTGTATTATGATGGTAGATTATAGATTGCCATTTCCCTAATGTTGTTAGAGCTACATTAGTAGGTGGTGTTCAATTGGTGTTAGCACTTGGTGGTGGTTCTTGGTGGGGTACTTGTGGTAGTTACAATTGCGGTTTGAGTTACATTTTCACAATAGAGTTCTTTGGGGATTTCAAAGGAGATAGCAATGTAGTAAATAATGGGTTTACTTAGAGTTGTGCTTGATACCAACTTGTATCTCAAGTCCTAGTGAGAGAGGAGATTGACTTTGAGTTGGAGTTTTATACAAGAGTGGATTTAGTTGAGAGTGCACTTGGTGTATCCACACCATTGTTGTAGGACATGGATGAGATTTATGGCACCTCCAAAGACCTCAAGTGCTACATTGGTGTAGTGTGTACCATTGAGTTGGATGACTTCATTTAGGAGTTTGGTAGTTTATGTGATCTACAATAGATATGGAACCCAACTTTGTTCATACTCTTCATGGCATAGAAAGGATTGTTTCAACACTTGGAGGGTCTTCTGATGGATGACTATCATGAGTTCATGAGAGCTCACTTGGAGGAGATTGAGCTATAGAGACAATATTGATCTCCAAACTACATCATCATTACTTTAGGCTTGGCTGCTAGGAGTAGATTGGCAGGACCCACAACTTCTAGCTCTAGTAGCATTGGTGGATCTAATAGAGGTGCACAAGTTAGAGATGGTGCTACAATGAGTGGAGGTATCATTATAGGAGGTGGTGTAATACCAAGATTTAACCTCCATGGTGGAGTTATTTAGTGCTTGAGGCAAAACTACCAAGGAGTGTTGATTGACAAGTTGAGGAGCTTGTAGGAGTTCCAATGGAAGGCTAGAGAGAGCCTATGTGAGGTATACATGAAATGGCTTATCAGTTTCAATCAATGAGTTATTGAGGCCCAAGTAATCTAATTTTAGTATGAGATCCTAGATAGGGAGTTGCAATGTAGAGTATATGATGCTACATTGTTATAGGCTACTTTATCTACTTTGGTAGTGGTCTTTAGTTTGGTTGAGCATATTGAGCTCAACATGGTAGAAAAGAGAGTGGTGACATCTAGATTTGGTAGGGAGACCTCATCCAAAATTGTTACTTCTTCTAGAGTGCAATAAAGTGCACTACACCATGTTGGCTTCCAAGGATAGAGTGGAAAATCTAGATCCTATGGAGCAAGTGGAGGGCCTAGTGTAGTTAGACCCTTACCTTCATTTTTAGGTCAATAGTAGCAAATGAGTGGTGGTGTTGCTTATTGGACTTGTGGTGGACCTCACCATAAGAGAGAGTGCACTTAGGGTAGTGGACATAACACCTCTAGTGCATCATAGTCATCATAAAGAAATTGTGACCATTATCACAAAATTGGTCACACTAGTGACCAATGCTTTGATCTTCACCATGAGTTACAGAATGGTAGGGCTACCATGGCAAGTGGTAGATGTGTTAGTAGAGGAAACATACCTAGTAAAGGTGTTGTACCTACCCTTGCTTTTGATATAGCCATGGCTACTTGGATTGAGCAATTGGAGTAGAGATTGGCTAGCATGGCCATAGCTCAAAGGAGATCAGATTTGGGTGTTGAGTCTTCCACCCCTTGTGCTAGTGATAGAGATATCTTTGACTTTTTATGTTGAGCAACACACCTAGATGCATCTTCTATAGTGATTAGGAGTGCAATACGTGCTCCAAAGCTTAGAGGAGTATCAATGGAGTTGGAATGGAAAGAGGAGAGGCTGGTGGATAGGTCAAACTCCCCAGTCTTTTACACTCTCTCTAAAGCACTATAGATGATATCCATGGCTCCTCAACGTCCTAGGTGCAGATGTGGTAGGTGTTGATGGGGTGCATGATAGACTACTTTTTAGTCAACCACCTACTACTACATAAATTGAGTCTAGCCAATGTTGGAGGTGGCTCAGTTGATTATGCACTTCCCTTTATTCTTAGCTTCCAACATGTTTACATTGGAAGTTGAACCAACTCCAATGTTTTGGTTGGCTGCCACACTTTGTGAGAGTAGGGATGATGTGGTTCTTGCTCTTAGAGTAGAGTTGGTTGATAATGGAGCTAACTTGGTTGAGAAACATGGGATCTGCTCAGCAATCAATGGTTTATGGCAGGCAATAGCATCTAGATTGAAAGAGTTATCAACTATATATGCCTTTGAGTGAGCTCAATTCACACTTGGAGTTGTTTTATTGATAACCAAAGGGGGATTTTCTGTTTGGTAAACCTTCAAGGAAGGTCTATACACCATAAAGGGTCTTATTAGACTCTGGTAAGCAACCTCTTATGTTGGAGAAGGCTTCAATTGTTGGTTTGGAGCTATAGAAGACCAATATGGAGAGGTATCCATTTCAAATCCAGACATCTCTAAGGGATAGTTCTACATAGTACATTACATGTGGAGAGCTCATTGTCTAGATTCAGCATGGTCATCCAATTGATAGCTCTGTGGTGAGAGCTTAAGCCATTGCAACAATTGCAGAGTCATATGATGTGCTAGTTGGTGGAGCAATGTTATATCCCATGGGTTTTAGCATTGACAATTGGGAGGAGATAGCCAGATTGGTAGAAAAGTGAGGGTCGGGTATATCATCTTCCATTATGCTTTACTAGCGGTAGTCTTGGCTCCCTATAGTCAAGGAACATGGCATCAATTTCAACTTTCAATGGTTTCATTACTTAGCCTGGTGACTTATTGGAAGGGCATGTCAATGCAAAGGATAATCTAGTACTAGAGTAGACCATTTGGATTTGGACTATGAGTAGGATCATTTCATCCACCTTGGATGTTCCATTGTGGAGTTTTGAGGAGGCATTATAGCAACATGTAGATCAATTGGTGCAATAGGCTTGGAGTGTAGCCTTTGTACCACTAGGAGACCAGTGTGAAGATGAACCTTTGGAGTCTATCATGTTGTCACCTCTAGATAAACATTCATTTCTTGGAAATATCCAATAGATGGAGTATGTCTATTGGAGTTGTTTGGTGGGATTAACACTAGACTAGCTATGGTATTATCGGTAGGTATCTGAGTACAGAGGTACTTGTATGTGGAGAGAGATGATACTATCAGGTAAGTCTCTCTACATTATGTGGCACACTTGCCCTATTGGTATCCCAAGTTATTATAGATGTCAACAATCAAGGACTAGAAGACCTTACCAGTAGATATTTCCTTGCCGAGAGGCATAGGATTTGGAAAGACATGGTCTCCTTCATTGGTGATTTCTAAATGGCCATGTCAGGGACATACTCATGTTGGCTAAGGTTAGGGTCTCCAAGAACCCCATTTTGGTGTGTTTTGGGAGATATTATGTATATTATGACATCTCTAGGTTCATTAGTCTATTTCTCCAACCTACATTCTAGAGAACATCCCTTTGATGGGTGATTCTTGTATTCGAGTGGTAGCAAGTGCACATTAGATCCATTCTTGGATGGGACTTGCTCTATTGTTGAATGTAGCCAAAGTGGGATCACGGGCTCATTGTCTTCATCTTTGGTGGACAAACCTCTTACCCAAAAAGGTGCTACAACATGCTTATGATGGGATTCAATGACTAGGCCATCTTATTGTTGAAGATATTTTGGATGTTAGGTGCCAATCTTAGATGGTGGTAGTGGCCGATAAGTCCTCTATGGCAATAGTGAACCTTGTTGGATAGCCCAGAGCTACTTTATCCACACTTATGAGGTTCCCAAGCTCCCATGCTTTTAGAGAAAGAGGTTCTTGACTTGTTTAGGGCTCATAATTACATTAATTGGTTGAGCCCAAGGCCAATGAGGGGGAGCAAGCAATGGGTTTTCATACCAATATTACTGCTATTTATTGAAACATTTGTTTGTTTCTCATTTTAGAATGTTTTACAATGCATTTTGAATACCATGCTTTTTAAAATATATTCTTTTTTATTGCATGAAGAATGTCACATTTCATCATGGGCAAAAGGAACTTTATCTAAAAAAAATTTAGTAGCATCGGAGTTTATCAAGAGATCTAATTAGAGAGCTTCCTACTCCTCAACTTCTCCCATACTAAGTAGAAGGCTGATGGCATCAGCATCCACATTGATTGGTTCATCTCCATGCATGGCAATCTTTTCTTGAAGCTCAATTGTTGTGAACCAGTAGCTCATTCAAGCCATTCTTGACAAAAAAATCACTTGAGCATAAAAATGCAATTTGAGCTTGCTCAAATGAATGTCACTTTGTGGACAATTGACGACCCATAATGGCAATATTGTGCACAATTGCTACTTGATTTTTGACTTTGCTTCCACTAACAAGATTGTGATATCAAGTGTGAATGCGCTTGCAAATCTTGTCATGCCATTCAACTCTAATAGATGATGTAGAGCTGGTATAGATCTTGATAAAGGAAAGCATCCAAAGTTGCATATTGAGTTGGAACCTGGCTCCACATCAAGCAAGGGTGTTAATCAATCAAGAACATTTCTTCAAATTTTGCTTCGTTTGTGCAAAATATCATGAACTTGGACAAGACTCTATTATATATGTGGGTTGATGTTTAGTCCTTGCTATGATGCCTCATGATGAGCTGGATGACTCGCTGGCATTGCATCTTTGGATCACCCTTGCTAAGCTCAATAGCCTCCTTTCCAATGGTTGCGGCCACATTGATGCATAAATTACAATAGAATGAATCATAATAGAATGCCAATGTATGCATAAGCAAATAGGTGTGATTCTATTGTTAGTTCAAACGTTCAATTGCATGATCTAGATCAGCCCCAAACAACACTGATGCCAAATGCACATGCATATACATGAAGTAGGCATAAGCCATCAACATTATGGAAATTTGTGATTCTAATACACCAAGGCATTTGCATATGTGGTCAAACAAGTCAACACATGTGTTGATGTTGCACTAGAATGTTGAATCAATGATGATTCTATTGAGTGACTTAGGAAGATTGTAATTTGAATCAATGCCACACTAGTACTTCTTATTTGCAACAATAATGGGGAGAGAGATGAGTACCCGCTTCATTTGCTTCAATTGGCAAAACATGTAATTGATGGAGCTCTAGCTAGATGTAAAATATAGAACCATGCAAAGATTCTTGCTCAATTCTTCATTGCATATCATGTTATACACCTTGTTGAGAAGAGATTGGCCCTTGATATTCTTTGATAGAAACAAGGCCTGCTTAAGTAGCAGCTTGAACCCATCCATCTTGAGAATATCTTTGCAAAGATTCTTGAGTGGATGCGCACTGCAGCCATAAGCATAGTCAACTATATTTTTTTCAACTTTTATGACAAACTACCTTCATGTTGTTGCAAGAATATAAGATGAACACATTAACAAGCACCTTGCCAATGAAGTCATGAAGCTTGGAAATGCAGTTCTTGATTTTTAGTGAGAGTTCTTGCTTGGACTCCTTCTTTAGATTGGCATCCAGGTACTCAAAAAACCACAACCATGGATTGTGTGCAATGATGTTGGACATACTTTGTGACATCACATTCGTTGCCCAATCCATGTCAATGATAATTGTGGGAGCAGATGAAATGTTTTACCCATCTTCATCTGAACCTTGTTATAATACTAGTCAAGATCGTTGGTGCTAATCATGATGGGTGGTGGTGTGTGCCAAGTAGGCAATAGAAAATGGAACAATTGTTGCCATGAAGGTGATCAAATTGATCAAATTTGCAATTGGTTTTGTGAATTGCATCAGTAAAATGTCTATCAAGAATAGCACACTCAGCAGCGGTGTAACTTGGATACACCTAATTGATCAACAACAGATGCACATTGTGAACTCAACGGGACCTCTTGGAACAACAGCTGCCAATAAGGAACAATCATAGTAATACATCATTTTTTGCATAAAGACAAGCATGATATTCCTACATTGAATGTTTATTGACAAGTTTGGAGATGTAGCACTCTGCATATATTTGTGCAAAGTATTGAAATATATAGAAAGTGGGATGTTCTATCTTTTGGGCGGGTTTTGTTGAATATAGACATGTGATTGTCTTACCACCTCAATCAAGATGCATCCAACTTTTACTAGCTATTTCTAACAAGCATGAATGTATTGTGACCAGATTCTGTGGACAAATGACATACCTATTACCATTTCTGCACTTGCAAGAAGCACCACATGGACAACTAGAGTTTCTACAGCCCAATATAGTTAGTAAACTAAGTAGACTCTACAAAGATTCACTTCCCAAACTCTATTACTAAATATTAATCAATATCATGCATAATCATGCATGTTATTAACATTTATAGGAGCAAGCATTGCCTTTGTCATATGTTTGAGATCAATGTTCATGAGTTGACAGAACCATACCCTATCATCTTGTGATCAAAGATGCCCATGCAACATGGACCCACTAGTCAAAGATATATGATTACATTGACTTGATTGGATGACGATTGAAGTCGGTTCATATTGTAGTGCTATCAATACAAGATTACCAAGATATCCAATCAAACAACGCTTCTTCAAGCATTTTGCAAGATGTGTCTTCCAATTATTTGATGTACATGAAACTACTAAGCTGCCATGCATTTGATACACATTGATTTGAACATAACATCTTCAAAATCTTGACCAAAATGCTCTTGATTAACTCCTTGCTTATGACCTTTGCCGATGATACTCATATTTGATAAGACAAGGAACAATCTACTTGTGAAGCAAGCACCATGGTCAAACAAAAGCCATGCAAACCCTAAAAACCTTAAACTTTTTTGTCTACTAGGATAGTGGGACTACATAGGTGACACATCATGCATACCAAGAAAAGAAAAGAAAGTTTTTGTAAAATATTTTAAAATATTTTAAAATATTTTAAAATGTTCTATTATCTATAGAAGTAAAAAGAATGTTTCCATACTACTACTACAACAATGTTAGAGGCATCTAGGCTTCAAGTGTTTGGTCAAGCTATGGACTTGAACTATTTGACTTGGATTGTGAGCCTTGGCTTGGTAGAGTAGCATAGGATGTGCTTGATAGGCATCACCATCCAAACACTTGTAAAGCTTTTTGTCTATCAAGATGATACATGCACATGTTGGGGGCAATGGACCAAGTGGGTATTCTTGGACATAGCCAATGGCTACTAGTGAGAGTGGTATAATTGGGATCCATCCAAGTGAGCATGGTCAACTTGAGATCTAGCTAGAGGACGTATGGAGCTTGCAACTTGAGTAGAGGGAGTTTTTTCATTGAGTTTGGGGACCTTAGTGGTTGGGAGCATTATATTATTATTCCCAAGGGCCCAATGTGGCAACCAATCAGTGCATCTTCCACTCCTATATCAGTTAAAGAGGATACTTGGGAGCCAAACATTGGACTCAAGCTTACAAGAGGGAAAAGACAAGAGTTTGAATGTTCTTGAGGAGCTCACAAGTTGTTTTACGTTCTATATGAATGATTTAGGTGCTCTAAAAAGACCTAGTATTAGGATTGAGCTTACTACTAATACACCAATTTTTTGACATTCTTATAGATATAGTGACATGGAAAGAGCATTAATTGAGAGCTCAAGTAGAGATCTTTTTGAGATTGGTTTGGTGGAGATTTCACATAAAGAGTATGCATTAGCTATAGTGATGCCAACCAAGAAGGATATGCATGGCAATTACATAGATAAGTAGATGTGTGGAGATTACCATCCTATCAATCAACAAATGAGAGTTGATTGGTATGTCATGCCTACACCAAAGGAGATATTTGATGCAATTGGGCATGCAAAGGTCTTCAATACTTCAATACTTCAAATCATTAGTTGCCAATCAAGGAAGAAGATAAGTCCAAGATAAAATTTTGGGCTATTAATCCTCATGGTAAGGATGTATTATATCAGTGGAGGTTCTTACCATTTAGGTTAAATAATGTTTTTGCCAAGTTTTAGAGGGTCATGGACAAGATCTAAGCAAGATTGGATTTGCTTGGTGCTATATCGATGACATTTGGTCTATATCACTACTATGGAGGAGAATGAGAGGCATTTGTTGGAGGTGCTTGAGAGATTGAGATCTCATGGACTCAAATTACATCTTGGGAAGTGTAGATTCTTCCACAAGCAGGTTAAATATTTGAGTTGCAATATTTACCTTGGAGGACTTGGTGTTCAATAGACCAAGGTGGAAGTTATTGCAAGTATTCCTTGGCCTATAGATGTGATTAGAGTGTGAGAATTCATTGGGTTGACAAACATCTATCATTGCTATCTTAGAGGATTTAGTGCCATAGCCAAGGCCTTGTTGAAGTTGACCAAGCTTACACAAAAGTGGTGTTTGGGAGATGAGCATGAGAGAGCTTTTATAGAACTCAAGGAGAGGTTGACATAAGCCACTATTCTTAAAAGAGCAATCAAAAGATGACCATTCTAGGTTCACACTAATTGGAGTATGATGAAGCTTGGAGCAATGCTTACCCAACATGATGATGAGGGGAAGGAGTTTGTGGTGGCATATGCTAGTTGCTCCAACAATTCATTAGAGGTAAAGTATAGTTCATATGAGAGAGAGTGCTTGTCAATAATATGGGAAGTAGAATATTTTTATGTTACCTATTTGGTAGCCCCTTCACTCTCATCATTGATCATCAACCACTAAAGTGGTTGATAGAGTCCGACAAGCTTTCAAGGAATCTTGCATAATGGACTCTAATTTTACAAGAGTATAATTTCATAGTTATTCACAAACTTGGAGTGATGAATTGTGATGCAGATGGATTGAGTAGAAACTTATGTCTCAGCCAACAAGATCAGACCAAAGCATGTTGGCATGGTGAGAAAAATGAGGAGATGGTGCCAAATTGGCATGCATCTACCTTACCATGTATCTTGGTAGTATTTCTCTTAGCATATATAGGAGGAGTTATTGAGGTCACAAATCTAAAGGGTGGAGATATTGATACAATTCAATAAGACATACATGATAATTTTGTAGTGATGGATTATCTGTGGGTGGGTGTTGTGGGTGGCATAGTTGGTACCAAGGGGAGAGATTGTGTTCTTTAGCAAGCAAAGAAATTTACATTGGAGGGCAAAGACCTTCTTTGTGTATGGGAGGATGGTACAGAGCAAGTAGTATCACTTCCATTCCACAAACCACAATTGGTCTATCATGCTCATGAGGAGCTAGGGCATTTTGGAGTAAATCATACATATAGCTTACTCTAGAGTCATTATTGGTGGTGCAGTATGTAGACCAAGATACAGTTTTTGTTGCAAGATGTGTGGTTTGTGACCAAGTTAGAGCATATTTTAATGCTCCTATGCCATAATTACACCCATGGGATTGGGTTGTTTTTGGAGTTTGGACTTTGCTAGACCTTTATTGTTGACAATGAGACATCATTATTATGTTTTGGTTATGGGGATCATTTTTCCAAGTGGATTGAGATGGTGGCACTTCTTGACAAGTCCAATGAAAGGACAACTTACTTGTTCTTGGTGATGTGATGCACCAATTGAGGTTTTGACTGATTAGGGTATAAAGTTCTTGGGTGAGTTTTAGGTCTTGTGTGAAAATGCTTTGATTGACCATCACACTACCTCCCAAGATCACCATGAGCCTAATGGCTTAGCAAAGAGAGTGGTGCAAATGGTGAAGAGAAGATTGCATAAGTATGGTATGCAAAGAGGCCACTTGGGAGATTGGGGTCTCTAGTTACCTTGATTGGCCATGGGTTATCAATTCAGCCAACAAGCCTCATTAGCATCCTTCTCTCCTTACTTTCTACTCTATGCACAAGATCTAGATTTACCTACAACCATTCATCAAGATGCTACTGTATTTGTGACTTGGATGATCTAGACATATGGGTGAGCGCATGTTCCCAAAGGCCATTGGCATCACTCTCCAAAAGATTTCTATATATTCTCATGTATAGATCTTTGGAGAGTGATGCCAATGGCCTTTGAGAACTTAGCAACTGCTCAACATAGGGATACCTTACACTATGCTTCTATTCAAGGAGAAAATTATGGAACCTTGATCCATCTATTTCATCCAAGTGACTATGTATATCTATAGTAAACAACATTGATGACATTTGATGTTACTAAAAGCTACACTATCTTGAGAGTGCATGAGGTTTTTCCTTTTGGAGTCCTCATGTTAGAAGGACACTATGGTGTTGTTTGGAAGGATTATGTGCATAATTGTGTGCCATGCCAACTCCCAAACATGGGATGGTACTATGGACCCAAGCTTGGTACTTGTACATGCAAGCTTATGGTATACGTTATCTGGCTCTCTTGGTGGAGCTACTACTATGTTAGTATGTAATAGTTGTTCAAGAGGATGGCATATGGCATGTTTAACTCTTCCCTTCATGGTGGATCTTCATGAATAGTGGTTATGTCCTAGATGTATTTGACCTATAGTTAGTTCACCTTTTATATGGTATATATTGCAAATAGGTAACTAACAATGGAGCTCAATAGCACCTGACCTCTTGATCTTTGCCCATCATAGGGTATACCATATACTTGGAGTAGATGGCTATTTGGAGTTAGAGGGACCTAACCGCCAACTAGGGAGGCAAAAATGGCACTTTAGAGTTCATGTATGACTTATGTGAGAGTTGTGCTTCTACAATATATGATGTTGACAATGATGCATGTTGCGTAACAATGCATATATGCACAATAGCTATCATGACATTTGTGGTGTCAAAGCTAGATTTCTCAGATGCTGGAATAGTAGTGTTTGTAGTCATAGTTATTTTGGTAGTTACTCATAGACTACTTGTTAATGGTCTTATTGCATGTTAGGGCTATTGATCACATGGTGGGACCTACTATCACTTGCATCATTTGCACCATTGGATGTGATTTCAATTGCACTATAAGGGGTGGGAAACTTAGGTCAAGCAAAGGGGTATACCTTTGAAGTGCAACTCCAAAGAGCTCACTTCTCTAATATTGATATTGTTGAGTAAATGATCAAGTACTGATCTATTTAAGTGTGATTTGAATTGAAGAAGAACTGATTATTGTGGTCATGTATGACTTATGTATGAGTTGTGCTTTTATAGTGTATGATGTTGATAGTGATGTATGTTATGTAACGATGTATATATGCACAACATGATAGCATAGATGTCTAAGTGGAGAATAGGGGGTTTGTCCTTGTTGGATTGAGGAGCTTTCTTGGAGGAATGTTTCTTATTATTATGATGCTTCACAAATCTTGCTCTTGCTAGGAGAGCAATGCTCTTGAAGGTTGACAACATGGCCAGTTCCTCTTATAGGAAGATGGTTATGAGGTTGTTAGTGGAAACTTTGTTGCGAGTGCAAAGCTATTCAATCCTATTTTCATACTTTGTGTGCATCAAGCCCATCAAGGTAAGGAGCTCATCTTATTATGTAATTGTAATACCTACTGCCTTGCATTGATTCATTATTACATTCAAATTACATATATGTTGCATTACATATTCTTGAGGTTTCATTTTGAAACTCAAAAAACTTTGTCTTAAATGGTGTTGCAAAACTACATTTGTGGTAGAGAATAATTTAGTAAGTAGGTCAAATGCTTCTTTTTTGGCTTTTATATTTGTCACATATGATTTACGTTTTATGCACAACAATTGTTTATGGCTAGTAAGGCCTCCAAATCACATTTCAACCATTTATCAATGTCTGCTTAGTTAGTTATCATAGTGGGTTAGGTCATATGTTTGTTATGGGCATGGTGTTTTACCAAAAACCATATTCCAAAATTCTTCAAGTTCAAGTTTGTTTGCCAGGTCAGAGTGTTACATGACCTAGTTAGTGCTATTAAATTTATTCCAAGTAGAGGTGTTGATGATAGTAGAAGAAACCATGAGTGGGTTGTATGTAATTTCCTTTTCACTTTGGTCTGCACTATGTGCAAAGGCAAGTTTTTGTTATTTTTCCTTTCTTTGTAGTGGAAATGTAAATTGTACTATCATGTTACTTGAGTTAAAGTTAAGAGAATCTACCACATTCATCCTTGGAGGCTTTGTCCAGGTTTAAGTTATTGATATAGCTCTAATGCAATGTAACAAACTAGAGATGAATGCATATACAAAAATTGACTCTTGGAGAGAGTTCTCCAAAGATCTTGTATTGTGAATTCATAATGTTTCAACCCATGAAGATATTAGTGCATGCACTACAACCATGGGATGCCCCCTATGAAAGGGTATATTTGTTCATCCTCTTAAGCATTTAAGTTTATAAGGTTAGTTTATAACTTATTTCTTGCAATGGAATCCCAAGAAACAAACAATACCATATGAATCCAAAGCCAAAAATGTGGACGCCTTCTATCTTCCTTGCAAAGCTTGGGTTCATAAATCTAGGAGATGTTAATAAATATAGAAAGTTAATTCATATAGGACATTGACAAGGTGAATCCATGTGATTATAAATCATGATGGTAATATATTATTGATAGAATCTTAAATAAACATACAAAGTTAATTCATATAGGACATTGAGAAGGTGAATCCATGTGATTCTAAATCATGATGGTAATGTATTATTGAATTTTTGTGAATTCCACTATGTTGTAGATACGTAAAACACAATTCTCTTGCATGAGCTATTTAGAATTAGACACATGGACACAATATTTTCATCTCAATTGATTAGGGTTGGAATTATGAAGGTCAAATATAATATCTTGGAATTAGGTTTAAAGTGAAAAATGTTAGCTAGAATAACAACTATGAGCAATCAAAATTATCAATTTTACTTGTCTATCATGCAACCTTGGCCAACAAGATAGCTTGTATTTATTCAATAGGTTTGGTCTTGTTTGGAGTTCAAGCCCAAAGCACAAGAAAACTAAACATTCAGTCCTAATAGACTTCCATTAGAATCATTTAGAATTTTTTAGTACACTCAATCTAGGCACAAAATGTGTCCTTGGGGTTCAATTGCAAGAAATTAGAAACAAAATTTGAGGCATCTAGCTAAAGGAAATGAGCATTTTCTCAAGTTTTAAGAGTTTTGAGGTGTGTCATAAACGTGGTCAATATTATGGATTGGCCTACTACTTATCCTTATGAGTTTCACTTTGACACAAAGAAGTTGTCACCATATAGAGTCTAATTTTCTTACATAAGAGAACATACCGCACTATAAAAATGACAAGCTATGCAATGGAGATTGCATTTACAAGTTGCATGGAATCTAATTCTTATAGATTGCACCAATTACATGTTTTGGAAGGTTAAAAAAAATTTTCCACAATGTGTTCACCAACACCAAAAGGCTTGTTTGGATCTTGTATTCTTCCCTTGAAAAATGGCTGACAACTTTCAGCAACCCAAAGGCTCATCATCATCCTTGGAAATTCTCTTGGGAATTACCAATAGCTCTCTTTGCCACTTTAAGGCTTTTTTGCATCTCAAGAACTTCTCTTGGCACATTGTCAAAAACATGCCTTACTTACTAGATACACCATTTCAATATACCATCCTAACAAACAAGATGGCTAATATCACCAAATATTTCTTTGATGTGACCAAGATGGAATGTTTATTGATCACCATGATGCAGCCACATAGTGTAAGCACATGAAGACTTCCTTTCAATTTATTGTTTGTCCAATGAGATTATATGGTACCAAGAAGAAAGATTAATTATGGCATCTCGCAATCAAAATGGTTGATCACAACTATGAGTAGTCAATTTTGCCATCATGTCATCTAGTGCATTGTCAAATGTCTGCAATTGAAAAGCAACAAGTTGAAGCAATGCTGCAAGTGGCATTGAACTGCAATATATTGTAGCAAATCTAGGCTTGGCTAATGCAACCATAATAGAAATATCTCAAGATGTTTATAACTATCATGTAAAATTAAGCATCAAGAAGCTTGCCAATCAAACACCAACGCAAGCAATGTTGGATGAATTGCTAGTTATCAATTACATTTCTTGATATTCAAACAATGAGGACAAACAAGTACATCATATTTTCTTTGCATCACCCAAGGTATTTGCACTAAGTCTTTCTATTGCACAATCTTTATAGCAAATTGTACATATAAGACCAACTATTTCAAGCTACCACTCTTGCATATTGTTAATATGTCAACCACCAACAACACATTCAGCTCAGCGTTTGCTTGGATATCAAAAGAAGACAAAGATTAATAGACTTGGGCCTTGAATTTTTTTTAATAATATGCTTGTTGGTGACAAGCTGTGTGTAATAGTCACCAATAAAGAGATGGAATTGATGAATGCAATCCAATTGGTATTCCTTGTTGCCAATTCAAGTTTATGCTCATGGTATATTAACAAAAATGTCATGGCAAAGATTAAGATTTGCAACGGGGAAGAAATGGAAGTGATGATGCAATAGATCAAGCTTGTGAACTCATCATCAAGTGAATTATATGATGAAGAATTGATAAAGTTGGAGGAAGTGTTACAAGACAATGAAGATATCGTGTCTTATTTGTACTCTACATGGCTGGTTCATGAAGAAAAGTTTGTACATGCTTGGATAGGACACATCCTACCATTTGGGAATGCAATTTCATCACGGGCAGAAGGAGCTTGTTCTATAATCAAGAAGTTCCTTACAATCTCAAGGATGGATTTGAATGGTGCATTTGCAAAAATGAAGATTGCATGGGAAGAGAAAGATTGCCTAGTCAAATTGAAAAATGGGTGTGGAGATGAGTTGCCTTCAAACTTCATACCACAAAGCAATATATCAAGATGTTTGCCATGTTGTGTTATACTATGCATTGTTTGAAGTGGCCAA
The DNA here is from genome assembly GCA_948567375.1 of Lunularia cruciata. Classification (NCBI taxonomy): domain Eukaryota; kingdom Viridiplantae; phylum Streptophyta; class Marchantiopsida; order Lunulariales; family Lunulariaceae; genus Lunularia; species Lunularia cruciata. Next base: position 61,355,981 of record OX419759.1, on the reverse strand, counting down.
GCAATATGAACATGTCTCAAAACAATTGGTTATATTGTTGCAACCATGTATAAATTCATTTAACCAATTGATGTGAATGCCTTGTGCACATATTATTTTGGAAGCATTAGCAACAAATCTAAGCACAATGTTGGAACATTTCTATTCACAATCCCGTCTCAATGCATCCATTTACAAGCAATTGCCATCAATTGATGATTGAGGTAGAAACTTAAGACAATTATTGGCCAATTACAAAGCTTTGTTGTTACATCAACAAGTGCAATATATAGATCAATTCTACTGCACTTGCAATCAAGTTGCCATAGTTCAAAATCCCACCATTGTTAGAACTAAGAGATGTCATGTATGTGCTCTAGGAAGATATGATAATTCAATAAGGTAGAAGGCATTTCAACCCATTGGCTTTCAAAATCAATCCAAGTACAAAGTGCCGATCAAAAATTTAGTCTTTGCAAACAAACTAGAGACAATCAAGCAATATGTCCCCAAAGCAAAGCCATTATAAGTGAGTCCCTTTGAGTTTGTACAATCATACATTGATAGATTAGGTGTAATTCTTGTAGTACCACATTCTCCTTTCTTGTGAGTAGGACACAAGACCTTAGTAAACATGGCTTGCATTGGATGGTAGATAGGGAGAGTGGGTTGAGAAGAAGAGCTAATAGAAACTTCCAAAAACTCAATAAAAATCATAATGATATTACTAATTACAAGATGCTACACCTTTAAAGAGGTAAGATGTAAAATAATCCAATTATTCACAATAGTGTGTCCATTCTTGAATAGTTAATAGTGCCATATGTTGGTAGACCTCTATGTCTCCAAGCAATTTGTGCCTCAAAATCTTTGAAATTAGTGCAATCTATAAAAATGAGACTCCATGAGGCTTGTCATTTTTTATGGCATGGTTTGTTCTCTTATGAACAAAGTTGGAAATCAGACTCCATGCAATGATAACTTTCTTTGTATTATAGTGCAACTTTTAAGGATCATTAGCAAGTACTCATAAGGATTAATAGCATATTAGACTATAATATTGACCAAGTTTATGATACACCTCATAGAAAATGTTGTTCATCCATCAAAATAGTATGGGTACTCATGTAGATTTCTCTCACTAGTACAAGCCAAGTGGATATAGCTCAAAAGTATGGCACAAAATGAAACTTGAACTTAGTTGCTTTGCTTCTATTCAATGCATGCACCTTCTTCACCACCTCCTCAATTGAAAATTTGTGACTAATGGATCATTTATGTCCCCAATAGTCTTGAGTTTGATTCATCCTTCTTGATCTAGAGGAGAAGGTGGTTTGTCTATCCAATAATTTGGATAGAAAAACCTTTAATAATTTGGTCTACTACCAAATTATTAAAGGTCCATGCAATGTTGTTTGATTTTAGACCAAAATGCATGTCTCAAAATAGCCCATTCAACCAAACCAAAAAAAGAGAGACTAATATCTATATGTGAGCCTTTTTGGGATCCTAATCATGCAAAGTAATAAGCAACCACTAATGAATAGGAGATAATCACACCTTAATCATAGGAATGTCAAGAATCTGGGAGGAGTTTCTTACCATTATCATTTTGTAATGCATTGGAAGATTCAAAAGGATTGAGTGGAATGTCATTTTCTTGCATTAATTAGCTAATGGATTGATTGTATTTAGTTAATTCAACTAATTGATGCACTTCCTTTTTCATATTTCCTTCACATGGTACCATAGAAAAGAGCACAAAAGAAAAGAGAGTCAAATTTCAATGGCAATGAGATATCAAAACTCTTGCAACTTGAGAAAATGCTCATTTCCTTTTGCCAATTGCCTTGGATTTTTATTCTAATTTCTTTTGATGAACCCCAAGCCCACCCTTTGTGTCCAAGTTGAGTCTACTAAAAATTCTAAAGTCTTCTAGTGGAAGTCCATCAAGACTAAATTTTTAATTTCTTGTGCTTTGGCTCAAACTCCAAACAAGGCCAATCTATTGAATAAATACAATTTATCTTAAGGTCATGGGCCAAGGGTTACAAGATAGACAAGTGAAATTGAAAAATTTGATTGCTTGTGGTTGTTAGTCTAGCTAATAGTTTTCACTTCAAACTTAGCTCCAAGATATTGTGTTTGACCTTCATAATTCTAGCCCTACTCACACAAGAGATGATATTGTGTCTGACAAGTCTAATTCTACATAGCTCATGTGAGAGAATCAGGTCACATGCGTATGGAGTGTAGTGGAATTTACAAAAAATTCAATAATGTATTCCCAAGATGATTTACAATCACATGGATTTGCCTCCTCTATGTCCTCTATGCACTAATTAGGGACGTTCAAGTGGGAACTTTGCATGTTTCTTACAAGACTTGACACTTTGCCATAAACTTGAGGGCCAAGGTGTGTAAAGGAAAAAGAGGACAAAAATGAATGTGCATTCTCATGTTGTTATGGTCATGATTAAATCTATGGGTCACATATAGGCAAGTTTCAGAGGTGGTTCAGAAAGGTTCACGTGTTGGATTTGTGAAGTACTATGGTTAACAATACCTCAGATAATATGGATTTAATTTATGGGTAGGGCCATGGAGGAGTAACAAGTTGCCTATGCATCAAGAGAATTGGCATCAAATTGGGGTAGCTCTTATAGTTGCAAGTTTGAAAATCCAAAAAGGTGGGTTAGTCCCATGTGGTCACAAGTTTGAAAATCTAAAACAATTGCACAAACAAAATTGTCAAAGAACTTGGAAACTTAGTTCCTTTCATTCCAAACACTTACAAATACAACAAAGACTGCAATATAGAGTGTAGACAATTGCATTAAATCTGGATGTTTGGTTTGGCATGCCAAGAGTGAAGGGGATAGAAATCAATTTAGAAGCACCTTCAATAGAAATATAGGAAGAAAGTTTTGAAGCCATGTTGATTTTTTAATTTTGGAGTTATTGAGATTGTTAAAGTGATTATTGAAGGTACTCCTCTTCCTTAGTCAATCTTGGCAATAGTCGGTCCACTTACTCTATCTATTCCACTCCATGTAGCAAGCAAATGTGAACTAGTCCTCCCTATTATGCATCCTCTACAGTAGTTTTGCATTTGCTATCCCTTGGGCAAATCTGAGTAAAACTCCATGTCCTATACCATTGCTATTCACAAGTTTCCAAGATTTGTTAAGAATGGTGTGTCAAACCACTTCCACCTACTCTACATCTAGGACTCCTTCCCCTCCTATACCCACCTCCATGATTTCTAAGATTGCTTTCATCCCTATGAATGGATTCATTGACCAGTGCAAGACATCTTGTACTACAACTTTGCACAATGCAAAAGGTGAGGAAGATCTATCAAATGATATATTTAGAATGATCAGCAATTATTTTGCACATATTCTTGATTATTTAAAGGAGTATGATCATTTTCTTCATATTATTGGGGGCCCTTGCAAGAAGCCAATACAAACAAGCACTAGATTTAGCATGTTTGCCACGTTTCTCATGAAATTTGGGCAAGGTTTCTTTTAGAATATGAATGAAATTCAATTAAAAAAGAAGTGGCAATGATATATGACTTCCTACAAGTTGGTCTAAGATGTCAAAGACCAGAGCATAAGGAAGGTTTAACCAAGGGTGAGCTAAAAAGGGATTGGAATACCATAGATGATAAATTGAATTATGGTGCTTTTATTTTCATTGCATTGATCCAATGTTTGGTGGTAGAGCAACTCCCTACCCTAGTTTGTTTGGGTCTAGGTGATAAAAATGAATATTATTGAGTTGAATTAAAATGGTGAGTAAAATGAGCCAAAAACATGCCATGTAGAGGGTGCAAAGAATGTTGGGGAAGATACTATAAGGTCTGAAACTACACAATTTTCTCTATCTCCTATATACTAAGGATAGCTTCATTTGATTTCACATTTTCAAATGCCCAAGGGTATAATGCATGTATAAATGATAGGCTTGAGATGCAAGAGGAGAGTAACATCTCACCACCTTCTCATCATGTGTCTAGTATGCATGAGGATAGTGAAATGGAGGATTTTGGAACCACAAAGACAAGAGACCACAAGGGAGAAGGAGGAAGAGAGAAACCAAGAGGCCTTGAAGGCAAGTTTTGAAAGAAGAAGAAGATGCTTATAGTGAATTCAAAGTCTTCCACAATGTTTACTTTCTCCCAAGACATTACTAGCCATATGAAATTGAGGTTTGAATCTTTGGAAGTTAGAGAGAGATTGAGATTAGCCAAGAAGGTGGCTAAGATGGAGAAGCACAAGTCCAAAGTAGAGGTGGAGAGAATCATCCAATCAGAGAAGTTAGAGTTTGAGAAGATGGTACTCAATTTGAAAATAAAAATAAAAATGAAAGAAACTTCTATTCAAGGAGAAGAAGGTCAAAGCCAAGCAAGTAAAGTGAATGACCTTAGAACTAGCCCAAGCCATAAAGTCATCTTATGAAATCAGAAGGATAATGAGGAATTTTTGGAGAAGTATTTTCCAGATGATTCCACTTATGGTTCATCTAGGGATAACAATTCAAACTCCTTGTACAGTGTGTGCTCCTAAAATTTTAAATCAAAGATTTTGGCAATTGGTTGTGAAGTGGTGAAGTTGGTAGTATGACTCTTTGGTGAAGATGATTTGCTATTTTTATGCTCATTTTGCAGTTTATGATGCCTAGAGCTAGTCTATGCACGGTGGTATGCATAGGTTTAGGGTCCTACATATACTCTAATACCATAGTCTACAAAGACCATCTTGCATAGATGATGGTATTAGAGTATATGTTGGAATGTCTATGTACACCATGTGCAACTCATGGTACTTCTTAATACACAAATCATGGTATATGCAGACCATGTGGTATCATAGTCTCCATTAAACACAAATTAGAACATATGAGCCACAAGGGGTAAAATAATTTAGGAATCTACATCAATATTCTATTTGGCTCTCTTGTGAGTGCCATAGGATCTATTAGATTTCAAGAATGCTTTATCATAAATTGATCATGTTACTTATGAAACACTCCTTACAAAAATAGTAAAAATTTCTAAGACCACCGCAAACCAAGAAAACCACCATGTGTAGAAGTCTCTAGTCAAAATGTTGATTATGTAGATTGTTCAAAGTGCACATAGAACTTGTAAATTTTATAGGTAATAAAAATAGATTAATCAACAATGGATAGTTTTTTTCGTCCTTTGTATCATAATTATGAAAAACCAAAAATCTTGCTTTGAAGTTGGGTGAGTGCTCCATCTCCTCTCAATTGGTTTGGATATTTACAATTTGATAAAAATCAGTTTATTGATTTCATTATCTTGGTAATTTTTCACATCTAAAAGCTTCAGATTAGATATCAGAAACAATTTTTATTTTGGAAAATTTTAAAAAATATAGATAATCATAATTATTTCAAGTGAAATGATTTATTTTAGTGTACATGAAACTATTCTAAATCCTTTCCTTCAAATGCACCATAACTATTATATCATTTTTGTTCTTTGAGTAAGAAACATACCTCACTCAAGAATTCATGAATTTTTTGAATATTAATACTATTATTAACTTCAAACTTCAATTCAACTCTGCTCCAAGTGGCAAAAAACACTATACTTGGAATGATTTAACTAGCAATAAATGACAAGCCCAAGAAATAATGAATGATAAATATGTATAATGAATAGAGATAATGGATGATAAGAGTGTATAATAAATATACATAACAAGAAGACATGAAACAAGTCTTCATAGTACACTAGTGAGATGGATGGTATACTCTCCATTGATATAAGTGCACGAATGGATCTACTTTAGTGGGATCCACTCTATTGCTACATCCATGCATCTTTAGATAGGAGGAGTGATCAATATTAGATTATATCTCCATAGCAACTCCCACTCTACATCATAGAGAAAAGGGTACTAAAAAGTAGCAGCTAATTCATCATATGGGTTGGTGCTATTAGCCCTAAATTGACCATCTATCCACTCCAAAGTGAGAAACTCAATGGCAGAATGATGGTCCATGTGAAATTGAAATAAGGATCTACCAAGCTTGCACATTATGAGGTCCCAAAATTTATAACACTAATATGAAAACAAGTAAAAGCATGCAAAAAAATAAAAGCAAGATGATGGATAGCACTATGAAGATGGTTCTTACTATATGGAAGTTATGCATTATCAACTATCAATATATCATGAAGGCAAAGATCCAAGTCAATAAATGTACTATAAGGTCTATGGGTATAATCTCTCCATTGGTCCCTACACCCATTGAGATCGTCAAGCACCCCATGAGGCACTCCCCAATGTGTACCTTGGCTGGTAGCAAACCCTAATCCCACATATCTTGGAGGAGATACACACAATCTAGCCTTGTGCTATCTATCCATACCAAAATCTCAAAAGAGTGACAAAACGAATCCATGAACACTCTAACTCTTGGGTGGAGTATATATAAAAAATTACTCCTTGCTATATAATACACCCGTCTATGGCATTGTACCAATTTAGACCACTAAGAGCAAAGACGACTAACATCCCACATAAAATCCATTACACAACCAATATCTAACACTAAAATCTTCCTTTGCCTCTCATGAGCATACACAAGGCAAGGAATGAACTCTCTAGTCAAATTCATCCTCTATCTCAACCTACCAAGTTTAGAGAGCTTACAAAAAAATGTCCTCTTCTATCATCCAACCGGTCAAACAACTCCTTGGTCACCAAAATGGAGGCGGGGTTGCAAGCGCTTCATCAACTTGTTGTCTCCAAGCAACAATATCCATATCTAGTGTCAACACACTAGGCTCTCCCCTTGGTATGCCAATTATATCTAGATAATTTAAACATGTCTTTCTTCAAGCACTAGACAGCAAGTCTAACCCTACCCGTCTAAGATCCTTGAGTGGCCTTCTTTATACCAATTTTCTAAGTTCCATGAGGGTTAATATCTATGCTATCAATCTTAGTCAACCTATAATAGTGAAGCTAGGAAGGTTTAGTCATAGCCTCATGGACAAAAGCATACCCTCCTTAACAGCCTCATCTTGTAATTTTCTCACCTGATTTATTTAAATGCTAGGTCTCAACTGACTGAGATTATGTACTTTACAACCTCTTCATACTAATAGAAAACTTCCTCATGTAGAATATCTCTTGAATCCTATAAGCTTTACCCATCACCTCACAATGCTTTACCTATGATTCTAGTGCATCCAATCTCTCCTTGTGAACATGCTCTCTCTCCAACCTCACACTCTCATGCATCCTTTAAGCCTCAACCATCAAGGCATGATGTCTCACCTTAGTGTCTAGTGCCTCTAACCTCTCATTGAGAACACACTTCCTCTCTAGCCTCTCACTATGAACACTCTTCCTCTCCACACAATTTACCTCTCTCCCAAGTGCACTTATCTCCCCTAGCTCCACAACATGTAAAGGCCTCTTGCTATCATGGCCCAGTGACAAGTGTATCTCCTCTACCTCCATGTCCACTCTCTCAACTCCAACACCTAACTTGCTACCACCCTTTATCCCATGTATAATACTCAAGGAAGGACATGGCTCTTCCACTTCCATGTCCATATGCACAACATCATGCACCTCTCCCACATATTCATCATTGTGCGTCTCTCTCATATATCTATGTCTCAAGCTCTCATTGGGTACTCCTCATCTCTCATAGGGATATCAACATGCACAACATGCACAACATGTGGATGATGCACTAGGCAAAAAAAATGCTAAACATCATAAGTAGGAAATAAAAAGTTTAGGATTTCCACAAACAACATTGAACATAATTCTTAGGAAATACATAAATGATTTAAAACATCAACAAAGCAATATATTTAAAAAATAAATAAAAAGTGTCAAAAAATGTGAAAATAACCTAAAATTTCACTTACTGTCACTTAATGCCTTGTCTTCCTTTTGTATGAAGTACTCTTGGTCATGTGGAAGGCTCTCTTATCTCACCTCATCCTCACCAATGATACCACTCTCAAGGAAAAGATGTGTGAGAATCTGCCCTCCAAAAGGATGCTTGAATCTCTTATTGTCCAGTTGGTGGTACTGGCTATGCAAGACTACCAATTTAGCCTCAATAGTTGATATTATAAGATCTACCAAATCATAATATTCATCACGAGACCTTGCAATCTTAGTCTTTATATGAAGAATAGTATGTCCACAAACCACCTTTGGCCTCCTTGTAGGAATAAACAATTAACACACAATTTGGAAGAAAGATCTCTCTTTTGGATATGCATATTGATATACTAGGTATCTCCTAGTAGCAAAATCTCACACCAAGAACCAATCTTGAACTAGAGAATGTGGAACTGACCTCCTTGTATGGGTTGACCTCCTAAGCAAGGCAACTACTTCTTTGATCATGTTAGTTGAGATTGTGAAAGGTCTCTCACAAACAATTCTGCAATGAGTGTTCCTTTCCCAAGTCCTAACAAACTCCATGTATGTTAGAACCTAAAAAGAGCCACAATGATACTTAATATCAAAAAAATAGCCGATATATGCAAATGGAGAGTGGGTCTACATAGGCATAAAAATTGTGGTGTATGTAGAAAGTGGTATGCTCAAACACCAATATGTGCATATAATAATATGCACAAGAAGTAGTATGCATAGACATTGGTATATGCATGAACTTTGGTATGCTCAGATGGTGGAATGCATAGAGAATTAAGAAGGTTGTGCAAGGTTTGACAATTCAAGATGCATGCAAAATGCACATAGAGAATGAAAAATGCAAACAATTTATGCATATGTTGAATACAAATTAGAAGCAAATTGAATTTGAGTGAATTAAAATCACATGTGGGCATGGGTAATCCATCCTAATGGCCATTTTAAGACCTAGAAAATCCAAGTTAGACTCTTGGATGTTCCACACTAAAATTTTGATACTAGTTTTATCTAACCAACACCAATTGATGAAAATCATATTATCATAGAGAAGATGGGACTCAATTAGCCAAAGTACTTCCTTGGTGTCACCCATGTTTCCCTTGTCAAACACTCATATATACTCCTCCATCTTGGCAACCATGGAATCAAAAATCAAGAATTATAAGAGGTAATAAGCTAAGGCATCACAGACCCACCTATTTAAAGCTTAGAGAAATATGTCCATTGCATAGATCCTCCTCCTAACCCTAAAATTTGGGTTGATGCACTTCTATGTGATTCATGATATGTGGGCTCTAAAACTCTATCTCTAAACCCTAAGATTCCATTAACCCTCTTAATGAGCTTTTGTTAATATATATGGCCTTTTAACCCCTTCTTGAGTCTATATATAAAAGACCAAGGAGAAAAATAGGAGAATAGCAAATTAGAGTGAAAGATCACATTGGAACTCTTGTATGAGGAAAACTTTGTATGCATAGCATGAGCTTGGGCTTTGGTATTTATAGAAAAGCATACAAGGCTCTTGAAAAGCTTCTCAAGAAGTTTCTTAAAAGCCACTTTCTTAGAGTGCAAGCCAAGCTAACCTTTATGGTCTCGTGTCAACAAACTCTGCATACACTATCCTTTGATTACCCACTTATTCAAAAGACACCTTTATTGCACATGGTGCACACCCATGCCATATCATCAAAATGTACAAGTATATCCAAGAGTACACTTTATTCATTTGATCTTGGATACAAGGCACTACCTGATCTTATGTTGATCTCTAAAATTTCTCCATAACATTTACGTTTAGATATTTGCTATCAATAGGATCATCTTGGTTCAGATCATCTACCTCATCAACAAAGTCCTCTTACTCCAACTCCCTAGTATCACATTTGTTAATAAGGAAGTTATGGAAAATAGTACATTTTTGAAATCCATTTCATCAAATACATTCTTGTATCTACTATTCAATTGAACTTGTAACTCTCTTAATGATTACTACCTAGCCTTCAAAACTCCTATGAAATGTTCATTTATTACTCATGCCCGAGATAAACATTTGTTGAAGTTTCATTTATCTGCAATGCAAGCTATTTTGAAGGCACTAACTAGATGTGACATTGGCATGTACTCAAAATCTACAAGTAGATATTTGTGGAGGTCAAAAGAGTCCCCAACACCTCTTTAATTTAGATCTGTCAATTTAGGTGACTTCTTCAAACACATCATATCTTGACATGAACTCAACATCCTTGCATACAACACCATCAACACAATGAAATAATTAAACACCACCCTTACAAATGAAGCTACAAGCCCACAATTCTAGTGCTCAAAACATTCCCAAGGACCATATAATAATACAAAATCTATTGCAAAGAAACACATTAAAAAACACCTTTCATATGCAAAACACTTGTAATTGGGGTCTTGGAGAATGGGAATCATTGAGTCTTACCTCTAGCAAAATGAATCACCCTTCTCTGTTCATCACAAATAACCTGGCCATTTAGTAAGTAGAAATCCTTCTTGTTATAATATGTTTCACCATCAATCTTAGGTCTCTGTGCAAGGGGAAATAAAGTTCCATCTACCAATCCAACACATTTCAAGAATCCCTTTGCTACAAAGGGAGATGATATGCAATATCTTGCCTCCTTGTCAAACCATTAGACGTCTCTTGACATGGTGAATAATATTGTTAATATAACTCTCTCTATGAATATAAAAGTAGAGCTTGCACTTATCTCCCATAAGTTCACTCCCTTATTGTGGAAGCACCATTCCCATTATGTCCAAAATGATATAGAGCCATTGCCACTAGAACCCAAATTGGACTCTTACTTTTCCTTGAACTTTTGGGGCAAATACATAATGATCTTTGGTGATTTCCACTAAAACAAAGAAGACTTCTATATCCATACACACTAGCCTCTTCTAAATATGTGAGGTTCAAGCCCATGAAATATTTAGTAACAAAATCTATAGACCTCAATGTTTTGAATCTCAAGGTAAGATATCTACTATTGTGCATAAAATCCCACTACTTTACCAACAAGTTTGTTTCAAAGCCTGAAACACTCTCTTCCTTATCGTCCATGCTCCTTCCGGCCAACTCCTCCATACTAACATTGTCTAACCCCTTAGTTTCCTCCACTTCCAACTTGAAAGTGAGAGTGAGATGCATAATTCTTTCTATTTCCTTTAGAAGATGCTTGTGGGTACTAATTTGTGGCATGATTGATTCTAATAGCAAGGGGAGCAAGGGTGAGAGATGGTTAAGACATGCTGACAAGAAATTTTTTCTTAAGAATGATGCAGATGATAGAACAAAAACTTTATTATGAGCAAGCAAGGCAAGCATGAAAGATGGTTCAGCCACAAGGATCAAAAAATCTATCTCTGTGATGATCAAATGGCATAGTTTTATCATCAAAGATAAGGTGGATGACTATAGACTCACATACTCACATTCCACACAACCCCCTAGAAATCAAATATTGGATCACATAACTAATATTATTCAAAGGATAATAATTCTTCAAAGGGTAGAGAGAGATTAGTTTGGGTATAGCCCAAAATACTGGATTTTATTGAATGTTATATATGGTCTATTTTTACCAAATATTACCAAAAAGAGTACAAATGACCTACAATCAATGGTGAGCTAAAATCCTCACTGAGTTTTGTTCTTGTGATGGGTCAAGCTAAAATATCACATGTATGTTCTTTCTAATGAGTGGATCTAGTGCATGGGTGCTAGAAGTCCTTTTAAGTGGGTTGAGAGTGATGTGAAAAAAGAAGGTCAAAGATTTGCAACTATGATGGAGCTCACTTCTATGTGTTCTAAGTGCTCTAAACTTATAAAGTTTTGTAATTGCCACATCATTACTTTTTAAATCTCTTGAGGGAGGGACTATGGAAACGTTCTTTTTACTTCTGTGGATGATAAAACATTTTAAAACATTTTATATTGTTTTACAAAATGTTATTTCTTTTCTTGGTGCACATAATTTGTCAATTATGTAGTCCCACTATCCCAATAGACAAGGAAGTTTAGGATTGAGGGTTTGCATGGCTTTTATCTGACCAAGGTGCATACTCCACAAGTATATTGTTCCTTGTTTTGTCAAATATGAGTGTCACTAGCAAAGGTCAAAAGTAAGGAGTCCAAGGAGAGCATTTTGGTCAAGAGGTTTGAAGATGTTGCATTCAAATCAATGCGTATCAAATGCTTGCATTACAACCCAATCATTTTATTTGCATCAAATAATTGGAAGACATATGTAATACTCCAAGGACAAGAGAAGAGAGAAAACACAGATTACACACTCAACATTTAGTGCCCCAAAGGAGCACCTTCTCTTTATTATATAGACAAAGAGGATCTCCTCCAAGGAAGCTCCACCATAGGATTAGGCACACAAGTGACATTTCAGCAAGCTGCACCCTTGGATTACTTACTTGGATGGATGACATGTTGGTCTAGGTCCTATCTGGTTGGTCAAACAAGCTATGACCAGAGGGAATCTTTTAGGGAATCTTCATGTAGGAGTCTCAGAATCACGTAAGGTACCATTGGAAAGCTCTTGACAAGATAAAACAAGGGGGCGGGAAGGCCGGCCTTTCCTCCATAGGGCCGGGGGGGGGGGAATTGCACATTTTCAAGGCCTGATTCATCCGTTTAGGCCTCCAAAATTGCCTTCAAAGATTTTAGGTATATTTTGGTTCCTACTCTATTAGTAGAAGTCCCCTTTTGATGATATCTCTTTTTGATCTGTTTAGTCCATCATGTGTAACATCCTTCCAGATGTTACCAAACCAATTCTCACCTTTAAATCATATGTCTAGCTATTAGTTCTAAGGTTCTCAAGTCCATTTTGATTTCTGCTCTATTAATAGAAATACTCTTTTGGTGATACTTCTATCTGATCTATTTTGACTATCATGTATAACATCATTCTAGATATTACCAAACTGAATTTCACATCTAAATCATATGGCTAGCTCTTGGTATTACAACACATCTTGCAAAGTGCATGAAGAAGCCTACTTTGATTGGATATCTTGATAATCTTGTATTGATAGCACTACCATATGAAGTGGCTTCAATCATCATCCAACCAAGTCAATGCAATCATATATCTTTGACTAGTGGGTCTAAGCCGCATGGGCATCTTTCATCATGAGATGATAGGGTATGGTTCTCCCAACTCATGAATATTGATCCCAAACATATGACAAAGGCAATGCTTGTTGCTATAAATGTTAATAACATGCACAATTATGCATGGTATTAATTAATATTTAGTAATAGAGTTTGAGAAGTGAATCTTTGCAAAATTTGTTTATTTTACTAACTATGTGGAGCTTCGAAAACTTTGGTTGTTCATGTGGTGCTAGTGCAAGTGCAACAACGATAATAAGTATGCCATCTATCCATAGAATCTGGTCACAATACATTCATGTATTTGTGCACATCAAGAATAGCAAACAAAAGTTCTATGCATCAAGGTGGCAAGATAATCACATGTCTATATTCAACAGAACCTACCCAAAAGATACAAGATCCCACTTTTCAATCTAATTCAATACTTTGCATAAATATATGCAAAGTGCTACATCTCCAAATCTTGTCAGTCTACATTTGATGTAGGAATATCATGCTTGTCTTTATGCAATAAATGTTGTATCATTGTGATTGTTCATTGTTGGTAGCAATTGTTCCAAGACGTCCAATTGAGTTCACAATATGCATCTATTGTTGATCAATTGGGAGCAAAGGTGTATCCAGGTTATACCATTGTTGAGCGCACTATTCTTAAGAGATATTTTAGTGATGCAATTCACAAAATCTGCTGCAACTTTGATCAATTTGATCACCCTTCATGCCAACAATTCTTCCATTTTTTGTTGCCTACTTGATACATACCACCGCCCACCATGATCAACACCAACAATCTCAACCAATATTATAGCAAGGTTCAAATGAAGATGGGTCGGGAGCTTTCATTTGCTCCCACAAAATATCATTGGCATGGATAGGGTGACAAATGTGCTATCACAAAGTATGTTTAACATCACAATCCATGGCCGTGGTTTGTCGAGTACCTATGTGCTAACTTGAAGAATGAGTTCAAGCAAGAACTCATACTTAAAATCAAGGACTGCATTTCCAAGCTTTGTGACTTCATTTGCAAGGTGCTTGTTAATGTGTTCATCTCAAATTCTTGCAACACCATGAGGATAGTTTGTTGTAATCTAGTTGACAACCATATGATTGACTATACTTATGGCTGTAGTAGGCATCCACTCAACAATCTCTGCAAAGATATTCTCAAGATAGATCATTCAAGCTGCTATTGAAGTAGGTCCTATTCATAGCAAAGAATATCAAGGGTTAATCTCTTCTCAACAAGGTGTACAACATGATATGCAATGAAGTATTGAGCAAGAATCTTTGCATGGTTTGGTATTCTACGTCTAGGTGGAGCTTCGTCAATTACATGTTTTGTCAATTGAAGCGGGTACTCATCTCTCTCCCAATTATTATTGCAAATGAGAAGTAGGAGTGCAACATTGATGCAAATTCCAATCTCCTAAATCAATAAGTGTAATCATCATTGATTCAACGTTTTGGCGCGACATCAAAACATGTGTCAACTTGTTTGACCCCATATGCAAATGCCTTGGTGTACTAGAATCAGACGATGCCATGATGTCAACAGCTCATGCTTGCTTCATTTATATTCATGTGCATTTGGCATTGGTGTTATATGGGGCTGATCTAGATCATGCAATTAAACATCTGCACTATCAATGGAACTACATCTATTTGCACATGCATACATTGGCATTCTATTGTGATCCGTTTTATCATCATTTATGCATCAATGTGGCCGCAACCATAGACAAGGAGGTTGTTGAGCTTGGCAAGTGTGATCTGAAGATGCAATGCTAGTGTGCCATTCAGGTCATCATGAGGCGTCATGACAAGGACTCAACATCGACCCATATATATGATAGAGTCTTGTCAGTTCATGATATTCTGCACAAATGAGGAAAAATCTGAAGAGATGTTCCAAGACTTGATCAATTACCACCCTCACTTGATGTGGAGCCATGCTAGACTCAATATGCAACTTTGGCTACTTTCCTTATCAAGATCTATACCAACCCTGCATCATTTGCTAGAGTTGAACAACATCACAAGCACATTCACGCTCAACATTGCAATCTTGACGGTGGAGGCAAAGTCAAACGCCCGGTAGCAATTATGCACAACACTACCATTATGGGTCATCAATTGTCCACAAAGTGACATTTTTTCGAGCAATCTCAAATCACATTTTTATGCTCAAGTGACTGTGTTGTCAAGATTGGCTTGGATGAGCTCTGGTTGTGACAATTGAGCTCCAAGAAAAGACTGCAATGCTTGGAGATAAACCAATCAATGTGGATGCTGATGACATCAACCTTCTACTCAGTATGGGAGAAGTTGAGGAGCATGAACTTCTCCAACTATGTCTCCATAAATGGTGCCAAATAGACGCCGTAGTTGCTGAAAACATTTAGAATTCTTTTTTGATGAAATGTGACATTTTTCATGCAATAAAAAATTATTTATACAGAAATGTGGTAATTAAAAATGAATTTTAAAACTTTTAAAATATCTATTTTAAAACAAAAAACAAACAAACGTTTTAATTCGAGGGACGCAACCTTCATCACATTTAAACCATGAAAAATTTAATTAACATATTTTGAACTGCCATGAAATTAATGTTTAGAGGCCCTGATAATCCTTTGACCTGTCAAATCGTACAGGTCACAAAAATCATGACCCAACAAGATTTGTACGGCTACGGGCCATGGCCGATAGACCCTCAAGTACCTTGCCTTGCCCCGCTCGTTAAGTGTCCTGGGATAACCTGTAAATTGACTTTACATATCCTTTACCGTCGCGAAAAATTTTCATTTGAATCCCCAGCTTTGTCTTTGTATGTTTATTTTATTGCATCTTATGTTTGTATGTCTTTGTCTATGTTCTTCCCATCCTTCGTTTTTCATACGCGGTCGCCTCCGTTCTCTTTATTTAGGATGTTTGTATCACGAGGATTCACTACGAGGATTCTATGAGGATTCACTACGAGGATCCTATGTACGAGGATTCTATGTACTCTATGCATTAACTTTGCAAGTTTATTTAAGACGACTGTATGTTTATTTAAAATCTCCATTCGTCTAACCTTCTTTTAAAGGTCTTCCCATCCTTCGTGTTTTCTACGCGGTCGCCCTTTCCCCCGTTTTCAACTTGTCATCAGAAGAGTGCACCACTCACATACTTCAGAATTGATAGAGAAAGAAAGGACGATACCGACCTAAAAGCCCGGATTTGAGAATTCTGTCACACAAACTATGCTTCTCAATTCCCGTAGATGATTATGTGACACGTAGTGTCCTGCAGTGAGATTATAAAGACCATAACATCGGGGATGAAGAGGGAAACCATACACCCCTGGTTTAGGGTTTCGACCTGCTATATAGTCCTCGTCAAAATCCTATGGAACTAGATCCTTCTGGTTTTCTAATGTGATGAATGGCAGTAGCTCGCGCCTGCGTGAGAGATGTCCGTCGCACCTTGTTACGCATGGACATTCGTCTGTTCTGATTCAGAAACCAGGGTTTCATTCCTACCATACCATCTACTGTAGGTTGCGAAAGATGTCCAGAACTAGATATATCGTCTTGTCTGCTGGAGGCAGCGCCGTTCCCCATCTCTGATTTCCGTGGGATCAGGTTACCTATCAGCTCTCAGACGTACTCGCAAGGGAGATTGAAGCTTTGAGGGGAGATTGCCTTCATTAGTTTATCAGTAAGTAGAAAAATTGAAACTTTCATAAGTGTTCGTTTTGTGGAGGCAAATTCAGGGACGGATTCCCCTGTTACTGGTGATGGTAATGGTAATGACAGTAGTCCCAACCACTAGCTGGATTAACGCTAGCATCACTGTCAGTTTAGTTCGGGACCTTCCGTGTTTCAATGACCTTGCTTTCTTATGCCAACTGCGTATGGATATCTCGACCAACGCTAGGAATTTTTGTGATTCCTACTCGTAGACGGTGGGACGGGGTTCGGGACGCGTTTCTCTATGAGGTCTCTGTTTCTCAGTTAGAAGACCTGAAGGAAGGCCCCCGTATGTGATGTCTCTGGCGATGGCCTGAAATCTGGAAGCCGCAGCCTACTTTGAAAGCACGAATATGTGAGATGATAGGTCTCTATAAACAGGATCAAACGGTACCATTATCCCATTTCCAACCTCGTCTACATGTGCCGGCTTCCGTAGTTGATGCAAAGTAGTCTACATTAAGCACTTCAAGGCAATGCCACGGAAATGCAGCAGCTTTACGAAGGACTGAACTACTTATCCGTCACTCTTATCTAAGAGGCAAAGTAATTCAAAGCAGTAACTCGTTCGAAGATGTCTGCCCAATGCACGCCCCTTAGCAGGCGATGATGGGACGACTATTAGACCATCTTGATCTAGCCGGGATCTGGGACGCAGGTCTTCAGGTTAAGGGCTCAGATTACAAAAGTCCCAAGCGGTCGTGTCAAGTAATTGGTGTCAATCTCTGCCGAGAACTCTCTGTAAATATGTAATGGTCAATGTAGATAACTACGCAGCAATGGGTCACTTCGTGTTGATCCTTCTCCTGTTGATAGCAGTCTCTTTTTGAAGTCTCTGCCATGAGGCTGTGCCTTAAAGGAGAGGAAAGGTACTGGGACATGTAGGTATCTGGCGCTAGCTTGGTCATTTGCATAGTCCTTCGCGTACTGGTTCTCTTTCATGGAGACCGATGTGCACCTCTATCTAGGATGCGACCAAGAAACGCGGCAGCATATCAGTCGTGTCCTTGGCTTCTTATTGTCATATTTCCCAGAGATTTGTACGATTTAGCATCCTGGAGTCAAATCTCATGGAAGGTCGCATCGGAAGGTCAATGCGTAGAACCAACGCTCTATTGAGAATAGTGACTGTTACGTTAGAGATCTCGTCAGCCGATTAGTTCCAGGGTGCGATCCATTTCTCCCGTCTCCACTCTCTGTCCATGCTTTCTCTCTGCCCTCTGGGAGAGATCCTGATCTGTTACAGCAATGCGATTATACAGATAGAGCCTGAGGATTACTTTAGAACGGAGATGTGATGACAATGGCCGTGGAAGCCTAGTCTCTAACCGGGCTCCGTGCTGTGTCAGTGATCCAAAATTTCACAAATTTAGGAATATGAAGGCTCTGCTTGAACTTAGCCCTTAATGGATTTGTCGGTCTTGTCGTACTCGAGGCACTTTGTGAGGCATTGAGTTACTACGAACAAGATCGCATCTGAGAACAATTATTGTGATAGCTTGCGGTGGGCAGTTTAAAGGTTTCTAGTGGGCACTGAGCTGGGGGCATACTTGATCCTAGTAACTCTTCTCAAAGTTTCATCGGCCATCTCCAACAGTAGAGAGATGAAAGAGAGGCTCAATCCTCTTTATCATCATATTGACATAGAGCAGAAAGGTGCTCGCATTTAGGAGTTCGGAGCAACTTCCTGTCATTTCCTTATTTCCGGGACAGCAAAGAACATCTTCCTTTGGACAAAACTAAAATGCGTGCTAACGCCAATCCTGGTTGGTTAACATCAAGAATCAGAACGGAGCAATATGCCAATTGGCCGTCGGAACTTCTCAATGACCCGGACCGTATTCTGCGATGTTTCCATAAGACTAGGACCAAGTAACGGGGAACAAGTTACAGCTCGGAGATCTGCTGTCGAAAAGTCAAGAAAAGAGATGAATGAAACAGAAATGGCACAACCGAGTTCGCCAACTCAGTCAGTGCTACTCTACAGTAATCCCTTAATCGAGAGTGAAATATTCTCGGACTAAGGAAGAGAGCAAGAAAGTCGAGCTAAATTGCTGGTAAAGAAGTGCCGAACTCAAGGAAGCAATGAGTTGTCTCCACTCGCTGATTACAGTTCTTAGCTGTCCCTGCTTGGTCATTGCATGCTTTTTGAATCCAATCAACTTGTGGTTCCGTTTAGATACTCCAGATTGGTGGGTCGCCTCTACCTGCTCGACCTGAACTGTCCTGGATGAGGCTGGATCCAGTAATAGCAGTGAGTGGCCTCGTACAGTGCTCGCTGCTCCCGCATTCAGAAGCCATGCCCTTTTGTTATAGTGCTTGCTCGACTCCCTCTGTTGAAATGCCAAAACTGAAAGTTGGGGAGGAGTACGAGAAGTAGGAGAACTGTGAAGGGAAGAAGAATCACGATCCCTGCTCCTCCTGGTCGGATCACGACAAATGGCAAGCACTGCCGTGGTTAGAAGTTCTGGAATAATTTGTGCTTGGCACGAAGCTTGATATTCTTGTTCGTGATGCGAATGCTTGTCTACAGAAAGACAGAACGGCGACCGCGAGGATAACAAGAAGGATGGGAAGACCCCATCAAGCCGAACAAGGATAAAGAGTGTAAGTATTTGTACAGTCGTTGAGCCGGTCGTAGATGCCGCTCACGTATGTACAACTTGAGTTTCCTGAAACGCTTACAGGTCAGCAAATCAAACGTGGCACGATGACAAGATATGGGAGCGGCAACAGTTGCAGCTGAAGGTTCTCGATTCTAACGAGTTATCCCATCACACCTTCGTAGATGAACCTATCCATCTGTGTTGCTTAAAGGTTGGTTTATAGTCGACGCACTTACAGCTCTATATGCAACACAAAACTTGGATGTATCACATGTCACGTCCATTGGAATTTCTGAATTGGAGGTAAACAAAGTTAAGGCAAGTTGATAAAAAGTGGGTTTAAATCAATGTAGCAGATCCCTTGGACACTGGTATGGGGAACAAAAGATTACACAATTGCTGTAGGGTTCAACGACTCTAGTATCAGTAGTTGTTGTTAACAGCTTCAGCTTATTTAGAAAGCTAAGTGGCCACGCTGCAGACACTCGCAGTGAAAGCACTTCTCACATGGAAATGTCCACTCGTAATTTTCAGTTAGCCACACGACACTGTTGAAGGTACATCTTATACAACTCTCATCAGATACTGTTGTACGAATGAAGTTCATTCGTACAGCAATACTTTTAATTCCTCGCTCAAACTTAGCACATAATTCTTTATACATCTAAGCCCTAAACTCTCCTCTGGTTCTGATTCACTAATCCCTAGGTGTATTAGACTCTTGGTACATATTGACGTCACCTCAAGCAGCCACTGATGATTCCAGGCAGTAAACCTTCCTTCGTAGATTCGATATCATCTACAACACCGTCAATCGATGTCGCTGTGCAAACTGATATTCTAAGCTAAGGTACGTACTCTCTATGGTTAAATTTCCCTTCCCAGTGTGAGCTTCAGTTCCTGATTGAACTCTATTGTTTACAGGTTGAATAAAGAACTTTGGTCGAGTATTAATCTTTTTCGTTGCCTAATATGCGTAGAAGGTAATTGCATAAAGTGACAGCTCTATAGGTTCTGACTCTTGTCTTCAACTGAAGATTCGAGGTGACCAAGCACAATGCCTAGTCATCTGCCCTGTCAACCTCCTCGAGCATTGATGGTGGGACCTGCATGGATCGTGTACTGCTGTGATTCTTTATCCCCTTCTACTCTCCTGTACCTGGTGCAGGAATGGTGTCTTCTTCCATATTTCTCTAAGAGCCCGATCCAAGCAAAGGCAAGCAAGCGGCATTTGATCTTCGTTTCACCGCCCATAGTATAGCCTTCAGTGAGAGTGAACAAATTTTTGGCTTCTTCTTCCGTCTTCACTGAATGGCGTCCATCAGATCAGGTAAGGAAGTTCCTATAACGTACTCGAAGCATGGCAAGAATGACTGCTTTATATTTATCGCTTCTCCTGTATAATTTGCTTCCAGGTCTGCAGTACATATGATGATAGCTACTCAGATATTGTATCAGTCTCCCCCAGTTATGCTGTTTGGTCCACCAAACTTGTTTCGCTGTGTTCTCTGAGGTAGTCCAAGAAGAAGATTGTTATCGGCTGTACAATAGCAGAGCTTTCTTTCCGGAGTGTTCCTACCTGTAGGTTGCCCCGATCGACCTGTTGATTGAATGCTCTACTTTCAACAAAGTTTGTAGAAGGCAGCGCTTAATGTTGGTTGAGGATGATTTAACTTTGCCTGTCCGGTGCAGAATATGCAGGGTTTGAACTTGACTGCCTAATATTAGTATATGTTTGTCCCTCAAATTCTAGCTGAATAGTCCCGAGAATGAACCCAACGATCAAACTAGAGGTACTTCAGATGTTTGTGTAAATCGAATATAGTTTCTGGTGCATGTCCTTTGTTTGCTGCAGATAAGGTACTTCATTTGAGCAGATTCCGAGCCAACCGGGAGGAAATTATGGAGGTGAACTTCTTTGGCAGTTGTACCTACTCGTTTGATGGGGATCTTAATTCTTTCACATGGAGACCCGGGGATTTCTGGGGTTGGTCGAAGATTGTTATCTAAATAAACCAAGAGTTTTTACTATCTCCTATGACCCATTGGAAGAATGGACCTTCGTATGGCAGCAGAAAGCTTGATGCAAAACCTTATGTTTCTTAGTGCTTTTTTTTTCATCAAATCTATTGCAGTGAATTATCATTTTTGGTGGAGTAGATTCGTAATTTTGGTGGTCTGGTTATCAAACAGATATGACTAAATTGGCCGATCCCTTGCTTGGATCACAGTCTCTGTGGTTTGGTCACAGAAGAATTACGTTTATATGCAAATCACAGTGAAAGCTTGTGAATATTAAAGATAGAAATAGCATCAGAGGCATTTTCTTTTACGAAACCTTCTTCAACAGAACATCTCATTACTGAATATTTCTTTTCTGGAAAGAGCAACATGTTTGACAATGGTGGTCCCCTACCAAAGTATGTGAAGTTCTCCCGCATGGAGTCAGCTAGACTCCATGAGGAATGGATTGATCATGGACGAATAACTTTAGTTGGTAAGTCCTAAGTTCACAAAGCCAAACTTTCTGCTTGGTAAAGATGAATGTCTATGTTACAAAAAGTAACATGCATATACAACTCGTGAGTGTACTGCCGCATCACGAGGTTTGACCATCCGAAGGCAAAGTGGAAAATTGGTTATTCGATCATTTGTTTGCGCACCATATTTTAGTGCTCCGTAGCAGGAGATAAATGCCGTCTGAAATATGTTTCCACTAAGTTTTGTTGTTGCTCTCTTCTAGCTTACATACAGGTACTCATGTCCATGTCGTTTCCCCTCTTGCGAAATCCTCAGATCTTTCTGTGCGTCATCCCGTGTCTATTCATATAGAGACTTCGTACTTGATCCAGTTTGCCCACAATGAGATGAATTCTTGATACTGGTGATACTTTGGGTATCTGTTCCACATGCATTCTTTCTGCAGATATTAGTAATCCTGGGGAGGGTTTGATGATTTTGAAGTATGCTTATTTGAGTTATTGTAGGGAGGCTTAGTTACACCTTCAATCTGCATGAGTCTAATGTAATTATTACCCTCCCTTTCTTACATTTCTGAACGTCTGTCTAGAAGGAGAATTCGTCACTTCATAGAGCGAGCCATCACCTTCTTAATGATCTCCCCGAAAGTTAGTGTGGTGACTTGATTATAGCGTCCATAATTTGTCCTTTTCTTCCAAAATTACCTCTGTTTTGCTTTGTAAGGGGCGTATGGTAATAAGGCTGCCCCGATTATGCTTGAAGTTTATGACTCATTGGCTTCAAGTTAATCTTATTTTCTTGTGAACCATATGTGGATAGCAAGCGTTGAGTGATGTATGTTGTTCGGAGAGTGTGGACATATATCACGCAGATTTTCAGACGAATTTGTCATATGGGATTTAAGTGGAGTTTATACAGGTCCTCTTACTTCAACTCTACTGACTGATTCCAGGTTATTTCTCCTCATCCATTTGAGAGAGATATGTGCATCTCTCTTTGTGTCATATCTGATATCATATGTGGATCTGGAATTGGATGCCGGCGGTTCGCTGCTTACAGTAGTCTAGAACTGCGAGAGGCAAAGATCGTAACTGGACCGCTGTCTCGAGCTGCAAGCGATCAAGCTATAAGTTCTTCAGAGGCTTTGGTAGCTTTACAGATTCCCTGACTGATTTTTCGCACTCAAGGCACTTACGGTCTCTTACTGTCCAAGGACGGCGAGTTCCCAATCCAAGCATGTTAAGTTTAGTCTGTGCATCGATTTTCAAGATAGTTAGTCTCCTGATCAGAGGTGTGTTTTGCATCAGCACGAGCATGCAACTTACCGCCCAAAATAGCTACAACTAGAAGTCTGTAACAGAGTGAGATATGATCAGCATCCACTTTGCACTAGGGGTTTGTTACTATGCTGACGCCTGTGTTGCGAGTATATCTTTAAAATTGTTTTGCACAGATCTTTTATTGAAAAGAAAGACAACTACATTCATCGGGAGTCCTGGTATCTCTCATTCATGATTCAGTCAGTTACTAAATTGTACTGAGAAACTCAACCCTGTGTTTGTCTGTTTTATCTTCACCATCTTAAGCAAGTGGACCGATGACCTTCACATCCATGGGAAGGTCTCTATAAAGTTGTGTCTTTAAGTGGAGAATACTTACAATATTCAGGAATGATACATTGCGTGCGGATGTGGGCTCCCGTAGTTTCTTAATTTCATTTTTGCTCAAACCTGTTGCCATGTCCACAACCTTTTCGAATGCGATTGTTGTGGACTACACCTACAAGGGGCTCATCTTTATATCAAGCAGTGGATGTGGATTATGTAAATAGCAATTGACATTCTCGACATGCAAAGCACAAGGATAGTCACTATCGTGTAGCACAGCAGGGTACAGCACACATGTCAGTTTCGTCTATGCAATGCTTGTGACAGCTTGGAAAGTCCATGATCTACCAACGAGTATCACACCACCTTGGATTTGGATATATATGTTTAGAGCCTAGCCTAGCTTGTAAATCTCCATTCTAGACAAAATGTGCTTAGGATCTTTCCAACAATTTTTGTACCCCTATCTAAGATAGAGGCTCACCTCACACTTTCCACAATGTGTCCCTCAAATAATGCCTGGATTCCATCAAGGAATCTAGGCATAACTTGATTGTTATGGTTTGAACCGAAACAGCGACCCATTAGAACATGTGGTTCCAATGGTTCTCTCTTAAAGCATGGGCTTGTCGTGTGGGGCTTCTTTTGATTATTGGCAGATCCAAGCAATGTCCACCGGGCCTTATGATCAAATAATGCCTAGATTTCATCAGAGTATCCATACATCTTTTAGATCATGGTACATATTGTGACCAGTATCGGTATTGTGAGATTACTTACTCATCAAAACCTATGATTTCAATGGGTTTCACTTAAAGCTTATCAAGTGGGGTTCTTCTGATTCTTCCCAACACTTAATAATGTCTATGTGTTACTCTTGTTCTTTGGAACCTACCTTCTCCCCGCTACACTTTCTAAACATTGTTTGCTGTCTCTTATTGCAAATATGATAACATTACGTTTAGTGATTTGATTTGAGTGAATTGATACAAGGCTTAGGAACTATCACGGAACCTACCTAGGAAAAAAGGAGCTATCTTTGGTTACTCTAGTCAAGCCAAAACAGATTGACTCTAGAGAGCAAGATACGGTCACTAGGATTGATGACATGGAAGTGTGGACGTGGAGTTAGGCAAAGTGATAACTTCTAGTATCTTTTTTTCTCTCACAAAGTGGCACTAGGAGGCTGATTTTTATATATAAAGTCTCAATAAGGATTACATGACATGTATAGAAGAAGGTACCCTGAAAGAAAGGGGAAAAGAGTACAAGGCACAAACAAGTGCAAAAAGAAAGAGAGCACAAGGCCCAATAGTCAGACACTACCAAAAATAGAGACAAGTACTAGTAGTGCACAAAGGAACTTTGGAAAAAAGAGCACCAAAAACAAGCAGCAAAGAAACCCAAGAAGGGGAGATCTACTCCTGAACGGTAGGTAGAGGTCCTCCAATGGTATGATACATGGTGATAGAGGATCCTAGCCTAGCCGTGCTTAGTGTCCCTACATCAGCCGCATGGTAATGAAGACCCAACACCTAAGTGCGTTGCAAAGTGACTGATACGCATGGTCGGTAATAAGATGTGATCATGGTTGCAGAGACAACATGTGCCCCTCTCCTCTGCAAAGAACCTTGTCTGAGGGACAAAAGTATTCTGAGAAGAGCCGTGGTGCATAGTGGTTCTCCTTGCTCCTAGAGGCAATAGTTGTTGCTGCTCCCGCATGTATGCTTGCCCATGTCAAGAACTTCACAAGAGTATGTAGATGAAGGCCAAGGATATACAAGGAATCCCTCTCCTAAAATGACATAACAGCACATGTAAAGGAGAGCAATCTCTCTATATCAAAGTAATATTGAGTGAATTCAAGTTTGTGGACCCCTTGAAAAAAAATAGATCCTCTTAGATCTTAGACTCCAATGCCATAATTCACATTAAAAAAAAGAAGTCAATGTTTTCAACTTAAACACTCAGCTTCTATCTTTCTAGTGTTTTCTTTACTAGTGGCACTAAGATTCCTTCTTCAAGCACCTGTTGTACTTCTCTGTTTGAGATAGTGTAGTCTTTAAAATTTTACATGTGCCAAGTTTTATTATCATATCATTTGATAACTTGTTGACAAGTCACTTCATCATTTTCAACTCTATACACTATTGCACTCTGGATAGAATTATCCATCTATCTTATTCATCAAAGGTCATAGAGATGCAAGAAGTAAGCTATATTATTTAGATTTTTTAAGAAACTTTTTTAGCATAGGAGGTTGGTGCCATGGTCCGTTCTCAATTTCTACTCACTTTTCTCTCATTTTAGCATTGCTCAAATATATTCTTCTTCTTTTCATACTAAATTATATCTTTCACAACAACTTCTTTGATTGAAATAATGCTCACTCAATCATCACATCAAAAGGACATGTGATACAAAAGGTTGAGTCTTGCAAGCAATAAATGAGTAAAATTATATAATGCAGTTGACTATTGCACAAAGATGCCCAAAAGCATCCAGCTTTGAGCTCTCAATGGAACCGACCAACCATTTAATCATTTGGATTTCCAAATGTGCAAAGGGGGCCTTTACATATGAAAGGAAAAGGCCAAATGCCTTCTTAAGCTTTAGCTCTCTCCCTAGTGGAAGAGAAGGTTTGACTTGGACCGAGAGTCTTTGTGCCCTTAGAAAAAGCTAGGGGCTTTCAATACTAGTTTTATGGGTAATTGTAAAGATTCATAATAGAGTTTACAATCAATTTGGAAAACTTTTATGGCAATCTAAGATAGGAAATTTTGGAAGTTTTTAAGCAGTCTATAGAATTCCGTAAAAATTTGTGGAATCTATAAAGGGTGACTCATAAGAATTCACAATATGAGATTTTATTGAAATCTTCTGTAAACATTAATGAGAGGATTAATTACACTCAAATTAATTAATTTTTATTTGAAACTTAGAGTGGACATGCGTGATAACATCTCATAGGATTTCTTTGATGTCTCATCATCATTCACATTCTGAATGTTGAGTCACATTTGCAAGAGGGGCTTTGCTTCACATTTGCAGTTGAACAAAAGGTAAATTTTGAGATTGTATGTTGCACTAGTAACATTTCTCATGAAGGGTGTGCATGGCATTCATGAATTTTCATGTTTGCAATGACAATGAGAATCTAGGGTCTCAACTTTCTATCTTGCATATATTGCACTAGGTAGACATTTTGCAATCCATTCATGTACATCAAGGATATCATTAGTATTATATTTTGAACCATTAGAAAAGGCTATGATGTAGTAATTGTTACTAAGTCACCAAGAAAATAGGTAAATATATCCATAAAAGCATCATTGAGGATCTTGAGAATGAAAACAACTCTATAGATTTAGATGAGTGGTTAGATAATTTAGATCATTTTAGTGATATAATAGAGCTCTTATATATGTTTATAAATTGTAATCAAAATTTTGAGACGAGAGTTTATTATCCTCAAAGTTCAGAATTTGTGGGGAAATACTTTAGAGATCTTGATCCAAAGGCATTCAAACAAATTACTTGTATGTATATCCAATCCATTTATGTTTTGGTAGATCTAATTAAAGATCATGAGGTTTTTAGAGCAACATACAAGAGGAATGAGACCCATGTATGGATCCAAATAGCCATTGCTCTTGATCAATTTGGTCAGCATGGGAATGGAGCATGTATTGCATGCGGGTTAAATATGTGGGGAAAAAAGCCTAGTCCACAATTGGATTCACAAAGAGAGTTATGATAGCTAGATTCTTTCACAAGAATAGATATTCTTGTGAAATGGGTTGACCTAATTGAGATGAGAGATGGAGAATTTCATTTGTATTTTCTCATAAAGGTTTCTTGGGATGAGTAGGATTGGTGGATGGAACCTTGTTCCCCTTGGCAACAAGACCAATTGTTGATGGTGAACTCTATTTCAGCCGCATAGGCTTGTATTCTATTAATGGCAAGGTGATTTGGATTGATGAAAGATGGATAATTCATTTTATAAGAGGTAAGTGGCTTTATGATTTGAGTTCAAACTATGGTATTGTTGTTTTTACATGTGTCCATGATTTTCTATGCAATATTTGAGGTGTTGTGTGATGTATATTGTATTCTTGGTGTTATTATGTTTATTGCATTTCTAGGAATGCTAAGGTCATATCATGACATGACTTGCTTAAAGAAGTCTTCTATTTGGACTGAATTGAACCATAAAAGAGCTTGCAATAATTTTGAAAATGATCAATATCTACTTGGGGATTTTGGCTATGTTTTGATGCATCATCTAGTGCCATCTTTCAAGCAGGTGCAAAAAGAAGACAAGCAACTCTTCAACAAATGTGAGACCTAGACCTACATAGTGAATGAGCATTATATAAGGATACTGAAAGCTAGATGGCATCTTCTTAGAGAATTGAGAGTGCAACTCAACCTCCAAGTAGAAATACTTATTTGTTGAAGTGGATCAATATATGTATAGTTTTACATAAATTTTTAATCAACAATCAGATGTATGGGTGGAAGAAGATGGTGATTTCATTGAAGAAATGGAAATAGAAGATCCACACCTTGAAACTAAGCAAGGTATAGAAAATAGAGAAGAAACTAAAAATAGAGTTATGCACCATTGTCTCATTTTCAACCACCAAGTTGTCACTATATCAAATGAATGAGAATAAAGTATTTTTCATATCCTTAAACAATTATATGATTGTAAAGTGTGTCAAAGTTCATGTATGTAACTATGAATATGCATTTTGTGAAAATCAAACTATGTGACATATGTAGTCAAGTTTGGCCAAAGGCACTTGAGCAAGCTGGCCAACTAGTGTGAGTGCAAGATGCCATTGGGTGTCGAGTGAGATGTATCTTTTATCTCAAAAAAAACCAAATTTTTGGTAGGATTCTAATGAAATGTGGTGACTTGGTTCTTGAAAAGATACTCTATAGGGGCATATAAAAATGTAGACTAGACTTAATCATTTCTATTCCTGAGAAATTGTCAAGATAAAGAGTAGAGTTTGAAAATTTGGTTTGTTTAAATAGTTTTAGATAGAGTTTGAGGAGGAGCTTGGAAGAGGATAGCTTGGACAATGGAGAGTATTGGGAGTTTGGGAAAGTTTGGATAGGAGAAAATCAAGAGGAAAGCATATGCCGGAGAAAATTGAGAGAGACAAAAGAGAGGCAAGGGAAGAGAAGGACAAGTCTTGAGAATGGGGAGACAAGCAGAAGAGAAGGAAAAGTCTTGAGAATTGGGAGACAAGCAAAAGAGAAGGGATAGGATATGTGAAGGTAGAAAAGTAATTATTTTGGGAAAAAAATTATTGAGAGGAGAAGTGGGATAATAGAGAGAGGAGTTTTGAAAATGTTCTAGGGGAGAATTGACAAAAATATTTTTGGAGAGGAGAAGTGGTTTAAGAGAGAGAGTGGAGTTTCAATATAGCTCTAGAGGAAGGATTTTTTAAAAGCTTCTGATTATAAGAAGTTTTGTGTAGAAGAGTGGAATTGAAGAAATATAGCAAGCATGGACATTAAGAAGATAGCTATAGATGAGGAGAACATGGAGAACCCTCAGGAGTGCAATTATTGGATATGATTTCACATTGTCCCAAAATACATGACATTTATTAAATGGTGTTGGCTATATGAGAGCTAGATTTGAGAGGCGGTGCAAGAGATTTGATATTCAACTTGGATATAATAGGGCTTAATATTGACATCAAGATAGAATACACTAGACCAAATATGAGTTGAATCTTAATAGCTCAAAGTTTCTTTTATTTGTGATGTTGATTTGACGGTTTGATATTTTTGTTCCAATTTCTTAACTTTTTAGTCAACTGAAACCTAAATCCCCAACGCCTCTAGGCACTTCCTAACACTTCTCAATTCTTATGAGTGCTTCCTAACACTTTTGAGTGCTTAAACCTAGAACTCCAATGCTAATTAGTGCAACCTAGCGCTTTCTAATGCAACTCCAACCAAAAACCAAGACTTCCAATGTGGTCATATTCAAGCACTTGTCTATTTCTAGAAATGTATCCCAATGGTTCTAAATTGAGCCCAATGGTGATAAATAGCCACCAATTTTTAGATTCTTGGACTATTTTGAATTTGACTTCTGTGGTTTTAGGTTTTGGCTTGCATAGAGTTTGTGAGATCTTTGGACAAATGGACAAGGACTGGCATTGTTTGTGGGAGGAGTTTATAGCTGAGTTTGGGATTGCTTTGGGATGAAGTTGCATTACCTCAAGGGAAGATTGCAGAGAGAAGGTCTATTCAGTACACCATAGTGGCTGATTGGTTCTCCATGAGATATTACATGGTTAGGAGATATCTAGCTTGCCAATGTGTATCTTGCATGATGTCTTTTTGTCCAGATGATGGATGCACTTTTGATCCACCTTTAAGGCCAAAGATTGTACATGGGCATGTGATCTTGAACACCAAAACAAAGTTGAGGATTATGATTGGGCAGAGTTGGTGATTGTTGCCATTGAGGCAAAGATGGTAATGTTGTAGAGACAACTTTAGCATTTAAATGAAGGTAGGTCCAAGGTCACTTTGTAGGGCATATTTTCACCCATCTATTTGTAGATAGAGGTTATATATGTGAGGATGAGGTCTCATATGAGAGCATAAGAGAGGACTTGGAGGGTAGAGAGGAAGAGGCACATGAGGAGGATGAGGCAAGAGAAGAGAGAGAGAGGAGGGTGAATGAAAGTCTAGTTTTAGTTCTACTTGTGAGAACTTTACATTTGCTTGAGAAGACTTCATATTTTTGTTTGAGAATCTTGTGTTTGCACTACAACACTTACATTATTTAATACATGTATTGTCCCCATACTTTGGGTGTTATGATTTGGAATTGATGTTGTAATATTGCTTATCTTTATGGTATTGTGTTTTCACTACTCTAGACACTCATGGTATCACTTTGCTTTCCCAAGAACTTAGGTGTTATGAGTTTATGTTGATGGTGTAATATTGGTTATCCATTGTGCACAAGTTGTGATGCTATTGATGGTAATGCATTTGATGGAGTAGGGGTTGACTATATGCATGTGGATCCCATTCACATGTACTACTCTATGGTGAGAGTAGAGAGATCCATATGATAGAGTAGGAGTTGAATATATGCATGCTGATGTTATTCATTCCAAGGCATTGACACTACTTGAGTATCCTATTCATTATGAGGCACATTCACTACATGCCATGAGAGTAGATAGAGACTTAAAGACATATTGTAATATCATTAGCTAGACATATTATCTAGATGTGGAAATTGGCTTGATAATATTTGGAGGGATTTTATATATGATATTCTAAGTAGATCATATAGAGGTATCACCAAAAGTGTACTTCCACTAATAGGGCAAAGGCTTAAAACATCATGAAAATTTCAAAGCCAATTTTGGAAGCCTATACGAATAAATTAGGCCTCAAAAAACAAAAGATTCCTCTCTCTTTTGGGGAAGGGCATTGCTTCCTTCCTTGTTCATCTTTTTTAGAGCTTTCTACTAGTACCTCACCTATGCTATTCTGAGCTTCCTACAAGAAGATTCCTCAAAGATTCCCTTTAGTCAAACTTTGTTTGACCAACCAAATAGGACAAGGATAGAAATATCACCAATCCATACAGCTAATCTAAGGGTGGAGCTTGCTGACATGCTGCCAACCCATGTATCTGATCCAAGGAGGGAGCTCCTTTTGAGTGGATCCTCTTTGCTCTATAAATAAAGACAAGGTGCTCCTTTGGGGCTTTGGATTATTAAGGGATGAAACCTTGTGTTTCTTCTCTTGTCCTCAAAACATAACACATAAGAAGGAGTTGCAAGAAAGTCACCCACATCCAATGGGGTTGCTAGATATCCAACCCAACTTGAAATTCAAACTTGAAGATCAAACAAGCATGCTAGAGGATGTTGCACCAATGATTGACATCATATAGTCAGAAAGGAGACATTTGGAGTGGGAGTATAGACTAGAGGGGAGAGAGAGACTTTTGTGTGATAGAGAGTATCCTCATGAGGAGAGAGAAAGAGAGACTTATTTATGATAGAGAGAGTAGTCTTCAGGAGAGGGAGCATACTTTAGACTGTGACATGGCAAAGAGAAAGAGACTTCTCAAAGAGCATACTTTGATAGAGTACAAGTTATTATATGTAATATTCATGAGAGATGAGAGATAAAAAGTGGAGGGATTAGCTCAATTAGACTTAGATGTTGCATGTCAAGATGTGATGGCTGATGCTTATGGGCATCAAGAGTAGTATTGTAGGTAAAATTTTCCTATTTAGATGGAGCTTTAGAGAGTACACATATTGAGTTGAGAGAGATTTAGATTACTCTAGATGAGATGAAGGCTTTGTTAGATGAATTATGTTGTTGTACTTAGCTTTTCACTCTTTGTGAACACACTAATTGCTTAGCTCAAGAGTTTACAAATCAAAAGTTGTATGTAGACCAAAAACTAATAGTTTGAGCTTGATAGTTTTCCCAATCACCAGAACCTTCTAATCCTATTTCTAGTTTTCCTTTCTATTGGGTAGGGAAGTAATGGGTAATCTAACACGTCATCACAACACACACTCTTGGTCTATTGGTCATAACTTCCAAAATTACTAAGGAGAAATACACACCACACCTAGAAGGAAAGAACCTAAGCACAATGCACATACACCAATCCAAGCTAATGGGGTGTACAAACAAGCATGCAAACATGGAGAGGATCCAATCACAAAAATTTAACAACTCTATGATGTTTGGCAGAAATGAGCTTCATAGTCTCCTTTCTCTATCCTGAAGCTGATTCTAATATGTACTCCAAGTTGCATCCAATTTGTATACCTTGTGGTGAACTTCTATGTCTTTTGATGAGGAAATCTTTGTGAGACTCATATATGAATAAATTTTTTATATGTCTTGTATTTAAATGCTTTAGAGTTGTAGAGCATGTGAGACAAAATTTCTAATAATATAAAGTAAGTCTCAATTTGACCACTACAACTTCTTTGACAAGAACTCAAACTTAGCCAGACTTTTGTGGCTTCAATCTTAGTTTAGAAATCCCTAATTGAGTGTTGCTCTTGATTCTTGGCAACTCTTCTCTAGAGTTTGGCTCAAAAGTACAAATTATCCTCAAAACACCCTAGTAACCTAAAATCTTCAATCATGATCACAATTGGAAGATTCACATTCAAATTTTTTCTAAAGGTAGAAATACTTCATACAGCTTTTGATAATATTTTCAATAAATTTTATTGCCTCATTTCTCAATATCTTTAAATTCTGAGCAAACAAATTTTTTTCCTAGTAGTTGGTTATGCTCTTGTCTAAATTGATGTGTAGTTTGAAGGCTTAATTCAACACCAATCTCTAGATATGAATCAATTTCCAAGTTGGGCTAACTTGTGAGCTCTACAAACCAAGGTATACTTGATCCAAGATCCCAAATTTCTTTTATGAGGAATTCACATGAAACCTTTCTTCAAAGGTGCAAGACCTAACCACTAAAAATATTGGAAAGTTGAATGAGCTGATTTAAACCAGAACTTGAGAAATGACCAAAATTCCCAACCTAATCCTAATCTTCGTCACCAACATCTAGATCTCCAAAACTCCAACTTCAATTGATCGGGTCTAATTTAAGGTTGACTGAAAATTTTAATTTATTATGCTCATTATTACCAAAACTCTCATTACCCTCTAAGCTCACCAACAGATCATGAAAAGATATGATAATATTCCTAAAATTCTATAGTTTGTACACTAGGGTATGGATTTGGCTCTCCTTGTTTCAATTGAGCATGAATCCCACAAAATTTGATCAAATCTCTTGGTTTCTATCTTCAAATTATAGCCTTTCACTTCCTCTCTCCAACTATGGTCTTTATTCTTCCCAAATGCTCTTTCCAAAGTACCTCAATCTTTGTAAACCTCCAGACTTCCTTTGTGGAGACCCAATCCTTTGTGATTTTGTCACTTAGCCTCTTCTCTTGTCAAATAGACCCCACGACTCCTCCTTGAAGCCCTTGAACAAGATTTAGCCACTCTCCTTCTATAGTAGTACATAAAATTTCAAGTCCCAGACTTGCTCATAGTAAGAACAATTGGATCTAGGCTTTCCATCACCAACTCCATGAATGCAATTCCAAATTACGCTGCCATCCAACCCCAAAGTTGATCATGGTATAAAATTTGAAGCCTGATGCAAAAAGGATTCATGAGTGGCATATTGGAAGCATACAACATCTCTTACTCAAGTGCTTCCTCTGATGCTCTAGCACCCACACTCTGCTATAACTCTCACTCTCCACGTCCTCCTCCCGATTGAGACTCCTAAAACTAGAAACACACATCCATCTATCAACTCTCCACCACTTATATACATAAGAGTCCTCAAAGAGGACAAGACCATAATCCACATGGTGAGTTACACACATGTATATAGATTGCTCAACCAAGGGATTCATCCTACAATCTACTCCAATAATGTGGAGATAAACTATACTTAACTCCTTTTTAACTAGTTACACAAACCACAACACAACATCATGACAAACTACATGAGGCTGTGAGATCACTTTTCATTCTTATGGTGCACATAGCAACTCAAGCTAATAGTGTAGACATAATCACTCATGAGACTCAAATGGATGTAGGAGTAGTCACTTATGAGACTCATATAGATGATTTAGAGAGGGTCGTTATGGAACTTCAAATAGATGCCTTTGAGAGTGTCAGTCCAAAGTCATTGATAGATTGTTTGGAGAGAGTGATCAAGGAGGTGTAGAATATAAAAACTATGAGTCTTTCTATAGAGTTCATTCCACACATCTTGTATAAGGAGACTTCTGGAGGAAGATTCTCATTTTGGATGTTGGTCGGTGGATCTTATGTTATTTACCATTCACCTTTTCCCCAATGGCATAGGTTGACTATGGACCATGGATAGGTTCATTATTGGAATGAGAATTTTTTATTTGTAGCCCAAGGTTAGATGGTTTTTTGAGTATTATGAAAATGCACTTTGAGGTTATTATATGGTTGGATAGGGCAAGGCAGATTTAGACACATCACTCTAGTCCATGTGGCAATTGAATTTCTTAATTGAGGGTGTATATACAAGAGAGTGCCTCATAGGTACTTTATGTGAAGTGGACACTTACATTGGTAAGTTTAGAGATTTTAGAGTTAGACCATATGCCATGTTTACTTCATTAGGGTTTTTGATTTGAAATATATTGATAGTTGATACTATAGCACTTCCATATTTAAGGAAAAATCTCTAAGTGCTATCTATCCTACTTCATTTACTCTTTGGAACACTTCTAGTAGATCATACATTTCATTGTTTGAGCTCACAAGAGCTCCCTTAGATAGGTTTAGAGATGATACACACCCTACTATTACATTCTTGGAGGAGAAGTAGACTATTGGAGGTCTCAGAGCTTATAGTGGGAGACCCATATGAGATATTAGCAAAGTCTCTTCAAGAAGGATGATAGAAGGAGTGGCATGCATATAGGCATACAGTCCCTTTTTGATACCTTGCCATGAGTATAAGCCACAGCTAGAGGATGCACTAGCATGCACTAGAGTAGAGTAGATTCACATCCACTCTACATGTATATACATTTCTTGTAGTCATATCATACTTGGATTTCATCTTGTGAGAGTTATGGTGATTCATGGATGAAATTTTAATTTCCTACATCTATGTTCATATTCATTAAGCATAGTAATTCATTGATGGATTATCAAATTTTTAAGTTTCATTTTCCACCTTTACCATGCATGCTTTGCAATGGTAAAGTAAATATCATGTAGTATTTTTATCACTATAAAAATTGGTCTCTTCATCCCATTGCACATCAATGCACCTTTTTTCCCACCAATGTACACCAGTGCACCTTGTGATAAGCACTCAACCAAAAACATTTCTGAGCACCTACAACTGTCCATTAGTACATACAAGCAATATCTAACCCTGACCAGCACTTGGTCCCACCTCCAATGTCCCCTAGTGGATCTTGGCATAGCCTACCACATACCACCCATGCAATCCAATTTGTGTTTGGTCTATTTTCTGATTATGTTCTTGCAAACCATAGCTTTTGACATGAATAAAATTTTCCTTTGTACAATATGGTAGTTTTGTGCATTCCTCCTTGAATACATGGCACATGATGGTTGAGTGGAAGATTAAATTTTATTGAGAAAACAAGTTACAAGTTACATGAAAGTATCTTTGATGTCATTATAATTTGTGCTTTCACAATGTGTTTACTTGGGAATAGGAAATTTTAGTTCATTCGTATGAATATTATAAGGAGTGTAATTAGGAGCTGAAAATGTGAAAAAATAAAGTCTTATTCCCTTGGGTGTCTTTCTTGCAAATTACCAACTTGACTCATGTATCATGCAAGCATTTTCTTTCCTTCAATCTACATTTCTTTTCTTTAGATCTCTTTTCTTCACTCAACATCCTTATTGACCTTCAACTTTTCCATTTTGATTCATGCTCTCCTTGTAACTTCTATTTTCACTTGGAATTTGTCCTCTTTCTCATATTCAAAGCTTCAACATTTGCTAATTTGTATCTCTCCTTGAATTCAACAGTCTATGATTTCAAGGTAGTAATCACTGCTAAATCTCATGAAAATATGACAATTGGTGACAAATTTGAATCCCTTTGGAAAATTTCCTATTCTCCTTCTTTCTCTCCTTGTTGAATCCCATCTACCAGAAAAATAGTGGTATCCATATCTTGGTTCATATTTTCATTTTTCATTTCTTCCTATAGTCCATTATTCCTCTTCTCCCTAGCTTGTCCCTTGTGAGCTCGACATAAACGAGGGATTTGAGTCAATATCTATCTCTACCTCCTTAGAAGCTCAAAATTGTGTGGTACTAGACATGATAATTTCTTTTGTCTTGATAATTTTTTCCTCCCCATGCCCCGCACCTTCACTTATATCAATCTCATTTCCAAATCCCACTCTTACTAGAGTTGCTAGAGATATGCTTGCTCAACCTCCAAAAATCTTGTCCATCCTACCAAAATGAGTGCAATAATGATTTATTTTACCATCAATAGTTCTTCATCCATGCTTACGTTCCTTGTTGTGAGACCTTCTCTAGTGCTTTTGTCTTTCCAACCTTGTACTTCTTTGTACAACTCCATATATTGTCCCCATTCTTTTTGTATAATCTATTGCATATAATCAAGCTCAAAAACCCCTACCATGCCAAACTAAATATGTAGCCATGTAATTGAAAGCATTGCTTTCTTGAACTGGTTTCTTACAATTTCCACTATGAACTTGTGCAAAATTCTCTAGGTCCTTGAGATGATCCAATGTTTGAGAATAATAATGTGCAATCATCTGGAACCAATCCTCATTCCTCCTTTCCCTTTGCTCACAAATAGAAGGCAATTGAAGGGATCAACAAAACCATCCTCAATAACTCCCCAAATGTACCACACATAGATTGTTTTGAGTTGGGAGTGGGAATAGCATGTGGAATGTAATTTGGAAGAAAAGAGTATTCCATGTTTCAACCATGTCAAGTTCATTACTATATGCTAAATCCCCAATTTTTTCATTGTTTGATGGCATGGCACTTGAATTTTCTTTACTCTCCTATCCACTCCTACTCCCCCGTCTTCCGCACTAACATCTCCAAAAACTATTTTCCTCTAGTTTCAATGGTCAATTGCACACTCATATAGATCAATATATATGAGGCCAAGAAGATGAAAAGCCAACATCAGGATAAAGCAAGAACCATTTGATGTTAGAGTGTACAAGGAGTCACTTTTAAGAAATGGTTACCTTAAAAATTCACTTAATATTTTATTATATGCTTATGCATAATTAATGATGTGTGCAATTCAAGGCTAATTAATTCACTACTTTCATCTTTCAGGTCTCATATATATTGATCCATGTGGCTTGTTTCTCACCCAACACAAGCCAATGCTTATCATATCATCTTCTAGAGCTCCTACCTATTGTGTTTCTGGGGTATCCAATAAATAACACTAAAAGCAAAAAAAAAAAACCAGTTATGAGTGTCTCTCAAAAACATCCTTTTTGTGAAGTAGATTCCAACCCATGGCCTCTTTTGGGTTCATTCTAAGGTTTGGCAAGCACTTTTGGTAGTTGGCCAAAATATTGATATATAGGCTGAACGGTTTCAATCTTCTTTGTTGCCCAATTATAACCATCTACACCCAAGCACTATAATTATTGCTAGGAATTTAGTGCATGGAGAGTGTGCTCAACCTTATAGTTGGGACTAGTGAATAATTTGCATATTGATCTATGTGGTCCATTACCCACTCTAGTTCTCAAGATAGCTCTTGCTATATCATGATGACATTTGATTACTCCAAATACACTTAAATTTGTTTAAAAACTTTTAGGTGTTTAAAAAAATTTCATTCTTTGAGAAATAATTCCTTCTTGGAACATCATACTTAATAAATGGATAAGGCAAGTTCAATTTTGATATGTAACATTTATGATAGACCATATCCATATATATTTGAAGGGTAGCCAACAATTACCTCTATCTTGACCACATAATAAATAACTTGTCCTTGCTAAAAGAACCATTGTCAAGAAATATGTAATCAAATAGTTTGGTATAGTGAGTATTTTATGTTAACCTGTACTCAACAGACAGATCTAGCCATTGCTCTCAACAAAATTTGTTTTGAAGATCCCATGCACCGATAAGTCAATACAATGCAGGTAGAAATGGATGCTCATTCTTATAATTACATTGGAAATTAGTTTATCTACCCATAGGTCAGCTTCTTCTATTGCTAAGGAGATTTTACTCACACAAACAGATTATAGAAGCAACATCAAATACAAAGCAAAAAGGATAGTAAAAGGGAATGAGCAACATGAAGGCTTATAATTGTTGAGTATGTCATGTTACTTTAGCTAGAAATGAATCCTTTCTAGATCCAATGGTAAATGACCTTCTATGATTTAACAATAGGCCTTATGAAACTAGGGTTTGAGCAAGCCTTGAGTCTAGGTAGGAGAACTCCACTAAGAGAGGTATAAAGGTCTATGAAGGGATCTAGCTCAATATCATATTTTTTAAAGTATTCTTGAGTATGGGATTGAGGAAAGATCATCACTAATTTTATAAAGTGTGCAATGCTTCAATAAAAAATCACTAAGTGTACCCGGCCATGGACATAACTTCTAAGATAGGAAGTGAACTATGTATATAATGTGTTTCTTTGTTGAGTGTATTTGTTGCTTGAGTGTGGATTTTAGGTTTAGATTTTTCTAACAATTGGTATCAAAGCAAAGTTGATCTAGAGATTCATAGTAGTAAGAAGAATATCAATCTCAAATGCAAAGTTTGCATGGAGAAATTTGATGGGAAGAACAAATTTTGGGTTCTCGCATTGAAAGTGAGTGACTTGCTTGTATCAAGGGTTATATAGGATGCTAAAAGTGATGATGAGTGGGAGGGTGAAATTTGAAGCTATTAACACAATTTGATTAAATCTTGTTGATCAAGTGTTGTAAAATGTAATAAATGAGTACTCCACACCAAAGTTATGGTCAAATTTGGAGGGTTTATGTATGACAAAGTCCTTGACAAATGAATCATACCTAAAAAAAAGCTCTATATATTATGGATGAAAGGGGGCCAGAGCATCATGGATCACCTCAACAAGTTCAACAAAATCATTTGCAAGCTGATGAGTATAGAGGTTATTTTAGAAGGTAAATCATTTTTGTTATTGACTTCATTGCTTCATCATATAAGATGTAATCACAATTCTTTTTTATGAGAAGGATGATATAGATTTTGAGCTGTTCACTTCAGCCTTACTATCAAATAACAAATGTAAAAGAGCTAACCAAGAGGATAAGAATTCCAAGGCTTTGTTTATTAGAGGTAGAAAAGTAGACAAGGTGAAAATCAAGGGCATATCAAGGGCAAAGATATATATCAAAGTCTAGACTTGGAGGCACCAAAGCCAAATGTATGGTAGTGTATTTCAGAAAAGATTGTATGGATTGGAAGCCTAGAAAAAGTAAAGATAAAGGTTAATTTTCAAATCAGGCAAGTGTAATAGAATCATATAGATTTGTTGAGAACATTCTATGTGTCATCAAAGACAAAGATAAATTTGAAGAGTCTTGGATACTCAACTCAGGGTGCTCTTACCACATGTGTCAAAAGAAGGATTGGTTTTACATGTACAAACCCCTTAACATATTATCTATATTAATGTGGCATGATATGGCTTGTAAAGAAATATAGATTGGTACCATAATGCTTATCAAGATATTTGATGGTGTTGTGCGGATGTGGCATATTCTTGAGCTACAAAAGAACTTTGATATAGTTCAAATGATTGGAGTTGTGGAGTAGAAATGGAATTTTGAAGATAAAAAAAGGAGCATTTAATGCTTATGAGGACCAAAAAGGTAAGAATTATATGAGTTGGCAAGAGATAATATTACAAGTGGAGTGGTAATAGTAACTTATAAAGAAGAATATCCCTAAGAATTTATGTACTTGTGTCACCTACACTTGGACCATACAAGTGAACAACATGTGAGTAAATTACCAAAGCAACAATGATTGAAGGGTGTGAAGAGTTGTAAGTTGAAATTCTGCAAGTATTGTAATAATATAGCAATAGAGGGTGAGCTTTTCCATGGTAGGTCATTGCACAAAGAAAATTTTAGACTACATGCATACTATTATATTGGACCCTACACCCATAGCTTCAAAATTTTGAGCATTATATATTGTATCCTTAATAGACAATTACTTTAGGAGATTATGAGCTACATCATGAAGCAAAAATTAGAGATCTTCTCTATCTTTAAACAATAGGAGGTGTTGATGGAGAAATAGATTGGGAAGAGAGTGAGGTGTTTAAGATTTGATAATGGCATAGAGTAAAAATTTAAAGAGTTTGATCAGTTTTGTATGAGCAAAGGCATAATCCATCACTTTACCATATCGGGCATCCCTCAACAAAAGAGTAGTAGAGTATATAAACCCTACTCTTGTAGAGAGCTCAAGGTAGGTTAAGCACATGAATTGAAGAAGACATTTTGGGTAGAAGCTATAAACACAACTTATTATTTGGTAAACATTCTCACTCTATTGCTCTTGAGTGTATGACATTGATGGAAAAACGAACATGTTGGCCTAGATAGATAACTATTCATTTAGAGTGTTTGGATGCATAGCTTACATTCATATTCAACAAGAGAAAAGGACAAAAGTAGATCCCAATTGTAGAAAATGCATATTTTAAGGATATGAAAATATACAAAGGATAAAGATCATGGGATTTGGTCAGATATTGTCTTGTTGTGAGTAAGGATGTAATATTTTATGGGACTAATATGATGGAGATGAACACTATGTTTCACTCCTATGATTGAAACAAAGAAAAATCAAATTAAGTCCAATGTTATTAGAATAGAGATTGATGTGGGAAAGGAAGACTGCTCACCTCATAGAGATCTCCTAAGTGATCTACCAGAAAAGCTAAATATAGAAATTATACAAGTGTAATAAAAACAGTGTTGATATGCTAATAGTATAATCAGTAAGAATAGATTGATCCCATAGAGACACGTGTAAAAAATGACTAAAAGTGAAATGAATGTGTCACCCAAGTGTAATTTTTTATTGTTTACTATTTAACCTCTAGTTTAGGGAGTAGAGACACCTGCCTAGTTTGAGGGTAGAGACACCCACCATGTCACCATAAGAGAAAGATAAAAATCCTAAATCACTCTCATAGCTAATGTAACTATAGTTATTTTGAAGGTGATGGCTCACCTCACCCCAAAAACTTTGATCCCAAAGACATGCTAGAAGGCACACTATTCAAGGAGACTATTGGGCTACCAAATGTCCCTATTTTTTATTCCATGTTACTTGTAGCACTTACGATTAATCAGATCTATCGTTTGGCCACTTTGCACCTTCAAAACACACTTGCCAACCCTCTTCTTGGGATTCAAAGAATTGAGTTCTTATTCCTTGATTCACATGACTACTCATGCAAGGCCATTTACTGCTAGGAGACTAGATGCATACAAATTAATCATTAATGGACTTTGGTTTGTATACTTATGTAGTTGTTTCACCTATGTTTGGACCATATGAGTGAACAAGGTATGAGAAAATTATCCAAGCAATAATTATTGAAGTCTGTGAAGAGGTGTTAGTTAAAATTCTATGAGTATTATGTAGTAGGAAAGTAATACATGGTGAGCCTTTCCATGGAAGTTCATTGCACAAAGGGAATTTTAGACTATGTGAATACTGGTGTATGGGACCTTGCACATGTAGCTTCAAAATTTTGAGCATTATATATTGTATCCTTAGTAGCCAACTGCTTTAGGAGAGTATGGGTCTACATTATGAAGCAAAAATAAAAAATCTTCTCCATCTTTAAACATGGAAAGTGATGATGGAGAAAAAAATTGGAAGATTGAAGTGTTTAAGATTTTATAATGGCAAAGAGTACAGATCTAGAGAGTTTGATCAATTTTGTATGAGTGAAGGCATAATCCACCACTTTGCCATATTGAGCAATCCTCAACAAAAGGGTGTGGTACAGCAGATAAGTTGTACATTCTTGGAGAGAGCTCAAAGTATGTAAAGTAACAATGGATTGGAGAAGAGCTTTTTGGCAGAAGCTATAAACACAACTTGTCATTTGGTAAAAAATGTCACTCTACCGCTCTTGAGTGTAGGATACTAATGGAAATGGACACATTGGCCTATATAGGTTACTCTTCACTTAAAGTGTTTGAATGCATAGCTTACATTCATATTCAACAAGAGCGAAGGACAAAATTAGATCCCAATTTTAGAATATGCATATTTATAGGATATAAAAAGGATATAAAGAACATAGATCATGGGATCCGGTTAGATGCTGCCTTGTTGTGAATAGGGATGTAATATTTGATAAGACTAGTATGATAGAGATGACTAATATGTTTGAAACAAAGAAAAATCACATTAAGTCCAACATTGTTAAGATGTAGATTGATGTGAAAAGGAAGACTTCTCACCTCATATAGATCTCCTAAGCAATCCACCACAAGAGCTAAGTGCAAAATTTATACAAAAATGTAGGTATAGCAATAAGGATCAAATTACTCTAAAAAGATACAAGCATTTTTTTGTAGCATATGCTCTTCTCAAGGAGAATCATGAGCTTTTGTCATATGAAGAGGCCATGCAAGATCAAGAGTGTCAAAGATAGTGATCAAGAAGTGATGGAAAAGGAGATGAAGTCTTTGGCCCAAAATCAAACTTGGAGACTTGAAAATTGACCTATGAGAAATAAGGCAGTAGGTTGCAAATGGATATAACAAAGTAAAGAAGGAGTCCTAGAAGCAAGTGGAGATTGCTACATAGCAAGGCTCGTAGCAAAGGGCCATAGCAGAAGGAAGGTACCAACTTCAACAACAGTCTAGGCAAGAAAACTACAAAATTATGAAGGCTTTCTCATACCTCAGCCAACTAAGCTTGAAAAATAAGTCAAAGTGCTATTCACTTAGCCAAGAATCAAGTGTACCATTCTCAAACAAAGCACATTGATGTAAAATACTACTTTATCAAGGAAGTTGTGTTAAGTGGAGATCAATCCAGAAAAGATAAGCACAAAGATGAATAGGATTGATTTGTTGACTACACTTATTCCGCTTAAGAAGTTCAAGTCAATGTACAATGTTGCTGATCAAGATGATGATGTAGTTGCATATTCTTAGAAATGTTATTGCCTAGATAGACTACAAGCCAAGGTGGAGATTGTTGAGTATGTCTTATTTTGTTACCTAGAATTGAATCCAACGGTAAACAACCTTCTGTGATCCATGGTAGATATGTTTCCTTGTAGACGGCTTAGGCAGCTAGGGTCTGATAAAGGCTCGAGTTTAGGTGGGAAAACTCTAATAAGAGAGGAATAAAGGTTCAGGAAGGCATCTAGCTCAACAACACACTGCGGAAAGTATACTTGAGGATGGGATTTAGGAGAGATGATCATGAATTGTATAGTGTGTGCAATACTTCAATAGATAATCTGTGAGAGTCTTCTACCGTGGATGTATAT
This sequence comes from Lunularia cruciata, assembly GCA_948567375.1. Classification (NCBI taxonomy): domain Eukaryota; kingdom Viridiplantae; phylum Streptophyta; class Marchantiopsida; order Lunulariales; family Lunulariaceae; genus Lunularia; species Lunularia cruciata. The sequence goes on along the minus strand of OX419759.1, from coordinate 61,312,300 downwards.
TCCAGGATAGGAAGTGAACAACATATATCCTACGTTTCTTTGAGGAGTGTATTCTCAGCTTGAGTGTAGACATCTCAAGGACAGATTTTCTAACAATAGTATGAAGAGATATTTACCCCTTGGTCAAATGGTCAATATTCATGCTTATCATTATAATGTCTACTCCATACAATAGACAATCTGAGTGATCAATGCAGTCACAACCTTCGTGAATAAGATAGTTAAAGTTTCATCTACATGATTCAACCAATGAGCTTTGAAGCCCTAGCAAGGGACATTTTATCTATAGCTATTTCTATATGGAAAGCTAAGTCTGTGGGTTTAGTATGATGAGGTTGATTCCTTCTTATAGCTACAACCTATTGGGTTTATTTGTAGTTCTCTAGATCCCTATTTGTACTTGTGCAAAGAAGAAAAATAGTCATAAGCCAATAGTCATAAATACTTGTGCAATGAAGAAAAATAGTCAATAGTCATACTTGTGAGTATGAGAGGTTTCTCACAATTATGCACCTTGGGTTTTCTTCTTCCGATCTCTTCTATTATCCCTTTGGGTTAAATCTATATAAGGAAAGAAAGAAAAAATTCGTCAATGTCCGATAACATGGCCCGATTTCACCGTACGTGAACTCGAACGCCGGGGCCGGGAAAACGGGGAGAACCGATGGGAAACGGAAGAAATGGAGCAGAACAGAAAGCTATCTTCATATGATCTGGCCTGAAGCTCGAATCGCATGGTTTATATTTTCCGGTTTTGGGGCTCGCCCATCCGTTTCTTTGGAAGGCTTCGTTCCTCTTCGTCACCGAAATGAACGTACGAACGACGAGAAACCACACTACGATCACCGGTCTTATTACGACAAGAGTTACGAGAGAAACGGTGATTGGCATAGAAAGTAAAATGTGATTCTCGCCACTATAGGCTGTAGTCAATGACCTGTAACGACTTTCACAAATTGGAGCTGGAAATATCTTGGACATCGATAATCAAAATCGACAGCACATGAAGGACAGGACCTTTTAAATATTTACCGTTATTAGGAACTTTACACACGTAATTGAATTTCGTTCGCAAGCAATTTCGTAAAGGTATCCAACAGTTCGACCAAAAACCCAGTTAATTGAAGGATCACCACCAGAACCCCATTCACCACTATGTTTGGTAGAACTCTTGAGTCCTACCACGAAGTATCGTGTAACCAATGTACTGATTCGAAGTATTGTTTTCAACCAGGGTACTTACTCGCTGGGTGCTCCTCTTTTTTCTGGATTTTTTGCTGGTGCTGGATTTTCTTTGTCCTCAAGAATAGACTCCTCCGATTAAAGACTTTAACAGCATCAAGCAAGACTTCTTTGTCCACTAAACTTCTTACAATTGCGCTTCCAGACAACATTAACCAAAAGATGATCTTGAAGGTTTTGATAGTAATCAAGCTACTTTCAATGAGAATGAACTATTAAAAAGATGATGACACATGTTACCTTCTGTCTCGTTTGAATGAGTAAAAACTTTATGAATTTTGACTGTGTCCATTATCGATGTGATCACCTTGATGACGTTTGTAACTTCTTTTTCTTTCTAAACATGACATCTGACCTTAACCTAAACACATCTATAATAGCAATAGTATTATTAGACACCCAACTAGTGATATTCTAGATCTCTGGATATACTCCAACAATCAACGTCTCCACCAAATCCTTACCGGGACCAATGTTCAAATATAACTCCGAACATCGCACTAGTTCCGTGGCATACGTTCAGGGATCCAGCGCTCGAGCTGCGACAAGACCTGCGGCATAAGCCAAGTTTAATTCATTCGAGCTACAATTTTGTGCATCCCTGTCCAGGATTACTCGTCATCTGTGATGTTTTCATCGGTACTGGACCTGTCACATAGTAGGATGAGATGAGGTCGAGGAGTGCTACACATACCGAGATTTTGAACATGATTACATACTTCTCAGAAATAATCTCATTCCAGGCATGACTTACACCAAGTTCCATCATCCTGTGAAGGTTCATCTTAATCAACCCTCATCTGCTTCCTTTGTACAACAGTGATTTCAGCTTCTCGCTGAAACTTAGCGCATTGTTGATATACACGTCTACTCCGTGGTTTCCCGTTGAATGACCCTTATGTACATTAGACTGTCGCACACATTTACTCCAGCCTAAAGAGCCACTGAGATTATGCAGGTAGCGAACCCTCCTTCCCATATTCGATCTTATCTGGATCTACAACGCTGTGGATCGATGTGAAAACCGATCATCTAAGCTAGGGTAGATACTCGCTAGATAAACTTCCCTTTTCCCCTTTGAACTTATATCAGGCATTCCCGGATCAAAATTCATCGTTTAGAATTGGAAGAAAGTCTAAGGTATAGGACTAAACTCGTGCCTGATAGGTGTAGACCATAAGACTACATACAACAACAGGTGAATAGGCTCCAGACGTGAAAATAGCAAATCACAAGTCACGTTAAACAGAAATCAGGAGATAACGTGGTTCACTTATTGTCCCTGAAGCTACCTCCATTGTAGAAACGGGCTCACAATAGCCTTCCATGCTTTTTATATATATATAAATGTTATCCGCTTGAACTTCTAGACAAGTGACTGTCCCGCACTGAATGTAACAGCAAGGTGTTTCATCAGTTACATTTGCTCGTGCTCTTGATTAGTCATCACTGATAACAAGCCAAACATAACAATCTCCACCATGTCATCCCGAAGAGCAACATTGAACGTTGAGCAAGTTCATGCATAACTTGAACTTCTCAACCGGTTTAGTCAACATATCAGCTGCGTTTACCTCTGTGCCAATCTTTTGCAAATTGATCTCACCATTTTTCACAACTTCCTTGATAAAATGATGTCTCACCTCATTACGCTTTGTCCTTGAATGATATACTTGACTTTTGGCCAAGTGAATAGCACTTTGGTTATCACAAAAAAATGTGTACTTCATGTTGGGAAGTCCAACATCCTTGGCTAATCTTTGTAGCCATATTGCCTCTTTGGCAGTCTCAGTTATTGCCATATATTCTGCCTCTATAGTAGAAAGACCAACTGTAGATTGGAGAGTAGACTTCCAACTTCTGCATCACCAACAAGTGTAAAAACAAATCCTATTGTAGACCTTCTCTTATCCAAGTCTTTTGCAAAATCAGAATCTATATACCCTATAATTCCTCCTTCTTGGTCCTTCTCCACATCTAAGGTAATTCAAATATTTATAGTCCCTTTCAAGTAACGAAGTATCCACTTCACAACTTCCCAATGTTTTTTCCATGGATTTGCCATGTATCTACTCAACATACTCACAACATATTAGATGTTTGGTCTAGTGCAGACCATAGCATATATTAAACTCCCAACAGCACTAGGATAAGGAATATTTGACATTACTTTTCTCTCCTCTTCATTTGATGTACATTGCTCCAATGATATCCTGAAATGACTTCCCAGTGGAATGCTCGTTGGTTATGCATTCTCCATGCCAAAACGAGCAAGTAAATTTTCCAAATATCTCCTTTGAGATATCCATAAATTTTCCTTGCTCTTGTCTTAGTGGATTTCAATCCCAAGCACCCACTTTGAAGAACCCAAGTCTTTCGTATCAAAATCCTTTACCAAGTTGTGCTTTCAATTTCTCCACCTCAACCATATCCTCAATAGCAATCAACATATCATCCACATATAGTACCAAGATGATTGAATCAGATACTCTAGGTCCATGTAGCTTCTTGAGGTACACACAACAATTTGATTCATTTCTGTTATATCCATGCTTCAAAATGAAAGCATCAAATTTCATGTACCAAAGTCTTGGACTTTGCTTTAGTCCATATAAAGGCTTTTGTAACCTACAAACCAGGTTTTGGTTCCTTGGTACCACAGACCCCTTAGGTTGATTCATGTAAATCTCCTCCTCCAATTCTCCATGTAAAAATCAATTGTAATATCTAATTGCTCCAACTCCAAGTTATGCAATGCAACTATTGCCAATGGTGCATGATTTGAAGAGATTTTTACCATTGGTGGAAAAATCTCATTGAAGTCAATACCTTCTTTTTTGCTATAACCCTTTGCTACAAGCCTCACTTTGTATCAACCTCCACCAGATTTTGGAAGTCCTTCCTTCCTCTCAAATATCCATGTGCAACCAATTGCCTTCTTTCCCATAAGAAAAATTTCAAGTCTCCATGTTTGGTTTTTGGCCAAAGACTTCACCTCCTCTTCCATTGCACAATGCCACTTTTGGCACTCTTGATCTTGCATTGCCTCTTCATATGAAGAAGGCTCACCATTATCCATAAGAAGAGCATAAGCTACAAATGAATCATCAAATCTCTTTGGAGACCTTTTATACTTATTTGGATACCGATGTTCATGAATCATTTCTGGACTTTGCTCTTCTAATGGTTCACGTGGTAGATCTACAAGAGGTGAGATGTCTTCATTTCCAAGATCAATATCTATCCTAAAAAAATCTGACTGAATTTTCCTTTTTGTTTCTTCTTCTATAGTAATAGTCTCCATTGTACTAGTCTCATAAAAAAATACATCCCTACTCACAACAAGAAAACACCTTTTGGATCCCATAATCTATATCCCTTTGTTTAGGAAGCACTATTACTCCAATAGCTTTTATTAATCATATACATTTGATGCTAGAAGGGATATTGGATTGATAAGTGATAATATTCTTGGATGACATTTTAATTTACAATAATATGATGGTAGAACACAAGAACCATATATAAGAAGTCATAAAACTAATGTAAAAGATTGAGGATAGAAATAGGAGAATGGAAATTGAAGATCACATTGGGACTTTTGAATGAGTGAAACTCCAAATGCCTAACATAAGCTTGGGCTTTGGTATTTATAGGGATTATACAAGGCTCTTGAGAAGCTTCTCAAGAAGTGTCCTTAAGTTTCTTTCTTGGAGTGCAAGCCAAGTTAACCAAGAAGCTTCTCAAGAAGCTTCTTTCTAGAAGTTGTCTACTTGGCATGCAAGCTAAGCTAGTTAGAAGCTTTCTAGAAGCTTCCTTCTAGGATATACCTACTTGGGGTGCAAGCTAAGCTAGCCGGGAAACTTCCCAAGAAGCTTCCTCCTAGAAGTTGTCACTTGCATGCGAGTTACACAATACTTGGAAGGTACCAAGTAGCTTCCTAGATACCTCTAGATTATTCTAGGTTAATTTGGCATATTTTCTACTTCATTAGCCTTGACTAACTTGTTGGTAAATTCCATATTGTAACACATTCTCCCACTGCTAGTTGGTGACATCCTCATCACCATTGAAGTTTCAAACTCTCGGATGACCATTTGTGCATTTTGGAGATGAGAAAGAGGCTCCCAAGTGACATCATGAAGGTGATACCCTCTCCAAACAACTTTGTACTCTATATGTTGTTGGCGGCCTTGTTGAATGTAATGACATGCAAGGATACAATCAACTTCATACTCCTCATGATCATTGATAGGGATTGGAGGAAGAGGAGGTTGAACACAATGTCATACTTTGCCTTTCTCTCTTTGGGAACACACGAGGTGCCTAGCTATGGAGCTTATGGATCAAAGGTCAGTGTAGAGTTGTCACAACTAATTTTAGTGCATGTGGTATCCAACCAGTAGAACCCTCCACTCTTGTTTCTAAGATTCCTTCTATTAGGTAGGGGAGTGATGGGCAACCTAACTTGTCATTATAACACATACTCTTGGTTTGTTGGTCATCATTTCCAACATTACCAAGGAGAAAAACATAGCACACCTAGAAGGAAGGAACTTGAGCCCAATGCACACACACTAATCCAAGCCAATTGGGCGTACAAACAACCATACAAGCACCTAGAGAATCCAATCACAAGAATTTGACAACAACTCTTTGTGTTTTTGGGCCAAAAAGAGCTTCAAAGCCTTCTTGCTCTATCATCAAGCTAATTTCAACTTGTACTCCAAGCTTCCTTCAATCTATTATTTAGATTTCAACCAACTTCTAATCCAAGTGGTGAACTTTTATGTCTTTTTGATGGGGTAAACTTTATGAACATATGGACATAACTCATATGGACATAACTTTTTGTGTATGACTTGGATTCAAGTGTTCTAGAATTCAATAGAAATACTATGAGATAAGCTTTCTAATGATAATAAATAATCCATAATTTGATCATGACATGTCCCTTGACAAGCTCTCAAACTTGGCCAATTTTCTATAATTTTCACCCTAATTTATGGTTTCCTCCTTGTTCATTGCAACTTTTTCCTAGATTTCTAAATCAGAGGTACAATTGATCCTCAAAAACACTCCAACAATCTAAAATCCTCAATCACAATCACAAAAACAGGAAAATTGCCAATCATTCATGATTGAAGATAGAATTGCTCTATTGAGCTTATAAAAGTATTTGAATAGAACTTGTTGCATCAACTCCCACTCTCCATAGACCCAAAGCCAACAAAATTTTCTAGAGTAGCTAGTTGTGCACTTGTCTAACCCTCCACAAAGTTTGATGGCCTAATCAAACCCCAATCCCTAGATATGTATCAATTCTTTAGCCGGGCTAACTTGTGAGCTCTACAGACCCAGGTATACTTGATCCAAGACCTTGAATTGTCCTTTTAAGAAATTAACATGAAATCTCCTCACAAAGATGCAAAATCTAACCACCAACAAACTGAAAATTTTCATAAGGTGACTCAAACCAAAACTTGGAGAGTGATCAAAAGTCCAAACCTAATCATCAGCTCTTCTCTAACACCTTACATCCCCAAAACACCAACTTCAATGAACCAGATCTGATTTTACATTGACCCAAAACTAAAATTTCTTCCACTCAACTCTATAGAAACTTTGTCTTCTCTCCAAAGCCATTAATAGATCATGAAAACTTTTCATGAATCTTTCCAAATTGCTTATTTTGTGCTCTTGGGTATGAATTCTACCCCCTTGATTAATCACTAATATCCCCTCAGAATCTGTTCAAATCATCTGTTTTATATCTTCAAATTTTATCCTATTGTTGTTCTCTCCAACCATGGTCTCTACTCCTCCTTAGAATTCATCAATGGGGAAAAAAATCCCAAGGTCTCCTCTTGGGACCCAATCTCTCACAAGTTTATCATTTAGTCTACTTTTTGACAAATGGACCCCACAAATTCACCTTGAAGCTCATGAGCAAAATTGAGTTGTTCTCTATCTATATGAGCATATAAATTGTTAAATCCCATACTTGCTCATAAGTTAGCACTAGAAGGACGACACTATTGGGGTTCGCATCACCATTCCATGAATGCCACCTCAAAATGTGTCACCATCCAATCTCATAAGCCATCATGGTGTAGAATCTAAAGCCTGATGAAAAAAGGATTTTGGAGTAGTAGATTGGGAGCATGGGACATCTCCTATTCAATTGCTCCCTCTAATGCCACGGTCTCCATTCTCTACTACAATTCTCATTGCCAAATTCTTCCTCCTACTCGAGCCTCCTCCAACTAAAACACTCTCCTCCCTTTTTTTTCCTCTCAACTCTCCACCACCTATAGACATCAAAGCCCTTGAAAAGGATAAGATTGTAACCCATATGGCCAATCATATACATGTATATAGATTGCTCATATGGCAACAACTCAACTATGGGATCCGTCATACAACCTACTCTACTAATGTAGAGATAAACCATACTAATTTATTTTGTCATGGCTACGCAAACCACAACATGAAAACAAGAGGAAAAAGAAGATGGATTAAGAACAAAGGGTTTCAACTTAGAAATATGAAAGAAAGGGTGGATGCGCATGTGAGAAGGCAAGGCAAATTGATAAGCAACATGAGAAATGATTGAAGTGACATCAAAAGGTCCTATCAAATTAGGGGCAATTTTATGGACTTGGGTATCAAGTGGGAGGGGTAGATTACTAGAGGAGAGCATGATCTTATCACTAAGTTGAAAGGTGAGATCACGATGATGGTTGTCCGCATATTGTTTTAGGCGATTCTAAGCAACAAGGAGATGAGATTTGGCTTGTTGGAAGGATTGAGATATGGTGGTCAAGAAGGTGGAAGTATGAGGAATATGAGATGAAGGAGGAGCAAGAAAGGAATCTAGAACAAGTGGTTCTTGGCCAAAATTAAGGAAGAAAGGAGAGAATCCAATGCTTGCATGTTTGGAATTATTGTATACAAACTCTATGATTGCCAGATATTCATCCTAGTTGGTATGATGAATGTTGATGAGGGCACAAAGCGTATCCTCCAAGGTGTGATTTGTATGTTCAGATTGTCCATCAATTTGAGGATGATAGGCTATTGTTGTATGTTGCTTTTTTCTCTCTAGGAACACACAACGTGCTTATAAATCAAAGGTTGTAGATAAACCTATCCCTACTAGTTTGAATGCATGTAGAACCCAACCAATAGAATCTTTCACTCTAGGTTTTGGCATTCATGCTATCGGGTAGAGTAACGTGCAACCTAACTTGTCATCATAATACACACTCCTAGAAGGAAAGAACCTAAGCACAATGCCCGCACACCAATCCAAACCAATTGGACAAAAAAATATGCATGCAAGCACAAAGAGGATCCAATCACAAGAATTTAGCAACAACCCTTTTTGCTTTTTGTCAGAATTGAGCTCCAAAGCCCATTTGCTTTATCATCAAGCTAATTTCAATCTATAATCCAAACTTCTTCCAATATGTACTTTAGCCTTCAACCAATTTCTACTCCAAGTGGGGTAATTCAATGTCTTTTTTATGAGGAAAATTCTATGTAACTCAGTGGACATAAATTTCTTTATATGAATTGTATTCTAGTGTTTTGGGATTCAATGGAAAGCCTAGGAGATAAGCTTTCTAATGATCTAAAATAAACCACAATCTGATCATTGCAGATCCCTTGACAAGCTCTCAAACTTGGCCAATTTTCTATAGTTTTCACCCTAATTTAGGGTTTGCTCCTGGTTCTGTGAGCTAGCATGTCTCTCACTCAGGATGAACCTTTGATGGCTATAATGGTAGCACACCATGGACTAAGAAGACAAGGAACCCCAACTCCATCATACTCCCCCAAGGCTAATACTCCGAGACTCACAACATTGCTCACTAGAGAACTCAATGAGAGAGAGATAGTTGCAAATGAAAGCATGATGAGTAACTCCTCACCCCTAGTTTAAAACCTTGTGAAATAGTTATACACCAAAGTTACTAATTACCGGAGAAACTTATGTTACTATGCTAAAAGTCAAATAAAATCATAAAGCTAAAGGAATATCTATACTCATAGGAATATTCTCCTAAGCATGTTGTCTTATCTTAACCCAACCACTAAGTCAAAGATTCCTTCACATGGGTTACCCTTGGACTATAGAAGAATCAGAAACAAAAAGGCTTGTGGGTCCAAGAGTTCTTAACTCTTTCCTCAAAGCCAAATACTTAGGAATGATACCAAGTCAATACATTAGAATCCAAAATAGTGGTGCTCATCTTTTCTACTTCCTCTGAAGTAAGATCCCCTTTATCTTGGCTATGACTAACTTTAACTAATCATGACTAAGGTAGAATCATCCTTTATCTTTATATAAATAATATCTCTCAAGTACTTTTAATACCAAACTAAATATCACAATACCACATATATGCACAAATGGGTGTTATATTTACCCCCGGACTACATTTTCACTTTGTCCTGAAAGTGAAGGTCTCTCTACTTTCTATGATACATCTTCAACTTATCATGGTTAATGCTATCAAAGTATCTTCCTCCCAAATCCTTGAGATTATAGGTGTAATTGCCCCACACCTTCTCCACTATGAAAGGTCCAAAGTACTTAAACAATAACTTCTTTTGTACTCTCTTGAATCAAATAGAATCAAACAACATTACCCAATCAGCTTCTTTGAAAGGCTCACCTTCTTTTTGCCTTGCCTCTTGTCATAGCTTTCCTTTTTTTTCCTTTGGGCTTGCTCCACTCAAACCATAGCAACTGCTCTTGACTTCTCTACATCACCTCCTTGTGCTTTCTTCAATCTCCTATGAATGCTTGAGAAGGTAGGAAGATCAAAGTGAATAGGTAAGATAAACTCAATACCATATACCAATTGAAATGGAGAATATCCAATAGAAGTCTTCACAGTTGTCTTATACTCCCATACAATTGCATGAATCTTCTTGTCCTAATGATGTTTACCTCCTTTTGTTTCTGCATCTTTGGCCAACATCATGCACAAGGTCTGATTGGTTCTCACAGTCAAGCCATTAGAATTTGGCTTATAGGATGTACTTACTCTATGTATGATAGAGAAATGTCATAGCATGATTGTAGTAATGCTTCTTGTAAACTTTCCTCCTCTATCAAAAACCAACTCCAAAGGGCACCCAAACCTAATGATAATGCATTCATAAAGAAATCTCCCAATATCATCTTCATTCTTTCCCCTCAATGGTCTTGTAAAAATATGGAGTTTAGCGCCGTAGTTAATAAGGCTAATGAAGTAGAGAATAAGCCAAATTAACATAGAATATTCTAGAAGCAGCTAGGAAGCTTCTCATGAAGCTTCCTGACTAGCTTAACTTGCACCACAAGCAGGTAGCAAGTTTCTAGAAGCTTCCAACTAGCTTAGCTTGCATGCCAAGTAGACAACTTCTAGAAGAAAGCTTCTTGAGAAGCTTCTAGGTTAACTTGGCTTGCACTCTAATAAAGTGGCTCAAGGAAACTTCTTGAGAAGCTTCTCAAGGGCCTTGTATGCTATCTATAAATACCAAAGCCAAAGCTCATGCTAGGCATTTGTATTTTTCCCACATTCAAGTGTCCCAATGTGAGTTTCCATTCTCCTAATTCTCTCCCCGGGCTTGGTCTTGTGCAGGTCTAGCCTCAACCCTCTTGGTAAGATAATTAGTAACTACCATAATATACTAATTATTCCTTAGGTTTCTATTAAGAGGACCTACAAAATCAGTTCTCCACTTTTCAAAAGGTCCTAGCAATGGAATTGATCTAAGTGGTAAAGTGGAGGTAGAATTTCTAGCAAAAGTTTGACAAACATGAAATAATGAAGTTTTGAAATAATGAAGACAATCCTTGAAAATCCCTCTCCAATGGTAACCTGCATCTAGAATCTTGAAAGCAATTACCTTTCCTACAAAGTGTCCTCCACACACTAACCTTCATGAAACTCCTTTATGAGTAAGATAGATTGTTCCTTACCCATTGCTTTTTGAAGTAGACCATCTGCTCCTTGGTGAAAAAGAATATCCTCCACCATTGTGTAAGGTCTAGATCTTGCTGCAAGGGCCTTCCTCTCCCTAGCATGCATCCCTTCTGGATAGTTAATTCTTGTAACAAAGTCCAAAATCTCCTTGTACTCCATTGGAACCTCTTGAGAAACTCAGATTTTCATGAGCTCCTCATCTAGGAAGGAGTCATCCACTAGCTCATCTCCATCATGATCATAAGCCCTAGATAAAAAATCAACATTTGCATGTTTCTCCTTGGCCTATCCTTAGTGGGGTAGTCATACTTAGACAAGAGTATCATCCACCTTGCTAATCTCCCTTCCACATGAGGCTTGTTGAAGATGTACTTCAAAGCCTTGTGATCTATTGAAAATGGTGGCTTTCTTTCCAATCAGGTAGTGTCTAAACTTCTTTAGACCAAAGATCACTATCAACCTTTCTATCTCCATAACAAAGTAGTTCTTTTTTACTAGCTATTGGATGATCATGCTCATCTTGGTCTAATTGACTAAGAGTGCATCTTATAGCTTCATTGGAAGCATCAATGTAAAGGATGAAAGGTTTACTCCAATCAAGTTTAGCAAGAATTGGAACTACAACAACAAATTGCTTGAATTCCTCAAAAGCTTTGAAAACCTCCTTATTGTAACAGTATGGAGTTTAGCGACGTAGTTAATAAGGCTAACAAAGTAAAGAATAAGCCAAATTAGCCTAGAATATTCCAAAAGCATCTAGGAAGCTTCTTGGGAAGCTTCCCAACTAGTTAACTTGTGCTCCAAGCAGGTAGCTTCTAGAAGGTAGCTTCTAGAAGGAAGCTTCTAACTAGCTTAGCTTGCATGCCAAATAGGTGGCTTCTAGAAGGAAGCTTCTTGAGAAGCTTCTTAGTAAACTTGGCTTGCACTCTAAGAAAGCGGCTCAAGGAAGCTTCTTGAGAAGCTTCTCAAGGGCCTTGTATGCTACTATAAATACCAAAGCCAAAGCTCATGCTAGGCATTTGGATTGTTCTTATTCAAGTGTCCCAATGTGAGTTTCCATACTCTTATTTCTCTCCTTGGTCTTGGTCTTTTACATTGGCATTAGAGCAAGAATGGGATAAATGGAATTTATGGACCACCAAATCCAGTTCCGCCAAACCATTGGGATTTTCATGTCCAGATATTATTCAAGCATAGTTTCATACAATTCATCACCTTGCACTTTGGGCAGGATTTTCTACATATGATCATCGTGTCTAAGGAACCCTTGATACTTCCGGTTGTAACTTATGGAGAATGGTGGACATGATGCATCTATGTGTTAATCAATTAGATAAAGTGGGAGTAGTGGGATAGAGTAGTAGCTATAGCGGCAATATTGGACGTTATCCTTATGATGCAGCAACAAATCGAGCACCTTACTCAATTTTTGGATGAACGAGATCAGCAATGACAAGAACATATAGAGAGAGCGCTAATTCAAGATGGGAGAAGATTATATTTGATTTCCAAAACCCAAGGTGTTTGATGGCAAGAATCTTTCGGGTACAATAGAGAATTTTGTGTTTGACTGCAAACGTTACTTTGAAGCCACCAATCTTCAAGATGAACGGAAATAGATTCTCTTGGCCTCTAGCCAATTAGATGGTGTGGCAAAACTTTGGTGGTGATTTCAAGTGAAGCGAGTTGAACGATAGATTGTTGCACCAATTTTGACATGGGAAGAGTTCAAGGATGCAACATTGGGTCACTTTCAAACTATAAATGCCACCCACGCCGCACAAGATAAATTGGCGGAGTTGAAGCAAGTTGGCTCAATAAGGAGTTACATCACACAATTTCAAAACATCATTATGCAAATTCTGGATATACAAGAAGGTGAAGTTTTGGATTGATTTGTGCGGGGATTGAAGTCACAAACCAAATTGGAGGTGACCATGCAAGAACCACAAAACATAGAAGAAGCCATGCAATTGGCTCGGTGCTTTGATTCCTTGGTTGTGACAACTTTGTCTTGACCTTGACCTACACAAGGCATACTAATACACTATGCATGGGTGGAAGAACCGGCACCAATGGAGATTGATGCTATCCAATGGAGACCACTTGATATAGTGGATAGAGAAAGATTGCAAAAAAAATGGAGGTTATTTTTATTGTTGCCAAGTTGGACATCACATTGCTAAATGCCCATTAAGGAATGGACGACCTCGACAAGTTGCCCAGATGGAGATTGTGGAACAAAATGATAAGGGAAACAAGGAATCCCAATAGGAGATTTTGAGCCGCCTGTTGGGAGCTTGATTAGTTCTAATGGGATTGAAGGCTTGACTTATGCAAGTTTGCTTCACTTGCAATATATGATATGTAATCGGGGTTGTAGGATTTTGGTTGATTCTAGAAGTTCAGAGAATTGCATGTCTATGCAAGTAGCAAAGGAATTGGATATTCCTATCAAGCCAGTGTTTGGAAGTAGTTTGATTATGGCGGATGGTAGAAAGGGTTTTGCATTCCGCACCTCACATCTTGTTACCTTCAAGATTGGGAAGGAGTATTTGGAGTGTATGAGGTTTGTAGTGGCACCTCTACACTATGATATCATTTTGGGTCTACCTTGGCTTGAATGTCATAAGGTTCAATTCAATTAGACCCGACGACAAATTCAAGTACAACACCAAGGTAGGAATTTCTTATTAGGTTGTCTGGCACCTCTAAGTAAGACATCTAAGAATAGTCAGTCCCAAGATGAGAAGTTTGTCGAGAAGGTAGCCATAGAGCAAATTTGGAAGGGAGATGAGTCCCAAGATGGGAAGTTTGCCAAGAAGGTAACCATGGAGCAAGCTTGGAAGAGAGATGAGTCCCTGGTAGGGAAGTTTGTTAGTAAAGCAACCATAGAGCAAGCTTTGGAGGAAGATAAGTTTGTATTTGTGGTGTGGATCAAGCCAATTGCACAAGAACAATCTGAGGAGGGCCAAGAGCCTCATCAAGCAATGGTTGAGTGGATAGTTCAAAAGTTTTTGGATGTGTTGCCGAATGATCTGCCAAAGGGATTACCCTCTGATCGAGGTATGCACTTCAAGATTGAGTTATTGCTAGGGAGTACTCTAGTGAGTAGACTGATTTATTGGCTCTCACCAAAGGAGTTGGAGGAGTTGCAAACAACACTTCCAGAGTTGTTGGAGAAGGATTTCATATGACATAGTACCTCTCCTTGGGGAGCACCGGTACTATTTGTTCCAAAAAAGGATGGAGGACTTTGTTTCTATATTGATTACCATGGGCTCAATAAGCAAACCGTGACGAATGCGTATCCCTTGCCTTGGATGAATGACCTGCTTGATCAACTAAGTGGAGCATGCTACTTTTCCAAGTTGGATCTGTAACACCCATTTGTGCATGTGTGTGGTATTGTGATATTTAGCTTGGTATTACAAGTACTTAAGAGATATTATTTATATAGAGATAAAGGATGGTTCTATATTAGTCATGGTTAGCTAAAGTTAGTCATAGCTAAGATAGATGGGACCTTACTTTAGAGGAAGTAGAAAAGATGAGCACAACTATTTTGGATTTTAGTGTGTTGACTTGGTATTATTCCTAGGTGTTTGGCTTTGAGGAAAGAGTTGAGAACTCTTAGGACCGCAAGCCCTTTTGTTTTGGATTCTTCTTTAGTCCAAGGATAGCCCATGTGAAGGAATCCTTGACTTAGTGGTTGGGTCAAGATAAGACCACATGCTTAAGGGAATATGCCCATGTGAATGGATATTCCTTTCTACTTTTTGACTTTACTTGACTTTTAGTCTAGTAACTTGAGTTACTATGGTAATTAGTAACTTTGGTACGTAACTATTTCACAAGTATATAAACAAGGGGTGAGGAGGTACTCATCATCCTTTCATTTGCAACTATCTCTCGCTCATTGAGTTCTCTAGTGAGCAATGTCTTGAGTCTTGGAGTGTTAGCCTTGGAGGAGTATGATGGAGTTGGGGTTCCTTGCCTTCTTAGTCCATGGTGCACTACCATAATAGCCATCAAAGGTTCATCCTGAGTGAGAGACAGGCCGGCACACAGATCTTTGTAGCAACTATTGGCAAATTCCTAATGAAGGAGAGGACATGCAAAAGACTACCTTTTGCACAAGGTATGTGAATTTTGAGTGGAGAGTTCTACCTTTTGGACTCACTAATGCTCAAGCAGTCTTCATGGATCAGATGCATCGCATGTTGGAGGGGCTATTGGATTGGTCCATGGTGGTGTTCTTGGATGATATCTTAATCTATAGCAAGATAGAGGTAGAACATGTGAATCATGTGCGAGAAGTCCTAAGACGACTACAACAATGGAAAATTTATTGCAAGAAGTCAAAGTGTACCTTCTGGCAGAAGGAGATTAACTTCTTGGGTCATAAGATCTCATCAGAGGAGATCAAGATGGAAGATGAGAAGATCAAGGCCATTACTGATTGGCCTACCCCAAAGGATGCTATAGAAGTATGAGCACTCAATAGATTGGCCAATTTTTACCGATGGTTCATCCATTATTATGCTCATGTGGTTGCACCATTGACTGACCTCTTGGGAAAGAACTCAATTTTCTAGTAGACCACAAAGCATGAAGAAGAATTCTAGAAGTTAAAGCATATGGTGTCTTCAAGACCCATTCTTCAACCATATGATCCTCAACTACCTTGTGTGGTTGATTTTGATTCTTCTAACTTTGCAATTGGAGCTATGTTGCAACAAGAATTCCCATATGGACTACATCCCATTGTCTTTGTGTCTCGCCAACTAAATACAGCTAAAAGAAATTACTCTGCTCAAGATTGGGAACAACTTGCAATGGTATATGCCACCAAGGTATGGAGGCATTACCTCTTGGAGAAACAAGTGGTCATGCAAACTTATCACAAGCCATTGTTGCAGGCCTTACACTTGGAACATATGAAGAGTCAACATCATCGATAGGAAGAGCAACTCCAATTTTTTGACATCAAACTTGAGTACAAACTAGGTCGGTTCTATGTCATCCCTGATGCTCTATCATGACAACCTGATTTGAAGTCTCTTCCTCTCATCATAACGGCAATTACGATGGTGTCAATTGATCCCAAGGTCCGTAACAAGTTTCGATCAGCTCTACAACAAGATCCCTTCTTCCAAATGGTACATAGTTGTTTGATAACATGCTACAAGGAGTACAACACCTTCTCCTTCAATTAAGGCCTTCTATTCCATGTGGACCAGATCTATGTTCTAGCCAAAGGTGATCTCTGACTTGTGCATCTTCAAGAAGCCTATGATTTACCATTTGCTGGTCACATGGGGGTAGACAATACCTTTGGTACCCTCCAGTGCCAATGGTGGTGGCCTAACATGACACAAGATGTTTGAGAGTTTGTCTGATTGTGTGAGAGTTGTCAACGCAACAAGGCAAGTAACCAAAAGCCGAGGGGACTCCTTCAGCCACTTCCCATTCCAACTACTTGTTGGGAACATGTGAGCTTAGATCTCATCACCTCCTTGCCCAAGACACAACAAGGTCACATAGCAATTGTGGTGTTTGTGGATAAGCTTAGTAAGCAAATCCATTTGGCACCAACGGTTGATACTATGGATGCTCCAACCTTGGTGCAACTCTACTTCAATAATGTATTCAAATATCATGGTATGCCACATGTACTCATCTCAGACCGTGATCCTTGCTTCATCGGAAAGTTTTGGCAAGCCCTCTTCCAGATACTTGGTACCAAGTGTGCTTTGTCCATAGCCTATCATCCTCAAACTGATGGACAAACTAAATGTGCAAATCTCACCTTGGAAGATATGCTTTGTGCCTTTATCATAATTCACCATATCAATTGGGATGAATGTCTTGTAGTTGGGGAGTTTGCATACAACAATTCTAAACAGGCAAGCACTGGATTCTCTCCTTTCTTTCTCAATTTTGGCCAAGATCTACTTGTCCTAGATTCTCTTTTTTCTCCTCCTCTGTCTCAACTCCCTCATACTTCAACCTTCTTGACCACCATATCCAAATCTCTCCAATAAGCCAAATCTCACCTCCTTGCTCAGAATCATCAAAAACAATATGCGGACCACCATCATCGTGATCTCACCTTTGAAGTCGGTGATAAAGTTATGTTATCCTCTAGTAATCTACCCCTCCCAGTTGATACCCAAGTTTGTAACTTGCCCCTAATTGGATAGGACCTTTTGATGTCAACCAAATTGTCTCTCTTGTTGCTTATCAACTTTCCTTGCCTTGTCATATGCACATCCATCCTATCTTTCATGTTTCCAAGTTGAAACCCTTTGTTCCTAACCCCTTTTCTTTCTCCTCTTGAGTCCAACCTCCTCCTCTCCCTATCCCTATCAATGATGATGAGGAGTACGAAGTTGATCGTATCCTTGCACGTCACCACATCCACCAAGGATGCCGCCAACATATGGAGTACAAGGTCCTTTGGAAAGGGTATCCACTTCATGATGCTACCTAAGAACCTCTTTCTCACCTCTAGAATGCACAGACGACCATCCATGAGTTTGAAGCTTCAATGGTGATGAGGACGTCATCAACTAGCGGTGGGGGAATATGTAACAATATGGAGTTTAGCAATATAATTAGTAAGGCTAATGAAATAGATAATAAGCCAAATTAACCTAGAATATTCCAAAAACATCTAAGAAGCTTCTTAGAAAGCTTCCCAATTAGTTAACTTGCACTTAAAGCAGGTAGCTTCTAGAAGCTTCTAACTAGCTTAGCTTGCATGCCAAATAGGCGGCTTCTAGAAGGAAGCTTCTTGAGAAGCTTCCTAGTTAACTTGGCTTGCACTTTAAGAAAGCGGCTCAAGGAAGCTTCTCAAGGACCTTGTATGCTACCTATAAATTCTAAGGCCAAATCTCGTGCTAGGCATTTGGAGTGTTCCTTCATTCAAGTGTCCCAATGTGAGTTTCCATTCACTTATTTCTCTCCTTGGTCTTGGTCTTTTACACTTGTCCTCCAAAATCACTATTTATTCTACACCCTTCTTTATGTATATGGTCAATATATAAGCCTTGTTGGAAAATAAGAAGATGAATCTCCTATAGCACCCAACCATCCCCAAGAATTGGCATAACTTTGTCAAGCTTGAAGGGAATGGAAGGTTTGAGATTTTCCTCACCTTCTCAAGGTCAATTGCTATTCCATCCTTGGAGATGATGTGCCTCAAAAGTAGACCTTCTTCACAACCAAAAATGCACTTCTTTGGGTTAAGTGATGCAAGCATTGCAAGACCTTGATCAAGTGCTCAAAGTGCTCCTCCTTGCTCCCATAGACACAAAAGTCATCAATGAAGTCTCCCACAAATTTCCCAATGAAAGGTTCAAACACCTTGTTCATGACCTGTTGGAATGTGGTTGGAGCATTGAAAATCCCAAAAAGCATGACCTTGAAAGCATAAGTCCCTTAAGGTGTGGTGAATGTGGTGAGTTGTTGATGCTCTTGTGCAATCTTGATTTGGTTATATCTATTATAACCACCTCCAAAACTGTCCCTCTCATGACTCGCAACCTCCTCCAAGATATCATCAATGAATGGCAAAGGTAATAGTCATTCTTAGTAACAGCATTGAGCTTCTTGTAATCCACACATACCCAAAGCTTGCCATTCTTTTTTTTCATAATCACAATTGGAGACACTCATTCTGAATTCTCCACCTCAAAGATAAATCCAGTCTCCTTGAGCTTATCAATCTCCTCCTTCAAAACCAAAGATATTGGTGGACTTTGCAATGTTGTTTGTGGCAGATTGGTCTTGCATGTGACTCAACCTTAATCTTGTGCTCCTTCAAGATGACTTCCTTTAGATCCTTGTAATTGAAAGTAAACACATGGATGAACTTGCCAAAAATCTCTTCAAATCTTACTTTCTCCTCCTTGGTAAACGTTTGGACCATACTTGAGGGTAGATAACCTCCTCTCTATCTCCTCAAGTGTCAATGATGATTATCTGGGTCCTTCAAAATCTCTGGCTTAGGTGCACAATCCATAGCACACAAGGATTCCAAATAAGATTTAGATTCATCCTCCTCTATAGAAGTCTCTTCTTCCATACTTGTGTACATAATTGAAGCTCCTTCTTCTTAATCTGATCCCCAATAATCAAAAGATAGTGCATTTGAATGTGAAGTGTTGGTGATGTTAGTGATAGGAACCATAACTCTATGGTTTGATAGCCCAATCCTCAAGTACCCTTTGTTCCATAATCATTTTTGCATTTTGCTCTTTACCATGGCCTCTCAAGAAGCAAATCATAGCTTGAATCCTTCATGACTTGGAAAGTCATGAGATTTGAACTCCCATAATTGAAACTACCATCTTAGCCATCACCCCTACTGGTCAAACTTGTTGCTTGTTTGCCATGCTTACCATAAATGTTGAAGGTCTAGAGGGTATCATACCCAACTTCTTCATCAACCTTTCTAACATGGCATTCAATGCTGATCCTCCATCAACCAATGCATCCTTGATGTTGTGACCATTCACTTACATCAATCTTGGAGGCATATTCACAAGCCTCCCATGGTGTTGGTTTGGCATCCACCAACCCCATTGATATTTAGGCTTTTGCCTTCTTCTTCCTCTTGCTCCTTGTAGAACTCAAACCACCTCTAAGCTCCTTTCTCAAGGTAGGGTTCAAAGCAATCAATTTGCCCATTGTGATGTTAGCCTTGTGACTAACAACATCCTCCAACACATTGTAGTTCCATTGTTGCTTTGAGATCAAGAAGTCTTCCATCACCAACTTCTTCCTTGGAGTCTTTGTTTTTAATGGTGTTGAGGTGCGAGTGCTCCTAGTAGACATAGGAAAATCCTTACAAGAAGTAAATCCTTGAGAAGAGTGTACATCTTCTACAAAACAAGCTCTCTTTTTCTCTTGTGCCAAAACATCCAAATTAAGACCTTTGGAGTTTGAACATTCCTCCTTGTCATACTTTCTCTCAACCACATCTATGGATACTATCTCCTTACTTTTGTTTGGATTAGGAGCCACTTGGGTTTCACTTCCTCCCTCTTGCCCTCTATTGGCTCCCTCTTAACCCCTTCCTCCATGGTAAGTGGAATTTGGGTAATTCCTTTGGATGTGACCTCTTCCTCCACAACCAAAAGAATTTCTATCATTGAAATTTTTGTTTGGTTGGTTGGCCTCCTCTACATGGATAGTTTCCATAAGTCCTAGACTCTCTCTCCCCACATTCTGATCCTTTTCTCTCTCCTCATAGTTGCATTACATTGATCTTGAGATCTACAAGTTGTTCTATGATGGTTTGAAGTGGATCTTTTAGTAGAGGTTCAAGAACCGGAGCAACTAATACTTGTGGTGAAACCCTTGCCACCAAAATATCAGAAGTTCCACCATACTTGGAGCCTTGAGGACAATGGACAACCTGCTTCACCACCAAATCACTCTCATCTCCTTACAAACTCTCCTCCATACAAATTGCAATCTTGATAGCTTCAACCTTGGAAGAAGGTTTCTCAAATCTCACCTTGTTTCCTGTTTGTTGTTTCAACCCTCCCACAAATCTTGGTGAGCATGGCTCCTATGCCAATCATAGTAGTTTCCACATCATCCTCACCCTTTCTCAATACTATGTGAAATTTGAACTCTAATTTCTCCACTCTTTCTACATAAACTCTCACTTTCTCTCCATCTCCTTGTTTGAGGAAGGTAACCTCACTCATCAATCTCTCATCTGGAAGAAATTTCTCAATGATTGTTGTGTCAAACTCTCCCAAGACTCTTCTTGTCCATCTCTCCTCTCTCTCTTTTGGTATTCTGACTCATACCATGTAAGTGTTGTATCCTCAAAGAAATCCGGTGATAATGAGGCCCACTCATTCTTTCTCCTCTCATTGTTTCCTATGCAAGCTCTCTTGAAGTCTCTCAAAAAGGCCTGTACATCTTCTCCACCCTTGCCAAAGAAACCAAAAGTTTCCAATCTTAGCCCCTCACTATCTTTCTCTTTTCTCTCAATTTTTTTCCTCTTTTCTTTTCTCTCACTCTATAACTAATAAAGTATGTACATGACTAACACCATTTGAGATTAATGTACTCTAGGGAAAAAAAAAGGTTTAGGTTGCTCCAAGATTTCTATAGCAACATCAAATCCTAGATTGCATATTAATAAAACCCTCATTAATGGTTTATCCATAAGTTGAAAGATTATCTCCATCACTAATCTTGAGAACTAGTTTATGAAGGTGGTAGCATTTCTATAGTTGTACTAAGACTCTCTCCAAGATCTTTCACCAAAGTCTCCAAAAATGCTTTTGATCCACTATACTCATGTCCTTTTGGAAGTCCTTCCACTCCACAAATCTCACACAACTCCTTGGTCTTAGATCTTCTCCCTCTCAATTTTGGTGAAGAAGGTCCAACATGCAAACCCAAGTCAAGTAAGCCTCTCCTTTTCCTCAATATCTTGCTCTCAAAGGTCAATAGACATGAACTTTCCTTATGTACCTTCTTTCTATATAAAAAGCACTTACACTCACTCTTTCCTCTAAGTGGTGTAGGTTTTTGGATCCTCTCAACACTCTCTTAAAATTCTATTCTAGATTCTTTTCTCCTCAAATCCACCCCTACAATCATCTCAAACCTTGGGGAACCTTGCATAACCTCAATTTCTACTCTTGGTGACCCTCTATGTTCTCAAGATAATTTTAAACACTCTGACATGTTTTTTGTTGCTCTCACACTCCTCATGCATGAGATCTCAACCTTGTAGAATTGACCTCTTCTCACAATTTCACTAAATTCTCTCAACTGGTATGTCACTGTCCTCTAAAATTTTTTTCCTTATTGATAACAACCCCAGGGTGTCCTCTCTTGCAAAATTTTAGATCTTTTCATCAAGACCCTTGGCCTAAGCATTTTTCTATTCAACACACATATTTCACATTTGGCCTGAAAACCACCCCTCTCACTTTGAAAAGTCATAAATTTTTGTGAAAGAATGATATTCCTCTAATCCCTGGGCCAAAAGGTAGAATACTATGCACTGAATTTTCTTGAAAAGTTTTAGAAATATCCACTAAAAACTATAAAAAATGGCACTTTGTACAATTTTCTAGAGAGCATGCAATTTTGGGAGCAATTTACCCTATCAACTTTCAAACATTTTGGTGTAAAAATTTTAAGTCCAAATCTCAAACTTGGGATTTTGCCCAAAATCACCATAATCCCTAAAATCTGCAATCCACCTCACACAATCTCTTCAAATCCTCTCTTGTGTACAAGATGTATAATATCACCTCAAAGATATCATAATGAACTATAGGGCATACAAATGGGTATTGGTTGTCTAACATAAATTCAACCCTCTCCTCCCCCAATGTTCTTTCCAAGTGAGCTCTCACATCCTCCTTTTGTCTAATATAGAATTGTATGTGAAACATTATTATAACTTCTAGAGAGGTCCCAACAATGGAACAAAAAATGTGAGCCAGCCTATCTCTCGCTCAAGATGAATCTCTAATGGCTATTATGGTAGCGCACTATGGACTAACAAGGCAAAGGAACTCCAACTCCATCGTACTCCTCTAAGGCTAAGACTCCAAGACTCAAGACATTGCTCACTAAAGAACTCAAGGAGAGAGAGATAGTTGCAAATGAAAAGATGATGAGTAATTCCTCACCCCTAGTTTATATACTTGTGAAATAGTTATGCACCAAAGTTACTAATTACTAGAGTAACTCAAGTTATTATGCTAAAAGTCAAATAAAGTCAAAAAGCGAAAGGAATATCTATACTCATGGGAATATTCTACTAAGCATGTTGTCTTATCTTGACCCAACCACTAAGTCAAAGATTTCTTCACATGGGCTATCCTTAGATTATAGAAGAATCCAAAACAAAAAGGCTTGTGGGTCCAAGAGTTCTCAAATTTTATCTCAAAGCCAAACACTTTAAAATAATACCAAATCAATACACTAGAACCCAAAATAGTGATGCTTATCTTTTCTACTTCCTCTAAAGTAAGATCCCCTCTATCTTAGCTATGAATAACTTTAGCTAATCATATCTAAGGTAGAACCATACTTTATCTCTATATAAATAATCTCTCAAGTACTTGTAATACCAAACTAAATATCACAATACCACACACATGCACAAATGAGTGCTATAGTTTTGGGTAGCTTTTCCCAAAGTTTTGGATCAAAGGTGCACTTAATCTTCAAAAACATTCCAAAAACCTAAAATTCTCAATCCCTAAAATTCTCAATCATAGACACACAAAAATGAGAATTGACACTCAATCACGATAAAAGATAGAAATGTTCTACCAAGCTTACGATACTATTTTCAGTAGAGTTGTTACATCAGCCCTCACTCTCCATGAATCCAAAGTCAAAAGTACCCAAAATTTTCACAATAGTTGGTTGTGCCCTTGTCTAAACCTCAATAAAGTTTAGTACTCTAATCCAACCCCAAACCCTAGATATGGATCAATTCTTGAGCTGGGCTAACTTGTGAGCTTTGCAGACCCAAATATACTTGATCCAAGATCCTAAATTGCCTATTTGACAATTTACATGAAACCTTTGCACAGAAGTGCAAACCCTAGCCACCAGCGATACTAGAAATTTTCACGAGGTGATTTGGACCACAACTTTAGGAGTGACTTCAAACCCAATTAGCAACTCCTCACTTTCCAAAGCTCCAACTTCAATTGGCCAGATCTAATTTGAGATATATCACAACCTAAAATTTCTTGAAGTCAGTAGTACAAGAACTTTTTCAACTCTCCAACCCAACTCACAGATCATGAAGATGTTTCATAAAGCTCTCTAAATCAACTATTTTGTGCTCCTGGGTGTAAAATCTACCTCCTTGATTTAATTGATCATATCTCCCAAAAAATTGATTCAAATCACTCAATTCTAGTCTTCAAATTATATTTTGTCAGCTTCTCTCTCCAACCATGGTCTTTCCTCTTGAAATTCCCTTCTCAAACTCCTTTGATCCTCAAAAAACTCCCAAACTTCTCCCAATTGGAACCCAATCTCTTGCAATTTTATCATTTAGCCTCTTCACTTTTTGAAAAGTGGACCACACAACTCCACCTTGAAGCTCATGAGCAAAATTGAGCCATTCTCTATCTACAAAAGAACATAGATTATCAAGTTCTAAACTTGCTCATAAGTAAGCACCGGAAGGACAATAGGATGTGGGTTCCACATCATTGACTCCATGAATACCGCCCAAAAATGTGCCACCATCCAATCTCATAAGCCATCGTGGTGTAGAATCTGAAGCTTGATGAGAAAAGGATTTGGGAGTGGTAGATTGGGAGCATGGGACATCTCCTACTCAATTGCTCTCTTTAATGTCCGGCCTCCATCCTCTACTACAACTCTCACTCTCAACGTCTTCCTCCCTCTCAAGACTCCTCCAACTAAAACACACCTCCCTTGTAACTCTCCACCACCTATATACATAAGAGCACTCAAAGAAGACAAGACTATTATCCATATGGCCAATTGTATACATGTACATAGATTGCTCACATGGCAATAGCTCAACCGTGAGATCCATCATACAACCCACCCCATCTTCACAAAGATAAACCATACTAGTTTACTTTTCATGGGCTATGCAAACCACAACATGACACCAAGGACAAAACAAGCTTGGTGTTGAGTATCTAGAAGAGTGCTTGCCAAAATTTTCTAGTGAATCAAGGATTATGGTTGGAAATGAGTACACAAGGCATCCTATGATGCTTGAAGATATTGTCGAAGTAGATCTATGCCAATGTTAGCGCATCTATGGTATCAAAGGTTGGTACCAAATGGATTTGTTTACCAAGCTTATCCACAAACACCATGATTTTTGTGTTATCTTGCTTTGTCTTGGGAAAGGATGTGATGAGATCCAAGCTTGCGTGTTCCTATTGAGTAGATGAAATGGGGAGTGATTGAAGGAGTCCACTCGGTTTTGGTTGTTGGCCTTGTTGCATTGGTATCTCTCACAAGATCAGACAAACTCTCAAACATCTTTTGCCATGTTGGGCCACCACCATTGGCATTGGAGGGTATCCAAGGTCTTATCTACACCCATGTGACCAACGATTGGTAGTCATGGACTTCTTGAAGGTGCACAAGTTGGAGATCACCCTTGGTTGGAACATAGATCCAATTCTCACAAAATAGAAGGCTTTTCTTGAAGGAGAAGGTGTTGTACTCCTTGTCACATACTACAAGATGACCTTGTACCATTTGAAAGAAAGGATGTTGTAGTAAAGTTGTCATAAACTTGATTTGGTCTTTGGAGTGAATTGATACCATTGTAATTGCCACCGTGAAGAGAGGAAGAGACTTCAAATCAGGTCATCATGATAGAATATCAAAGATGATATAGAACCAACCAAGTTTGTACTCATGTTTGATGTCAAATAATTGTAGTTATTCCTCTCATCAATGATGTCAATTCTTCATGTGTTCCAAATGTAATGTTTGCAACAAGGGCTTGTGATCGGTTTGCATGACCATTTGTCCCCAAGAGATAATGCCTCCATACCTTGTTGACATATACCATTGCTAGTTGTTCTAAATCTTGAGAAAAGTAATTCCTTTTTGTGATATTTAGTTGGCAAGACACAAAGGCAATGGGAAGTAACCCATCTGGGAATTCCCATTGCAACATGGCTCCAACCGCAAAGTTAGAAGCATCAAAATCAACCACACAAGGTAGTCAAGGGTCATATGGTTGAAGAAATGGGTCTTGAAGACCCCATATGTTGTAGCTTTTGGAATGCTTCTTTGTGCTTGGTTTTCCACTAAAAGCTCAAGTTCTTCCCCAAGAGGTTGGTCAATGATGCAATCACATGAGCATTATAGTGGATGAACCATCAGTAAAAATTTACCAATCTATTAAATTCCCAATAAATTGATGACTTGCTCACTCAATTGATTGAGCAAGTCATCAATTTGAGGCAAAGGATATGCATTCATTACTATTTGTTTAATGAGGCCATGATAATCAATACAAAAGTGAAGTCCTCCATCCTTCTTTGGAACAAATAGTACCGGTGCTCTCCAAGGAGTTGTACTATGTCATATAAAATCCTTATCCAACAACTCTATCAATGTTGTTTGGAGCTCATTTTACTCCTTTGATGAGAGTCAATAGATTGGTCTACTCATTGGAGTTCTTCTTGGCAATAAGTCAATCTTGAAGGGCATACCATGCTCAGAGGGTAATCCCTTTGATAGATCATCCAAAACACATCTGAAAACTCTTGGACTATTTGATCAACCATTGTTTGATGAGGCTTTTGATCCTCCTCAAATCCTCTATGCACAATTTGCTTGATCCACATTGCAAAAATAGACTTAGTTTCCTCCAAAGCTTCCTCTATGGTTGCTTCATTACAAAATTCCCATCTTGGGACTTACCTTCCTTCAAAGCTTGCTCTATGGCGGTCTTTACAACAAAATTCTCATTCTAGGATTGACTATTCTTAGTGTCTTACTCAAAGGTGCCAGACAATCTAATCAGAATTTCCTACCTTGGTGTTATACTTGAATTAGTTTTCAGTTCCAAGCTAATTGAACCTTATGACATTCAAACCAAGGTAGACCTAAAATGACATCATAATGTAGAGTTGCCACTACAAACCTCATACACTCCAAATACTCCTTCCCAATCCTAAATGTACCCATAGGATGTGAGGTACAAAATGCAAAACATTTTCTACCATCTACCATCATCAATCAGCTTCCAATTAGTGCTTTAATATGAATAATTAATTTCTTTGCTAATTTCATAGACATGTAATTCTCTAAATTCCCAAAATCCTACAAGCACAATTAGATATCATACCTTGCAAGTGAAGCAAACTTGCATAGGTCAAGCCTTCAATCCCATTGGAACTAATCAAGTTCCTAGTACGCGGCTTAAAATCTCCTATTGGGATTCCTCATTTTCCTTATCATTCCGCTCCACAAACTCCATTTGGGTGATTTATTGAGGTTGCTCATTCTTGAGTGGACATTTAGCAATATGATGTCCAATTTGGCAATAATAAAAGAGACCATCATTTTGCCGCAATCTTTCTTGGTTTATTATGCCAAGTGGTCTCAATTGGATGGCATCAATCTCCATTGATGCCGGCTCCTCTACTCGTGTGTAATATGTTGGTAGGTTTTGTGAAGGTCGAGGTCAAGGCCAAGTTGTTGAACCAAGGAATTAAATTGCTCAGCCAACTACATGGCTTCTTTGAAGTGTTTTGGCTCCCTCATAGTCACTTCTAATTTGGTTTTTTGATTTCAAGCCCCTCACAAATCACTCTTGAGCTTTACCATCCAATATATCTAAAATTTGAAAAATGGTGTTTTGGAATTGCATGATGTAGCTTCTTACAAAACCAATCTGCTTTAGCTTTACCAACTTATCTAGTGCAGCTTGTGCAAAATTTATTGCTTGGAATTGCTCAATTATTGCACCCTTCAATTCTTCCCATGTCAAGATTGGTGCAATAAACCTCCATTCATCACGCTCCACTTGGAAGTGCCACCATAGTTTTGCCGCTCCATCCAATTGGCTTGAAGCTAAGAGAATTTGTTTCTATTCAT
Organism: Lunularia cruciata; assembly: GCA_948567375.1. Lineage (NCBI taxonomy): Eukaryota > Viridiplantae > Streptophyta > Marchantiopsida > Lunulariales > Lunulariaceae > Lunularia > Lunularia cruciata. The sequence continues at coordinate 61,284,452 of OX419759.1, read as the reverse complement.
CTTGAAGATGTGTAGCCTCAAAATAACATTTACAATTGAATAAAATATTCTCTATTGCACCTGGGAGATTTTTTCCATCAAATACCTTGGGTTTTGGAAATCAGATTTGCTCTTCTCCTTCTCAAAATCATGCTCTTGTCATTGATGGTCTTTTTAATCCAACAATCAAGTAAGGTGCTCAATTTGTTGTTGCATAGCCATGATAACCTTGGGCATTGCCTATATGGTTACTACTCTACCATACTAACCCTAATTCATCTAAATTAACACATAGATACAACACATCTACCGTTTCTAATAAGGTACAATTGGAAGTTCCAAGGGTTCCTTGGACAAGGTGATTGCATTCAAAAAATTTGCCCAAAGTGTTAGGTGATGAACTAGGTAAAATGATGCTTGGATAGTACATGGACATGAAAATCCCAATGGTTTGGTGAAAGTGGATTTGATGGTCTATCAATTCCATTCATCCCATTCTTGCTCTGATACCAATGTAAAAGACCAAGGAGAGAAATAGGAGAATAAAAAATAAAAATCACATTGGGACTCTTGAATGAGAGAAACTCCAAATGCCTAGCATGAGCTTGGGCTTTGGTATTTATAGGGAGTATACAAGGGTCTTGAGAAGCTTCTCAAGAAGTTTCCTTGAGCCATTTTCTTGGAGTGCAAACCAAGTTAACCGGGAAGCTTCTCAAGAAGCTTCATTCTAGAAACCGCCTACTTGGCGTGCAAGCTAAGCTAGTTGGAAGCTTTCTAGAAGCTACCTACTTGGAGTGCAAGCTAAAATAGGCAAGAAACTTCCCAAGAAAGCTTCATCTTAGAAGTTGCCAATTACATGGAAGGTACCAAGTAGCTTCCTAGATGCTTCTAGAATATTCTAGGCTAATTTGGCCTATTTGTTACTTCATTAGCCTTGATTAACTCATAGGTAAACTCCATATTGTTACATTTGTGAAGCTTCTTGATGAGTAGCTTCTAGAATCTTCTAAATGATTGAGTAGCATATATGCCAAGTAAAAGGCTAGCTTAGCTTATACTCCAAGAAAAGTGACTTCTAGTAAGAATATTCTTGGGAAGCTTCCTTAAGTTTTTGGCTTAGTTTTCTCTATATATACCAAAGCATAGGCTTAGTTCAAGCATTTGGAGTTTCCCTTGATTGAGAGATCTCATTTTGATCTTCCATTTGTTACAATAGCATTAGATGGTTCATCATGTATCATGATGTTGGATTCTCATTCTTTAGGGCTCATATATATTGATCTATGTAGCCCATAGTTCATTCAAATACTAGATTACTCTTGTTATATCATGATATTGACTTCTCATTCTCTTGAGTGGTTCCTCATATATCACAATATTGACTGTCATTTTCTAGGGCTCATATATTTATTTATTTATTTTTATTGATCATACCACCACAACAAACGTACTCAAATTCTTTTTCCTAGAAAGAAATTCTTGAAGCATTTGAAAAATTCATTCTTTGAGAAAGAAATTATTTTAAATACCCTATGTATATAGCCATGGAGGAGGCATGTTCAAAATATCACACATATCACATATCAAATGTGATAAGTATGCTATCTAGCCATTTAGGGAATTTGTAAGCAACATCCTATAGCAAGCACTTTCCATAAAAAGAGCTGATGAGTATAAACCATACTTTTTTCAAAACTTTTTGCACACTATCCTTTTTCTCTCAACTTACTATATATACTTAGATTGAACTACTTTGTGCTGCCATTTATATTGTTGCATTCTTGTACAATGAAAAATTGTACCCTACATGCAGCTCTCTTTTGGCACTTCTCTAGAGCTCTGTCACCTTGGTATAACTGGTAACAATGCATATATGTATGTCTTAGCAAAATTATAAGATAAGTTTAGCCTTTGTTCCATCAAGGCAATTTTAGTTGGATATGAAGATCAAAGTAAAGCTTGTATTTTACACAATCCTATTCAATGCCGCACCGTTCTAATCAACCATGGTTTGCATGTTGACAAATTTTCACCCATGCAATTCCTACTTCCTCATCCCTTGATCCCATTCTGGAACTTTATGACACTAATTTCAAAAACTTCTACTTGTATTAATGGTTTCCATAATAATCATCAAATGCCACAAACTAATCAACTACGTTGTGCATGTTGATAAATTCTCGTCAGGGCAGTTCCTACTCTTTCATCCATTGATTACATTTTGGATCTTGATGGCCTCAATTCATAATCTTCTTTTTGTATTAAAATTTTCACTAAATAATCATTAAATAGGCAAGTTTACTGAGCCCAAAACTCTTTGGCTTTATTCCAAGTTCTAGATGCTTGATACATGATCTCAGGTTTGGAGTCTACACTCTTCCTTTCTACACTCTGGAGTCTACACTAATTTTCAATGTTTCACCAGAACAACATACCATGAAATTCGTAGTTATGACTATAATTCAGTTTAGTGACCCATTGGGCGTAGCTCTAAATAAAGTATTGGACTGCAGCAAAATTAGCACTATGCTTCTTATGTCCGGTGTCTTATATAATATCTAGTAAATGATATGTTTTTACATTGCTCACATGAGCTTTGGGAGAGCAAGGTCTATTCAAGGAATTGCTGGTCATATGCTGTGCATGCTAGTTTTAATTATTTTTTTTGCAAAAAATTGATCTTCTATTCCTAATTTGTTTTTTTAATGTAAAAAATGCTAACACATAGCACTCTTCAGAAGATCTACATTTCTTCTCATGATGCATTTGATTTCATCATGTATTATATAAAAATAGAGATATAAGGTAAGTTTATCTCTTTGTTCCCTAACTTTCGAGTTTTACAAAGCAATGGATGTATAATTTGACAGCATATAAGCATAAGTATGATAATGTTTTAATTATTATTCTTAATTTCTTATTTTGTAGTTTTATTTGATAGCAAGTATCTATACAAACTTAAAAATACAAATAACAAAGACAGGCATAATCCATAACAAAGACATTTTAATTCATAGAAGAGTAATCATGCGCTGTAAAACTTATTCCATTCTCCTCCATTGATTTATTACTCATATTATACACATTTTTACATCCTTCTTGTACTTATTACTGTGATAAGACAGATTTCTCACTCTAACGTACCTTGGGTTTGTTTATCCGATCTCTTCTATTGTACCTTGGGTTAACAATCTATAGAAGAAAATAAAAAGAGAACCGTCAATGCCCGATAACATATCCCGATGTCACCGTCCGTCGGATCTTACTGTGCGTGAACTCGAACTCCGGAACTGGGAAAACGGGGAGAACCGACGGGAAAGGGGAGAAATGGAGCAGAACAGAAAGCTATCTTCTTGATCTGGCCTGAAGTTCGAATTGCATCCTTATAATTCCCGGCTCTGCGGCCTCGCGCATCCTTTTCCTCGGGAAACGTTTCTCTTCGTCACCGAAAGTAACGTACGAGAAACCACATGACGAACACCGAGACAAGACTTCAATATAACATGAACGGTGGTGGCAGGAGAAAGAAAATGTTGATTCTAGCCACTATAGGCTGTAGTCAATGACCGGTAACAACTTTCACAAATTGGAACTGGAAATACGTTGGACATCGACAATCAAAATCGACAGCATGAAAGGGACAGGACCTTATGCGTATCCACCGTTATTATGAACTTTAAACATGTAGTCGTAAATCCGTTTGCAAGCGATTTCGTAAAGGTATCCTACAGTTCGACAAAACCCAGTTGTAATGTGAAGAACCACCATCGGAACCCCATCCACCACTATGTCTGGTAGAATTCTCGATCATGGAGTCCTGCCTCGAAGTATTATGTAACCAAGTGTACTCACTCGAAGTATTGGTCCAACCAATGTACAGTACTCACTCGCTGGGTGCTGGATTTTCTTTGTCCTCGAGGATAGAGTCCGTCCGATTTGAAACTTTTGAGAGCATCAACCAACCCTTCTTTGTCCACTGAACTTCTTACCATGGCACTTCCAACAACATTAACTAGAAAATGATCCTGAGATCGTATTTCTATGTTTGGTGGTAATCAAGCTGCTTCCAATTGATGAACTATTCAAAAGACGATGATACATGTTAGGTTATGTCCGGTCTGATTAAGTATAAAAGCATGAATTTAGACTGTGTGCAAGTATCGACATGATCACCTTGAAGACGTTTTTAACTTCTTTTTATTCCTAAACATGACTCCTGACCTTAACAAACCACAGCTATAATAACAGTAGTATTGACTAGACACCCAACTAGTAAATTCTAAATTTTTAAATCTCTGGATTTTCTCCAACAATCAAGGTCTCCACCAAATCCTTACCGTGACCAATGTTCAAGTGTAAATCCGAACATAGTACAAGTTCCCTCGCATACGTTCAGGGATCCAGAGCTCGAGCTGAAACAAGAGCTGCGACACAAGCCAAATTTAATTCATTCGACCTGCAAATTTTATGCGTCCCGGTCCGTCATCTGTTATGCTTTCATCAGTACTGGACCTTTCCCTTAGTAGAAAGAGATGAGGTCGAGGAGAGCTACACATATAGAGATTTTGAACAGAGATCTATGACTACATACTTTTCAGAAATGATCTCATTCCAGGCATGACTTACACCAGGTTCCACCTCTCCTGTGTGTGTATCTGAGTAAATCATTCTGTTCCATTCTGTACCAATTGCAAATCGATGACGCGATGTATGAAACAATTCTTAAAAGATCATGCTATTCAACGGTAAATCGGTGACGCTATGTGATGTACCATCGTAGACGAACCTATCTATCTAAGTTGCCCATAGGTTGGTTTGTTGCAAGACACTTAGAGCTTCACATGCAACTATTGATTTGTTGACGGAACAGTAAGTAGTACATGTCAAATCGAATCGAGATTCTGGATGGATGGGATAAAAAGTAAGACAATCGACAAAACGTAGATTTTTTCATTCAAGCAGAAATATGGGGGGATAAAGATTGCAGCATCACTGTAAAGTCAACGACTCCATCATCAGCGGTGTAGTTGTTCGTTACAGCTTCAGCTTATGCAAACAGCTTAGTGGCAATATGCAGACGGTCACTACTCAGTCTGGAAGCAATTTTTACTTGGAATGTCCTCCCTGCTTCAAGCATGCGGAACGCATTAAGCATTATGACATATTCCCATGCGATAATTTTCATCTCCTTCAACCCTCATCTGCTTCCCTACTACAACAATCACATAACGTCGCGCTCATACTTAGCACGTTATAGTTATAAAGGATCCCTAAACCCTATGCTTCTACTTTGGTTTCCAACTCAATAATCCTCCAGTACATTAGACTGTCGGTACACATTCAATCCACCCTAATTAACATCTGAGATTATTCAGGTGGTAAACCCCTTCCCAGATTCCATCTTATCTAGATTTCCAACCCTATGAATCGATGTCCTGTGCAACACGAGAATTCAAGCGAAGGTAGGTATGGGGGGGTTTAAAAAACGGGATTTAGGGGTTATTTAAGGGTAACTGTAAAAGTCCGTAAAACTATTTACAGGTACTCGTGAAATGGTATTAGTACCCATAATAGTTCAACGGTTTATATTACATTCGGGTAATTTGGTTATTATTGTCGTGATACATTCTCCTGTTAGATCACCCCATAAAATCCAAATATCCCACTATACCCTTTTATGATGTTTTTGGACTTCCCATAAACTTTTCTTTATGGAACTTTTGTGGGGGACCCCTTAAACCCAGTTTTGAAACCCACCACTCTTTATTCAAACGTCCCTTTCCACAATGAGCTTACATAGGCCATTCCCTGACCAAACTTCATTGTTTAGAAATTGAAGATGTAGAACTGCATTCGTGTCTGGTAGGGGTAGACCATCATCTAGAGCACCACGTGAATGGGTTCCGGAAGTTGTCTTCAATTTCCGGATATCGGTTAACAAGCAGCATCCCATCTTGTTTTATCGTTTCCACCTCCTCGAGCATGGATGGCGGGACCTGGATTAGTTGTGCAATAATGTGATTTTTATAGTGAAACGTTCGTTTATTAAATCCAATTTGAAATAGAATTTTTTTAAACGCATTTTAAAATAAGCTATATTAAAAAAACGTTTAGGTTATATCAAAAGAAACTTGTAATATTAGCGAGAGCACTAAAATTCCTATCTATAGGAGCCATATGCTTGATCTACTTTAGATTTTACAAAAAGTACCGGATCATCCATATCATTCACGTTACGTCAAAAGAAACATGTAATACTAATGACTAATGAGAACACTAAATCCCTCTCAGTCTGAACCATCTACTTGGTCCACTTAAGATTCTACAAAAAGTAACTGATCATCTATATCATTTTGTGCACCATCAATGCGCAATTGGTCCATTAGCTCTCCTTGCTCCGTCAACTCCAGCTATCAATTCGCAATTTGTGCATTAGCTCTCCTTGCTCCATCAACTCCGTTAACAATAACTCTATTGGGTCGATGTTCTCCCTTTCTTGTCCTTCAATAGAATCAAGTTGAATTGGGTTGTTCATTGCACTTCCAACCACATGCAAGTTCTTTATCATGAGTAAGATCATCCTTGATACGGCTGTACATAGCTGTAATAATTTTCTCATAGGGTTGGTGTTCGTCAATAAGAATTCCTTTTGCAACTGCCGCATTGTGCATCACCACAATTTGAAGTTCCATGTCACGCCATTTGTAGTGCCGCATCTAGATGCTCGGACACTGGAGTTCCAGTGATAGTAGTCGGAGTTATTTCAGTAGTTTCTCAGAGGCTACTTTCCGACGGTTAGATTTCATGTTCAGGGTACTGACTTCATGGTGAGGCACATCGTCACTTTGCACCGTTTGCACCGTCGAGTGTGCCGTCAGCGGGACCATTAGGGTTTCAGAGCTAGCTTGAGTCCAGGGGGTATAGTTTTGAAGTGAGCTCCAGAGAGCTCACTTCTCTGATGTTGAGTCTTTGAGTTCCTGGCTATGGTGGACAGAGGCCGGCGAGCGTCACCTGGATTCTCTATGCTTGAGTGGGTGTGGCTTGACTGTAATCAGTGCCCAGTTGTTGTAAGTTTATAGAGTGACAGATCAAGTACTGATCTGAGTTGAGAGTGGTAAGCAATCTGATTATTGTGGCACTTTAGAGTCTATGTATGACGTATGTGTGAGTTGTGTTTCTATAGTGTATGATGTCGACAGCGATGTATGTTGTGTAGCGATGTATATACGCACGACATCCACCTTTCCACATTCAATTCAAATACGATGAGAAGTATGCACCCGCTTGCTCACTTTATGTTGTCGTTCAATTCCAGCAAATGATCCTTGTCCACCTTGTACACCTTACTGAGACATGCTGCAAAGTTGGGTATTGATCTTTAACTTGGGCCTAAATCATACAAGCAAGAGATTGATTACCAGCAAGAGAAGAAAATTCATTAAGGAACTTATACTCATGTATGTCAAATTTCATGAATTCATTTAGAAGCTCACTGTACAAAATATCAGAAGGTGATATTATCTTGTAATGAATGGTAAGGAAATGGATTGCTTGTTGCCATTGCGTCTTAATGTGTCCATTGCAAAGTTCAACAGCTTCAACTCCAAATGCCTTGGAAACATTCAATCAAAGATTATGATAGAATGGATCACAAAAGAAAGCAAGAGCATGGACTGGAGAATATATACGACTCCAATGGTACAATAGCTTTTGTAAAGATGTAGTGCAGGTGTCACCTTCTAAAATCTGTTATGTGTGAACATAGACATATATGTAGCAAGTATAGGCAGTTGCCATTGTCAATGAATCGCTTTCCAAAACACCCAGACCCTTATAGATAGGGTCAAATATATTGTGAGAAAGAAGAGAGTAATGTTATGCCAGAAGCAAGAATCTGAAACAATATTGATGAATTTTTGATGGTAGATCACAGTTCTCATCGATTCCTCTTTCTTGCCTCTTGTTCTCAACCTTTAGTTACAACAAGGTGATTGGTCTTGGGCACAATCTAAAATTTTGAGGATACAAGAAACACAAGAGAAAAGCATAAGAGGAACAAATATTTAATTTCTCAATACTCCAATGGCCCAAAAGAGCACTTCAACTTTATTACATAATAGAGAAGAGCTATATTCTTAAATTAGATAAATGGATATGTGACATGCCTTTAAGTTACACCTTTAGATTGGATCCATGGGTTGGTGATATGTCAACTTGGGTCTCATTTGGTTATTTGACATTTGGTCGGTCAAACAATCTTGACCATAGGGAATCTCTTGAGAATCATATTGTAAAAAGCTCATAATATTATGGAAGTGGTACTATTGAAAATATCTTGATAAGACAAGAAGGAGAAGGCAAAAATTTATGTCCCAAGGTACAAAGATTTTATTTTTCAAGGCCTGATTCATTTTTTTAGGCTTTCAAAATTTGCTCTAAATTTTTGGTGTTTTTGCCTCTGCCTTATCAGTGGAAGTCCTCTTTTGGTGACACCTCTATCTGATCTATGCATAAAATCTCTAAAGATATTACCATGTCAATTTCCACCTCTAGATAATTTGTCTAGCTAATGATATTATACACCGAGAAGAGGACAAAACATATAATTTACACTAGATCATTGCAATTCTGAATATAAAATCATGGTCAACACCTTCCTAAGCATCTCTTTGCTGAGGGCTGTATAAATCGTGTACAGAAGGCCATGGATTTTTATGCTAAAGAATCAAATTCTTCAAAACCAATTTGAATGGATCTAATCTAATCAAGTCCTTGCATAAGTTATTTATTGGGTATGCCTCACACTCGTAAACACAATCAACATGGCTATTCTTCAGCAAATTTTGTCTGACTGCTCTCATCACATTGCATGAATTAGAAATAAAAACTATCACAATTTTCTCACCAACAAAATGATGGAGCTGGTTCGACAACCTTCACAACAACTCAATCTGAGATTCCTTTCTTAAGTCAGCTCAAAAATACTCCAAAACCATGGTCATGAATCACGAGTAATGATACTAGTAATGCTTCTTGACCACACATTGGTGACACGGTAGATACCGATGATTACTATTGGAGATGCAAGCAACACCTTGGACGTTTGCATCTGCACCTCAACATGGGGCTTAGCCCCATGTTACCTTTTTTGTCTATGTTACCTTTTTTGTCTCTCCCTTGTAAGGCTGGATGGGGTCTTCCCATCCTTCATTTTTCCTACGCGGTCGCCTTCCCTGCCTCAATGTACATTTCTAAAAGCATATCATTACTTATTGTTGCAGGTGAGGGTGTTGTCCATGATGAGTACATTAATTTGAAGAAATTCTGCCATGATGGATGAAAAAAAATCAAAAGAGTTGCAATCTTGCATATAGCATCACTAAAAGCATGATTCAGCACTTTTCCTTTGAATTGTAACTTGGGTAAACTTTCAAATTCATCATATCAATTTGCTCCTGCTTGCACAATGACGATGAGCTCATTAACAAGTGACTTGCAAGCATGCAAGCTTTAGAAACTATCTTCCATGATATATTAGATGGGTTCCAAGCCACCAATACTGCACGGTAACTTTAGGCAATTCGAAACGTGTGATTTCATATTGTTCGACGAGATGAACACACTTGTATTGCAGTGCAAACATTTTGTGCATTTTGCTTTGAACTTGCGTTCTTTGAATGCTGGACCAAAATATCCCCAATGGTCTCTGTCCTTGCACCTCTTCTTTGACATGATTAACCAACCTGGGCCTTAGATGAATACCAACAATCTAATCTGTTTCCACTCTACTGCAGATTTGCGTGTGAGAATTCCCAATACATTCCAGAATTTTCTTCCGGGTGCTGCCCTGGAAGGCCCTTGACCCCCGCTAGTTGACATACCGTAGACCCCAGCTGGGGGTGGCCCCAGGCCCCCTCCACTACTTGTCCATTAAGTGTAGTCCCCTAAAAAACTGTGTTTAGAATATTTAGAACGTTTTAAAACAATCTCTTTGGCACCATTTTAAAAAGAACGTTTCAATCAATTCTTATCACCTTCTTCACTCCCATTTCAACGAAGGAAACTATGCAATCTTCCTCTGTCCAGATGAAGCAAACGGCTTTTAATCCTTGTTAGCATCGCCGAAGAGCATACCCATCAGGAGAATGGACATGATTTCGCTTCTTGTCTCGTTCCTGTCACTGGAGTTGACGTACTTTAGAACCTTGCTCGAAGCATGGCAAATACGACTGCACATATATTTATCGCTTCACCTGGATTATATTCTTCCAAGGTCTGCAGTCATATGATGATGGCTACTCAGATGCAGTATTAGCTACAGTACTTGAGAACAGATGTGTATTAGCTACCATATTAGATAAAAATGCTATCAAATTTAGTAATTTATTTTAGTTCGCGTGTGTACATTGCTCTTAACAGTGCACTCCATCGGAGAGAGACACTGGGTGATGTTCCATCGAATGCTCCTCACGGGAATAGATCTTTGAGTTTACATAACTCTTCCTCTAACTTTGACATCATACTAACTTTTAAATAAGATTGTCGTTTTATTATAGTAGGGTATGAACCTGGAGAGGGGGAAGGGATGATGGACAGAATTGTCCCGGGTGAGAATGGGACAATGAATGGAATTGTCTCATGTGTGGACGAGGATGACGAACGAAATTGCCTCTGGAAACGAAAACAACGGATAAAATTTTCTCTACAAAGGAACTACGTTAACACATCTGGAAAATACCGATGATGAACAGAATTACCTATGGGGATTGATCTCTCTACCCCGTGCATGCATGATGCACATGGTTTACCCTAGCTCTAAGAGCAATAGAATACAATCTTTTTATCACTTGATCTTTCTTGGCCACATCTTACCTCTTAGGGTTTTATACTCTTAGGTTATACGCACATCGACTTGATTGGATCCCACTTCTTGTTATCCAATACATGTCACGACCCCTTTCTTCGCCTTCTCTCTCAAATTTGGTATTTGTATCTCAGGGTAAGCTCCGTCAAACTTGATTCAGTGTTCCTTGACCTACTAGTAGTGTAGGGTTAGTTATAGCAGTGTGTTGAAAGTGAAGACTTTTCTTCTTATGGTTTCTCGACGAAAGGGTACACCGATCTTCTGCTCTAGTTCACATAAAAAATTTCACATGCCAGTTCAGAGGTGTCCGCTGTCTGAAGAGAAACGTTGGACGAACGCCTCGAAAGAGTTAGTACAAACATGTCAGGAATAATCAGCTTTGGGCGTACTATGGTAAGCCGTGTGAACGAGAACGAACGTGAGCGCGCGTGAACGAGAAAGATAAGAGGATGGATGTTTCTGCCATCTCGAGTTCTTTCCTCTCAAGAGAAGTCCTAAAAACTGCGCAGTCGCTGCACACAGAACAAAAGTACGTGTTTTCAATTTGATCGAGATGGATTTTGGATTCGAAGTGCTTAAGGTCGAATAGTACTGTGACGTACATTGCTGTCGACATGAAAGATTGCTGCCTGAATTGCGAGTTATATTACAAAATGAACTATCCCACACTGAGGGTCGATGGAAGAGGCCATAGCCTTCAGGTTAAGAGTAGAATGGTGACCATTTACGTCGGTTGCCTTTAGTTAGGAACGAAGTTTAAATTCCAGGTTATCGGCAAAATTCCTCTCAAAACGGGTGTCACCTGTAACGATACGGCATACAACCTTGCAGTGCTGAAGAGCCAGCCAAATTAGAAACATAACCTACCAACTGCGATAATGAACCACTACTTGTTCGACACTTCGTCAATCCTGGACATACCGTCAAGACGAGAAAGATTGAACTTTACTTTATTATGATAAATATCGCAGAGACCTGTAGAAAGGACATTTAAGTAATGGATATAGATGTTATAAACTCCATCTGACTGCTGCTCGCTACACTTGGCACACAGACAAGTACTACAACTACAAGGGTGCTTTAGGCCTGAAGTGAGGAGAGAAGTACCATGAGAGGAAGACTATGCAGGTGACTTGTAGAGATCTTTTAAGTGGATCCTCGAGAACTTCAATACTACATACCTTTCAGGGATTCACTCGCAAGTATTACAGATCTCCGTATAGCAGAACTTGTGAACAAAGGCGCTTCATTTGTCATTGTTAATCGTCTCTTGAAGCAACTGAGATTCCACACTCCCTTCAATGACGTTCCAACATTTTGGACTCACTTGTTGGACAGAGATATCTCACTCGCAAACTTGTCTCAAGTGACGATTGAACACATCACTAGCAATCATGTAACTTTTTAACACCAGACTAACCTAAGTCCTTACTGTATCCCTGTGATATTGGGGAACAGTGCATAGAGCCACAATGCCAAGGAGACTTGCTTTTAAGTCACAGCGTCGATACAATATCAAAATTATTGCTCATGGAACCTGTCGATGCTCCTTTCCTGAGTAGAGTGGTTGAACAAGGGAAAGTGCATTCGCTACCCATGTTACTTCCCTCAAACCGCAGAGTGTATGCTTGGACATTATACATGTTCCAGTTGGTTCTTTCCAAAATGCGACAATTGCCATACACATAAGGGGAGATTGTTTCAAAGAGACCAGTTCATTAAGCTAGCGTCTACTCTATTGCTATGTAGATATTTCCAGAGTGGATTACAAGGGTGTGTCGAACTCACCCGGGTAATCCAATTTGGAAAATGTCTGCATTCACAGTGGTCGACACAAGCAAAAGGAGCGGCAGTGGCACAGCAGATATCAGATCAGAGACCTTGATGCCTGTGGTGCTGAAAGCAGCTGATTACTCTACCAACAAACTTTCTTTCCATATTGACCTTGCCAATTTCCTTGAAACTCGTCGTGTTGGGCAGCAAAATTGATCAGAAAAGCCGTATGGAACCACTATTTAACATCAAAAAGATCAGTGGTTCTTTCGGCTAATGACAGGGAGTGGTGTTGAGGCATGTGAAAAATTGGCTGGCAGACCGCACTGGGATCACCGGACATGAGGCCTTCACATTTGGTGGGGCGCTCAGTACAAGGTGATTCGCACAATGTAAACTCACCTTCATATTGTTCCCGCATAAATCTCGTGTGTTGGATGATGGGCACTCTTGGCGCAGGCACTCGCAACATGAGACCTGGACGTTCTCAGTAGTAAACGATGCTAATCACTCTCCCTTCTTCTCTTTTTGCCATTGCCGGCCTTACCGATTTCCGATACTGTACCCGACATGTTTTCGACATCCTCATCATCAGACACCTCATCGGCTGAAGTGTCCGTTGTGTATTCAGGTTCGTCCAAGCCGTCCAGCAAGTTATCAGTGTCTACTTTCTCCAATCGTCCAAGCGGACAAGCTTCGACGAGATACTCCACAATCTCCGCGTCAGCAAACCAGTCTGTTCTCTCAATCCACTCCCGCATTTTCTCAAACCTTTCCTTGATAGAGGTACCCTTCTCAGTAACCAGCTGTAAACAGACGAGCACTTCTTATAAGTACAAACATTCTAGCCAAATGAAATCACATGAGTACACAGAGGAGCCGTGATTCAGCGCATAGGTAAGAGTCAGGCCAACCGCTCTACGTAGTGGTACATATCAGTATGTAGAATCCTTCTGCCGCCAATTGGATGCGGCGTGAAAACTCGAAAAGAAGCAAGATTCCATTTTGGTCAGTCCTTTAGTACTGGTCTTAAAGACGCTATCTTGGGAAGTTAAAGCAGAAACAATATCAAACATGGCGGGAGCTCGACATCCACTCTAGTATCAGAAAGTGCTCCCACTCCATAACATGTCCGTAATGATGATGGTATGTCCTGTTCTAAACCCAGGATGATAGAGAATCAATCCACATGTTCACCATCTGGAGTAGCAGGAGACATTACGTTAAAATGTAAAGCAGGTCTGCATATGTTGAAATTATTGAAACCTACTTCAACTTCCGTTCTGCCTAACCGGAGCGTCATATGCAATGCTAAATTTAAACTGTGTAAAATTCAGAGGCCAAGCATGGGTGATAGGTTACCGTCCGGAGTTCCACAATTGAGTCCCCCGTCTGCCTTTCCATGTAAGCAATCTGCCTGCGGATGGCTGTGGCATATGCTTGATCTTCAGATAAGTAAGCACTATCACTAATATGCTCCTCTGGCATAGCCGCGTGGAAACCATCGGGTGGGAATCCAGATGTTCGGTGCACAACGTACACCTTTTCAAACTCCGCGAACATGGGAGACATGAGGTGAGGCATAGATCGGACTGTCACAGCAGATTCTATCTACACCTTCGCCTACGCACAGCGCTGCGGTTGCTGCCTACATGTCAATCAGGAGAAGATAAACTGTGAGAGAAGACACCGAGGAACGCACGTGTGAAAAACAGAGCTCCGGGAAAGAGGACTCTAGAGGAAGATGGTGGGCATCACAGAAATGACATCAGCAGAACAGAACAAAGATAATGCGTCACAGAACATCAACCTAAATCAGACAAAACCTGGCTTAACATCGACCTAAATCAGGCGTTTGTTCAAGTTTTGCATGTGAACCTTTTCACTTCTAGTTTAAACCTTCACTGGTGATAAGCATGCGGAAATTAGCCCTGAAATAACTAGTGCAACACTTTGCCGGACCAGAAACTCAGAAGCCTGTAACAGAAAGTAGCAAATTGCGCGTAATGCTCACAGCTATACCTTCACCTACACATCCACTGAGACGCCAACACCCACTGAGTCGCATAAACCAGACATGGATTCAGCCCCGGACCTTCCAGCCCGCCCCACACAGCTCTAGACCATGAACTCGATAACCGGAACAACGAAAGGGAGAGCAGGCTCTGGCGCGATTTCTTACAACTCTTGCTTCTCCAAAAGTGAATGACGCAAAGTCGATCCGAACAGCTGCGAAATGCGAAACGTAATCCGCAACACAGCGTTCGTTGGGCAAAGTTCCGATCTTGTGTCCATGAGCTCGTCCGCGGAGTAAAGTGTTTGTACAAGGCCCGCTGCTGCCATAGCCACCAGAACCATCCCTCACGGCAGGCAAGGGAAGGCTCCGCTCAGCGCCCTCCTTCCTTCCTCCTGCTGCCAGAACAGACCGGTCTTCCTCGCTCCTCGGGCCTGTCTATTCTAAGTGGGAGCGTTCGTAGAGAAGTTGTTCTCGCCCTTCTTGTGTGAGGCTTGCCCAATCGCGCTGCCGTCTGGGCCCCAAGTGCCGGTTGCTTCGGTCACGTCCCTACTTTCCGCATCCCGAGGTACCCACCAGGAACCGCCGCCAGCAGGTCCGTAGGAGACAGCAATCGACAAATCCTTTCCCACAGTATTCACTTACTTCACATGCCAGGTCAGCTTCTCCTCGGTCATGTGTCGGTTCCAATCAAGGTGTTATTTAACTCGGTGAGCAATTTTATAAATCGGTGTAGATTTATATTTGGGTGTAAACCAATATAGATTTATATTTGATTCGATAGATATCCAAGTGACAATAACAAACGTTATAACTATGAGCCTTACATTTCATACAATTTTGGAGGCAATGACTATTCGATCTTTTTGATGAGCAATGAGAGGAGAGGTAGTAAGGATGGTCTCCACATATAGAGAATGAAGGCCACGGCGTAGACAAGACGAAGGATGGGAAGACCCCATCAAGCCGGGCAAGGGAGTGACAAAAAAGGTAAAATGGTGCTAAGCCCCAAGAGAGTCTATATGAGAAATCTGCCCTACCACACCTAAGATATTCGAGCTATGCAAGTCATACAGTCTACACACAAATGGAGTATCCAAAGAAATATCACCTAATGTGATTGCTTTCTTATGGATTGCACCAGCCACCGTACTTTGTAGAACAATGGACACACACTGTCTAAAATATGCTACATGTAATGAATGAAATGAAATCGCTCTTCTAGTTTTTGGAGTACAATAAAACATATCTATTAGGTATCACTTTAATTTTTTTATTTCATAATATATTGTGGATAGCATAAATTTATTATTTTACAAAGAACACCAATAGCTACAATCCATAAGAAACAAATCATACCAAGTGATGTTTCTACGACAAGAATTGGTAAACACACCTCACCTTTTCAGCAAATCCACCTCATTGTACAATAATAACCAATCTGATGGTTTTGTTTGACAAGATTAGATCTAGCGAGTAAGGAAAAATAGCAAGTAATGGTGGGATTTGGGGCCCTATCCCAAATTGGGTCTCACTGCCAGGTCAGCAAGTGGGAGGCAAAGGGATGCCTCCCCTTGCATGGCCTTCCGGGTGCTACCTTGGAAGAAGAGTTCACATGAATTGGAGTTTGATTGCTTGCCTTCTTGCTTGTAATTTGCTTGTTACCATTGTTTGCTCACTACCATTGTTTGCTTGTAATCTACTTGCATTTGTTACCACCATTTGCTTCTAATCTACTCGTGTTTGTTACCACTGGTTGCTCATAATCTGCTTGATTATTGTCATGCCTCTAAATGCCTCTCCTCCGTATTCTTATACCACTCTTGATGAAGCAATCACAACTTTACAATCTCATGCATATTTGGAAAGTTTTTCAACCAAAATTGAACGCACATGCACCATAGGCAACAAGAGAGACGCTCTTATCAAAAAGAGTACAATGCATTGTCCATGATGGTTAGAACACTAACAAAGTATGCTTGTGTAGCACTATTAGTGTTTGCATACTCTTTCTTTTTGAGGTGGTCATTTGCAAGGAGAAATTGGAACTTGGATTACATCAATTGTCAACGTGAATCATAATCATGAGCTGGTGGATGACATTACTGCATATCCAAGTGCAAGAGTCCTCTCAACTATAGAGTTACAATTGTACATCAATTGAGTAGAGTTGGTGTTACATTGTATCTAGTTCTTTGTACTCTTTGTGAAACCAAGACAAGCTATCGGCCAACAAAGCAAGATATCTATTATGTGAAATATACTAAAAAAGGAAAGCACTCGATGGAAGATCTGCTATAAAGGCCTTGTTGGATGTGCTCATTGAGCATGGTGTTAACCATGACCTTTAAGGATGTTGGTGGAAATTTGGCCCACCTATTCATTGCCCCAAAATCTATGAGGGCAATCACACATACATTCTCTAAAAATAAGATTTGGCCTCTGGATTCCACATTAAAACAAATAAATATAGAATCTACTTGTTGCATAGAATTGGAATTTTAGCAAGAAATCAAACATTTACCTTGTTCTATTGCTTTATGCAACTTGAAACTTTTGAGTATTATAGTTAGTCCATGAGAAAGATGAAGAGGACCTTTGGCAAAAAGCTTGGAATTGATTCAAGTTTTTGTTGTCTTTATGACCAACCATGAACTTGCACTAGTGAATGCAATATCAATGGTTTTCCCAAGTTTAGTCAACTTGCTTTGTGTGTGGCACATTAACAAGAACATACTTGCCAATTAGCATACAATATTTGACTCTAAAGATTCTTGGACTAGCTTCATGCAATTATTGCAAGGGGTTATTGCTTCTTTAAGTGAGGAAAAGTATCACAAAAATATCCATCAACTTACCAGCAATACTCCTAGTGCAGCAACAACATGGTTGTGTCACAATGAGATGTTTGTTGTTGCATAGCTTTGATATGCACTTTAAGCATACATCAACTTCTCAAGTAGAAGGTGCACATACCATGTTGAAGTGTTGGATGTAGAGGTCCACTAGAGATTTATGTGTTTTTTATGAGTTTCTTGAATTTTCTTGCAACCAATAGCTCTCCAACATCAACCAAGCCAACAATTACCAACTAACTCGATCTCTTCTATCTCATGGAGAGGAACCTTTGTGGAAAGATGTGATGAAGATTTTAGTCTTTGCAATGAGAGAAGCTCTCAAACAATACCACAAGTCACTTTCTCCACCAATGGATGATCAATGTCACAACATTTGCATCATCAAAGCTGGTTTGCTCAGACGTTGGAGTGGTCATGTTGGCCACCATAATTATTTTGGTAGTTGCTCATGAACTACTTGATGGCGGCCACATTTAATGTTTAGGCTATCGATCACATGGTGAAACATGTTGTCACTTGAACCATTCATATCACCAAATTTGCCATCAATGCACAATTAGGGTTGGAGACCTAGGTCGAGTAGAGGGATATACTTTCCAAGTGTAGCTCCAAAGAGCTCACTTCTCTAATATTTATCCTTTGAATTCTTGGCTATGGTGGACAAAGGCCAGAAAGTGTCACTTGGAGTCTCTTAGCTAGCGTGGATGTGGCTTGATTATAATTAGTGCTTGATTATTGGTAGATTGTTTAGTGGAGTATCAAGTTCAAAACCTATTTGAGGATGATTTGAGTGGAAGAGTTGAATTTATTACATCATAGAAGTGAGAGTCAAGAAGAAATTGGGTGTAGGAACTAAGGACGTTGGTGGTATCTCTAAGCTTGATGGATTGTTGCTACATTTGATCATGGTCCTAGATTTCCCTAAAAATGATTATATGTGGAAGCCTTGTTTGACTTGATGCAAATTTGGCAATGGGGTAGACAATATGCAGAAGTGCTACCCAAATTTCTCATAATTGAAGTCAATTTTGAGTTGATGGAGGACAATTTGAGTGCAAGAAAGTGAAATAAAAAGCCCTAGTGTTGTGAATTGGACATGAGAAGCAAAATTAGAGGTAGATTTGGAAACACATCCTTTCAAATTAAGGATTAGGAGATCCATATCTTCTCAATTTAGCCCGAGTTGATGATTAATGGAGGGTTTGGCAATCAGCCAATTGTAGAAGAGGTGTATCATATTAGTAGAGGTTGTCCAAGTTTGGAGTCTGAGTTGGCAAAGGTTGGCTAGAGTTGGAGGTTGCACAATGTAAAAAGACAAAGGAGAGAAATAAAAGAATGAAAGATAACATTGGGACTCTTGAATGAGGAAAACTCTAAATGCCTAGCATGAGCTTGGGCTTGGGTATTTATAGAGAACAGACAAGGCTCTTGAGAAACTTCTTATGAAGCTTCCTAAAAGCCATCTTCTTAGAGTACAAGCCAAGCTAATGAGAAGCTTCCTTCTTGAAACCACCTACATGGCGTGCAAGCTAAACTAGTCAAGAAGCTTCTAAAGAAGCTTCCTTCTAGAAGCCACCTTCTTGGCATGCAAGCTAAGTTAGTCTGGAAGTTTCCTAAGAAGCTCACTTCTAGAAACCACCTATTTGGCATGCAAGCTAAGCTAGCCATGAAACTTCCCAAGAAGCTTCCTCCTAAGAGTCACCACTTAACTTGCACATTACTCGATACATGGAAGGTACCAAGTAGCTTTTTAGATACTTCTAGAATATTCTTATAATTCTTGGCTAATTTGATCTATTTGTTATTTCATTAGTCTCAACTAACTTGTTTGTAAACTCCATATTGTTACATATTCCTCCACTTTATGATATTTTCATCCCCATGGAAGCTTAAAACTCTTGGATGGCCATTTTTCCATTCTAGAGATGAGAAGAGGCTCCCAAGTAGCATCATAAAGGAGATATTCTTTCCCAAGGACTTTGTACTCAATATGTTGTTGGCGGCCATGTTGAATATGGTGATATGCAAGGATATTATCAACTTCATGTTCCTCATGATTTCTGATAGGGACATGAAGGGGAAGGGCTTGGATATAAGATGATAGATTAGAAAAAAAAGGTTTCAGGTTAGAAACATGAAAGACAAGGTAGATTCACATATGACAAGGCAAGGCAAGGCAAGTTGATAAGCAACAAGAGAAATGATATGGGTGACATCAAATGGACCTATCTAATTAGGAACAAGTTTACAAACTTAGGTATCAAGTAAGAAGGGTAGGTTACTAGAAGAAAGCATGACCTTATCATCAAGTTGAAAGGTGAGATCAAAATGATATTGGTCTGCATATTATTTTTGACAATTTTGAGTAACAAGGAGATGAGATTTGGCTTGTTTTAGGGATTAGGATATTGTAGTCAAGAAGGTGGAAATATGAGCTACATGAGATGGAGGAGGACTCAGAAGGGAATCTAGAACAAGTGGATCTTGGCCAAAACTTAGGAGGAAGGAAGAGAATTTGATGCTTACATGTTTGGAATTATTGTAAGCAAACTCAACAATTGCAAGACATTCATCCTAGTTAGTATGGTGAATGTTGATAAAGGCACAAAGTATATCCTCCAATGTGCAATTTGTATGTTTGGTTTGTCCATCAGTTTGAGGATGATAGGCCATGGACAAAGCAAGCTTGGTGCCAAGTAGCTTGAAGAGGGCTTGCCAAAATTTTCCAAGAATCAAGGATCACGGTTAGAGATGAGTAGACAATGCATCTAATGCTTGAAGACATTATCAAATTAGATCTAGGCCAATTTTGGAACATCTACTATATCACAAGTTGGTGCAAAATGGATTTGCTTACTAAGCTTATCAACAAACACAACAATTGATGTATGACATTTCTTTGTTTTGGACAAGGATATGATGAGTTCTAAGCTCACATGTTCCCATCAAGCAAATAGGATGTGAAGTGGTTGAAGGGGTCTACTTAGTTTTTGATTGTTAGCCTTGTTATGTTGGCAGCTCTCATTAGATCAAAAAAACTCTCCAACATCTCATGCTTTGTTAGGCCACCACCATTGGCATTATATGGCACTTAAGGTCTTGTCCACATCCATGTGACCAACAATTGGTAAGTCATGGGCTTCTTGAGAGCACATAAGTCATAGCTCATCCTTGGTTTGAACATAGATCCGAATTCTCACAAGATAGAAGGCCTTTCTTGAAGAAGAAGAAGAAGGTGTTGTATTCCTTGTTGTGTGCTGCAAGATAACCTTGTACTATCTAAAAGAAGGGATCTTGTTATAAAGCGGTCCTCAACTTGATTTGGACTTTTGATTCAATTGATACTATTGTAATTACCACCATAATAAGAGGAAGAGACTTCAAATCAAGTTATTATGATAGTGCATTGGGAATGACATGGAACCTATTGGGTTTGTACTCAAGTTTAAGGTCAAAAAAAATTTTGTTGTCTCTCCCATTGATGATGTTGACTCTTCATGTGCTCAAAATGTAATGTTTGCAATAAGAGTTTATGATGAGTTTACATGATCACTTGTTTCACCAAGAGATAATGCCTCCATACTTTGGTGGCATAAACCATTGCTAGTTATTCTTGATGTTGAGCAAAGTAATTTCTTTTTGTGGTGCTTAGTCAAAAAGACACAAAGGCAATGGGATGTAACCCATCAAGAAATTCTTACTACAACATAGCTCCAATAGCAAAGTTAGAAGCATTGAAATCAACCATACAAGGCAATTGGAGATCATACGGTGAAAGATTAGATCTTAAAGACACCATATATTTCAATTTTTGGAATGCTTCTTTTTGCTTGGTGGTCCATGGAAAGCTTGAGGTCTTCTCAAGAGGTTAGTCAATGGTGCAACGACATGAGCATAGTAATGGATGAATCATCAATAAAACCTTACCCACCTATTAAATGCCCACTCTTCAATATCATCTATCAGAGTAGGCTAATCAATAATGACTTTGATTTTTTCGTCTTCCATCTTGATCCCCTTTAATGAGATATTATAACCCAAGAAGGTAACTTCCTTCTGCCAAAAGGTACACTTTGGCTTCTTGTAGTAAAAACTTTATTACCATAATCATCTTGGGACTTCTTACACATGATTTATATATTCTACCTCCATCTTGCTATAGATCAAAATATCATCCAAGAACACCACCACGTACCAATCCAATACCCCATCCAACACCCAAGGTATCTAATCCATGAAGTTTGTTGGAGCATCAGTGAGCCTGAAAGATAGAACTCTATATTCACAATACACACACCTTGTGCAAAAGGTAGTCTTTTCCACATCCTCTCATCAATGGGAACTTACCAATAGCCGCTTTGGAGATCCAACTTGGAGAAGTATTGTGCTCCACTCAATTGATCTAACAAGTTATTAATTTGAGGTAAGGATATATATTCTTCATTGTTTGTTTATTGAGGCCATGATAATCAATACATAAGCAAAGTCCTCCATCTTTCTTTGCAATAAATAGTAATGGTGCTCCCTAGGGAGATGTACTATGTCATATGAAATACTTCTCCAACAATTTTGTCAATGTTGTTCAAAGCTTGTCTAACTCCTTTGGTGAGAGCTAATAGATCGATCTACTAAGTGGAGTTTTTTTTTTGCAATAACTCAATCTTGAAGGGCATACCACAATTAATGGATAATCTCTTTTGTAGACACATCTAGAAACTCTTGAACTATTTGATCAACCATTGCTTGATGAGAGTTTGGGCTCTCATCAGATTCTCCATGCATAATCAACTTGATCTATATCACAAAAATAGGAATATTTTCCTTTAAAGCTTACTCTATGATTGCTTTACTAATCAAATTCTCATCTTGGAACTGATATTCTTATGTGTCTTACTCAAAGATGCCACACAACCTAATTGGTAATTCTTACCTTGGTGTTGTATTTGAATTTGTTATTAGGTCCAATCAAATTGAACCTTATGAAGTTCAAGCCAAGGTAAACCTAGAATGACATCATAGTATAGAGTTGTCACTACAAACCTCATACACTCCAAATACTCTTTTCTAATCTTAAATGTAATAGGATGTGAAGTAAGAAATGCATAAACCTTTTTAACATCCACCATCATCAATCTACTTCTAATTATTGGCTTGATAGGAATACTCAATTCTTTTGCAAATTGTATGGACATGCAATTCTTTGAGTTTCCAAAATCAACCAAAATCCTACAACTATGATAAGATATCATATCTTGCAAGTGAAGTAAACATGCATAGGTCAAGCCTTCAATCTCATTGGAACTAATCAAGTTTCTACTAGGGGGTTCAAATTCTCTTATTGGGATTCTTTATTTCCTTGATCATCATGCTTTATGACTCCATTTAGGCAATTTGTTGAGATCAAGTCCATTCTTGAATGAACATTCAACAATGCAATGCCAATTTGGTAATTATAAAAGCAACCACCATTTTGTTACAATTTTTCTCTATCTATAATGCAAAGTGGTTTCTATTGGATGCAATTGATCTCCATTGGTATTGATTCTTCCACTTGAATATAATGTGTGGTTAGGTTTTGTGAAAGCCAAATTTAAGACCAAGTAATCAAAGTGCTCAATCAACTACATGTCTTCCTCCAAGTATTTAGGCTCTTGCATGGTCATTTCTAATTTGGTACTTGACCTTAAAACATTCACAAATTGATCAAGAGCTTCACCTTCTAGTATATCTAGAATTTGTATTATGGTGTTTTGGAATTGAGTGATATACCTTCTTATAGAACCAATTTGCTTCAATTTTCCAATCTATCTCATGCGGTTCATGTGACATTTATAGCTCAAAATGACCAATTATTGTATTCTTGAATTCTTCCCATATCAAGATTGGTGTAACAAACTATTGTTCACCTTGTTCCATTCAAAATCACCACCATAGTTTTGCCACTCCATCCAATTTGCTTGAAACCAAGAGAATTTATCTCCATTCATCTTGAAGATTTGTAGCTTCAAAATAACACTCACAATCAAACACAAAATCCTCCATTGCACTTGAGAGATTCTTGCATTCAATACTTTAGGCTTTGCAAATCAGATTTTATCTTCTCCTTCTCAAATTGGTGCTCTCTCTACATGCTCTTGTCCTTGATGGTTTCATTCTTCCAACAATCAAGTAAAGTGCTCAATTTGTTACTACATAGTAATGATTACTACATAGCATTGCCACCATGGCTACCACTCTATCAAACTACCTAAAATGATCTAAGTTAACATATAGATGTGACACCTCTACCATTCTCCATAAGTTACAATTGGAAGTACCAAGGATTCACCAAACAAGGTGATCGTAATCAAAAAATTCTAACCAAAGCATGAGATGATGAACTATGTGAAATGATGCTTAGGTAGTACATGGAGATGAAAATCACAATGGTTTGGTAGAAATATATTTGGTGATCCATAAATTCTATCTATCCCATTTTTTCTTTGATACCAATATAAAAGACACATGAGAGAAATAGGAGAATGAAATATCACATTGAGACTCTTAAATAAAGGAAACTCCAAATGCCTAGTATGATTTTGGGCTTGAATATTTATAGAAAACATACAAGGCTCTTGAGAAGCTTCTTAGGAAGCTTCCTAAAAGCAATCTTCTTAGAGTGCAAGCCAAGCTAACAAGAAGCTTCTTTCTAGAAGCCATCTACTTGGCATGCAAGCTAAGTTAGTAAGTTAGTTGGGAAGTTTCCCAAGAAATTTCCTTCTTGAAACCACCTATTTGACATGTAGGCTAAGCTAGACATGAAACTTGTCAAGAAGCTTCCTCCCAAAATTCACTACTTGGCTTTCACGTTACCCGATACTTATATCAAAACTTGCACATTACCTAATTATCTACCAAGTAGCTTCCTAGATACTTCTAGAATTTTTTTATAATTATTGGCTAATTTGGCTAATTTTCTACTTTTTTAGTCTCAACTAACTCATCTATAAATTCTATATTGTTACACTTGAATTGCCCTAGTTAGTGCTCGAGTTGGTGAAGCTTAGCCAGATTTGGAGATGGTTCAAATTGGCAAGAAAAAAGACCTCATTTGGCAATTAGAGGCTTCAAGGCATATGGCTAAAGAGGGTTAGCATGAGGCTAGCTATTTTAGATGAGTTCTTGGTTATGCACAACAAGATTCACAAAGTTCCTAGATTGGTGCCCTAGCTAATTTGTCCATCCTCACTTGTTGTCTAGTAATTGGTCAATTGATACCAGCTATACACATGTAACTTTGGCTAGGAGAGGGAATTTGATCTTGTCCTTAGTGATCTTTGGAGCTTAAGTATAGATAAAATGCTTATTATATCACATGTTAAATTGGTGGTAGAGTAAGTCTAGTGTTGATTAATCAGATGGAAGATCTTTTTTAGACATATTGTGATTAGGCTCCCTCCATTCTCTACTTCTTGTTTGTATGAGGTGCCTTGAATTTAGAGCATTTGTGCTCTAGTGTGCTCTCAATAGTGAGGCTAGAGTGATGACAAATCAGACAACTTATGTTTCTCTCTAATGAGGCAAGAAGTGATAAATTGCAGACCATGAGAATAAGTGTTGTGATGGCAAGTTATAGGTCATTCTTTCCCCTAGTGTAGTTATCATAATTGTAGCTACATTAGTGAGTGGTGTTTAGTTGGTGGTGGCACTTAATGGTGATCCTTGGTGGGGTACTTATGGTGGTTATGGTTACAATTTGAGTAATATAGTCACAACGGAGCTCCTTGGAGATTTTAGAAGAAATTTCATTATAGTACATAGTGGGTTTACATGGAGTGGCACTTGATATCAACTTGTATCTCATGTCCTAGTGAGGGAGGAGATTGACACTGATTTGGAGTTTGATACAAGAGTTGATTCAATTGAGAGTGCACCTAAGATGTTTGTACCATTATTGTGACACAAACAAGATTTATAGAGCCTCCAAATGCCCTAGGTGCTTTGGTACAATGGGCACCATTAAGTTGGATGATTTTATTTAGGAGTTTGATAGTTAGTATGATTTGCAATAGATGTTGAACCCGACTTTGTTCACACTCTTTAGGGTAGGAAATGAGTTATATTAGTACTTGGAGTGTCTGTTAATGGATGATTACCGTGAGTTCAAGAGAGCTCATTTGGAAGAGATTGAGCTATGGAGATAATATTGGTCCCCACACTACATCTCCATCTCTTTAGGCTTAGTTTCTAAGGATAGATTGGCAATATCTATGAGTTCTAACTCTAGTAGCATTGGTTTATGTAGTGGAAGTGCACTAGTTGGAGGTGGTGCTATTAGGAGTGGAGGTTCCTCTATAGGGAGCGGTGTAATACTAGGGTTTAACCCCAAGTGGAGTCCTTCCAATGTTTGGGGTAGAATTACTAAGGAGTGTAGAATAACAAGTTGAGTAACTTATAGGAGTTCTAATAGAAGGTTGAAGAGAGCCTACATAAGGCATACACTTGCATAAGATGGTTGATCAATTTTACTTAGAGAGTTATTGAGGCCCAAGTAGTCTAATTATTGTATGGGTTCCTAGATAGGAAGTTACAACATATAGTATGTGATGTTATATTGTTACATGTTGCATCATCTACTTTGGTGGTGGTTTTTAGTTTGGCTAAGTGGAAGAGATCATAGTGACATATGGATTTGGTAAGGAGACCTCATCCACAATTGTTACTTCTTTTAGAGTGAAAAAGAGTGCACCACACCATCTTGGCTTCCAAGGGCAAAGTGGAAAGCCTAAACCTTATGGAGTGAGTGGAAGGCCTGGGTCAACAAGACCCTTACCTTGATTTTTGGATCA
The DNA here is from genome assembly GCA_948567375.1 of Lunularia cruciata. Taxonomy (NCBI): domain Eukaryota; kingdom Viridiplantae; phylum Streptophyta; class Marchantiopsida; order Lunulariales; family Lunulariaceae; genus Lunularia; species Lunularia cruciata. The sequence continues at coordinate 61,258,136 of OX419759.1, read as the reverse complement.
CCAATAGCTAGTGAGTAATGGTGTTGCCTGTTAGACTTGTAGTGGACCTCACCACAAGAGAGAGCATACTCAAGGCAATGGATATGATACCTCTAGTGCATCACAACCGGCACAAAGATAGTATGACCATAGATTTGGTCACACTAGTGACCTATGCTTTGACCTTCTCTTGGAGTTATGAAGTGGAAGGGCTACTATGGCAAGTGGTAGGAGAGCTCCATGCCATGGAGGATAAGGTGGTAGAAGACCCACACTTAGTAGGAAGGTAATACTTGCCATTACTTCTAATACAACCATGGTTACTTGCATTAAGCAATTGGAGTAGAGATCTGCTAGCATGGTCATAGCTCAAATTAGATTAAATTTGGATGCACATGCTTCCACCTCTTATGTTGGTGATAGAGATCTCTTGGACTTTATGCGTGGAGCACCATAGGTAGATGCATTTTTTGTAATGATTAGGAGTGAAATACATGCTCTAGAGCCTAGAGGAGCATCAGTGGAGTTAGACCCATAAAGAGGTCAAACTTCTTCAATCTTTTACACTCTCTAAGGCACTGTAGACAATATCCATTGCTCCTAGATGTCCTAGTGCAGATGTGGTAGACGGTAGTAGAATGCATGATGGGCTCTATGCTATTCAACCACCTACTAGTACACAAATTGAATCTAATATAATGTTGGAGGCCGCTTAGTTGATTATGCGCTTTCCTTTGTTCTTAGCCAATGAAATGTTTATTTTGGAAGTTGATCCAACTCTAGTGTTCAATTGGCTACCACACTTTGTGAGAGTAAGGATGATGTGGTTCCTACTTCTAGAGTAGACGTGTTTGACGGAATTGACTTGGTTGAGGAGCATGGGATCCACTCAATGACTATTAGTTTATGGTAGGTAGCAATATCTAGATTGGAGGAGTCACCAACTAAACCTACCTTTGAGCAAGCTTGATTCACACCTAAAATTGCCCTATTAGACAACCAAAGTGGGATTCTCTAATTGGCAATACCTTTAGGCCATGTTTATACACCACAAAGGGTCCTATTAGACTTTGGTGCATAGCTCCTTATGTTGGAGAAGGTTGTAGTTGTCGGCCTTGAGCTACAGAAGACCAATATAGAAAGGTGTTTATTTTAGATCCAAACATCTCTAAGAGGTGGTTCTATATTTTACATCATATATGGGAAGCTCATTGTCCAAGTTCAGCCTAATCATTTGTCCAATAACTCTATGGTGAGAGCTCATATTGTGATAATAGTAGAATCATATGATGTGCTAATTGGTGGAGTAGTGTTATACTCCATGGGTTTCAATTGACTATTGGGAGGAGACAACTTCCTATAGGCCAAGTTGGCAGTTGGGTGAGAGATGGGTATGTCACCTACTAATGCGCTTTAGTAGGGGTAGTCTTGGCTCATTACAATTAGGAACCTAGCATCAATTTCAACTTTTAGTGGTTTTGTTACTTGGCCTAGTGACATTGGATGGGAATGCCCATACAAAGGTTACACTAATACTAGAGGAGATCACTCAGATTTGGAATACAAGTGAGATTGTTCCATCCACCTTGGATGTTCCTTTGTGGATTTTTGAGGAAGCATTACAATAGCATACAGATTAGTTGGTGCAACATGCTTGGAGTGGAGCCTTTCTACTACCAAGAGACCAATGTGAGGATGAGCCTCTAGATTCTCTTACCTTGTCATCTTTGGATACCACATTCTTTGCTTGGTAATATCCAACAAAGGGAGTATGTTTATTGGAGTTGTTTGGTTGGATCAACTCTCGACTAGTTGCAATACTACATGTAGGTATATGAGTATAGCAATACTTGTATATGGAGAGAAATGAGACTGCTAGGCAAGTCTTTCGACATGATGTGGCACACTTGGCCTATTGATATCCTAAGTTATCACCAATGTCAGTAACCAAGGGTTACCAAAAAAGCCCTACCAATAGATATGTCCTTATTATGGGCATAAGATTTGAAGAGATATGGTCCCCTTTATTTGTTAAACTTTGGATGGCCATGTCAAGGACATACTCATGTTGCTTGAGGTTAAGGTCTACAAGATTCCTAGTTTGGTGTGTTTTGGGAAATATTATGTATACTACAACATTTCCAAGTTCATCAATCGGTTTCTCTAGCCTACATTTTGGAAAAAATCCCTTTGATGGGTGATTCTCATACACGGATGGTGGAGAGTACACATCAAGTCCATTCTTGGATAAGACCTACCATGTTGTTGGATATGGTCAAAGTGGGATCATGGGCTCATCATCTTTGTCTTTGGTGGATGAACCTCTTACCTAGAGAGGTCTACAATGTGCTTATGATGGAATTCAACAACTAGACCACCTTATAATCAATGATAATTTGGATGTTGGGCGCCAGTCTCAGATGGTAGTAGTGGCTAATAGGTCACTTGTAACAATATGGAGTTTAGCAATGAAGTTAGTAGGGCTAACAAACTAGCTAATAAGACAAATTAGCCTAGAATATTCCAGAAGTATCTAGGAAGCTTCTTGGGAAGCTTCTCGGCTAGCTTAGCTTGCACCTCAAGTAAGTACCTTCTAGAAGGAAGCTTCTAGAAGGTTCCAACTAGCTTAGCTTGTATGCCAAGTAAGCAACTTCTAGAAAGAAGCTTCTTGAGAAGCTTCCCAATTAACTTGGCTTGCACTCCAAGAAAGTGGCTCAAGGAAGCTTCTTGAGAAGCTTCTCAAGAGCCTTGTATGATCTTTATAAATACAAGAGCCAAAGCTCATGCTAGGCATTTGGAGTTTTCCCTCATTCAAGTGTCCCAATCTGAGCTTCCATTCTCTTATTTTCTCTCCCCAATCTTGATCTTTTACATTGGTATCAAAGCAAGAATGGGATGGATGGAATTTATGGACCACCTAATCCACTTTTGCCAAACCATTGGGATTTTCATGTCCAGCTATTACCCAAGCATTGTTTCACACAATTCATCACCTTGCGCTTTGGGTAGGATTTTTTGCATATGATCACCTTGTCTGAGGAACCCTTGATACTTCCGGTGGTAACTTGTAATACTCCAAGGACAAGAGAAGAGAGAAAATACAAATTTCACACTCAATCATCTGATGCCTCAAAGGAGCACCTTCTCTTTATTATATAGACAAAGAGGATCTCCTCCAAGGAAGCTCCACCATAGGATTATGCACACAGATAGGTGACATGTCAGCAAGCTCCACCCTTGGATTACTTACTTGGATGGGTGATATGTAGGTCCTGGTCCTATCTGGTTGGTCAAATAAGCTTTGACCAGAAGGAATCTTTTAGGGAATCTTATTGTAGGAATCTCAGAATCACATGGGTGAGGTACCATTGGAAAGCTCTCAATGAGACAAACCAAGGGCGAGAAAAGGCCAACCTTATATCTGTTGGAGGGGAATATGCACATTTTTGAGGCCTAATTTTGTTTGGGTCTCCAAAATTGCCTTCAAAGATTTTAGGCATATTTCAATTCTTACTCTTTTAGTAGAAGTCCCTTTTGGTGATATCTCTTTTTGATTTGTTTAGTCCATCATGTGTAACATACTTCCAGATGTTACCAAACCAATTCTCACCTTTAAGTCATATGTCTAGCTATTGGTTCTAAGGTAGTCTATTTTGGTTTCTACCGTATTAATAGAAGTACTCTTTTGGTGATACTTTTGTCTGATCTATTTTTACCATGATGTATAATATCATTCTAGATGTCAGTAGACCAAATTTCACATCTAGATCATATGGCTAGCTCTTGGTATTACAAACCTCTCTCCTTTTAGGACGTAAGGTCCTCATTGTGCAACTATTGCTCATGCTTGCACCAACACCGGTGCATGTGTCAAATTTGCAGCAAGCTCCCAGGTTGCTTCATAGAGAAGGTAACCTTTCCACTGAACTAGATAGTCCACCCGCGGATGGCGAGTACCACACTTGCATTTTTGGAGAATACAATCCACTTCATATTCCTTTATGTCATCAATGAGTGTCGAACAAGGTCAAATGTCTTGTGTGGAATGACATTGGCCTGATTGGGGAGCATATTTGCATAGTAGGGAAACATGAAACATTGGATGGATCTTCATGTGTGGTGATAGCTCAAGGTGACAAGCCACAGTGCCGACTCGACAAAGAATCAAGAAAGGCCTAATAAAATGAGGTCTGAGCTTACGAGGTCCAACTAATGTGAGGTTGGTAGTTGATAGCCACACTTGATCCCCAACATTGAATTGCATGTGCCTACGGTGTGCATCAACATACTGCTTTTGTCGATTTTGCACAATTTGTAATTTGTGCTTGGTGCTTTCCACACTTTGTTGGATTCTAAAAACAAATGTGTTGACTACGTCGACCTTGGTAGCCATCGGACAAATCTTCATCAAGCTAGAAGGTGTGAAGGGATGTTCACCACACATGAGGAAGAACAGAGTGACATGGGTGGATGCATTATTGAATTGTTGTAAGTGAAATCTACTAATAGGAGTAGGGTGTCCCACCTCTCTTGCTCTTCTAAGGTGAAGCCGCATAACATGTTTTCAATAGTGCGATTAGCTTGCTCTGTTTGTCTATATGTTTGTGGGTGGTAAGTTGTGGACATAGCCAACTTGGTTTTGAAGAAACCAAAGAGTGTTTGCCAAAACAAACTAGCAAATTGAGTGCCTCTATCGGTGATGAGTACTCGAGACAAGCCATGGTGAGAGAAGACTGCATCTAAGTATAATTGAGCTAGTTGTTGAGCGGTCACATCCTTGGTGGTAGGGCATACATGAATCATTTTGTTGAGCCGGTCCACAAAGACCATAATGGAGTCAAACTTTGAGGTGGTGTTGGGTAATTCAAAGGTGAGATCCATACTCACCTGTTCTTAATGTTGGTTAGGAGTAGAGAGAGGTTGAAGGAGCCCTACAGGAGCTTGATTTGTTCTATTGACAAAGTACGCAACTGTGCACATAGTCCATCATGTTGTTGCTCATCTTGGGCCAAGAGTAATGGCGTTGGACTGCATCCAAGGTCTTGTCCATTCAAACATGACCTGTAATGGCCGAATCATGACATTCTGCTAGAATGGTGGTGCGTAATTCTAGGACATTTGGGATCCATAATCTATTATCACAAAAGGTGAGTCCTTGGGTGTTGGTGATGCCTTTGGATGATTGTGCTTCTACAATTTGTAGATCAGTTTTTGTAGCAACCAAAATCTCAGGCCAGAATTCAAGGTTAATCTTAACCTCTATCACCAAGTTGTTTGCCATTGGCATGCGGGAGAATGCATCTACAAGTTGCTTCTTACCTTCCATGTAGATAATTGTCATGTTGAAGCATTATTGCCACTCTGCCCACCAAATCTAGCGATGAGATAGATCCTTCTGTGATTTGATGTAGACTAGAGGTTTATGGTTTGTCTCTACTACAAATGCCTTCTCACCCAAATAGTGCTTCCAATGCTTGGTTGCAAGAACAATGGCCAACTCTTCTCATTTTGTGGTGTGGTAGTTGTGCTCTGTTGGCAAAAAAATTCAAGAGAAATATGCAATTGGATGCCATCCGTCATGCCACTCTTGTTGTAGGACTGCTTCTATTGCTATGCTTGGTGCATCTATAGCCAACTTGATTGGACATTTTGGGTCATACCACTTCAAGATTGGTGTATGTAGCGAGGCGGATTTCAATTCTTGAAAGGCCAACTCTTGTGCGGTTCTCCATGTCCACTTCTTCTCCTTGCCAAGTAGTGTTGTTAAAGGTTGTGCAACCTTGGAAAAGTCCTTGATAAATCTACAGTAGAATCCCATCAACCCCAAGAAGCTCTTGAGTTGAGTCAGATCTTTTGGGGCATTCTATTTTTGAATGATTTCAATTTTATCCGTCAATACTTGAATGCCCTTTGCACTTACTCTATGCCCTAAGTAGTCTACTTCAGACTTGCCAAACTCACACTTTGAGATTTTGGCATACAATTGATTTTATCTTAGAATCTGGAGGACTTCTCGTAGATGTTGATTGTGTTCTATCACCGTGCTACTATATACAAAGATGTCTTCCAAGAAGATGATAACAAACTTATCTAAGTATGGACAAAATATATCATTCCTTAGACTCATGAAAGTAGTAGGTACATTGGTGAGACCAAAAGGCATCATGAGATACTTGAAGTGGCCATACCTCGTTTGAAAGGAAGTTTTGTACACATCCTCCTCTGCAATTTAAATTTGATTGTAACCACTCCGCAAGTCCAATTTGGTGAAGTATCTTGCTCCATGGAGTTAATTAAACCGGCCATCCATGCAAGGTAAGGGGTATTTGTTCTTCACTGTTTGTTGATTGAGACCCCAATAGTCAATGCACATGCACATTGAACCGTCCTTCTTCTTCACAAACAAGACAAGAGCCCCATATGGTGATACACTAGGTTAGATGAACCCTTTTTGCAGTATCTCCTCAATTTGAGTCTTACACTCCTCCAACTCATGAGGTGATAGGCGTTATGGGGCCTTACAAGGAGGTGTCTTCCTCGGGAGTGTCTCAATTTTATGATCTACTCTCATTTTTGGTGGTAATCCTAAGGGTAGATCATTATGAAAGACAACTTGAAACTCATCCACCACATCTTTCAATTTCTCGGGAATTTTTCCATCAAGTTGTGCACTTTGGACTTCTCTTATTAGACCCATGAAACATCTATTGAACTTACAGATAGTTCCCGTCCCTATGATATATAGAGGCAATTCTTGCCTATGTGATTTTTCTTTAACCCCAATAATTGACCATTGGTGGGTTCTCACTAATTTCTTCCTCCAATCTACCATAGGGTTGTAATGCTCCATCCATGGCATGCCTAAGATTGCATCACCGCCACTCAATTGCTTCTTAATATCCTCCTATAGAGAGTGTTACTTATCTAGGTAATGATTCAATAATCTTTGTTTGCCCATTAGGTAACTCTACTTCTTCATTCTCATCTCTCTCTAGATCCATTCCCAATCTTATTGTAGTAGAGAAAGACAAGAAATTCTCTATTGTTCTTGGATATATTAATACTCTCACTTGATTGCCTTCCAGGACTCCATTTGCAACAATTAATTTTGAGGTTGCCTTTCAGGACCTTTGCGTGTTTGTCTTCTTCCTTCCCTTGCCTCTGCTTCCTTATTAAGCCAACAAGGCCACAATGTACATTTATTGGTGATCTTTGTTTTTTTAAGTGATTTCCACCTCCTCCTCTTTAGTGCACCTCTCCATGTTATTCAAAGATTGCCTATATGAAGGCCCAAGGCCTCTAGGGAAACAAGCGTGACAGTTGGTAGATATGTGCCCAATACGGCCACAATTGTAACAACAGCATTTTTCTCCTTGGGTTCCTTTTTCTTGTGGGACTCTATCTCTTTATTCTTCTACCCATCCATGCTCTCCTTGAAGCGGTTGTGCTCCTTGATCTCAAAATCAAAGGTTGCCCAATTCTATTGGTAATAGTCTGCCCATGTGTGGCATTTTGCCCAATAATGTTGAGGTGGAACTACTCCTTCACCTCCACCTAATGCTCTTGTTATTCTCTATGTACTAGCAATGGCTTCAAATACCGTGCAAGGATTTTGCATCATGACTTCTTGGCAAATCTGCTCCTTCAATCCTTGTTTGAAATAGTCAAGAGCCTCTCTTGGACTCATGTTGGTTATTCCAACTTGTGGATCCAAAAATGCCTCCACATACTCTTGTACACTCTTCTTCTATCTCAATTCCCATAGTCGGATTTGGCCATTTGCATAGAATCCACCGATTGGAAATTCTTCAGCAATCCTTCTTACATTGTTATCCACGTGACCTCCCTTCTCTCTGCCAACATGGATCATTCCCAAGCATCATACCATGTGAGGGATTTATTGGTCAAGTAACCACATGCAAACACGCCTACAACATGCTCCGTGATCTTTGTTGAGAACAATCAAAAATATCAATTCATTTACAAGATCCAATTTTCCACTACTCCCATCATACACTACCCCTTGTAAGGCTTGATGTTGTAGGTCTTCTTCATTTGGAGTAGCAATGTGGCTTCATCATTGACAAGGTTTGTAGGTATGGGTGCCTCTCCAAGTACTGTAGTCACATGTATTGGGTTTTGAGACGACTCTTCTTCTTGCATTGCTTGATCATTCCTAAGGATTTGCACTTGACTTTGTAATGTCTCCATGGTTATCTTAATATCTCAAAATTCATTTAACATCCCTTGCATTCCTTGCACCAACTCTTGCAATTGTGGATCCATGATTCCTACAATACTCAATTGCTAATGTCTACCTCAATATAGAGCTAATATGATCACTCTGGAAGGCACACAAACTATATAAACTACCATTGGAACCTTAGAAGCTATCACTTGTTGATAATACTCCTCACCAAAATTCCTAACCACAAAATCTCTAAACATCACTTTTGGTCTCACTACATTAAAAATTTCTACTTGAGTATTGAATGGAGGAGGATTTGGGATATTTACATCCATAACATCCTAATAGAATGTTGATTGTCAAATCCCACTCTTTATTGTATACCACCATAGGTAGAATTACCAAGTTTGGTGAGTTTATCACCTTGTCCATGAATTCTACTCCAAAGTAATAAACTAGCAATACTCTCATTTGCTCCTACTGGATATACATAACCTTGATGTGGAATGGATTCAAGAATGGAATGCTAGGTGCAAGAAATTGTCATCCCGGTACATCCATCCCATCCACTCTTTGAAGTCCTTAAATCTAACAATTACTCTATGTTCTCCACCTCAAATTACTTAGTTTCAATAGTCTTTGTTCTTCCAAGAGGGGTGATCCACCCTCTTGGACTAAAACACTTACTTTGATACCATTGTAATACTCCGAGGACAAGAGAAGAGAGAAAACACAAATTTCACACTCAATCATTTGATGTGCCAAAGGAGCACCTTCTCTTTATTATATAGACAAAGAGAATCTCCTCCAAGGAAGCTCCACTATAGGATTAGGCACACAGATAGGTGACATGTTAGCAAGCTCCACCCTTGGATAACTTACTTGGATGGGTGACATGTTGGTCTTGATCCTATCTGGTTGGTCAAATAAGCTTTGACTAGAGGGAATTGTTTAGGAAATCTTCTTGTAGGAATCTCAGTATCACATGGGTGAGGTTCCATTGGAAATCTCTCAATGAGACAAACCAAGGGGGAGGAAAGGCTAACTTTATATTTGTTGGCGGGGAATTTGCACATTTTTGAGGCCCAATTCATCCATTTTAGGCCTCCAAAATTGCCTTCAAAGATTTCAAGCATAATTTGATTCCTACTCTATTAGTAGAAGTCCCTTTTGATGATATCTCTTTCTGATCTGTTTAGTCCATCATGTGAAACATCCTTCCAGATGTTGCCAAACAAATTCTCACCTTTAAGTCATATTTCTAGCTATTGGTTCTAAGGTTTTCAAGTCTATTTTGGATTTCTACTGTATTAGTAGTACTTTTTTGGTGATACTTCTATCTGATCTATTTTGACCATCATGTATAATATCATTCTAGATGTTACCAAACCAAATTTCGCATCTAGATCATATGGCTAGCTCTTGGTATTACATAACTTATGGAGAATGGTGGACGTGTTGCATCTATGTGATAATCAATTAGATAAATTAGGAGTAGTGGGATAGAGTAGTAGCTATGGCGGCAATACCAAACGTTATCCTTACGATGTAGTAACAATCAAGCACCTTACTTGATTGTTGGATGAACAAGACTAGCAATGATGAGAACATATAAAGAGAGCGCTTGTTTGAGATGGAGAAGATTGCATTCGATTTCCAAACCCAAGGTGTTTGAAGGAAAGAATCTTTTGGGCACCGTGGAGAATTTTGTGTTTGACTGCAAATGTTACTTTGAAGCCACCAATCTTCAAGATGAACGGAAATAGATTTTCTTGGCTTCTAGCCAATTGGATGGTGTGGCAAAGCTTTGGTGGCAATTCTGAGTGGAGTAAGCTAAACGACAGATTGTTGCACCAATTTTGATATGGGCAGAATTCAAGGATGCAATACTTGGTCGATTTCAAACTATAAATGTCACACAAGCTGCACAAGATAAATTGGCAAAGTTGAAGCAGATTGGCTCAATAAAGAGCTATATCACACAATTTCAGAACATCATCATGCAAATTCCAAATATACAAGAAGGTGAAGTTTTAGATCAATTTGTGTGAGGATTGAAGTCATAAATTAAATTAGAGGTGACCATGTGAGAACCACAAAACATAGAAGAAGCCATGCAATCGGCTGAGCACTTTGATTATTTGGTTGTGACAACTTAGTCTTGACCTTGACCTACACAAAGCTTACCAAAACACTACATATGGGTGGAAGAACCAACACCAATGGAGATTGATATTATCCAATTGAGACCACTTGGTATAGCAGATAGAGAAAGATTGCGACAAAATGGAGGTTGTTTTTATTATCACCAAGTTGGACATTGCATTGCTCAATATCCACTTAGGAATGGGCAACCTTGACAAGTTACCCAGATGGAGTTTGTGGAACAAAATGATCAAAAAACAAGGAATCCCAGTAGTAGATTTTGAGTTACCTACTCGGAGCTTGATTAGTTCTAATGGGATTGAAAGCTTGACCTATGCAAGTTTGCTTCACTTGCAAGGTACAATATCTAATCGGGGTTGTAGGATTTTGGTTGATTTTGGAAGTTCAAAGAATTGCATGTCTATGCAAGTAGCAAAGATAGGGTATAACTATCAAGCCAGTGATTGGAAGTAGATTGATGATGGCGGATGGTAGAAAGGGTTCTGCATTCCATACCTCACATCCTGTTACTTTTAAGATTGGGAAAGAGTATTTGTAGTGTATGAGGTTTGTAGTGGCACCTCTACACTATGATGTCATTCTAGGACTACCTTGGCTTGAACATCATAAGGTTTAATTTGATTGGACTCAACGACAAATTCAAGTACAACACCAAGGTAAGAATTTCCGATTAGGTTGTTTGGCACCTCCAAGGAAGACACCTAAGAATAGTCAATCCCAAAATGGGAAGTTTGTCAAGAAGGTAGCCATAGAGCATGCCTTGAAGAGAGAGGAGCTCCACAATGGGAATTTTACCAAGAAGGAAACCATAAAGTAAGCTTTGCAAAGAGATGAGTCCCTAGATGGGAAGTTTGTTAGTGAAGCAGCCATAGAGCAAAGCTTTGGAGGAAGATAAGTCTATTTTTACGGTGTGAATCAAACCAATTGCACAAGGACAATTTGAGGAGAGCAAAAGGCCTCATCAACCAATGGTTGATCAGATAGTTTAGGAGTTTGTGAACGTGTTTCCGAATGATCAGCCAAAGGGATTACACTCCAATTGTGGTATGCCCTTCAAGATTGAGTTATTGCCAAGGAGTACTCCAGTGAGTAGACCATCTATTGGCTCAGACCAAAGGATTTGGAGGAGTTGCAAACAACACTTACAGAGTTGTTGGAGAAGGACTTCATATGACATAGTACCTCTCCTTGGGGAGCACCAATACTATTTGTTCCAAAGAGAGATGGAGGACTTTGTTTCTGTATTGATTATTGTGGGTTCAATAAGCAAATAGTGAAGATTGCATATCTCTTGCCTTGGATTGATGACTTGCTTGATCAATTAAGTGGAGCACAATACTTTTCCAAGTTGGATCTTTGTAGCCGCTATTGGCAAATCCTCATTGATAGGAAGAATGTGCAAAAGAGGACCTTTCGCACAAGGTATGGGCATTTTGAGTGGAGACTTCTACCTTTTGGGCTCACTAATGCTCCAACAGTCTTCATGGATCAAATGCATCAGGTGTTGAATGGACTATTGGATTGATACATGGTGGTGTTCTTGGATGATATATTAATCTATAGCAAGACAAAGGCAGATAACGTGAATCACATGCAAGAAGTCCTAAGACTACTATGGCAATGGAAATTTTACTACAAGAAGTCAAAGTGTGCCTTTTATTAAAAGGAATTTACCTTCTTGGGGCACAAGATCTCATTGGAGGGGATCAAGATGGAAGAGGAGAAAATCAAGGCCATTACCAATTGGCTTACTCCAATGGATGCTATAGAAGTATGGGCACTTAATAGACGGACGAGTTTTTACCGACAGTTCATCCATTATTATGCTCATGTGACTACACCATTGATTGACCTCTCAAGGAAGGACTCAAGCTTCCAATGGACCACCAAGCATGAAGAAGCATTCCAAAAGTTGAAACATATGGTGTCTTCAAGGCCCATTCTTCAATTGTATGATCCTCAACTACCCTATGTGGTTGATGTTGATGATTCTAACTTTCCAATTGGAGTTGTGTTGTAATAGGAATTCCCAAATGGATTACATCCCATTGCTTATGTGTCTCGTTGACTGAATATGGTTGAAAGAAACTACTCTGCTCAAGATTGAGAACAACTTGCAATGTTATATGCCACCAAGGTATAGAGACATTACTTCTTGGGGAAACAAGTGATCATGCAAATTGATCACAAACCATTGTTGCAGACCTTACACTTAGAACACATCAAGAGTCAACATTATCAATGGGAGGAACAACTCCAATTTTTTGACATCAAATTTGAGTACAAACCAGGTTGGTTCCACATCATCCCTGATGTTTTATCACAATGACCTGATTTGAAGTCTCTTCCTCTCATCACAATGGCAATTATGACAGTGTCAATTGACTCCAAGGTCCAAAACAAGTTTAATTCAGCTCTACAACAAGATCCTTTCTTCCAAATGGTACATGGTTGCCTTACACCATGTGACAAGGAGTACAACACCTTCTCTATCAAGGAGGGCCTTCTATTCCATGAGGACCGGATCTATGTTCCAGCCAAAGGTGATCTTTGACTTGTGCGCCTTCAAGAAGCCCATGATTTAGCCATAGCTGGTCACATGGGTGTGGACAAGACCTTGGGTACCCTCCAACGCTGATGGTGGTGACCCAACATGACGCAAGATGTTTGAGAATTTGTCTAATTATGTGAGAGTTGAGAATGCAACAAGGCCAACAACCAAAAGCCAAGTGGACTCCTTCAACCACTCGCCATTCCATCTACTTGATGGGAGCATGTGAGCTTGGACCTCATCACATCCTTGTCCAAGACAAAGCAAGGACACACAACAATTGTGGTGTTTGTGGATAAGCTTAGTAAGCAAATCAACTTGGCACCAACCTGTGATACGATGGATGCTCCAACCTTATCGCAAATCTACTTTGACAATGTCTTCAAGCATCATGGGATGCCACATGTACTCATCTTTGACCAAGATCCTTGATTTACCAAAAAATTTAGGCAAGCGCTCTTCTAGATACTCGGCACCAAGCTTCCTTTGTCCATGGCCTATCATCCTCAAACTGATGGACAAACTAAACATGCAAATTATACATTGGAAGATATGATGTGTGCCTTTGTCAATGTCCACCATACCAATTGAGATCAATATCTTGCAGTTGTAGAATTTGCTTACAACAATTCCAAATAGGCAAGCACTGGAATTTCTCCTTTCTTTCTCAATTTTGGCCAAGATCCACTTGTTCCATATTCTTTTCTTGCTCCCTCTTAATCTTAGGTTCCTCGTACTTCAATATTCTTGACCACTATATCCCAATCTCTCCAACAAGCCAAATCTCACCTCCTTGTTGCTCAGAATCGTCAAAAACAATATGTGGACCACCATTGTCGTGATCTCACTTTTGAAGTTGGTGATAAAGTCATACTATCCTCTAGTAACCTCTCTCTCCCCTTGATTCCAAAGTTTGTAAACTTGCCCCTAATTGGATAGTACCCTTTGATGTCACCCAAATTGTCTCTCCTATTGCTTATCAACTTGCCTTGCCTTGTCATATGCGTATCCATCCTGTATTTCATGTTTCCAAGTTGAAACCTTTTGTTCTTAACCCCTCTTCCTTTTCCTCTTGAGTCCAACCTCCTCCCTCCTCTTGTCCCTATCAATGATCATAAAGAGTACAAAGTTGATCGTATCCTTGCTCATCGCCATATTCAACAAGGTCGTTGAAAATATATGGAGTACAAGGTCCTTTGGAAAGGGTATCCCCTTCATGATGCCACATGGGAATCTATTTTTCACTTCCAAAATGCACAGACGGCCATCCAGGAGTTTGAAGCGTCACTAGCAACGAGGACATCACAAATATTCCAAAAGTATCTAGGAAGCTTCTTAGGAAGCTTCTCGGCTAGCTTAGCTTATACCTCAAGTAAGTAGCTTTCAGAAGGAAGCTTCTAGAAGGTTCCAACTAGCTTAGCTTGCATGCCAAGTAAGCAACTTCTAGAAGGAACCTTCTTGAGAAGCTTCCTAATTAACTTGGCTTGCACTCCAAGAAAGTGGCTCAAGGAAGCTTCTTGAGAAGCTTCTCAAGAGCCTTGTATGATCCCTATATGTACAAGTGTGACAACCCGGCAAATATCACTTTTGCGGTAATCGGGTAAGTAAAGTTTGTTCCCGTAGAGACACGATTCAGAATTGGTCAAATACAAAGTCAAACAATAACATGTAGTTCTTCTTGAGTTCTTCTTTAATCTCTCAGGTAGAAACCACACCTAGAAGAGAGTAACAAGCATTGATTCATAGTCTTGTCACAAATTCACACTCCTTAATCACAACACCTTCAATTCTTTCCAAACAATCTTGATTGTGATGATTCAGGCTCTCCCAAAAATGGCACTTCACTGCAAAACAACTTTGCCTCAGAATTGTGTTCCACCCCTCCACTGAAGGCACAACTTCCTTGATCAAAATTGCTTCACATCAACTTTGCACTGCACTCACAAATGCAAAATACTACCAACACTACAATTCCTCTCAGATCTATCAAGGCATTGCTCCAATTGCACTTCACTTAGGATCAAACACACAGAATGAAGATCAAGGCTGTGGAATCCAATATTCAACAAGCACATTGACTTGCACTTCAAATTTCTCCACACACTCACAAACACACACAAAGTTGATACTCAAAATCAAGTTCAAGCGACGAGCACTACTTCACAACACTTTGCTTTATCTATTCTCAAAAATAATGAGCATTGAACAACAATTTCTTGGAAATACCACCTTTAAATAGTGAAGCAAACAACAATTATCTTCCTAATGTACCGCTTCCTAACAGCTCTTCCTACCTGTAGATCCAAAATGACAATGCACCTCTTCATATCTGCCTCTTCAAATCTCAAATCTATTTCTAATCCGATCCGATGTTTACATCTTCCTCAGCTTTCAAACCCAAACCCGAAGTAACTTCACTTACTACTACTCTATCCTCAGGTTTCACCACTCCTAATTCCTCTACCAATTCTAATAGTTCTCTTTCCTGATCTGAAATTCCACTAGCAGGTAATCTATCTAACTCCTTATCTCCCGACCCACTCTTCTCTAATGTCTCCAATGGTAACTCCAAAGACATCTGTACTCCCACTTCATCTACTTTGGGTTTTGCTCTGACATCGTTTTGAAGTTTATCTATTTCTAATTTGACTAAGTCTAATCTGATTGTGATATTGTCTTCTACTTCCAATATCTCCCTATCTACACGAGTTCTTAAACTGATCAGTAAAGCATTCAAGTCTTTGTCCTTTGCATTTCTCCTCCTCGTCCCCTACACCAACAACTTCAACTTGTGCAGTCTTGTCTCTTCAATGCGCACACTGGCCTCTGTACTCAACATCGCATTCATCTTGATCACGATCTCCCTTAATGGCTCCCATCTCATTTTCCTCTCTTGTTCTTGATCTGCAAGCCAATCTTCTCTGTATATTGCCAATTCTACTTCAAACTCGGCTTTCACAACTTCCATCTCCTTCTCTTTTTGCACAATCTTTTCCTCTTGATTGCAAAGTAACTCTCTCAACCTTTCTTCTTCTTTATACCTCACTGTCAACTCTTGTTGCCAAAGTTGCTTCTTCTCCTCTACACTCTCCATCACTCCATCAAGCTCTTGTTCTTTCTCTGCTACTCTCTCCATAGCATGGATAATTTCTAGTCTTGAATAAGCAAACTACTACTTCAAGATTTCATACTCAGCTATGTATCTTGCCCTTGCTATGACATTCTGCTCTATTAGTTCCTCCCTATTCCTTGCTTCTCTCCTCAAATTCTCAAGCACTTGATTCTGCACTACTACATCTACTTGTAGTACTTCCCTTTCCTCCTCACCTTGGATTATACTCTTCTTCAATTCCAAGTTCTCTTCTTCTAATCTTGCTAACACCTGCAACACAGTCTTCACCTTCGGACACTTTGACTGCATCTCCTTCTTCCTATGCTCCAACTTTACTAATAACGGGCACACAACCTCCCACAAATACTCCACTCCTTCACTCAAAGTTACCTCGACTTGTGGAGTGATCTCCTTCTTCACCTCTTCTTCACTCGACACTCGCCTTTTGAGCCGTAGTTGCCGTATAGGAATGGATGCTTCACTCCCCAAACTTTCATTCTCCTCTTCTCTTACCTTACTTGGCCCCACTTCACACTTTGCCTTTCGTCAAGAACAAACTCCTCTTTGAATGGTAACTCTCTTCTCTTCTTGCTCTAGCACTTCATCTTCCAACTTTGAGTTACCTTTCTCCTCCATCTCCATCATGACTTTCTCTTCTTTGGGTATCAATTTCATCTCTCCTCCATCATTGCTATCACTACTTGTGTCTCCACTCTACAATGTGAGCTCGGGTTCTTCATCTCTTTCCAAGTCTTTGGACTTGCACTTGGCTTCGCCTTTTGATTCTTCCTCCGATGATGCGCTTACCACCATACCTTTCCTTGAGTTTGCTCTTCTAGTCTTTCAAGGTCTTACTTTCTTGACATCTTCACCTTCTCCTTGTTGACTCCTCTTCTTGGACTTTGGAGTACTCATGTCCAACTACACACTCTTCCCCGTCTGCGCGTAGTAGTCATTGTTGCTCCTGATCTGAAGAATGTATTGCTACTCCTCCACGTCAACATCCTTTCTTAAGTTAGGATGGAAATATGACACCATCCTATTGCACTCCATCGCATTGAGCAAGTTCAACCCCAGATAGAAATGAGCTTCAAATGGCACAATGTAATGTGGAGGCGACTTATCCTACAAATTCCATACCATCTGTCTTGTTCTCCCATGAAAACACTTTGCCCAATTAATCAGCTCTCCTGCAAACATCTTATGGAAGAACACCGCTTGGTGCTTCATCACATTAGTTGTTCTCTCCGGCTTCAAGATTGCCATTAGAGCACTCACGATCCCTCTCTTGATAGGATCCTCACTCTTTATTTTGTAACCATTCTTCGTGTGCTTCAAAGAGAAAGCATCTTCTCACCTCCTGGGTTTCTTTTGCTACTTCATCCTTCCCCAAGAACGTGGTGCCATGCTCCACACCTGCTTCTCTTCCAAGTACTAACCTCCAATCCGACTCTATCCAGCAAGCTGGATTACCTCTCTTCCCCTCTTCCTCAGGGCCATCAAGACATCTACTCTTGATGATCTCAGTCATGAACCCTGGAAAGCTTACATTCCAATTCCACTCCAAGAATGTGATCCGAAGTCTGCTCAAGACTTCAATTCTTGCAATCACATCTAACCTCCAAATTGCATGATTTCTAACTGCAAATTTGGAGTTCTTCTTCCCTCCTCCCATCTTTCTCTCTTCCACTTTGGGTTGGGGACTATTCTTCCTACTGATTCCCGGATTAGCTCTCTTGAATTCTCCTCTACATACCAACGCATCTTCAACTCTACTTCCCTTCCCGTGATCTCCTGTAGGACTTCTTAATGGCAAGGGAAAATTGTTGTCATCACTTTGTCTTAGCCCAATTTTTATAGAGTCACGCCTTCTTCGTCTTTCTTCAATTTGAGTTTCTACCGAGAAATCACACCTCCCATATGCTCCTATCACTATCAAGTGTCCTTCACGCATATGACCGTTGTTTTTGAATGGTCTCTTCTTGAATGTCTTGCCCCAAAGGAAAGTTGTTACACTATCCTTGCCTCGGGTTGAGCACCCCCGATACAAAGACTCCTTACTTCGGGTTGTATGCTGACAGGGCAATTCCACGCGTACTTTGCCTTATGACCCAAAGCCACGTTACCTCGGGTTTCATCCCAATGACACTTTTCTTTGCCTTCTTTGGCCATACAGCTACAATTCGACTTCTCTATACACTTCTTCTTCCACATTTCAAAAAAAACAAAAAAATATGGGCACCACAACAAGAGCCAAAGCTCATGCTAGCATTCGGAGTTTTCCCTCATTCAAATATCCTAATGTGGGCTTCTATTCTCCTATTTCTCTCCTTGGTCTTGGTCTTTTACATCACTTTTGGTAGTGGTGAACCTTTTTGGACAACCTAGAGCCACTTTATCCACACTCATGAGTTTCCCATGCTCCCATAATTTTTGAGGGAGAGGTCCCAAACTTGTTTGGGACTCACAATTAAAAGAATTAGTGGAGCCCAATGCTAACAAGAGGGAGCGGGTGATGGGTTTTTGTATTGGTATTATTTTTGTTACAATAGTATTAGAGGCATCCAAGTGTCATGTGTTAGGTTAGGCAATGGACTTGAATTTCTTGACCTAAATAGTGAGCCTTGGCTTGGCATAGCGGTGTAGGATGCACTTGATAGGCATCACCACTTGGATACTTGTGAGCTTTGTGCCTATCGAGTCAATTTAGGTACATGAGGGAGGTAATGGACCAAGTGAGCATGGTATTCTTGGGACATAGTCAATGGCTACTAGTGAGAGTGGTCTATTTAGGGTCCATCCAAGTGAAAATTATCTCATTAGGTTACCCCCTTGGTCTACTTGGGATGCAACTAGAAGATAGAGCTTGCAGCCAGAGTAGGTTGGGAGACTAAGGTTGGGGACTCTAGTGGTTGGGAGCATGATATGATTGCTCCTAAGGGCCCAATGTAGTAGCTAATTAGTGGGTCTTCCACTCCTACATTAGTTATAGAGAATATTTGGGAGCCAAACATTGGACCTAAGCTTATAAGAGGGGAAAGATTGAGAGTTTGGAAGTTCTTGAGTAGATACATGAGCTATTTTTCCTCAATATGAAAGCAAAATAGGGTGCTCTAAAAGGACCTGGTATTTAGATTGATTTGACGAATGATACACCAATTTTTTGATGTCCTTATAGATATAGTGACATGGAGGAGTATTGATTTAGAGCCAAAGTAGAGACCATTTTGAAGCTAGTTTGGTAGAGATTTCACATGGTGAGTATGCTTTAGCTACAATGATGCTAGCCAAGAACAATATGTATGGCATAGATAGGCATAGGAACTACATAGATAGGCAGATGTATGAAGATTACCCTCTTATCAATTGATAAACTTGGGCTAATTGGTGTGTCATACCTACACCAAAAGAGATCTTGATGTGATTAGGCATGCAAAGGTCTTTAGTACTTTAGATCCTCAAGTAAGATATCATCGGTTGCTGATCAAGGAAGAGGACAAGTCTATGATAGCATTTTGGGTTGTTGATCCTCATGGTAAGGATGTACTACATCAATAGAGGTTCTTACCATTTGGGTTAAAGAACACTCATGCTAAGTTCCAAAGGATCATGGATAAGATCTTAGCAAGATTGGATTTTGCTCAATGTTATATTGATGATATTTGATCTATTGCACTAATATGGAGGAGCATGAGAGATATTTGCTTGAAGTGTTTGAGAGGTTGAGATCTCATGGATTCATATTTCATATTGGGAAGTGTAGATTTTTCCATGAGCAAGTTGAGTATTTGGGTTATACTATCTACCCTAGAGAACTTGGTGTTCAAAAAACCAAGGTGGAGCCTATTGCACATATTCCTTGGGCTACAGATGTGAGTAAAGTGGGAGCATTCCTTACATTGGTGAACTTCTATTAGAGGATTTGGTGTTGTTGCCAAGGCCTTGTAGAAGCTAACCAAGCTTACACAAGAGCGGTGTTGGGAGAGATGAGTAGGAAAGAGCTTTTATAGAGCTCAAGGAGAGGTTAGCATTTGCCCCTATTCTTATGGGACCAATCAAAGGATGACCATTCCAAGCTCATACTAATTGGAGTATGTTGGAGCTTGGAGCAATGCTCAACCAATAGGATGATGAGGGGAAGGAGTTTGTGGTAGCCTATGCTAGTCATTCCAAAAATTTAGTGGAGGCAAAGGATAATTCATATGAAGGAGAGTGTTTGGCAAAAATATGGGCAGTAGCACATTTTTGATGTTGCATATTTCATAACCCTTCACTCTCATCACTCATCATTAACCAGTAAAGTGGTTGGTGGAGTCTAACAAGCTTTTAAGGAAGCTTGCACAACATGCTCTAATTTTATAGGAGTATGATTTCATGATTATTCACAAACTTGGAGTGGTGAACTATGATGCATACGGGACGAGTACAAACCCATGTCTCAACTAATAGGATTAAAATAGAGCATGTTGGCATGGTGAGGTAGATGAGGAGATGGTGTTATGTTGGCATGCATCTATCTTTCTATGTTATTCTCTTAAGCCTTGGTGGTGTCTCTCTCAAAACATACAAGAGGAGTTGTTGAGATCACAAATCTAAAGGGTGGAGATATTAGTACAAGTCAACAAGACATTCATGATGATATCTTAGTGATGGATTATCTTTGCTTTGGTGTTGTGTGGCATAGTAGGTGTCAGGAAAGAGATTGTGTCCTTCATCAAGCCATATGGTTAATACTAGAGGGCTATGAGCCGGCCTATCTCTCACTCAAGATAAACCTCTAATGGCTATTAAGGTAGTGCACCATGGACTAAGAAGGCAAGGAACCTCAACTTTATCACACTCTTCCAAAGTTAGAACTCCAAGGCACTTCTAGACTCAAGACATTACTCACTGGAGAACTCAATGAGAGAGATAGTTGCAAATGAAAGGATGATGAATATCTCCTCACTCCTAACTTATATACTTATAAAAATATTACACACCAAAGTTATTAACTACCAAAGTAACTCAAGTTATCAGGCTAAAGGTCAAATAAAATCCAAAAGTTCAAAGAAATATCCAAGCACATGTGGATAATTCCATGGGTAGGCAGTCTTATCCTCACCTACCAACTAAGTCAAGGATTCTTTCACATGGTCTATCCTTGAATTATAGAAAAATCCATACCAACAAGGCTTATGGACCAATAATTCTCAACATTTTCCTCAAAGTCAAATAACTTAGATAATACCAAGCCAATACATGAGACAACAAAATAGTGATGCTCACTCTTTTCTCTTCTTCTAGAATAGGGTCATCTTTATCTTAGCTAGGACTAACTCTTGCTAATCATGACTAATGCAGAAGCTTAGCTAAATTCCATATAGAAAAGTCTCTCCACTACTTGCAATACCAAACTTAATATCCATATAAGGTATAATACATCCATCAATAGGTGTTACATTTACTCCCATACTAAGATTTCACTTTGTCCTTGGAGTGAAAGGCCCTTCTATCTTTACCTTATATGTACAACTTTAGCTTATCATGGTTAATCCTATCAAAGTGTATTCCTCCCAACTCCTTGAGTTCATTTGTGTAATTACCCCACCTTCTCCACAATGAATGGTCCAAAGTACTCAGGTAAGAACTTCTTTTGCACCCTCTTAAATTAAATGGAATCAAACAACATCACCCAATCACCTTTCCTTGGAGCGCTCTACCTTCTTCTTGCCTTGCCTCTTGTCATAGCTCTCTTTTTGTTTCCTTTGGGCTTGAACCATAGAAACTACTCTTGCTTCCTCCAATTCCATGAGTTGCTCCTTCCTTGAATTCTTTGCATCACTTGCTTGTGCTTTCTTCAATTTCCAATCAATTCCTTGAAAAGTAGAAAGATCAAAGTGAATAGGTAAAGTAGAATCAATATCATATACCAAATGAAATGGAGAATATCCAATGGATGTCTTCATGGTTGTCCTATAATCACACAAAACCATATGAATCTTCTTATCCTAATGATATTTTTCTCCTTCTATTTTTACATCTTTGGCCAACATTATGTATAAGGTTTGATTGGTTCTCTTTGTCAAGCTATTGGAAATTGGCTTATAAGAAATAGTCACTCTATGTATGATAGAGAAATGTTGTAACATGGCTATAGTAATAATTCATATAAACTCTCCTCTTGTATTAAAACCAACTCTAAGTGGCACCCAAACCTAGTGATGATGTGTTCATAAAGAAATCTACCAATTTCATCTTCATTCTTATCTGTCAATGGTCTAGCCTCAATCTACTTGGTAAGTTAATCAATAGCTACCACAATGTACCAATTGTTCCTTTGGGGTTTTATTAAGAGTACCTACAAAGTCAATTCTTCACTTCTCAAAAGGTCCTAGTAATAGAATTGATCTAAGAGGTGGAGTAGAGGTAGACTTCCTAGCAAAAGCTTGACAAAAGCTTGCTTTTCAAAGTAGACCATCTGCTCCTTGATGAAAAAGAATGTTCTCTGTCATTATGTAAGGTCTAGATTTGTCTGCAAGAGCCTTCCTCTCCCTAGCATGCATCCCATCAAGATAGTTACCTCTTGTAACAAATTCCACAATATCCTTGAACTCCATTGGAACTCTTGACTGATGTTGATTTTCATGAGCTCCTCATCCAAGAAGGAATCATCCACTAGCTCACCTCTATCATGATCATAGGACCTAGATAAAAAAGTAGCATTGGCATATTTCTTTCTTGCCCTATCTTCCATGGTGTAATCATACTCAAACACAAGAGTATCCACCTTGCTAACCTTCTGTCCACATTAGGCTTGTTGAAAATGTATTTCAAAGCATTGTGATGTATAACAATGGTGGAATTCCCTCCAATCAAGTAGTGTCAAAACTTCTTAAGACCAAAAATCACTACCAACCCTTCCTTTTTGTGACTCAATAGTTCTTTTTTGTTTAGACCATTTTTGTACTAGCATAAGCTATTGGATGATCATGCTCATCTTGGTCTAATTGACTAAGAGTGCATCTTATAGCTACACTAGAAGCATCAATGTAAGGGATGAAAGGCTTATTCTAATTGGTTTAGCAAGAATTGGAACCATAACAAATGGTTGCTTGAGCTCCTCAAAAGCTTTGAGAGTCTCTTTGTCCTCCAAAATCACCATCTATTCTACTCCTTTCTTCATGGTCAATGCATAAGCCTTGTTGGAAAATGATAAGATGAACCTCCTATAGTACCAACCATCCCCAAGAATTGGCATAACTTTGTCAAGCTTGAAGGGGATGGAACCTTTGAGATTTTCTTCACTTTTTTAAGATCCATTGTTATTCCATCATTGGAAATGATATACCTCAAAACTAGACCTTCTTCACAACCAAAGATGCACTTCTCTAGATTGAGTGACGCATTTGCTTCATCCCAGCAATGCAAAACCTTGATCAAGTGCTCAAAGTGCTCTTTCTCTCATAGATACATAAATTATCAATGAAATCTCTCACAAATTTCCCAAAGAAAGGTCCAAACACCTTATTCATGAAGCTTTGAAATGTGACTAGAGCATTACAAAGTCCAAAAGGCATGACCTTGAAAGCTTAAGTATCCCAAAGCATGGTGAATGTGGTGATTTTTTGATACTATGGTGCAATCTTGATTTGGTTATAAGCACTATAACCATCTCTAAAACTATACCATTCATGACTTGCAACCTTCTCCAAGATCTAATTGATGAATAGCAAGGAGTAATAATCCTTCTTGGTAACAACACTAAGCTTCTTGCAATCAAAATATACTCAAAGCTTGTCATGCTTCTTCTTCACAATCAAAATTGGAAACACCAATTCAAAATTCTCCACCTCAAAAATAAACTCAATCTCCTTGAGCTTGTCAACCTCCTCCTTCATAACCAAAGCTATTGTTGGGCTAATGCTACATTTTTTTTGGCAGATTAGTCTTACTTGTGATTCCATCTCTATTTGGTGCTCCTCCAAGGTGATTTCCTTGAGATCCTTGTAAGTAGAAGTAAACACATGGATAAACTTGCAGAAGATCTCGTCAAATCTTACCTTCTCTTCCTTTGTAACATTTGGACCATAATTAAGATTTGTAACATTTGAGGGTAGATAATTTCCTATCAATGCTTATTAATCAAGGTCCTTCAAAACCTTTGGCTTAAGCAAAAATTCCATAACACACAAGAGATACACATCTGAATTAGATTCATATTCATCTTCATTTGAAGATGTCTCTCCTTCCACACCTGAAGCTCCTTCTTTTGAAACTAACTCCTAATAATAAATAAAGATGGTATGTTTGTGAGGTATGGTTGGTATTGGTTATTGGAACTACAACCCAATGGTTTGATGGCCCAATTCTCAAGTATCCTTTGTGCCATCAATCAATTGTTTGAGTTGCTCTCAACCATGGCCTTCCAAGTAGCAAATCATAACTTACACTTTTCAAGACTTGGAAAGTCATGAGATTTTGAACTCCCATCACCAATATCACCATATTTTCCATCACACCTATTGGTGTGATGGAAATTGCTAGTTGGTTGGACTCCTTTATATGAATAGTTTCTATAATCCTTGGTTCTTCTTCTAACATTCTAGTCTACTTCTCTTTATTCCAATAGTTGCACTATGTTGATCTTGAGATTTGCAAGTTAGCTCCATGATAGTTTGAACAGGATCTTTTGGCAAAGGTGCAAGGATAAGAGAAACTATACTCGTGGTGCAATCCTTACCACCAAAAGATTAAAAGCCCACCATACTTTTAGACTTGTGAAGGATGTACAACCTCCTTTACCACCTAATCATTCCATCCTCTTCCAAACTCTCTTCCATATGAACTATAATCTTGATAGCTTCTACCTTGGAAGAAGGTTTTTCATATCTCACCTTGCTTCAAATTTTGTGGTTTCAACCCTCCCACAAAATTCTTGGTGAGCATAGCTCCTATCCCAATCATGGTAGTCTCCACATCATCTCCACTCTTCCTCAACACTATGCATACCCTAGACTCTAGTTTCTCCACAATTTTTGCATAGACTCTCACTTTCTCTCCATCTCCTTGCTTGAAGAAGGTAACCTCACTCATCAATCTCTCATAACTCTCATTTGAAAGAAAGTTCTCAATGAGTGCTATCGTCAAACTCTCCTAAGACTCCTCTTGCCGATCTCTTCTCTCTCTTTTGGTATTTTGACTCATGCCATGTAAGATTTGCATCCTCAAAGAAATCTGGTAGTAATGTGACCCATTGTAATACACCAAGGACAAGAGAAGAGAGTAAACACAGATTACACACTTGAACATTCTATGCCCCAAAGGAGCACCTTTTCTTTATTATATAGACAAAGAGGATCTCCTCCAAGGAAGCTCCACCATAGGATTAGGCACACAGGTAGGTGACATGTCAGAAAGCTCCACCCTTGGATTACTTACTTGGATGGGTGACATGTCTGGTCTAGGTCCTATCTGGTTGGTCAAACAAGCTTTGACCGGAGGGAATCTTTTAGGGAATC
Source organism: Lunularia cruciata (assembly GCA_948567375.1). NCBI lineage: Eukaryota > Viridiplantae > Streptophyta > Marchantiopsida > Lunulariales > Lunulariaceae > Lunularia > Lunularia cruciata. The sequence goes on along the minus strand of OX419759.1, from coordinate 61,232,640 downwards.
TTCTTGTAGGAATCTCATAATCGTGTGAGTAAGGTACCATTGGAAAGCTCTCAACAAGACAAAGCAAGGGGGAGGGAAGGCCAGCCTTTCTTCTATTAAGGGTGGAATTTGCACATTTTTGAGGTCTAATTCATCCGTTTAGGCCTCCAAAATTGCCTTCAAAGATTTTAGGCATCTTTTGGTTCCTACTCTATCAGTAGAAGTCCCCTTTTGTTGATACCTCTTTTTGATCTGTTTATTCCATCATGTGTTACATCCTTCCAAATGTTACCAAACCAATTCTCACCTTTAAATCATATGTTTAGCTATTGGTTCTAAGGTTCTCAAGTCTATTTTGGTTTCTGCCGTATTAGAAGTACTTTTTTGGTGATACTTCTATCTAATCTACTATGACCATCATGTATAACATCATTCTAGATGTTACCAAAGTGAAGGGAAGAATGGAGTGATGCTCACCATACATGAGGAAGAATGGAGTGACCTGGATAGATGCATTCACTAAATTGTTATAAGCAAATTCTACAAATAGGAGTAGGGTGTCTCACCTCTCTTGCTCTTCTATGGTGAAGCCACGTAACATGTCTTCAATTGTGCGATTAGCCCGCTCTATTTGGCCATCTTTTTGTGGGTGGTAAGTTGTGGACATGGCCAACTTGGTTTTGAAGAAACCAAAGAGTGTTTGCCAAAACAAATTGGTGAATTGGGTGCCTCTATTGGTGATGAGTACTCTAGACAAGCCATGGTGAGAATAGATTGCATCTAAGTATAATTGAGCTAGTTGTGGAGCGGTCACATCCTTGGTGGTAAGGCATACATGAATCATTTTGCTGAGCCGGTCCACAAAGACCACAATGAAGTCAAACCCTAAGGTGGTCTTGGGTAATTCATACACGAGTTCCATATTCACTTGTTCCCAATGTTGGGTAGGAGTGAGGAGAGGTTGAAGGAGCCCTGCATGAGCTTGATTAGAAGCTTTATTCTATTGACAAAGTAGGTAGCTATGCATGTAGTCCATCACGTTGTTGCTCATCTTGGGCCAATAGTAATGGTGTTTGACTGCATTCAAGGTCTTGTCCACTCCGACATGACCTGCAATGACCAAATCATGACATTCCGCTAGAATGGTAGTGCGTAATTTTGGGACATTTGGGATCCATAATCTACCATCATGAAAGGTGAATCCTTGGGTGTTGGTGACACCTTTGGATGATTGCACTTCTACAATCTATGGATCAATTTTTGTAGCAGCCAAAATCTTTGGCCAGAATTCAAGGTTAATTTTAACCTTTGCCACCAAGTTGTTTGTTATTGGCATGTGGGTGAATGCATATGCAAGTTGCTTTTTACCTTCCACGTAGGTGATTTTCATGTTGAAGCGTTGTTGTCACTATGCCTACCAAATTTGGTGACAAGATAGATACTTATGCGTCTTGAGGTAGACTAGAGGTTTGTGGTCTGTATCTACTACAAATGCCTTCTTGCCTAGATAGTGCTTCCAATGCTTGGTTGCTAGAATGATGGCCAGCTCTTCTTGTTCTATGGTGTGGTAGTTGCACTCTATCAATAACAACTGTTGAGAGAAATATGCAATTGGATGTTACCCGTCATGCCACTCTTGTTGTAAGACTACTCCTATTGCTACGCTTGATGCATCTATAGCTAACTTGATTGGACGTTTTGGGTCATACCACTTCAAGATTGGTGCATGTAGCAAGGTGGCTTTCAATTCTTGAAAGGCCAACTCTTTTGTGGTTCCCCATGTCTACTTCTTCCCCTTGCCAAGTAGTGCCGTTAAAGACTGTCCAACCTTGGAGAAGTCCTTGACAAATCTATGATAGAATCCCATCAACCCCAAGAAGCTCTTGAGTTGAGTTAGATCTTTTGAGGCACTCCATTTTTGAATGACCTCAATTTTATCTGTCAATACTTGAATGCCCTTTGCACTTACTCTATGCCCCAAGTAGTCTACTTCAGACTTGCCAAACTTGCACTTTGAGATTTTGGCGTACAATTGTTTCTGTCTTAGAATCTGGAGGACCTCTCGTAGATGTTGTTTGTGTTTCATCATCGTGCTACTATATACTAAGATATCATCCAAGAAGACGATAATAGACTTATCCATGTATGGACAAAATATGTCACTCATTAGACTCATGAAAGTGGCAGGTGCATTGGTGAGGCCAAAAGGCATCACAAGATACTCAAAGTGGCCATACTTGGTTCAAAAGGCATTTTTGTACACATCCTCCTTTGCAATTTGGATTTGATTGTAACCGCTCCGCAAGTCCAATTTGGTGAAGTATCTTGCTCCATGGAGTTGATCAAACAGTTCATCCATGCGAGGTAAGGGGTATTTGTTCTTCACTGTTTTTTGATTGAGACCCCGATAGCCAATGCACATGCGCATTGTACCATCTTTCTTCTTCACAAACGAGACAAGGGGCCCATATGGTGATATGCTAGGTCGGATGAACCCTTTTTGCAGTATCTCTTCAATTTGAGTCTTACACTCCTCTAACTCATGAGGTGATAGGCGATATGGGGCCTTACAAGGAGGTGTCTTCCCTGAGAGTGTCTCAATTTTATGATCTTCTTGCCTTTTTGGTGGTAATCTTGAGGGAAGATCATCGAGAAAGACATCTTGAAACTTATCCATCACATCCTTCAATTTCTTAGGAATTTGTCTATGGAGTTGTGCACTGTGGACTTCTCTTATTAGACACATGAAACATCTATCGGTCTTACAGACAGTTGTCGTCCCTATGATATATATAGGCAATTTCTACTTGTATAATTTTTCTTTAACCCCAATGATTGACCATTGGTGGGTTCTCACTACTTTCTTCCTCCAATCTACCATAGGGTTGTAATGCTCCATCCATGGCATGCCTAAGATTGTATCATAACAAGCTATCTGTATCACTTGCCACTCAATTGCTTCCTGATATTCTCCTACAGAGAGTGTTACCCGTCTAGGTAATGATTTCAATCCTCTCTGTTTGCCTAATAGGTAACTCTCCTTCACTCCCATCTCTCTCTAGATCCATTCCCAATCTTATTGTTTGCCCAATAGGTAACTCTACTTCACTCCCATCTCTCTTTAGATCCATTCCCAATCGTATTGCAACAGAGCGAGACAAGAAATTCTTTGTTGCTCCCGGATTTATTAATACTCTCACTTGATTATCTTCTAGGATTCCATTCATGACAATCATTTGTGAGCTTGCCTTTTAGGATCTTTGCACATTTTTCTTCTTCCTTCCCTCGCTTCTCTAGTTCCTTATTGAGCTAGTAAGGCTGCAAGGTACATTTATTTGTGATCTTTGTTTTCCGAAGTGATTTCTACTTCCTCCTCTTCAATGCACCTCTCTATGTTGTTCAAAGATTGCCTGTACAAAGGCCGAGGGCCTCTAGGGAAACGAGTGCAACAATTGGTAGATATGTGCCCAATACGGCCACAATTGTAACAATGGCATTGCTCTCCTTGAGTTCCTTCTCTTTATGGGACTCTATCTCTTTATTCTTCTACCGTTCACGCTCCTCTTGAAGCGGTTGTGCTCCTCAATCTTGGAATCAAAGGTTGCCCAATTCCATTGGTATTGGTCTACCCATGTGTCGCATTTCTGCCCAATAATGTTGAGATAGAACTATGCCTTCACCTCCACTTAATGTTCCTACTATTCTTTGCACACAAGTAATGGCTTCAAATACCGTGCAAGGATTTTTCACCATGACTTCTTGACACATTTGCTCCTTCAACCCTTGTTTGAAATTGTCAAGAGCCTTTGCTGGACTCATGTCGGTCATTGCGACTTGTAGATCTAGAAATACCTCCACATACTTTTGTACATTGTTCTTCTGTCTCAATCTCCATAGTTGGGTTCAAGCCATATGCACAAAATCCACCAATTGGAAATTCTTCAGCAATCCATCTTGCATTGCTGTCTATGTGACCTCCCTTCTCTCTACCAACATAGATCGTTCTCAAGCATCATACCATGTGAGGGCTTTATTGGTCAAGTACTAACATGCAAACACGCTTGCAGCTTGTATCTCTATTGTGAACAATCGGAAATATCAATTCATTCTCAAGATCCAATTTTCCACTACTCATATTGTACTCCGCCCCTTGTAAGGCTTGATGTTGCAGGTCTTCTTCATCCAGAGTAGCAATGTGGTTTCATTGTTGATAGGGTTTGTAAACACGGGTGCCTCTCCAAGTTCTTCAGTCGTAGGTACTGGGTTTTGAGACGGCTCTTCTTGTTGCCTGGCTTGATCATTCTTGAGGATCTGCACTTGACTTTGTAATGTCTCCATGGTCATCTTAATCTCTCAAAATTCATTTAGCATCCCTTGCATTCCTTGCACCAGCTCTTGCAATTGCAGATCAATGATTCCTGCAACACTCAATTGTTGATGTCTACTTCAATACAGAGTCAATATGATCACTTTGGAAAGCCCACTAACTATCAAAACTACCATTGGGACCTCAGAAGCTATCACTCTATAAAACTCCTGACCAAAATTCCTAACCACAAAATCTCTAAACATCACTTTTGGTCTCACTACATAATGGATTTCTACTTGAGTGTTGAAAGGGAGAGCATTTGAGACATTCATATCCATATTCTAATAATAGAATGTAGATTTTCAAATACCACTCTCTGTCATATATCAACACAGGTAGAATCATGGGTTTGGTGAGTTCATCACCCTATCCATGAATTCTATACCAAAGTGATAAACTAATGATACTCTCATCTGCTCACACTGGATGTACATAACCTTGATGTGGAATGGATTTGAGAATGGAAAGCTAGGTGCGGGAAATTGTCCTCTTGGCGTATCCATCCCATCCGCTCTCTAAAGTCCTTCCTAAGTCTAGCAATTACTCTATGTTCTCCACCTCAAATTACTCAGTTGCGGTAGTTTGTGCTCTTCCAAGAGGGGTGATCCACTTTCTTGGACTAAAACACTCGCTCTAATACCATTGTAATTCTCCAAGGACAAGAGAAGAGAGAAAACACAGATTACACACTCAAACATTCAATGCCCCAAAGGAGCACCTTCTCTTTATTATATAGACAAAGAGCATCTCCTCCAAGGAAGCTCCACCATAGGATTAGGCACACAAATAGATGACATGTCATCAAGCTCCACCCTTGGATTACTTACTTGGAATGGGTGACATGTCTGGTCTAGGTCCTATCTGGTTGGTCAAACAAGCTTTGACCAGAGAGAATCTTTTAGGGAATCTTCCTATAGGAATCTCATAATCACGTGAGTAAGGTACCATTGGAAAGCTCTCAACAAGACAAAGCAGGGGGAGGGAAGGCCAACCTTTCCTCTATTGGGGGGGATTTGCACTTTTTTGAGGCCTAATTCATCCGTTTAGGCCTCCAAAATTACCTTCAAAGATTTCAGGCATCTATTGGTTCCTACACTATTAGTAGAAGTCCCCTTTTGTTGATACTTCTTTCTGATCTATTTAGTCCATCATGTGTTACATCCTTCCAGATGTTACCAAACCAATTCTCACCTTTAAATCATATGTTTAGCTATTGGTTCTAAGGTTCTTAAGTCTATTTTGATTTCCCTATTAGTAGAAGTATCCTTTTGGTGATACTTCTATCTGATCTATTTTGACCATCATGTATAACATCATTCTACATGTTACCAAACCAAATTTCACATCTAGATCATATGGCTAGCTCTTGGTATTACACCCACTCACTTTTCCTCCTCTCATTGTTTCTTATGCAAGCCCTTTTGAAATCTCTCACAAAGCCTTCATATCCTCTCTAGTCTTGCTAAAGAAAACTAAAAATTTCCCAATCTTAGCCTCACTACCTTTCTCCTCACTTTATTTTTTAAATTTATTTTCTCTCTCACCCTATAACTTATACACTAAACGCATGATTAGCACCATTTGAGAGTTATCTACTCTAGGTAGTACATAGTTAGCACCATTTGAGAGTTATCCACTCTAGGTAGTTGACTAATATAGAAGCTTAGAAGCTTAGTATATATTTCTCAACTACTTACAATACCAAACTTAATATTCCTATAGAGCATACATGCATCATCTGGTGTTACAAGGCAAACACCTTCTTTGTGTATAAGAGGATGGTAGAGTGCAAGGAGTACTGTTTCTTTCTCAAAGACCATAATTTGTATGTCATGCTCATGAGGACCTAGGACATTTTGGAGTAAAGTGTACATATAGCTTACTCCATAAGCATTATTGGTGGTGTAATAGACAGACCAATGTACAATAGTTTGTTGCCAAATGTGTGGTTTGTGACCAAGTTAGAACATCATTTAATGCTCCTATGCCACAATTACACCCATTACCTATCATGGTATAGGGTTTCTATTGGAGTTTGGACTTTGTTGGATTTTTACCGTCTATTGTGAGATATCATCTATATGTTTTGGTTAAAGTGGAGTACTTCTCCAAGTGGATTGAGTTGGTGGCACTTCCTTACAAGTCCAATGAAGAGACGGCCTGCTTGTTCTCAGATTGGGTTTTTAGTCATTTTGATGCACTAGTTGGGTTTTGACTAATCAAGGTAAAGAGTTCTTGGGGGAGTTTCAGGTCTTGTGTGACAAGGCCTTGATAGATCATCATATCACCTCTCAAGATCACCCTAACATAGATGGCTTAGCAAAGAAATTGGTTCAAACGGTGAAGAGAGGATTGCATAAGTATGGTTTGCAAAAGAAGTCACTTGGGAGATTGGGATCTCCAACTACCTTGGTTTGCCATGGGCTATCAACTCAACTGGCAAGCCTCCTTATCATCCTTCTTTCCTTACTTTCTACTTTGTTTGGATTAGATCTAGATTAACCTACAACCATGCATTGTGATATCATATAGTTTTGGACTTAGATGATCTACATGTAAAGGTGAGTGCATGTTCTTAATAGGCAAAAATCTTTTAGAGAGTGATGCCAATGGCCTTTGAGAACTTAGTGATTCCTTAGCATATGGATACCTTACACTATACTACTATTCAAGGAGGAGGTTATAAGCCCTCAATAGACTCAATTTCATCCAAGTGACTATGTATCTATAGCATATTATAATGACAATAGTTGATGTTATTGTAGGCTGCAATATTTTGAGAGTGCACATGGTTTTACTTTTTGGAGTCCTCATGTTGGAAGGATATGATGGTGTTTTTTGGAAGGATCATGTATGCAATTGTGCACCATGCTACCTCCCAAACATTGATGGCACTTGCACATGCAAGCTTGCGGTGTATGTTATGTGGCTCTGCTGGTGGAGTTGCTACTATGTTGGTGTGTGATAATTTTTTGAGAGGGCGGCATATGGCATGTTTGACTCCTCCACTCACAATAGTTCCTAAGAGAAAATGGTAATATCCTAATTGTACTTGATTTATAGCTAGATCACCTTTTATGTGATATAAATTGCAGACATACGACTAACAATGGGGCTTGATAGCACCCAGTCTCTTGATCTTAACCCACCATAGTGCATATCACATATTTGGAGTAGATGACTTTCTAGAGTTAGAGGGACCTAACCACCAGCTAGGGGGGCGATTATGGTACTTAAGAGTTCATGTATAATTTATGTGTGAGTTGTGCTTCTATAGTATATGATGTTGATAATAATGTATGTTGTGTAGTGATGTATATACATAAAATTATTATCACAACATTTTTAATGCCAAGGCTAGTTTGCTTGGATATTGGAGTGGTAGTGTTGGCATCATAGTTATTTGGTAGTTGCTCATGAACTACTTGATGGTGACCACATTTCATATTAAGGCTATTGATTACATAGTGAGACCCACCGTCACTTGCACCATTTGCACTATCATATGTGCCATCAATGACATTATTAGGGCTGGAGACCTAGGTTGAGAAGAGAGGTATATTTTTGAAGTGCAACTCCAAAAATCTCACTTCTTTGATGTTGAGCCTTCTATTTCTTGGCTATGGTGGATAGAGGCTGGTGAGCATCATCTAGAGTCTCTTAGCTAGAGTGGGTGTGGCTTGACTATAATCATTGCTTGATTGTTAGAAAATGGTTGAGTGAGAGATGAAGTTCAAATCCCATTTGAGTGTGATTTGAGTAGAAGAGTTAAACTGATTATTGTGGCACTTTAGAGTTCATATATGACTTCTATGTGAGTTGTGCTTCTATAGTGTATGATGTTGACAATGATGTACGTTGTGTAACAATGTATACATCAATGCAACAATGTTTTCTTGTCAACAATTTTCATTCCTTGTTCACATCAGATCAAACAAGTGAAAGAGAAGGATCCTAATGTATCTTTGTCTATTTTTCATTTGGACAAGCAATGTCAACAATTTTCATTCCTTGTTCACATCAGATCAAACAAGTGAAAGAGAAGGATCCTAATGTATCTTTGTCTATTTTTCATTTGGACAAGCAATGGTGGCTTTAACAACCATTCACCAATCAACCAATGCAAGAATTTCAAACATTTGCAAAGATCATGGGGGGTATTCAACAAAAGCACAAAATTTTCTCTCCCATCAACAACACTTGATTTAAACAAGCTCTTGTTGAGATTTTTATGCAAGATTTTGTAGTGCATAATCCCTTAACAAGGCAACCAAGAGGTCTACCTTCTGGAACACATCGTGCAACACAACATTCCAGAATTCCACAAGATGTGACCTTTTTACCTTTGAGTTAATGGAGAGTCTTTTTCTCATAATTGACCTGGTGAGCGCCATTGTGGGGTCTGTCATGAGCTTGGCCACAATGCTAGAACATGCTGTAGAATAAATATTGGAGTGGGGCCGTAGCAAGCAATCATTTCTAGTTTGATGTAATAAATAGTGGATCTTTCAATTCAAAACAAATCAAGGAAACATATAAATTCTTTGAGCAAAAATTTTCTTTCAAGGTGCTGCTTGGAGGGCTTGCAAGGGGAGGCCTCCCCTTGATCCCCGCTTGCTGACCTGGGAAAAATACCCCAATGGAGTGTAGGGCACTCAAACACCCCGCCATTATTTGTTGTTATTCATTACTCACTATTATTCCTTACTTATTAGATCTAGTATTGTCAAACAGAACCATCAGATTGGTTGGTATTGTATGAGGTATACTTGCTAAAAAGACTTGCATAAAAGCAATAGGTAAATTTTTGGTATCGATGTTATTGAAGTTTAGCCCCATTTTACCTCTTACGTTTAATCTTTGGATGGTTTGATGGATCTTCCCATCTTTCTTGTTATCTTACGTGGTGGCCTTTCCTCATAGAAATATTCACTTCTTGACACTTCTTTATACATTTTTTTGGAAGCTAATTTCTTAGCTGATAATTATTGCACAAGCAAATGGCAAATAGTTTACCTTTAACATGCATTCATTGCAAAAAATCAATAGTCGTATGCAATCGTATAATCTCTATTCTTGAGACGGAAGGCAAGATGAATTTTTGAATTAGTGAGAAGTGAAGCTGATTACATTGAAGAGTGGAACCTTGATTTCCAAGATGAAATTGAGATGCTCGAGACTTTACATGGGATGCACGGAGTACTCCATCTCAACTTTAATGGAAGATTATTGTAGAAGAACCACTCTGATTAGCTTTCGGTCAATATTAGACTATATATAAATATGAATTGGTTGTCATGAATTTTTTGGTTTCAGTTGGCCTATTTTTCAGTAGACTCGTAAAATGAGAGAGAAGGCGACCGCGTAGCAAACAAGAAGGATGGGACATGGATGTTCCAAGAAAAGTTACATGGTGTGCGAGAAGGTGCTTCAAATTTTTTTATCATGGAATTGAGGTGCTTTCGTATATTCACTTAAGTCTTTGTTCATTCCTTGGTTTTCTTTTATGAGAGATTTAATAAACTACTCTGCACCTTTATTTGTTGTTTCGATTTGGCTCTATACTAAATTCTGCTATTATTTATAGCTAACAAGTCGATCCATTTTTATACTTTTTATTTGATTTTTTATTTTAGATTTGAGAATTGAAACTCGCTATCGTAATCTGTCCTGGTTGGCTCTGGTGACTTAAAGAAATTGCTTCTGGAAAAATACCCTGCTGAGTCTCGTTTCTCTCATAAAGTAAATTGTAACTTTCTCACAGTGGAGAAGAATCTCTATATTGCGTTGAATATTTACTATAGATAGAATACATTTACAGATGATACTTGGTGGATAGCTGGAAATATCCACCAAATATCCTCAGTGCCCGGTACGATGTAGGTTTATATAAAATTGAAATATTCATTTATGGTAAATTGACATATCCTGGGTTAAATTTATACTACTTAACCCTAGATATTCCAATTATTCTCGAATCAACAGAAACTCTGAACTTTATTGGGCCCTTAGGATATAGCCAGAATCAACAAAATTGTAATACATGTTATAATCCCAAGTTAGGGCAATTTATCATAGACAGGAATTTCAATTGAGTCTGTGACGCCATGCAGTTCCGGATTATAATTGATGGCTTACCTACTGATAACCTATTAGTACTAGAGGAATTCAACTTAAGAGATATAATTTAAGCTTAGAGCTTAAATGTTTGTTTATCTCTATAAGGCACCGAGTGCCTTATCCCACTACTATCTTAACTCTTATTTGAAGATTGACATTCGATTTATACTGGAAGGGACAGATTGATTATTACGATTTTTTTAATATTGATTTTTCTGTGATTATTCAAAAATATTTTGTGTTGGTTATATTTCTCATTTATGTTCTGTTCATACACAGAAAAGCCCCCTTGTTATGTTGTCGTGATCTTATTTTGATAATGTCAAATAGCTAGAATAGCTAGAAAATTAAAAATCAATTATCCTCTTCTTAAGATGTCTTTTTAATTTTTAATTTTTATTAGTTTTTATTATTATTTATTATTTATTATTAATAGATGTAATTATAATTTAGAAAATTATACAAAGTCTTCCTATAACCTAGCTAAATTTTTGTATATTTTTTATTTTTATATCTAATTAACCTTATTTCTAATTTGGACAAATATGTAAATTCTTCTTATCATCTAGCTAACGAGTCTAGATTGATATACTTTTAGCATAAACAAGTATACAAAGTCTATTATTTTGTTTTATATATATATATATATATATAGCATCTCATTTAACACACATACATAATGCTACATACAGTCGTGATAAGGTCAAAAGATAAAAGAACCTTGAAAAGTTCTTGGGATAAAGACCTTATTTTACTTGATAGATAAAAATATTAAATATATTTTAGCATATATTCAGGGCACAGATTACAATACTTTGACCTATAAGGGCCAGTAGAGAGGGATCACAAGAGATATAGACCTTAATTTACTTGGTAGATTAAAACATCAAATCTATTTTAGCATATATATATGCATGGCACATGGTACCATACCTTGACTTAAAAGGGCTAGCAAAAAGGGGTCACAATATGCTGAAAAATATCTTAAATAATTTATGTTGTTTTATCAATCTCTAAAATTATTTCTAATAATTAGAGTGAGATATTTTTGGTTTATTCATAATAAATCAAATTCAAGTTAAATCCAATTTAGACAATACTTTAATGTCATAGACTCTATCCTGTTTCTTCTTCTCCTTCTTCTTCATTACAATAAATACAAAATATAACATAAAAAAATTAGATTATTAATTTATTTGATAATTGAAAATTTATTTTATAAAATTATTTGAGAAGAAGAGGTCTTATAATAAAACCTTTAAAGGTTTCTAAGTAATGCTTTGCTTAGTGTAATGATTCCAAAAAAGATATTTAACCTTGAAATAATGAATTTATATTTCTAATGCTAGATTAATGTTCCTTCTTAATTAGTTCATGAGCATGGATAATAATATAACAAGGTATTTCCCTTTAAAATCTCTTGCTTTAGATTTTACTCCACGATGCACATTATGTATTATTTTTTGATTTATCTATAAAAAATATTATTGTAAATTTATTTCCTATTGAAAAATAACATCAATAGTTTGTTCTTATATTTTGAACCATAGCAAATAATTTAACCAAAAATGATATTTCTAAAAATTTCATATTGGAATACTTTAAAATCTATATGTTATTTTAGAAATAAGCTCCTCTACAACTTCTCCTCCAAAAAATACTATTGAAAACAAACTAGTTTAAGGTTTTATTGAAAGAATTGAAATTTTACTACTCTATTTGACATTTTTATGAAAAGGAAAGAGCACTCCTTGTGAAAAGATTTTTTGTTGTTAAACTCCATGATGAATATCAAATATGTCAAACTAATCTATATTGATCATAGAGAAGGATAATCTTCATACATGTATAAGTAGCTATTAATTTTATTTTTCACTTTTGTGGATGGTTTTGGATTGCCAATAGATATAATAGATATATGTTATGGAGGATTTTTGTTGGTGGTACTATTTTATCATTAAAAACATTAAAAATTGGTACATATTGTCATCTTATATAGATTTAAATAATCATTAATTATGAAAGTTAAAATCTATAATTATTTAATTATGCTTGAAATTTTATTTATTACATATTGTTAAAAGTAGTAAAATAAGCATACTTGTTAAGGTAGAAAAGCTTTCTTTGATGAAGAATAGAAACAATTGTATGACTCAATGTGATGCTATATATGTATCTTAAATTTGACATTGATTTAAGTTCTCCATATGGATAAACTAATATCAAAAAATGATTGATTATTTTCAAGTATAATATCTAAAATTACATTGAGACCGCGGAGAGGTTTGAAAGTGCATTGCCTAATACAATTGCGTGCAAAAATAACATATTTTTTTGCCATGTTGCAAAACAGTAGATAAGCCTACAGCAATATCTTATTAGAATCTAAAATATGTTGAAAGATATTTGAACAATCTATAAGTAAAGTACTTATAGATGTTTAGCTTAAAAAAACCCACTTTAGTTTAAGATTGGAATTGATGAGTTGAGTCTATGGTATTACTTGGTAAGCTAAATAAAATAATTTGGTTTTTATATTTTCAATTAGTGAATTTATAATTATTAAAAGATGTATTATTTTGATGTCTGTAATTTCTTAAATGGGATGATATTTAATTTTGGTATATGTATATTATCCATATGGTAAGATAATAAATTAATAGTTCTTTTTATGAATAAATTAAAGATGAATTAAATAATTAATATTTATTTGGTGTTTATATAAAAAATCAATGAGTTCTATGATGTAGAAAGATATGTTTAAAGAATACCTTCACTTCAAATTTTGAAGTTTGAAGTTTGCTCAAACAACATAGAAAAAATTAGTGAATTTCATACATATATCTTGACATGAAGTGAAATTGTTCTTGGTTTAGTGTATATGGTTGAGGATACTGAGTATCTTCATTTGTGAAATTTCTTAATCTTTTAGGAATAACAAAATAAGGTTTGATGTAGAAAGATATGTTAAAGAACATCTTTCTTGAAATTTTAAGAGAAATTGAATATTACTATTATAGATGCACTGTTTATAATTAGTGTTAATTAACTTTGATTACTTTAGGTAGTATCTTTACCACAAGAAACTATCAAAGACTGGTTGCCAAGAAGTCAAAATTGAAATTGTATTCAGAAATAGATTTGATTACTCACATGAAATGCTAAATCTTAGACAATAAAGATCAAATAAATAATTATATTTTTAAACTAGACATAAAACAAGAAGTCAAGAAAAAATTACAAACATTAAAAATAAAAAACCTCTTTTGGAGAAAAATTATTAAAAATACATTTTATGCAAAAGAATAAAAAAAACTTAACTAAAGTGGAAGTTTAGAGAGCAATAGTAAGGAGAAACAACAAACTAAAAACACCAAGAGTAAAAGAAATTGAATTGAAAATATAATTAATAATCCCTAAGAAAGAAAATGGAATGTTTAGAAATATAAGGATCATATATTACAAAGAGTATCATAAAGTCTTTACGTATGTAAAGACTTTATGATAGTTAGAAAGAATTTACTTTATGGTGGTAGGTGGAGCTTTATATATTAGTAAGAAAAAGGTGACCATGTGGAACACATGAAAGATGGGGAAGTTCCCATCAAGCCTTACAAGGGAGAGATAAAAGAGGTAAAATAGGACTAGGCCCAGGCCCCAATAGTATCGATATGAGAAATCTGCCCTACCGCACCTAAGATATCCAAGCTATGGAGCCCGTAAGGTTTACAAACTACCAAAGCATCCTAAGAAGCATCACCAAATGTGATTGATCACTTGTAGTGTTTGTAACTACAACATCTGCCACTATCACCTGATCATCTTGGACCAAGTATAAGTCTGCTCTGACATGTGTTGTATGCAAAGCATATGAATGCTTCCTCTAGGCAAGGTATCCACTCTCTCCTACCATAGCAAACATATATCCTTTATGGCATCATGGGATTATAACTATCCTCTATCCTCCAAAAGTACACCATGTCATATGGACCACTATTGCATCGAGTGTAGAACCACACACACAAGTGAGTAATAAAGTTGCAAACAGGTTGACAAAACCTAAGTAGACCCTCATCATTGTAGAGAATGTAGTTGGTGCAAGTAAGAATGCCCTAATGCACAATCAAGCTAGGATCCAAGAGCCTACAACATTGCCGAGCAAGAACAAAGATGTGCTCTAGTGGCTTGAGGCTTGGCTCCAAGTCAACTAAGAGAGAATGTAGCATATGTTGATACTATTATTAGTAATAGTTTTTTGCATTTTGCATTGGAAAATTAATAAATCTTTTTTGGATCAAGGGAGACTAAATGTAGAAGCAAAAAGCCTATAATTATATGATATATTCTCTCAACAAATATTGTGCTTTCTTGCTACCCAAGAAGTTAGGCTAAGATTGATGGGTTGTTTATCCTTTATGGTAAATATTTACCACTAATATGCATTAAAGGAGCAATCTTACTTACCTTTAAAACATGATTGTGACCTATTGTGACAACCCGACAAGTATCACTTTTGCGGTAATCAATGAGTAAAGTTCATTCCCATAGAGATATTGATAAAAAATGGTCAAATACAAAGTCAAAAAATAATAATATAGTTCTTCTTGAGTTCTTCTTTAATCTCTCATGTAGAAACCACATCCAAAAGAGAATAACAAGTACTAATTTTCAATCTTGTCACAAGTTAACAACACTCATAATCACAATTCCATCAAATCTTTCCAAACAATCTTGATTGTGATGATTCAGATTTCCCCAAAGAAGGCTACTTCATCATGAAACTACTTTGCCTTAGAATTATGTTCCACCCTTCCATGGAAGGCACAACTTCCTTGATCAAAATTGCTTTGCATCAACCTTGTGCTATGCTCACCAATACAAAGTACTACAAATACTACAATTCCTCTCAGATTTGTCAAGGCATTGTTTCAATTGCTATCCACTCAAGATCAAACACACAAAATGAAATCAGAGTTGCGGAATCCGACATCTGACAAGCTCTTTGACTTGCATTTTAAATTTCTCCAAACACTCACAAACACATAGAGAGGATTGATACTCAAAATTAAGCTGAAACGACGAGCACTAAGTTACAACACTTTGCTTTACTCAACTTTAGAAATATAAATACTAAAAAAAACACATTACAAATGCCTCCTTTAAATAGGTAGAGCACTTGAAAATTACTAACCAAAATACCATTCTACAATAACTTTTACCAACCTGCAGATCCAAAATGACAAACCACTTCTTCATATCCGCCTCTTCATATCTCAAAACTATTTCTACTCCAATCCAATATCAACCTCAACTTTGGCTTCCAAACCTGATGTTCTTATAATCATTTTCCCTTCTCTAGGTCTATTTAATACTACTACTTCATCAACTATTTCTACTATCTTTTCTCCCTAACCTACAATTGCAGACATGGGTAATGTATCTACTTCTTTCTCCACTAACCCACTCTTCTCTAATGTCTCAGGTAACTCACCTAAATCACTTGCACTCCTACTTCTACAACTTTGGACTTAGCATTCATCTTCATCTCACTACAAAGTCAATCCAAATCCAATGTAACAAAATCTAATCTAAGACAAACATGGTCTCCTACCTCTAACATTCTACTATCTACTCAATCTCTCAAATGAATCAATAGATTATTCAATTCTGCATCCTTTGCTTTTCCTTCTTGTCTCCTACACCAAAAACTTCAACTCATGCAACCTTGCCTCTTCTAACTTAACCTTGGCTTCAATACTTAGCATCACTTTCAACTCCTTCATGGCTGCTCCTACTGCATTTGACTCCACATTCAGAACTATCTTCACCTTACTTCTCTCTACTTCCAATTTGTTCCAATACATAGTTAGGTTGTTCTCAAATTCAGCCTTTAGTGCCTCCTTCTCTTGCATATGCTGGACTAATTGACCTTTGACTCCTCAGAGCAGCCACTGCAATCATTCCTCTTCCTTATTATATTTTTTCAATTCTTATTGCCAAGCTTGGTCCTTTTTTGCTGTGCTCTTCTTCAAACTCTCCAACTCTTGCTCCATTACTACTGCAATTGCCTTTGAGTGTATAACCTTTACCCAAGCATCTGCAACTTCACATTTCATTTTCTTGACCAATGCTTCCTGCTCCTTTAGTTCTTTAATACACTTTACAAAGTTCTCTTGCAAGGTATTTGAGCTTTTCCTCCAATAAATTGCTTCAAACCAAAGTTCTTTAGCTTCCTTCTCTCCTTGGGTTAGTTTACTCCTTAAATTTGAGGTTTCCTCACTCCATTTCTTTAATACCTCCAACTCATCCCTCACTCTTGGATGATTGCTCTTCAACTTTGCTTTCTTTTGTTGTAGAAGCATCAACAAAGGACAATTGATCTTTGATAGATACTCAACTCCAACATATCTTCCTTCCTCATCTATGATGTCTTTGTCTTTGGTAGGTGCTTCTTTGGCTGGTGCCTTATCCCGAAGATGCAATCTTTGTATCTTCAATGTTTCATCCTCTGAGC
Organism: Lunularia cruciata; assembly: GCA_948567375.1. Classification (NCBI taxonomy): domain Eukaryota; kingdom Viridiplantae; phylum Streptophyta; class Marchantiopsida; order Lunulariales; family Lunulariaceae; genus Lunularia; species Lunularia cruciata. Next base: position 61,215,658 of record OX419759.1, on the reverse strand, counting down.
TCTCTTCTTTGTCTTCAACTTTGCTTGGTCTTGCCAATACCACTTGAGCGCTTCTCTTCAATCTTGCTGCTCTTGAAAACACCAACGCACCCTCTCCTACTTGTTCATTTTATAACTCAAATGCTGGCAACTCCAAACATGGCTCGTCTCCTCCTACCATGCGGTCAATTGCCTCATGAAACTCCCGCTCTTCTTCTCCAACAATCCCTTCTCTTGATTGTTGAACTTTGGCTTCTCCTTCACTGCCACTACCAGACTCTTCACTCTGTAGCATAAATTATTCTTTTGCTCTTAAGGCTTCACTCTTCAACTCCATTTCTCCTTCCAATTCTTCCTCCAAAGATGATTCCTTCATTTCTACCGGACTGGGCTTCAAATTTAGTCTTTGTATCTTCTATGGCTGCATCAACATTATTCATCTTTTGGGTCTACTTCTCTTCCTTGGCATGGGGATGTCCAATGCTACTATCCTCTCCTTTCCACTCTTCTAGTAGTTATTTCCTTCATGAACCCACTCAATGTAATATTATTCATTCCCATCTACTTCTCTTCATAAGTTGGGGTGAAAATGAGACATCTTTTGTCCTCTCTCCTCCAAGCTAAGCAGGTTTAGTCCAAAGTAGAAGTGGGCTACAAAGGATAAAAAATAGTGTGGCGGCATATCCATTCTCCAATTGGTAATCATCTGCCCAACTTGTTGGTGCAAATACTTCACCTAGTCCACCACCTCTCCTACAAACATTTGGTGAAAGAAGATTCCTTGTTGCATCATTACATAGGTGGTTTGCTCTAGCTTGAACATAGCCATCATTGCATTGATGATCCTTCTTTATATTGGATCCTTGTAGCTATCTACCTTGTACCCGTTCTTGGTGCAAGGTCTATTGAAAGAATTCCTCACCTCGGTAGTTTCCTCCAAAGACTCACACTTCCAATAGAAGGTGATGCCTCCTACTTCTCCTACTTCTCTTCCCATGACTAATCTCCAATCCAACTCAATCCATCAAGCCAGATTTCCTCTCTTTCCTTCATGCTTGGGCCCATCTTTGCAATTGCCGGTAGTTATTTTTGCCATGAACCTTGGAAAGCTCAAATTCCAATTCCAGGCCAAAAATGTGATGCAAAGTCTGGTCAAGACTTTGATCCTTGCCATTAAATCTAATTGACAAATTTCAAGACCCCTCACCACACTTTTCTTATTTCCCTTCAAGGCCATTGTGTGCTTCTTCACTCTTTGCTTATGAAAGATCAACCCAAGATTCTAACCGACTCCTCTTGCACACTTGTAGTTTGCATTCCTTTAGGATGACTTTGAATAGGAATAGGATATCGTCTAGACATTGCAGCACTTCCTCATCAAAATCTTAATTTTATAGTCCTTTGCTAATCAATCATTCTTCAATCAATTCCTAGTTTACCTACTAATTCTACGGGTTGGTTTTGTAAAAGATCAAGATCGAGGAGAGAAATAAGAGAATTGAAGATCATATTGGGACACTTGAGTGTGTGAAACTCCAAATGCCTAGCATGAGCTTTGGCTTTAGTATTTATAAGGAACATACAAGACTCTTGAGAAGCTTCTCAAGAAGCTTCCAGGAGCCGCTTTCTTGGAGTGCAAGCCAAGTTAACCGAGAAGCTTCTTTCTAGAAGTTGCTTACTTGGTATGCAAGCTAAGCTAGTTGGAAGCTTCTAGAAGCTTCCTTCTAGAAACTTCTTACTTGGAGTGCAAGTTAAGCTAGTTGGGAAGCTTTCCAATAAGCTTCTTAGATATTTCTAGAATAATCTATACTAATTTGGCCTATTTTTTACATTGTTAGCCCTAACTAACTTCACTGCTAAACTTCATATTGTTACATATTCCCCCACCGCTAGTTGGTGACGTTCTTGTTGCCATTAAATCTTCAAACTCTTGGAGAGCCATTTGTGCATTTTGGAGATGAGAAAGAGATTCCCAAGTGGCATCATGAAGAAGATACCCTTTCCAAAGGACATTGTACTCTATATGTTGTCTACGGCTTTGTTGAATGTGGCAACATGCAAGAATACAATAAGATTTTTATTCCTCATGATCATTGATAGGGATGGGAGGAGGAGGAGGAGGTTGGACACAAGAGGAAAAAGAAGATGGATTAGGGACAAAGAGTTTCAACTTGGAAATATGAAAGATAAGGTGGATGTGCATATGACAAGCCAAGGCAAGTCAATAAGCAATAGGAGAAATGATCTGTGTGACATCAAAAGGTCCTATCTAGTTAGGAGCAAGTTTAAAGACTTGGGTATCAAGTGGGAGGGTAGGTTACTAAACAAGAGCATGACCTTATCATCAACTTGAAAGGTGAAATCACGATGATAGTGGTCTGCATATTGTTTTTGATAATTTTGGACAACAAGGAGCTGAGATTTTGCTTGTTAGAAGGATTGAGATATGGTGGTCAAGAACATTGAAGTATGAAGGACATGAGATGGAGGAGAGAATCTGGAAAAAGTGGATCTTGGCCAAAATTGAAGAAGAAAAGAGAAAATCTAGTGCTTGACTATGTGGAATTATTGTATGCAAACTCCGTAACTGCAAGACAGTCATCCCAATTGGTATGATGCATGTTGATAAAGGCACAAAGTATATCCTCCAAGGTGCAATTTGCATGTTCAATTTGTCCATCAATTTGAAGATGATAGGCCATGGACAAAGTAAGCTTGGTGTTGAGTATCTAGAAGAGTGCTTGCTAAAACTTTTGATTGAATCAAGGATCACGGTCAAAGATGAGTACACGTAATATCCCATGATGCGTAAAGACATTGTCAAAGTAGATTTGTATTAATGTTGGAGCATCTATGGTATCAAAGGTTGGTGCCAAATAGATTTGCTTACTAAGCTTATCTACAAACACCACAATTGCCATGTGACCTTGCTTTGTCTTGGATAAGGATACGATGAGATCCAAGCTCACATGTTCTCATTGAGTAGATAGAATGGGAAGTGGTTGAAGGATTCCACTCAGTTTTTAGTTGCTTGCCTTGTTGTGTTGGTATCTCTCACATGATCCAATAAAATCTTGAACATCTCATGTCATGTTGGGCCACCACCATTAGTGTTAAAGGGTACCCAAGGTCTTGTTCACACCTATGTGACCAGCAATTAGTAAGTCATGGACTTCTTGGAGGCGCACAAGTTGGAGATCACCTGGTTGGAACATAAATCTGGTTCTCAAAAAATATAAGATTTTCCTTTTAAGAGAAGGTATTGTACTCCTTGTTACATGCTGCAAGATGACCTTGTACCATCTGAAAGAAAGGATCTTATTATAGAGCTATCTTACACTCAATTAGGACTTTGGAGTTGTCATAATTGTTGTTGTGATGAGAGGAAGAGACTTCAAATCAGGTTGTTGTGATAGGGCATCAAGGATGACATGGAACCAATTGGGTTTGTACTCAAGTTTGATGTCAAAATTGTTTAATTGTTCCTCTCATCAATGATGTTGACTCTTCATGTGTTCCAAGTGTAATGTCTATAACAATGGTTTGTGATTAGTTCACATGATCACTTGTTTTCCCAAGAGATAATGCCTTCAGACCTTGGTGGCATATACCATTGCTAGTTGTTCTTGATCTCAAGCAAAGTAATTCCTTTCAGTTGTATTTAGTCAATGAGACACAAAGGCAATGGGATATAATCCATCTGGAAATTCCTATTGCAACATTGCTCCAATTGCAAATTTAGAAGCATTCAAATCAACCACATAAGGTATTTGAGTATCATATGGCTGAAGAATAGGTCTTGAAGACACCATATATTTTAGTTTCTAGAATGCTTCTTTGTGTTTGGTGGTCCATTGAAAGTCCAAGTTCTTCCCCAAGAGATCAATGAATGGTGCAACTACATGGGCATAATAGTGGATGAACCATTGGTAAAAACTGGCTAATCCATTAAATACCCATACTTCTATAACATCCTTCAGAATAGGCCAATCAATAACAGCCTTGATTTTCTCCTCTTCTATCTTGATCCCCTCCGATGAGATCTTGTGACCCAAGAAGGTAACTTCCTTTTGCAAAAAGGCACACTTCAACTTCTTGTAGTAAAATTTCCACTATTGTAGTCATCTTAGGACTTCCCGCACATGATTCACATGTTTTGCCTCTATCTTGCTATAGATTAAGATATCATCCAAGATCACCATCACATATTGATCCAATAGTCCATCCAACACCCAATGCATCTAATCCATGAAGACTGCTAGAGCATTAGTGAGCCCAAAAGGTAGAACTCTCCACTCAAAATGCCTATACCTTGTGCAAAAGTTAGCCTTTTACACATCCTTCCTATCAATGGGGATTTGCAAATAGTTGCTCCAAAGATCCAACTTGGAGAAATATTGTGCCCCACTCAATTGATCAAGCAAGTCATCAATTCAAGGCAAAGCATATGAATTCTTCATTTTTTTGTTTATTGAGCTCATAGTAATCAATAAAAAAAAAGTCTTCCATCCTTCTTTGGAATGAATAGTACCAGTGCTCTCCAAGGAGATGTACTATGTTGTATGAAATCCTTCTCCAACAACTCCGTAAGTGTTATTCATAACTCTTCCAACTTCTTTGGTGAGAGCCAATAGATTGGTCTACTCACTAGAGTACTCTCTAGCAATAACTCAATCTTGAAGGGCATACACAATCAAAGTGTAATCCCTTTGGTAGGTCATCCAGAAACACATCCGCAAACTCTTGAACTATTTGATCAACCATTGCTTGATGAGGCTCGTGACTCTCCTCTTATTCTCCTTATGCAATCAGCTTGATCCACATTACAAAAACAGACTTCTCTTCCTCCAAAGCTTGCTCTATGGCTGCTTCATTGACAAACTTCCCATCTAAGGATTCATCTCCATTCAAAGCTTACTCCATGGTTACTTTCTTGACAAACTTCCCATCTTGGGACTCATTTCCCTTCAAAGCTTGCTCTATGGCTACCTTTCTAACAAACTTCTCATCCAAGGCTGACTATTCTTAGGTGTCTTACTCAGAGGTGTCAGACAACCTAATTGGAAATTCTTACCTTGGTGTTGTACTTGAATTTGTTGTCAATTCTAATCAAAATGAACTTTATGACGTTCAAGCCAAGGTAGACCTAGAATGACATCATAGTGTAGAGGTGCAACTATAAACCTCATACACTCTAAATACTCTTTCCCAATCTTGAAGGTAACAAGATGCAAGGTACGGAATTCAAAACTATTTCTACCATCTGCCATCATCAATCTGCTTCCAATTACTGGCTTGATAGGAATACATAGTTCCTTTGCTAATTGTATGGATAAAAAAATTTTGAACTTCCAAAATCAACCAAAATCTTACAACCACAATTAGATATCATACATTGCAAATGAAACAAACTTGCATAGGTTGAGCCTTCAATCCCATTGGAACTAATCAAGTTCCCAATAGGCGGCTCAAAATCTCCTATTGGGATTCCTCATTTCCTTGATTATTTAGCTCTACAAACTCCATCTATGTGACTTGTTGAGGTCACTCATTCTTAAGTGGACATTAAGCAATACAATATCTAATTTAGCAACAATACAAACAACCACCATTTTTTCATAGTTTTTCTCTATCTGTAATGCCAAATGATCTCCATTGAATGGCAACAATCTCCATTGGTGCCGGGCTTTTCCACCCATATGTAGTGTATTGGTAGGTTCAATGGAGGTTGAGGTCAAGATCAAGTTGTTGCAACCAAGGAATCAAAGTGTTTGGCTAGCTGCATGGCATCTTCCACATGTTGTGGCTCTTGCATAGTTACCTCTAATTTGGTTTGTGACTTCAAGCCCTTCATAAATTGATCTAGAGTTTCACCTTCCAATATATCTGAAATTTGCATGATGGTGTTCTACAATTACGTGATGTAACTTCTTACAAAGTCAATCTGCTTCAACTCTGCCAACCTATCTTGTGTAGCTCATGTGGCATTTATAGCTTAGAATTGACCAATTATTGCACTCTTGAATATTGCTCATATCAAGATTGGTGCAAAAATTTGCCATTTAGCTCGCTCCACTCAAAATTGCCACCATAGCTTTGCTACTTCATCCAATTGGCTAGAAGCCAAGAGAATCTGTTTCTATTTGTCTTGAAGATTAGTAGCTTCAAAATGATATTTGCAATCAAATACAAAATTCTCCATTTCATCCAAAAGATTCTTTCTTTTGAAAACCTTGGGTTTTGGAAATTGGATTTGGTCTTCTTTTTCTCGAACTAGTACTCTCTCTACGTGCTCTTGTTGTTGATGATCTTGTTCATCCAATAATCAAGTAAGGTGGTTGATTTGTTGATACATAACAACAATTACCTTAGGCATTACCGCCATGGTTACTACTCTATCACACCACCTCCAATCTATCTAATTTATTAACATAGATGCAACACGTCCATCATTCTCCATAAGTGGTCCATAAATTTAGTGGTCCATAAATTCCATTCATTCCATTCCTACTCTAATACCAATGTAAAAGACCAAGACCAAGGAGAGAAAGAGGAGAATGGAAGATCACATTGGGACACTTGAGTGTGTGAAACTCCAAATGCCTAACATGTGCTTTGGCTTTAGTATTTATAGTGAACATACAAGACTTTTGAGAAGCTTCTCAAGAAGCTTCCTTGAGCCGCTTTCTTGGAGTGCAAGCCAAGTTAATCAAGAAACTTCTTAAGAAGTCTTGTATGTTCCCTATAAGTCTTGTATACCTTGTTCTTTCTAGAAATTGCTTACTTGGCGTGCAAGCTAAGCTAGTTGGAAGCTTCTAGAAACTTCCTACTTGGAGTGCAAGTTAAGCTAGATGGGAAACTTTCCAATAAGCTTCCTAGATACTTCTAGAATATTCTAAACTAATTTTGCCTATTTGCTACCTCATTAGCCCTAACTAACTTCATCGCTAAAATCCATATTGTTACAAGTTTCCCATTACTTTGAAGGTCATCCTGATCTTGAGATAGTCACTTTCTTCCCACATACTTTCTTGATTGGCTGAACTCGAGGAAAAGTTGTTAAAGGTTCTTCAGATTGGGTTGCACATCCTGATACAAAGTCCTCTATCTTTGGCTTCATACTTCTGTCTGCCTAACTCAAGTCCTTTTGACTTTAACCAAAGGTCAACTTCAAGTTTATGCCAAACACACGACTCTTTGTGTTTCTTCCTCATTTAGCCCTCGTTTAGCTTTACAAATGCACTTCTTCTTTAAAACTTGTTAAAAACAAAAAATGTGGGTACCACACTAGTATAGTAGAGTAAGTACTTAGGAGAGAGGTATGATTGATGAAATTGACTTTGCAGATAGGATGGGCTTGGACTAATAGAGCTGGTCATGGGAAGTGGGACAACAAACAAAATTATCATGAGTGATAGGGATGATAGATGCACTATTTTTGTGGATGGGGATAAGATGGGATGTCAACGAGTTCTTTTTGCCAAGTGCATTATGCATGTGGCTTACCTAGTTGATGTATTATAAGTAACTTATTATGAGTGATTATGCTTTACAACTTGATATTAAATATGCTTAAAAAACATTATTTGGTTATATATACTTGAAGATTACTTTCTTGCTTTGAAGTAAGATGTAAAAAATAGTATTTTTACATAATAATATTAAAATTATTTAAATGAATATATTTAAAATGATTTATTATCATTTCATAAAATGAATAAATACTAGCACTAATTAGTAGGCAAATCAGCTGAAATTTCTTTCAAAATTTCAATAGATGAATAAGATATTATTTTAGAAAAGGTGAATCTTGTTTAAGGAACAAGAGATTTTGACTTTGATTTTGATCTTGATTTTTCTCTTGTTTAATATAATTTAATCAACAAACCAAAATTTCCAAAAGAAGCTATTTTTTAAATATATGACTTGCCTTATTCTCACCCATAATATGTATTTAGCTTTATAGACCTTAAAATTTAGTGTTTGAGCAAAGATGTGCTTTTCATTTATCATAGAAGACATGGAATTTAGCTTAAAATTGGTGTTTGTACAACATAGACAAAGGTGGTTAATAGACTAATAAAATTCAAAATTTAGAATTTATATGCAAATAAATATATGATATATGAACTTATTATACCAATAAAAATGTAAAAAAAAATATGATAAAGATTAAGCATTCTTCCTATCATTATTAGTATACTACAATACTCTTAATAAGTTGCAAATATAATAGATGTTAGGTTTTCAAACTTAATAGTAAATAAAAGCTATTCTACAATCTACTCAATTGCTTTGAATATTATTGTTAGTAATATCATAACATTCTTATCATGGATCTAATAGATTCTTCTTTAAAACAAATGAAACTATCTCTTTTGCAACAATCTATATTATATTTGGATAAGTTTATTATCTCCTCATCATTTGGTTAGTTTGATTTGATTAGAAATAATAAAATCATATTCTCATATATCATTTCTCATATTGTGATGAAAAAATAATATTAAAAGTAACCAACTTTCTTTCAATGTGTGTTTTAAACTATCCCTAAATTGAGTAGAACATGCAAAGCATGAAACATTCAATAGAAATTCTTTGGATGATATTTATTATCTTAACCTATCAAGTGATACACTTATTAAGTTCTTTTTGCATAAATATTATACATTTATTCTATCTTGCTAGGTCATAGATTTTATTTGTGTGTATTGAACTTCATTCAAGAATACATATAGAGGCTAACTTCATGCCTATTGTGATTAACTATTATCAACAAAGATCTTGTGTATAAAAGTTTGTAAAGGTAAACATATGTACTTTGTTGACCAAGTGGCCCTATATTTTTCATTCTTCATTAATGATATAGATTTGACACATCATGAATTAAAGCAACAGCTAGGTTAACACTCCTATTTGCTAGGTTGACATCCTCATTTGATTTTGATTGGTTACTCCACTATTACTACCACTTTACTTAAAAAATTACCAACCCTTTGTTTGTGTCCAATCAATTTGTGCCAAGGACACCATTAACTGAAAAGAGAGCTAATAAATATCATAATTTAGTCCATTTCTTGTGCATGTTGTGTGAACCTTTGACTCATGAACTTGGTTGAATGTTGCACCATTTATCAAGCACATCCTTGGCCTCCACTCATTTTTACAACTTCAAAGGTTTGCAAAATGCATCTAAATTGTCCATCAATACAATTCAAGCTTTTGATCAAAATTAGAATGCAGATAGAAGGGACCAAGAAGCAAGTAGGTGAATCCACATACATAATGAAAATTCTCTATATGGAGCCATTGGAGGATAAAGTAAGAATACTTTCCAATAGATGAGAAGTTCATCTCTTTTGAACCATGGAAAGTCTTGAAGTCTTGCATGATTCTGTTATGTAGTTGTGTAGGAATGAAACTCAGTCCCATAGCATAGTTCTGCTTGAACGATTAGTAGAGCCAAGAGTAAGTCATGGCACCCACCACGTGAACTCTTTACAAAACTTATCCCAAGCAAACTATCCATTAGTACTAGCAGCCCGTAAGCACTATGTGCAATCAACTTGCAAGTGACCTATGTACATTCCATCCTAGACTATGAAGGATTAGATTTTGTGCATGTTCTCCCACTTGTAATTGCACCACCATAGCATTTTACTCTTCCTTGTGCAAACTTGAAGTAGTAGACTCCACTAAATAGAATTGTCCTTCTTGCCTTGTGATCATTTGACATACATTCTTTAATTTGGTCTAATGTTGTTCTAGGTTTTCACCCAAGATCTAGCACTTGAAACGTTTGTCATCTAAGCCATTGTAACCATAACTAGAAGTAAACATATGCAGACCTTAAGATGCCATGGATAAGCAATACCTTTCAAATTGTCAACCATTTGCAAAGATAGCAAAGTCAAAAAACTTTACAAAACCAAAAATATGAACATTGCTCAATAGTAATTAAGTCACTGATGAGCAAAGTCTTGCAATGTAGTGCTTAGACTTTGAAAAAAAAGTGAGCATAATATTTTATCTCTTCTTTTCATATGATCAACCAATCCTTGGTTGATGTCTAATTGAAGGTAAATCACAATGTAAATCATAATTCTTGAAGGTAAATCACAATGAAATTGACATATTAGGAAAGATAGGAAGCTAATTGAGTCATACCTTACTTGCGGTTCCAAGAAACAAGAATCACTATTGAATGATTAGCACTACATTGAATAAGGCATTCAAACATGTAGTGTCAAATACAATTAGAGCATGGCTTGATTGACACAATAATTACTACATTACAACATTTATATACTTGATGATATCCTTAAGTTCATTTTGAAGTGATTGATGACTTAGTATTTAGATTTGCAAAGAAGATGATGCAAACCAAAATATTTACATTTACATTTACATTTACATTTTCATTTACCAGCCCTATGCTTTAGTCAAGTTTGACGCTTGAGAACTGAGTGACATATAGGTTCTACATGTATGCCTTGGCAATAAGCAAATAATACATCTCCTATGTTGCTATGTTGCTGATTTTGCTTGACATACTCAAAAGTAGAAGGGTTGCTTCTTGCTATTGCTTCCAACTACAATGTCATAGGATGACTATGTGCAAACATCATTTCAAGGTTTTGAACAATGGGTAGTTATGATGAGAAATTTGTGCAATTTGCTCTTGCAACAAATATTGTTGATGTGGCATAAGTTCATGGTATCTTGCCCTAAGTTGTTCAACATTGCATTGAATTGTATTGGCTCATGATTTCTTGTGGGTTGGTTGGGATCTTGTTAACCACCAATGGAAGTGAAAATTGTTTACAAAAAATTGGGTACTTGCATCCAAAAGGCCTTTCAAGAAATGAGTGCGTAGTATTAGCATGATCCTTTGATGAGTATGTATGCATTCCTTGGCAAATAATTTTTTTAAATATTATGCTTCACAAAACTTGTTATACGTCTATATGAACAAAAAATGCAAGATCTTGTAGTAGATGTTCTTCCATATGCGGTGAGTATGGCTCAAAAATATACCTAATATCAAATGCAATTTTTGGCAAATATTTTGCTCTTTATGTTGAACAAAAAGTATAAGCTTTGCTACCACAACTTTACAATCTTTAGAAGAAATGCTAATCTAGCTCTTGAAAGAAGAAAGCTTTCCTTCAACGTGTGAGGTAACAAGGTGCCCAAGATGCAAGACAACCTTTTTTCAAGCTATAACTAAATGCTCTTTGTGGACAATCCATGTATTCCTGATGTACAAAATTACATTACCATTTCTATTCTCCCCAAACTTCAATTGCATTCCATGTCAACTATGTACAAAAGATGTTTCATTTATACTTGTAACCAATACATTCCAATCTTCAGTGAAATCTGACCATTGTTATTACATGGAAAATTTCTTCTTCAAATTTGCAATGATGCTTTTGGAGATATACCATATGCAAATAAGATTTGTAACAAAAGGAAAAAGCCTTGCAATTGTTGATATGATGTGTAACTCAGAGTTTATGACAATGATGTTTGGAGGAAGACAATGTTAGAAAATATTCTTAATGTTTCCAAAGACCACATGTAAATTTCTTGGGTTTCTCCATTCATCAATGAAATGTAAGCAAAAATGTCATGTTTGTCAATGTTGTGCTTACAACTTGGAGAAAAGGCATTCCAAATTTTTTCATCTTATAAGTTGAGTACATAAGAAGAACATATGGAAACTCTCTTGCCAAAGAAATTGTTGTGAGTGGTGTGGAAAAGAGACTAATGATTTGCCTGTTCATATGCATGATTGTGACAAATGCTATCCTCTTGGAGCATATCCAATAAGGCTTCTATTGGCATACTCCATGAAAATTGCATATTCAATTCCATTGCCTTGGGTTGTCAAGAAAACATAATCTTTGGTTGTCAAGAAAACGTAATCTTTGGTTGTCAAGCAAACATTGGGCTCTTGTTGAAAAGAGTTGTCAACTCTACCTTTGGAGAGGCTCTTGCGCTTGACATCTACTTTATTGTTGCAAGGCTTGCTTATGATAAAACAAAAACTTGAGAATATGGTGCAACATCTTTAGTAGCCTTGATGTTGTGCAAGCCATTCTTGACTCAATCAAACTAATATTGACCACTTGTTTCTTGTTGAATAACAACATCCCATGGACAATTAAAGGCTCATATGCTTAATTTCCACTTTATATTATTGTTCATGAAGTACACATGGTTGTTTTTATACTTTTGTCCATGCTTGCAATACATCCAAACTTTATGCATACCTCTCGTCTTTGCCACTTTTCTGTGTAAAAAAATTATTGTGTATCCATGAGCTATGTGTGTTTCTAAATATTAACTTGTACTTCCACAAGTGAGCTATATATTTGTTCTCATGGAGGTTGTAGATTGTTAAAAGTTAACATTGTTACATATTGTACAAAATGTAGATTGTTGGAAGTTGATATCAAATGATGTAAAGTAGTGGTAATAGCATGTGGTCCTATAGGTGCTACAATTGGAAGAAATAGCACAAGAAGAAACCTAGGAGTAGGGAACCTAGTTTTGTTATAGTTTGAACTCGGAAGGAAGCACAAAAATCTTGCAAATTTGGTCACTAAAATTCAAGTTTAAGTGTTCTCCACATTCATTGAGGTCCACACTCTTGTGCTATTGCAAACAAAGCTCTGATCTATAAAACCCTTGCACACTTGACCAAGAACAAAGGTGGAGAAGTGAATGAAATGAGCTTGTTATCATTCTCAAAACACTGATTTGGTGCATACCTATCCTCAAAATTCAAGACAAGAGAGTACAAAGCATTTTCATTATGCATATAGATTTACCTACTTCCTTCCCAATCCCTTTGGTCGGTGCTCAAATTTTGATTAGAAGCTCAAGTCATATGTGGTGGATAATTTAGTTGAGTCGTCAACCATTAGATTGGTTGGGTCAATTGGATGATTTAATTAGACGTCAATTGAGGATTGGTTGAGCACATGAAAAGAATAGATGAAATATTATGCTCTCTTTCTATTTGCAATGTCTAAGCATTGCATCATAAGACTTTGCTTGTGAATGACTTGATTACTAGTGACAGATGTTTGCATTTTTGGTTGTATAAAGTTTCAAGCTTTGTTATGTTTGTAGATAGTTGATGGAGTGAATGCTTCCCTATCGCATCTTCAAGTCTCCATATGTTTCCTTTTGGCTATGGTTATATTGACTTAGATGACAAAAGTTACAAGTGCCAAATCTTGGGTGAAAATATGGAACAACATTGGGACGAACTAGAGAATGAGGATTCTAATAAAGGTTAGGGGACAATCACAAGGCAAGAATGACAACTCAATTGGTGAGGTCTACTACTTCAAGTTTGTGCAAGGAGGAGTAATATGCTATGGTGATGCAATTACAAGGAGAAAACACACATCAAATCCAATCTTTCATAGTTGTGGATTGAATGTACACATGTTGATTGCATGCAATGCTTAGTTCCAAGTCGCCTTCTTTCAAAGAAGTTTAGTGAAACAATCTATCTCTCTTATATACATCATTTTTTATTATGTGCTACTAGAACTGATGGATTGTCTATTTGGGGTAAGTTCAATAAAAAGTTAGTATGGTGGGTACCATGATCCACTCGTGTCGCTACTAATCATTCTAATGGAATTACATTATGGAATTGAGTTTTATTCCTACACAATTGCAAAACATAACAATGTATGACTTCAAGACTATCCATTGTTTGAAAGAGATGAACTTCTCATCTCATGTAAAATATTCTTACTTTATCCGCCAATATCTCCCTATGTAACATTTGCATTATACATAGGGATTCCCTTGCTTGCTTCTTGGTCCCTTTTGTCAGTACTTGAATTTTGATCAAAAGCTTGAGCCATATGCGGTGGACAATTTAGTTGCATTTCCTATATCTTTGAGGTGGTAAACATTGAGTGTACATCTCAAAGGTATAGGAAATGCAACTAAATTGTCCATTGCATATGGCTCAAGCTAAAAAGTGAGTGACCACATAGGATATGTGCAAGAAATGTTTGACAATAATCAACCGGGTTCAAGATGCACAAGAAATGGTGACAACAGTCAACCAGGTTCAAGAGTCAAAGGGGCACACAGTGACTTAGGAGAAGAGTACACTGAATTGGATATGCATGGGAATGGACTAAATTCTTTTGTTGATCAGTTCTCTTTTCAGTTTAGATGCACGCAACATAGGATTGGTAATTGCAACGAGAATAGGAAAGTGCAAATCAAAATTAACTTAATAATTGGAGTGTCAACCTAGTAAATGGAAGGTGTCATCCTAGATGTGTGCACATCATCATTAAAAAAGCTCATCTCTTGAATAAAGTAAGAAGTTGAAGGTTTGTAAGTACTCTATTGTTATAACGTGAGAAAAAAGATATCAAAGTTTGAAAAGAAACTTCTTCTATCACAAACTGTAAGTCACGGTATATCTAAGGAGCAATATACGTTAAGACATATAATTTTAATAATTAAAATTAGAGTCTCGAGTTTTAAAATAATGATACCAAACTATGATATATATATTTCAATGGAAATGATTAAAAGATTTTCGTTTCAAAGGTTACCATTGATTCGCATCAGAGCAGAGGAATTGCATCCTAGCCTCACAATTGCATTACTCGATTTTTTAATTCCAACATAAAATCGCCCAAGCTTCAGAGGTGAAAACGTGGTTGACGTCGAACCCCGGGGAGTTGCTTTGCAAATCCAGACATGGACGTAAGGATGTTCAAAGCAAAGATGATAAAAGGCGACCGCGTAGGAAAAATGAAAGAGGGGAAGACCCCATCAAGCCGTACAAGGGAGAGAAAAAAAAAGGTAACATGGGGCTAAGCCCCAATAGAGTCTGTATTAGAAATCAAAGGGGGAAGAAAGATGTTCAAAGCAAAGGGGGAAGAAGGATGTTCAAAGAAAGTACAAATCTACTTTACAGGAACTACTGCTATTGCTTGTCCATACCAGAGCATTCAGGCAAACGGAAAAGGCATCAATTCGTCGTGTCAAAGAGGGGGGGCAGCGCTTCGGAGACGAGGACAGAAGAGAGCAGTAAAGAGCTTTGCAAACCTGGAGCTATGGCTGCTTCAGCTGCGGTTGTTGGGTTAGTTAGTCCCAAGAGTTCCGGCTCCATTGGTCGATTGGATTTCAATGGTGAACGAGGTTGCAATTACTCACGAAGGGTGGGAGTTGGAGTCCAGCAGAGCCAGGATTCCCATCGAATTGGGATCGAGAGTGTGACAGTTTCCCGTCGATGGGCTGCGCTGGTACTTCCCTTTGCCGGCTCATTTGGAGGAAATGTTACGTATCCTGGGAACGCAATTGCAGGTGAAAAAGAGCAGGGAAATTGCAGCGGAGGATGGTGCGGAACTGTGCAGCTAAGGACTTTGGATGGTTGTGGATTGGGTGTAGCGCGATATCCTGACTTCGTGTACAATGCCGGAGGCGGTGGAGGCAGTGGGGAATATCAGGAGGGCGTTGATGGTCGGACGCTCGTGCGTTTCGACCCCAAGCAACTGAACATCCCAGCGGTAAGCTTCAGAACGACAACTCTGTTGGGGTTGCCTCTGCCACCTCCCTTGCAGATTGAGATTGTGCCCCAGACTTTTGAGGGATACGTGGACAGGAGAACTGGCAAGGTCAGATTCTTACCCCATCACCCAACGTTGTTCAGTTCATGGCTACATGTCGTATTTACACCTGCAGACAATTTTTGCTCTGAACAGAGGTAGGCTAGAAAAATGGATAAGCGGCAATCTAAGGTATGGTAGTACACGACTCACACATGCTGCATGGTAATGGGGTCATAAAGACCTTTAGAAATCTCAACTGAATTATTACCAACTTGAAACTTGGTGGACAATAGAGGATCCTGTTGACTGCAAGATCAGAGCTGAATTGTCTAACTCTCAGTTCTAGGGGTCAGTTGCTAGTGGCCAAAAACTGAGTCCATGTGGAATCATGTTCAAGCGTTCTTCACATAGATGCATGGTCTCTATGAGGAATATATCCCACTCTACAGTCGTCCATGCGGCTGTAGAGAGATAAAATCATGTACAATAAAATCATGTGCGATTTGTACAAGATTTTATCTCGCTTAATTGGCACCAACTAACGGCTGAAGGGGTTGATGAAATCAGGTGGAGTTGAGCTTTCTCGCAAACTTCAACTTTTCTGTCGGAACAATGTACAGCGCACCATCACTGGTGGTGAATACCATGCTGACTACAGAGACAGCACAAGGTGTCTTCAGAAGCGGGAGAGGGAAGAGACTTGATTCGTCTGGTGCCTGCCAGCTTGTTGGCGTTGCCGAAATAACCCCCGTGAACGATCTCTTCCTGAATACATTTTTGACCCTTCCCACAGACTGTTTAGCTGAAATGTCGGCACAAATAACTTTCATATGATGCTCATTCACTGCATACTTTAACACAACACTCGTGAGTCTAAACGACGTTCAGGTATAGCCTGTATGAATTGCAGCGAAACGAGTCGCTCTCATAAGTTGATAAAATCATGTACAAATCGCACTTCATAAATTTCTTTTTATCTTGGATACCATGTTGGTCATCTCATGTTTACAAGTAGCTGGGATTATTCCGAAAACTGATGATACACCTCTGTCTTGAGAAGTGTCCACTGAGGTCATTGTCTCAGAACAGCCTGCAATTCTGTGTTAAGCATACAGAAAAAACCCCAAACGATGCCGATTGGGTACTACAATGAATGCGAGCAGACAGGATCTGCAAGAATAAGGCGATCAATGCATGTGCTGAAAAAAAAGAAAAAACCTACCAGGAATGTCTAAGGAACCCTTGGTTGACAACCCCCCTTATACTCTACAATCTCCTTAGAGAACAAGGTCAAGCATCATCTTCACCTGATCGTGGAAGACAGCTATCCTGATATTCGCTTCTGCTGCGCACACAGACGGAAATACCCGCACTACACGGCAGATATCGTCAGTGACTCTTGAACTGAATATGAAGGGTTGATCGTCAGCTACACCTCCCAGATCCATCTGTGGCCCGAATATTTACAGCCGGTGCACCAACTGGTGAAGTAATAGTCGGGGAACTCTCTTCAGCCTTTCGACCAAGATACTCAGAATAAGATGAATAGCTCTGACTACAATAACACCAATTCCTTATTCCAATCTCCTGAACACTGACGCCAAGTTATGCATTGGCGTACAATTCGTTAATTGCTCGGTAAAGCACACCTGGAAAATAAAACGTTCCCTTTCTCCAACTCGCGAACTCCTGTTTAGGATGTGCAGACGAGTGTCCTCAAATAAAAACGGGTTTGGCGTCGGCACATGGCATGAGGACTGCCCTTCACATTTGGTGGTACCTGATACCTGCCAATCAGAAGAAGTCTGTGATGTGAAAGGTAAGATGCTATGGACTTAACACCACTTACAACTGCTCCGAAACAGTTCCAGCTACCCTACATGTAAACTCCTGCAGACCTGAAATTTGTAAAGTATGAACTATCCTACACAAGACCCCGAAATGGATATTCACCTCATGGCGCGTAATGTTACACCAGTTTGACAACCTCCTGAACCACTTGCCTGGTTTAACAAAGTTTCAATAATCTCTCTGCTTCTCCGCAATGCAGTATATGGTTATAAGAAAGTTAATACTGTTGCTTGCGAGCCAATTCGCTAGACCACTAGTCAGAAACAGCGAAGAGCAAGATAGTGTTTACCTGCTCGGAGGTCGCAGTGTACCCATAGTTTCTTAATGGCGGAATCCTTGGCAAATAAGAACTCACAAGTCATCCTTCCGCCACTGGGAGTTAACTATGTTTTGCAACCAAGCAAATTCCACAACCCTTGGAACACAACACTTCTTCGGTCTGCTGCTCACTCTGAATACCACTGATGTTTTTGAGGAAACCATCACAACTTTAACCACGGACTATTTGCCTGGGCTTTGAAGCCCAATGGTTACCATGGAGAAATGGCTACCTCGTGGGGTACTGGGTCAATAATCATGTCTTTCCAATACTCCTCTTCGCTAGTAGACGATAACCCTTCGCTGCCGTCCTTGTTAGAAGAACTGCGAATTTGAAGATGAGTTCTGCAGAGTGCATTCATCTCCAAGAGCAATGGAGAGCATCTCCGCAGTGAAGGAGTCGTCGGGCTTCAATCCTAGGGCCTTGTGATAAAACTCTATAGCTACGGAGCTGTTTCCTTGTAAGTGGTGAGTGAACCCCAAAGCTGCATACGTACTGGCACCCCTTGGATACAGAGCCAGGGCTTTCTCATACTCTACTATAGCTTTAGTATACATCTTCAACTTGCGCAAAGTGTGTGCAAAGTTAACAACTGTTGGCTCCCAGGAGTCGGTTAGGGGTTTTGGCGCAAGGTTTAGTGCCTTATCAAACCACTCGGCTGCAATTTTGAACTCCTTATTTCGATAGGCCATTACCCCAAGCTCGTTGAAGACCAAAGGATCATCAGGACAAATCTGTTTTGCTTGAAGAAGGAACTGCTCCGCAAGATTCAAATTATTCGTTCGTAGATACTCCATTCCAATGCAAAGATTTGGAAGATGACATCCCGCAAAAAGACGAGCTCCGGTTCGATAGGCAGCCATTGCCTGGTCGCTTTCATCTTGGGCAGCATAAGCATTCCCAAACCCTAGCCAAGCTGGTGCAAACGAGTAGTCCATCGCCGTCGCCTTGCAGAAGTACCTTCTCGCGTGATCATATTGGCGGATACAATAGTAATAACAGCCAACTGCAAACCACGAAATGGCTTTACTTGGATACTCCTGAACCAAGCTGTGCGCTCTCAGGAACAGCTCATTCTTGCGGCCTAATTCTAATGCCGCACCTAGATGCAAGGGCATACACCCAAGATGGTACGGATCCTTCTCTAGAAGAGCTTTGGTGCTCTCGTAACACCGCTGGTAGTCACCCCTGTGATACTCTAAATCAGCTCTACAAGCCATCACGTCGGTATTGTCTTTCAGTGAACAGATTACCCGGCTTTCATCATCGCTCTGTGGCTCCTCCAGCTCTTGCTCAAGCTCTGCAATCTTCATGTCCACCACTGTGCCTTGCCCGTACTTGTTAGCTCGGCACGAATACAGCAAAGACAACCACCGGTCTTCCGGGTCAAATTTGAGAGATGAAAGAAGTTTAGTTTCTTGTTCGTTCGTCAACATATGGTTGTCGACCAAATGCTCAAACGCTTCATAACAAAATGGATCGGCCTTCAGGGCAGCTTTGTACCAACAAAGTGCCCGCGCTCTGTTTTCTAAGGCCTCAAATGCTCGCCCGCGCAGCAGGCACATCGCAGCTGAAATGTGAATTTCCCTCTCCTCCACATCTTTACTTTCAGAGAGGTCGACACCTTGTTCTTCTGCCATTTCTACATTGCCGTCTTCATCTACATCCCCTTCTCCAAGCATCACCAGACATTCCTCCCAATCCTTAACCTCAGCCAAGCATTTTGCGGCCAGATACCTAAATCGCAAATCCGCGGAGACAAGATGATATCGTCTCAACAAGTGCAGGGCACGCCGATACTCCTTCCCAAGGTATAAAGCCTGCGCCTGCATATACAGATCCTGAGGGGTATTTCCGGCCATAGTGGCCAGTTTGTCCGCGAAAAAAATCGCCGAAGAGTAAAGGTGTTTTCCTAGGCAATCGCGCACCACCGATCGTAGCTTCTCCAAATCCATCTCCCTCATCGCCACTGCTTCTCCGCAATTTCCCACCTCGATGATGGTCCTTCTCTTCCTCTTCCGCTTAGGAAGCGTATTCTCCACTACTCCCATGACTTTTTAATTTTGCAATACCTTCTTCCCGCTCTTCCTGCCCCCAACCACCCTCCTCCGTCGGATATTACGCTTTACACCATCGTGTACGTCAAAAAAGCATCTTCCTCATATTCTGTGAGAATCTCATTCTCCGCAGCTTTAATCCCTGTGCTCGATGCACTCGTCTTCTCATAATCAGGACCTGGACTAACGCTCAGGTTCCGAAGATGTTGAAGAGGAAGCCGACGAGATTGGAGTTCAAGGAGGCTGATGACAAGGAGGATTTAGAACAAGCTCGGCGCCGTGCTGCTGCTGCCGCAGCCGCTGCAACTTCTGGTGCAGCTGGCTCGGGTTCCGCACAAGTTCTCGAAGCTCGCCCTAAACTGTCCGTGGCTCAACGAATAGGCTTCAATAAGCAGTAGGGCGGAGTAGGTGTCGGTACTGTCTGATGTCTGGATCGATCGGAAAAATTTGAATTGCGTAATCACGGACATAGGTTCATCTCTCTTGAAGATCTAGCGATATGGAGGTGGAAGTGAAATTGAAGCTACCAGGTCCGGAAGCTCATGCGAAAGTGGCAGAATCACTCAAGCCGTATCACGAGGTGACGCACATGCAGGAAAATGTGTTTTTCGATGGCGCGAATAAGGAGCTCAGTTTGAAGCGAGCCGTTTTGAGGTTGCGGTTTTACAATGGTGATGCGAAGTGTGTGCTGACTTTCAAGGGGAATGCTGTGATTGTCGACGGGATCAGCCGGGGAGAAGAATTGGAGGAAGATATTGAGGTTTCTTTAGGAAGGGCTTGCGTTGCGGAGCCATGGAGAATGATGACCACTACTTCCAACTTGCTGAACAAGGTGGTTGCTGACTTTTCTTGTGAAGGCTTCGTCTGTCTGGGCGGGTTCCGTAATGTTAGGACTGTTTTCAAGTGGCAAGAACTTAAGATTGAGTTGGATGAAACACAGTACGATTTTGGAACTACCTATGAAGTTGAGTGCGAGTCTACTGATCCTGAGAGAGTTCGGCAGGTTCTAGGAGATTTTTTGCAATCCAAAGGAATTGAATACATATATTCCTCGAAATCGAAGTTTGCCGTTTTCAGATCGGGAAAGCTGGAATAGAGCACAATTCAGTGGTATTTTGAAGGAGTTGTCAGTATTGAATTCTGTCTCCTGGTCTGGTAGAGATGCTCAAAACATTCTCTCGAAGGATCGCCTTACGTATTTTGAATAAATTGTGAACATATCATCTGGGAACAGGAGTGCGTCTTCTCTTTCTGCAATTGATAATCCATTCACGTAATTCCGTGATCAGTACATTCCACCGAAATACCCTCGGCGTTGGTCCAAGTTGTCCCGACAGAGTGTAGTGCAAATGTGAAGCTTAAACAGACTATCTCCTCTTGCCTCGAGCAGTATCGGGGAACTTGTACAATGATGCAGAGGCTCTGTCTTTCTCGAGGAAACTAGTCACATGATTACGCGTGAGCTTGTGGTTGATTACCAGAAGCTTGAATTTTAATTTTATTCAAGTCCCCAAAGGATTTGGCCGTTGCCAAGAGATCCACGTGCACGCAGATATCAAAGTACCTGGTCAATGAATTTCATGAAGAAGTTTCTGATGTATTATTTCCTCCCTAGATTCATGTCTCAGCTGACATGAAAGGTAAAAGCACGTCATGAAGTATGCGGTCCCATAGATGCAAGGTTTCTGTAATTGCTGACACAAAATGGTTTTCCAACGTCCAAAGCCAATTGTTTCTTGCGCTTAGGGAAGGTAGGCCTTCAACCCTGGTATGCCTTTTCCTTGAGATTAATATTTTAGGAGCTGCGGATTATGTATGCGTCATCCTAGTTTGCAAAATGATCGATGATCTGGACTGGAACATCTTGGTAAGCACACGTATTACAAACATTATCTCTGTTATGGGTGACATCTGAACGGCATCTTGATTACAATATTATGCAAGAAGCAATCAGTCAACCAAGTACATGGTTCTTCTTTGTTTCACAATTCTGCAGCACTTGGTGAAACATCAGCATATGGATCAGTACATTTCTTTATTGCTTTTGTGGGTCATGGAGGCCCTGGAGAAATATTTTCTTATCGGTCTCAATTCCCCCCGTGGACTAGTTGGAGGGATCTGCTTTAAGTGGAAGGGGTCTGTAGACACCGCAAGACATCTCAATCGGCCTACCACACGATGTTGGAGTCGCACGATGAAACTAGTACCAAGCACAGAGAACCCTCCGCAAATCATCATGCTACAAAGAACGAAGACCTAATAGTCCAAACAAGCACCGGCTCAACACGAAGAGGATGGTCAACCCAAATTTGAAACGTCAACTGTAGAATCGGATTGTTCAGCACACCACCGCCAAATATTACGAGGCACTCGACGTAGAGATTTTGAAGATTTAATTCTACTCGGTTGGAGTTTGATCCAATTTGCGAAGGCATCAAAGGCAGGGTTTCACTAATGCTTTCATCTGTTTACCGTTCTTCTGTGGTTGAATCACTTGTAAACTACTCTTACAGTGAGGAACCTGGGCTGAAATGAAACGCGGCAAGACGACCGCGATCAGATTCTCCCGTGTTTGAAAGAAATCTGCAGCCTGTCTTCTCCCCGGATACCAATCCGATCATCATCACAGACGTCAGAGAGATGAGAGACTTATTTCAACATGAACATCCAGAAATCATACTCTCATTTACATGATGAGTATTGGGGCCTCTTTTGTCTCTCTTGTACGGCTTGATGGGGTCTTTTCATCCTTCATATGTTCTATGTGGTCGCCTTTTCTTTCTTTTACTTATGAGTATGATAAAACATAAGTACTCTATGAGATGGGGGAAGTTCTCAGGTCTTCCCCAGCTTACACGAGTCTGCACCATACCGACACCTTCACCTGCTGCCGAGACCAAGCAGTTCCACAATACCAGAGCAAATAACATCGCTACAGACAAAGTGTCAAGAGAAGAATATTCGTATCGAGTGTATGTTAGATCCGCGGTTACTTCAGACTTACTGCGAATCTAACCATGGCTGGTTTACGTACTGAGCTGGACGCCTTCTCCTTCCCTCCGTTCGCTCCTGTCACAAGTGTGATACGCTTTTTTGTACGTACTCTCTCCCAGCCCCATCTGTTTATGGGGGAGAATGCCCTAGGTTTTTTCATTCATCGATCTGCTTGCACTGTGTGTAATTTCAATCATTCGGTCACGTGAATGTTGTATTTGTGAGCCATCTTTTGTTTTAATCGCCGAGTGAGGAGTCTGGGGCCTCTATCGAAATTATTGGAGCTCCGTCCGCTCCTGTCACAAGAGTAATGCGCTTCTCTCATACGTACTCAGAAAGCCCCATCTGTCTATTGAGGAGAATGCCCTAGGTTTCTTCATTCAGCGATCTGCTTGCACGGTGTGTAATTCATTCGATCATGTGAATGTTGTATTTGTGAGCCGTCGTTTGTTTAAACGCCAAATGAGGAGTCTAGGGCCTCTATCGAAATTATTGGAGCTCTCGATGTTAAGAGTTACTATCTTAGTTTCTGACTCCAAGATCTCTTTTATGGAGTTGCTGCCTGAGGTGTGCTCAATTCGTCAGGCGGCACGCGCATTCTGAGAAATTTAACTGCCGCATAGATTGTTAGTTCTGAGTTCAGTTCCAGTTTCTTCTTTCAAGAACTGACCTGTATCGAAGGGAGACCGTCTTTTGTTACTGTCGAGATATCATCGTGGTTCATATGCTTCAGCGTATGGTTGACCTATCTAGTGGTGCGCTCGCGGAATGTTGTGCATTAATCCTTGAAGTGTTGATTGATAGTGTATACTCCCTGTCGTGGCAGCTAGAGTAGTTTGGCATTGGCCAGTCTCTTGTCTTTTCAGAACTTCATGATTAGTTTTGTGCTTTATGTGAAAATTGCGCCTCTAAGTAAGTGATATTGTGTGAGGAGTCAATGTACAAAATCAGGTGCGTATGCTCAATCAGGATGTAAATCTGAGCTCAGTGGCATCTTTCGCCGGACTGACTATTGCATCGATTTGAGTCAGTCAGCCTGCTCCGACAGTGTAGATGGATCTCGCAAATTTTGATGTAGACATCCCTCCTCTTAGATTGGCTGGTTTGACCTCCTTTCTTGACGGGCCTTCAACATGTGGCTCAATTGAATGTTGTTAAAATATGATTTTGCAATTTTGTGAAAATATGTTTCCCCCGTGATTCCGTATGTGACCTTCCTCTGCACCAGACCTAGCGTATCTACCATCATAGGTCCTAACTACTCGCCTTTCTCCTCATTCGTAAACCATTATATGTTTATTGTTGTTTAATTAATTTTGCTTCCTGTTTGTTAACTTCTCTCAGCCTCCTTCTGCAGTTCTTTTGTGTCCACCGTATTTACCTGGTGCATGTCAGATCATATTGATAGAGCTTGCTTCAAGGATATTGTCACTAAATTTTCTTTTTGATCTTTCGCTCTTCTGTTTTGGCAGGGCCCGATGTTTTGACACACACCTTACTTCCGCGAGGTGGGGACCTTGCAGAAGGTACACTACTTGGTGGCAGAAATTTAGGAAGGGTTTGACCTAACCCTAAGGGCGTGGCGATGGTCACAGACGCCTCGCCTTGGGTGGTTGCTCTTTCCTCTGACTCCGATGATGACAGACCCTCAAATCGATCTGCTGCCAAACATGAACCCGCCGAACCGGATGTTTATATTGTCGAAGATGATGACGTGCAAATCCTAAACGTAACACAAACTGAAGAGCACAGGAACGACAATGCTGGCATACGGATGTCTAGCAACCAATGGGCTGGGTCTCAGTCAAACATTGGTGGTCAAGTAGTCTATCAGTTTGCCGGAGCCAAGGATCCGGGCAAGCAGCAAACAGTGACCTCTCTGAGGCAAATGAAGAAGAACGAAGCTCGTCAACAAAGAAGGCTACGGGCAGCCCAATTTCGAGCTCAAAGCAACTCGAGGAGTAGTGATGAGAATCTAGCTCAAGGATCAGATCGCAGGGGACAAGGCACCCAAGGTAGAGGTTCTGCTTCCGCAAACACGGGGTTAGGTTTTATTGATATGGAAAGGTTAGTCACCGGAAACACCACGAGGGAGTGGTGGAACAATTTACAGTCTTGTCAGGGCCCTCATTTCTCCAATCTTCACTGGAACATTGTCAACTTCTGCAGAATTCATGAGCTTACTGCAGAGCAGATACAGATGAGAAGAGATGCGTTGGAGTATGTGAAACATGCCGTTTATGAAATATGGCCCGCTGCTGAAGTTCACTTATTTGGTTCAACAGCCACTGGTTTGGCTCTTCCATGGAGCGACATTGACGTCGCGGTTATGTCACCCATCCATTGCGGGACCTGGCAAAAACCCTCAACAATGTCCTGGCTCTCAGCTCTGAGTAGAAACATGAAACGCCATGGTCAGTGCAAGATGATAAGACAGATACCGTTCGCAAAGGTGCCTCTCCTGAAAGTCGTATTCAATTCGGGGCTTTCTTGTGACATAGCATTCGATGTTGTGAACGGACCCCGAGGCGTCCCAGTAATACGTCAGTTTATGCAGCACTTTGAAGCTCTCCGGCCTCTCTGTCTAGTTCTCAAGTTCTTTCTTGGACAAAAGGACTTGAACGAGCTTTACACTGGTGGGATTGGGAGTTTTTGCCTGATTAATATGGTAGTGAGTCATCTTCAGAATCTAGGTGTTATTGGAGCAGGTTGGGATTTGGGCACCCTTCTGCTAGCTTTCTTCACGCACTTCAGCACCATGCACAACTACAGAATCGATGTTGTATGCACAAGGCCTGGATATTGTGCTACTAAGCATGCCAGGGGTTGGGTGAAAGCCAATGATCCCGAACTTCTTTCCTGCGAAGATCCGCTAGATCCTTCTTCAGATGTTGCCAAGGGGACTTATAGGATCCACGAAGTGAAAAAGGTTTTTCTCAAGGCCAGAACAGCTCTTCTAGCTCATTGGCACAATGAAGATGTATTATCTCGTCTCATGAACACAGCTCAGCCTCCTGGTACAAAGGTTGAGCAACTTAAAGACACACCAGTTTGTACCCCAGTAACTCCAGGTGGGAAGAAGAAACAGAAGCAAAAGAAGAGGAAAATGAGGTACCAAGGTGACAGCACTTATGAGGAGAAAGAGGACTCCTATAAGCGAGCAAAAAAGAGGCAGAAGTTGAACATCAAATCTGTCCAGCAGGTCAGTGACTCTACGCGAAGAAGACCTTTCAATGCCCACAGACCTGCAAAGCTCCAGAAGAAGAAGAAACAGAAAGTTACTGAAAGGATTTTCATTGACTTTTGGGGTAACGCAAAAGTCTTCTTGGGTACAAAGCTCAAGAAGACAGAGACAGCTGGTAGAAAGGGGAGGTCATGAGCTGATAGAGGTACATCGCTTTTTTATTCGATGCAGACAAGTTTGTTTGTTTCAAAATTTCGAGGAGTGAATAAGCTGCTGCCAATATTCCTGCAGAATGAAGTACCTGATTTGCCTTAGCGTATGCGGTAATCTTGCTTCCAGATTCGTTCCCTAGAATTCGACGTAGACTCGAGATCTGCATGTAATTCAAGTGACTGGCATCAAGTTCTGTAGGTAATATTAACACAGCCTTCCGTACTGCCATAGAACGCAGATGCAGAGAGGGTGGATTCGGGAAGAGCTGGACGGTACGATGTCGACTTCGTGTCCCATACCACCGCACTAGATGCTAAGAGTCTGAGATTGAGGGACATAGAGTGAGACGTTGTCCTTATCCACACACATATGAAAAGAAGTTTGTGATGGAGCAGTCTGATGGCTCAACAGATTTGAGCCACATTCTAGATGGTCACCTTCCTCTTTGGCTTAGGAAATTTGCGAGATCGCCGTAGGTCAATCAGAAGAATTTGTACAGACGGGAGTATGTGGTGATGGTTGACCACCTTGATCAATTGCTCTCCATAGCTTACTTCTGACCGTCGAAGAGACATTCAGGGATCCTGACCATGTAAAGAACCTCTGAGTTGTAGGTGCGGAGGCAAGTCGTGAGCAGTATGGCGGGAAGAGTATTCGCTTCTGCCTGCATTTATTCAACTTTCATGTCCATAAGGACTGTACATTAGATGGCCGAATGGCTGTGCCCTTCATTACAGGGCATCCAATTGAATTTGGTCAATGTGGCAACTTGCCTGCCGTCGCTGAACGATTCGTGACCACGTAGAGCAAAGGCACACATCGTCTGACCACAAACTAGATTGCATTCCGGGAAGAGTTAGAAAAGGAATGTTGCTGGACACACTGTTGTCTGGGCTTTGGTTGGCATTGAAAATTCAAAACCTGGGAGCATATGTCAGTAAAACATGCCGTTCAAAGCTTCGAGCTTTGATATAATGAGAGGTTGATGATTGCAACCTTAAAACTGAAGTCCGTCCAGGTAGCCTTATATTTCAACAGTACTATTTAGCCGTAGCTCCATTGGTTGGTTTCCCGCGATAGTTTTTCGGAGGACCAAGCTTGTTACCTAGTACGATGTAGTTCACTTCAATTTCCCGAGGTGACATGCTAACATTGCCAGACCTTATATTTGGAGCTCGTGCTGATAAGTCGTTGCGAGTAACAAAAGAGGTACGGGAGACGAAAGACCAAATTGTATTCCTGCCTCTTCACGAGAATGAGATAGTACTCACGTACTCACTTAGTGTGGAGGCATTTGATGTTTATTACTTGAGATTATTCCCAATGAGGATTTGGTAGCCAAAGGATACCACCAGACGCATGTTCCCTATGTAATCATACAGCATTTTGATCTGGGTTATACGATCTCAGGGAATTGGATTTAATTGCGTCTGGCGATGGAAGACAGTGAATATTGTGCTCGGGTCTTGCTGAATCGGCTCTTCTAGGTCGTAGCTGATCCTGCAGCTATTCTGTACTTTGTAATTGATCCTGCAGCTGTTCTGTACTTTGTAATTGATTTCTTCGTCCACTGGTCTCCGTGTGCCGCTTGTGTACTTCTTCATTGCGTTATCTCTTCGGCTTATGTTGAAGTTCATATGTTTAATATGTGTTTATATGAACACATTTTACAATAGGAGTTGGTCAGAATATGGGAGAACAGAGAAGCGTCCGAAGACGCACCTGGATAACCGCGGTCGGAAGTTCGAGGCCACCACGTAGCTTACCTCTTTCTCCTGAGCAAGACCGTAAGTTTCACAGTCCGGAAGTTGCCCATAAGAAGTTGCACATTAGGGGGTTTCAGAAATAGGTTTGAGGGATGTCTTTTGGATAAATAATAAATTTAGTAATAATTTTTAGTGAACTCGGTAAAGATACTATATTGTAATAATTGAGCGTGATGTAATTTCAGTAAAGGGATATATTTTGTAACTTACATTCATTTATAAAAATCAAATCATATAATATGGATGTGTTGGAATATTGTAACTAAATAAATGATTGTCAGAAAAAGTGACTTGTTTCCTCAAGAGGGTGGCCACTGGGTCATTTAGTCCCGTTTTAATGATCTGGTTTTCGTATTCAAGATCCAAAATGACCCCGCCCAACAATTCAAATTTGTAAACTCGAAATTCACCACCGGGTGGAGCAAATGTGCGAGTTGGCAGGCAAGTAACGGCGGTTTTTGTAGTTTTGCATTGGTGTGGGAAATGATCAGCGCTGCAGTGCGGCAACCAAGAAATTGATTAGAGGGTGACGATTCTCATGCTAGGAATGCAACAAACTTTTTGCAATGGGAGATCAAGTACCTTGTTTTAGTGTAGGAGACTCACTTATCGATGCTGATCCGGGACCTATAGAGCCATCTTTGGATTCGCAACCTCAACAACCATTAGGGAAATTTGGAGACTTGTTGAGGATGGCTTCTTCTGTGCCTGGAAAAACCAAGGAGGATGAACGATTTTGCATGGCAACACATCATTATAGCCAAATATTGGATTATTTGGAGGACCCCGAGCATTTTGCACAAATTCATGGTGTGAATTGCAAAAAGCACATTCAAAAATCGACCGCATTTAGTTTCATGGCAACCTTTTTGATTAGGGAGGGAATCAGGTTTCATACTTCTATGACAAGTGACAGACTTTACAAGAAATGGTTGCGGTACATGAAACAGTACAAAGAAACTCGGGAGCTTAAGAACAAGGCTACAGGAGAAGGTCTCACTGAGAAGGAATATGGCAAAGGGTGGAGAACTATAGAAGATAAATTGAATGGAATGTGCACGCATTTTGCAAGAATGGAAGCCATGTTTGGGACCAGAGTGAACATAAGTCCACCGGCAATGGTAAGTTTAAGAGATTGTAATCCTAATTCGAGCGAGATTTGCTGGCAAGGAGGAGGTCCATGAAGGTACGCATGAGTGCTCCCAATTCTCATCTCCTCCAGAGGTGGTGCTCCCTGACTCGGGCCCTGAGTTGGTCGCAAACACCCAAGGGGTGGAAAGTTTAGCAAGTGGCATGGAGAATGGAATCCTATCACCTGAGGATGAGTCTCTATTTGTTCCACCGATCGAAGACTCGCCTTTCATTACACCACCGCCTTTAATTTCTACAAGAGATGGATCAGATTGTGCCGACCAAGAAGGGGAACGTGACCCAAAGAGGAGGAAAGGTGGAATATTTGCAAGTAAGGTACCCAAGTTGTCACCTAGTATGTCATTGTCTCATGATTTAGCAAAAATTACCGAGTTGAAGGCAGATAGTATAGAATCCAGAGAAAGGTTAAGACTAGCTGAACTAGAAGCCACCAACATGAGGAAGAGAGAGAAAACAATGATGAGAATGGAAGCAGAGCGCGTTAGATTAGAGACCAAGAAGATGAAAATTGAAATTGAGAAAAAAATGAGCGCAGATAAAAGGAAAGCTAGGGTAGACAAACACAAATTTAAGGAGAAGAATTTAGAATCAAAGGGCACTCATGAAATCAAAATGAGTCTCATGCAAGCATGGAAAACTCCTGAGGAAATAAGTAACTATTTTAAAGTGCTCACTCGGGTTCAACATCCATCATACTCTACTGATAGTGAATAATATACCACCATGTAACCTTTATTATGATTATAATAAAGATGAGTTATGGAAACTTGATAAATGCTTCTAGTATCTGCTTGATGCAGCTTGTTGTTACCACTCAGTTCCTCACAAGTTTTTGATGCTGTCGTTACCACTCCGTTCCTCTCATGTCTTTCTTGCACAGTAAGCCCAAGATGCCGCGAGTCGGTGCTCATAGCCGCCCAAAAAGTCTTTCTTGCTGCCGCTAGTCACCGCTAGTCGCCGCTCAATGCAACACAAAAAAAGAATAAAGGCAAGCAAGTGGTCGTGGGCGCTCGTGGGCACTCGTAGGCACTTGTAGAAGCTAGTGGGTGCTAGTAGGCATTCGTGGCCGCTGGGTATGCGCTCGTGGCCGCTAGGTGGCACTCAAAGATGATGGGAAAAACTCATAAATTTGGTAGGTGCTCGTCGGCGCTCGGCAGACTTTGATTCATGGCTCGTAGGCACTCGATGGCACACGTTGACGCTGAAGGCCGCTCGTGATGGGTTTAGGGTTTAGATGGAAATAGCGCACATATTTGCAAGGTGATGACACCTTGGATTCAAAAGGCACAATTGAGTATATAGCATATGAAAATACAAGAGTTAGACCACAATATGAGAGTTCACAAGTGTAAACTAAAACATAAATGTATATATGGGGAGAAATGAACATAATATGTATATAAATGGGGAGCCAATAGAATTTAAACGTATGACTATGGAGGTCGAGGAGGTGAAGAAGAAGAGGGAGATGCACTACGGTGTCTAAGTGCTACTACTGCATCCTCAAGTCTACGACGGTGTACATGACGTTGAATCCTAAATGGATTCAATGACCACCATAGGGGCCACTCTCTCTCATCCAAGTCTTGATGCCTGATACCACTAGCAAGAAGAGGATATGGGTCACAACTATAAGAACTCAATCTACCTGATGTCCACTCCTCTTCTGCCCAACTAATAGCAGGCCTATCGTCATGGACAAATCTGTCCAAAGCACTCATCAAAGGGTCAAATGACCAAGTGTATGATGCTCTATGTACCCTATAAGGACGAAAGTGGGTAGGGTGGATAGCACCATGTGAATGGTTCTTATAATAAGAGAGTGCATAACTATCTATGATCAAAAGATCACAAAGAGGTAAACCTAATGAAGTCAGATGCTCATATGATCTAACTCTAAGTCCTCTAAACTCAAAATCTTGCTGAATATCTCTAGAACAGAAACATGCCATGAGGCGAGACCCGGTGTGAACTCCCTCCAGGAGTTTAGACCATTGCCACATGCTCCGTAGCAACCACTCCACTCCATCTGGAGTAAGATCTATCCACAAGATAACCTCAAAGCGTAGCAAACAGAACTGGATGAAATGGCTGACACCAGGATGGGCTACCCACCCTACATGCCCAGAATGTGTGTGAGGGCACCAACCATGCATAGTCGTCCCGCTCTCCCATGCACAAAAACCGATAGCACCATGAATCTATAATGAACACATACAAGTAACATCCATAATAATAATCTTCTTCCGTAGGAAGCCGGGGAAGAGGATACGTGGAATATACTCTCCTGATAGATGAATCCTCTCTCTAAACTCAGTCTGAGTGCCATGAGTCTCCACACTATGAGGTAACACATAGGTGGCATCAGTCTGGGTCTGCATCTCATGACGAGTATGGGTCTCGCGAGCAATAGTATGTAGTCTGGGTCCAAGATAAGCCACACGAGCCCTCAAATGAGCTAGACTAATCTCACTCTCCTCTACATGAGCTCTCATCTGAGCTAGACTACTCTCACTCTCCTCTACCTGAACATGTGCACTCTCACACCTCTCTATAGCATATGCTAACTCTTGTGCTTGATTCTGTAATTGGAGCTTGTAACCCTCCGCCATGGCAACGGCACCTAGTATGTCCGTGTCCAAGTCACCTAATCTCTGCTCTCTCTCCATCTCAGAAGTAAGCAAGGTTAGATGCCTCTCCTCCTTTGTAGCAAGTAAATCCTCTGGATCACAAAGGAGTCTCTCTTGCTCTAGCACTAATCTTTCTCTCTCCTCTACACTCTCCAATCTACTCTCACGCTCAAGCACTAATCTCTCTCTCCTCTACACTCTCCAGTCTACTCTCACGCTCAAGGAGATTTCTCTCTCTACACTCAGCCACTCGAACACAATCATCTAAAATGCGAGTGATGTCAACTGAACAAGAAGGAGGTGAAGGTACTCTGAAATGCATGGGGTCACCAACTCACTCCACAGATGGAGGAAGTGGTGAAGGGGAAGAAGAGTGAAAAGGAGCTATCTCAACAAAGGGTAAGGGCTGGGTCTCAACACAAATCTGTTGAACACATGTTCACAAGTGGTACATTTAGTTATCCATCAAGTACAAATTCATGTTTGAATATAAAAATGTACAAGTTCACAAGTTCATTAATTCAAGCTTCTTAAATGAACTCATTTATTAAATCCAGTAATGGTATATACAAAAGAACTTTGTATGTTTTCCAACATATAAATATATGAATAAATATAAATATAAATAAATAAATAAATAAATATATATATGACAAAACTCAAACCTAATCAATCAATCAATCACTCACCATCCTCATCCTCCCCATCATCAATAGTCTCGTCCTCATCCGAGCTATCTGCATCCTCATGATCATCACCATGCTCTCCCTCGTGTATAATCTCCTCCTCTCCATCACTCAGGTACATCACGTCCTCCTCTGGAATGAAACCTCTCTCCACAAAGAGATGTGTGAGTATCTGTCCAAGGAAGGTGACTCTGAACCTATGCTCCTTAGGACTCCTCAATTGGCTTTGCAAACTCCATACCTCCGCAATGATAGCTCTAAAAGCTAACTCTCCCCAATCATAATCCTCCACACCAAATCTCCTCAACTTGGTCTTGGTGTTGAGTACCAAATGCCCATGTACAATCTTGGGCCTAATAGTGGGTGCAACAAGTGCATCCATCATTGGAAGAAAGCTTGGAATGCAGGATATACACATTGCCTTGCAAGATATCTTTTTGCAACCTTGTCCTTTTGTGGAAACCAGTCTGAGACAGTTGTGTAAGGAACTGTCCTCCGTCTTGGTGTTCTCCCCCTTGGCATGGCAAGTGCATCTCTAACTATATCTGTAGTTATCTGAAACTGCCTACCTCTTACCAAACTTGTGCAAGAGACCTTGTCCCATGAACTCACAAACTCTGTACATGGAATGACCTGCAAAACCCACCAAAAATTTCAGCTCAAACTTCTATCCCAAGGACTCAAGCTCAGGGGGTGCCACTAGGTGCCTCTCAAAGACGCTCGTGGACAGTTTTGACACTCTAAAGAGTTGCGGGGTGCCACTGGTTGCCACTATGAGCCACAACTGGGAGATGCGTGACGACGCGGTGAGGCGCTCCCGACCCCTGGCGGTGCTTGCAGGGCATCGGGAGGGCGCTCAATGCCGCATGGGGGCGCCTGTGGATGCTGCCCACAAGCGCAGCTGCGCTGGATGGCACTGCGGGACAATGAGGGGTTTAGCTAGGAACCCCGCGGATGTGCTGGGTGCCACGCGGGGTCACAGAAGATGCTCGCACGAGGGGTTAAGGGGCTGGGGATGGCGCTTGATGATGCACGACGATGCTGGTAGGCACTGCAGGACAGGGAGAGCCGCGAGGAGGTCTGTGCAGCCCCACGGAAGCACTGGGTGCCACGCGGGGTTGCTGGGTGCCGTGGGGGGAAAGCGCTTGTGCGTAGGGGTTTAGGGTTTGGGATGGCGCTAGATGGCGCTGGACGGCGCGAGAGGACGCTGGGTGGCACTGTGGGACAGGCTGGGATAATTTAAAAGCAATTACTTGAAATAAAATGAACATCTCAAGATGGAATGAAAAGAAAACAATGAGGAATGTTTGAAAAATACCTCTTGCCGTGGACAGTGAAGTCCAAGAGTTATTTTCAGCCCCATTACATCTAGATCGATCTCCCAAATTCCTGAAACAGCAGTTCAAATCTGATCTTTGTCCAGCCAACACCACTTGATGGAATTGGTTGGGTGTTGAATGGTATGGAATGCTATGAGCCAATCTCCTTCCTGAGTATTTCTCATGTCGGGCCCGTCAACTATCTTTTCGTATCCCCAGATTTCTGCCATGGTTGAAATTGAATTTGCTCTGTCTCTTGAATGTTCTCTTTTCTCTCTTCTCAATCACTCCTTGTTGCTTCTCGAGTTGTGCTTCAGCCAACCAGTTTGCCTCTTTCCTTCCCCAGTCTCAAAATGGCTCACCCGCACACCCTCTACCTCGTGAAATGACCCTTTCTCAAAATGACCCTTTCTCCTTCAAACTACTCACTCGCAAAATGAACCTTCCAACACTCCACACACTCGAGAATAAGGCTTTCTAAGACATCCACAACCACTGGAATAATAGGAATGGAAAAGAACAAGGTTTATATAACCCAGGCTGTCGGAAAAGAAATTCAATACCAAACATCCTAAAATGTACACTTTGGAGGCAAAATTGCATTTTTTCAACTGAAAGAACCCAAATCCCAAGCGGCAACATACGGCACTCCACGTCGCCAACCGGTGCAGGCAAGCATCACATAATTCACGCAGCGCCTACCAGCGCCTACCAGCGCCTACAAGTGCATGTAATATTTGTGCATATTCTAGTGCGCTCCCCAGTGTCCGCCAGCATCTACAAGCGCCACTTGATGACTTTCTTAAATTTGTGAGCGGCACCCAGTGTCATCTCACGATGTCTGCAACATCGGCTCATTTTTTTTCCAAGTGCACCCAACAAGTGACTTTCAAGTGTAAACTTGATAAACACCACACATTGTAAGTGTAAACGGAGGAGTTACAAATGTACAGATTAAGCTTCATAGAATTCTTTTTGCATCCTTTGAAGTTCTTCTCCCAATATTACATCAAGATACACTCATGGTCTAAGATAAAGACTCATGGTCTAAGTTACCAGACTATGAGATATGAGATGAATATTGAGAATATATATTTTATTATATGGAATCTCAATCAATCAATCTAGTATATCATCATTGTTATAATCAAGGCAATGTTGCATCACCCTTGATCTATTTTCTTCTCTACCAAGTTCTATACCATGAAAGGACATTTTTGAATCTATTTGAGTCTCCTCTATAAATCTGCCATCATCCTCTGACCAAAGGTCAAACCTATTGATTAAAAAATTATGTAAAATAATACACACCGAGACCCACTTTAACAAATAAGCATTTCTACTATTGTCTTTGAGTTGTACTCTTAGCTCGTGAAGAGAATGCCATCTAGCTTTCAATACTCCTATACAATGCTCATTTATCACTCTTGCCTTTGCTAAATATTTATTGAACTCCTGCTTGTCCTCTGAGCGAGCCTGCTTGAAAGCGGGTACTAGGTGATGCATGGGTACATAACCCAAATCACCTAAAAGGTACTCCTTTGCCTCAAAAGTGTGACACCTCCCTCTTCGGTTCAAATCATTCCATAGTGATGATTTTCTCAAACAAGTCATATCATGACATGACCCTGGCATTCCTACAAATAAAAAAGGCCAAACTTTTAGTAAACTAAACAAAAAGGATCACCAATGCATTGCAAAAATACCTAACAAAAGAACACATAACATAAAACATACCTCCGGAAAAATATATAACTCTCCTTTTATCATCACAAATAACTTGGCCGTTTATAGAATATGAACCCTTGCAGCTGAAATATATTTCCCCGTCCACAATTGGTCGGGTTGCAAGAGGAAACAATGTTCCATCTACCAAACCAACACAACCAGGAAAACCTTTCTGTGCAAAAATAGTGGATATCCTCCTCCTCTCCTTGAGTTTGGGCCAAACAACTTGACTCCATCACATCTAATATGGCTGTCATAACTCTATCAGTAAAAGCAATTGTTGAACCAGCACTAATGCCCCAAATATTTAAATCCCGCGCAACACAAGCTCCATTGCCGTGATGCCTAAATCTATCCAAGGCTAGGGCAACTTGGATCCACATGGGTGTTTGCTCTCTCCGGTACCTCTTCTCAAAAATCGTGTGAGTCTTAATCAAATCAACTAATGTTGAAAAAGAATCCACATCTATTCTAGTAAACTGGCAAAAGGCCTTAGTATCTAGATTTCTAAAATAATCCTTCACAAACTCTCTACTACGAGGGTAAGTAACACAAGGTTCCAAGTATTGATGAGTATGTGCATACTCCCATCCACTAATAAAACATTCTAGCATATCTAAATCTCCTCCTAATTCCTCGTCTTCATCTTCTAATCCTTGTAGCGATATCTCCAAATCTAACCAAATCATCCATTGAATACATTTTCTAATATTTCTGGTTAGTTCTAAACAAGTGCTCCCTCTCGGCATAACTTTACTCAATTTTTAATAACTCCTTATCGACGAAGTGGATCTCTCTTCTCCAAAAAGTGCATCTCTCTTCTCCGCAAAGGGGCATCTCCCTCTCCCTGTGAAATTTCAGCAAAGGGACATCTCTGTTCTCTATGCGCACAAAAAAACAATCTCATCAATTTCATTCTGTAACAAGAAAACAAATTCATGAATTTCATTTCATTACTCAAGGGGAAAAAAGGTATACATTTCATACTCATACAAAAGAAAATTTTGTTAAAATAATGAAATCGAGAGTAACACTTCAAACAAAATCACCTCTCACTCTAACCTTCTCACGGGCTCGCACTCAAATCTTCACACTCCAAACAAATTCACTCTCCATTCCACCTCTGGCTATGGGTCTCTCAAATCTTCATGGGGTGGTCAATTTTAGCAGGCCCTAAAATCTTTCCACTCATGCTTCCTCCAATCTTCCTCGGTGCTATGGGTCTCTCAAATCTTCATTAGGTGGTCAATTTTTGCATGCCCTCAAATCTTTCCACTCATGCTCCCTCCAATCTTCCTCGGTGGTAAAAATTTGCCCAATTGCCGCTCATCATTTCATTTCCATGGGTGTTCTCGAACATCCCTGGATGCTCCTTTTGGTGGCTGTCACTTTCACTCTAACCCTAAATGAAAACTTTATTAACCCTAATGTGCAATCAATGCAATCCGGAGTGATAACAAAAATTCCTTATCCCTTATTTTCTACTAACCACCTCATACGGAGTTTCCTTATCCCTTATTTTCTACTAACCACCTCATACGGAGTGTGCTAATAATAAGGAACTTGGTGCTAATAATAAGGAACTTGGCCCGAACTCCATAACAAATACCTTTTCTACCTCCCAGTCACACACCACACCGTACCCATTTAGTCCATGCTTCGTAACAATCTATATGAAAAGTTTAGAAACTTAGTAAAACTATTTCTGAAACCCCCTATTGTGTCCAGCATCTCCAGCGCCTCTCCATCCAAACCATGCCTGCTAGCTCCAAGCCATTCTCCGATGTGTCTCATGAAGATGACGAAACTTACTCTCAATACCCCGACTTGTGTTCCTTTTGACCAGCTTCCGGCACACGTTGACCTCGTCAGAAACAATGCATCAAGGTGATTTGTGTAAGCACTATGATAGATATCGTCGTCGGTTGTTGTGGCGGATAACCTTCGTCCGCCTTTGCTCGTCTGAACTTGACTTCAGAATCTGTTTTCTCTAGTGCTAGATCAGCAACTTACATCACTTGAGGAAATCACGAGGTTAAACGAGTTGTGGACACAATATGTGCAGGTCCCGCGCCAGAGTCGATTGTCATAGTTGACTGCTCCAATGTTGTTTCCATCTGCCTTTGGTGGTAGAGACTCGCAGATCATTCCAACATACTTGGTGGTAAGACTCACAGATCATTCCAGCATATTTGGAGTATTTGCTTTGCTTGTGCGCACGCGTTCTTGCCGTAATAGAGTTCACAGAACATTCCACCTATTGTAAGTAAAACCATTAGTGCCCTTAACTGGACCGCACATTCTAAGGTCCTTACTTGGTGATAGGATCGTGTAAGTCGTTCTCAGAGCTGTCACTCGCAGGATCCGTCATTTCTATACTTTTGGGACTCCTGTATTGCCACTGGTACCTCAAAACCATGCACACGTGATGGAGAGCTCATGAATTGCATAAGAATGAGTTGAATGTGACGTTCTATGCGTTGTAATGAGCTACAATAAAAGAACCAAATATGATCAATTCCTGTTATCATCAGCAATTCCTCTTTGACATGCGTGGAGAAGATAGTTTATGGTACAATTCTGTTTCACACAGATTCAGGTGACAGAAATGTTGGGCTTAGCATCTTAGTTTAACTTACACCGTTGACCAAGTTCTCTTTTACTGTCTGCTGTGTTTCACCTGTGTTTCCCTCTAGAACAGGCTTGATGAAAGACTGCAACTCTCATCCTGCCTGTCTATTCCTACCAGTAATGTTTGCAACAACCAACGACTCTCCTTTCTGGCTTCGTAGGCATCGGGCAAAAGAGTTGACGAGAGCTTCAACATCTCTGCATGGGCGTTGCCGATTTTCGCGTGGCCATCAATCGCCACCCGTTTACTGGCCAAAACCAGTCTCAGTACTAGCCATGAGTATGACTGACAAGTCTACAACTTATTAAATTAGTTCGTGGTAAGTTAGTGATTTAGACGTTCTGTTAGACAGAAGTTCCAAGGCACTTCAGGTGTTCCTCAAATCCATCTATTATATTCGCGGATTGCGTCCAATCAGAACTCTGTGTACAAGGGACGTGATGCAGGAGGTGTTGATGGGGAAGGTGATCAGGTAATGATAATTGACCCATATACTTACCAAATGCCTTTCAGCGAACTGAGTGAGGAAGACATTGTCTTTAAGAGCCAAACTTGTCCATCTAATGTGTCGGTGAAGATATTTATTTAGTGGTTCTTGGTTCTATTCCTAAATCTCTCGTACTTCCATCAATTCTATCAATGGAAGAAGAAACTACCAATCCAGCAAGGATCCCCTCTGATACAGGAAGGAACTCTAAATCTTCCACCAGTCGAAATACGAGCAGATTATTGAGCCTAATTGGACGTCCAAGTGTCCATTGGGGTTAGCTTGTTCTGTTTCTCCAACTTCAGCAAACTCCAGCAGTCATATCAGAATCACACTCTTATGGAAAGACAGGAAGGGAAGGCATCCCCACAAAATGAATAATCACAACAAACAGATAACAAGATAGGCAATCACAGATTCATACGCAGGGATTCGTTAAATTCCATAATCTAATCAACTAGAACATATTCGGACTTCCATTCATGGTTGAATACCAGGATGGAGAGTCCTTTCCATTTCCAGCAGCTTCAGTCAGTAGTGAGCTCTCGAATTTCTTCAATGAACAGTCCTGCAGCCGAATGGCTCACCCACGACTTGGTCCCTCCGGAGAGATTCAACAATTTACCAATTAGAGTTATTTTACTTTATGCAGTGAGATTCAATAGTTTGCCTCGTAAGGTGATTGATCTCGAACGAATACATCCATGGACCGGGTTCCACGGATGGAGCATGAAAGCGTCGCTGCGCTTCCCTCTTTGCGGGGTGTTTGGAGATGAAAGGTTCCAAAGTGAGGGCTGTGATTACCAGGATCATCCTTTGACTTAACAACACAGGTCATCCTACATTATCGAGACGTTTCTGCCTGCAATTTCAAAGCAACTTGCTCAAAGAGGTGGTCATTTGTCGAATAACCGGACAATCACGATCGCATCATGGTGATTGATCTCGGCCTCTTTGCCCTTGGTTTACAACAAACTCTGCAATTGCCATACCTAGTACCCAATCTAGTTGGATGTCTGCTCATGTCAAAGAGTTATTCCAAAACTATGCCATACCTGGCCAATCCAGTTGGATGTTTGTGCATGTCTCAAAGAGTTGTTCCAAAACTATCTTGTTATTACCATATACTGACTGAAACTAAATGTTTGGACGCGAGTATCATGGAGTCCCCATAATCACACTGCCCTACCTCCATAGTATTACAATTTTTTTTTTGTTCCTTGATGTTAGTTCCCAAGATAAGCTCTCATCCTCTAGATAAGCTTCATTCTCCCCTTATACTTTATTTAGTTTCCGTCCATCTACCGCTTATGATCTTCTTTCTTTTCTGTATCCTCTCTGATTATCCCCAAATGAGCATTTTTGTTTATGGTTTATTCCATTCCCGCGTTGAGATCAATGAGTGGATTACTATGATTAATTCTTGAGCATTTGTGTGATTATCTCTCACCAAACATGCTAAATATTTTATTTCTCCCTTCTTTGTGTGGTTATCTCTCACCAAGCATGCTAAATATTTTATTTCTCCCTTCTTTTTGCTTTTTGTCATCATTTTGTCTCTAGTTTAATGCCCTTGGAGTTGTTCATTTGTTTGGCGCATTGGGTCTTCTTACTCTCAAAGGACACATATAGTATTTACTCCATTTACTCCACTGTTATTCAGGATATTTTCATACAATTAATCTCATGGACTATTTTTTTTACGATATTGACATCCCTTTATCTTTTTTGTCTCCACATTAGTTTATTAGTTTGCCTCAACTACTCCAAAAATTTACGACATAGTTATCTGAAATTTGATTGTATCTGGACATCCATCTGAATTGGATGATTGTCCAAGTTGATGTCTCGAGTATATTCAATATCATTTTCTTGTTTAGTTTAGTTTTATGCTCAATAAAGGATCATATCCTGCTTGATTTCATTTGTGTATATTTTCTATGGTATAGAGACACTTTATGTGTATAGCTACAATAGGTGAGTTCAGACAATTTGGATCTACCAAATGCACATGCTAAGAAGATCTCCTAGGGGAATCTTTAGTTGCTCTAGCTCATTTTATAGCTTTGCATGAGGTTGTAGTCTCTTTTCTATCATGTTCGTTTCCATCTTTCAGATGATACTCATAGATTGGCCCTCTAAGGATATTGTTAGAAATTTTTTTGCTTTTACTCTATGCATAGAAACCTTAGGTTTATAAGTCCAGAGTCATAAATGCAAAGTCTGGAATCTATGAATGGTCCTTGCTCCCTTGGATTTCAGACCATGGTTCCAATTTGTAATAGAAGGTTTGAAAGTTTTGGACTCTACTCTAAGCTCTGAGAGTAAATGATTTGTATAGCTCATTTATCTCAACACTTTGATTCAGTCTATACCCTATAGTCATTTACTCACTCACTTAGAGAACACATAAGTAGACTATGCTATTCCATTTGGACGAGATGCTATTTCCCTGGAACCTTTTATCTCACACTTACTTATACACTCACAAATGTACTCTTACCCCGTTTACATACATGAAATGTACTCTTATCCGTTTCCGTACATGTGATAGTACTATATCCCAATTCTTTTCAAGTTTATTAGGGTATATATATTCATACAACTATTACATGAGTGATGTAGGCTATAGATAACTCTTATCTTGATTCAGAGAGGATGTGGTTTCGTATTCCATGACTTTATTGTACTAGCAATAAAATCACGTAAAGTATATTTAAGAGTATTTACCTAATGCCCTTTTACTAGCAAATAAATTCTTACTTATTTAGTCACCCTTTTCTTTTGGCAATTGATTCAAGTACTTGTTATTTCTAGTCATATCCGAATTTGGCCTATTACCAAGTCTCACGGTACTATTGTTTGTTGTCATTTCCCAATTTGTCGAAGAATGGTGCCTGTAGAACTGGAGCAAAGTGCAGATTCAGCAGGATTCAAACAAGATGCTTTGGTAGAGAAAGGAGAGGAAGGCTGCTGCTTCCAGGTTTGGGTTTCGAAAAAGAAATATATTATACAAAACTCCTGATTCCTATCCAAATTCTAGATTAAAAAGAAAGATAAATAGAGTAAATTCTTTCTTGTGGTAAATTTACATTGAGATTCAATATTTGATCCATGATGAAAAATTCAAAAATAAAAGCAGCAATCTAACTATATTTCATTTGGGCAAAATTGGCAATTTTTGTTATTAGAAAAAAAATCCAAAGTCAAAATTTCATAAATATTAGCAAAGTTTGATCAAGAAGGCAACCATATTTTTAGAAGACCACAGATTTATAACGTAGAAAATTGCTTATCTTTAGGTGGAAGGTTGACTATTGATTTTTCAAAAGTAATAAAACAACTTTCATTAATATTACAAGACAACCGAGCAAGAAACTCACCCTCTTGAATGCAAGGAGAGGAATTTATTTTTAAAAGTGGAAATTTCCAAAAAAATAAAATGTAATCACGAACAGAGAATTCGTGACTTATTGTTGCTCACTTGCTGCACCACTACATGTTGGATTTTGTCCGTCTTTCCTCTATTCTAAAACCCCATTCCGCACTCCTCACGTTTTCAAAGCTGGACAAGTTTTGGCTTTTGAGTTTTGACTTCTTCTAACACCCAACAGATACCCTAAACCCAACTAACGAGGTTCGGGAAAAACCAACCCTACAGGATCGTCCTATATTGCACAATGTCAAGAGAAAACATACCCTTGCAATTGGCATACCACAAGGCAAAAGGAAATATACCTTTATGAATCGCAGAAGTCGCAAATAAAATCTGTAGCTTCCGTTATGCAAAACTCATAAGATATTTATGGTTATTGTTGATAATTTTCCCAAGTTAATGATATATATATATATATGCACAATATTTGTGAAATATTATATTAAATTTAATAGAAGATTTCAGTCCATAGAGTATAATATAGATGAACGTCAATATCAAACGTTGTAAAATATGGTTATAAAATTTAAAATTTTACATTTGAAATAAAAAAAAATTAAAAAATTGCAGACTTAGCCTAAGGCTGTCTTACGCCTTATTGTGAATGATTATTATATCACATTGGAATATCGAGTTTACTCACTAGAGTCAATATACCTAAATAAATTAAAACTATAAATGATAAATTCTAAAATCTATAGTAAAGAGTAGAAAATATGTGCTCTATAACAACAATTGAAATGCAAATAAAATTGAAAACGTTAAATTTTATTCTTACACACACAGGGCACACACGCCTAATGCGCCTCTCGGGGTGAAAATTGATATAGTGTGTATATAGCGATTGGATAGAATCTTTAGTAAGGATTTGCAAAGGAATTTTATTTTTATAAATAATCTTGAAATTTTACTTTTAAAAGTAAAATGAAAAAATATATTAAATTAAACAATATATTTATTATTATATCAATTTTTGTTTTATTTTATGGATGACCGGGTCATAAGACACATTAGTCTATGCATTGCATAAACACCTGATTAGTACTTCTTAAATATAATGCTACAGCACTCCCACATGGTCAAACCGGCTTTGTTATAGGATAGGGCCTTACTCCAAGATTTTTGTTATAGGGCCTTCTGAAGATTGTATCTTCATTAGCACTCAACTACAAAATATTGGTAGAAATACTCAAATCCTTTGCATTGCACTCATTTACATGCAAAATTGCTAGTCTGAATCAATGGCCAAAATATGAGCATCCATCATACCCAAATTGACCTAAATGAAGCAAGAGCATAAAATATATCAAAGACTTAAATTCCTAAAGAAATTAATACTTTATGACCATAATATGGTTCTGTAAGTATTTTATTACATGCAATTTTTGGGGTTGTGATGTCAAACCTCCTATGATTCTGGTTTCTACATAGAATCTACCCCAATAATAAAAATCTTGGGTAAATAGAAATTCACCCTGATAATACATTTTGCTAATCAATCTACAAAGTCTTTACCGAGCCAACAAATCTAGTATGATAAATAGTTAACTTTCCTTCCCTTGATTAGAATCACAACAACTATATCGTAATGGTAATTGCCTTAACCAAACAACTATGCCTGATTAAAATAAAAATTCCTTTCTAGTGGAAATTATCTAAGGATTACAATTCCATCTCATTAATTTCATTAAACATCCTTTGACATAGATTGATATTTGGGCATAATTTTGGTCTGTACTTAATAATTTGAGTGAATTTTTTTTCGTTAGGATTACATATCAAATATTTATAATAAAAGAGTTATTATATTCTTTCTAACAGCAAATAAAGTTTTATGTTCAACTATAAAACTTGGAATATTCACTCTTAGATTAATATATGATAGTCAAACTTTTCCATATAGTTTGATATTTTCATTAATTATCTTAACATAGCCTTTATATATAGTTATAATAGTATTTAAGTATCAAATCTTATAATATTAATTGATTGTTAAATCATCCAATATAATTCAGAGTGGTTTCTGTACTTACATTCATAAAAATTTATGCAAGACGTGAGAAATGAGAAGCATATTATATATAAAATACTTTTATGAATGACATCTACAATTTTATTATCTTTTCCTTTTCATGTGATATATGTAAAAATAAAATAAAATATATATTAGGTTCTTTTAGATTTAAAGCTCTAAATTTTACTATGTAAAGTTGTAAAGTAAAATTGTTTTTCT
Source organism: Lunularia cruciata (assembly GCA_948567375.1). NCBI lineage: Eukaryota > Viridiplantae > Streptophyta > Marchantiopsida > Lunulariales > Lunulariaceae > Lunularia > Lunularia cruciata. The sequence goes on along the minus strand of OX419759.1, from coordinate 61,171,384 downwards.
GAATCATTTTAGAGCAACTCAAATAGAATTTTATTTCTAAATAACAGTGTTATAAAAATTGAAGAAGTATACCTATGTCAGTAAAGCAAGAAATTAAATGTATATAGATAGGTTCTTAAAAACCTAATGCATAAGAGGATGTGCGATAGATTATAAACTTGATATCCGATTGGTACTTGTTATGGCTTATACTTTGTTTTCTTCTATGCTTATTATGATTCTTTAAGTTTGCAATAGATTAATAAGACCTAGATAAGAACATAATTAAGAAATTTGATAGGTTATTGCTACTCTAGGTAGATGATATCCTATCTATCAATAAGATATGTTTGGATTTCATTATCTTTTATGTATTTTTTAATTGATAAATATATAATAAAATTAATTTCATATCTAGATTTTGAGTGAATTTGGAATGGTTTCAGTACATATAAGCATTTATTGATTTTATAGTTCATATGATTAAAATTTTATTAGATAAATTTTATGCTTAATTTAAATGCTTGTTAAGGGTTATATATAATATTTCTAATACTTTTAAATAAAATAAAAATGAAGTTAGATTAGATTAGATTTCATTCTTGTATATAATTACAGCTCATGTATTTTATTTTGAATCTTAAAATATAAGTAGGAATATTTTTATTTTGAATCTTAAAATATAAATAGGAATATTTTCATTTTTGAAATAATTTTACTTCTATTCTAATTTCTAATTAGTAAAATTATAAGATCACTATTTTAGCAGCTTGAAATAGCAAAATTAAAGGAAGATTTTCTTTAAATATATAGAAAAGAGGTGGAATTTCAAAGTAAAGTGTCCTCTATCTGATGATTTGACATATGAGATTGAATATTTCATTATTTCAAAATCAGCCAGTAATTGAGATCTCAATTTGGGTTATATAACACATTGTACGCTTTTAGTTTTAAAGTATAGCTCTCAATCTCGTTATTTCAAAATTTATCAGTAATTGAGATCTCAATTTGGGTTATATAACACATTGTACGCTTTTAGTTTAAAAGTATAGCTTTTTTCCAGAAACTACTAAAATTATGGATACAAATATTAGAATTTGTGATGTCCACTTTTAGATGAATATATGCTTATCGTACCTTCAATATAGTTTATAGATATTTAGTATTTTGTGTTAATCATTTGCATAAAATCAAAATGTATACATATAACTATAGAATTAAGAATATGGACTTTTAGGATATACCTACGTGATAAATATTTCATATAGTTTTAGGTTGTTCAAAGAATCAAAGAAAATAATCTAAGAAAGACAGACTTAAGTTATACCACCACATATCATATCCAACGTTATACCCTTTTTCTTTCTGATTCTCTGTGATATAATATATAAAAATACCAATCATATTATAAAACTACATTTTTTTTAACTAGATCTAGAACTTAAATTTAATCTTAACTTGATCTTCATGTTACTTTTTCAGAATGACTTGAAGATAGGTATATTAACAAAAAAATATATTTTAGTGTCTGAATAATAGTGAATTGATATCTGTATAAATAAATCGAGAATCACAAATGTACTTGCAAGTTCTTCAGTACTTATCATAATTCTTAATTTCTGAATGAATTATTATTTATCATGATTTAGCTCTTTACTTTTCCAAAGTCAAGTAAGACTTGGTATAAAACATAGCTATGAAAATTGATGTGAAGATGCTTCTTTTTGTTATTCTTGATTTCCTCATTTTTACTTCATACAAATTTTCTTATATTTACTCTATTCAGCCCTTGTTACTTTAGTATGGCTTTGCTTATTTACATAGTTTTGTCCCATGCAATATATGGGCTATTTTACTTTATGAATCCTAGGACAAGTCATCAAAACTTTAACAAGTATTATTTTGAAGATTTTTCTAATATACTGTCTAAATTTTAATTTAAAACCTATTCTTTACAATGTCCTTCAATATGTTCCCATATAAAAGAGTAACATATATATATATCACAAATTTCCCGTGAGTATGAAGCAAGTATTTAAAAGAATAATATATATATGTCCCGCTTGAAAAGCGGGACATATTCATCTTATTGTTGTTCAAAAGGCTTAGGCAGTTCGGAAGAGTGTGGAGACGGGAGAGGAAAGATACACATGTTTTTAGTGTCTCTCGCATGTAACATTTGAGTGGATAATTTGATTCTACTTGTTTTTTAACTTTGGATTCATTGGTACCCATATTAAAGATTATTTCACATTGAGAGAGATGGATCGTGACTTTTCATTTCTAATCTTTTGGTTTTTATGATTGAATTCCATGGAAACTTAGTTTGAAAGTTTTGAGATGAAAATTTAAAATGATGAGAGTTTATACCTTTTAGGATATGGAGAGATTATATTTTCTCATGTGAGTTGAGATGTGAAGGGGTGTGGTTTTAGAGATATGGAAAGATATGGAAAGGAGCATCATATGTTACTATCGTTATTCTTATGCTAGCCATGGCTACACTTCTCCCTTGGGATACATTATGCCTAGTGTGTCTTTGACATTTTACCTCGGCAAGGGGTAAACACCCATGTGGGGAGGATGCACAAGGACTATGATTGGAACACATGGGATGGTCAAGTGAGGTGAGCGACCACATCAATAGTAATGACACTCGAGATTACACATGCTTCTTCTATCCCTTTATTGACCATTCCAAGGATACTGATCGAGTTGTATGAGTGGTTAGCTTCTCAGGTAGATTGCATTTTGGTGTTATTCGACACTAGTTTTCCATGTCCATGTTTATTCTATAGACCATCATGTACACTTCATGATGAGGCTAGATAGGCTTTTGCTTACCACTTGATTGTTTTGCACGTGATCCCTTGGACAAGTTAGCATGGTTCCAACATAGTTCCTATTCCTCTTACTCCCTTGATGGTATCTTTGTTATGCTCAGGAGGATGTACGGGGCATAGAGAGGTGGTTGTTAGATTTGTCAATTCCAAGCGGAGGATTGGGCGGCCTTACAAGAGGAGTCTATTAGGGTTGCACATTTTAGGAGATAGATTTTGGCATAGGATACCACATAGTACACTTGATTACAATGGTGTAGGACATTGGGTTAGGCCAAAGAGTTTAGTAGAGCGGCATGAGCGCGACACCCTTTGTCCATAGCTAGTCCTTCTAATGAGACTATCTCTTCCTTACGCTCACTACATTTAATGGTAGGAGAGGGATTACCACTAGAGGTCTTAGATTATCAAAATGAGCAACCTTTATGTCTTGATAGATCACTTTTGCACAAGCATTGTGCACTACCCTTGCCTTTCCTCAAGAGGCTTGTCAGGGATGGTATATGAGCATCTTAGAGATTGCTTTTAGGCAGATGATCCTTTTAGTGGTTTTAACGAGTTGTTTCAAGTAGCTATAGCATTAACAAGAGGAGATATTCCTATGTTGGTTAGTTAGGTGTTAGGTGCTAGTCAACTTCTTGCAATGGAGAAGAACACGAGGGACATTAGACCAATTGCTATCGGAGAGATCTTTTTATATTTAGTCAGCCATACTATTGTCCTTAAGCATCATTCTCACTTTCGATAGCACCTTAGTCCACATTAGTTTAGAATAGCTACACCTGGAAGATATGAGGCTATATCTTTAGGCACTAGGGCACTCCTAGATATCCATCCAAAGTGTGTTGTCTTACAAGTGGATGTTGAGAACGTTTTTAATAAGGTCTCACAAGCATCTATCTTTAGACTGCTTAAGGAGGCTAGTGGATCCTTGGCAAGTCTTATTTCTTTTGTGCGGTCTTTTTATGGCTCTCTTGCTTCCCTTTACTACCAACACGGTTGCTCATGGGACAAAGTTATCACCTTAGGATCAATTGTGGGTACATGTCAAAGAGATCCTTTAGAAGGACCTTTATTTGCAATGGCTTGATTTAGAGCTCTCTTATCTACTACTTGGGCCATGCTAAGTTATGTGTTTCCTTCCTTGGCAGATGATACACACATTGTGGGCCCTACAGATCAAATTAGGTAAGCCTTTGACCACTTGACTACTGAGCTACATCTAGTAGGCTTGAGAGTCAAGGTGTCAAAGTGCAAGGCATGGTCCCCTTTAGGTATCCCTCCCCACCTTGAGCTTCCAAAGGGGTGTATCACATCTACATATGGACTACGTGTTCTTGGAGTGCCAATAGGATCCAAGGATTTTGTCACATGCTTCTTAGATGATGCACTTGCAAAGGATGTTCTCTATGTGGATGACCTTCCATTACTATGAGATCTACATGTGGCATTTGGTATACTCTCCTATAGTTTGCTCATCAACCAACTTATCTCCTACATGTAGTTCCTCCCTCCTTGACCTTCGTATCACATCTGAGAGCCTTTGATAGGCAGATGATGGGAATCTTTGGTGATTATTGGACCAGGGACATTTGAGTGTGTGATGGGGAATTTTGCACATAGACAAACATTTTTATAGCTTTTTTTTTGGAGAGGTTGGCTTGCTATCTATGGAGGAGAAGGCCCGTATAGCATTTTTGGGTAGTTGGGTTCTCGGCACCCTTACTCATTTTGTGGTGGTTGATAGGCCGGTTTTGGAGACTTATGTGACAGAGGTGGAGGAGGGACCCCTTTCTCTCCATATGTTATTGCAGCAAATGACATATAGTCTATCTTCAAGGGCATGTGAGGACCTTCCATCTTTTGCTTCACTATCGTCAGATTGAACTAAAGGTTTACAGTCTTCCTTAATGGAGTGATAATATTAGCATACTCTACATTCTCTCTTAGTTGACTCATCCATTCCTCAAGATACTAGAGCACGTCTTTGCTCTTGCTCCAACAAGGGTGGTGGCTCTTGGATCCTAGCTAGACCGTGCATTAGGGGATTCCAACTTGCACCAACTACTTTCTCTACAATGATGAGGTTTCGTTTAGGTTTGGTCCACCCATCTGCATCTTCATTATTCACTTGTGAGTGTGGTTCTACACTAGATGCAATAGTGGTCCATATGACACGGTGTCTTTTTGGAGGACCGAGGAAAGCTACCCATGATGCCATTAGAGACATAATGTTTGTTGTGGCATGAGAAAGTGTACATTTGGCTTGGAGAGAGCATTTGTATGCTTTGCAGACAACAATGTTAGGGCAGACTTATACTTGGTCCGAGATGATCCAATGACAATAGCGGATGTCATGGTTACGGACCCTATGGGTGATACAATTTTGGAAGGACTTATTACCCATCCCCTGGATGGGTAGCGAGTGTAGCAGCAGCTCGTAAGGTCTCCAAGTATAGGGGTATGCAACGGGGTCACCTCTTTGCCCTCTAGCCTTTGAACTTATATGGAGCAATGGACATGATGACAAGGTGTTTGTTAGGAAATGCATGAGATTATCATGTTAGGTGCCATGGGTACCACTCTCACTCTCATACTTTGTAGTATATTTTAGATAATATGTGTCCATTGCTCTACATAGGGTAGTGGCGGTGCAATCACCCTAGGTGATACTTATTCGGATGCTCCAATTCTTTGTAGACCTACCGAACTTGCATAGCTCTTATATCTTAAGTGCAAATTCTTTGTAGACCTACCGAACTTGCATAGCTCTTATATCTTAAGTGCATTAGTGCAGATTAGGGCGGATTTCTCCACTCTATTGGGGCTTAGCCCGATTTTACCTATGTTGTCTCACCATTGTCCGAGCTTGATGGTGTCTTCCCCTCTTTTCTACCCTTTAGACTTGAAAAGTATAAATATCATAAGATGACCAAATTCACCTAAATGAAAAGACGCCAATAACAAATTCTACGGATTCTGTAACAACCAAAAGCACGAAAGCAGTAGGGTACACCCCTACTGCTTTCGTGCAGGCCAATCTCAGCATTCACAAGCTCACTGACAGTGTCTTTGTAGCTCTTGAGCAACTTCTCTACTCGTGCGGCGTACCCTCCATGAACAGCCAGGTGCAGGTGGTGAAACCTCGGAGGAAACGGCTCTCACATCCACTTCTTCCGGCAGGAAAGTATCCAGGTGCAAAAGACGCTAGAAGGTGATCTGAATGTTTGAGGCTCCTGAGATTTCAACAGGATGGTCCGCACCAATTCAGACAGCAAGGGGTAGAATGTAGAGCTGAAGTTTCTCAAGTTTCTTTCCAAGACCGTGCCATGTTGTGTGCCATTAATCCCCTAATGACCTCCTGTCACGGAACCCTGCGAGCTAGGCAGGGTTCCGGGCGATAATGGGAGAAGGGGAGAACTCAAAAAGGAAGCGGAGTCTAGTGCCACTAGGCATTGGTGTGGTTGACCAAATTTAAGAGAAATTTACATGGAAAGTCAGAATCTAGATTTTGAGCTGTACACCGACGCATGCTCGTTTGTTTGAGACTCTCAGATGAGCATCCCGTGATTCTAAACTTCTCATTGTCGAGTTCTCTCCAGCCGCCAACAGCCTTCTTAGTCGATATTTAGACAGGAGTTTGAACAGATAACTTCCCTCCATGACAACGGTCTACAACCCTTACGTCGAATATGAGTGTGAAGACATGACAGCAGAGAGGTCAGATACCGTATTCAAATTCTTCGACGTTTGCATTTTATGTGGCCCATTTAATAGAATTCTTTGGGAAACAAATCTAAAATATAAAAAGATTAGAAGGTCAGCAGAAAGATCAGTAGGAGCTGCTTGTAGTAGTTCTTCATATATTTATAACTAGGCAGCCTCGGACCTAGAAACTAAGACATCCTGTTAGACAGAGTGAAGGGCATAGGAAAACACGAGCGCAGCCCAAAAAAGGTGCACAATAACCAAAACTTGTGGTCCAGTCGACCAGGAGGTAGGTTTCCGTTACTTCCATATAGAAGGTATATGATTAGAGGCATAATATCATGAACCACATATATGGCGAAATTTCTCTCAAGATCTCCACCACACTGAATCATGCCACGCTTTGCCGAAGTGGTGGTAGTCCATTCTATCCTCGACAAAGAACGAACTATAATGTACATGGCGAAATAGGGAGATATTTCATAACCAGAGTAACCTTACCACTCGAATTCTGTAATTAACGAAAGTTTGTCCAATTGGCGGTTGCGAAAATGCTCCAAAAGTTCTTGCCCCTAACAGTGTAGCCTTCACCAGAATCGCGTTCAGAGCTTCCTGTGTCGCTCTCGTTTGATCGTTGACTGTGCTCATAACCGATGCATTGACGGGTGCTGTTCAATCAGGTCGAGAGCCCTTTGCAAATATTCATATTCATCCTCATATAAGTCTATAACCCTTCCCGGTTCAAGAATAATTGATCTGACTGATTTAGGACTGGTTTATAGCCTTCTCTGTGCTAGATCCAGTGGCAGCAGGGTGTCGATGTTGTAAATGGTGCCTTTGAAGTTCGAATGATTACAAAACTCAGCGAACACGAGATCCGCAGCCTTGCAGGTGCGGATTGCGAGGTGAAGAGGAATGCCAAGATCTTGAAAAGTCTCAAAGCCATGTTAAGTCCTCCAAATACAAGACTCTTCCTCTCTAAAACGTAAGTACAGGAATCTTGAAATAGAGGGGAGCCAATATAGGCGTTGGCAAGGGCCGCCCGCAAGAAAAAATTCCTTAACATTTACTCTTCCAGTTGCCCTGAAACCCCCGACTGCCCCGTTCTCGGAGTGCAGTGTAATGGTGTCATTCCATAATCGTTCTCCGGTTCATTCAGCTAGATTTTTGGACACAGAGTATGGTAAGTAAGTAAGGTACCGTACAGCAAGTACGGTACCGTACAAGCTTGGACTTGTTTTAAATTCCAGCTCTAGGAAGTCCAGTATCCAGTATGAGAACCTTTCTTCCTAGTCTTTGAAGTAGACGGTCTATCCTCGATCATTCTGAACTTCTGATGTATTAGACATCTTAGCACTCAACTTTCCTAGTCTCACCAAAGTACATTCTTGATTGCACTTAGCAATATTCAACTCACTTTCTCTCAGAGTCTTCAAAGATAATACACAAAAACATTCATGCAACATGAAAGGTACTTCAGTGGTAAGCAACATAGAACACACCAGAATCAACATACAAGGTGTTTGGAATGACCCTTGTATGAGAACTTAACAAAACAAGAATAGAAACAACTCTTATATACACATAAGCAAACCCTAGAGTGTTGCTTTGCAAGACCCTAATTAAAGTTGCACCCTTCTTTACCCTAAGTATATTTAGCAGAGCTTCTAGAGGAATATAACAAAGCACTAAAAGTAAAGAAATCACTAAACTAGAGATTAACTAAATCTAACACTCCCACTAAATGAGAGTTTAGGACAATTTCCATTTCTACTAAACATTTTATGTGTTTATCTTTAGGTAGTGCCTTTGTAAACACATCTGCTGTCATCTCTTGTGTAGGACAGTAAACTAACTTCACAACATTCTCCTTTTCTTTCTCCTCTACAAATCTTCTTCTAATCTCAATGTGCTTAGTCCTTGGGTGATGTACAAGATTTTTGCTGAGTGCTATACTTCATGTATTGTCACAATACAATGTAGTAGGACTTTCCTGCTCAAAACCCAGCTCCTTAAGAAGTTTCCTGTTCCAGATGACTTCTTGAGTAGCATTTGAGGCAGCCATAAATTCTGCCTAAGTAGTAGACAATGCGACTGATATTTGCTGTTTACAATGCCAGCTGATTGCTCCACCACTAAGCATGATTACATATCCACTAGTTGAGCGGCTGTTATGTGTGTCATCTCCCCAACTAGCATCTGTATATGCTCCAAGTTTAGAAGCAAGTATGTTCCCTTGCTTTCTGTACTCCAAGAATGCATCTTGAGTACACTTTAAGTAATTGAATACTCTCTTTATACCTTTCCAATGTACTTGTGCAGGTTTGCTAGTATATCTAGCTAGTGCTCCCACCGCATAACATATATTTGGTCTTGTACATACCATGATAAACATTAAAGAACCAAGAGCACTTTGATACAACACTTTGTCACAAAGATTCACCTCCCCATCTATGATTCTGCTGTGCTTCCACCCCAAATCAAGAGGTGTAGAGACAGCATTCGCCTTTGTCGTATGATACTTAGCTAGTATGAATTCCACATACTGTGGTTGACTGATCCGGATCCATCTTGCTTCTCTGTCTCTGCTCACTTTGATTCCCAAAACGAGTTTTATAGGACCAAGGATAGTCATCTAAAAAATAGAGCACAAGAAATCTATCACTCCTTTGATAGATTTCTCTGTTCCCAAATAGTAATAGATCATCTACATACACAGCTATGTATACATCATCTCTAGTATACACATTCATTGTCAGAATCTGCTCATTTGAAATCCTGCTCTCTCAAGTATGAGTCTAGTTTCTCATACCAGGCTCTAAGAGCTTGCTTAAGACCATATAAAGCCTTCTTAAGCAAGAATACTTTACCTTTGCCTTCAGTATATCCATGTAGATAGTCTCTATCAAATCTCCATTGAGAAAGGTTGTTTTCACATCTAACTGCTCCACTCCCCAATCTCTCTCTGCTGCAAGAGCTAGAAGCATGTGAATAGATCCATACATGGCAACTGGTGCAAAAGTTTCAGAATAATCTATTGATGCTTTCTGATTGAAGCCCTTTGCAACAAGTCTTGCCTTGTACTTCAGGACCTCCTTCTCAGCTCCACGTTTGACCCTAAAAACCCTTTTACAGTCCATTGCTTTCCTATCTGGTGGTATGTCAGCTAGTACCCATGTGCCATTAGTATGAAGAGACTTCTTCTCTTCTGCTATAGCCAACTCTCACTCACTCAAATCTGGTCTGAGCATAGCTTCCTATAGAGTCTTTGAATCACAATCTTCATGATGTAAGATTCATCTAACATATCTTCTGATAGAAAGTTAAGTCTATCAATAGGTTTTCTATCTCTCTGTGAAGTTCTTGGCTCAATGCCCAAAAGTTTCATGTCATCTCTTGATATCTTTGGAATCTCACTCAAAGATTCTGCATTTACAGTCTGCTTCTGGGAGTCATCTTTTGTAGTGTTAGGATCAAAAACCACAGTCTGTATAGGCCTTCTCTGGTACACCTTCAGACCCTCCTTTGGTGAACCATCAGCTTCAGGTAGAGATTGCTCTTTTGATGATTTATCTGAAAAATTAACTCTGCAGCTTGGGAAGACAGGTTGATCAAGCTGATCAAACTGATCAGCTTGCTTCTGCAACTCATCATTTTTCTCACTCCAAGTCCTCAATTCATCAAAGGGTACATCTCTACTTCTGATGATATGTCCAGACTTAAGATTATACAAAAGATATCCTTTCAGTCCCTCTTCATATCCTACAAAGAGCATTCTCTCAGCTTTTGTTGTGAGATTCCTCCTTTGCTCCTTGGGAATATGAACATGGAAAGACATCCAAAAACCTTCAAAGCTGAAAGATTAGGTTTCTTACCACTCAAGCATTCTTTAGGAGTTCTTCCTTGCAATGCTGTGGTACCACTGATATTTCTAATTTGCAGTGCTAATTGCAGCACCCCAAAACTTTCTCTCCAGCTTGGCATGTTGGAGCATGGCCAATGCTTTGTCCACCAGTGTCCTATTCAACCTTTCTGCAACTCCATTCTATGCAGGATTGTCTCTGGCCATACATTCAAGAAGAATTCCTTTCTTTGAAAGGAAAGAGAGGAATTCCTCATTCTTGTACTCTTTGCCTCCATCTGTTCCCTTGACTTTCCTCCCAGTCTGCAACTTAGCAATGTCTACAAAACTTTTGGAATTTTTGCAGCACTTTATCCTTGCTTTTCATGAGATAGATAAAGCTCTTTCTATTGTAATCATCCACAAAGGAAATATAGAAGGCTGCTCCAATCAATGACTTCTCAATCATGTATCCCCATACATCAGAATGTATGACATCTAGAAGACCAAAAGCTCTAAATGAAGATTTCTTGGGGATAGGAGCCTTGTGTGCCTTACCGTCTACACCCAATGCAGAACTTGAGTTTTCCTTTGGGATCCAGTTTCAACCCCTCCACTACCTTCTCTAAAGCATATAGGCTTTGCACTGACAAGTGCCCTAACCTCAAATGCTACAGATGGATATCATTTCTGTTTTCAGCTACCAATGCAGAATCATAACAATCAGCTTCCATCAACTTGAATAGCTTCCTTCTGGCAGTGCTATGTCCAAGGACTAGCTCTCCTTTCTTTAAAGTGCATTGATTTCTGCTGCTTTCAAACAGAATATCCACTCCATGCTCCATGAGGCAATGTACTGATATCAAGTTTTTGGTGTAATCTGGAACATAGAGCACATCTTCCAAATAGCTCTTACAAGAACTTGTGTTAGATCTTCCCATGAAGGCAATAGGAACTTTGCCAGTTCCTAACACTGGATTCAGAATCCCAGGTCCACAACAAACACTCTTGGGAATCTTAAGAGGTTGAAGAGTTGAGAACAACTCCTTCTGGTAACAAATATGAGAGGTGGCTTCAGAATCCAAGAACCATCTAGAATAGTTTATGGACAAATGAGATTCTGCCAACATTCCACAATCTAGCTCTTTTGCTGAGTACTCCTCCTCATCGCTTTCTATCTCATTGCACTCCTTTGTGTTGTAAGCTGAACTCGCAAATTTTTGACCTTTTATTGGTTGAGGTCCCTTGCCTACCTTCTTCGGCTCTCGTTCTCTCCATTCTCTTCGCTTGGGAACATACAGGTGCAACCTGACCTTTCTCATGACAGAAATAACAGATCTTGTTATCAACACTGCTAACCCCTTTACTAGCTTTACTCTAGCTTTGCTCTAGTTTGCTCACTCTTCTATATGGCACTCTCCTTGACTAAGAAGGAGCACTGAATAGAGCAAAATCTCCCAAATCATTAAACTTCATCTTTAGGTCCTTGCTGTCTCTACTAAACACCAACAATCTGTTTATCACATAATCCCATGTGACAACTTCAATAGGTAGAACTTTTATAGCTACTTTGATAGGCTGGTAGCTTGGAGGGAGAGTCTTCAAGAGATGGCTGATCTCATATTTTTTTGTAAGGGGACACCCATCTTCCTCGACACTTTGAAGACCTTCTGTAACTTTGACAAGTGCAAAGTAAAAGTCTTCACCATCTGCAAGTTTAGTGTTCCACATCCCATCCCAGATCCTACTGGAACTTTCAAGCCTCTCAACAGAGTAAAAATTCTTGATTTTGTGCCTGATCTCCCAACTCCAAGCATAAGTGTCTACTAGGTATGTGACTGGCTCTTGCATAGCCCTTAGCAAAAACCTCCTAGTAGTAGAGCGCTTGATTCTCTCCTCCTTGTTGGACTCAACCTCATCTATATCATGAGCTTCTAATGCCAAGTCTAAAAAGTCATAATTGTCTAAGATGCACTTCACATCCAAAGCCCAGGCTTTGTAATTAGTGTTTCCCAATTTCTCTAGCTCTCGGAGTTTTCCTATCAACCCAAGTGGTGATTGTGGGCCCATAACCTGATGAGAACCTTTTTTTCTAGTCTTTGAAGTAGATGGTCTATCCTCAATTATTCTGACTTATGATGTATAAGATATCCTAGCACTCAGCTTTCCTAGTCTCACCAGAGTAGACACTCTTGATTGCACTTAGAAATGCTCAACTCACTCTCTCTTAGAGCCTTCAAAGAGAATGCACAATAGCAATCACACAACATGAAAGGTAACTCAATGGTAAACAACATAGAACACACCTGATACAAGGTACAAGGAATGACCATTGTATGAGAATTTAACAAAATAAAAATAAATTTACTCTTATGTACACATAAGCAAACACTATAGTGTTGTTTTACATATCTCTAATTAGGGTTGCGCACTTCTTATCCTAAATATATTTAGTAGAAATTTTAAAGGAATGTAACAAAACACTAAATAAAAAATCACTAAACTAGAGATTAACTAAATCTAATACATTGAAATATAGTTCACTTTCATATGCTGCCTCAATTACCCGTCGGCGGAGGGACCATGCTTCTAGCGATATCGATTGTAAGCGAACTAGGTACCTTTCTTTCTCATAGTTCTTCAGGGCGTATGTTGCTCAACCTACTCTATCCTTAATCGCGTCAGGGTTTCTCCCGTCTAGCATTCTACACAAAGTTATCTCCGAACCCCCTACAAGTTTCATCGCAGCCAAGAGCAGAGGAGTGATCTCGTTCACTTTGTCTCTTGGACTAATCACTAATATGAACATCGTTGGCGCCTTTGAGACAATTTGGCAGCACTAACGTGTCCTTGTCCCATTGCGAAGGACAGCGCTGTCACTCCAAACTCAGTGTCCCGGATGTTCTCAAATTCACTTACAGGGATTGCACAGCTCTCCAACAACTTCTCAACACATGAATCGTGGCCTCCATGAACCGCCAAATGCAATGCGGTGAAACCTCTTAAGAAACAGCCTTCACATCCACTCCTTCCAAGCTCAGCAGCTCATCGGGGGCTTCACTGTGTCCCCGGGATGCAGCGAGGTGCATTAGAGTAAACTTGCCTTCGGTCTTCGGAAAATCGCTGATTGCCCTGAAACTAACATAAAGCTCCATCACATTCAAGACTCTTGAGTTTTACTCTCTGCATGGTCAGCACATCCAATCCAGGCAGCAAGGTGGCACAGCTTGAGCTTAAGTTTATCGTTGAGCGCAGATCCTCCCTGTATATAGTCCTCCACTAGAACCCGTGTTGAGGTACAATCTCGACCGTCCTGTACCAATTCCAAACGCTCTCGGATGTTATCAATTTCTGAATTGGGCCCATGTACTTCTTGATCTGGATACATTCTGCAGACAATTCTCCACTACAGAAGGAACTAACCACCAAGGATACGACATGAGATCGCGACAGTTAAGTCGTAAGCACCTACTCTGATCACAGTAATTCGCGAGATGACGGTTGGACCACAATTCAAGAAAACTCATCTCTGACCCCCCGCATTTATACATAAAAAGCTTCATAACCTCGAGATAGTGCCAAGAAGGTACTTATTCTTTTGGTTCCATATTTATTTCGTTCTACTTTTTGACTGCAAAATGGGACTCAGACCCATGAAAACATCATTCAGGAAGGATGTCGAGGGACTTCCCTTTGTGCAATCATGGCGGAACTCCTTATGGCAAATATAGTCTGCCTGTCGTTGCTCAGTTCCTTAAGCGTGAATTCATCATGAATCAAATCAGTCACTAGTTCTAAGATTTGCCTCTTCTACAATATGCTTTCCGCCTCACTTCGTCTTCTGTCCTGTACTGGTCCTCGATGATCATATCCGTTTCTTGTGCTCGGGTGAAAAGTTTTCCTCCGTTCTTTCATCAGCGGCAAAACATCCAGAGATGTTTCACATTTACCTCTCTGTTCAGACTCCAATTTTCATTTAGTCAACTCTTTCGGATTTGCGAGAAACATGTTTCTCGCAAATTGGTCAGCAACTTCATTGAAAGCATAATTGCTTTCCCTCAAACGCAGCTTTGGTTTCTTTCAGCCACATGATTATTTGTTGCTCACTTGTAGCCATCTAATCCAACTGTACGCCTCTTCCAGTACTGCATCACCACTTTATTGTCGATGCGTCATTTAGAAAAAACGAACCTTCCAACTACCCTACAAAGAGGTTATGAAGATGCCTTTTGCTAAGACAGGTAAGACAGAGCTCCTTGACTCAGTTGTTAGGTAGACTTTAGTTGTGATTGTTGCAACAATGCACGCGTTCAGATGCTTTGGTAATGAACGCGATTGGAGAAAGACTTTTCTGTTCTTTCCTCACATCTGTTTAAATGCTTCATTGTTACCGCCTTCGCTAAGGAACCCGTCCTTAGCGAAGGAACTGCAAATATGCGCAATGTAACTAGCATGACAGTTTTCCTCACATTCAATTGTCTGGAGCTCAATTCCAGCAGTGACCTATGACATAGAAAATACGTCCGTGTAATACATTACACGAAATGAGTCCTGTGTAACGTTACATTCCTAATTCATTTCTACATTGCGGTAATTCCTCGGCCATGACCGTGTTTCTCTACTAGTTTGTTGCTATCATACATTGTGAGAGAAGGTTTGATGAAACTTTAACAAATAATGATCGACTAACTCAGACTAAGCACTCAAGGAAGTTCATAAAGCATGAGACATTGCAGCCACCCAATCACTCCACAATTGTATCTACTTTCTTTTTCTCTTCTCGAAGTTCTAACTTACAGAAAATTTAGATATTTTAGTTCTAAATGCGAAGGATCAGAAATGGCTCAAGAGGTTTCACTTGAATCTAGATTCTAGATTCAACTTATGAGTATAGGGATTATGATTGAGATGATAATCTCTTTAGATATGTGGGGAAGTAATATAAAGATAACCTTAAAGAATTATATCAATTTTGCATAGAAAGGGTAATTATATCAAGAGAGTTATCCTTATAATGTTCAAGCTGAAAAATAGTTCAAGTTGATATACCATTGGGCCTCAGTATCTGTCTCTTATCCGTAGGTAGGCACACAAAATTGTCTAAAATTATAGTGCAAACCAGAACATGACAAGAAAGAAAGAGAGATTCTCAAGTTTCATTCACATATTGTTATAATATTGAGGATATATAAAAAAAAATTGGTAACTATTGTTTCACCTTGAACATTAGGATTATCCTTCTATATATTCTAAGTATATTGATGTAATTATATTTTTTTATGCAAAAGTGATATAATTTGTTTTAAAATATAATTCTCAATATAATGTACAAAAATTCTCAAGTTTCATCCGATTTCTTATAGAAATAGAGTGTCCCTTGTGAAGAGATGTAAAGAAATGAGCCGACCTGCCACCACGGGCGAGACTGGAAACATGGTTGTACAATTTACTTCATGTATCTGCAGTGAATATTTACAGGCTGGCCTAGATCTCCGATACACTTTGGATATTGAGTTCTATCTTGAACTCATCATATTCATTAGACTGCCTCGCGTCTGTGTAAGTAATAGTTTTGCGTTCGAAGTCAACACTTGCATCAGGGTGGATCCAATTGTACAGTCTGTGCGCTGACAAGGGTCTCATCCGCATCGTGCGCATCATGTGTAGCTCTGCCGTGGGAATCAGATGGAAGTTATACCCGGCCTTATATCTTTTCTTATCACGAAGTTTCTCCGCTACCAAGAGGGTTGTGGTCTTGTGATAGAATTCAAGATTTCTCGACCATTCGTTATTGGGTTCTCTCAACCATAATGATTGGAAATGCTGATGGTAGAGATAACAAATATAATCATTACTATTTATGTAAAGACTGGGACTCCATCGAGAAAGTATGTTGTGTGTATCCATAACTTTCTCCGCAGCGTTCGGGTTGGTCTGCATAAGGTGAACTTTGAGAACACCTTGGATGATCTGTATTCTCGTTTTTAGGTCCCCGAAGAATGCTTGGACCAGCTTGAGTTCAGTTGATTCCATCAGACTGGAAGCAATGTCAAACAGATTAGCGAACGTAAAGAATGGAGGATTGAAAAGGTGACTGTCAATTAATTTTTTGCCGCCGTTCTCTAAAGCATACTTCCGAGCAACTAAGAGACACACTGCAGCTCCTAAGGAATGCCCAGTCAAGCAAATTCCAGCATCGAAAGGATGCCCAAGACGCGTTATCTCACTGAACTGTATCAAACGCTCGAGTACCAGCTCTAGACATATTACCCACTCTGTCCTGTGTAAGTTCTGAAATGCGAGTTTACCGTCATCCCATAGGTCCTCCAATGTTTTAGTTCCCCTTACAGCAATAACAAACCCTGGTCTACGTTCGGACTCTCGTTGGTCGATGTTCCGCTTTTCATTACGGTACACCACGAAAAACCCGCGACTCAATGCAGTTCTCATTTCATCTGCACATGTAGATGCATCTTATTAGTCCTATGTAAATCCAATAATCAAATAGCAATGAAGGATCAACTCCATACTATACTGTGAACCGTTTTGCCACAATAGCGTCGCTGATCCAATAAGCAGGAAAGTAATAAGAAAATACCTTTCTTGAAATCCTCATCCTTCAGGAACTCACAAGGTTGAAGTATCTCGTAGTTATGCTCTGTGGAATATGGTAAGGGATCCCTTCCCTTGGCCTGCTGATAGACTCCCTTGATTAGCTTCGCAAGAAGGATCCGCTTATACGTTTCTTTTGGCCTGGAACCATTGAATGCATATATGCACATCGGAACTTAGTGAACAGACAACTGGAATTGGAGGACGAAAATTGATCAATGGCATAAATCACTGTGGACAACAGGTCCGATCACCATCACGTATGCATCTGCATTCAGTACCTTCTGGCCAAGAGTCATAAGACCTGAACGCAAATGTAGACCAATTAATGCAGTGCACAGACGAGATTGAAGTAGCTAGACAACGTTCTTACAGGTTCGGATTTATTTGGCTCCTCCAATGCTTGTTTTTTCTGTCTCTTATTTTGCAATACATGTAGCCAAGCCCCATTCCAACCACGAACGCCATTGGTCTTGTCGGTCCGCCCCTCACATGTGTAAGATCACAAGACAAGAAAAATTTTCGACTTAAACTGTTCCTAATATGTGTTCCGAGAGAAGATCTACGAGGAAAGAGAAGCACATAAACATTCGCGTAGGAACTAGACAATACGAGAGGTGGCAAGCGCAATGGGACGAACGGGGGACCTGCACCGGGAATGGAGTCTACAACTTGATCCGCATGGTAAGTTGCGGCCTCGCCTCAAGTAGAGAGGAGCGTATAAATAGAGGAGAGGAGACCATATTCCCAGATACTTCGTATTAAGGGCCTACAATTCTACACGATAATCAGCCCGGCTTTCTCGTATACTTGCTCTGTCGTCTCGACGGTCAACAAACTCGTTTCATTTCATTAGGTTCGTTCTCATCTGTCTTTGACTTTTTTGGCATTGTTACAATAGCTGTGCTTTTGTTATCTATCCGTAAATTTTTCTAGATTTCTAGTAAAATTTTTTTTTTGGATATTAAGAGAATTAATTTTAACATATTTTTTAGAAAATTATTTTTAAAGATTTTTAATTGTATTATATTCATGCAAATCTATTAATGAAATTTTATTCTTCTACTGGAAATGGTTTGTCAGTGGAGCCCGCTGATTTACTGTAAACGAGTGCGACTAGTTCAGCTTTTCTCGAGGTTTTTCTGGTGGTGTGTTTTTCTGAGCAGAATATTATGCAGGTCATGCTATCATAGACTACAGTACGCTTAGGTTCTCATTGAAATTCGTGAATCCTTACGTGAAAACATAGAGTAAGTATAGCGTTGGGTAGTCAGGGTTGGTACAACGCTATACTAGGATTAGTACGTGAAGTAAGTTTGCAATCATTTTACATCCGATATAAAGTTAAGTCTCCAAAAGGTGTATTTGAATTTCACCAAGAATCGCGAAATGTTCCTATTTGCAACCATTTCAGGCCAGTTTGAAATGTGGGAATGCGGCGGCATTATATTTTAGAAAAACTAGTTAGGTGTTTATGCAATGCCTAGGTTAACGTGTCTTATGGACCCGGTTATCTATCAGAATAATTCTTTTGATATATCACTCAGACGTTTTTCTAAATCATTAAAATATATTCTCTATATAATATATATTTTAATATACTATGATTTACTTAATTCATGGAGTGTGGTGTTGAAAGCTTTGCAGTTTTATTGTTTTGATTTACTTTTACTCCACGTGTACAGATAAAGTATGCTTAGTGGTATAGAATCAAGGGGAAACCTAAGTTAACTATCCTTAGCTAAAAATATGTTCTACTCGTCCCCAAAAGGATATGTCATCCAAAGTGAACTTCATCTGAAATGTCTATCTTTGTGTGTACTTTCTTTGTATTTGGAGACAGAAAAGCCGACCACATAGAACACAAGAACGATAGGAAGACCCCATCAAGCCATACAAGGGAGAGACAAAAGAGGTAGAATTAGGCTAGGCCCCAATAGCATCGATATGAGAAATCTGCCTTACCACACCTAAGATATCTAGAACTATGCAAACTACTAGAGCATCCAAAGAAGCATCACCTAGAGTGATTGCTCTCCTATGGATTGCACCAGCCAATGCTCTCTGTAGAGCAATGGACACATGTTGTCTGACGTATGTTACGAAGTATAAGAGTGAGAGTGATACCCCGGATGTCTAATATGATAAGCTCTCGTGCACTCTATGACAAATGTGTCGTATGCCATGTCCATTGCTCCATACAACCAAAAGGCTAGAGGAACAAAGAGGTGACCTTGCTGCATACCCCTATACTTGGAGACCTTGCGTGTTGCTGCACCGCTTTCTGCCCATCCATGAGGAGGAGTAATCACTCCCTCCAAAACTGCATCACGCATAGCCTTTGTAACCACAACATCCACCATTGTCACCTGATCATCTTGGACCAAGCATAAGTCTGCTATGACATGTGTTGTCTGCAAATAATATGAATGCTCCCTCCAAGCAAGGTATTCACTCTCTTGTGCCATAACAAGCACTATATCTTTAATGACATCCTGGGTAGCTATCCTCTATCCTCCATAAGGACATTGTGTCATATGGACCGCTGTTGCATCTAGTGTAGAACCAAACTCACAAGTTACTAACAAAGATGTAGATGGGTGGACCAAACCTAGGCAAAACCTCATCATAGTAGAGAAAGTGATTGGTGCAAGTCAGAATATCCTAAGGCATGGTTGAGCTAGGATCCAAGAGCTTGCACCCTTGCTGGAGCAAGAGCAAAGACATGATCTAGTGGCCCAAGGAGTGGATGAGTCAACTAAGAGAGAATGTAGTATATTTTAACATTGTTGCTCCATCAAAGAAGACTGCAAACCTTTGGTCCAATCTGATGGTAGTGAAGCAACGGATGGAAGGTCCTCATGTGCACATGGAGATAGACCATCTCTCATCTGCTGCAATAACACCTGGAGAGAAAAGGCTCCCTCTTCCACCTTGCTCACATAAGTCTCCAAAACAAGCCTATCAACAACCACAAAATGGGAAGAAAGTAGGGGTGCCAAGAGAGCCCAACTACCCAAAAATGTTATAGGTTACATCTCCTCCATAGATAATAAGCCTGCCCTTCTATACAAGGTTGGTAGAGATGTCTATCTACATGCCAAATCCCTTCTCACACACTCAAATGTCCCTAGACCAATGATATCACCAAAGGCTCCCATGATCTTCCTATCAAAAGCTCTCAACATGATAGGAAAGTCTAGACAGGAGGAACGATGTGGAGAAGGTAAGTCAATTGACGGGCAATATTAGAGGAGATTATACCAAAAGCCACATGTAGATCTCCTAGGGAAGGTCATCCACATGGAGAATATCCTCTACAAAAGCAACATCTAAGAAGCATGTGATAAAATCCTTGGATCCTCCTGGCACTCCAAGAATATGTATCCCATCTATAGATGTGACACATCACTCTAGGAGCTCAAGGTGGGAAAGGATACCTAAAGGGGACCATGCATTGTATTTTGACACCTTGACTCTCAAGCCTACAAGATGTAGCTTGGAAGTCAAGTGATCAAAGGCCTGCCTAATCTGATCTTACAGGGCCCAAAATGTGTGTATGGTTTGCTAAGGAGAGAAATACACAACTTGGCATAGCCAAAGTAGTAGATAAAAGAGCTCTAAAGTGAGCGGACAAACAAAGGTCCCCTAAAAGATCTCCTCATCATGCATCAACAATTGACTCCAAGATAGTGACTCTCTATTATGACCACCCATGCTGGTAGTAAAGGGAAGTAGGAGAGCCATAGAGCAACTGCACAAAGGGAATGAAACTTGCCAAGGATCCACCAGCCTCCCTAATCTCCCTTAAGGTGGATGCTTGAGAGACATCATTAAAAGCATTCTCAACATCCACTTGTAGAACAATCCACTCTAGATAGATATCTAAGAGTGCTTTGATGCTTAGGGAAATAGCCTCACAACCTCCAAGTGTAGCTACTTCAAACTAATGTGGATTGAGGTGCTTTTGGAAGTGAGATCAATGCTGAAGGACAATAGTGCGGCTAACCAAGTACAAAGAGATCTCTCCAATAGCAATTGGTCTAATGCCTCCCATGCTCTTCTCCATCATGAGAAGTTGACTAGTCCCTAACACCCAACTACTTGAAGCAACAATATCTCCCCTTGCTACTATTCTAGCCATTTAATAGCTTGCTAAATTCACTGGAAGGATCATCTGCCTAAAAGCAAATTCTAAGATGCTCATATACCATCCTTGAGAGGCTTCTTGAGGAGAGGCAAGGGGCAATGCACAACACTTGTGCAAAAAGCAACCTATCAAGACATAAAAGCTACTTAGGTTGGTCATCTAAAACCTCTAATGGTACTCCCTCTCTTGCCATAGGATTAGTGTGCATAGGGAAGAGATAGTCTCATTAGTGGGACTAGCCATAGACAAAGGGTGTAGCGCTCATGTTGCTCTACTAAAATCTCTTGCTTGATCCAATGTCCGACACCATTATAACCAAGTAGACTCTATGGTATCCTATGGTAGAATCTATCTCCTAAAATGTGCAGACCTAATAGACTCCTCATGTAGTTTAACCCAATCTCCCACTCGATATCAACAAAATCTAGCAGCCACCTCTCTATGCCCCACATAGAGAGGTGGCTCCCTCTAGCATAACAAAGGTACCATCAAGGGAGTAACAGGAATAAGAACTATGCTAGCTCATCCAAGGGATCACATGCCAAACTATCAAGTAGTAGGTGAAAAGCTTGTCTAGCATCATCATGGAGTGTACAGAGTAGCCTATGGCATAGATTGGACATGGAAAACGAGGCTCAAATAACCCCAAAATCAACCCGCTTGAGATGCTAACCACTCCCACGACTTGATTAGTATCCCTAGGACAGACAACAAAGAGATAGAGGAAGCATGCATAAGCTTGAGTATCACCACTGTTGATGTGGTTGCTCACCTCACATGAACATCCCAAGTGGTCCAATCATAGCCCTTGTGCATCCTTCCCACATGGGTCTTTACCCCTTGTGAGGTAAAGCATTGATGACACATTGGGAATGGTGTATCTCGAGCCACTCTAGGTGGTCCCACATGGAGAAGTGCAGCCACGGCTAGCACAAGAATACAAATCATAATACATGATTCTCCTCTCCATATCTCCCCATACCAGCAAAACCACAATCACTCACATCCCAACTCCCATGAGTAAATATAATCTCTCCAAACCCTACAAACTATAAACTCTCATAATTTTTAATTTTCAGCTCAAAAAATTCTCAAACTAAGTTCCCATGGAACTCAATCATGAAAACCAAGAGATTAGAAATGAAAATTCCTGACCCATCACTCTCAATATGAAGTACTCACTCTAAACCCTAATGACCTAATAGTCATCATAACTTTCTACTCAATTCTCCATAGCCTTCAATCTAGGTACCAATGGACCAAAATTGAAAAATAAACAGAATCTACTATTCACTCTTGTGAAGTATGCACATGAAATATCTAAAAGTCTAGAATATCCTTGTCTCCTTTCTCACTCTCATATTCTCTCTCCTCTCCTCCCTCTCTTTGTATTTGGCACTACAACACTTCAAGAGTGTCGGTGCAGCACCACTTCAAGAGCCTATTGAAAACACCAAGGATCAAAACATGCAAGGATACATAAATCCTATATATCAAATTTAATATAAAATTCACAAGTATTATATATCAAATTGGAGAAAATAATCAACCATTATAATAAATATCCTATTCATTTTACACTGAAAGCAAAAGCTACATATTTAATTGCAACTTTTGTGAATCATAATGGCATATTCTCTTTTGTCTTGTGATATACCACTTGCACTTGTTCCTTCAGCCTTGGAGTTATATGGAAAGATGGACATGATGTTCAACACATTCATCAAAGAGTGCATGAGAGCTTATAATATTAGATGTTAAGGGTACAACTCTCACTCTCACTCTCATATGATATAACATATTTTAGATACCTTGTGTCCATTGCTCTATAGAGAGCTTTGGTTGATGCAATCCATAGGAGAGCAACACAGTAGGTGATGCTTCTTTGGATAGTCCAATAGTTTGTAGACTGTACTACTTGCATAACTTGGATGTCTTAGGTGCAGTACTGCAGATTTCTCATATAGGTATTATTGGGACCTAGCCCCATTTTACCTCATTTGTCTCTCCCTTATTTGGCTTGATGGGGTCTTCCAATTCTTAGTGTTTGTTATGCCTTCTATTTTCTTACACAGTCTATTTTCTTGTTAAAGGTATATTTCTCTCTACTCTAATATCTGAGGTGTTGTAGGGCATATCACGTTAACAGATACTATTGGAACTTAACCCCATTTTTCTGTTGATGTTTTCATTGTCCTTGTATGGCGTGATGGGTATTCCCATCCTTCTAGTTTCCACACGCGATTTCTTTTGCAATCTTAGTTCCTGACTTTCTGATGAATATGAACTTTCTGATGGTGCTGTGCGGGGAACTGCGGGAGAGTGTGGAGATGGGAGGGGAGAGGGAAAGACCGTGAGACCATTTTTGTAATTTCTGAGGGCTCTCTAGCATGTAGCATTTGAGTGAATAGTCTATTCTCTTCATTTTTCAATTTCAGTTCCATTGGCACCTAGATTAAAGACCATGGAGAATGGAGTAGAAAGTTATGAGGATTTTTAGATTTTTTAGGGTTTAGAATGATCATTATACATTGAGAGTGATGGGTCAGGGATTTTCATTTCCAATCTCTTGGTTTTCATGATTAATTTCCATGAGAATTGAGTTTGAAAATTTTGGAGATGGAAATTGAAAGATTCTATAGATTTTAGGGTTTGGAGAGATTATTTTCTTATGTGAGTTGGGATGTGAGGGGTTGTGGTTTTGCAAATATTGGGAGATATGGAGAGGAGCAGCATGTGTTACTATCATTATTCTTGTGCTAGCCATGGCTACACCTTCCCACGTGGGGTCGCCTAGAGCGGGTTGGGATACACCATGCCCGGTGTGTCACCAACGCTTAACCTCACAAGGGGTAAAGACCCATGTAGGAAGGATGCACAAGGACTATGATTGGACCACTTGGGATGCCCATGTGAGACGAGCAACCACATCAACAATAATGACACTTGGGATTACGCATGCTTCTTCTATACCTTCGTTGATCATTCCACGGATACCGATCGAGTTGTGGAAGTGGTTAGCTTCTCAGGCGGGTTGCATTTTGGGGTTATTTGAGACTATTTTTCCATTTCCACGTCTATTCCATAGGCTACCTTGCACACTCCATGATGAGGCTAGATAGGCTTTTTGCCTACCGCTAGACCATTTGGCACGTGATCCCTTGGACGAGTTAGCATGGTTCCTATTGCTCTTACTCCCTTGATGGTGTCTTTGTTATGCTAGAGAGGGACGTGCGGGGCATAGAGAGGTGGCTGCTAGATTTAGTCGATTCCGAGCGGGGGATTGGGCAGCCCTTCAGGAAGAGTCTATTAGGGCTACACAATTTAGGAGACAGGCATCGCCACAGGATACCACATATTCCACTCGATTACAACAATGTAGGACATTGGGTCAAGCAGGAGAGTTTAATAGAGCAGCAAGAGCGCTACACCCTTTGTCTATAGCAAGTCCTACTGATGAGACCATCTCTTCCCTACACTCACTACATCCTATAGCAGTAGAGGGACTACCACTAGAGGTCTTAGATTATCAGCCTGAGTAGCCTTTATGTCTTGATAGGTTGCTATTTGCACAAGCATTGTGCACTGCTCCTCGCCTTTCCTCAGGAGGCTTGTCAAGGATGGTTTATGAGCACCTTAGAGATTGCTTCCAAGCAGATGATCCTTCTAGTGGTTTTACCGAGTTGTTTCAGGTGGCTGTAGCAATAGTGAGAGGAGACATTCCTATGTTTGTTAGTCGGGTGTTAGGTGCTGGTCGACTTCTCGCGATGGAGAAGGAAATGTGAGGCATTAGACCGATTGCTATTGGAGAGATCTTTTTGCGCTTGGTCAGTCACACCATTGTCGTTCAACATCGTTCTCACTTTCGACAACACCTTAGTCCACATCAGTTTGGAGTAGCTACACCGGGAGGATGTGAGGCTATATCTCTAGGCATTAGAGCACTCCTAGATATCCATTCGGAGTGGGTTGTCCTACAAGTGGATGTTAAGAACGCTTTTAATAGCGTCTCACGTGCATCCATCTTTAGAGAGCTTAGGGAGGCTGGTGGATCCTTGGCGAGTCTCATTCCATTTGTGCGGTCTTTTTATGGCTCTCCAGCTTCCTTTTATTACCAGCATGGTGGTTCATAGGAGGGAGTCACCGTCTTGGAATCAGTTGTTGGTACACATCAAGGAGATCCTTTAGGGGGGCCCTTATTTGCAATGGTTCCCTTTAGAGCTCTCCTATCTACTACTTTGGCCATGCCAGGTTGTGTATTTCCTTCCTTGGCAGATGATACACACATCGTAGGCCTTGTAGATCAGATTAGGCAGGCCTTTGACTACTTGACTACCAAGCTACATCTAGTAGGCTTCAGTGTCAAGGTGTCAAAGTATAGAGCATGGTCCCTTTCAGGTATCCCTCCCCACCTTGAGCTTCCAGAGGGTTGTATCACATCCAGAGATGGACTTTGTGTTCTTGGAGTGCTAGTAGGATTGGAGGATTTTGTAACATGCTTCTTAGACGTGGCCCTTGTAGAGGATGTTCTCCATGTGGATGACCTTCCATTACTAGGAGATCCGTAGGTGGCATTTGGTATACTCTCTTCTAGTATTGCTTGACGACCATCCTACCTCATCCATACAGTTCCTCCTTCACCGTCCTTCCTATCACGTCTGAGAGCATTTCATAGGAGGATTATGGGAGTCTTTGGTGATATTATTAGACCATGGACTTTTGAGTGTGTGAAAGGGGATTTGGCACCTAGACAGACGGCTCTACCAATCTCATGTGGTGGGGTTGGCTTGCTTTTTATGGAGACGACACCTATAGCATTTTTGGGTAGTTGGACTCTCTCGGCACCCCTACTTTCCTCTCATTTTGTGGTTGTTGATTGGCTGGTTTTGGAGACTTATGTGACAAAGGTGGAGGGAGGATCCTTTTCTCTCCAAGTGTTATTGCGGCAGACGAGAGATAGTCTATCCCTACGAGCACGAGAGGATTTTCCACCTTTTGCTTCACTATCGTCAGATTGGACTAGAGGTTTACAGTCTTCCTTGATGGAGCAACAGTGTGAGCATACGCTACATTCTCTCTTAGTCGACTTGTCTATTCCTCAAGCTACTAGAGCACATCGTCGCTCTTGCTCCGGCAAGGGTGGAGGCTCTTGGATCCTAGCTTGACCGTGCATTAGGGCTTTCCGATTTGCACCAGCTACTTTTTCTACAGCGATGAAGTTTTGCTTAGGTTTGGTCCACCCATCTGCATCTTCATTACTCACTTGTGAGTGTGGTTCTACACTAGATGCAGTAGCGGTCCACATGACACGATGTCCTTTTGGAGGACAAAGGATAGCTACCCATGATGCCATTAGAGACATAGTGTTTGCTATGGCACGAGAGAGTGGATACTTGGCTTCGATGGAGCGTTCGTATGCTTTGCAAATGACACGTGTTAGTGCAGACTTATACTTGGTCCGAGATGATCAAGTGACAGTAGTGGATGTCGCGGTTACGGACCCTACGCAGGATACAGTTTCGGAGGGAGTGATTACCCATCTCCCTGGATGGGCGGCGAGTGCAACAGCAGGTCGCAAGGTCTCCAAGTATAGGGGCATGCAGCGAGGTCACCTCTTTGTTCCTCTAGCCTTGGAGTTATATGGAGCGATAGACACGACATTTGACACATTTGTCCGGGAGTGCGCGAGAGCTTACCATGTTAGGTGTCAAGGGGTATCTCTCTCACTCTTATACTTTGTAGCATATTTTAGATAGTGTGTGTCCATTGCTCTATAGAGTGAAATGGCTGGTGCAATCCATAAGAGAATAATCACATTAGGTGATGTTTCTTCGGATGCTCCAGTTTTGTGTAGACCGTATGACTTGCATAGCTTGGATATCTTAGATGCGATAGGGCAGATTTCCCATATAGACTTTATTGAAGCTTAGCCCATGTTACCTTTTTTTGTCTCTCCCTTGTCCTGCTTGATGGGGTCTTCCCATCCTTTGTTTTTCCTAAGCGGTCGCCTTTGTTCTACTTTCTGCCACATAATACGATACAGTAGGCTTGGTTTTCTCCCGACCCGTTTTTAGTTGTAGGGTATAAGCGTAGAATAAGTCAAAACTCAAAAGTCAAAGGCGGTCGTCCTTCTTTCTAAAGTCAAATGCTACAAAATAGAAACTTAGTCCAGCTTTGGAAACGTGTACAGTGCGGAACTGGTTTCGGGGGAGGAAAGTGAGAAGGTGACGGGAAGACCCATTCTAGACAGCAGGACAAAAGACAACGGGTACTCGAGCAGCAAGTGGGGTACAATAGGTCAAGAATGGTCAAGAATACTCTGTTAGTGTTTGGGAAAAGGCGACCGCGTAGAGAACACGAAGGATGGGAAGACCCCATCCAGCCGTACAAGGGACAAGGGAGAGACGAACAAGTGTAAAATGGGGCTAGGCCCCGTAATTCTGTTAGTGATGACAGGGTTTTTCTTTGGAAATGGGCATTTCAAGAATAAATTGTTCACCTTGCTTTCGAGTTGAGTTACTTGCTCGGTTGTATGGGATAGCATTAGAAGAAGTTTTATTTGTCTTGGAGTATCAGTAGTCAACTTTCCACCTAACGAGAAATATTTTTATGTATAAATCCATTGTCATCTTCCCAATTTATTTAAATTTCTTTTTTCGCGGTCGCCCCTCTTCTTGTCTTCTGAAAAATATGGTTACCTTCTTGATCAAAGTTTGCTATTATGTAAGAAAAAATGATCTTGATCTTTTAATAATAAGATTAGCAAAAATTACCAATTTTACCCGAATTAACCATAAATTGGATTATAACTTTCAACTTCTAATGTTTTAGAAATTCTAACTAAAACTGTGTTAATGTAAATTTACACACAAAATGATCTAATTTATTTATCTAATTTATTTATCTTATCAAGTTTAGAACTTGGATTGTAAGCGGGATTTTGTATAATAAAAATTTTCCATAGCCTCCAGCTCTTCTCCTTAACAATGGCCTATAGGCCATTGTTGTTGAGAAATCAAGAACTCATCATCAAAACCTTCTAATTAAAATTTTTTTAATTAAATCTGTTATCTAGTCCAGTTTCTCAAAATAAAAGTGATGTGAAGAGCAATGTCAACAACTAAGAACTAAATCATCATGTAAGAACCTTCTTCATTTTTCAAAATTTTCAATTCCTTTTAACTAATCCTAATTCTCAAAATATAGCACTTGAGAATTATAGTTACCCCATGTATTGGATTATAGATAATTTTTTGTTTTGTATAATTTCTTAAATTTCAAGATTATTGAATATTATTAATTTTAACCATAATGAAATATTAAAATTCAAAAGATTGGAATAATATCATATTTTCCATAAAATTTATCATTTTTCAGACAAAAGTACTTGAGTAAAATAAAACATTCATCATAACCTTTTCCCTAGAATAAATATTGTGGTTTATGCCTATACATCAACATCACTTCCGAAGCAAAACTTTGTAATATTCACTCTACCTAAATCATAAATAAATGTGGTATTCCTTTGAGAACTTACTTCGACATTAGGAATTCTCTTAAAATATTTTAGTTCCAAGATGAACATTCTGTAAAAGATTTCTCTAAAGCTTACTCTAAAAGCCAACGTTGAGAGTTGCATCCAAGAGGTTGCCCATGTTTTGAATTCATCTTGAATTTCTTTCCTTTTAAATAAGCCACTACCAATACATTTTTTTACTAAATCATAACTAAGTAAGATAGCTCTTTCTTTGGAGTAATTTCTATCATTCAAAGTCAAATTTTACTCGTTTTAAACAATAATTTGATAGTTCTTTATACATGCAAATAACACATGCCATTGATTCATGTTATGGTAATTTCCTTAGGAGTATCCATCTTCCATATATACTCAAATGCTAATACTTATACGTAAGTAAAGCATTAGAAAAGTCAATCTTTATAATGTACAATATCATATACCTAGGTTCTATCATTTTCCCTTGTCTAAAATATAGTTTACATTAAATAAGTGTTAATTTTTCTATACTTATGAATTTATGTATATAGGTAAAACTTGGTTTTATTATATTTGTGAGCACTTCTCAACTAATAACATGTGTCGTACGCATATAAATTGTTACACAACATACATCACTGTCAATATCACACACTATAGGAGCACAACTCACACATAAGTCATACATGGACTCTAAAGTATCACAATAACCAGTTCGTTTACACAACTCGATTCACACTCAATCAGATCAGTACGTGATCTATCACTCAATAATCTGCCAACAATTGGGCATTGATTACAATCAAGCCACACCCACTCTAGCTAAGAGAATCCAATTGATGCTTGTCAGCCTGTGTCCACCATAGCCAAGAACTTGAAGGCTCAACATCAAAGAAGTGAGCTCTTTGGAGCTGTACTTCAAAAGTATACCCCCCGGTCTCGAGCTAGGTCTCCAACCCTAACGGTTCCATTGATGGTACACCAACGGTGTGAACGGTGCAAGTGATGATAAGCCCCACCATGTAGTCAGTACCTCAAACACAAAATCTGACCACTGACAAATAGCCTATGAGTAACTACCAAAATGCTCTTGACTACCAACACTATTACTCCAGAGTCCAAGCAATCTACATGCAATGCTACAAATGGCATGATAGTTGTTGTGTGTATATACATCACTGTCAACATCATACACTATAGAATCACAACTCACATATAAGTCATACATGGACTCTGAAGTACCACAATTGCCTCCCTAGCTGGTAGTTAGGTCCCTCTAACTCTAGATAGCCATCTACTCTAAGTATATGGTATACCCTATGGTGGGCAAAAGATCAGGAGGCCGGGTGCTATCAAGTCCCATTGTTAGTCGCCTCTCTATAATCTATACCATATAAGGGATGAACTAGCTATAGGTCAAGTACATCTAGGACATAACCATTGTCCTTGAGGAACCACCATGAGAGGAGGAGTCATATATTCTATATGCCATCTTTCTGAACAGTTATCACACACTAACATAGTAGTAACTCCACCAAAAGAGCCTCATAGCATACACCGTAAGCTTGCACATACAAGTGCCAAGCTTGGGTCCACAATACCATCAATGTTTGGGAGGTGATATGGTGCACAATTGCGCACATGATCCTTCCAAATAACACCATTACATCCTTCTAACACAAGGATTCTAGATGGCAAAAGACATACTCTCAAGATAGTGCGGCCTATAGAAACATCAAGTGTCATTGGTGCTATCTATTGTAGATATACATAGTCACCTAGATGAAATCAATAGATCAAGGGTCTATAACCTCTTCCTTGAATGGAAGCATAGTATAAGGTATTCCTATACTGAGCAATCACCAAGTTTTCAAAGGCCATCGACATTACTCTTTGAAAGATCTCTACTCATTGAGAACATGTGCTTATCCATACATGTGGATCATCCAAGTCCAAAACTAAAATAACATCTTGATGAATGGTTGTAGGTAAATCTGGATCTTGTCCATAGAGTAGAAAGTAAGGAGAGAAGGATGCTAAGGAGGCTTGCCGGCTGAACCAATAGCCCATGGCCAACCAAGGTAATTGGAGATCCCAATCTCCTATGTCCACTCTACAAACCATACTTTCATAATCCTCTCTTCATTGTCTAAACCACTCTCTTTGCTAAGCCATCTACCTTAGGGTAATCTTGAGAGGTAGTATGATGCTCAATCAAAGCCTTGTCACACAAGACCTAAAACTCTCCCAAGAACTCTGTACCTTGATATGTCAAAACCTCAATTGGTGCACCAAAATGACTAAAAATCCAATCTAAGAATGAGTAAACTGTCCCTTCATTGGACTTGTCAAGAAGGGCCACCAACTCAATCCACTTAGAGAAGTGATCTACCATCACCAAAACATATTGTTGATGTCTCATAGTTAATGGTAAAGGTCCAGCAAAGTCCAAACTCCAATGGTAACCCAACCCCATAATAGGTAATGGGTATAACTATTGTGTAGGAGCGTTAAATGACTCTAGAGCAAGCTTTATGTACGCTTTATTCCAAAATGTCCTAGCTCCTCATGAGCATGATGGACCAATTGTGGTCTCCAAGATGGAAGTGGTACTACTCGCATTCTACCATCCTCCCATACATGTAGAAGGTGTTTGCCTTTCAATCTGAACTATCTAGCCCACTAAAGAACATGGTCTCTTTCCTTGGCCCCAACTATGCCACCTATAACACTAGTGCAAAGATAGTCCATCACTAAGATATCATCATGAATGTCTTGCTGAATTGTATCACTATTTCCACTCTCTGGATCTATGACCTCAATAACTCCTCCTATATGTGTTGAAAGAGATACCACCAAAGCCTCAAAAACTATACAAAGAAAGGCAGATGCATGCCAACCTGGCACCATCTCCTCATTTGTCTCACCATGCTAACATGCTCCAGTTTGATCTTGCTAGTTGGGACATGGGTTTCTACTCAACCCATCTGTATCATGGTTCACCACTCTAGGTTTGTGAATAACCATTGAATTGTACTCTTGTAAAATCAGAGCCCATTATGAAAGCTTCCTTGAAAGCTTGTTGGACCCATCAACCACTTTAGTGGTTGATGATTAGTGATAAGAGTAAAGGGGTTACCAAATAGATAACATCAGAAATGTGGTATTGCCCATATTGCTACCAAGCACTCTCCCTCATATGAAGTATACTTTACCTCTGCTACATTGTTGGTGCAACTAGCATAGGCTACCACAAACTCCTTCCCCTAATAATCATGTTGGGTGAGCATTGCTCCAAGCCCCAACATACTCCAATCAATATGAACTTGACATGGTCATCCTCTGATTGGTCTTCTCAAGATAGAGGCAGATGTCAACCTCTCCTTGAGCTCTACAAATGCTCTTTCCTGCTTATCTTCCCAATACCACTCTGGTGTAAGCTTGGTCAGCTTTGTCAAAGCCTTGGCAATGGCACTAAAACCTCTAACATAGTAGCAATAGAAGTTTGCCAACCCAAGGAATGCTCACACTATGCTCGCACTATGCTCACATCCGTAGGTTAAGGAATATGTGCAATAGCCTCCACCTTGGCTGTCAAACACCAAGTCCTCCAGGGTAGATAGTGTGACCCAAATACTCAACCTGCTTGTGAAAGAACCTACACTTTCTAAGATGTAGTTTGAGTCCATGAGACCTCAACCTCTCAAACACCTCCAACAAATGTCTCTCATGCTCCTCCACAATAGTGCTACAGACCAAAATATCATCAATATAGCATTGAGCAAAATCCAATCCAACTAGGATCCTATCCATGACCCTTTGGAACTCAACAAGAGTGTTCTTTAACTCAAATGGTTAGAACCTCCATTGATATAGCACATCCTTACAGTGAGAATCAATAGCCCAAAATACTATCTTGGACTTATACTCTTGTCTAATTGGCAACTAATGATATCTTGCTCAAAGATCCAAAGTGTTGAAGACCTTTGCATGCCCAATTGCATCAAAGATCTCCTTCAGTGTAGGCATTGCATACCAATCAACCCCTAATCTATTGGTTGATAGGACAGTGATCTCCATACATCCGCCTATCTGTGTAGTTGCCATGCATATCCTTCTTGGATGGCATCACTATAGCTGATGTATACTCTCCATGTGAAATCTCTACCAAATGAGCCTCAAAAAAGTCACTACTTCGGCTCTAAATCAATGCTCTCTCCATGTCACTATATGGATAGGGATGTCAAAAAACTGGTGTATTGCTAGTCAGTTCAATCCAAATACCAGGTCCTTTTAGAGGACCCAAATCCTTCATAATAAAGGCAAAAAAACTTGTGTAGCTCTCAAGAACCTCCAAACTCTCCACCTTTCCTCTCCTATAAGCTTGGGTCTTAGATTTGGCTCTCAAGTATCCTCTGTAATTGTCAAAGGAATGGAAGACGTACTAATTGGCTGCTACACTAGGCCTTTGGGAGTAGTAGTATCATGCCCCCGAGCACTAGAGGTCCCAACCTCAGTGTGAAAAACACCCTCTACTCTGGCTACAAGCTCCATATGTCCTCTAATTGCATCCCAAGTAGACCAAGGGTGTAATCCAAGTAGACCACGCTCACTTGGATGGACTCTAAGTAGACCACACTCCTTAGTAGCCATTGGCTGTGTCCCAAGAATGCCATGTCTAGTTGATTTTTTACCCCCAGCATGTACTTGAATTGTCTTGATAGGCAAAGAGCTCACAAGTGTCCCAAGTGGTGATGCCTATCAAGCCCATCTTATGCTGCTCTGCCAAGCCAAGGCTTACAATCCAAGTCAAACAGTTTAAGTCCATAGCCTAACCTAACACTTGATGCCTAAATGCCTCTAACACTTGGAATAATGGTAATACCGGTGCAAAAACCTATCACCCACTCTCGCTCATTGGCATTGGGCTCCACCAACTATTGTAACTGTGAGTCCTAAACTAATCCAAGACCTCCTTCTTGAAAAGCATGGGGGCCTAGGAAACTCATAAGTGTGGGAAAAGCAACTCAAAGCTGTCTAACTAGGTTCACCATTGCCATAAGTGACCTATCAACTACTACCACCATTTGAGATTGACGCCCAACATCCAAGATGTCATCAATAATGATATGGTCTAGTCACTAAATCCCATGATAAGCACATCATAGAACTTCTTTAGGTAAGAGGTTTGTCCACCAAAGACAAAGACGATGAGCCCGTGATCCCACTTTGGTGCATCCAACAACACAACAGGTCTCATCCAAGAATAGACCTAATATGTGCTCACCACCACCCTCATGCAAGAATCACCCATCAAAGGGACATTCTGCAAAATGTAAGCTGGAGAAACAGACTAATAAACCTAGAGATATTGTAGTATTTGTAACATCTCTCAAAACACACCAGAATAAGGATCCTAAAGACCTAAACCTTGTACATGTATATCCCTAACATGGCCATCCAAAAATCACCAAATGAATGGGACCATGTCTCTCCAAATCATGCACCCCCAGCAAGGAAATGTCTATTGGTAAGGTCTTCTAGTAACCCTTGACTGTTGACATTGGTAATAACTTAGGATACCAATAGGCCAAGTGTGTTACATGATGTAAAGAAACTCATCTAGTAATCTCATCTCTCTCCACATACAAGTATCTTTGTACTCATATACTTGCCTATAGTATCGCAACTAGTTCAGTACTAATCCCATTGAACAACTCTAATAGACATACTTCCTCTACAAGATAATGCCAAGCAATGAGTGTGGTATCCAGAGGTGTTAGGATAATTGACTCTAGAGGCTCATCCTCACATCGGTCACCTAGTGGTATAAAGGCTCCACTCTAAGCATGTTGCACCAATTGAGTTGCATGTTGTTGCAAAGCCTCCTCTAAACTCCACAAAGGAACATCCAAGGTGGATGAAATGATCCCACTTGTACCCCAAATCCAAGTGATCTCCTTTGGTATTGGATTATCCTTTGCATGGTCATTCTCCTCCAATTAATCACCAGGCCAAGTAACAAAACCACTGAAAGCTAAAATTGATGCTACCATGGTCCCAAATTGTAGTGATCCAAGAGTACCACTACTAAAGCGGATAGGTAGGTGACATACCCGTCCCTCACCTAACTGCCAACCTGGTCTATAGGAGGTTTTCTCCTTCCAATAATCAATATTGAACCATAATCAATAATAATCAACCATGGGGTATAACACTACTCCTCTAACTAACATAACATATGAGTCAACCACTATCGCAATAGCTCAAGCTCTCATTACAGAGCTATCAATTGGATGACTAGGCTGAATCTGAATAACAAGCTCTCCACATGTGATATAGTGTGTAGAACCACCACCTAGAGATGTCTGGATTTGAAGTGGACACTCTCCACATTGGTCTTCCATAACTCTAGACCGACAACTACAGCCTTCCCCAACATAAGGGGTTGTGCAAAAGAGTCTAGAAAGACCCTTTGTGGTGTATAGACCTTCCCTAAAGGTCCCACCAAAAAGAAAATCCCCCTCTAGCTATCAAATAAGATAACGCTAAGTGTAAACAACGCTTGCTCAAAGGCCGATCTAGTTGGTAACTCCTCCAATCTAACTGATATTGCCTGCCATAAACCATTGGTTTTTGAGCAGATCCCATGCTTCTCAACCAAGCCAACTCCACTATCAACCACCTCTAATCTAGTAGTAGGACCACATCATCCCTATTGTCACAAAGCATGGTAGCTAACCAAAACATTGGGGTTGGATCAACTTCAATGTACACATATCATTGGCTGAGAATAATGAAAAGTGCATAATCAGCTGAGCAACTCCCAACATCGTGCTAGACTCAATATGTGTAGTAGTAGGTAGTTAACTAGTAGGTAGTCCATCATGCACCCCATCACCACCTACCACACTTGCACTAGGACATCTAGGAGCCATGGGTGTCATCTATAGTGCCTCAAAGAGTGTAAAGGATTGGAGAAGTCTGACATGTCTATTAGCCTCTGCTCTTTGTGGGTCCAACTCCACTGATGCTCCTCTAGGCTCTAGAGCACATATTGCATTCCTAGTCACTATAATAGATTCATCCAACTATGTTGCTCTGCATATGAAGTCTAAGACATCTCTATCACCCGTATATGAGGTAGAACACTCAACACCCAAATTTGATCTCCTTTGAGCTATGGTCATGCTAGCCAATCTCTACTCCAATTGCTCAATCCAAGTAGCTATGGTTGTATTAGAAGTAAAGGCAGGTCTTGCACCTCTACTAGGTATAGATCTTCTACCACCACCTTGTACTCCATGACCTAGAGCTCCTCTACCACCTACCATAGTAGCTCTACCACTCCATAACTCTAGGTGTTAGTCAAAGCATCAATCATTCGTGTGACCAAATGTATGGCAATGCTCACACTGTCTCTATGCTGGCTATGATTCACCAAAGGTATCAGGTCTACTACTATAATATTCCAAGGATAGCAAAGAAACACAGAAGAGAAAACACAAGTTTCACACTCAAACTTTGGTGCCCCAAAGGAGCACCTTCTCTTTATTATATAGTCAAAGAGGATCCCCTCCATGGAAGCTCCACCATTGGATTAGGCACCTAGATAGGTGACATGTCAGCAAGCTCCACCCTTAGATTAGCTAGATACATGGGTGACATGTCAATTTTGGTCCTATTTGGTGGGTCAAACCTTCTTTGACTAGAAGGAATTTGTAGGGAATCTTCTTGTAAGAATCTCCAAATCATATGGGTGAGGTACCGTTGGAAAGCTCTCGGTGAGACAATCCAAGAGGGACAGAAGGCCAACTTGATCTCCTTTAGGACCTAATTTTTGGGCCTAATCCATCTGTTTAGACTTGTGAGTCGGTCTATTTCTCACTCAAGATGAACCTCTGATGGCTATTATAGTAGCGCACCATGGACTAAGAAGGCAAGGAACCTCAACTCCATCATACTCCTCCAAGGCTAACACTCCAAGACTCAAGATATTGCTCACTAGAGAACTCAATGAGAGAGAGAAAGAGATAGTTGCAAATGAAAGGATGATGAGTACTTCCTCACCCCTTGTTTATATACTTGTGAAATAGTTACGTACCAAAGTTACTTATTATAGGAATAACTTAAGTTACTAGGCTAAAATTCAAGTAAGTCAAAAATTATAAAGGAATATCTATCCACATAGGCATATTCTACTTAGCATGTGATCTTATCTTGACCCAACCACAAAGTCAAGGATTCATTCACATGGGCTATCCTTGGACTATAAAAGAATCCAAAACAAAAAGGCTTACGGGCCAAAGAGTTCTCAACTCTTTCCTCAAAGCCAATCACCTAGGAATAGTACCAAGTTAACACACTAGAATCCAAAATAGTAATACTCATCTTTTCCACTTCCTCTTAAGTAAGGTCCGCTCTATCTTAGCTATGACTAAATTTAGCTAATCATGACTAATGTAGAACCATCCTTTATCTCTTTATAAATAATATCTCTCAAGTTACTGTAATACCAAGCTAAATATCACAATACCACACACATGTACAAATGAGTGTTACATTTACCCCCGGACTAAGTTTTCACTTTGTCCTCAAAGTGAAGGTCTCTCTACCTTTTGTGATACATCTTCAACTTATCATGGTAAATCCTATCAAAGTGTCTTCCTCCCAACTCCTTGAGATCATAGGTGTAATTTCCCCACACCTTCTCCACTATGAAAGGTCCAAAGTACTTAGGCAAAAACTTCTTTTGCACTCTCTTGAATTGAATAGAATCAAACAACATTACCCAATCACCTTTTTTGAAAGGCTCCACCTTCTTCTTGCCTTGCCTCTTGTCATAGCTCTCCTTTTGTTTTCTTTGGGCTTGCTTGACTTGAACCATAGCAACTGCTCTTGCCTCTTCCAATTCCATGAGTTGATCCTTCCTTGACTTCTCTACATCACCTCCTTGTGCTTTCTTCAATCTCTTATGAATGCTTTGGAAGGTAGGAAGATCAAAGTTAATAGGTAAGGTAGACTCAATACCATATCCCAGTTGAAATAGAGAATACCCGATAGAAGTCTTCATGGTTGTCCTATACTCACACAAAACTACATGAATCCTCTTGTCCCAATGATGTTTAGCTCTCTCCATTTCTGCATCTTTGGCTAACATCATGCACAAGGTCTGATTGGTTATCTCTGCCAAACCATTGGAATTTGGCCTATAGGATGTAGTTACTCTATGTGTGATTGAGAAATGTTGTAGCATGGCTATAGTAATGCTTCTTGTAAACTCTCCTCCTCTATCAGAAACCAACTCTAAAGGACATCCAAACCTGGTGATAATGAGTTCATAAAGGAATCTACCAACTTCATCTTCATTCTTGTCCCTCAATGGTCGAGCCTCACCCACTTGGTAGAATAATCAGTAACTACCACAATATACCAATTTTTCCTTGAGATTCTATTGAGAGGGCCTACAAAATCAATTCTCCACTTCTCAAAAGATCCTAGCAATGAATTGATCTAAGTGGTGGAGTGGAAGTAGACTTTCTAGCAAAACCTTGACAAACATGACAAGTTTTGCAATAATCAAGACAATCCTTGAAAATCCTTCTCCGTTGGTAACCTGCATATAGAATCTTGAAAGCAATCACCTTTCTTGCAAAATGTCTTCCACACACTAAACCTTCATGAAACTCCTTATTAAGTAGGATAGACTCTTCCTTACCCACTGCTCTTTGAAGTAGACCATCTGCTCCTTGGTGAAAAAGAATATCCTCCACCATTGTGTAAGGTCTAGATCTTGTTGCAAGGGCCTTCCCCTACCTAGCATGCATTCCTTCTAGATAGTTGCCTCTTGTCACAAAATCCACAATCTCCTTGTACTCCATTAGAACCTCTTGAGTGACTAAGATTGTCATGAGCTCCTCATCCGGGAAGGAATCATCCACTGGCTCATCTCCATCATGATTATAGGCTTTAGATAACAAATCAACATTTGCATGTTTCTTTCTTGGCCTATCCTCAATGGTGTAATCATACTCAGAAAAAAGTATCATCCACCCTGCTAGTCTCCCTTCAACATTAGGCTTGTTGAAGATGTACTTCAAAGCCTTGTGATCCGTGACAATGGTGGCTTTCCCACCAATCAAGTAGTGTCTAAACTTCTTGATTCCAAAGATCACTGCCAACCCTTCTCTCTCCATGACAGAGTAGTTCTTTTCTGCTGAAACCATTTGCCTACTAGCATAAGCTATTGGATCATCATGCCCATCTTGGTCTAATTGACTAAGAATGCATCCTATAGCTACATTAGAAGTATCAATGTAGAGGATGAAAGGCTTACTCCAATCAGGTTTAGCAAGAATTGGAGCTACAACAAGGGATTGCTTGAGCTCCTAAAAAGCTTTGAGAGCCTCCTTGTTCTCCAAAATCACCATGTTATCTACATCCTTCTTCATGTAGATGGTCAATGCATAAGCCTTGTTGGAAAATGAGAAGATGAACCTCCTATAGTATCCAACCATCCCCAAGAATTGGCATAACTTTGTCAAGCTTGAAGGGAAGAAGGTCTAAGATTTTCCTCACCTTCTTAGGATCAATTGCTATTCAATCCTTGGAGATGATGTGCCTCAAAAGTAGACCTTCTTCACATGCAAAAATGCACTTTTTTGGGTTGAGAGATGCATTTGCCTCATCCAAGTGTTGCAAGATCTTGATTAGGTGCTCAAAGTGCTCCTCCTTGCTCCAATAGACACAAAAGTCATCAATGAAATCTCTCACAAATCTCCCAATGAAAGGTTCAAATACCTTGTTCATGAACCATTGGAATGTAGTTGTAGCATTGCAAAGCCCAAAAGGCATGACCTTGAAAGTGTAAGTTCCCCAAGGTGTGGTGAATGTGATGAGTTGTTGATGCTCTGGTGCAATCTTGATTTGGTTATATCCACTATAACGATCTCCAAAACTATACCTCTCATGACCTACAACCTCCTCCAAGATCTCATCAATGAATGGCAATGGGTAGTAGTTCTTCTTGGTAATAACGTTGAGCTTCTTGTAATCCACACATACCCAAAGCTTACCATTCTTTTTCTCCACAATGACAATTGGAGACACCCATTCTAAATTCTTGACCTCAAGATAAATCTGGCCTCCTTGAGCTTATCAATCTACTCCTTCACCACCAAAGATATTAGTGGGCTAATGCGACATTGCTTTTGGCAGATTGGTCTTGCATGTGACTCCACCTCTATCTTGTACTCCTCCAAGGTGACTTCCTTCAAGTTCTTTTAATTGAAAGCAAACATATGGATGAACTTGCGGAAAATCTCCTCAATTCTCACCTTCACCTCCTTGGTAACATTTGGGCCATACTTGAGGGTAGATAACCTCCTCTCTATCTCCTCAAGTGTCAATGGTGATTTATTTGGGTCCTTCAAAACCTTTGGCTTAGGTGCAAAATCCATAGCATACAAAGGATATATATCTCAATCAGATTTAGATTCATCCTCCTCCATGGAAGTTCTCCTCTTCCATGCTTGTGTCCACACTTGAAGCTCCTTCTTCAGAATCTGATTTCCAATAATCAGAAGATGGTGTATCTGAATGTGAAGTGTTGGTGGTGTTAGTCATAGGGACTATGACACCATGATTTGATGGACCAATCCTCAAGTACCCTTTGTACCATCAATCAGTTGTGCGTGCTGCTCTCAACCATGGCCTCCCAAGAAGTAAGTCATAGCTTGAATCCTTCAAGACTTGGAAAGTCATGAGATTTTGAACTCCCATAATTGAAACTACCACTTTATCCATCACCCCTATTAGTTGAACTTGTTGTTTATTTGCCATGCTCACCACAAATGTTGAAGGTCTTGAGTGTATCATACCCAACTTCTTCATCAACCTTTCTGACATGGCATTCATTGTTGATCCTCCATCAACCAATACATCCTTGATGTTGTCTCACACCAATCTTGGATGCATATTCACAAGCCTCCCATGGTGTTGGTTTGGCATCCACCACCCCCATTGATATTGGAACTTTTGCCTTCTTCTTCCTCTTTCTCCTTGTAGAACTCAAACCACCTCTAAGCTCCTTTCTCAAAATAGGATTCAAAGCACTCAATTGGGCCACTATGATTTTAGCCTTGTGATTACCAATATCTTCCAAGACATTGTAGTTCTATTGTTGCTTTGAGATCAAGAAGTCTTCCATCCCCAACTTCTTCCTTGGAGTCTTTGTTGTTGATGGTGTTGAAGTGCTTGTGCAAGTGCTCCTAGTATAAGAGTATCCGGGCTAGGAATATATCCTTGAGAAGAGTGCACATCCTCTGTTAAACGAGTTCTCTTCTTCTTCTCTTGTGCCAAAAGCTCCAAATTAAGACTCTTGGAGTTTGAAATGTAACACCCATTTGTGCATGTGTGTGGTATTGTGATATTTAGCTTGGTATTACAAGTACTTGAGAGATATTATTTATATAGAGATAAAGGATGGTTCTACATTAGTCATGATTAGCTAAAGTTAGTCATAGCTAAGATAGAGGGGACCTTACTTTAGAGGAAGTGGAAAAGATGAGCACCACTATTTTGGATTCTAGTGTGTTGACTTGGTATCATTCCTAGGTGTTTGGCTTTGAGGAAAGAGTTGAGAACTCTTGGGCCCGCAAGCCTTTTTGTTTTGGATTCTTCTATAGTCCAAGGATAGCCCATGTGAAGGAATCCTTAACTTAGTGGTTGGGTCAAGATAAGATCACACGCTTAGGGGAATATGCCCATGTGAATAGATATTCCTTTCTACTTTTTGACTTTACTTGACTTTTAGCCTAGTAACTTGAGTTACTCCAATAATTAGTAACTTTGGTACGTTACTATTTCACAAGTATATAAACAAGGGGTGAGGAGGTACTCATCATCCTTTCATTTGCAACTATCTCTCTCTCATTGAGTTCTCTAGTGAGCAATGTCTTGAGTCTTGGAGTGTTAGCCTTGGAGTAGTATGATGGAGTTGGGGTCCTTGCCTTCTTAGTCCATGGTGCGCTACTATAGTAGCCATCAAAGGTTCATCTTGAGTGAGAGACAGGCTGGCTCACATTTTTGGTTCCATTGCTGGGACCTCTCTAGAAGGCAAGATAATGTTCTGTGTTCAATTCTACATTAGGCAGAAGGAGGCTATCAGAGCTCACTTGGAGAGAACATTAGGAGAGGAGAGTGATGAACTTATGTTAGAGAACCAAGATCCATTTGTATACCCTGTAGTTCATTATGATGTCTTTGAAGTGATTTTGTACATCTTCTACACATGAGAAGAATTGGAGAGATTGTGTGAGGTGGATTGCAGATTTTGGGCAAAATCTCAAGTTTAAGATCTGTACTTGAAATTTCTACACATGATAGCTTGGGTTATCCTTCAATTAGCACACTTGATATTATTGTGAGAGCAACTATGCGCACTGGGCTAGAATTTTTGACAATTGATAGGGTAAACTGCTCCCGTAACTGCATACTCTTTGGAAAATTGTACAGAGTATGCCATTTCTTCAATTTTCAGTGAATTGTTCAGAAAATTTCCAAGAAAATTTACTACATTGTATCCTATGTGTTGCCACAGAAATAAGAGATAGATCAGTCTTGCGCAGGGTGTTATGAGTTTTTGAAGTGAGAGGGGTGGTTTCAGACCAAATCTAAAATATGTGTGCTGAATAGAAAGGTGTCTAGGTCAAATGGCTCGATGAAAAGATCTGAAATTTTGCAAAGAGGGACATCTTGCAATTGTGATCATGTGTGCAAAATTTTAGAGGATTTTCATGAACAAGTTTGACCAGTAGGGGTGATAGATAAAGTGGTAGTTTCAGTTATGGGAGTTCAAAATCTCATGACTTTCCAAGTCTTGAAGGATTCAAACTATGATTTACTTCTTGGGAGGCCATGGTTGAGAGCAGCACGCACAATTGATCGTTGCACAAAGGGTACTTGAGGATTGGGCCATCAAACCATAGAGTTATAGTTCTTGTGACTAACACCACCAACACTTCACATTCAAATACATCATCTTCTGATTATTGGGAATCAGATTTTGAAGAAGGAGCTTTAGGTGTGGACACAAGCATGGAAGAGGAGACTTCCATAGAAGAGGATGAATTTGAATCTGATTTTGATGTGTATCCTTTATGTGCTATGGATTTTGCACCTAAGCTAGAGGTTTTGAAGGACCCAAATAAATCACCATTGACACTTGAGGAGGTAGAGAGAAGGTTAGCTACCCTCAAGTATGGTCCAAATGTTACCAAGGAGGAGAAAGTGAGATTTGAGGAGATTTTTTGCAAGTTCATCCATGTGTTTGCTTTTAGTTACAAGGATTTGAAAGAAGTCACATTAGAGGAGCACAAGATAGAGGTGGAGTCATATGCAAGACCAATCCGCCAAAAGCAACTTCGCATTAGCCCACCAATATCTTTGGTTGCAAAGGAGGAGATTGATAAGCTCAAGGAGGCTAGATTTATCTTTGAGGTAGAGAATTCAGAATAGGTGTCTCCAATTGTCATTGTGAAGAAAAAGAATCGCAAGCTTTGAGTATGTGTGGATTCAAGAAACTCAATGTTATTACCAAGAAGGACTACTACCCATTGCCATTCATTGATGAGATCTTGGAGGAAGTTGCAAGTCATGAGAGGTACAATTTTGGAGATAGTTATAGTGGATATAACCAAATCAAGATTGCACCAGAGCATC
Source organism: Lunularia cruciata (assembly GCA_948567375.1). Taxonomy (NCBI): domain Eukaryota; kingdom Viridiplantae; phylum Streptophyta; class Marchantiopsida; order Lunulariales; family Lunulariaceae; genus Lunularia; species Lunularia cruciata. The sequence continues at coordinate 61,128,038 of OX419759.1, read as the reverse complement.
AACAACTCAACACGTTCACCACACCTTGGAGAACTTACGCTTTCAAGGTCATGCGTTTTGGGCTTTGCAATGCTCCAACCACATTCCAATGGTCCATGAACAAGGTATTTGAACCTTTCATTGGGAAATTTGTGAGAGACTTCATTGATGACTTTTGTGTCTATTGGAGCAAGGAGGAGCTCTTTGAGCAACTAATCAAGGTCTTGCAACACTTGGATGAGACAAATGCATCACTCAACCCAAAGAAGTGCATTTTTGGATGTAAAGAAGGTCTACTTTTGGGGCACATCATCTCCAAGGATGGAATAGCAGTTGTGTGACAACTCGGCAAATATCATTTTTGCAGTAATCAGGTAAGTAAAGTTCGTTCCCATAGAGATACTAGTCAGAATTGGTCAAATACAAAGTCAAAGTAACAATTGTAGTTCTTCTTGGTTGCATCTTTAATCTCTTAAGTAGAAACCACACCCAAAAGAGAGTAACAAGCACTGACTCATAGTCTTGTCACAAATTCACACTCCTTAATCACAACACCTTCAATTCTTTCCAAAAAATCTTGATTGTGATGATTCAGGCTCTCCCAAAAATGGCACTTCACTGCAAAATGACTTCGCCTCAGAATTGTGTTCCACCCCTCCACTGAAGGCATAACTTCCTTGATCAAAATTGCTTCACATCAACTTCGCACTGCACTCACAAATGTAGAATACTACCAACACTACAATTCCTCTCAGATTTGTCAAGGCATTGATCTGATTGCACTTCATTGAGGATCAAACACATAGAATGAAGATCAAGGCTGCGGAATGCAACATCCAACAAGCACACTGACTTGCACTTTGAATTTCTTTACACACTCACAAACACAATTGCAAAGTTGATACTCGGAATCAAGCTCAAGCAACGAGCACTGCTTCACATCACTTCACTAAATCTATTCTCAGAAATAATGAGCATTGAACAACATAAGACTACAAATGCCACTCTTAAGTAGTGAAGCAAACGACAGTTATCCTCCTAATGTACCTCTTCCTAACAACTCTACAAACCTGCAGATCCAAAATTACAATGCACTTCTTCATATATACCTATTCAAATCTCAAATCGGTTACTAATCCGATCCGATGTCTACATCTTCTTCAGTTTTCAAACCCGAACCCGAAGTAACTTCACTTCCGATTACTCTGTCCTCAGGTTTCACAACTCCTACATCTTCTACCAAATCTAACAGTTCTCTTTCCTGATCTGACATTTCACTAGTGGGTAATCTATCTAACTCCTTATCTTTTGAACCACTCTCCTCTAATGTCTCCAATGATAACTCCAAAGACATCTATACTCCTACTTCATCTACTTTGGGTTTTGCTCTAACATCTTTCCAAAGTTTATCCATCTCTAACTTCATTAGATCTAATCTAATTGTGATATTGTTGTCGACTTCCAATATCTTCCTATCTACCCGAGTTCTAAGACTAATTAACAGAGCATTCAAGTCTGTATCCTTCGCATGTCTCCTCCTTGTCTCCTGCACCAACAATTTCAACTTGTGCAGCCTTGTCTCTTCAATACAAACACTGGCCTCTGTACTCAACATTGCATTTATCCTGATTATGATCTCTTTCAATGGCTCCAATCTCATCTTCCTTTCACGCTCCCAATCTGCAAGCCAATCTTCCCTGTACATTGCCAACTCTACCTCGAACTCGGCTTTCACAGTTTCCTTCTCCTTCTCCTTCTGCACAATCTTCTCCTCCTGATTACAAAGTAACTCTCATAATCATTCTTCTTCCCTATATCTCACTGTCAACTCCCGTTGCCACAATTGCTTCTTCTCTTCTACACTCTCCATCACTCTATCAAGCTCTTGTTCCTTCTCTGCTACCCTCTCCATAGCATGGATAATTTCTAGTCTTGAATCAGCAAACTGCTGCTTCAAGATTTTGTACTCTGCTACTTGTCTCTCCTTTGCTATGTCACCCTTCTTCACAAGTTCCTCTCGATACCTCGCTTCTTTCTTCAAGTTCTCAATAACTTGACACTGCACTACTGCATCCCCTTGCAATACTTCCCTTTCCTCCTTGCCTCAGATTATACTACTCTTCAACTCCGAGTTCTCTTCTTCCAGTCTTGCCAAAACCTGCAACACAGTCTTCACCTCCGGATATGTCAACTGCATCTCTTTCTTCTTGTGCTCTAGCTTCACTAACAATGGGCACACAATTTCTTGCAGGTACTCCACTCCATCACTCGCACCTACTTCCACTTGCAGAGTGATCTCCTTCTTTACCTCTTCTTCTCCCGATACTCGCTTTCTTCTTTGCAATCGTTGTATCGGAATGGACGCTTCACTTCCCAAACTAGCATTCTCCTCTTCCCTTGCCTTGCTTGGACCCGCTTCACACTTTGCCTTGCATCTTGATCAAACTCCTCTCTGAATCGTAATCTTCTTCTCCTCTGGCTCAAGTACCTTGTTCTCCAACTTCGCATTATTTTCTTCCTTGAGCTCCACCCAAACTTCTTCTTCTTCTGTAGCAGGTACCAATGTCATCTCCCCACCTTCATCACTATCGCTACTCGTATCCCCACTTTGTAGCATAAGCTTCGGTTCCTCTTGGTGTTTTGAGTCTTCGGATGTGCACTCGGCTTTGCCTTCTGAGTCTTCCTCTGATGACGCAATCACCACTATGCCTTTCCTCGGGTTTCCTCTCCTAGTCTTCCAAGGTCTTGTCTTCTCTATGTCTTCACCTTCTCCTTGTCGACTCCGCTTCTTTGACTTTGGAGTACTCACTTTTACCTCTATACTCTTGCCGTCTGTGTGTAGTACTCATTAGTGCTTTGGATTTGAAGAATGTATTTTTGCTCCTCCGTGTCAACTTCTCTTCTCAAGTCGGGATGAAAATGAGACACCATTCTGCTGTGCTCCACCAAATTGAGAAAATTCAACCCAAGGTAGAAATGTATTGCAAACGGCACGATGTAGTTTGGAGGCGACTTATCCTGCAAATTCCACACCATCTGCCTCGTCCTCCCATGGAAGCACTTTGCCCAATTGATAGGTTCTCCTGCAAACATCTTATGGAAGAACACCGCTTGGTGTTTCATCACATAAGTTGTTCTTTCCGGCTTTAGGATTGCCATGAGAGCACTCACAATCCCTCTATTCACCGGATCTTTGTAACTCTTGACCTTATACCCATTCTTTGTTCTCTTTAAAGAGAAGGAATCCTTCACTTCTTGGGTTTCTTTGGCTACCTCTCCCTTCTCCAAGAACGTGGTACCCTGCTCCGTGCATGCCTCTCTTCCAAGCACCAATCTCCAATCTGACTCTATCCAGGGAGCCGGATTTCCTCTCTTCCCCTCTTCCTTGGGGCCATCAAGACACTTACTCTTGATTATCTCGGTCATGAAACCTAGAAAACTTACATTCCAGTTCCACACCAAGAATGTGATCCAAAGTTGGCTCAAGACTTTGATTCTTGCAATCACATCTAACCTCCAAATTGCATGATTTCTCACTGTGAATTTGGAGTTCTTCTTTCCTCCTCCCATCTTTCCTGCTTCTTCACTATCTCTCGATTTAACTCTCTTGAATTCTCCTCTACACACTAGCGCATCTTCAACTCTACTTCCCTTCCCACGATCTCTTGCAGGACAACTCCTCAACGGTGAAGGAAAATTGCTCGACATTGCTTCATTGTTAGCCCAATTTTTATAGAGTCGTGCCTTCTTTGTCTCTCTTTAATTCAAGTTTCTACCAAGAAATCACACCTTTTGCATGCGCATGTCATTGTCAATTGTACTTCACACGTATGACCGCCGGTTTTGAACGGTCCCTTCTTGAATTTCTCGCCCCAAAGAAAAGTTGTTACACTATCTTTACCTTGTGTTGAGCTCTCCCGGATACAAAGACTTCTTACTTCAGGTTGTATGCTGACAGGGCAAGTCCAAGTACTTTGCCTTATGACTTGAAGCCACGTTACCTTGGGTTTCATCCCAAAGATGTTTTTCTTTGCCTTCTTCGGCCATACAGGCGCAATCCAACTTCTCTATACACTTCTTCTTCTCCATTTTGATAAAAACAAAAAATGTCGATACCACAAGTTGATCCTGAGAAGGTGAGGAAAATCTTAGACCTTCCATTCCCTTCAAACAAAGTTACACCAATTCTTGGGGATGGTTGGATACTATAGGAGGTTCATCTTCTTATTTTCCAACAAGGCTTATGCATTGACCATCTACATGAAGAAGGGTGTAGATAACATGGTGATTTTGGAGAACAAGGAGGCTCTCAAAGCTTTTTAGGAGCTCAAGCAATCCCTGGTTGTAGCTCCAATTCTTGCTAAACCTGATTGGAGTAAGCCTTTCATCCTCTACACTGATACTTCTAATGTAGCTATAGGATGCACTCTTAGTCAATTAGACCAAGATGGGCATGATCATCCAATAGCTTATGCTAGTAGGCAAATAGTTTTAGCAAAAAAGAACTACTTTGTCACGGAGAGAGAAGGGTTGGCAATGATCTTTGGTCTCAAGAAGTTTAGACACTACTTGATTGGAGGGAAAGCCACCATTGTCATGGATCACAAGGCTTTGAAGTACATCTTCAACAAGCCTAATATTGAAGGGAGACTAGCAAGGTGGATGATACTCTTGTTTGAGTATGATTACACCATTGAGGATAGGCCAAGAAAGAAACATGCAAATGCTGATTTGTTATCTAGAGCCTATGATCATGATGGAGATGAGCCACTAGATGATTCCTTCCTGGATGAGGAGCTCATGACAATCTCAATCACTCAAGAGGTTCCAATGGAGTACAAGGAGATTGTGGATTTTGTGACAAGAGGTAACTCTCCATAAGGGATGCATGCTAGGGAGAAGAAGGCCCTTGCAGCAAGATCTAGACCTTACACAATAGTGGAGGATATTCTTTTTCACCAAGGAGCAGATGGTCTACTTCAAAGAGCAATGGGTACGGAAGAGTCTATCTCACTCATAAAGGAGTTTCACGAAGCTTTAGTGTGTGGAGGACACTTTGCAGGAAAGGTGACTGCTTTCAAGATTCTAGATGCAGGTTACCAATGGAGATGGATTTTCAAGGATTGTCTTGATTATTGCAAAACTTGTAATATTTGTCAACTTTTGCTAGAAAGTCTACATCCACTCCACCACTTATATCAATTCCATTGCTAGGACCTTTTGAGAAGTGGGGAATTGATTTTGTAGGTCCTCTCAATAGAACCCCAAGGAACAATTGGTACATTGTGGTAGTTACTGATTACCTTACCAAGTGGGTTGAGGCTAGACCATTGAGGGACAAGAACAAAGATGAAGTGGGTACATTTCTTTATGAACGCATTATCACTAGGTTTGGATGCCCTTTGGAGTTGGTTTCTGATACAAGAGGAGAGTTTACAAGAAGCATAACTACAGCCATGCTACAACATTTCTCTATCACACATAGAGAAACTACATTCTATAAGCCAAATTTTAATGGCTTGGCAGAGAGAACCAATCAGACCTTGTGCATGATGTTGGCCAAAGATGCAAAAATGGAGGGGGCTAAACATCATTGGGACAAGAGGATTCATGCAATTTTGTGGGAGTATAGGACAACCATGAAGACTTCCACCAGATATTCTCCATTTCAATTGGTATATAGTTTTGAGTATACCTTACCTATTTACTTTGATCTTCCTACCTTCCAAAGCATTCATAGGAGATTGAAGAAAGCACAAGGAGGTGATGCAGAGAAATCAAGGAAGGATCAACTTTGTAATACCAAGAGTTAGCCATATAATCTAGATGTGAAATTTGGTTTGGTAACATCTAGAATGATGTTATACATGATGGTCAAAATAGATAAGATAGAAGTATCACCAAAAGAGTACTTCTACTAATAGGACAAAAACCAAAATAGACTTGAGAACCTTAGAATCAATAGCTAGACATATGATTTAAAGGTGAGAATTGGTTTGGCAACATCTAGAAGGATGTAACACATGATGGACTAAATAGATTGGAAAGAGATATCACCAAAAAGGGACTTCTACTAATAGAGTATGAACCAAAATATGCCTGAAATCTTTGAAGGCAATTTTGGAGGCCTAAACGGATGAATTAGGCCTAGAAAATGTGCAGATCCCCCCCCCCCAAAGAACAAAGGAAAGGTTGGCCTTCCCTCCCCTGCTTTGTCTCATCGAGAGCTTTCCAACATTACCTTACTCATGTGATTCTAAGATTCCTATAGGAAGATTCCCTTTGGTCAAAGCTTGTTTGACCAACCAGATAGGACCTAGACCAGACATGTCACCCATCCAAGTAAGTAATCCAAGGGTGGATCTTGCTGACATGTCACCTATCTGTGTCCCTAATCCTATGGTGGAGCTTCTTTAGAGGAGATCCTCTTTGCCTATATAATAAAGAGAAGGGGCTCCTTTGGGGCATCAAATGTTTGAGTGTGCAATCTGTGTTTTCTCTCTTCTCTTGTCCTCGGAATATTACAAACTCATGGAGTTAGAAGAGGCAAGAGAAGTTGCTATGGTTTGAGTGGAGCAAGCCCAAAGGAAACAAAAGGAGAGCTTTAACAAGAGGTAAGGCAAGAAGAAGGTGGAGCCTTTCAAAGAAAGTGATTGGGTAATGTTGTTTGATTCTATTCGATTCAAGAGAGTGCAAAAGAAGTTTTTGCCTAAATACTTTGGACCTTTCATAGTGGAGAAGGTGTGGGGCAATTACACTTATGATCTCAAGGAGTTGGGAGGAAGACACTTTGATAGAATTAACCATGATAAGTTGAAGATGTATTATAGAAGTTAGAGAGACCTTCACTTTGAAGACAAAGTGAAAACTTAGTCTTGGGGTAAATGTAACACCCATTTGTGCATGTGTGTGGTATTGTGATATTTAGCTTGGTATTACAAGTACTTGAGAGATATTATTTATATAGAGATAAAGGATGGTTCTACATTAGTCATAATTAGCTAAAGTTAGTCATAGCTAAGATAGAGGGGACCTTACTTTAGAGGAAGTGGAAAAGATGAGCACCACTATTTTGGATTCTAGTGTGTTGACTTGGTATTATTCCTAGGTGTTTGGCTTTGAGGAAAGAGTTGAGAACTCTTGGGCCCGCAAGCCTTTTTGTTTTGGATTCTTCTATAGTCCAAGGATAGCCCATGTGAAGGAATCCTTAACTTAGTGGTTGGGTCAAGATAAGATCACATGCTTAGGGGAATATGCCCATGTGAATAGATATTCCTTTCTACTTTTTGACTTTACTTGATTTTTAGCCTAGTAACTTGAGTTACTCCAGTAATTAGTAACTTTGGTACGTAACTATTTCACAAGTATATAAACCAGGGGAGAGGAGGTACTAATCATCCTTTCATTTGCAACTATCTCTCTCTCATTGAGTTCTCTAGTGAGCAATGTCTTGAGTCTTGGAGTGTTAGCCTTGGAGGAGTATGATAGAGTTGGATTTCCTTGCTTTCTTAGTCCATGGTGCGCTACCATAATAGCCATCAAAGGTTCATCTTGAAAGAGAGATAGGCCGGCTCATAGAGCACTCTCTCTTCTCATACTTGCTCTCAACCACATCTATAGATACTATCTTCTTACCTTTGTTTGGATTAGGAGCCACTTGGGTTTAACTACCTCACTCTTGCCCTCTATTGGCTCCCTCATAACCCCTTCCTCCATGGTAAGTTGAATTTGGGCAATTCCTTTGGATATGGCCTCTTCCTCCACAACCAAAAAATTTCTCTCATTGAATTTGTTGGTTGGTTGGCCTCCTCTATATGGATACTTCCATAACTCCTAGGTCCTCCTCCCACATTCTGATCCACCTCTCTCTTCTCCTATAGTTGCACCACATTGATCTTGAGATCTGCAAGTTATTTTATGATGGTTTGAAGTGGATCCTTTGGTAGAAGTGCAAGAACTAGAGCAACTACTACTTGTGGTGCAACCCTTGCCACCAAAGTATCAAAAGTTCCACCATAGTTGTAACCTTGAGGAGGACGCACAACCTCCTTCACCACCAAATCACTCTCATCCCCTTCCAAACTCTCCTCCATACGAATTGCAATCTTGATAGCTTCAACTTTGGAAAAGTGTTTCTCATATCTCACCTTGCTTCTAATTTGTGGTCTCAATCCTCCCAAAAATTATTGGTGAGCATCGCCCCTATGCCAATAATAGTAGTCTCCACATCATCCTCACCCTTCCTCAACACTATGTAAAATCTGGACTCTAACGTTTCCGCTCTTTTCACATAGAATCTCACTTTCTCTCCATCTCCTTGTTTAAGAAAGGTAACTTCACTCATCAATCTCTCATAACTCTCATCAGGAATAAAGTTCTCAATGAGTGCTCAAGTCAAACTCTCCCAAGACTCTTCTTCTCCATCTCTCCTCTCTCTTGTTTGGTATTCTGACTCATACCATGTAAGTGTTGTATCCTCAAAGAAATCTAGTAATAAAGAGGCCCTCTCATTGTTTCCTATGCAAGCTCTCTTGAAGTCTCTCACAAAGGCCTCCACGTCTTCTTCATCCTTGCCAAAGAAAATCAAAATTTTCCCTATCTTAACCCCTCATTATCTTTCTTATCTCTCAATTTTTTTCTTTTTCTCTTTTCTTTTCTTCTCTCTCACTCTATAACTAATAGAGTATAAACATGACTACCACCATCTGAGAATAATCCACCCTAGAGAACATTAAAGGTTCAGGTTGCTCCAAGATTTCTATAACAACATCAAATCTTAGAGTGCCTATTAATCAAACCCTCATGGATAGTTTATCCATAAGTTGAAAGATTATCTCCATCACTAATCTTAAGAACTAACTAATGAAGGTGGTAGTATTTCTGTAGCTGTACTAAGACTCTCTCCAAGATCATTCACCAAAGTCTCCAAAAGTGCTTTTACTCTACTACACTTATGTCCTTTTGGAAGTCCTTCCACTCCACAAACCTCACACAACTCCTTGGTCTTAGATCTTCTCCCTCCAAATCTTGGTGAAGAAGGTCCAACATGCAAACCCAAGTCAAGTAAACCTCTCCTTTCTCTCAATCTCTTGCTCTCAAAAGTTAATGGATATGAACTTGCCTTATGTCCCTTCTCTCCACATAAAAAGCACTTAGACTCACTCTTTCTTCCAAGTGGTGTAGGTTTTTGGATCCTCTCAACACTCTCTTCAAATTCTATTCTAAACTCTTTTATCCTCAAATCCACCACTAAAATCACCTCAAACCCTTGGAGAACCTTTCATAGCCTCAATTTCCACTCTTGGTGACACTCCATGTTCCTAAGATGAGTCTAAACACTCTTATATGCTTTTTGTTGTTCTCACACTCCTCATGCATGAAATCTTAACTCTGCAGAATTGACCCTTCCTCACAATGTCAGTCAAATCTCACAACTTGTATGTTAAAATACTTTGAAATTTTTCACACTTGATAAAAACTTCAAGTTGTCTTTCCTTGCAAAATTTCAGGTTTTTTCATTGAGCTATTTAGTCTAGGCACCTTTCTATTCAGCACAAATATTTCAGATTTGGTCTGAAAACCACCCCCTCACTTTAAAAACTTATATCTCTCTGCTTAAGAATGATCACTATCTAATTTTTGTGTCAACAGGTAGGATACAATGTTCTGACTTTTCTTGGAAAGCTTCACTACAATCCATTGAGAATTGAAGAAATGGCAGACTCTATACAATTTCTAGAGAGCATGCAATTGCATGAGCAATTTACCCTATCAACTTTCAAAATTCTAGCCCAGTGCGCATAGCAGATCTCACAATAATTTTTAAGTGTGCTAATTGAAGGATATCCCAGGCTATCATGTGTAGAAATTTCAAGTTCAGATCCTAACTTGAGATTTTACCCAAAATCACCTTAATCCCCAAAATCTGCAATCCACCTCACAAAATCTCTCCAACTGAGGTGGATTGCAGAACCTCTCAAGTGTACAAGATATATAAAATCACCTCAAAGACATCATAATGAACTACAGAGTATACAAATGGATCCAAATTCTCTAACATAAGTTAAGCCATCTTCTCCTTGAAAGTTCTCTCCAAGTGAGCTCCCATAGCCTCCTTTTGTCTAATATAGAATAGTACGCAAAACATTATCTTACCTTCTAGAGAGGTCCCGACAACAGAACCAAAAATGTGAACCGGCCTGTCTCTCACTTAGGATGAACCTCTAATGGCTATTATAGTAGCGCACCATGGACTAAAAAGGCAAGGAACCTCAATTCAATCATACTCCTCCAAGACTAACACTCCAAGACTCAAGACATTGCTCATTAGAGAACTCAATGAGAGAGAGAGATAGTTGCAAATGAAAGGATGATGAGTACTTCCTCACCCCTTGTTTATATACTTGTGAAATAGTAACAAACCAAAGTCACTTATTATCGGAGTAACTCAAGTTACTAGGCTAAAAGTCAAGTAAAGTCAAAAAGTATAAAGGAATATCTATCCACATGTGTATATTCCACTAAGCATGTGATCTTATCTTGACCCAACCATTAAGTCAAGGATTCCTTCACATGGGCTATCCTTGGACTATAAAAGAAACTAAAACAAAAAGGCTTGTGGGTCCAAGAGTTCTCAACTCTTTCCTCAAAGCCAATCACCTAGGAATAATACCAAGTCAACACTCTAGAATCCAAAATAGTAGTACTCATCTTTTCCACTTCCTCTTAAGTAAGGTCTCCTCTATCTTAGCTATTACTAACTTTAGCTAATCAGGACTAACGTAGAACCATATGTAATCTCTATATAAATAATATCTCTCAAGTAATTGTAATACCAAGCTAAATATCACAATACCACACACATGCACAAATGGGTATTACATGCCTCCAAAATTGCCTCTGAAGTTTTCAAGCATATTTTGTTTCTACACTATTAGTGAAAGAGCTCATTTGGTGAAACCTCTACCTGATCTACTTAGTCCATTATGTGTACCATCTTTCCAAATGTCATCAACCTAAATTTTACCTTTAGATTATATGTCTAGCTATTGATTCTAAAGTCTTCAAGCATGTTCTGGTTTTTGGTCTATTAGTAGAAGTACTCTTTTGGTGACACCTCTGTATGATCTACTTTGTCCATCATGTATAACATCCTCCCAGATATTACCAAACCAATCTTCATCTCTAAATCATATGTCTAGCTATTGGTATTATAAACCTCCCTACTTTTAGGACGTAATGTCCTTTTTGCAAACCTATTGCTCAAAAGATTTCACTAACACTGCTGTGTGGATCAAGTTGGATGTTGGCTCCCATGTTGCATCATAAAGTGGGTAATCTTTCCATTGTATGAGATATTCCACATGCGGGTGATGAGTACCATGGATGCATTTTTGGAGAAATGCGTCCGACTTCGTATTCCTCCATGCCATCAATGAGTGTTGAGCAAGGTCAAATGTCTTGTATGGAGGAACAATGGCCTAGTTGGCGGGCAAATCTGCATATAAGAAGACATGAATACTGGATGGATCTTCATATGTCATGGTTGCTTGAGGTGATAGGCCACAGTACTGATTCAACAAAGAATGGAGAAAGGCCTAATAAAATAATATCTAAGCTTATGAGGGCCAACTAATGTGAGGTTAATTGTTGATAGCCCAACTTGATCTCCCACCTTGAACTCCATGTGCCTAGGGTGTGCATCAACTTATTGCTTCTATAAATTTTTGGCAATTTGCAATCTGTTTTTGGCATTCTCCATGCCTTGTTGAATTCTTGAAACAAAAGAGTTGACAACATCAACCTTGGTAGTCATCAGACGGATCTTGATCAAGCTCAAAGGTGTGAAAGGATGCTCACCATACATAAGGAAGAATGGTGTGACTTGGGTGGAGGCATTTATTGAATTGTTATAGGCAAATTCCACCAATGAAAGTAAAGTGTACCACCTTTCTTGCTCATATAAGGTGAAGCTCTAAAGCATATATTCAATAGTGCAATTAGCTTGCTCTATTTGGCTATCTATATGTGGATAGTAAGCCATGGACATGGCCAATTTGGTTTTGAAGAAACCAAAACGTGTTCTCCAAAATACACTAGTAAATTGAGTGCATCTATCAATGATGAGCACTTGAGATAGGCCATGGTGAGAGAAGACTGCATCTAAGTACAACTGAGCTAGTTATGGAGCCATCACATCCTTGGTGGTAGGGCATACATGAATCATTTTGCTAAGTCAATCAACAAATACTACAATGGAGTCAAACCTTGAGGCGGTCTTGGGTAATTCATAGACTAGATCCATACTCACATGTTCCCAATGTTGCATAGCAGTAGGGAGGGGTTGCAAGAGTCATGCATGAGCTTGATTAGAAAATTTGTTTTATTGACAAAGTAGGCAGCTCCAAACATATCTTGGGTCAATAGTTATTGCACTACACTACATTGAAGGTCTTGTCCACTCCGACATGACCTACAATGGCGGAATCATGACATTTTGCTAAGATGGCGGTGCATAATTCTAAGGCATTTGGGATCCATAATTTACCATCACAAAAGTGAGTCCTTGGTTGCTAATGATGCCTTTGGATGATTGAGCTCCTATGATCTGTGGATCTATTTTTGTAGTAGCTAGAATCTTTGGCTTGAATTCAAGGTGCATCTTGACCTTTGCCACCAAATTTTTTGCCATTGGCATTCAGATGAATGCATCTGCAAGTTGCTTCTTGCCTTCCACATAAGTGATTTTCATGTTGAATCATTGTTGCCACTCTGCTCACCAAATCTAGCAATGAGATAGATCTTTCTGTATCTTGAGGTAGATTAGAAGTTTGTAGTTTGTCTCCACTACAAACGACTCCTCACTAAGATAGTGCTTCTAATGCTTGGTTGCAAGGACAATGGCTAGCTCTTCTTGCTCTATGGTGTGATAATTGCATTCTACATGTAACAGCTTTCAAGAGAAGTATGCAATTGGATGTCACCTATCATGCCACTCCCGTTGTAGGACTGCCCCTATTGCTACACCTAATGCATCGATAGCCAATTTGATTGGACATTTTAGGTCATACCATTTCAAGATTGTTTCATGTAGCAAGGCATCTCTCTATTCTTGAAAGGCTAGCTCTTTTCTGGTTCCTCATGTCCATTTCTTCCCCTTGCTAAGTAATGTTGTTAAAGGTTGTGTTGTAATACCTATTTGTGCATATGTGTGGTATTTTAATATTTAGCTTGGTATTACAAGTACTTGAGAGATATTATTTATATAGAGATAAGGGGTGATTCTATATTAGTCATGATTAGCTAAAGTTACTCATAGCTAAGATAGATGGGCCTTTACTTTAGAGGAAGTGGAAAAGATGAGCACCACTATTTTGGATTCTAATGTGTTGACTTGGTATTATTCATAATTGTTTGGCTTTGAGGAAAGAGTTGAGAACTCTTGGGCCCGCAAGCCTTTTTTTTGGATTCTTCTATAGTCCAAGGATAGCCCATGTAAAGGAATCCTTGACTTAGTATTTGGTTCAAGATAACATCACATGCTTAGTGGAATATGCCCATGTGGATGGATATTCCTTTATAGTTTTTGACTTTACTTGACTTTAAGCCTAGTAACTTGAGATACTATGGTAAATAGTAACTTAAGTGCATAATTATTTCACGAGTATATAAACAAGGGGTGAGAATGTACTCATCATCCTTTCATTTGCAACTATCTCTCTCTCTCATTGAGTTCTCTAGTGAACAATGTCTTGAGTCTTGGAGTGTTAGCCTTGGAGGAGTATGATGGAGTTAAGGTTCCTTGCCTTCTTAGTCCATGGTGCGCTACCATAATAGCCATCAGAGGTTCATCTTGAGTGAGAGACAAGCCAGCTCATAGTGCCACCTTGGAGAAGTCCTTGACTAACCGACCATAGAACCCCATCAACCCCAAGAAGCTCTTGAGTTGAGTCTGATCTTATGGAGCGCTCCATTGGAATGATCACTATCTTATATATTAATACTTGGATACACTCTCCACTTACTCTATGCCCCAAGTAGTCTACTTCAGACTTGCCAAACTCGCACTTTGCAATTTTGGCATACAATTGATTATGTTTTAGAATCTGGAGGACTTCTCATAGATGTTATTTGTGTTCCGTCATAGTCCTATTATATACTAAGATGTCATCTAGGAAGATGATAATAGACTTATCCAAATATGGCCAAAATATGTCATTCATCAACCTCATGAAAGTGGCAAGTGCAATGGGGAGGCCAAATGGCATCACAAGGTACTCAAAGTGGCCATACTTAGTTTGAAAGGCAGTTTTTCATACAACTTCCTTTGCAATTTGGATATGATTGTAACCACTCTGCAAGTCTAGTTTGGTGAAGTGTTTTGCTCCTTTAAGTTGATCAAATAGGTCATCCATGCAGGGTAAGGGGTATTTGTTCTTCACTGTTTGCTGATTGAGGCCCCGATAGTTAATGCACATGTGCATTGTATCGTCCTTTTTCTTCACAAACAAGATAAGAGCCTTGTATGGTGATATGTTGGGTTGGATAAACCCTTTTTGTAGTATATCCTCAATTTGAGTCTTACATTCCTCCAACTCATGAGGTTATAGACAATATGGGGCCTTACAAGGAGGTGTCTTCCCCAAAAGTATCTCAATTTTATGATCTACTCTCATTTTTGGTGGTAATCTTGAAGGTAAATCATTTGGGAAGACATCTTGAAACTCATTTACCACATCTTTCAATTTCTTAGGAATTTGTCCATCAAGTTATGCACTCTCAACTTCTCTTATTCAACCCATGAAACACCTATTTGTCATACAAATAGCTATTGTTCCTGTGATATAGAGAGGCAATTTTGCATGTGCTTTTTCTCTAACCCCAATGATCATCCATTAGTAGGTGCTCACTACTTTCTTCCTCCAATCTACCATAGGGTTGTATTGCTCTATCCAAGGCATGCCTAAGATTGTATCATAACAAGCTAATTATATCACTTGCCACTCAATTGCTTTTTGATATTCTCCTACAAAGAGTGTTACCTTTCTAGATAATGACTCAATCTTCTTTGTTTGCCTATTAGTTAACTCTACTTCTTTGCTCTCATCTTTCTCTAGATCCATCCCCAATCTTATTGCAAAAGAGCAAGATAAGAAATTCTTTGTTGCTCCAAGATCTATCAATACTTCTACCTGATTGCCTTCTAGGACCCCATTCACAATAATCAATTGTGAGTTTGCCTTTCTAGATCTTTGCACACTCATCTTCTTCCTCTTCTTGCTTTTCCACTTCCTTATTGAGCCAGTAAGGTCGTGAGGTACCTTAATTGGCAATCTTTGTTTGTCAAAAGAACAAAGCTTCTAATCAACCTCCTATAGGACTCTTGTAACCCCTCCCTACTCCTACGTAATCTTAGGAATAGGTGAGTATAGATCTAGTCTGTGAATTGCCTAAGACCACCTCAAGGTTTGACTCCATTGTAATATTTGTTTGTTGACTCAAGAAAATGATTCATGTATGCCCTACCACCAAGGATAAGATGGCTCCACAACTAGCTCAGTTGTACTTAGATGCAATCTTCTCTCACCATGGTATGTCTTGATTGCTCATCACCAATAGAGGCACTTAATTTACTAGTCTATTTTGGCAAACACTCTTTGGTTTCTTCAAAACATATTGGCCATGTCCACGGCTTACCATCCATAGACCAATGGCCAAACAAAGCGGGCTAATCACACTATTGAAGATATGCTTTGGGGCTTCACCTTAGATGAGCAAGAGAGGTGGGAGACTTTACTTCCATTGGTAGAATTTGCCTATAATAATTTAGTAAATGCCTCCACCCAAGTCACACCATTCTTCCTTATGTATGGCAAGCATCCTTTCACACCTTTGAGCTTGATGAAGATCCATCTTGTGACTACCAAGGTTGATGTTGTCAACTCTTTTGTTTCAAGAATCCAACAAGGCATGGAGAATGCCAAAAATAGGTTGCAAATTGCCAAAAATTGATAGAAGCAATATGCCTATGCATACCATAGGCACATGGAGTTCCAAGTGGGAGATCAAGTTTGGTTGTCAACAACCAACCTCACATTAGTTGGCCCTTGCAAGCTTAGACTTCATTTTATTGGGCCTTTTCTCATTCTTCATCAAATCAGTGCCTATCACCTCAAGCTACTACTATAAATGAAGATCCATCCAATGTTTCATGTCTCCCTACTATGCAAATATGCACCCCAACCAGGTCATTTTCCCTCCATACAAGACATTCAACCTTGCCCAACACTCATTGATGGCATGGAGGAATACAAAGTTGAATGCATTTTCCAAAAATGCATCCATGGTACTCGTCACCTGCGTGTGGAATATCTCACACAATGGAAAGGTTACCCACTATATGAGGTGACATGGGAGCCAGCAGCAAACTTGACCCACGCACCAATATTAGTGAAATCTTTTGAGCAGCAGCTTCGCAACAAGGATGTTGCATCTTAAAAGGAAGGAGGTTTGTAATACCAATAGCTAGACATATGATTTAGAGATGAGATTTGGTTTGGTAACATCTAGAAGAATGTTATACATGATGGACTTAGTAGATCAGATAGAGGTATCACCAAAAAAGTACTTCTACAAATAGGCCTGAAATTGAAACATGCTTGGAAACTTTAGAATCAATAGCTAGGCATATAATCTAGAGGTGAAACTTGGAGTGGTAACATTGAAAAGGATATTACACATGATGGAGCATGTAAATCAGATAGAGGTATCACCAAAGAAGCACTTCTAAAAATAGGGTAGAAGCCAAAATAGGCCTGAAAACTTCAGAGGCAATTTTGGAAGCCTAAACAAATGAATTAGGCCTCAAAAATATGAGAATTTCTCCTTGAATAGAGGAAAAGCTTCCCTTCCTCTCCTTGGTTTGTCTCACCAAGAGCTTTCTACTGGTACCTCATCCACGTGATTCTGAGGTTCCTACAAGAAGATACCCTAAAAGATTCCCTTCAGTCAAAGCATATTTGACCAACTAGATGGGACCATGATGAACATGTCACCCATCCAAGCAAGTAATCTAAGGGTGGAGCTTGCTGAAAAGTCACCTATCCATGTACCTAATCCTATAGTGGAGAATCCTTGGAGGAGATCCTCTTTGGTTATATAATAAAGAGAAGTGCTCCTTTTGGGCACTTGAGTTTGAGTTTGAAACTTGTGTTTTCTCTTTTTTGTTTCTCTACTATCCTCAGAATATTGCAGTGGAAGTAATTTGTCTCACTTTTCTTGCTCCTCTAAGGTGAAGCCTTAGAGCATGTCCTTGATAGTACAATTGGCCCACTCTACTTGTCCATTGGTTTATGGGTGGTATGCCATAGACATGGCAAGTTTCATTTTGAACATGTTGAAGAGTGTTCTCAAAAACAAATTAGTGAATTGAGTGCCTTAATCAATGATGAGCACTCAAGACAATCTATAATGAGAAAAGATTGTAGCTAAGTACAATTGAGCTAATTGTGATGCAATCACATCCTTGGTCATAAGACACATATGAATCATTTTGCTAAGTTGATTTCCAAAGACTACGATGGAGTCAAAACTTGAGGTGGTCTTAAGCAATTCACAAACTAAATCTATGCTGACTTGGTCCCAATTTTATGTAGGAGTAGAGAGGGATTGAAGGAGACCTATCAAAGCTTGATTAGAAGCTTTATTTTATTGATGAAGTAAGTAACTTTGAAGGTACACCATCACATTGTTGCTCATCTTAGGCCAATAGTAATTGCTTTTGATTGCATCTTAGATCTTGTCCATTCTAACATGACCTACAATGATGGAATCATGAAATTTTGCTATAATGATGGTTCTTAGGTCTGGAGCATCCAATATCCATTACTTGCTATCACAAAAGGTGAGTCCTTAGCTATTGGCTACACCTTTAGATGATTAAGCTCCTACAATTTGTGGGTCATTCTTTGTAGCAATAAGGATCCTTGGCCAAAATTTTGGGTTCATGTTGACCTTTACAACTAGATTATTCACCATAGGCATCTAGGTGAATGCATCTACAAGTTACTTCTTGCACTCCACATATGTGATCATCATGTTGAGCCATTGTCTCCACTTTGCCTAATGGATATCTACAAGATAGATCCTTTTAAGCCTTGCGGTGGACTTGTGGTTTGTGGTCCATCTCCACTACAAATGCCTTATTGCCAAGATAGTGCTTCCAATGCTTAGTCGTAAGGACAATAGCCAACTCTTCTCTTTTGGTAGTGTGATAGTTGCACTCCGCCAATAACCACTTTCAAGAGATATTTACAATTGGGTGTTATCCATCACTCCATTCCTATTGTTAGACTACTAATATTGCAACATCTAATGCATCTATTGCCAACTTGATTCGATGTGTTGGGTGATATCATTTCAAGATTGGTGTATGGAAGAATGCATCTTTCAATTCCTAAAAGACCAATTTTTGTGTGGTTCTCCACATCCACTTTCTTCTCCTTCCCAAGTAGTGCAATTAGAGGTTGTGCAAACTTGTAGAAGTCCTTGACAAATTGAAGATAGAACCTTGTCAATCCTAAGAAACCTTGAGTTGAGTCTAATCTTCTACAACACCATCCCATTTCTGATTGACCTCTATTTTACTTGTCAGAACTTGGATACCTTTTTCATTTACTCTATGCCCCAAGTAGTCTACTTCAAACTTGTTAAACTTGCACTTTGAGATTTTGGCATACAATTAATTCTACCATAGAATCTGGAGGACTTCTTGCAGATGTTGCTTATGCTCCATCATTTTCTTGTTATAGACTAAGATGCCATCTAGGAAAATGTAATAAACTTATCCAAGTATGGATGAAATATATCAATCATCAAACTCATGAAAGTGGCTAGTACATTGATGAGACCAAAAGGCATCACTAAGTACTCAAAGTGCCATTTTTTGTTTGAAAGGCAATTTTGTGTATATCTTTCTTTGTAATCTTGATTTGGTTATAAATGCCCCACAGATCAAATTTGGTGAATTTTCTTGCCCTATTGAGTTGCTCAAATAGGTCATCCATGCAAGGTAATAGGTATTTTTTCTTCACTATTTGTTGATTTAGGCCTTGGGTAGTTAATGCACATTCACATCATACCATCCTTCTTCTTCACAAACAAGACAAGAGCCCCATCTTGTGAAATGTTAGGTTGGATAAACGCTTTCTACAACATATTCTTGATTTGAGCCTTGCATTCCTCCAACTCATGAGGTGATAGTTGATATGGGCCTTACAAGGAGGTGTCTTCCCAAGACCAATTATCTTGCTTTTATCATCTACTCTCTTTTTTGGTGATAATCTTATGGGTATTATTAGGAAAATATCTTGAATTCATTTATCACATTGTTCAATTTCCCACAATTTTTTCCATTAAGTTGTGCACTCTAGACTTCTCTTATTAGACCCATGGAACATCCATTTGTCGTACCAATAGTTGTTATCCTTATAACAAAGAGAGGAAATTATTATCTTTGGGACCTTTCCCTATCTTTAATTATCTTCCATTGGCTAGTTCTCACTATTTTCTCTCTCCAATCTACCAAGGCGTTGTAGTGCTACATCCATGGCATGCCTAAGATCACATTGTAATGAGTTAACTATATCACTTGCCACTCAATTTTTTCCTACTACTCTTATATAGAGAGTGCTACCTTTCAAGGTAATGATTTAATCCTCTTTGTCTAACCCATTAGATAATTATACTTCTTCATTCTTGTCTTCTCTAGTTCCATCTCCAATCTTATCGCAATAGTGCAAGACAAGAAATTATTTGTTGCTTTAAGGTCTATCAATACTCTCACCTAATTGTTTTCTAGGAATCCATTTACAACAATCAATTGGGCATTTGTATTCCTCAACCTTTGTGCACTCGTCCTCTTCTTCCTCTTTCTTTACTCCTTTCCATTGAGCCAATAAGGTTGTGAGGTATGTTTACTAGCAATCTTTGTTTTCTAGTGTGATTTTAGGATCCTTTCTTTTTATTCATCTCTTAAAGTTGTTGTTCAAAGGTTGCCTATATGGAGGCCAAGAGCCCATAGGAAGTCGGGCACAACAATTGATAGTTATGTACCCAACTCAACCGTAATTGTAACAATATTGTTGTTTTGCTTGAGCTCCTTCTCTCTGTGGGAGTCCATCTCTCATTTCTTTGATCCATCTCTGTTCTCCTTGGAGCAATCTTGCTCCTTGGTCTTGGAATCAAATGTTGCCCAATTCCATAGGACTTGGTCCACCAAAGTGCAGTATGCAACCCAATAGTGTTGTGTTGAGACTACTCTTTCACCTTCTCCAAGTGTTCCGACTATTCTTTGAGCACACTTAATGGCTTCACAAAGGATGCAAGGATTTTGTACTATTACCTCATGGTGAATGTACTCTTTTAATCCTTCCCCCCCACCCTCCCAATTTGAAATTATCAAGAGCTTCTGTTGGGCTCATATAAGCTATCACAACCTGCAGTTCAACAAATACCACCATATATTTTTGTAGACTATTTTTTTGCTTCCACCCCCATAGTTGGGTTTGATCCATCAACACAAAATCTATAGATTAGAAATTCTTTAGCAGCCCTTCTTACATCACCATTCAAGTGACCTTCTTCCTTCCACCAACATTGATGATTCCCAAACATCATACCATGTGAGGACTTCACATGCAAACATACATATAAAATGATCAATGATCTCTATTGTGAATAATTGAAAGTATCAATTCATTCTTGAGATCTAGTTTTCCACAACTCCCATGGAACATTGTTCCTTGTAAGACTTGATATTGCATATCTTCTTCATTTGTAATAACAATGTGCCTTCATTGTTGATTGGGGTTGATAACATAAGCATGAGTGGTTCTATAGGTACTTTGGCCGCTATTATTGGGTTTTGGGATGATTCCCTTTCTTGCATTACATGATTGATCTAGAAGGTATGTACTTGACTTTGTAATACCTCCATGTCATCTTGATCTCCCAAAACTTATTTAACATCCCTTGCATTCCATACATTAGATCCTATAATTATGGCTCCATGATTTGTACACATGATAGATGTTCAATCAATACTTCTTATTTGAATAGGAGGTTAATATGATTACTCAAGAGAGTGCATGGACAATTGGAACTACCATCAGGACCACAAAGGTTATCACTCATTGATAATATTTCTCACTAAAATTTTGGACTATGAAATCCTTAACATCACTTTTGGTCTAATTAGATAATGGATTTCTACTTGAGTGTTGAAAGGAAAATGATTTGGTATATTTAGATCCCATCACATCATAATAGAATGTAAATTATCAAATCCCACTCTTTATAGTATATCACCATAGGTAGAATCAAAAGGTTTGGAAAATTCATTATTACATCCATGATCTTCACTCCAAAATGGTAAACAAGATATACTCTCATTTAATCATGTTGGATATACATAATCATAATATAGAATAGATTCAAGAAAGGAAAGTGAGGTGCATGAAATTATCCTCCAGGAGGACCCATCCCATCCTTTCTCCCAAACATCTCAATCTAATCAATTGCACTTCTTTTTCTCCCCTTAAAATTACTCAATCTTAGTAGCTTGTATTCCTCCAACAGAGGTGACCACTCACTTGGATTAAAACACCTACTCTAGTACTATTTTAACATTCCAAGGATAGGAGAACCCCCAAGAAAAATATAAGGTTTTATTCCTCATTATTATGATGTCTCAAAGAAGCATCTTGTCTTTATTATATAGCAAAGAGGATCCTCTCCAAAGGAGGTACACCCTTGGATTAGATAATGGATTGGTGTCATGTCAGTAAGCAACACCCTTAGATTAGCTGCATGGATTGCTGACATGTCAATCCTTGTCCTATTTGGTTGGTCAAATAGGTTTGACCAAAGGGAATCTGTGGTACTCTTCCTATACAAAGCTTAAAATAGCATGGGTCAAGTACCACTAGAAAGATCTCAACAAGACAAACAAGGGATAAGAAACCAATGTCCTTAACTTGAAAGGGAGGCAAAATATTTTTTGAGGCCTAATTCTTTCATTTGAGCCTCCAAAATTGGCTCTAAAGTTTACAAAGTGTTTTTGATCTTTGCCCTATTAGTAGAAGGACCCTTTTGGAGACATCTCTATCTGATCTACTCAAACCATTACATATAACATCCCTAAAGATATTACCAAGCCATTTTTTACCTCTAGATAATCTGTCTAGCTAATGGTATTACATTGGTTCTCCTCTTGCTTTTGCTCGCACTACCCTTGGAGGATATTTGCAATCTTCCTCCACTTCCACTCTTTCTTTTGCTTCTTGAGTGGTCCTTTGGCTTTTTATTGTCCTTCACTCCAAAGGTCTTCTCTTGCAATCTCCACCTACTCTTCTTGATTGGGGCTAGGCGGGGCTTTGGATCAATGTGATATCTCTCCTTGGTCTTTGGCCCGAGTCTCTTAGGCTTTGCTCTACTTTGGTTTGGAGTAGATTAAGCTTCTTTTACTCATGTCTTTTCTTTTGATATTAATGCCAATCCATACAATGTGAAGGATCTTTTTTCCTTTCTTCTTCTCCCTTTGTGTCTTTGGCTTCTTCCTACAAGGACACATCAATTGCTTGTGGGTTCTTTCTTGGATTCTTTGCTAGCCCTTGTGATCTTGTAGGTGCGGATATTTTTCTTCACCGTGAGCATTCCTAATTTGTCCTCCTTTACTACCTTTCCTTGTTTTCTTATACTCCACATATGCAAGTAGGTAGTTTGGAATGAAGTCTGACCTTTGGGTTACAAAGAGAAGTAGCCCATTGGGTGCTAATGGTTGGAGAATTTATTCTTCTCCATCTTGGTTAAGAGGTTTAATCCCACATAGAAATGGATAGCAAAAGATGCAAGGTTTAGCCGGTTGCTCCACCATCTTCTTCTAATTCCTTTAGCAAGCTCTAGGTTTACACATAAAACATATGCATCTAATTCACTGATTCTCTTTGGTACATGTATTTGAAGAAGATGGCTTGGTTTTTGTTCAAGCAGGTTGTTCTTTTTTGCTTAAACAGCTTGATAACCATCTACAATATTCACTTTTGGTAGGGTCTTTGTAACTTCTTACTCTCCACCCACTATCAGTTCTTGGGATCCTTGAAGGGGGTGGTGAAGATCTTCTCCAAGCCATTGTCCGGTTTGGTGTAGTAGGTGTCATAGTCATCACCCAAGTTACAAGTTTTTGGGGCCAAGAATATTTCTTTAATTCTACTTCATCCATAAAAAAAAATTTCCTCGGAGGTCTCTTGGCTCCTTCTCTTCCTGATGTCTCATCTTTTGGATGATGAAGGTATCATTTTAATCTCAATTCTAGAGCAAGAAGGCAAGTTGCTTGCCTTGGATCAATTCACTTTGGCAATACACCACACACTTGTTGAGGAATGAGGCAAAAAGGATAAGATCAAGGATCTTCTTCATTTCTTTAGATTGAACACCATGTTTCTTATCAAAGATGGTCTGGGTACAAAGGCAAAGGCTAAACAGCTACAAAGATGGTAAAGAATTATGGAAGATGGCTAAGACTTCAAATTGTTGTTCTCAATTGGACATGAGACTAAAATCAATCAGCAACAAGTGAAATTCAGTTTTTAGTGGTTGAAGAGTCAATGAGCTGCCACTCTCTACACGTGCAAGCCCTTCCTTGGTGGTCTTTAGTGGCAGTTCTTTATCTAGGTGGTAGCATATTCAAATTGATGGACTATATGCTGGTCCAAACATCTTCATGTCCTAAGGTCTTCAAGTCTGAAGGTCCTTTGTGTGGTGTTCTTTGCCTTGACTACCCTTTGTACTAGTCTTGTTTGGCATTCTTCACTAAGAGTGCTTTTGGCTTTGTACTTTTTCCCTTCATACCTTGGCATGAACAAACATAACTCCAAAGTAAAATTCAAGTAAGAAGTTTTCCTTCCTAGATAGGAAATAATTCTGCCATATCTTCAAAAAAAAAATTGATAGTAGAAAATAAATTGTTTTATAAAAGTGCAAACACCACACAAATCTATGGTAAAAAGATTAAAGTCTTAAGGTCAAATCCAAACTAAAACTTTGGTATTTCTTAACATTGATATTATTATAAAACATTGCATCTTTGTTAAAGATAACTAGCCGTTAGTATAGGCACCCAACTAGTGTATCTGATTGATTGGCATATCAAGGGTATCATGCATATCTTATATATAGCACTAATTTAAAACCATAATGCTCCACCCATTCAAAGAAGATTTTTATATGATCTTATTAATTTGACCACAATAATTTTGATTTTCTTCACAATTTATATGATATACTAACATTTTACTTAATATATTGTACTTAAAAGGCAGTGTATTTGGTACATAAATAATTTTCCTTTCTCACTTCAAATTATGGTTATTTTACAAATCACTCTCACATCAAATCTCTAAGAGAACCTCCTTCACTTATTTAGGATGCCCAAGCTTACAACACAACCATAAAGGAACTCCTCTCACATCTAGATACCCCACCTCTTACATAAGACATGCCCTCAAAAGATTAGTATCATATGACCTACAATTTTAGCATGCTTGTTGGAAATCTTAAATGTTGTTTAGCGCTTTCACTCTTTACTATTTCACATTCTCTTTGCCTTATATCTTTTGGTTTCTTCCCTTTGTGTTATTGTATGTGCCAATGTTTCTCTTTGTGACAAATTTTCAAGGGTAAGGACATGTTTCCTATTCCTTTATATTCTGTCCTTTATTAGTTGGAGACGTCTTCTATCTACAACTATTCTTCACAAAGTATAGGAAAATTATCTCCTTTGGTTGAAATTATGTCCTTGGAGTAATAACTTGTGACTAAAAAGTCAACAATTTTATTATAATAGGAAGGGGTTTACATTTCAGTCAGGTCTTTCAATACAACTGCTCTCTGAACCGTACAAGAGGCTTTCACCTCAAATGGCGCTCACCTCCGATCTCCACTTATAACTCTGAACATTCAAGACAGACCACCCAAGGGCGTTGTAGCATCAATTTCCTGGCTTACTAGGGATGGATTCATAACTAAAGGCCAGAATTACTCCCAAAATAAGCTTGATTCTATTCTGAATAATGGAGATACAAACACTAACAGACCATTTGACTTTATGGGTTGATTGGCCGAGCTGTTGAGATGAGACAATAGGGGGATTCAGAAATAGTTTTAAGAAGCTCTATATATTTTCATATAGATTATTACGTAGTGTTAACCAAATTAGTACAAGGTGTGCGCCAAAATTAAGAAGGAGATACTATGGAGTTCCATCCAAGTTCCTTATTATTAGCAGATCCCATATTAGGTCATTTGTAGAAAATAAGGGATACAGAGTTTTCCATTCTCACACCGTAATGCATTAATTATGTATTAGGGTTAATAAAGTGCCTCATTTAGGTTAAGGTGAATGATATGGCCACCAAAGGGGGCAATGGGAGCACCAGGCTGATGTCAAAGATCACAAATGACCAAGAAAATTAATCACGGAGTTGGGAGATTTGTGCATGAGTTGGCAAAATTAAAGAAGAGGACAAGAATGAGAAATTTACTACAAAGAGAGAATGCAGGTTTTGTGAAGGTTGGAAAGAGGGAGTGAATTCATTTGAAGCTTGATCCAATTTCATTGTTTTAAAAACTCCTTGTTTTAGTATTAGTTACAAAATATGTAGTAGCCGGGAAAATAACCCGCCCTAATCGGGGTGGGGTTCGGAGTGCCATAATAGCTTTGGATTTTTGCAATCCAGCCTGGCAGTTAAGGAGCCTAGTTTTAGATCATACTTTTCTATCCCGGAGGTCTCGGATAACAAAACATTGTCTCATTCCAACGGCTCCGCCCGCTTAGCCCCCAAAGCTGATTGGTCCGACCGTGTCTGTATGTCCGTTTCGGAACAGATTAAAGCTTATTTAGGAAATTCTTATCTTGTTCTCTTATGTAGTGTGCATAGAATAGAGATTTAAGTGAGAAGTGTAGAGCATGCCAAGGAAGTGTTATCTATGGTGATTCAAAAAATCAAGTCAAGGAGAACAACATGCCAAGAAGGAGCACGTGAATAGAACTAACTAGAAATATTAGAAAATGTATACAATGGATTATTTGATTAGATTTGGAGATCTTGTAGCAAAGATTAGAAGACAAAGAAGTAGAGGGAGATTTAGATATGTTAGAGTTATTGATTAGTGAGTGGTAGTATGCACATATGCATCAATACCTAGAACCCCAAGTTACTTATCCTCATAGTTGAGAATTTGTGATAAAGTATTTTAGAAATCTTGATGTGAAGGCCTTTTGCCAACTTACTAGAATGGATGTTGATTCTTTTTCAACACTAATGCGCACTATTTTTGAGAAAAACTACAAAAGGGAGCAAAGACACCCTGTGGATCCAAGTAGCTCTAGCACTGCATAGATTTGGACATCACAACAATGGAGGTTATGTTACATAGAGGTGAAATATTTGGAGCATTAGTGCACATTCAACAATTGCCTTTACTGAGATAGTTATGATGGTCATACTAGATTTGATGAGGAGTGAAGTTGCATGACCTCAACATGAGGAAAGGAGGAGGATATCTGCAGTATTTGCATAGAAAGGTTCCTAGGTTGTGTTTGTTTGGTAGATGGAACATTGTTTCCTCTTACCACTCAACCCATCATGGATAGAGAAATCTATTTCAGCCAAAAGGATTCATATTCCATAAATGGCCAAGTGATTTGTGATGATAAAAAGAGAATTATACATCTTACTAGAAGTGAGGTAAGTTTATATTTTTTTGGTTCTTTTGTTTAATGTATTGGTGTGCCTCTTTGTAGATTTGCAAGATTTATTAAAGGTATGATTTGATTTGTTTATTTGTAGGAAAACCAAAGTCATGTCAAGACATGACTTGTTTGAGAAAATCATCACAATGGAATGATTTGAACCAGAGAGGGAGATGTCATAGTTTTGAGGCAAAAGAACACCTTTTAGGTGATTCCGGTTATGTACCCATGCATCACCTATCCTAGCTTTCAAGCAGGCCCAATCAAAGGACAAGCAAGAGTTCAACAAATATTTGGCAAAAGAAAGGGTGATAAATGAGCATTGTATAGGAATATTGAAAGCTAGATGGCATTCTCTTTCTAAGCTAAGAGTGCAAGTTAAAGACAAAAGTAGAAATGCATATTTGTTGAAGTGGGTTTCAATGTGTATTATTTTACATAACTTTTTAATCAATAGGTTAGATTTTTAGTAAGAAGACAATGGCAGATTTACATAGGAAATTCAAATAGATTCAAAAATATCTTTGCATGGAATAGAACTTGGTAGAGAAGAAAGAAGGTCAAGGGTGATGCAACAATGTCTTGCTCACCACCTTGATGATATACCTGAATGATTTTCTCTATAATAGAGTATTAATGCTTCAATTCTTCATATTTGGTAATGTTTCTTGTATTTTATCCATTATCATATCTATATCCCTGCACAAACACCAAGTTTACAAAAATGTACATTGCATCCTTGACCATGATAGAATCTTATGTAAAATTGCAAGAAGGCACTTTGAGACGCCTTGTGTACATTTGTATGCACCAATTGTCACCCAATTTACACTTGAAGTTATTGGATGGTATAGAGTAGCAACTTGTTTACACTGAAAGGCGTTGGATGGTGAAGGTTGTCACCCCATTTATACTCAAAGGTGCTAGATGGCATCAAAAGTCACCCCATTTGGGGTCAAAGTTGTTGGATGGTGCTTGGTCTCACCCACTATGAAGTAGGAGTCAATGGATGACACCTAGTGTTTATAGGAATTCATAGTTATTAATATAGGTTTTTTAGGGTGGCATCAGCTGACGCTTAGGTAGACATTGGTGTGCACTAAGAGCTACTTGCAAGTGTGCTTAAATTTAGGTGGTGCACATTGGCACTTGATGGCACTACGTATTGGTGTGCAGAGACACTCAGGGCTGCTCCTTCTTAGTCACTCCGTTTGGGGTCAAAGTTGTTGGATAGTGCTTGGTCTTGCCCACTATGAAGTAGAAGTCAATGGATAAAGCTGGATGATGCTTAGTGTTTATAGGAATTCATAGTTATTAATATAGGTTTCTTAGGGTTGCACTGGCTGACATTTAGGTAGATGTTGGTGGGCACTAAGAGCTGCTCCTTCTCTAAAGTAATGGTCGGGTGCGCTGATTGGCAACATGGCGTGCCACTTGTTGCCATTGGTTGGCACAAATGATTCTAGTTTTTGCTTCCAAATTTGGCTTCTTTCCACTCAAATAAAAATTTAGTTTAGTGTGGAAATACATATAATTTTGTCATGTGGGAGCTATATAAACCCTCCCCTTACACATATGTTTTGAAATGGGGAATCATTGTGCAAGAGCTATTCACACTTGAGCTTTGTGGGTGTTTGTAGAAGGAGGGTGTAATTTGCATTTTTTGGAATTTTTGAGTGCCAAAGGGTGTACCTATTCAATTTCAAGTGCTGTTTGGGTAGAGCAAGGAGTTTGAGTGGGGATTCAAGAGAATATTCCATTTGAAGACCAGAATTCAAAATTTTGCAGGAGAGGAGAGGAGGTTTCAAAATTGGGAAGGAGAGGAGGATTCAAAATTGAGAAGGAGAGGAGAGGAGAGGATTTGGGAGTAGTTTCTGAACACAAGTTACAAGGGAAAGGAA
The DNA here is from genome assembly GCA_948567375.1 of Lunularia cruciata. Lineage (NCBI taxonomy): Eukaryota > Viridiplantae > Streptophyta > Marchantiopsida > Lunulariales > Lunulariaceae > Lunularia > Lunularia cruciata. Next base: position 61,099,349 of record OX419759.1, on the reverse strand, counting down.
AGCAAGGAACCAAAATTAGTTACTATTCCTACATTTTACATATCCATGGTAGAAGTATGGGGTTATGAGAAGATTGTTGATGGTCCAGACATGAGAAATACTCAAGAAGGAGATTGGCTGATTGGATTTCATACCATCCAACATCCCATGAACTTCATCAAATGGTGTTGGCTCGATAAACATCAAATTTGAGCAGCTGTAGTCGGAATCAGTGAGGTTGATCTTGATGTGATCAGCCTCAAAATTACACTTGGCTTTCCTTACCCACGTCCAAAGGTATTATTCTGGCCTTCTTAACTCTTTTTTCTCCATTTTCACTCTAGTTGTTTTCATTGTTTCTATATTTCTCCCCTTTAAGGTATTTCAAATTATCAATGTGTATATGTATCATCCAACATTGTCTACATTTGTCCGGAAATGCCATCTTGTGCCATCTTGCATCTACAAGCGTCACCCTATATCATCCATAATTTAAACCCTAAACCCTTCTGTCCTTCAGAGCCTATGAGCGTCACCTGGCACCATTGAGACCCTTTTGTTTTTAAAATCCTATCCCGTAGTGGTACTTAATGCAGCTGCACCTTTTTGGCAGCATCTATGGGCAGCTATGCATGGCTCCGAGCATCAACCCGTGCTTCGTGTTGTGACGCCCTATGCTTGGTGCAGCATTAACTATCCAGTAGTGCCGGTGTGCATCACTCTACAGCAATCCCACCCTCAAACCTTGTCCCATGGCAGCAACAAGCACTATCCCATGGCATTTTTCCATTTTTTTTCCTGCCTAGCTTGATGCCACTGAGTACCGTCGTGTGGCACCCAATGTTTTCATGTGTGAGGATGGAAGTTAAAGATCTTTTTCTTGGTAGTTTTTGCAGGTTCTTCCATGTACTGAGTTCATGAGTACTTGGGACAAGAATTCTTGCACAGGTTGGTGAAAGAAGTAGGATCCAAGTCAAGACTCAAATTTGGAAGAAGGTGAGGTGTCTGAGTTCAAACAACAGTGGGGAATATATCTCTGGAGAGTTTCAGGCGTAATACACAAAACATGGGATAACTTGCCACCTTACCATAGTTTACACTATGCAGCAAGAGGGTGGTGCTGAGTGGCTCAACTGGACATTGTTGGAGCATGCATAGAGTATGTTGAGAAAAATAAAGTTTCCACATGAGTTTTGGGCAGAAGCTATCAACACAACAACATATGTGGTAAATATTTCTCCATACACTACAATCAACTTCAAGATGCCATATGAGTTGAGGCAATAGCGACCAGCTGATTATGCTAGATTGAAGATATTTGGTTGAGATGTATATTCACTCACACCTAAAGAGAATAGGTCCAAGTTGGATGTTGAGTCAAAGAAATGTGTTTTTCTTGGCTATGAAAGTGGAGTGAAGGCTTATAGGCCATAGGATCCAATAGTGTATAAGGTTGTGGTTAGTAGAGATGTATCCTTTGGTGAATTCAGATCATTCAAGGAGGGGGAGAATGCTCAGGCTCCCTACACTGACAAAGGCAAGTCTCCCATCCTGGATCTAGTTGAGGAGGAAGAGGTGCTCTTAAAGCAGAGCAAGTTCTTGAGGAGCAAGAACAAGTGGAGCAAGTAGTTGTTGGTGAGCAACAAATTATGTTAGGTCAGCCTCACATTAGACCTAGACATGGAGATCAAGTGGAGAGTTCATCCAAGAGGTCATCAAGGTATGCTAGTTGAGCTCCAAATAGATATGGTAAGTGGACTAATTCAACTAAGTTGTTGGATGATGATTTGACTATTGGAGATGATGCTCATGCTTTGGTCTTGGAAGAAGGTGAAGCCTCATCCTACAAGCAGGCATGCTCTTCTAGTGAGAAGGATGAATGGTTTGGTTTTATGGAGAGGGAGATAGAATCTTTAAGGGATAACAAGACTTGGGAGCTACTTAGGTTACTTAAGGATCAACAAGTGATAGGTTGCAAGTGGATCTACAAGTTGAAGGAGGGTCCTAAGGAGGGATCAAAGATCTACAAGGCTAGGTTGGTAGCAAAGGGTTTCACTCAAAGAGAAGGGAGTGGACTACAATGAGGTATTTTCTCCAATTGCAAAGTATTCCACAATATGTCTATTGTGTATGCTTGTTGCAAAGTTTGGTCTTACCTTATTTCAGATGGATGTTGTCACGGTGTTTTTCTATGGCACCTTAGATGAGAGGATCTTCATGAGACAACCCATGGGGTCTGTGAAGAAAGGCCTTGAGGACAAGGTGTGAAGATTTCTGAAGTCCTTGTATGGATTGAAGCAAGCATCTTGTCAAAAGAACAAGAGGTTTGATGAGTTTATGCAAACTCATGGTCTCAATAGGAGTTTACTTGATCCTTATGTGTACATGAAACCAGTGAGTAATAAGTCCTTTGGTTTTATTAATCATGTGTTGTATGTGGATGCCATGTTGATAGCTGCCAAAGATAGATCTGAGGTGAACAAGCTCAAGGTGCTCTTAAGTTTGGAGTTCAGGATGACGGATCTAGGGTTAGCCACAAGGATATTAGGCATGGAGATCAAGAGGAACTTGGGCATTGGTCAGTTGTGGTTGAGATAGGGTAAGTATGCCAAGAAGGTACATACTAGGTTCAGCATGGAGAAATGTAAACTACTAAGTACTCCTCTAGCTCCTCATTTCAAGCTTTCAGCAGCATGTTGTCCTATTGATGTTGTGGAGAAGGGTTTGATGGCTAACATTCCTTATGAGAAGGTTGTTGGGAGTCTCATGTACTTGATGACTTGTACTAGACCTGATCTTGCCCTCTCAATGGGTAAGGTTTGTAGGCATATTTTGAATCCAAAGAAGGACACATTAGGAAGCAGTTAAGTGGATTCTCAGGTATTTGAGAAGTACACTAAACTATGGGCTCTTATTTAATAGAAAATCAATGAATGCCGCATCACTAGATGGCTATGTAAATGTTGACTATGGATAAGATTTGGACAAGTAGAGGTCAAAAATAGGGTTATGTATTCACACTTGGTGGTGGGTGCATTAGTTGGAGATCTACCTTGCAGAAGTGTGTTGCACAATCTTCTACAAAAGCAAAGTATGTGGTAGTAGTGGAAGCAACGAAGGAGGTGATTTGGTTGGATAGACTTGTTGTTGAGATGGGGCTAATGCATGGTAATGTAATGCTTCATTTTGACAGTCAAATTTCTTTACACCTAGCTAAAAATCAGGTGATATACAGTAGGGTTAAGCATATAGACATTAGATACCACTTTCTTAAGCAAGTTGTGTTTGAGAAAATGTTTGATCTAGTCAAGATTGATGGTAAGCTCAACCTAGTTGATGCCTTTACCAGATTCATACCTTTAGAAAGTTTCTCTAGGCATTGTGCTACCCTATAGGTTGTGCAAGTAGAACATGAGTAGGGTGACCTAGCATTGGAGGTGACCTTGGCTGTTTTGGTTACTCTATCCCTGTATGAGCTACGATTATAAGTTCTAGTTTATCCTAGTTTAAAGGAGGGGTCAAGTGATTGGTTGTCTATCTAGAACTTCCCACTGAGTGATAAATTGTTGCAAGGTTACTAACCCCAAGACAAGAATCAAGGAGGAGTTTGTTAGGTTTTACTCTTATGCCTTAGGGTTACCATGTATTCAAGATTGCTCTCTTGTAGGTTCATGGTGAGAGTAAACTGAGAGAAGGGTGGAGCACTGGACTTGCATGAGAGATATGGTGGTGAGCCTGAGTCAGTAAAGTTTTTTCTTGAAGGATTCTCCTAGATAGCCTCACATAGAGGTGTACCACGTATCTTTGTGTAATGTGTGTATGTCATTTTGGTTTTTGGTTTGTAATTGAACATGTCTAGGTATCAATGGGTGCCTAGGCATGCTACTCACTAATAATGGGTCCCATTACACGCCTCACATACCCAACTAGCCCAACTTTGGTACCCGCTATCATTTGGCATTTAGTAGCACCAGGCACCACAAGCGGCAATGTGCACCATTTTAGGGATTAGTCAGGAATGTGACGCTCTTTTGGACAACTCTAAGTGGTACTTTTGGTTAGCTTTGAGAGTAAGAAGTCCTTGTTTTAGTAACCTCTAGAGGTTACACAAAAATCTCAAATCTCATAAACTTAATCACATTTTATAATCAATATAGTAATCAAAGATCATCTTTGATTATAAACTACTCGGGTTAAGTGGAGTGCTTTTAGTGGTGTTATTATATTTTTTGTCACTAGAGTATGAATTTGGAGCTAGAGGTTTTGGCTTGGGATTATAATGTGTAGCAAAAGGCTTGATTTCTTGCCAAAATTGAGTTAACACTTTGAAATATTGAGTTATTTCCTCAAGAAAATTTCCTCCCTACAAGAGACTTATTTTCATTTCATGAATGCATTTTGAATCTAGACTCATCTCCTTGAACTTATGTTTTTTTGCCCTAGCACTCCTTTTATCAACACCAATTTCTTCTCAATCTCAACTTTCATCTTCTTTGTCTTTAATCTAACACCTTGAGATTCCATTCTCATCAATTTTCTCTCTTTTCCTCAAGTTGGTAGCTTCTAGTTTAGTTATTAATAACCTCTTGCTAGATTCTATAGTGTCTACCTTCAACATGGTGATTTTTGCTAAATCTTGAGATAGTGATATATGTGATATTTTGGATACCTTACTTGTAGATGTTCCATCTTTTCTCCTCTTTGGGTCACTTTCTTCTTCTTTTTTAAGTAAAGTGCACTCTAACCCATCCCTTGTAGAAGTTAGTGGAAGTGGTGTAACAAAAGGTGAGTCCTCAATTGGTCCAACAATTGGGACTCTTACTTTGGTGATTGGATTCCATTCTCCAAACACTCCCTGTAAACACTAGATAAAATTTCCATCCCTTGTGTGTTCGAACAAATTAAGGACACAAGTCCAAGAGAACCACCTCTAAAGGAGATGGGAATTGAGAGCCAATCAAGATGGTTTCTTTGCATTCATGAACCTCCTTGGCACCAACCTTGCTTGAATTGGGATTTAAAAATCCCAAACTTACCATAGTATGTAGAGTAATGTTTGGAGAGTAATTCCCAAACAAGCTCTATTCAAGCAAAATGTGTGCACATTCTATTCAATTTTTCATATATAGTTCTCCACCCTTTGCCATATACCTTTTCTGTGAGACCTTCTCCAATAGACTTTTTTTTAACCCCTTGAGTTTCTTTGTACAATTTCATATACCTTAGCCATTTCTTGTACAATCCATCACCTATCATAGAAGTAGGAAATCCTTGCCCCTCCCAAACCAAAAATGTGGAAATCAAACTAAAAGGAGTGGATTTCTGAATGTGCTTTTTGCAATTCCCACCATGAATCTATGCAAAATGCTCAAGGTCTTCCAAATAATCAATTATTTAGCCATACTGGTGTGTTGCCATACGAATCTATTTGTCCTCTTTTGTTTTACTAGGCATGGAAGAAGTCATCCTCAACAATTCTCCAAACTTCCCTAATTGGTTGCAAATCCAAATGTGAGTCTAAAGGTCTTGGTGGTTATGAATCAAATGTGAGCATGCACTACAATCATGTACTTGATCTCCCATTACATAATTTTTGTTGCGCTTTTGGAGTAAAATTTCTTGACCCTCAATCAATTTCTTGGTTGCCACAAGGTGGCCGGGATCATTGTCCATAACTTGCTTTCTCTCTTGCAACACTAATCTATTGAAAAATACCACCACACCAATTCAAAACTACTAAACCCATTGCTTAGTTTATTGATAGTAGTATTCACACACCATTAGCACATCGATGGTGAAATTGAGTTCAAATAACTAAATATGGCATCTTTTGGAGCAGATTGTGTTTGCCAAAGAATTCCACAAATCACCCTCCAAGAATCACATCCAAAAAAATATGGCAACCGTATCACAAAGTCATGTTACTGTAATACCAATAGCTAGACATATGCTCTAGAGATGAAATTTGGTTTGGTAACATCTGGAAGGATGTTATACATGATGAATTACGTATATTAGATAGAGGTATCACCAAAAGATTACTTCTACTAGTAGGTCAGAAACCGAAACATACTTGGAAACTTTAGAATCAACAGTAAGGCATATGATCTAGAGGTGAAACTTGGGGTGGTGATATCTAGAAGGATGTTGTACATGATGGAGAAAGTAAATCAGATAGAGGTATCACCAAAAGAGCACTTCTACTAATAGGGCAAACGCCAAAATAGGCCTAAAAACTTCAGAGGCAATTTCAAAGGCCTAAACAAATGAATTAGCCCTTGAAAATGTGCAAACCCCCTTGCCCACATTCAAGATAAGCTGCCATCCCTCCCCCTTTTTTGTCTCACCAAGAGCTTTCCAACAATACCCATGTGATTTTGATATTCCTACAAGAAGATTCCCTAAAAGACTCCCTCCAGTCAAAGCCTATTTGACCAACCAGATGGGACCAAGACCGACATGTCACCCATCCAAGCAAGTAATCTAAAGGTGGAGCTTGCTGATAGGGCACCTATCCATGTACCTAATCCTATGGTGGAGCTTCCTTAGAAGAGATCATCTTTGGCTATATAATTAAGAGAAGGTGCTCCTTTGGGGCATCATAGTTTGAGTGTGGAATTTTTTTTTCTCTATTGTGTTTATCTATCCTTGGAATATTCTAGTTACCTCCTTCAACTAACATTTATTTTGATATGATAGACCTAAATATCCGTAATATCTTCTCTAAATTTTAAAAATGAATGCAACTTGCACTAAATATCAGTTGAACCATTTAGGGAGGTTCTTTTATAGCACTTCATCTTATTACAAGGTTCACTAAACATAATTATGAAGTATATTATTTACCCGAAGATATCTGCCAAAACTATTTTTGAAACCCTCTTAGGCTTGACATGACCCAAGAAGTTGCTTCATCCTCTAAGCCTTTATTCCATATCATTTAATAGAATATTTTCACTTTTCTATTGTATCAAAAAGAACAACAAAAAGATAATATGACATTAATGTTGTTAGTTTGTGGTGGCACTACAAAATCAACATTGAATATATAGTAAGATAATCAATCTTGTGGGGGAAATTGAACACACAAAAAGTCATTCCTATAGATAATGGATGATACATGTCAAAGCAGACTTATACTTGGTCCAAGATGATCAGGTAATAATGGCGGATGTTGTGGTTATAGACCCTACATGTGATGTAATGTTGATGGGAGTTATTACTCATCCTCTTGGATGGGCAACGAGCGGAGCAGCAGCATGCAAGGTATCAAAGTATAGGGGTATACCGTGAGGTCACTTCTTTGTTCCTCTAGCCTTGGAGTCATATGAAGTGATGGACATGGCATTCAACATATTTTTCAAGGAGTGCGCAAGAGTTTATCATATTAGACATCAAGTTACCACTCTCACTCTCATATTTTGTAGCATTCTTTAGATAGCGTGTTTCCATTGCTCTAGATAGAGCATTGGTTGGAGCAATCCATAGGAGAGAAATCACTCTATGTTATGCTTCTTTGGAGGCTATAGTAGTTTGTACACCTTATGACTTGCCTAGTTTGGATATCTCAAGGGAAGAAGCCGACTACATAGAAAAACAAAGGATGGGAAGACCACGTCAAGCCGTACAAGGAAGAGACAAACTAGGTAAAATGGGGCTAAGCCCCAATAGAGTCTATATGAGAAATCTGCCCTACCATGCATAAGAAATTTGAGCTATGCAAGTCATATGGTCTACATACAACGGGAGCATCCAAAGAAACATCACCTAATGTGATTGCTCTCCTATGGATTGCACCAGTCATTGCCCTCTATAGAGCAATGGTGTAATACCAAAAGCTAGCCATATGATCTAGATGTGAGATTTGGTTTGAAAACATCTGGAATGATATTGTATATGATGACTAAAATAGATCAGATAGAAGTATCACCAAAAGAGTACTTCTACAAATAGTGCAGAAACCAAAATAAACTTGAAAACCTTAGAACCAATAGCTAGACATATGATTTAAAGGTGAAAATTGGTTTACATTTGGAAGGATGTTACACATGATGGAAAAAATAGATCAGAAAGAGGTATCACCAAAAGGAGACTTCTACTAATAGAGTAGGAACCAAAATATGCTTGAAATCTTTGAAGGCAATTTTGGAGGCCTAAACGAATGAATTAGGACTCAAAAATATGCACAATATAGTACATGCTGGCCTTCCCTCTCCCCTGATTTTTCTAATCAAGAGATTTCTAATGGTACCTCACCCACTTGATTTTTAGATTCCTACTAGAATATTCCTTAAAAGATTCTCTCTAGTCAAAGCTTGTTTGACCAACCAAATAGGACCAGGACCGACATGTCACCCATCCAAGTAAGTAATCCAAAGGTGGAGCTTGGTGACATGTCACCTATTTATGTGCCTAATCCTATGGTGGAGCTTCCTTGGATGAGATCCTTTGTCTATATAATAAAGAGAAGATGCTCCTTTGGGGCATCAAAGTTTGAGTGTGAAAGTGTGTGTTTCTCATAGTGTGTTTCTCTTTAGGTCTCCTATCCTCAAAGTATTACAAATAGACACATGGTGTCTAAAATTATGCTACAAAGTATGAGAGTGAGAGTGAGAGTGGTACTTCATGGTGCCTAACATGATAAGCTCCACGCACTCCTTGACAACTGTGTCAAACGCGGTGTACATTGCTCCATATAACTCTAAGGCTAAAGGAACAAAGAGGTGACCTTGTTACATGCCCCTTTACTTGGAAACCTTGCAACCTGTTGATGCACTTGCCACCCATCTAGGGGGATGGGTAATCACTCTCTCCAAAATTGTATCCCGTGTAGGGTCCGTAACCATAACATCCGTTATTGTCCCTTGATCATCTCGGACCAAATATAAGTCTACCTTGACATGTGTTGTCTGCAAAGCATATAGATGCTCCTTCTAAGCCAAATATCCACTCTCCCATGCCATAACAAACACTATGTCCCTAATAGCATCATGGGTAGCTATCTTCTATCCTCCAAAAGGACACCATGTCATGTAGACCGCTGCTGCATCTAGTGTAGAACCACACTCACAAGTGAGTAATGAAGATGCAAATGGGTGGACCAAACTTAAGTGAAACCTCATTGTTGTAGAGAAAGTAGTTAGTGCAAGTTGGAATGCCCTAATGCACAATGTCATGTTGTGGTGTGTGTAGCTCGTAAAAAAGTAAATTATCATGGTTATCTCCATATTAGTGGAGTAGGTTGTATGATAGATCCCACGGATGAGAAGTACAAGTGAGCAAGTTATGTACATGCAAGCAATTGGCCATGTGGGTTATGATCTTGTCTTGTTCAAGGGCTCTAATGTATATAGGTGAAGGAGAGTGGAGAGACAAGTGTGTTTTAGTTGAGGAGGACAATGAGAGTAGGAGGTTGGAAGTGAGAGTTGTAGTACAATGTTAGTGGTAGAGCATTGGAGGCAACATTTGAGCATGAGATGTCCCATACTCCCAATCTGCCATTCTTGAATCCTTTTCTCATCAAACTTTAGATTGTACTCCGCAATGGCTTACGAGATTGAATGGTGATACATTTTGGGGCGGCATTCATGGAGTTGGTGATGGTAAACCTAGATCTTATTGTCCTTTTTGGTGCTTACTTACAAGAAAGTCTAGGATTTGATAATCTATGTGCTCTTTTAGTTGAGGAATGCCTTAATTTTTGCTCATAAGCTTCAAGGTGGAGTTGTAGGCCCATTTGTCAAAAGTTGGAAAGACTAAATGATAAATTTGCAAGAGAGTGGGTCTCATGAGGGAAACTCTGGAGTTTTTGACCATCAAGGGAGTTTAGGGAAGGCACTCAAGGAGTGGAGACCATGGTTGGAGAGAGGAGCTGACAGGATAAAATCTGGAGACTGAATTCAAACAATTTGAGCAGATTCTCAAGGGGATATTATCAATTGAGCCAAGGGAGTAAAATTCATACCCATGAGTACAAAGTAGGCAATTGGGAGAGCTTCTTGAAACATTTTCATGATCTGTTGGTGGGGTTGGAGAGAAGAAAAATTTCTTATAGCATTGAGCACAAGAAACTCTAGTTTTGTATCAATCTCAAATCAGATCTAATTGATTGAATTTGAATCTTTTGAGATGTAAGGTGTTGGAGAAGAGTTAATGATTAGGTTTGGAGTTTTGGTCACCTCCCAAGTTGTGGTTTGAGTAACCTTATGAAAATTTCCAGTCTTGTTGTTGGTTAGGTTTTGCATCTTTGTGTGAAGGTTTCATGTGAATCCTTGAATAGAGAAATCAAGGTCTTGGATCAAGAATACTTGGATCTGTAGAGCTCACAAGTTAGCCCAAATCAGGAATTGATCCATATCTAGGGGCTGGGGTTGGATTAGGTTACAAAAGTTTTCAAGAGTTTAGACAAGGACACAACCAGCTACTAAAAAAGTTTGGTTAGCTCTAGATCTATGGAGAGTGATATCTAATGCAAAACATTCTATTGAAAAATATTGTTATAATCTCGGTAGAGCAATTTTTATCTTCCATCTTGATTGGATGTCAATTCTCCTATCTTGTGACTATGATTGAGGGTTTCAGGTTACTAGAGTGTTTTTAAGCATCAAGTGTACTTCTGAATCAGAAATCTGGGGAGAAGTTACCAAGAACCAAGAGAAAACCCTAAAATAAGGGTTTCAAAATTAAGGTTAAAGTTGCAAAAACCCTGGCCAAATTTGAGAGGTTGTTAGGGGAGCTGTAGTGATCTGATTGAGGCCTATTTTATATCATTGGAAATTTTATCTCACACGCTTTCCATTGAATTCTGAAACACTTGAATCCAAGCTACATAGAAAATTTTATGTTCATATGAGCTGCAAAGAATTTTCCCCATCAAGAAGACATAAGAATTCTTCGCTTGGAATATAAATTTATTGAAATCTGAAGTTCAGATTGGAGGAGACTTGGAGTACATGTTGAAATGAGCTTGATGATAGAGAAAGAAGGCTCTAAAGCTTTTTTTGATAAAAAAGCATAGAGAGTTATTGCCGTATTCTTGTGATTGGATCTTCTTTGTGCTTGCTTATTTGTATGTCCAATTGGTTTAGATTGGTGTGCGAGATTGCGCTAGTTTTTTTCCTTCTAGGAGTATTGTATATATCTCCTTGGTAATGTTGGAAGTGATGACCAACAGACCAAGAGTGTGTGTTGTGATGACAGGTTAGGTTGCCCGTCACTACCCTTCCCAATAGCAAGAATATTAGTTATGAGAGAGAAGGGTTCTGACCGTTAGGTAACACGCGTGTTCATTCAAGTAATTATGGGTTTACCTCTAGCCTTTAATCTATAGTCTCCATAGCTAAGCACCCTATGTGTTCCCAAAGAGAGAAGTACAACAACGGTTGGGCTAGGATCCAAGAGCTTTCACCCTTGCCAGAGCAAGAGCAAAGATGTGCTCTAGTAGCCTAAGGAATGGACGAGTGAACTAAGAAAGAATGTATTGTATGCTCACACTATCGCTCCATCAAGGAAGATTGTAAACCTCTAGTCCAATCTGACGATAGTGAAGCAAAAGGTGGAAAATCCTCTTGTGCCCATGGGGATAGACTATCCCTTGTCTGCCGCAATAACATCTGGAGACAAAATGATCTCCTTCCACCTCTATCACATAAGTCTCCAAAACTGGCCTATCAACAACCACAAATGAGAGGAAAGTAGGGGTGCCGAGAGAGCCCAACTATCTAAAAATTCTATAAGTACCGTCTCCTCCATAGATAGCAAGCCAACCCCTCCACATGAGATTGGCAGAGCCATCTATCTATGTGCTAAATTCCCTGTCACACACTCAAATGTCCCTGATCCAATAATATCACCAAAGACTCCCATAATCCTCCTATCAAATGCTCTCAAACGTGATAGGAAGGACGATAAAGGAGGAACTGTACAAATGAGGTAGGATGGTCGACAAGCAATACTGGAGGAGAGTATAGCAAATGCCACTTGTGGATCTCCTAATAATGGAAGGTCCTCCACATGAAGAACATCCTTTGCAAGGGTAGCATCTAAGAAGCGTGTGACAAAATCCTCCGATCCTATTGGAACTCCAAGAACACATAGTCCATCTGTGGAGGTGATACATCCCTCTAGAAGCTCAAGGTGGAGAGGGATACCTAAAGGGGACCATGCCTTGCACTTTGACACCTTGACTCTCAAGCCTACTAGATGTAGCTTGGTAGTCAAGTAGTCAAAGGTATGCCTAATCTGATCTACAAGGTACACGATGTGTGTATCATCTACAAATGAGGGAAATATACAACTTGGCATGGCCAAGGTAGTAGATAGAAGAGCTCTAAAGTGAGCCATGGCAAATAAGGATCCCCCAAAGGATCTCCCTGATGTGTACTAACAACTGACTCCAAGACAATGACTCCCTCCTATAAACCACCATGCTGGTAGTAAAGGGAAGCAAGAGAGCCATAAAAAAACCGCAAAAAAGGAATGAGACTCGCCAAGGATCCACCAGCCTCCCAAGGCTCTCTAAAGATGTTTGCACATAAGACGCTATCAAAAGTGTTCTCAACATCCACCTATAGGACGACCCACTCCGGATGGATATTTAGGAGTGTCCTAATACCTAGGATATAGCCTCACATCCTCCAAGTGTAACTACTCCAAATTGATGTGGACTGAAGTGCTATCAAAAGTGAGAACGATATTGAAGGACAATGGTATGATTGACCAAACGCAAAAAGATCTCTCCAATAGCAATTGGTCTAATGTCCCCCTGTCCTTCTCCATCATGAAAAGTCGACTACCACCTAACACACCTTACTAACAAACATAGAAATATCTCTTTTCACTACTACTGCAGCCACTTGAAACAACTAGGTAAAACCACTAGAAAAAACCATCTGCCTGAAAACAATCTCTAAAATGTTCATAGGGGCAATGCACAAGCTAAAGATATCTAAAGTGCAATAGAGCATATATCTCATATAGACACTATTGGAGCCTAGCCCCATTCTACCTCTTTTGTTTCCTCCATGGCCGGTTGGATGGGATCTTCCCCTCCTTCTTGTGTTCTATGAACAAAAAAGGCGACCGCGTAGGAAAAATGAAGGATGGGAAGACCCCATCAAGCCGTACAAGGGAGAGACAAAAAATGTAACATGGGGCTAAGCCCCAATAGAGTCTGTATGAGAAATCTGCCCTACCGCACCTAAGATATCCGAGCTATGCAAGTCGTACGGTCTACACACAACTGGAGCATCCGAAGAAACATCACCTAATGTGATTGCTCTCCTATGGATTGCACCAGCCACTGCCCTCTGTAGAGCAATGGATACACGCTGTCTAAAGTAAGCTACAAAGTATGAGAGTGAGAGTGGTACCCCCTGCCGCCTAACATGATAAGCCCTCGCGCACTCCTTGACAAATGTGTCAAATGCCGTGTCCATCGCTCCATATAACTCCAAGGCTAGAGGAACAAAGAGGTGACCTCGCTGCATGCCCCTGTACTTGGAGACCTTGCGACCTGCTGCTGCACTCGCCGCCCATCCAGGGGGATGGGTAATCACTCCCTCCGAAACTGTATCTCGCGTAGGGTCCGTCACCACGACATCCGCTACCGTCACCTGATCATCTCGGACCAAGTATAAGTCTGCCCTGACACGTGTCGTCTGCAACGCATACGAACGCTCCCTCCAAGCCAAGTATCCACTCTCTCGTGCCATAGCAAACACTATGTCTCTAATGGCATCATGGGTAGCTATCCTCTGTCCTCCAAAAGGACACCGTGTCATGTGGACCGCCGCTGCATCTAGTGTAGAACCACACTCACAAGTGAGTAGTGAAGATGCAGATGGGTGGACCAAACCTAGGCGAAACCTCATCGCTGTAGAGAAAGTAGCCGGTGCGAGTCGGAAAGCCCTAATGCATGGTCGAGCTAGGATCCACGAGCCTGCACCCTTGCCGGAGCAAGAGCGTAGACGTGCTCTAGTAGCCTGAGGAATGGACGAGTCAACTAAGAGAGAATGTAGCGTATGCTCACACTGTCGCTCCATCAAGGAAGACTGTAGACCTCTAGTCCAATCTGACGATAGTGAAGCAAACGGTGGAAAACCCTCTCGTGCTCGTGAAGATAGACTATCTCTCGTCTGCCGCAATAACACCTGGAGAGAAAAGGATCCTCCCTCCACCTCTGTCACATAAGTCTCCAAAACCGGCCTATCAGCAACCACAAAACGAGATGCAAGTAGGGGTGCCGAGAGAGCCCAACTACCCAAAAACGCTATAGGTGCCATCTCCTCCATAGAAAGCAAGCCAACCCCACCACATGAGATCGGTAGAGCCGTCTGTCTACGTGCCAAATCCCCTGTCACACACTCAAAAGTCCCTGGTCCAATAATATCACCAAAGACTCCCATAATCCTCCTATCAAATGCTCTCAGACGTGATAGGAAGGACGATGAGGGGGGAATTGTACGGATGAGGTAGGATGGTCGACGAGCAATACTGGAAGAGAGTATACCAAATGCCACCTGCGGATCTCCTAGTAATGGAAGGTCATCCACATGGAGAACATCCTCTGCAAGAGCAGCGTCCAAGAAGCGTGTGACAAAATCCTCCGATCCTACTGGCACTCCAAGAACACGAAGTCCCTCTGTGGATGTGATACACCCCTCTGGAAGCTCAAGGTGGGGAGGGATACCTAAAGGGGACCATGCCCTACACTTTGACACCTTGACTCTCAAGCCTACTAGATGTAGCTCGGTAGTCAAGTAGTCAAAGGCCTGCCTAATCTGATCTACAGGGCCTACGATGTGTGTATCATCTGCCAAGGATGGAAATACACAACCTGGCATGGCCAAAGTAGTAGACAGGAGAGCTCTAAAGTGAGCCATGGCAAATAAGGGCCCCCCCAAAGGATCTCCCTGACGTGTACCAACAGCTGACTCCAAGACGGTGACTCCCTCCTGTGAACCACCATGATGGTAGTAAAGGGAAGCAGGAGAGCCATAAAAAGACCGCACAAAAGGAATGAGACTCGCCAAGGATCCACTAGCCTCCCTAAGCTCTCTAAAGATGGATGCACGTGAGACGCTATTAAAAGCGTTCTCAACGTCCACCTGTAGGACGACCCACTCCGGATGGATATCTAGGAGTGCTCTAATGCCTAGAGATATAGCCTCACATCCTCCAAGTGTAGCTACTCCAAACTGATGTGGACTAAGGTGCTGTCGAAAGTGAGAACGATGCTGAAGGACAATGGTACGACTGACCAAACGCAAAAAGATCTCTCCAATAGCAATCGGTCTAATGCCTCCCGTGTCCTTCTCGATCGCGAGAAGTCGACTAGCACCTAAGACCCGACTAACAGACATAGGAATATCTCCTCTCGCTACTACTGCAGCCACCTGAAACAACTCGGTAAAACCACTAGAAGGATCATCTGCCTGGAAGCAATCTCTAAGGTGCTCATAAACCATCCCTGACAAGCCTACTGAGGAAAGGCGAGGGGCAGTGCACAATGCTTGTGCAAATAGCGACCTATCAAGACATAAAGGCTGCTCAGGCTGATAATCTAAGACCTCTAGTGGTAGTCCCTCTACTGCTATAGGATGCAATGAGCGTAGGGAAGAGATGGTCTCATCAGTAGGACTCGCTATAGACAGAGGGTGTAGCGCTCGTGCTGCTCTACTAAACTCTCCCGCCTGACCCAATGTCCTACATCGTCGTAATCGAGTGGAATCTATGGTATCTTGTGGCGATGTCTGTCTCCTAAATCGTGTAGCCCTAACAGACTCCTCCTGAAGGGCTGCCCAATCCCCCGCTCGGAATCGACAAAATCTAGCCGCCACCTCTCTATGCCCCGCACGTCCCCCTCTAGCATAACGAAGACACCATCGAGGGAGTAGGAGGAATAGGAACCACGCTAACTCGTCCAAGGGATCACGTGCCAAACGATCCAGTGGTAGGCGAAAAGCCTGTCTAGCCTCATCATGGAGTGTGCGGGGTAGCCTATGGAATAGACGTGGACATGGAAAACTAGTCTCAAATAACCCCAAAATGCAACCCGCCTGAGAAGCTAACCACTCCCACGACTCGATCGGTATCCCTGGAACGATCAACGAAGGTATAGAAGAAGCGTGCGTAATCCCGAGTGTCACTGCTGTCGATGTGGTCGCTTGTCTCACGTGGACATCCCAAGTGGTCCAATCATAGTCCTTGTGCATCCTTCCCACATGGGTCTTTACCCCTTGCGAGGTAAAGCGTCGGTGACACACCGGGCATGGTGTATCCCGACCCGCTCTAGGCGACCCCACATGGGAAGGTGTAGCCATGGCTAGCACAAGAATAATGATAGTAACACATGATATTCCTCTCCATATCTCCCCATATCTGCAAAACCACAACCCCTCACATCCCAACTCACATAAGAAAACAATCTCTCTCACAACCCTAAAATCTATAAACTTTCATAACTTTCAATTTCCGTCTCCAAAATTTTCAAATTAAATTCCCATGGAACTTAATCATGAAAACCCAGAGATTAGAAATGAAAATTCACAACCCATCACTCTCAATGTATAATAATCACTCTCAACCCTAAAAAAACTAAAAAACTTCATAACTTTCTACTCCATTCTCCATAGTCTTCAATCTAGGTGCCAATGGAACCGGAATTGAAAAACGAAGAGAATAGTCTATTCACCCGAAGGCTACATGCTAGAGAGCACTCAGATTTTATCAAAATCGTCTCACGTCTCTCCCTCTCCTCTCTCGTCTCCACACTCTCCCCGCAGCTCCTCCCGCAGCTCCTGAGGACGCTTTTTCTCTCTTTACTTTCATAAACAATATTATCGATCAGTTTGTCATTGTAGAGCATTCTGTCTCATTGCAGCTAGGAGTCAAAAAGCACTGCAGTATTGAACGAGCACCGTCGGTGGGCGAATATTATCACGTGTGTAGTGGGTGATCGCTTATCCTAGCAGGATAGTTGAAGATTCCGGGAAATCTTCTACAACCAATCAATCTCCATCGAATACGCTATCACCTGCGAAAACGTCGAACTGTGGGGTAGAGAACGTATCACGTTAACGTGTATCCTGTACACGACAGCGTTTGGTGAGCATGAACGTTTACATACTGACAAGAATTGGTGGCCATGTCAGCTCGCAACAACCGCTAACGATGAACATATTCGAGTTCGCGATAAGGTCGAAGCTGACAACAGCAGGAGACTTTTTTTACCTGCTCCTGGTCTCAAAACGTGTCGTACTTGCTCGCAATTTCAAAAGGTGAATTTAAAAAAGCACTACTACATTATCAGACTGTAGGATTGTAGACATGGGGCTTAGCCCCATGTTACCCATTTTGTCTCTCCCTTGTACGGCTTGACGGGGTCTTCCCATCCTTCGTTTTTCCTACGCGGTCGCATGTGGGTGTCTGTCTCCCTTGTACGGCTTGACGGGGTCTTCCCATCCTTCGTTTTTCCTACGCGGTCGCATGTGGGTGTCTGTCTCCCTTGTACGGCTTGACGGGGTCTTCCCATCCTTCGTTTTTCCTACGCGGTCGCATGTGGGTGTATCTGACACCCACTGTACAATATTATACTCGCGATCTCCCATCGAGTGGGCTACCAGGACGCGAATTAACTAGCCGTGAATATGCTCTTTGGTACAGTGTTCCGGCCTTCCTTCGGAAGCAGTTATTAGTTTCAGTCAGTGCCAAGGAAGTGCGGTGTAGAATCAAATACTCTTGGGACATATACAGCACAGTAATGCATCTCCAGTCGATTGCAACTGGAAATAGAGCGATTTAAATGTTGTGCAAGAGGTTTGTCTGTGACCGGCAGTGAGTGGAATGGCGAAGGTTCTGTCGAGCACCACCTGTCCATGTTCATGGGAATCGGGAGAAGTTTACTCCTCTCGATTCCCATGGAGAGAGCTTCAGTTACTGTTCCTTGGGTGGGGATTTACACTTTTGGCTGTCTTTGTTACTATTTTTGTGGTCAGTAAGTACCAGTCTAGTTGTTGTCTGGTTCTGAAGCAGGCTGATCAGTCACAACCTTGCAGGCAGTGGTCAGACCTGCCCCACAGTGTTTGTCGGGTACAGTGTGGAGAGGTCTAGTTCTGAAGCAAGGTTCTAATTCTGAAGCAAGGTTGTGGAACGGCCAAGGTTCTGTCGAGCACCACCTGTCCATGTTCATGAGAATCGGGAGAAGTTTACTCCTCTCGATTCCCATGGAGAGAGCTTCAGCTACTGTTCCTTGGGTGGGGATTTACACTTTCCGGCTGTCTTTGTTACTATTTATGTGGTCAGTAAGTACCAGTCTAGTTGTTGTCTAGTTCTGAAGCAGGCTGATTAGTCACAACCTTGCAGGCAGTGGTCAGACCTGCCCCACAGTGTTCGTCGGGTACAGTGCGGAGAGGTCTAGTTCTGAAGCAAGTCTGTTTGGTGGCGGGGGATTTTAGATCAAGAGTTTCCTCGGAGGACTCAAATCCATAGCAGAACTTCGTGAAACATTTGAGAGACCTTCTACTCTGGAACTTCATAGTCGATCTAGGATGAATCTTAAATCCAGAGAGGAGGGACAGGTGGTTGTGTATCTCAAGTTGCTCAAGGTTCACCTGTCTTCGGAAATCTGCGATATCGCCGTAGTTGGAGAACAGGTTGTGTCTGCGACCCAATGAAACAGATGTATCAGACTGCATGCCAGGCTTGCAATTGGAATATGTGAGTAGCCCTCATCCATCTTCCCCTTCATCCATCCATGCCGTGTCGAGCATAGAATCGTGCCTGTCATATGTAGATGCAGGATTGTGCTTAACGTATTTGATATATCTGAATCCTGCCTTTCTTAAGGTGAAAGGAAGCTTCCGCAATGTTTTACTCTGTTCATACCGGTCATGATCATGTGAAGGCTGATTGGGAACGGGACTTGGAAAGCATTTCCTACAGATCGACGGTGCAAGTGGTCGAAGAAACATCCGCTCGTTACGACATGCGTGACTTCTGCGTTATTGCTTGGATAGACCATTCTACCACATGCAAATCAAAGGATACGAAATCGAGCAGCTTCTTGTTTCTGGTAATATTCCTCCGAGCATCCTGCGAAAATGAGGTACGTCACACTGAGTCCAAGTCGGAAAGGAGACAATCTAGCCACGAACAGACTTCACCCATGGACCCTTTTAGGTTAGTAATATTTATAAACGCCATGGACTTTGTCATCCAGCAAGATGACAATCATCGAAATAGAAAGGAACGCTGACTAAGAGCTAGATCTCGTGCAATGTTTAACTTTCTGATACACGGTAGCATGCAAACTTTGCATTCATTGAGAAGTTTATGTTACCGTGGTACCAGCTGTCACAGGAGAACTTGCTTGGAATAACAAACGGCTGCTTGATGAACCCCATCCGCTGATGAGTTCCCAGGAACGAATTAGATCATGCGGCCGGAATCGTTAACGATTAGATCATGTTGTCCAGAACCATCAACTGGGATATACGAAGCGTTTGCGTTTTGCCCCAGTAGGGATGGAGGTTGTTGGGAAAACTATTCTCAGTGCGGTTTTCCCAATACCCCCTCATCCCTACGAAGTGCAAAAGCCTAGTACTTGCTTTACGAGTCTCGGAAAGCAAGTACTCCTTAACATTTCGGGACAGTCTCATTGCATCTTCTTTGTTGAAGAGAGTAAATCGGCCATACAAATCTTGCAGAAAATCTGAAGGAACGGAATCTGAACACGTTGACCTTCCGACTGAAAGAGATGTTTGGATGTTGTTCAAGGGAAAGAAGGTGTGGATCGTAGTAGGTGACGTTGGCTCTAAACCACTTCATACCCTTTCTGATATCAATTGTGTGGAGAAGTGAGTCGACTGATAACTTTTCTTCTCGAAACGGTGAGTTCTGGCTTTAGCAATCATAGAGTTCAGTCTCTATCCAAAGAAGGATTATGAGAAACTTCTGTTGTTCCTATTGAACCGAGTTTTCTAGAAGAATGCCAAAAGAGTTGGTGATCGAGTTTGTGGAAAAATGCGACGGGTTTCATCTTACACTGGAGATCATTGGCCGATATCTTGGCTTGGAAAGAAATGAGTCCATTTGGAGAGGTGCTCTTGGCAGATCGCAGAAGCAGAATCTTTGGAAGGCAATGCACTGCTATGAAAGAAACTCATGTTGAGTTTTGATGAGGTGGGGAAGACTGACAAGAGAATATCTCTAGATCTGGCTGCTTTTGATCTAAGATACCCACTAAAATCTGCACAGCTGAAGTGTGTTCAAGCTTATGTGGAGTTGAACTGACGAGGGGTTGTATTCCACACAAGCCGGAACACTGCATATCGATCGAGGTCTGAGGAACTCCGTGAACAGATCATTCATACGGCTGATTTATATCTAAAGGAAGTTAATCCGCAATACAGTTAAGGGCCGTTGCCGGATACTACTATATACTGGGGTCTTAAATACTCTTTCCCATATCTCTGAGTTGTCCCTGAATACGGCAACACTTTTCAGTAGCAACTCTTAGTTAAGGGGAAGAATATATATTGGCCTCATGATCAAGATACAATTGCAGAGCAGTATATGGGACGATATACAGCCTTACAGTAGCAATACTACTATTTACTTGGGTTTTTAAATATTCTTCCCCATATCTCATATCTCAGGAAGTCAAACCGCAATATAGCAGAGGGCCTTTGCCGAATACTACTAAATACTGGGGTTTTAAATACTCTTTCCCATATCTCTGAGTTGTTCCTGAATACGATAGCACTATTCAGTAGCAACTCTTAGTTAAGGGGAAGAATATATATTGGCCTCATGATCAGGATACAATTGCAGAGCAGTAAATGGGACGGTATACAGTAGTACAGTAGCAATGCTACTATTTACTAGGTTTCTAAATACTCTTCCCCATATCTCTGAGCTGTTTCTGAGTTGTTTGACTACGGTAGCAACTCCTTGATACGGGGAAGAATATTTATCGGCCTGCTCATCATGCTCAGGATATAATCGCAGAAGAGTCTATGGGACGGTACATATAGTCCTTGACGGGTTCGCAGCATTTGCTTTTTAGTGTATGGTGAGTATCACCTACCACTCAGCTTCCCATGAAAAGACATATTGTGGTCAGTCAGAATCATTATCCTTCGGCACTACATGGCATAGTGATTACAATTCAAACTGCATGTTTGCTTCCAATAAGGATGTCCTGCAGCAACGGAGATAGCTCCGGTCTATCTCTAACCCATCGGTATGTTCGTCTGTCTCGTAGGATCTTTTGCAGTTGCTTTGGCGATGTATAGCTAACCTTCAGAAATTGCTCTTTTTAAGAATGTCTAAGTGTAGTCATGACTGGATTACTACGACTTGACATGATTGATATGACTTGACGAGAATTCCCTGGAACACTGCGATGTATGGTTAATTGTTTGCGAAGTCCAGGCGCTAGCGATGGTGTGAACCAGATTGGTGGTCAGCATTCAAGGACGTGGATACGCTTGATCCCTCCTGCCGTTCTCATCACGGACAAGCTTCCTAAGAACTTTCAGCAACTGAGACAAATGAAAATCTTCTCATTCAAGTTAAGGTTCTGAGATCACTACTTAAGAGTTTTGATCGCCTCCTGGGCTTTAGCACTTTTCGATTTCAAGTTCCAAGGTAAAAAAATTTCATTGTACGTTGTTGCAAAGCTTGAAGATAGAGAATTACCCAGGTCTGCAAGGATTGCCAGTTTTGAAAGTAATTCCCGCAGGACTTACATCGATATTTTCTGGCCACTTGTATCGCCTCACAAACCTGCAACTCGTCAGTCTTCCGTCTCAAACTAATTTACCTCATCTGGAGATATGAAAGCCTCGAGTATCTGCCACGGCGGAAATGTTCTGTGTCAACAGTCTGCCAGAGAGGTTTGCTAGACAGTTTGACTAATTAGTCGAGCTGTCAATAGTTGAATGTGACAGCTTGAAAACCACTGTAGTCTTTCGGCGGGTTTTCCTAATATCGAAAGAGTTGGTTCGAAGAAGCTTTCGAGTATGATGTCGCTGTCTGACATACGTCTCAAGTCCCTGTGGAGTTTAGTAATAGAAGAGTGTGTACTCTGAAGAAACTCCGAGGGGCTTAATCAATTGTGGCATTGAATCCATGTTTGCTGACTCAGGAGAGCTCTAAATGTCTAAATCCTAAGTAGGACCATTCCGCACCGGAAGATCACGATGATTTCTATTCTAGTTTCCCCGGTTTACACGACTTCAAGATAATGGATTGCTGTGCCCTTGATCTGGTCCGTGCACTGAAGGATATCTCCCTACACAAACTAGAGTGTTCGGTTTTGAGGATTCTCGTGGCGGCTTCAGGCTTCAGGACCTGTCCTGAAGGCTTGACGAGAATCCCAAGTTGATAGCAGGCTGTGATGAACGTAGGAGCTTTCCTCCTATGTGAGAGGTTTGAGAAGCTACTAAGCATGGTGGGGTTAGAGATCTCTTCATGCTTCAATTTCAAGGCTACACGACACCTCGTTAACATCGTTGAGGATTTCGTGAAGTTTAGAATTGGATCGCTTCAGGAGTTTATTGGACAGCTTCCCAGGCTGAGACACAGATGTGGAGCTGTCCTAAATTCAGACATCTGTCTGTAAGTGTACGAGAGTTCACTACTTTGCAGTATAGTCTGTCTGCATGAGAAATCTTGCAGGAAAAAGTTTCAGACCTACCCAATTCCATAGTGCAGTTAAAACTGTCAAGGTATGGAAAGGGTTGACTCACGTACATATAGACGCTGCACCCCAAGTGAGCTAGATAGAGCACATATAGATTGAAACTGCAATTTTTCTCGAGGAAGAAGACTTAATGGTCAAGAGGAAAATTGTATATCGACTAGTCCATGACTTATCTTGGTGAAGGAAAAAGTCGATTATTTTCGTCCATGTGACAAAATTTTGACTGTAGTTTATCGGAAGCTCCGTAGTATTTACAGACCAAATTGCAAAGTATAGACCTACATTCTGCTGGAAATGTTGTTCTACACGTAAAGACGCACAAACAGGAACAGGTCTTCTGTACCCTCAGAGCCTTCACCTTCACCTTCTATGAGATTATTCACCAACATCTTTCTGCCTGGGAGCTTTAACTAGCCATATGTGGACGACATGTATCTCAAGTCTTGATTTTAATTTGGCTTCGAGTTTTGCCTGCCTGACACTACTCACAATCTTCTATCTTTCACTTGTCATACCAAGATGATAATAAATCGGATGTCTACAGTAGCTTGTAAAACTAATCTTCTCTGCCCATCATTTGAAATGGCTACTGAGTCTACCCTTATTTCGCATGTCGATAGACGTACGTACTAAAGATTTCTTAAAAAAAAAAACACTCGGAAGAGTCCGGGAACTTCATCACTTCATATTACAACCCTTTAAGAAGAGTAAGGGCACTACAAACATAACCAAATATCCCCCTGTCAAAGGTCTTCCCATATATAGAGCTGAGAACCATATATACAGATATACATGATTTATGGGCTTAGTATCTATAGAGATTTAAGAACATCCGTTCTTTCTGCCAGGCGGGAAGCTCTAATTCGAGCACACCATTAGTTTTTACTGTAGGCTTGTTTACCATCAAGACTTATTCTTGACTTTTTATTTAGTCAATGGTCAGAACATCTGCAGTTCTCATGTACATATATACATGTCTCATGTTTGCCTCAGATCAATGACTATCCACTCTCTTCCCCTTCTCCCCAACTCACATCTGTTGTTTTGCTTCATGGTTCCCTTGTATGTGTTCTGAACAGTCTGTCATTTTCAGTTCCCTATAATGGTTTATTTTTTATTTGTAGGTCTTCAATTACAGCTTGTTTATTACACTCCTTACATTACTTCGATCGATATATTTGTTCCCTCCTGTTGATCAGGATACATTGATATTACAAGTAGTGTAATAAGTAGCATAGCTACTATGATATACAGCGGTATATTCTATCAAGTCTACTAAGTTATAGTGCATCCCTCCTGGAGTTAGTCTCCACACTATCTCTATTTCGAGCCTTTAAACTGCTCACATGAACTGAATACCCCTTCTGTTGATCGGCTGACACATGGCACCATCTCACAGTGATCCCATCTCGCTCTATAGCTCTACCTTCCTTCACAGTTCAGGAGGCCTCTTTGAGCATCCGAGGCCATCATTCCCTCGGAAACCCTCTCCCAGCTCCTTTGTTTTTTGCTCATTTAGGTCATCGTTCTTGCTTAGGTCATACTGCGTTCTCTCTTGTTAGTTCCAACTTTGGGTGCATGTCTGTTCTGCCTTATTTTATGCTCTCTAGCTCTCCGTTTGACACTCAATTAACTTTGCTCATTCCTTTGTTTTCCTACTAACTCCTCCTGGGTTCTTCGTGGTTCACTCTCTGGTTTTACTTGCTACTAACACTAATAGACGTTGTCCTTGTAGGCATTTTCTACCGATGTCTCGAATCACTCACACTCTCTTGCTTTTGATCTAATTTTCTTCTTTCTCTTGTTCACTATTTCGTTCATGGCTACATTCTGAGTTTGTCTGATTTCTGCTCTTTTGGGACCTTAAGCTCCATTTGTTCATTTTTGTAGCCTTCCATTTTTGTAACCTTCCGCTGGCGGTTTATTATTTTGTGTGGCATTGCTGAAAGATGGCTGTTTATTATTTTGAGCGGCACTATTGGAAGCAACCGAGTTTGCCTTGGCACTCATGAGTTTTCAAGCAGAAACTCGGGACAAGGAGCACTAACAATTGCTCAGCTACTTCAGCACTCCGTGAGGCAACTGATGAAGTCATTGGTGTTATCGTGGAGGTCATTGGTGTTATTGTGGATTACTATGGCCATCTTCTGCTTCCTTCAATTGTTTAGCGTCTCCGGACTCCAGTGTCCATAGCGCTGGGTGTGATATATTTTATATATCCTGTCCTCTTACGCTTCGCTCTAATTACACTCTTACATTTTGACCCGTTTTTGTAGCCACATCCTTCGAGCATTCTTGTTTTGTTCCACTCCTCCATTCCCCTACTATTTCACTCCCTAGTCTTTTCTCTTCAATCTTTGACCGCTTCCTGCCTCGACCTCTCATGTTTACAGTGTTCCTACCAACTCCAGCACACATTCTTCATCTTCATCCATGCATTGCATCCTACCCAATTCCAGCACACATTCTTCATCTTCATCCATGCACTGCATCCTGGTGGGCCCTTACAGCATGTTTCCTATTCCTCTAGCTATTGTTTGCATTGATGCTCTTGATTTCACTTTCTTTACTGGCAGACTCTTACATCAAGCTTTCTATTCCTCGCTAACGTTGGCATTGCTGATGTGACTGCTATATTATCTATTCTTGGGAGGGAAGTGGGGTAGAAAATCTAGATGAGAGGAAGAGGATTTTTTTAGTTTTTGCTCAAAAAGGTTTCTCAAGATGTATGGGGTTGGTGGATGGAACATGATTTCCCCTTGCAACTAGACTAACAATTGATATTGAACTCTATTTTAGTTGCAAGGGTATTCATTAATTGTATTTCATTAATAGACAAGCGATCTGTGATGATTAAAGAGGTATAATTCATCTTATTGGAGGTAAAAGGCTCTATAATTTGATATTGATGCAATGGATATTTGAGGTAGTGTTTGGTATATATTTGATATATATTGCATTGTGAGTGTTCTTAGGTTCATTATATTACCAAGAATGCCAAGATTATGTCATGACATGACTTACTTAAAGAAGTCTTATTTGGACAGTTTTGAAAATAAAAAATATCTCATTGGTTATTTTGGTTATGTTTCCATGAATCATTGGTACCATCTTTCAAGCAAGTGTGAACAAAGAGCAAACAACTCTTCAAAAAATGTGTAGCCTAGACCCGCATACTCAATGAGCATTGTATAAGGATGCTAAAAGTTAGATTGCATTTTCTTAACTAAGAGTGCAACTCAATAACCCTAGTAGAAATGCATATTTTTTGAGGTGGATCGGTGTATGCATAGATTTACATAACTTTTTAATAAAAAGATCAGATTTTTGGTAAGAGGAAGATGGTGACTTTGTTGAAGAAACGGAAATAGAATTGTTAGACTCCAAACTTAATCAAGGTAGAGAATAATAAAGAAACAAAGTTATAGCATTGTCTCATTTTAAAAGCAAAGTTGATGGTATGTTACATGAATGAGAATAAAAATTTTTTATATCTTTAAATGTTTGTAAATGAAGGTGTATGTAAATATATTCATGTTTGCAAATGTAAATGTGTGTAAAGTTCATGTGTGAGTAGGCTCTTGTATGCATTGGAAGGTGCTCAAATGCATTGGAAGATGCTCAAGTCAGGCCACATGTGCTCATGTGAGCTAGGTTAAAATTATGTAAGCACTAGTAAGTGCTAGAGTCTATTGGGTATCAGGTGAGATATAGCCTTCATTCAAAAATATCTCACAAAATACTTGAGATGTGCTGAAGTTGGTTCTAAAGAGGTACTCCCAAGGGCATATAAAAGTTGAGGAATGTTAGACTTGTTTCATTTGCATTGTCATTTTGTTAGTTTGTGAGAATTGAATTTGAGAAGAGAGGAGCATAGAATTTGGGAGGGGAAGTTGCAAAGTTTTGATACACTTCAAGAGGGAGAGGAGAGAGATAATTGACAGATTTGGAGAGGGAGGTGTTTGATAGAGTTCAAGAAAGAAGAAAAATTTGGGAAAGAGGATTTTTCAAGAGAGTAGAAGGTGTGAGAGATTTGAGGTGAGAGGGGAAAGGAGAAGAGAGAGACATGAAAATTTGGGAATAGAAGACATTTCAAAGAAGATATCTTAGGTGAAGCAAAAGTGGTGAGAATCATCAGATAGCGGAAAATGATAAGAGTTGTAATTTTTTTTAGCAAAAGAGAGAAGGAAAAATTGTGGAGTGAGTAGTTTTAAGAGTTTCACTCGAAGAGTCTTTGAGAGATTCACAAAGACAGAAGGTTTCAGAGTACTTGTCAAGAGAGAAAAAAATCAAGAAAGGAAAGAGAGAAGATTGAGGAGAAGAGATTGCATATATGAATGCTTATGAGAAAGTCATTGATTAAGAGAATATGGAGAATCTAGGGGAAGGAGACTGGCTGATTTGATTTCACATTTTCCATAATGTTACATTCTTGGAGGAGGAATGGACTATTAAAGATCTTAGAGCTTACAATGCAAAGCCATATGAGACATTAGTGGAGTCTCTTTAGGATCCACACTTGCAAGAGGATGAGTGTGCGTATATACATGCATATTGTCCTATTTTGATACCTCACCATTAGTATAGGCAATGGCTAGAGGATGCACTAGCACGCACCAGAGCAGAGTAGACTCACATACACACACACACTCTATATATATATATATATATATATATATATATATATATATATATATATATATATCTCTCTCTCTCTCTCTCTCTCTCTCTCTCTCTCTCTCTCTCTCTCTCTCTTTTTGTAGTCAAATCATTACTTATGTTCATCTTATGTAAGCATGGTGATTCATGGATGGCTTTGTTATTTTTCATATCATTATTTGTTTTTGTCTTGTGTAAGTATGGTATTCAATTGAATTCTAAAGTTCTAGTTGTTGATATTATCCCAAGCTAAGAGTGACTTAGTTCTCACTATATAGTTGTATTAGGTTAAGGTACATATGAAAACTATATGAGAGGAGTACATCTCTCTCTCTCTCTCTCTCTCTCTCTCTCTCTCTCTCTCTCTCTCTCTCTCTCTCTCTCTCTCTCTCTCTCTCTCTCTCTCTCTCTCTCTCTCTCTCTCTCTCTCTCTCCATTATGAATAGTCTTGGAGTGTTGGTACAATCTATGTGTCCTTTACCATGGTATTGGGGCTGGTGAGAGGTTTAGTAAGTGTATGTGTACCAAGATAAATAGATAAGAGCAATTATAGAGTTTAGGTATTTTGCTAATGAGATTGGAGTCAATGATTGCACCATGTTTTACTTGAAATTGCAATTTTGGAGGTCAAGATTGCAGTTTTTGCTCAAAATTGTTGCACCAAAGCCATAAACATGTCTTGTTTAGAATCATTGAATTTGGTTGACAACTAATTTTGTGACATTTGGAAATAAAATTTGCCATTAATTTGCCATTTTGAGCATTTATGGTAGCAATTAGTAGCATCTATGGTCAATTTGGACCGCCAAACAACATTTTTTGAAGTAAAACATCACATGTGGTGAAACCAAAGCCAAGCCATGCAATTGTTCATTCTATCAATGTAGAAATTTCCAAGTTAACTAGTGTTGTTGCATGTTTATCCACTATAGTATTGGGCAAGGTTATATTTGAGAAAAAAAATTTATTGGATCAATAAATCAAGACATGTTTTTCCTAGCAATCTAGGAATGACATATCAATTGGTATTGTTGACCTACTTGATTTACAATGTGTTTCTTGATTGTTATTGCAAGTATGTGTGCTACAATTTGGTGATTGTAATTATGGAAGAGTCAATAGGTATAATCATTGGAGAAAAGCTCAATAAGCTAAATTAGATAGTATGGAAATTATGAATGCATATGCTCCTTTGAGGTTAAGGGCTATGGGAACTTGTGATAAGGAGGAAATAGAACCAATGGTGACTATCAATAATGGAATATTGAAAGCAATGTATGCAACATGGGCACGTAGATCATTTCAAGCACTCCATTAGATTGTGTTGTGTATTTCATCATCAATGATATATCACATTTCAAGACCTCATTTTACAAAAGATAGCTTAGGAGGCTTTGGTGCTCTTATTTCTTCAATATTTACTTTTGATGATCATATCAGAGTTAAGTGCTAAGAGAACCACAAAGAGTGATAGAATTATTGGGAGAAGTGCCTCAAATGGAGAGGTACATGGAAGAGTGACCTTGGCAAGCTAGAATGGGAGAAGCACTCAAAGTGATATAGGATATCCCAAGTGCTTGCATGCCGGCCTACTTGTAGGATGTTCAGCACTTGGATTGATGTAAAATAATCCCAAATGCTGACACAAAGAATAAGTATGGAGAAAAACACATGAGCTATAGAGCCAAGTATCAAGATGACAAGTTAAGTTGTGTCATGAAGGAAATGAGGAGCACTTGGAGAGGTGTAGAATGATCCTAAGTGCTTGAGGATGGAACATCACTTGGAATGTTGAAGGGTCATTCATAGTGCTTGCAGGATATGCATCACTTGGAGTGCCGGTAGACAAGGCATACAAGCCCATGTACCACCTTGGCACTTGGAGTGAAGTACCACCACAATTTGAGCTTGCTGTCAATGGCACTTACCTCTAATAGAACTTGCCACCATGGGCCATTACCTACAAGATAACCATTGGCACTTCATGGGAAAAATGTGGCATGGGAGAAAGTGGTTGGTGAATGGATTTCCAACACATGGGAGAGTGACTTTGCCCAAGGATAACATGTAGAGGCCCTTGCTTACATAACAATGAGTGCCTACCTGCTTTGAAACTGCTAGAGTGTTGAGGAATGACCAGGATTTAGGTGTATAAATTGAAGTGCTTGGCTTGCAATGGCACTTTTCACTCAATTTATCTACTTAGCTGATTGAATAGTGTCTTGCAAATTTTTTTGGGAAGTAGTGAGTACTTGGTGTCAATTTTGAGAGTGGCACTCAGAGTTGTATAGAGTTGAGGACAAGTGCCCTCAAATTTGTATTACACTAGGAGTTGTATATACTTGGAGAGGAGTGCCCTCAAAGTTAACTAGCACTTGGAGTTGTATAGAGTTGAGGATGATTGCCCTCAGAATTGTACTACACTCAGAGTTGTATATACTTGAAGAGGAGTGACTTGGGATTTGTACTCAAGGTTGTATACTAAAGATACAATATGTGAGGTCTAATATCTCTCCTAACATGTGTAGGAGCCTTATCATTTAATATATGATTAGGGTAACATAGGATTAGGATAGAAAGGTCAATGATGTATATTTTAGATCAAGGTTCTCCAAGATTTACTTAGCATTCTTATCACTTTGGCTCGGAGCCAGACTTGTATATAAGGTTGAGTCTTTGCAAGTTCTATGTCCTACATTATGTATGCCAGTCCAATGTCTAGGCAAGATTAGAGGTGAGGAACTTCACAGTAGGCCTTCAATG
This sequence comes from Lunularia cruciata, assembly GCA_948567375.1. Classification (NCBI taxonomy): domain Eukaryota; kingdom Viridiplantae; phylum Streptophyta; class Marchantiopsida; order Lunulariales; family Lunulariaceae; genus Lunularia; species Lunularia cruciata. The sequence goes on along the minus strand of OX419759.1, from coordinate 61,069,240 downwards.
CTTAGTTCCAAGTAGATACTCACCCCTGATCAAGGTGTGCATTGAAGGATTTGAAGGAGTGAACTTGTGCACAAGTGGATTGGGAAGCTCATCGTACAGGCAATACCACAGAATCAAAAAGTTTAGACAAGAAGTAGCAAGAAGTTTAGTCCTACAAGTTGTACCTTCTAAGAAGGGTAGAACACATTTGCAAGCATTGCATCTTTGGAATGTAGTGCACTTGGAGTTGGACAAACCATCACCTTGAGGAGCAATACTAGCTAGATTTTAGAGTTAAACTGATTCCTTTGTGCTTCTCTTTTCTCTATATTGCCCCATAGAGGGTGACATTGAACTCTTTTGGGAGTGGTTTCTGCCCAAGAGGTTAAACAAGAGACAATAAATGAATTGAGATTTGGTGACAAATGTATGTCTTGCTTCTAAACAAGGCATTTCCAAACTATATCCTCATGGAAACAGACTGTTCTTATTGACTATACTATAAGTACATCAACATTGAGTTGTCCTCAAATGCTTTGGCAAATTTGTTTCAATTTGGAATAGAGGCCAAAAAATTGTAATTGCTATAGTAGCTCAATACATCTAAGAAAGGTTCATTGTGCATTAATTATTACATTAACCAACTACAAGGTACAACTACAAGTTGTAATCCCAAACTACAAGCAATTTGTGACATCAATGTCTACCCTAGAGTTGCTTCCAAAGTGGGATGAGTGGTTGCAATGCTACTTGATGAGGAGTGTGATTATTGTAGAGTGCTCTCTCTTCTTCATCCAACAGTCCAAAAAGGCTTGTACTGTACAAGGATAGGAGGATTTTGAGGTGGGAGTCAAGGTAAGAAAGGTGTTCACAATGTTGGCAATCAAGTTAGTGGTGGACAGTGAGCATTGTAGCAATAGATGCAAAATACAAGGAGACAAAATAGACAACTTTCTCTTGGTACATACAACTACTATCACCAGCAAGGGCACATTGCCAAGTTTTTCTTCAAGAAGCAAAATGACTAGCGCAAGAAATAAGCATATGCTTGCATAGAAGACCACAAGCAGATATTAGTAGTCACTCATTAGAGCTACATAATGTTGTAGCTTAAAGTTGATTGGGTGATTGATTTGGGTACCACTACGCACATGACACCACATCAAGAATGGTTCACTCCCTTTCAACTTGTAGAGACACCACAATACATGGTGACAAGAGATGACACCAAGCACTAAATCCTACATACGTGTCACATTTTTCTCTCTATTGTACATTCTTCATTCCAAATATTGAAAAATGTTCTCTATGTGCCTACCATATCCAAAAAATTGCTATCTATAGGACAGTTGGTAGAAAAAGGTGTAAAGGTATTCTTCAACAAAAATAGATGCTTTATTGCAGATGCTTATGGTAACCTTATAGCACAAGGAAGTGGGAATGGCAGATTGTTTAAGCTTGATGCTTTTGTACTTCCCTTGCAATCTATCATGTACGGATAGAGTGGTCCCGTATGCTTGATATTCCCATCTTGCATAAGCTAGTTGGGCAAATTAACCTCCAAAGGTTGAAGAGTCTTCTTTCCTCTGGTTTGGTTGTTGGGTTGCCCAAACTTGTATTTGTTAATACTTCTACCATATATCAATTTGGTAAACAGGCTAGACACTTCTTTAAGGGAAGGTAAAAATACTAGAAAACTCCTTTAAGTGGTGCATACCAATGTATGAATTGCTTTTAAACCAAGCTTGAGTAGTTATGACCACTTTGTGTATTTTGTTGAATTGTTTTTCATGACTACTCTTGGTACATTTAGGTCTAATTATTGACTTTAGGCAAAGACTTTTGTAGAAGTCTTTTCAACATTTCAAACTTTACAAAGACAAGTCAAGAAACAGTCTGGTTTTAGTGTCCTTCAATTGAGATTTGATGGAGGAGATTTCTTTTCTCTAGAATTTGACCAATACTTGAGAGATCAAGGTATTTGAGATAGAAGACATGCAGCTATAGTCCACAATAGAATGGAGTTGCGGGGAAAAAGAATCATTACATACTTGAGGCAGCACGTGCCATGCTTAACAAGAAGCACATGGTCAAGGTTTATACGGCTGAAGCTATTGCATGTGGTGTGTATTTGATGAATCAAATACAAATATATGTAGTTCACTCATCTATACCTTTGGAAGCATTTATAGGTAATAAGCTTGAATATTATCCTTAATGTCTTTGGTTTTTTTTTATGTACACATTGTTAATGAGAAGCATAAGAAGTTAGATCCAAAGTCTAAGAAGTGTATTTTCCTTGGATATGCTCTGGAGTACAAAGATTATAGAAGTTATATTACCACAACACAAAAGTTCTATGTTAGTAGAGATGTTGTCTTGGATGAGCTAGCCTCTTGGTTTATGTTAGCTCCCATTATTTCTATACCACCAATTGTAAGCCTGGAGAGTACTAGTTTTGCTACTATTTTCTTTGTATCTATTGATTCATGTGGAGAGGTTGTTTAGTCTATGCCCCAATCAATTAGTTCAGAGGTTGTACCTCTACTATTGCATTACTTTCCAATGGGTTGTTACCAATGAGGATGATAAACTTCTCTTCCAATGCATGCTTACTCCCACATAAAATACTTGTATGCAAGATGTCATCTTAGTGAATATGCACACTACATCATAAGCAATGCAAGGAGATGTGATCAGTCAAGTACTTGGTCCAAGATAGTCTCAATAGGTGAAACACCTTGTGAGGCAATTTTTTCATGAAGGTATTCTCATTACATATCGTGTATATATGACTATCATTTTGTAAGAGCATGAACCAACCACCTTGGGAGAGGCTCTACAACATGAACATTGGGTTGCTACCATGCAAGCAAAACTTGTTTCTCTGTACCACCAATGCACATAGGAGGTGGTGGATCCACCTTCTAACCATAAGGCTATGGGTAGTAGATAGGTCTTTTGTATCAAGTGTAATTCTGATGGCTCTATAAGCAAGTACAAGGCACACTTGGTGGCAAATGGTTATGCTTAGCAGTTTGGCATGGACTATGATGAGACAATTAGTCCCATTGCCATGATGGCAACATTGATAGAGTGATTGCAGTTGTGGTTTAGCAAGGATGGTAGCTACACCAAATGGACTCTAAAAATGCATTTTTCAATGGTGATCTTGAGGAGGAGGTCTATATGGTGAATCCACCTGATTTTGATGATCCATAATTTCTATCTCAAGTCTACAAGTTGCAAAAAGTGCTCTATGGAATGAACCAAGCACCCAAGGCTTGGTATGCAAAAATTAATTCCTTCTTGGTATCTCATGGGTCTGCTATTTCTCCTTATGATCCTACCTTGTAGGGAGGCAGATCAGGATTTGATAGTCACCATCTATGTAGATGATGTAATTATCATTAGTAGCTATGAGAAGCTAGTGTCTCATCTTAAGGAGTACTTATAAGCTCAATTTGAGATGCAAGATCTAGATAGCCTGAGATATTTCTTAGGGGTGGAGTTTGTTAGGGATGGATAGGATATATGGCTTGTGCAGCGTTGATATGCAATTGACATGCTGAAGAGATTAGGCCTATTAGAGTGTAAGCCCATTACTACACCTTTGGAGCAGAACCATCACTTGGGTATTTATGAAAGTGAGTTGTCGTTGATCCCCATGGATACAAGCAGATGGTTGGCAGTCTCATCTACTTGATTGTAACCAAATCTGACATGAGTTATGCAGTTGGATTTGTCAGCTAGTTCATGCATTCACCATGCAAACATCACTTTGAGGCTATCATGTGCATTTTCTTATATATGAAGTTCACACTGTAATTTGGCCTTCACTACATTTTTTGGTGGAGCATTGGTGCTACATGGTTACATTTATGCAGATTGGGTAGGGAGTGTCCTTGATAGGAAATCTACTTTTGTGTACATGTTTGGACTTGGGATTGACATTATGAGTTGAGCTTTTAAGAAGTAGCTAATTGTAGTTCTATCCTCCATCAAGGCAAAGTATCATAGAGCCACCTATGCAACTTGTCAGATATTTGGCTTTGGAATTTTCTTTTTGACATTAGTGTCAATTTTTCTTTCCCATTGTATTTTATATAGATAGCAAGATGGCATAAAGTTGGCTAGTAATCATATGTTTCATGCTAGTACTAAGCACATTGAGTAGCATAAAGTTGGCTAATAATCTTTTGTTTCATGCTAGGACTAAGCACATTAAGAGAAGGCATATTAAGCATTGAGGGAGTGCATATTAAGCTTAAATTTTTTTAGCACAAGAGCATATAGTTGATATTTTTATGAAAGCTTTATCTATAGACAAGTTTGAGGCTTTCAAATTTTGCCTTGGTATACATTATATTGAGTTGAGCTTGAAGAGGAGTGTTAATACTATCTCAAGCTCATATTGACTTAATTAGTGACTTAGTTCTTATTATATAGTTATGTTAGAGATTATAGTACATATATACACTATATATACATGAGGGTATCACTCTCTCTATTCATTCTTGCTTACCTTCCTTGTGCTCTCTCTCTCTCTCTCATGGCCTATTATGAATAGTCTTGGAGTGTTGGTCTAGTTTTTGTATCCTTTAATATTAGTTTCTACCTCTACTATGCATGAGCTTTACAATGCTAAAGCATAAATATATCCATTTACATATAAGCACTTGCAAGCATTCCCAACACATAAAAGCAATAATGACAACTAACCAATGCTAGCTCTCATCTCCAATGTCTCATAGTGGTTTTTGGCATATATAACTATACATTGGTACATACCAATGTATACTAGCACATACAAACACATTCCAAACTGAAAATTTTTGTTTTTTCTTTTAATTATCTTGCAAAGCCTTTCCTTTGACATACAGATATTTTTCATTATACAATTTGGTAGTTTTGTGCATGCATTCTTTAATACTTGAAACTTGAGTGTTCAATACTTGCAATTTAGTTGAAGCTTGTAATATAATGGAACATATAATATTACAAGCAGAAGTTACATAAAAGTATCTTCATTGTTATTGCCATTCATGCTCCCACAATGCATGTACTTAAGAATGGGAAATTTTGGGTCATTGCTATAATTATTGTAAGGAATGCAATCAAAAGCACAAAGGGTGTAGAAGTAATATCTGATCTCCTCGAGTGTCTTTATTGCACTCACCAACTCAAGTCTTATATCATGCAAGCATTTCCTTTCCTTGAATTTACATTTCTCTACTTTAGATCTCCTCTTCTCTTCACTCATCCTCCTATCGGCATCAACTTTCAACTTCTCAATTTTAACTCTAGCTCTCTAGCTCTCTCTGTCACTTCTACTTTCACTCATAGTTTCTCAAGATTTCTTATAAAGGAGCTTCAATTTCAGCTAATTTGCATCTCTCTTTGGATTCAAGAGTCTCTAATTTTAGCATGGTGATCTTTGCTAAATCTTGTGAAAATGCCATAATTGGTGACATCTTGGAACTTCTCTTTGAAACTCTCCTCTACTTACTTCATTGGTCTCCTTCATTCTCTCCTTGTTGAATCCGTCCATGGGTGAGATTCTTGCATTAATTTTTTCTTTCCTTATTGAATTCACTCTGGTTGCGAAAAAATTGCATTCATGTTCATCTTCATTTTTCATTTCTTCCTCTAGCCCATGCATGCATTCTTCTTCTCCACCTAGCGCACCCCCTTATGTGCTCGGGATCAAAGATGGACTTGAGTCAAGAACTACCTCTACCTTTGGAGAGGAGAATTGTGTGCTACTAGACATAGGAATATCTTCCAACCCAACATATTTGTCTCCCTCATTAAAAAAATAGTTCATCCCTCAAGACTTACATGCAGCTCACATGTGCAAAGATTGAGTCCAATAGGCTAGGCTATTTGTATTGTCGGTGCCCAATGTATGTGGAGTTGGCACAAGTGTGTTACCTAGTTCCGGTTCCAATTTTGGTTTGGAATCATGTTTTGGTTTTGGTTCTTGCCACCACTCCATCCAATCCTATGGGTTACCATCTCTTTTAGTGCTAACGTCCAGTTAAGGAAGTAGCACTTTTTTACTTTGGTCACAATGGTTAAGCAAACATCATTTTAAGGCCATGCATAATTCTACCTACTTCATCCAGTGCACCTTTGACAAATCTGTTGATTGTTTTTCTCCTTTTGGATGCATGGACATCATGTAGTTGGTTAATTAAAGGCTGACCAAGCCACGGATGCTTTGCGGGTCTGTTAGGACGATCTGTTGCATTGGGACGGAGAAACGGCCTAGACTCTCACGAGAGGCTGTAGTGGAGACCGGTGCTCAAATTCTTCTTAACTCTCCAGTCCACTCTCCCATCTACCCCGTATGCCGCGCTAACATCTTGTACCCACTATTCTCTTTTGGGAATTCTACATTTCATCTTCTCCGTTCAAGTCATTTTGAATACATGGTCTTTACCTTTCACTCAAAGGCGTACTTAGAGAATTTCATAGATTTTCAAATGGATTATGATAAATTTTGCATGTGGCGAGTTCTCCTTGCACCTAACTTCCCCGGAAATCTCTGATAATTGAGTGCACTTCCTGATTTTTCACCCATAGATTGTTTACTAAGGATTCAGTTTTAGCTTGCTTCCCATTTTGCCTGTACCTGTAAAAACATTATGGATATCCCTATTCTACCCGTAAATATACGTGGATTCTATTGTCGAAGCCCCCATTGTACATGCTAACAAAGGGTGCAATTGATAGGCTAATGAAGGGTGTAATGAATTTTTAGAAACTTTGTGAGGAGATTACCGATTCATATATATATATATATATATATATATATATTGCCACTTTACCAAATGACCTAGTTAGTTATGTTCGATTGAGAAGTAAAGAATAATGAATTATGATTACAGGAAGGCTTTTCATAAGTACGGCTTGATGGGGTCTTCCCATCCTTCGTGTTCTTACGTGGTCGCCTTTTTCATAAGTTCTAACATTTATTTCTTAATAAAAAGAAGTGATAGTTGATGTGATCATATATCAATGTTAACTTCATATGGGGTTTGAAGTTCTGATGAGCTTTTAATAATACATCAATGATGAGCTTTTAATTATGTATCAATATTAAACGAACAAAACAATAAATACCCCAAATGAATGAGAAAAGGAATATAAAGCACCAACGAATGCCAAAGAGAAACTGAGCACGGAGCGAAAGAAACCTAAGGTGACAAACCAAAACACAACCTATTACCCTAAACCAGTACAATAGTACATTGCGGGTGTTTGTTTCCAAGTTGGGAGGACAACTTGTCTTATAGACTTGGAGATTATTCATTATCATAATCGTTCCAGACGAATATTACCATGGAAAACCAGTACAAAAATGTTTTCTTTTTTAATAATTTTGGGATCCTATGCTATTACAGTCTTCAGAAAAAACTGTAAACACTTTCTGCACAAATGGAGAAAGAAGTATCCAATTCCTCGTCAAGATTTTAGTTCAAAGGTTTCAATTTTATAATCTAGGAATAATTCTTTATCTCTTGACAAATTTCACCTTTATATCTTTGTCTCCTTTGTAGAGTTCCCGGTCAAAATTTTAATTTGAATTTATTTTATTTCTATTCTTCCTTTGGCCAGTAAAAGTAGAATTTAATAACATAAGAAACAGAAGTCTTTCTTTATCCGTACTAAAAGAATCGTAGATATGTTCATCTCTTTCAATAAAGTAGTAGTTTATCGTGCTTGTTTAAGTCTTCATTCTCATAGTTTTTAAAGTTTTCCATAACAGAATCTCATAGTATGTTCACCTTTATTTCATGACTTTCTCTGTTCTCTTAATAAGTAAGAAATTATGATTTTTTAATATAAAAATGCAATATCAATTTAGATCTACTTTACGTTGCTTTTTCTTTTCTTTTACATGTTGTCAGTTAATTTGATGTTATTTAGATTTCTCTTGGTATATATATAATTCTATTTTACTCTCTCCTTACTCATTATTTATCTATTTTGTTATTTAATTTTTAACATATCATAAATTATCCTTACTATTATTTACTTGCTATTTGTACAAAATTTGATAAGGTTTGTGTTATAAAAAGAACATTTACTCTTGTTTATTTCATGATGCATAAAGATAAAAAAATAATTCTTAATAGTTTTTTTGATTAATGATATGGAAGGATAGAAGTTTATCAATTTAGATGTTTACGGATCTAATTGGAATGTAATTCCATGAGATTAAAAGCTTATCAAAAAAACTTAAAGAGTATCTCTTGGTAAATACTATGTTGCTTTTATTAGAGCATTCAAAGATTCCTGTTATAAAAACTCGTCAATAGATGATAATATTCATTCCATAGTTCCGAATCAAAACTGGAATTGGTTTGTTCTCAAGTATACAAATGTCACTTGTAATGCAATTTTATTTTTATTTATTTTTATGTAATTTTATTTTGTCTTTTTATATCATTTATATTCATTTTAGATCTATATGAAATTTTATAGAAACCTTTCAATTATTTCTTGTGAAGTTTATTAAAATATTTTTCATAATCAAAACCTTCTTTAAATTAGTAATGAATGAAATTATATTAGCATAATCTAGTAGTGTGTATGTAACAACTAGAAACAAAATCTAATAAAAATGATACTTGAATTTTTTATTGATTTAAAATATAATATAATAACTGATCAACTTAATCATAGTTTTATATTTTAGGAGTGTATTTAACTTGAATAATCTACTCTTCAATAAATTATTACAAAACTTGATACTCCTAATTTCTAGTAGATAAGAAAATATAACTCATCAGATATGCACTAATTATAGAATACTAATACCTTAGATAATATAATTTTATATAATATTTAATTTTTATAATTTAAAATATTAAAAACATAAAAATAAAAAAAATTATAAATTATAAAGTAAGATACATTATGAGATCCCTAAAAACCAATCCTAAATTTTTTAGTTTAATTTATACATGTGTATAAAATATTGTTTTTAATTCATTTTTTTAAATATAATATAATGCATAGGAATCTAAATTTGAAAGATCATATGCTATAGTAAATTTATTATGATTATATATAAAAACTATTTTATTATAATAATATTTTATTTTATATCCTCACTCCTTTGATACTTGTGTGTGTGAGATATCTTACTTGTGTGTGTAATTATTCATAATTATACCCTTATTTTTTGAGGGTTGTTATTACTCTAATTTAGAAAATTAAGTATAAAATTATATACTCTCCATGCTAATTTAGTACTATTTTATATTTAGACTTGTATCTACAATTTGTTTCTGAATTATTATATTTAAATAATTATATATAATACTAATCATAATTACAACCTTTTACTACTATAATTTTCTATAATTATCCTTATGATTATCTGAATTATCTATCTTTGTTCATTTGAAAACTATATTTCTCAAAATTGATGTTATCTTAATATGAATCTCTATTTATAAAAAATTCTGAATTATGGAATAAAACCACTTCATAAATTATTATAATTTATTTATAAAAATAAATTGAAATAAATATATTTTTTATTTTTTGAATTTTGTTTCAACATATAAGATATTGTGTTAAAGGAAATTTGGTTCTATTTTAGTTCTATTTCTATTTCAGTTCCATTCTAATTTAATTCATTTTTTAACTTTCTACATTCAAAAGAATTGAATTGTAAAGAGCATCTAATATTTAAGGTTTTTTATACCATTTTCACTTTAAGATTACTTCCCTTTTATTTAATTATTACACGTTTTATGTCACAATTCTATAATACTAAACTACTCGGGACATATTAGAAGAGAATCCTAATTCCTAATGATGGGTACTCCACCTTCGGATAAGTGATCATAAGGAGCACTCCAGCCCTTGGAAAGAAATTTTACCTCCACGATATAAGCGGACACGAGAAAAGTCTAGGGGGTTTCTCCCAAACATACGTACTGGGTAACTTCATTCGATTTCACACTCAACTGGTTTAACTTCACAACCAATTTTTTATCTTCTTGTCCCGACTTTTACTCCGTTCCCCCGGATCCTCGTACCATGAGTCTTCTACTGCACTGGTAAACGTAATTACAGAAAGACGAGGAACGACATCCGTGATCATTGTGAAAGCCCGTATTCATAACCTAAGAGAACTGGAAATGGGTGCGTCCAGGATCCCGAGTGGTATGGCTAAGAAGTCGGCAAATGTCAATCTACCTCGTTGTTGAGAGGTTGAAGTGATTTGCTGACCTGAATTTCTACATTTTTGTTTCCATTGCTGTTTGCCTTATTGTTTTCTCGTCCTCGCTCATAACCTCCAGGTCTTCCGATGATAATGACCTCCCTAAGAAACGAGCTACAAATCAATGCGAAATCTACCCTTCGCGCTGGATGTAGTTGTTCTGGAGCTCAAGATTGCTCTATTATTTTGTAATTCAACTGGATGTGAGTGGTCAAGAGAGACAAGACAATAGAAACTATGGGATAGGATGTTGCATCGGCCGCATTTGTAGAGCAAATGTTTGGACCCTCTATCACAAGCTGTGCCGCTCCTTGCATACTGGATGTGATGCCTTGCAGCTTACGTGTTTCCAGGATTTGATTTAGGTTGGATGGGTTGGAAGTAGGTCAGAGACAGAGCCGTGCGTAGAACGTGCCTGGACGGATATGGATGTTCAGGATCTTAAAATTGCTGTGAGTCCTGTGGACTTTCCCACAAGCTTGTCGGGGAATGAACCCGAGAAATCGCCCGGGTTACAGTCATTTCTTGAACTGTTAGAGAATGGTGACGGTAGTGAAGTGGAGGAGAGAGCAAAACCTGAACCAGAGTGGGATGAGAAGTCAGAAAGAGATGCCCCTATGAAGAAGAAGAGAAAGGTCAAAGAAGCCACAATGATTGCAGCTGCATTCAGAGATATGCTGACGAGCATTTGTAACATGCAGAAACAGAGAATCCTAAGTAGCAAGGAAAGAGGTTATAATTCAGACGACAGTCTTGAAGAAACCTGCGTTCTGGAGAAAGAGGCGCGCGATCTAGAATTGCAGAGGATGCAGTATGAGAGAGAGGACCGCAAAGAGCTTGTCGGAGTGCTGCGACAAATAGCCAAGACATTTGATAGAATCGCAGACAAGCTGTAGTGCTTGTCACCATGTTCAGTGCCGATCTATGTTGGTGACTTACAACGTTGGCTACAACGTCAACTCTGTTTAGCATGTTCATTTCCAGTAGAATGATACAGTGCGACCACGAGGAAGGGTAAATTATTAGCATGAGGTAGTCCCGAAGTGTGCTGCTATTCTCACTGGCAGATTTGTTTGAGCATCTGGCTTCCTGTTATAAAGTAATCACCTGCTCAAGTCATCAGTTGCTACTTGTCACACTTGCTCGAAAGTGGTTCTCAATGCATGCGACCAGCTCAGGTCATCAGGTGGCGTCTATTATACAGCAAAACCGGGACTGAGATTTTTAAACTCTAAATGCTTTGGTCCCATAATCTGGAAGGGAATCTCAGCGGGAAGGAAATCAGAGGCGTTCGTTCGGCGTCTACATTACTCATGTCTTTCCAGAGTAAACGAAGCGCTATAACCGGATCTTGTGAAAGTAATAAGGAATATATCCTTGTCATGACATACGTCGGATGCTATTTCTCTGACGCATGTTGGTAAAAGTACCTTGTTTCTGTTGACTAAACGGTTACTATCGTGGTGAGAAGATTCACCTGCCATCTGGACAAGCAGATCTTCTCTCATACACATCAAACAAGCTTGCTCTCACTGGGGCCGAGAATCGAGTGCGAAAGTTTTCTTAACAGCACGGAGACCAGTCTATATGGTTAAGTATCATATAGACACCAGCCTCCTGATTGCAAGCAGTGGACCTCGACTGATTCACTGACGTAAACGACATCCATAATTCGGGCATAGACTTCAGCAGCATCTTTTTCATGTACTCTGCTCCTGAATTCAACATCTGTTTGAGGTCAGACTAGGGGAGTTTTCCGGATATATCTTCTCATGCAAGTTGTATTTTATCCAACTGTTTTGAACAGGAAACATCTGAAAATGCGGGTAAGAATGAATCAGATACTCTTGATTACAACAGCATAGTCAGAAACTGCGATCAATTATACTGAGTCGACACCCCCTGATCCTGGCCGAGTTGTCTGGTCGTATGTTACACGAACTGAGCGATCTCTAACTCTTTTATATACGAATACAATGTGAATTACAGGTAGCGCGATTCACAGAGATGTGTTGTTACAACAGCATATCAGTCGTCGAACCTACTGACGTCGAAGATAACTGAAACTCGCAGGTAACAGTGGAATATCCAGAGGTTGTAGGAGCATGTAACTGTAAGAACATACATGGATACTGCCAAACTTCTTCAGTTACGAACGCAATCATCCCTAAACAAGTTGCCATTCTCCTCACATTTAGTCACGCTGAAAGTCAATTCTAGACAGTCTTTCACTACAAAGCCGGAACACAGTTTGAACTAGAAAGGTACTGTGTCGAGACAACTAGTGATGTTATAAGCTCAACAATCAAGGGTTTGATGCAGTCGTCCTTCTACTTCTTGATATTCTAACTGAGAGTCAAAGATAGCCAACATCTCTTGTATGGTGCATTCTAAAACCGCACAGGTATCTTCTAGCGATCTTACTCTGAGATGCCCTAAATCTCAGAAACTTGGAGTACATTTCTTTCAGATAATCTCAAGGAAGAGATTAATAATTCTTCATTCTACATGCTGCTACATCGCCTCCCCCAGGCTAATGCACGGGTCAGTATCCCATCTGGATTGTAATTGAAAATATTGTGCGGTAGTAGAAATCATTGAAGAAATGTGAGTGAACTCCTATGAACTGCTTCAAGAAGAGTTCATACACCTCAACTTAGAAGAGAACCTTCTCTTTGGATGCGCTCCACTTGTGGAACTCTCTTCTTTGTCAAAGCTCATGTTTCGTGTATGCTCCAGAGAATCTCCCAAATGGAAACTACTGAAAATATGGCTGCTATGTGGAAGGGACGTATGACTGCCAAAGCTGCTTGCTAGACGCAGGTCGAGAAGCTTGAAGTTTTACCTTGAGCGTTGCAGCGAACCTGCTGAAGGTAACTCTTCTTGTACAGGCAAACATCTGGGGAGCGTTATTGCTATCATCAATAATCTCCGAAAGTGAATCTACGTACAATATTCTGAGGCTGTATATCCAGTTGCAAGATTATTCTGGAGCTAATTTCATATCCAGTTCATGTGCATTGACCTTGTTGCTTTATCATTGTGGATTAAGAAACAATTTTCTAGTTACGGATCTTTGAAGAGCACGACGGGCGTTTGACTTCCACATAAAATACAGTGATGAATGATCTGGACTTTCCATGCAGTAACGGAGCCTTCCCTTGAAATTGCAGTCTCATTTCCCAATGTTGGTCACAAAAGTCTCTCTCTATAAAATTGTCAATCATGAGGTATGTCATAAAGAGGAGAGCAGGAAACAGGGGCTGTGGGAATAGACTTAAAGTTCTCCAGTAAAATTAGTCTAGTGGATGAGAACATGGATATTTAACGTCGGTGGAACACATATTTTCATCAATACATTAGATTTTCTTACATTTTCTTGAAAGTGGGAAATCTATCACAAGTGTAGGACTGGTGGATCCGTAGCCGTGCTTTTTCCTGAGAATAGATAATCTATTCCCCGTTTTGCAATGCTGGTTCCACTAAGCCGTCCTGCTGAGGTGGTAACGAGAGGTGTCAATCTACAGTTCTCGATGATGTAACAAACCTTCTTTTTTTCAAGACCATCACATCAAGTGCATGAACTTGAAAAGCTTGTCTCAACAATAGTTTAATCACTTATCATAAACACCAATTTATCAAAATCACTTCTCATAATGCACCACCTAAATTGGTGTTTATGACATAGACTTCAAGTCTCTCCGCAATGACGAAATGGAAGACGTACACATATAAAGCTCGAATGTAGATCTCTTACCATGTTGCTTTTGTTGATTAAGATGAGTAAGATGTTCCTTCCTTCTCAAAGCAAATACCTTTCAATACAGAAAAGAAGGGTACGTGTGTTCCTCATTTCCTTTATCCTTCGTTACATGCCTGTAAGAGGTGGTCTTGATAGCAAATTTCTCTTAAAGCGTTCAATCAATAACACCATTAGAAGATAGACCATATGACCATATGAAGGCTATCTAGTATTTCATCTACATTTCTTTGCAGCCTTGTTCAATATATTACATACTACTCCCTAATATAAATCTGGAAATTGACAAATGAGTATGACAATGACCTGTGATTTACAACTGGAAACAAAAGGTCAGGTGCTTCATCTTTTTCTTGACAAATTTATCTCCTAGGGCAGTGAATCGTTACTCATATTTTCTATATGGAATTCTATCTTTCCATACACTGTCCCTTGAATATCTTGAAGTCAAGAAGTAAACACTAACCCTACTCTATGACGACGTACATGGACCCTGGAAACCGTGTATTTCTCTTTCTTACAAGTATGTTGAGATTTACAGTCAAACTTTCTTTCTCCACATTCCTAATTCAAGGAGTTTTGAATGACACGTCAGAAGACGCATTATCTCCTCATTGCTCGGAACTTCTGTGTGTACTAGTGAACAAGACCTCTCGTGCTACAATCGAAGGTGAAATTCTGCTGTGGTTCTCTACCCAAGGTGAGCCAGGAGCAGAGGGACCTGTTCTTTAATGTGTGTGGTGTTGGACTAGAGCAGAAGTAAACGTCCTTAACCTGGGTGGCATTGCGAAACGTGCTCACTAGCCACACGACACACCTAATTGAGGGAAGTATTGGCCGCATGGTGCTAGCAACCTGCCAAAGGTGGTCTCCACATGACGCTTCCTGCATCTGGCTTTGTGGAATTATGGGGCTACTATCAGGCCCGAAACAGAAGTACATAGGTTGGAAAATATACTTGCTTTGACGGAGAGGTTTTTTAGTTTCACGTGCTTGTTGTGTAGAAGCATCTTACGATACAGCGTCGATCGTCACAATTCCACACCATGGATAGCGGTTACATCCGGCGAAGATGAACCAGCGAGCCGTGCCTTCATTACGCATCGTTCCCAGAGGTAGGCTCAGTACTGTACGCTGCGGGCGTTTCGCAGAGCGACTTGTCACGTTTCCACAGCTTCAGTTCTAGCACAGTTGGACTTCACTCTTCAGTGCTGTGGTTGGAGGCAACTTAGAATTTTTCAGCTATCTCAAGTTTAGATATGGATGGTTCGGACTGGGTGGATGCTGAAACAGCAGAGATTCTATATGGGTTTGCCAACGCATCCTGTCTGCTAACAACGTTGATCAGCTAACGAGGACGGCACACGATGCGAATAAGTTTTCAGCGTACCATCTGCCTATGGAAAGGAGTGCCCTATATATTCCTGCGACATATACAATGTTCACTGCTTACAAATCGAAAATGTTGTGTTTGTTGATAATAATATTGCAATATTATAAACTCTTACTAACAAACGCAACGTATTAAAATCTGAATTCTCTGTTGCCAGCCTAAAGTTGCCGAACTTAATCCAAAAGATTATACTACAACCATCGTCAGTTTTCATCGCCAGTGAACTTATCTCATTGGCTTACCTACTCCCGATAATATTCGTTACCCTTCCGAGTTGTTGATCTAGTCCACTTTCTAACCCCCTTACCCGCAAGGTTTCATTTCCCTCCGCACGCAGCACAAGGTGTTATCTTTCCTCTCGAATCCCCTCATTCCATTATCTTACACCATGGACTCTAAATTACCCATTCGGTTGTTCACGTAGGCTCCAACATTTCTGAAACCAAACGACATCCCATGTTGTAACGATCCTACACATACATCATCACATCACAAAGACACGACTCGCATACTACAACATGATTCCCTACATGTGTGGAAAAGGGGCATTCCTCGCGCATGCCATGCGACAGGCTACTTGCGTGGAGGGTCAACGTTGCACACGTAAGGGAAGTAAAGGAAAGAACTCTCATCGTTCCACGTCTACGATATCCCGGGACAGACATGCGTACAATCGTACATGTGCAAGATGCAGTCTAATGCCGCAAACAGGTACGTTCACACGAAGTAAACTGAAATTTAGAGAAGATGTCGGACACTTTTATGAGGCAACTCAGAAGAAGACTGTTTCAGAGATCAAGTACGGCAGCTTACACACTTGATGACAATTTCCAAGAGAATCGTCCTCATAGATAACCATCCCAAAACATAAAGCATACAAAGCGATTAGCTCCCACCGTGAGGGTGATCAGAGAACCACTTCAGTACCTAGTGACTACAATAGTAAGGGAAACTTAAAGATTCCGTTGTTCATCCTGCCAATCATCAGAGATAAACATTGATTTTGTTTACAAATCTAATTTGCACTTTCTATTAGCAACTTAGAATTCAGAGCCATCGGGCAAGCTGGTGGAGTGAGTCCGGGCATGTAGCACTTCACTTTCCAGTTCAGAGATAACCTCCTCCTACGGATAAGTCCCAGAATATCCTCCTGTCATGCAGCCAGCGTGGGCGACTGTGAATGGCGAGCCTCGAGGAGGATTGGAATAATCCGAGGTGAAAACTTTACCCTAAGACTTCATGGGACCAGTGGAAGTTGCGGAGATCATAAACTGATGCCGTGTACAAAGACATTACCACCATACATCTCTCAAAGTCCGGATCACGAGCAAAATTTATTGCTCCACGACTAGTTCTTGGGACCGATATCCTTGAGGGCACAGATCTGCTCCTCCCCCATGGCAGACATGACAGTCACCACGAGGTCCTTGCCATCGGCAAATCCATCCTTGATCTGTAAGATGGAAAACGAGCTCAGTACACTTGACCTGTCTCAGATGTAGTCCGCCAGGAATCCTTGCCCCTGGAACACATAATTGAGAAGCACAAGGCGGCCCTAGATTACCTGAGTCAACAGCTGATCGTCGGTGGGGAGACGAAGGTCATCCTTGGTGTCACCGGACTCGGTCAGGAGAGACACCTACACAAGTTGCAGAAATTGTTAGCCAACCTCAGCAATAACGTTCTTGATGTCCATTCAACAAAACCCCAGACAGGTATGCAGGGCGATAGGCGGAAAGGCGTGTGGGAGACAAAGTAACTTACAAATCCATCCTCGGAGATGTCGATGAGTTGGTAATCAGTGCGGACGACCTCTGGGACCTGTTAACCAGAACGGCAGATTCGAGATAAGTCGTGATATGCACATACGTTGTTACCTCAGGGCAGCAAACTGCCACATATCAGCTACACACGGTGTGAAATCTATTTCTCGTCAAAAAAATAAGCTGCGGATTAACGAGATGCTTCAGAACGATAACCATCTTCAAGTTAGCAGTACTGGTGATCACTATTGAGTACTCACGTCACAATTGTGGGAGGATGGCACAATATCCTCGAGCTTCTTGCCAGTAAAGATATCAATACCAACGAAGTGACACTTAGCATGACCGTGCTTGCCGGTCTTGGAGGTGGACACCTCAACGACCTGCATATAATCGGCAATTCTTAGCACAGATAGAAGGGCAAGGCATATGAGTGAAAAACAATACCAAACACATGAAGAACCGCCACCCTATGCCTTTGCCTCAGGTTATCAAACACGATAAATTAGGATGCACGACTGGAACTACTTTAGACGTCATCCTCTGGAGTCCACAGCACAACAAGTAATTGAAGGAGGGAGTCTGATCTTTGACAAAAGCGGCCGGCTTTCAAAAGCACGAAGGAACTATGAAAACGAGCCTGGAGACATGATCGAAGAGCGGCAGGCGAAGGACTGAAGTTCATCCGCTCGACCGGAGTTGTTAGAGATGAGCTAGGTCTTCGAGAAGGAAGAAGAGGCACAACACACGATAAAGGGAGTCACAGTGCTTCAACTCACCTTGCAGGGTCTCTGCTTTATCACAATGTAGGCATTCTTTCGAATTGTACCGGCCTGCTGGGGGTAAGTCTTTGATGCACCGGCATCGGCCTTGGAATCGAAGTGGTGATCATCATCAGACATGGTGATTGATACGACCTTACTCAACCGCTCTCCCAAGCCTTTCTTCCCTAAACCTCCTCTCTCCTACAACGATGAGAACCAGACGCAGCAGCAGCAGAGCGGGACAACCAGCGATGATGATCCACAGACAAAAATTAACAACAGCACTTCTGCCGCTGCTGCTGTTGTTCTTCCTCCACTACTGCTGGAGGCGAAACGGAAAGGAAGTAAAGGGGGGGCGCCGCAGCGATGGAAAGTAAACCCTTGTCACGCTCCACTTGAAGCTCTGGCGATGGTCCACAAACTCTGAAGAGACTGAGACAGAGGAGATGTTCGCTCTCTTCCCCAAGCTCAAGAGGATGGCCTTCCTTTCCAAGCGAACGAACAGGGGACAGGACCCGACCCCCACCTCCGCTCCTCCTGCTTGCCCTACCCCTACCTCCAACCAAGTCCTACCTTTGCGTATATGACCTATTATCCTCACGGTAAATCATCAGGCCTCGTGCTAAGTACGAATCTTCATAAGAAAATTCTATCCATCTTCCGTCCGATCTTTAATCCAACGGTCACAGTGGAGAATGTAACTCGGGTATACAGCACGTACGCGTAGGACTGGCAATGCAACTCTGTTCATGACGATTGACCACAAACCACGTACACATTGCGGTATGTAGGGGAAGTGGTAGAAGAGGGGAAGTAGTACCCGATACCAGATCTAAAATGTTCCCCGACGCGTCGTCGGATACTGTGGATGGTGGTCAATCCTTCGGTGATTTCCGTGTTCATATATGGGAGATGCAAGTTTACTACGGCGGTTCACGGAGAGAATTGTCCTACCCCAGATTGGGAGATTTTCTTCCGCGGAAAACGGCCGCCGCAGTGGGACCGTCCAATGGCGATCTGCACGGGCTCTGGACACCGCCCTTTGGAAGAGGACCGGACAATTAAGACGGGTTCCAAAATTAAGGCGCGGGTCCGCAAGGAAACCCTGATTACGGCACCGAGGTTCAGTTAGCGGCCCCACCTTCTGAAATAGCCGGCGAGGAGAAGGGATTAGGGTTCCCCAATCACGGGTAGCCAGGCGATCTTTCCTTTCTCTTTCAGATATTTTATACGCCATGATGCTAGCCACGGGAGGAGCATCATTAGCAGCAATACTACACTACTGCATCTTTATCCCACACACTTCTGCAGAGGACACATCCATGGTGAAAATCTTCGTCTAGACCTCTAAATTCCCTTATAAAAATATTCCCTGAGTATCAATCCGAGCAGAAAACTTAGAAACCAACTCTCTTAATAAAAGTAATTATAAAACTAAGTTTTTCATACTAAATGTTCATGTATGTGCAGAAATCAATATCTTTGATAAAATAAAATATGTTTTTCTTATATTGAGGTATGCCTAATGTACACAAATTTAGTTCATTAATATTTTAATTATAGTAAATTTAGTAATTAAATTATTTTTCAATTAATTGTTAAGAATGAATGTTATGATTCTTGTTTCTTTGGATATTAATATTTTATAAGTTAAATCATATTCGTACTTTTGTTATAATTGTACGTAATGATTTACCTAAACTAACATCATATGTTCCCTCAAATTTAGCAGTCATTAAATGATAGCTACAATATAATTCTGGTATTGATAGATTTAGAACTTCTTTTTAAATAAGAAAATATTCGTTCTGAAAATTATGAAAGAGTTCCTATATGATATTAGAGAGGGATAACAATTCTGCATAGCTTCGTACTCTATATGTTAGTGATGGTCATAATTAACCACGTGGTAAGGACCAATACCTCATACTCATCATAAATTTCAACCGTGATGTTAAATTTGGTCAGTAAAATATAAGTTCATAATAAAATATTTTGATTTAGATATAAGAGACAAGATGAATGTATATAGGCTAAGCAAAGTCAGATTGACAAGTAACAACAAACACAACTTTGAACTTTGAAAGACAAAAGATATGCAATCCGACCTGAAACTAATTTACAAACTAGTATCAAGGGCAATGAAAGATATAACTATTGAGCATATTTTACGTACCAACCATATAAGGTGGATCAAATTCATGCATTGTTATATTATCTTATAATAATTTTAAACTGTAATTATATGAGTTTTTAACTTCCTATAAAGGGAAAGATAAGGCAACAAGAAAGTGAAACTACTAAAGAATACAAGAAGGAAGATAAAAGGATTATAAGGGGATATTGGAAAGTGGAGGAGGAAATAAGCTATTGGGAACTTAGTTGTTTTAATATGATTATAAAAGAAAAGAACCGAAAACTTATTTGCTTACTTGAAGCTATCATGATAAAATTGTTGTTGGAAGAATAATATTCATACAGTTCTTACTCATGGTCATGATACCAAACGCATATCTTCTAAATTAAGATTAACATGTTTTGTTCAACTCGTATATTAAGGTTGATAAGTAGTGATATGGCTAATTTGGGACATAGAATGCCATAAAATACTTACAAAAGCTTACCAATGAAGCAATATCGGAGATCATATATGGATATCTGTATACCATCATAATAAAAAAAGAAGAAGTAAAAGTAGAGCTTTGTAATTAAGGAATATACGTTATGTTACTAATAAGAATTAGTGATCATCTGATAATCTTGAGAAGTGATTGGAATAGACATGATGTGATACAAGCTTGTCTATTCCTAACATAAGATTGAGATTGTGATAAGCATTGTTTAAAGAATACAAATTTTCTTTTGATTCAAAACCTTATTACTTTAATAACATTTACATTTACATTTACTAACATGTTAAACTACATTTAACTATAATCAAAAATCAAAAATATTGAAGAAGATAAAAAAATAAAATTTTCTTCAAATAAGATGCATAGACAAAATTTATATAAAAGAATAAAAGACTAGAAATAAACTAAATATTAAATAAATTATACACAAAAGCTAGAGGTTTCTTAAGGTACTATTCTTTATATTTGAGATGGGTGCAAGTTTACTTATTGATAAAGTTAGATATAAGATTCTTAGCTAAATAAACTTCCAAGTAGAGTTCCTTAATCTCTTATAAGTTTTCTTGAAACCTTAGAGAACATCTCAGTGCTTATCAATGGAAACATTCTTGAGTGCTTTATTATCTATTGAATTAATATGAAGGTTCTTAGGATATTTTAAATATTGCTTTTTGAAACAATCCCAAGAAATCCCAGTATTTATACATAATAGTTTAAATATTTATTTATTTATTTTAAA
Organism: Lunularia cruciata; assembly: GCA_948567375.1. NCBI lineage: Eukaryota > Viridiplantae > Streptophyta > Marchantiopsida > Lunulariales > Lunulariaceae > Lunularia > Lunularia cruciata. The sequence continues at coordinate 61,047,963 of OX419759.1, read as the reverse complement.
TAAATTTCAACTAGATTATCATTTTAAATTAACATATTATTACATATTTATCATTTGCTATTCCATTATGAGTTCAACATATGCTTTGGTTTAGCATTGTAAAACGGATAATCATTCAAATTGTAAAAGACTGAAAAGAGAATAAGAGAATGAAATATTGGAGTGAAAATTCACATTAGGATTCTTGAATGATGGAAACTCCTAGCATGAGCTTAGGCTTTGATATTTTTAAAGGGAAGCATACAAGATGCTTGAGAAGCTTCTCAAGAATATTTTTTTCTAAAAGCTACCTTCTTAGAGTGCAAGCCAAGCTAATAGTGAAACTTCTCAAGAAATTTTCTTCTAGAAGTTGCCTACTTGGCGTGCAAGCTAAGCTAGCTGGGAAGTTTCCCAAGAAACTTCTTTGTAAAAACCCTTACTTGGTGTACAAGCTAAGCTAGCCAAGAAGCTTCCCAAGAAGCTTCTTCCTAGAAATCACCATTTAGTATGTACATTACCCAATACTTGGAAAGTACCAAGGAGCTTCCTAGATCCTTCTAGAATATTCTTATAATTATTGGCTAATTTGGCTTATTTGCTACTTCATTAGTTTTGACTAACTCGTCAGTAAATTCTATATTGTTACATATTCCCCCATCGCTAGTTGGTGACGTCCTCATCACCAAGGAAGCTTCAAACTCCTAGATGACCATCTTTGCATTATAGAGATGAGAAAGAGTCTCCCAAGTGGCATCATGAAGAGTATACTCTTTCTAAAAGACTTTGTATTCCATATGTTGTTGGTAATTACATTGAATATGGCGACATGCATGGATGCAATCAACTTCATACTCCTCATGATCATTGATAGGGATGGGAGATGGTTGGACACAAGAGGAAAATGAAGATGGATTAGAAAAAAGAGTTTCAACTTGGAAACAAGAAAGACAAGGTAGATTCACATATGACAAGGCAAGGCAAGTAGATAAGCAAGAAGAGAAATGATTTGGATCACATCAAATGGGTGATTGTAATCTTTTGAGGATAGGAGACTTGAAGAGAAACACAAAAGAATAAACATACAATTTCACACTCAACCTTTGAATCCACAAAGGAGTACCTTGATTGTATTATATAGCAAAGAAGACTCTCCTAAAGGAAGCTCCACCCTTGGATCAAATACAAGGATTGGTGATATGTTAACAAGCTCTACCCTTAGATTAGTTGCATGCATGAGTGACATGTTGGTTATGATCCTATCTGGTTGGTCTGTAACACCCATTTGTGCATGTGTGTGGTATTGTGATATTTAGCTTGGTATTACAAGTACTTGAGAGATATTATTTATATAGAGATAAAGGATGGTTCTACATTAGTCATAATTAGCTAAAGTTAGTCACAGCTAAGATAGAAGGGACCTTACTTTAGAGGAAGTGGAAAAGATGAGCACCACTATTTTGGATTCTAGTGTGTTGACTTGGTATTATTCTTAAGTGTTTGACTTTGAGGAAAGAGTTGAGAACTCTTGGGCCCGCAAGCCTTTTTGTTTTGGATTCTTCTATAGTCCAAGGATAGCCCATGTGAAGGAATCTTTGACTTAATGGTTGGGTCAAGATAAGATCATATGCTAGTGGAATATGCCATATGAATGGATATTCCTTTCTACTTTTTGACTTTACTTGACTTTTAGTCTAGTAACTTGAGTTTCTATGGTAATTAATAACTTTGGTGTGTAACTATTTCATAAGTATATAAAAAAGAGGTGAGGAGGTACTCATCATCCTTTCATTTGCAACTATCTCTCTCTCATTGAATTCTCTAGTGAGCAATGTCTTGAGTCTTGGAGTGTTAGCCTTGGAGGAGTATGATGGAGTTGGGGTTCTTTGCCTTCTTAGTCCATGGTGCGCTACCGTAATAGCCATCAGAGGTTCATCCTGAGTGAGAGATAGACCGGCTCACATTTTTGGTTCTGTTGCCGGGACCTCTCTAGAAGGCAAGATAATTGTAAAAGACCAAAACTGAGGAGAGAAATAGGAGAATGGAAATTCACATTAGGACACTTGAATGAGGGAAAACTCCGAATGCCTAGCATGAGCTTCGGCCTTGGTATTTATAGGTAGCATACAAGACCTTGAAGCTTCTCAAGAAGCTTCCTTGAGCCGCTTTCTTGGAGTGCAAGCCAAGTTAACTAGGAAGCTTCTCAAGAAGCTTCCTTCTAGAAGCCGCCTACTTGGCATGCAAGCTAAACTAGTTAGAAGCTTCTAGAAGCTTCTAGAAGCTTCCTTCTAGAAGCTACCTGCTTAGGGTGCAAGTTAACTAGTTGGGAAGCTTCCTAAGAAGCTTCTTAGATGCTTCTAGAATATTCTAGGCTATTTTGTCTTATTCTCTACTTTGTAAGCCCAACTAACTTCGTCACTAAACTCCATATTGTTACATATTCCCCCGCCGCTAGTTGGTGATGTCCTCGTTGCCAGTGAAGCTTTGAATTCCTTGATGGCCATCTGTGCATTCTGGAGGTGAGAAAGAGGTTCCCATGTGGCATCATGAAGGGGATACCCTTTCCAAAGGACATTGTACTCCGTTTGTTGGCGACGGCCTTGTTGAATATGGCGACGTGCAAGGATACAATCAACTTCGTACTCCTCATAATCATTGATAGGGATAGGGAGAGGAGGAGGTTGGACTCGAGAGGAAAAGGAAGAAGGGTTAGGAACAAAGGGTTTCAACTTGGAAACATGAAAGATAGGATGGATACGCATGTGACAAGATAAGGCAAGTTGATAAGCAACAGGAGAGACAATGTGGGTGATATCAAAGGGTCCTATCCAATTAAGAGCAAGTTTACAAACTTGGGTATCAAGTGGGAGAAGGAGGTTACTAGAGGATAGCATGACTTTATCACCAACTTCAAAGGTGAGATCACGACGATGATGGTCTGCATATTGTTTTTGGTGATTCTGAGCAACAAGGAGGTGAGATTTGGCTTGTTGGAGAGATTGGGATATAGTGGTCAAGAATGTAGAAGTATGAGGAACCTGAGAGGGAGGGGGAGCAAGAAGAGAATCTGGAACAAGCGGATCTTGGCCAAAATTGAGAAAGAAGGGAGAAAATCCAGTGCTTGCCTGTTTGGAATTGTTGTAGGCAAATTCTGCAGCTGCAAGACATTCATCCCAGTTGGTATGGTAGACATTGACAAAGGCCCGCAACATATCCTCCAATGTACAATTGGCGCGTTTGGTTTGTCCATCAGTTTGAGGATGATAGGCCGTGGACAAAGCAAGCTTGGTGCCGAGTATCTGGAAGAGTGCTTGCCAAAACTTCTCGGTAAATCAAGGATCACGGTCGGAGATGAGTACACATGGCATCCCATGATGCTTGAAGACATTGTCAAAGTATATTTGTGCTAAGGTTGGAGCATCCACGGTATCACAAGTTGGTGCCAAGTGGATTTGCTTACTAAGCTTATCCACAAACACCACAATTGCGGTGTATCCTTGTTTTGTCTTTGGCAAGGATGTGATGAGATCCAAGCTCACATGCTCCCAACAAGCGGATGGAATGGCAAGTGGTTGAAGGAGTCCACTCGGCTTATGGTTGCTGGCCTTGTTCTGTTGGCAACTCTCACATGATCAGACAAAGTCTCAAACATCTCGTATCATGTTGGGCCACCACCATTGGCATTGGAGGGTGCCCAAGGTCTTGTCCACTCCTATATGACCAGCTATTGGTAAATCATGGGCTTCTTGAAGGCGCACAAGTCAAAGATCATCTTTGGCTGGAACATAGATCTGGTCTTTATGGAATAAAAGGCCTTCCTTGAAGGAGAAGGTGTTGTACTCCTTGTTGCGTGCTGTCAGACTACCGTGTATCACTTGGAAGAAGGGATCTTGTTGTAGAGCTGATTGAAACTCATTATGGACCTTAGGGTCAATGGACACCGTTGTAATTGCCGTCGTGATGAGAGGAAGATCCTTCAAATCAGGTTGTTGTGATAGAGCATCGGGGATGACATGGAACCGACCTGGTTTGTACTCAAGTTTGATGTCAAACAATTGGAGTTGCTCTTCCCATCGATGATGCCAACTCTTCATGTGCTCCAAGTGTAAGGTCTGCAACAATGGTTTGTGATCAGTTTGCATGATCACTTGTTTCCCCAAGAGATAATGCCTCCATACCTTGGTGGCATATACCATTGCAAGTTATTCCCGATCTCAAGAAGAGTAATTTCTTTCAGTAATTTTATTTAGTTGGCAAGACACAAAGGCAATAGGATGTAGTCCATCTGGAAATTCTTGTTGCAACATAGCTCCAATCGCAAAGTTAGAAGCATCAAAATCAACCACACAAGGTAGTTGAGGATCATATGGTTGAAGAATGGGTCTTGAAGACACCATATGCTTTAACTTCTGGAATGCTTCTTCATGCTTGGTGGTCCAGTGGAAGCTCAAGTTCTTTCCCAAGAGGTCAGTCAATGGTGCAGCCACATGAGCATAATAGTGGATGAACCGTCGGTAGAAACTGGCCAATCCATTGAATGCTCGTACTTATGTAGCATCCTTTGGGGTAGGCCAATCAGTAATGGCCTTGATCTTCTCTTCTTCCATCTTGATCCCCTCGGATTAGATCTTATGACCCAAGAAGGTAACCTCCTTCTGCCAAAAAGCACACTTTGACTTCTTGCAGTAGAAATTCCACTTTTGTAGTCGTTTTAGGACTTCTTGCACATGATTCACGTGTTCTGCCTTTGTCCTGCTATAGATTAGAATATCATCTAAGAACACCACCATAGACTGATCCAATAGTCCCTCCAGCACCCGATGCATCTGATCCATGAAGACTGCTGGAGCATTAGTGAGTCCAAAAGGTAGAACTCTCCACTCGAAATGCCCATACCTTGTGCGAAAAGCAGTCTTTTGCACGTCCTCTCCTTCAATAGGAATTTGCCAATAGCTGCTACAAAGATCTAGCTTGGAAAAGTAGCATGCTCCACTTAGTTGATCAAGCAGGTCATCGATCCAAGGCAAGGGATATGCATTCTTCACGGTTTGCTTATTGAGTTCACGGTAATCAATACAGAAACGAAGTCCTCCATCCTTCTTTGGAACAAATAGTACCGGTGCTCCCCAAGGAGAGGAACTATGTCGTATGAAATCCTTCTCCAACAACTCTGTAAGTGTTGTTCGCAACTCCTCCAACTCCTTTGGTGAGAGCCAATAGATTGGTCTACTCACTGGAGTACTCCCTGGCAATAACTTGATCTTGAAGGGCATACCTTGATCGGAGGGTAATCCCTTTGGCAGACCATTTGGAAACACATATGCAAACTCATGAACTATCCAATCAACCACTGCTTGATGAGGCTCTTGGCCCTCCTCAGATTGTTCTTGTGCAATCGGCTTGACCCACACCGCAAATATAGACTTATCTTCCTCCAAAGCTTGCTCTATGGTCGCTTCATTAACAAACTTCCCTTCCAGGGACTCATCTCTCTTCCAAGCTTGCTCTATGGTTGCCTTCTTGGCAAACTCACCATCTTGGGACTCATCTCCCTTCCAGATTTGCTCTATGGCTACCTTCTCGACAAACTTCCCATCTTGGGACTGACTATTCTTAGGCATCTTACTTAGAGGTGCTAGACAACCTAATAAAAAATTTCTACCTTGGTGTTGTACTTGAATTTGTCGTTGGGTCCAATCAAATTGAACCTTATGACGTTCAAGCCAAGGTAGACCTAGAATGATATCATAGTGTAGAGGTGTCACTACAAACCTCATACACTCCAAATACTCCTTCCCAATCTTGAAGGTAACAGGATGTGAGGTGCGGAATGCAGAACCCTTTCTACCATCCGCCATCATCAAACTACTTCCAAACACTAGCTTGATATGAATACCCAATTCCTTTGCTACTTGCATAGACATGCAATTTTCTGAACTTCCAGAATCAACCAAAATCCTACAACCCCGATTAGATATTGTACCTTGCAAGTGAAGCAAACTTGCATAGGTTGAGCCTTCAATCCCATTGGAACTAATCAAGCTCCTAGTAGGTGGCTCAAAATCTCCTATTGAGATTCTTTGTTTCCTTGAACATTATGTTCCACAAACTCCATCTGGGCAACTTGTCAAGGTCGCCCATTCCTAAGTGGACATTCAACAATGCGATGTCCAACTTGGCGACAATAAAAGCAACCTCTGTTTTGTCATAATCTTTCTTTATCTGTTGTGCCAAGTGGTCTTCATTGGATAGCATCAATCTCCATTGGTACTGGTTCTTCCATTTGTGGTACTAGTAGGCTTTGTGTAGGTCGAGGTCGAGACCAAGTTGTTGCAACCAAGGAATCAAAACGCTCAGCCAATTGCATGGCTTCTTCTACGTTTTGCGGCTCCCGCATGGTCACCTCCAATTTGGTTCATGACTTCAATCCTCGCACAAATTGATCCAGAACTTCACCTTCTTGGATATATGGAATTTGCATGATGATGTTCTGAAATTGTGTGATGTAGCTTCTCATTGAGCCAATCTACCTCAACTCCGCCAATTTATCTTGTGCGGCTCGGGTGGCATTTATAGTTTGAAATTGACGAAGTATTGCACCCTTGAATTTTGTCCATGTCAAAATTGGTGTAACAATTTGTCGTTCAGCTCTTTCTACTTGGAATCACCACCAAAGTTTTGCCACGCCATCCAATTAGCTAGAAGCCAAGAGAATTTGTTTCCGCTCGTCTTGAAGATTGGTGGCTTCAAAGTAACGTTCGCAGTCAAACAAAAAATTATCCACTATGCCTGGAAGATTCTTGCCTTCAAACACCTTGGGTTTTGGAAATTGAATGTGATCTTCTCCATCTTGAACTGGTGCTTTGTCTATCTGTTCTCGTCGTTGCTGGTCTCGTTCATCCAACAATTGAGTAAGATGCTTGATTTGTTGTTGCATTGCAAGGATAACATCCGGTATTGCCACCATTGCTACTACTCTATTCTTCTGCACTCAATTTATCTAGTTGATTAAAACATAGATACAACATGTCCACCGTTCTCCATAAGTTACAACTGGAAGTATCAAAGGTTCCTCTGACACGATGATCATGTGTAGAAAATCCTACCCAAAGCGCAAGGTGATGAATTGTGTGAAACGATGTTTTGGTAATATCTGGACATGAAAGTCCCAATGGTTTGGTGGAAGTGGATTTGGTGGTCCATAAATTCCATCCATCCCATTCCTGCTCTGATACCAACGTAAAAGACCGAAACCGAGGAGAGAAATAGGAGAATGGAAATTCACATTGGGACACTTGAATGAGTGAAAACTCCGAATGCCTAGCATGAGCTTCAGCCTTAGTATTTATAGGTAGCGTACAAGATCCTTGAAGCTTCTCAAGAAGCTTCCTTGAGCCGCTTTCTTGGAGTGCAAGCCAAGTTAACTAGGAAGCTTCTCAAGAAGCTTCCTTCTAGAAGCCGTCTACTTGGCGTACAAGCTAAGCTAGTTAAAAGCTTCTAGAAGCTTCCTGCTAGAAGCTACCTACATAGGGTGCAAGTTAACTAGTTGGGAAGCTTCCTAAGAAGTTTCTTAGATGCTTCTAGAATATTCTAGGCTATTTTGTCTTATTCTCTACTTCGTAAGCCCGACTAACTTTGTCACTAAACTCCATATTGTTACATACATGGTATGAGTCAGAATACCAAAAGAGAGAGAGAGATTGAGAAGAAGAGTCTTGGGAGAGTTTGACTCCAACACTCATTGAGAACTTTCTTCCAAATGAGAGTTATGAAAGATTGATGAGTGAGGTTACCTTTCTCAAACAAGGAAATGGAGAGAAAGTGAAAGTCTATGTGGAAAGAATGGAAAAGTTAGAGTCTAGATTTTGCATAGTGTTGAGGAAGGGTGGGGATGATGTGGAGACTACTATGATTGGCATAGGGGCCATGCTCACCAAGAATTTTGTGGGAGGGTTGAGACCACAAATTAGAAGCAAGGTGAGATAAGAGAAACCTTCTTCCAAGGTTGAAGTTATCAAGATTGCAATTTGCATGGAGGAGAGTTTGGAAGGGGATGAGAGTGATTTGGTGGTGAAGGAGGTTGTGCATCCTCCTCAAGGCTACAAGTATGGTGGAACTTCTGATACTTTGGTGGAAAGGGTTGCACCACAAGTAGTAGTTGCTCTAGTTCTTGCACCTCTACCAAAGGATTCACTTCAAACCATCATAAAACAACTTGTAGATCTCAAGATCAATGTGGTGCAACTTGGGAAAAGAGAGAGGTGGATCAGAATGTAGGGAGATAGCCTAGGAGTTATGGAAAATATCCATATAGAGGAGGCCAACCAGCCAAAAATTTCAATGATAAAAATTGTTTTGGTTGTGGAGGAAGAGGCCATATCCAAAGGAATTGCCTAAATTCCACTTACCATAGAAGAAGGGGTTATGAGGGAGCCAATAGAGGGAAAGAGGAAGGTAGTGAAACTCAAATGGCTCCTAATCCAAACAAAGGTAAGGAGATAACATCCATAGATGTGGTTGAGAGCAAGTATGAGAAGGGAGAGTGCTCAAACTCCAAGGGTCTTAATCTGGAGCTTTTGGCACAAGAGAAGAAGAGAGCTCGTTTTGTAGAGGATGTTCACTCTTCTCAAGGATTACTCCAAGCAAGGATACTCCTATGTCTACTAGAAGCACTTGCACATCAACACCATCAACAACAAAGACTCCAAAGAAGAAGTTGAGAATGGAGGATTTCTTGATTTCAAAGCAACAATGGAACTATAATGTGTTGGAGGATGTTGGTAATCACAAGGCTAACATCACAGTGGGCCAATTGATTGCTTTGAACCTTACCTTGAGAAAGGAGCTTAGAGGTGGTTTTAATTCTACAAGGAGCAAGAGGAAGAAGAAGGAAAAAGCTCCAGTATCAATGGGGGTGGTGGATGCCAAGCCAGCACCATGGGAGGCTTGTGAATATGCCTCCAAGATTGATGTGAGAGTGAATGGTCACAACATCAAGGATGCACTTGTTAATAGAGAATTAACAATGAATGCCATGTCAAAAAGTCTGATGAAGAAGTTGGGTATGATACCCTCAAGACCTTCAACATTTGTGGTGAGCATGGCAAACAAGCAACAAGTTTGACCAGTAGGGGTGATGGATAAAGTGGTAGTTTCAGTTATCTCATGACTTTCCAAGTCTTGAAGGATTCAAATTATGACTTACTTCTTGGGAGGCCATGGTTGAGAGCAGCACATACAATTGATAGATGACACAAAGGGTACTTGAGGATTGGGCCATCAAACCATAGAGTTACAGTTCTTGTGACTAACACCACCAACACTTCACATTCAGATACATCATCTTTTGATTATTGGGAATCAGATTTTGAAGAAGGAGCTTCAAGTGTGGACACAAGAATGGAGGAGGAGACTTCCATGGAAGAGGATGAATCTGAATTGGCTTCAGATATGTATTCCTTGTGTGCTATGGATTTTGCACCTTAGCAAGAGGTTTTGAAGGACCCATATAAATCACCATTGACACTTGAGGAGGTAGGGAGAAGGTTAGCTACCCTCAAGTATGGCCCAAATGTTACAAAGGGGGAGAAGGTGAGATTTGAGGAGATTTTCCACAAGTTCATCCATGTGTTTGCTTTCAAATACAAGGATTTGAAGGAAGTCACCTTGGAGGAGCACAAGATAGAGGTGGATTCATATGCAAGACCAATCCACCAAAAGCAACATTGCATTAGCCCACCAATATCTTTGGTTGTGAAGGAGGAGATTGATAAGCTCAAGGAGGCCGGATTTATCTTTGAGGTAGAGAATTCAAAATGGGTGTCTCCAATTGTCATTGTGAAGAAAAAGAATAACAAGCTTTGGGTATGTGTGGATTACAAGAAGCTCAATGTTGTTACCAGAAGGACTACTACCCATTGCCATTCATTGATGAGATCTTGGAGGAGTTTGCAAGTCATGAGAGGTACAGTTTTGGAGATGGTTATAGTGGATATAACCAAATCAAGATTGCACCAAAGCATCAACAACTCACCACATTCACCACACCTTGGAGAACTTATGCTTTCAAGGTCATGCCTTTTGGACTTTGTAATGCTCCAACCACATTCCAACGGTTCATGAATAAGGTATTTGAACCTTTCATTGGGAAATTTATGAGAGACTTCATTGATGACTTTTGTGTCTATGGGAGCAAGGAGGAGCACTTTGAGCATCTAATCAAGGTCTTGCAATGCTTGGATGAGGCAAATGTATCACTCAACCCAGAGAAGTGCATTTTTGGATGTGAAGAAGGTCTAATTTTAGGACACATCATCTCCAAGGATGGAATAGTAGTTGATCTTGAGAAGGTGAGGAAAATCTCAGACCTTCCATTCCCTTCAAGCTTGACAAAGTTACACCAATTCTTGGGGATGGTTGGATACTATAGGAGGTTCATCTTCTCATTTTCCAACAAGGCTTATGCATTGACCATCTACATGAAGAAGGGTGTAGATTAGATGGTGATTTTGGAGGACAAAGAGGCTCTCAAAGCTTTTGAGGAGCTCAAGCAATCCCTTGTTGTAGCTTCAATTCTTGCTAAACCTGATTGGAGTAAGCCTTTCATCCTCTACACTTATGCTTCTAATGTAGCTATAGGATGCACTCTTAGTCATTAGACCAAGATGGGCATGATCATCTAATAGCTTATGCTAGTAGGCAGATGGTTTTAACAAAAAAGAACTACTCTGTCACGGAGAGAGAAGGGTTGGCAATGATCTTTGGTCTCAAGAAGTTTAGACACTACTTGATTGGAGGGAAAGCCACCATTGTCATGGATCACAAGGCTTTGAAGTACATCTTCAACAAGCCTAATGTTGAAGGGAGACTAGCAAGGTGGATGATACTCTTGTCTGAGTATGACTACACCATTGAGGATAGACCAAGAAAGAAATATGCAAATGTTGATTTATTATCTAAGGACTATGATCATGATGGAGATGAGCTAGTGGATGATTCCTTCTTGGATGAGGAGCTCATGACAATCTCAGTCACTCAAGAGGTTCCAATGGAGTACAAAGGGATTGTGGATTTTGTGACAAGAGGTAACTATCCAAAAGGGATGCATGCTAGGGAGAGGAAGGCCCTTGTAGCAAGATCTAGACCTTACACAATGGTGGAGGATATTCTTTTTCACCAAGGAGCAGATGGTCTACTTAGGACATAAATACAAACTTCTCTTATGTCAAATGCCAAATGGTGGTAGAGTAAGTCTAGTGTTGCTTTATGAGATGGGAGGTTTTTTTTTAGATTTCTTGTGATTGGACCTCTTCCATTCTCTACTTCCTGTTTGTGCACCATGTTTGTGTGAGGTGCCCTAACTTTTGAGTATTGATGCTCTAGTGTGCTCTTGGTAGTGAGACTAGAGTGATGACCAATCAGATTACCTTTGTTTCTCTCCGGTGAGGCAAGAAGTGATGACCTGTAGATCGTGAGAGTGTGTGTGTTGTGATGGTAGGTTATAGGTTGCTTTTTCCCCTAGTGTAGTTATCTCAATTAAAGTTACATTAGTGGGTGGTGTTCCATGGGTATTGACACTTGGTGGTGCTCAGTTGGTGTTGGAACTTGGTGGTGTTGGCACTTGGTAGGGTACTTGCAGTTGCAATTTGTAGTTCCGGTTTGCACTTGCAGTTGCGGTTACTTTGTCACAACGGAGTTCTTTGGGGATTCCAGAGGAGTTAGCATTGTAGTATGTAGTGGGTTTACTTGGAGTGGCACTCAATATCAACCTATATCTCAAGTCCTAATGAGGGAGGAAATTGACTCTAAGTTGGAGTTTGACATAAGAGATGATTTAGTTGAGAGTGCACTTTGCATGTCCGCACCATTGTTATGGGACATGGACAAGATTTATGAGGCCTCCAAAGGCCCTAGGCATTACTCTAGTATAGTGGGTACTATTGAGTTGGATGACTTCATCCAAGAGTTTGATAGTTGGTGTGATTTGCAATAGATGCAAAACCTGACTTTGTTTATACCTTTCATGATATGGAAGGGGTTGTTTCAGTATTTGGAAGGTCCATTGATGGATGACTACCATGAGTTTAGGAGAGCTCATTTGGAAGAGAGTTATGGAGACAATATTGATCTTTGAGCTATGTCTCCATCACTTCAAGCTTGGTTGCAAGGAGTAGATTGGCTATACCTACAAGTTCTAGCTCAAGTAGTGTTGGTGGAGCTAGTGGTGGTGCACTAGCTAGAGATAGTGCTACCACAAGTGGAAGTACCACTATAGGAGGTGTTGGGGTACCGGGGTTTAACCCAATGGTGGAGTTCTTCCAAAGTTTGAGTCAAAACTACCAAGGAGTGCGGACTGACAAGTTGAGGAGCTTGCAAGAGTTCCAACAAAAATTTGGAAAGCCTATGTGAGGCATACACTCGCATGAGATGATTGATTAGTTTCACTCAAGGAGTTACTGGAGCCTAGGCAGTCCAATTTTGGTCTGGGATACTGGACAAGGAGTTGCAACATAGAGTTTGTGATCCTACATTGTTATAGGCTACTTTGCCTACTTTGGCAATGGTCTTTGGTTTGGTTGAGCTTATTGAGCTCAACATGGTGGAGGAGAGGGTGGTGACATCTAGATTTGGTAGGAAGATCTCATCCACAACTATTACTTCTTCTAGAGTGCAGTAGAGTGCACCATGCCTAGTTGGTTTTCCAAGATAGGGTGGATAGCCTAGATCCTATGGAGCAAGTGGAGCAAAACCCTTACCTTCATTTTTAGGTCAACAATAGCCAATGAGTGGTGGTGTTGCTTGTTGGACTTGTGGTGGACCTCACCATAAGAGAGAGTGTACTTAGGGCAGTGGACCTAATACTTATGGTACACCACAATCAACATAGAGACAATGTGAGCATTGTCACAAATATGGTCACTCTAGTGATTGATGTTTGACCTACACCCGGAGTTACGTAGTGGTAGGGCTGCTATGGCAGGTGGTAGAAGAGCTCTAGGTCATGGAAGATGAGGTGGTAGAGGTGGTGGTAAAGGATCTACACCTAGTAGGGGTGGAGTACCTACACTTACTTTTGATACAACTATGGCTACTCAGATTGAGCAGATGGAGCAAAGATTGGCTAGTATGGCTATTGCTCAAAGGAGATTAGATTTGAGTGCTAAAGCTTCTACCTCATATGCTGGTGATAGAGATGCATTGGACTTCATGTGCGGAGCAGCACAGGTGGATGCATCTATAGTAGTGACTAGGAGTGCAATACATGCTCCAAAGCCTAGAGGAGCATTAATGGAGTTGGACCCACAGAGAGGAGAGGTTGGAAGATAGGTTAGATTTCTCTAGTCTTTCATGCTATTTGAGGAATTGTAGATGACATCCATGGCTCCTAGGCATCCCAATGGTAGGTGGTGATGGAGTTCATGATAGACTACATGCTAGTTAGCCACCTGCTACTACATAAACTGAGTCTAGCATGATGTTGGGGGCGGCTTAGCTGAATATGCAGTGCCCTTTGTTTTCAACTAGTGACATGTTTACATTGGGAGTTGATCCAACCCCATTGTTCCGGTTGGCTGCAATGCTCTATGAGAGTAGGGATGATGCGGTTCCTACTACTAGAGCAAAGGTGGTTGATTGTGGAGCTGACTTGGTTGAGGAGCATGCGATCCGTTCAATGACCAATGGTTTATGGCAAGCAGCAACGGCTAGACTAGAAGAGTTGCTAGCTAGATTGGCCTTTGAGAGAGCGCGGTTCATAAGTAGTGTTGTCCTATTGGATAACCAAAGGGGGATTTTTTGTTTGGTGTGACTTTTAAGGAAGTTCTATACACCACACAGAGTCTTGTTAGACTCTAGTGAGTAGCCCCTTATGTTGGAGAAGGCTGCAGTAGTCGGTTTGGAGTTACAAAAGACCAATGTGGAGAAATGTCCATTTCAAATCCAGACATCTCTAGGTGGTGGTTCAACATAATACATCACACGTGGAGAGCTAGTTGTTCAGCTTCAGCTCCATCATCCGACTGATAGCTTGGTGGTGAGAGCTCAAGCTATTATGACAATAGCTGAGTTTCATATGATGTGCTAGTTGGGGGAGCAGTGTTATACCCCATGGGTTTCAACATTGACTATTGGGAGGAGATAAACTCCTATAGACTAGGTTTTCAGTCTAGTGAGGGACGAGTATGTTGCCTACCAATACGTTTCAGTAGTGGCAGTCTTGGCTCACTATAGTCCAAGACCATGGCAACATCAATTTCAGCTTTTAGTGGTGTAGCTACTTGGCCTGGTGACTTGTTGGAGGAGAGCCCCCATGCAAAGGATACTCTAGTACCAAAGGAGATCACTTGGATTTGGAGTACAAGTGGGATTGTTCCATCCACCTTAGATATTCCATTGTGGATTTCAGAGGAAGCATTGCAATAACATGCAGATCAGTTGGTGCAACAGGCTTGGAGTGGAGCCTTCATACCATCAGGAGATGAGTGTGAGGATGAGCCTCTAGAGTCAATTACTTTGACACCTTGGGATACCACACTCATTGCTTGGTAGTATCCAATAGAGAGAGTATGTCTATTAGAGTTGTTTGGTGGGATTAGCATTAGACTAGTTGCGGTATTACAAGCAGGTATACGAGGACAGAGGTACTTGTATGTGTAGAGAGATGAGACTACTAGGCAAGTCTCTCTACATCATATGGCACTCTTGGCCTACCAATATCTTAAGTTATTACCAATGTTAGCAATCAAAGGTTACTAGAAGGTCCTATTAGTAAACTTTTCCTTACTGAGGGTGCATGATATAGAGAGACATGGGCCTCTTCACTTGGTGATGTCTGGATGGCCATGTGAGGGACATACACATGTTGGCCAAGTTTTGGGTCTTCAAGATCCTCATTCTAGTGTGTTTTGAGAAATGTTATGGATACTATGACATCTCTAAGTTCATTAGTATGTTTCTCTAGCTTACATTTTGGAGAATGTTCCTTTGATGGGTGATTCTTGTACCCGGGTGGTGGCAAGTACACATTAGGTCCATTCTTGGATGGGAGCTATTGTATTCTTGGATGCAGCCAAAGTAGGATCATGGGCTCATCATCTTTGTCTTTGGTGGGCAAACCTCTTACACAAAGAGGTTTTACAACATGCTTATGATGGGATTCAATGACTTGACCACATCCTTGTTGATGACCAATTGGACGTTAGGTGTTAGTCTTAGACAAGGGTCAGGGCTGATAGGTCACCTATGGTAGTGGTGAACCTAGTTGGATAGTCTAGAGCCGCATTTCCCACACTCATGAGTTTCCCAAACTCTCATGCTTTTTGAGAGGGAGGACTTGGATTGGTTTGGGATTCACAATTACAGTAGTTGGTGAAGCCCAACGCTGATGAGAGAGAGTTAGCAATGGGTTTTTGCACCAGTCTTACCTTTGTTCTAGTAGTGTTAGAGGCATCTAGGCATCAAGTGTTAGATCAGGCTATGGACCTGAACTATTTGACCTGGATTGTGAGCCTTGGCTTGGTAGAGCAACGTAGGATGCACTTGATAGGCATCACTACTCTAATACTTATGAGCCTTGTGCCTATCAAGACAATTCAGGCACATGTTGGGGGTGATGGACCGAGTGGGGATGCAACCAATGACTACTAGGGAGAGTGGTCTACTTGGAGTCCATCCAGGTGAGTGTGGTCTACTTGGATTACACCCTTGGTCTACTTGGGATGCAGCTAGAGGACATATGGAGCTTGCAGCCAGATCAGAGGGAGTTTTTCACACAAAGTTTGGGATCTCTAGTAGTGGGGGGCATGACACTATTGCTCCCAAGGGGCTAGAGTAGCAACCATTCAACACATCTTCTACTCTTACTATAGTTATAGAGGATACTTAGGAGCCAGATCTTGAACCCAAGCTTATAAGAGAGGAAAGACGGAGGGTTTAGAGGTTCTTGAGGAGCTCCATGAGTTGTCTTGCCTTCAGTATGAAGGATTTGGGTGCTCTAAAGGGACCTGGTATACCAATTGAGTTGACTAGCAATACATCAATTTTCCAATGTCATTATCAATATAGTGATATGGAGAGGACATTGATTCAAAGCCGGAGTAGTGACCTTTTTGAGGGTGGTTTGGTGGAGATCTAACATGGAGAGTATGCATCAGCTATAGTAATGACAACCAAGAAGGATATGCATGGCAACTACATAAATAAGCGGATGGTAGAGATTACCATCCTATCAACCTACAGACCAAGGCTGATTGGTATGCCATGCGTACACAAGGAGATTTTTGATGCGATTGGGCATACAAAGGTCTTTAGTACTTTGGATCTTTGAGCAGGATATCATCAATTGCTGATTAGAGAGGAGGACAAGTCCAAGATAACATTCTGGGGTATTGATCCTCATAGTAAAGATGTGTTATATCAGTGGAGGTTCTTACTATTTGGGTTAAAGAACGCTCCTATCAAGTTCTAGAGGATCATGGATATGATCCTAGCTGGATTGGATTTTGCTTGGTGCTCTATTGATGACATTTTTGTCTATAGCACTATTGTGGAAGAGCATGAGAGACAATTGTTGGAGGTGTTTGAGAGTTTAGATCTCATGGACTCAAATTACATCCTAGGAAGTGTAGGTTCTTCCATGAGTAGGTTGAGTATTGGGGTCACACTATCTACCCTGGAGGACTTGGTGTTCAACAAACCAAGGTAGAGGCTCTTGCACGTATTCCTTGGCCTATGGATGTGAGTAGAGTGTGAGCATTCCTTGGGTTGGCAAACTTCTATTGCCACTATGTTAGAGGATTTAGTGCCATTTCCAAGGCCTTGACAAAGCTGACCAAGCTTACACATGAGTGGTGTTGGAGAGATGAGCAAGAGTGAGCTTTGTAGAGCTCAAGGAGAGGTTGACATCTGCTCCTATTTTGAGAAGACCAATTAGACAATGACCATTTCAAGTTCATATTGATTGGAGTATGTTGGGGCTTGGAGCAATGCTCACCCATCATGATGATGAGGAGAAAGAGTTTGTGGTTGCTTATGCTAGTTGCTCCAAAACTTCAACGGAGGCATAGTATAGTTCATATGAAGGAGAGTGCTTGGTAGCAATTTGGGCAATAGCACATTTCTGATGTTACCTATTTGGTAACCTCTTCACTCTCATCACTAATCATCAGCTGCTGAAGTGGTTGGTGGAGTCCAACAAGCTTTAGGGAAGCTTGTACAATGGGCTTTGATTTTACAAGAGTATGATTTCATGATTGTTCATTGACCTGGAGTGGTGAACCATGATGCAGATGGGTTGATTAGAAACCCATGTCCCAACCAATAGGATCAGACCGGAGTACGTTGGCATGGTGAGACAATAATACCCATTTTTGCATGTGTGTGGTATTGTGATATTTAGCTTAGTATTACAAATACTTGGGAGATATTATTTATATAGAGATAAAGGATGGTTCTATGTTAATCATGATTAGCTAAATTTATTCATAGCTAAGATAGAGAGAACCTTACTTTAGAGGAAGTGGAAAAGATTAGCACCATTATTTTGGATTCTAGTGTGTTGACTTCATATTATTCCTAGGTGTTTGGCTTTGATGAAAGAGTTGAGAACTCTTAGGCCCGCAAGCCTTTTTGTTTTGGATTCTTCTATAGTCCAAGGATAGCGCATGTGAAGGAATCCTTGACTTAGTAATTGGGTCCAGTTAAGATCACATGCTTAATGGAATATGCCCATGTGGATTTATATTCCTTTATACTTTTTGACTTTACTTGACTTTTAGCCTAGTTACTTGAGTTACTATGGTAAATAGTAGCTTTGGTGCATAGCTATTTCACAAGTATATAAACTAGGGGTGAGGAGGTACTCATCATCCTTTCATTTACAACTATCTCTCTCTCATTGAGTTCTCTAGTGAGCAATGTCTTGAGTCTTGGAGTGTTAGCCTTAGAGGAGTATGATGGAGTTGGGGTTCTTTGCCTTCTTAGTCCATGGTGCACTACTATAATAACCATTAGAGGTTCATCCTGCATGAGAGACAGGCCGGCTCACATTTTTGGTTCCATTGTCGGGATCTCTCTAAAAGGCAAGATAATGTTCTCCGTACAATTCTATATTACATAGAAGGAGGCTATGAGAGCTCATTTGGAGAGAACTTTAGGGGAGGAGAAGGTTGAACTTATGTTAGAGAAGTTGGACCCATTTGTATACATTGTAGTCCATAATGATGTCTGTGAGGTGATTTTGTACATCTTGTACACATGAGAGGATTTGGAGAGATTGTGTGAGGTGGATTGTAAATTTTGCGGATTAAGATGATTTTTGGAAAAATCTTGAATTTGAGATTTGGACTTGAAATTTCTACACATGATAGCTTAGTTTATTCTTCATTTATCACACTCAAAATTCTTGTGAGAGATAGTATGCGCATTGGGCTAGAATTTTTGAAAGTTGATAGGGTAAATTGCTCCCACAACTGCATGCTCTCTGGAAAATTGTATAGAGTCTTCTATTTTTTCAATTTTGAATGGATTGTTGTAAAATTTTCCAAGAAAATTCAATGTATTTTCTCCTACCTATTGACACAAAAATTAGAGAGATACCATTCTTTAACAGAGAGTTATAAGTTTTTAAAGTGAGGGGGGTGGTTTTCAAACCAAATCTGAAATATGTTGCTGAATAGAAAGGTGCTTAGGCTAAATGGCTTTATGAAAAGATTTAAGATTTTGTAGGGAGAGTTGCCTTGGAGTTGTGATCAAGTGTGAAAATTTTTAGAGGACTATGACATCCTAGTTGAGAGATTTGAGTGACATTGTGAGGAAAGGTCAATTCTGTAGAGTTGAGATCTCATGCATGAGGAGTGTGAGAGCATCAAAAAGCATATTTGAGTGTTTAGACTTGTGAACATGGAGGGTCACCAAGAGTGGAAATTGAGGCTATGCAAGGTTCTCAAAGGGTGATTTTAGGGGTGGATTTGAGGAAAAGAGAGTTTAGAATAGAATTTGAAGAGAGTGTTGAGAGGATCCAAAAACTACACCACTTGGAGGAAGAGTGAGTCTAAGTGCTTTTTATGTAGAGAGAAGGGACATAAGGCAAGTTCATGTCCATTGACTTTTGAGAGCAAGAGATTAATGAAAAAAGAGGCTTACTTGACTTGGGTTTTGCATGTTGGACCTTCTTCACCAAGATTGGGAGGGAGAATATCTTCCTAGATCTTCTCCCAAGGAGTTGTGTGAGGTTTGTGGAGTAGAAAGACTTCCAAAAGGATAGGATTGTAGTGAAGTAAAAGTAATTTTGGAGAATTTGGTGAAAGATCTTAGAGAGAGTCTTAGTACAGTTACAAAAATATTATCACCTTCATCAGCTAGTTCTCAAGATTAATGATGGAGATAATCTTTCAACTTATGAATAAACTATCCATGAGAGTTTTGATTAATATGCACTCTAGGATTTGATGTTGCTATAGAAATCTTGGAGAAACCTGAACCTTTTTATCTTGATGTGGTCTGCAAATTTCAAAACTTAGGGTGTTGGCTCAAACATATGGTACCCCAACCTATTTGCGTTGTCTTTGGTCATGACATTCATCCTGAAACCCAAATTAATGGGTATTGATGTAATCATGCACCCCGCAATCTATGCATCAACCTTGGGAGATCCTAGATCTTCTTGTTCAATATGATAAATGGCTGGCAGGTCTTTTTTAGACATCACCCTTACTTTCTTGAGAGCTGAACTTAGCTGCTTCTTATACAACTTATTGTCTTCCCACAGTTGCTTTAATATAACATTTGCACTTGTGGATGCCAAATCTGCTACGATATTGTATTGAGGTACTCCTTCCAATTTCACCTTCTTCACCTTCATCTTTGGGTTTGAAGTCTCACCATGTTCAAATTTGACCTCGAGGCGCTTCATAATGGTGATTGGAGTACTGGTGGTCTTGACCCGATGTTCCTTGGGTTGGCAAGCCTTGGCTTGGATCAAATCTTTCACTTTGGATCTAATATCCGCTGGAAAAATGGGAGGCTTCATCTTCATCTCCTCCTCCAAACTCATCTCCTGAGTTTTGAGTACAACTTCCTTGATTTCTTTGTGCAAAGCTTTAGCTTTGGCTTTTGCTAGAATCTTTTCTTCCTTGGCAGAAAGAATAGCCTTTAGGCATAGTCTCTTCACCTTTTGTGAGGATAAAGAGGTTATACTTAGTTCCTTGGGATCACACTTTTTCTTACTTGAGCATGTCTCAACCTTTAAAATTTCAAGGTCTGGCCATTCACCTTTTGACGTCGGACTCCCTTCTTGAGGTCTCTCCTCCTCTAATGTTATACAATTTACCTATGTATCCCCTTTTGCTTGGAGCACAACATGCTCAATTGGAGTCTATACATATTTCACAAGCGGCTTTGGGTTTGGTGGATGAAGGCATTGGTTGCTTGTATGACCCAATCCCTTACAATTCCCACATAAGAGAACATACACAATTTTTTGTCTTGGCTCCAGATAGTTTGGAGACCAATGTCCCATCAAGCCATAATTATAACATGCTTTTGGTGCAACATTTTGAGGTTGATTTTGGTTGCCCATTGGTGGTCTTTGTGGGGGAGCATTGTTATTGTACTCCCGTGGTCCATACCTTGGACCTTGATATGATGTGCTCGCCTGAGGCTGTACCTCTTGAGTTTGGTATACCTCTTCTTCTTCTTCTCCTCGGTCCCAGCCTAGAACCCAATCAATTTGCTGCAACAAAAATGTATTACGAGTGTGGTATTCCGTGTTTGCATGGCCCAACTTGCCACACATAGTGCACCACATATTGGATCTTCCAAATGAAGGAGACTTCCTTCAGTCCTTTGCCCCAATAATTGGGATTTTAAAATCTGCAAGCTCTTTTATAAGAGTATCCAACTTATTATCGGCCTTATTTACATTCTTTGCTAGAGGTGTCAAAAGTTTCTTTCCCCCACATCTTTGTATTCATTGTGGCTTTAAATCTTCTTTGGATTCTGACAAAGAACTCAAAGATGTGGAAGATTCCTCTAAAGAAGTGGATGTACTGCCAAAAGCTCTTCTTTTGGGCTTCTTGCCTTTCTTCTCCCAATTCCTTTGGTTACCAGAAGAGTGAGAGTGAGCCACCTCATATCGGGCAATGTGTTTGAGTACCTTATCTAGGGAAGTTATATTCCTCTCCCTAGCAAAGATCCAAATCTCTAGTGAAAGTCCTCCCAGAAACCAGGTAATGGTTTGGGCATCAGAGTAATCCACCACACCAGACTGCTTAAGGACTTGGTTCAAAAGAGCAATAAACTGCTTAGAGTAGTCTCTCAACTTCTCCTTCTTTCCTTGGTCCAAATCATTAAGTGCCACAAAGACACTTGTATCATTGTCAACTTCTTGGAATTGTTCCAAGAAATTGTTTCTCAAATCTGCATAGTCTGCAGGCACAAACCCCTTTTGGGTTACATTTGTGTACCAACTTTGAGCTTTCTTGTGGAGGAAAAATACGCATGCAATCCGTAGAGTCATGCTCCTTGATGGCAAAGGAGACGACTTCAAATTATTTGATGAATTTTTCTGGATCTTTGTCTTGTTCTATCCCCTTGTACTTCTGATAGGCGTGTCAAGTGATAGGTAACAAAGTCATTATTCGACTCTGAGGAATTGACTGAGGTATAGTTGAACTTGATGGACCCAAAGTATTGGCCGGTATTGAAGTAGTGTTAACAATCCAAGGGTTCTAGTTGGTCAAGTTCAATGTGGGGTCTTCTTTGATAGTTACTTCTTCTTTGATTATGTCAACTTCAACCCAAGTAGAAGGAAGAGTTTCAACACCCTTCAAGTGTTCTTTGAAATTCCTTTGAGCCAATTGAGCCAATTGCATAGAAGATATTGACACTCTTTTTCCATCAAACTTTTTGCTATCTTTTCATAGATAAATTCTCTTATAAACTTGACTTCCTTGATAGATTTTGGGGAAGTTGGTGTATTGGGTCATAAAGGAATATGTTTGCTTGCTTGAATCTTTCTTCTTCTTGGAATTAGGAGATGCAAAGTAGCCATCCCACCCAACTTCTTGTTTCTTTCATTTGAGCTCTTGCAAGGATTCTTGAACTTTGTGTAGGAGTTGTAAGTCCAATGCCTCTCTTTCAGCCTTGTCTAAATTGATATGGCCCTTTTGATATTCTTCTTCTTCATGTTGCAAAGTTCATCTTTGAGCTCTCTCTTCTCACTGTTCACTCAATGCAAACATTCATGTTGATTTGATACCTAGTTTCAAAACTGGCTTTGTATTCTTCTACTTCTGAGATGTGTATCTCTGACAGTGGCACCAAATCATATGACAACCCTACAAATATCACTTTTGCGGTAATTGGTAAGTAAACTTTGTTCCCACAAAGATACTAGTAAGAAATCTCCAAATACAAAGCAAATAGTAACAATCTTAGTTCTTCTTGGTTGTGTCTTTAATCTCTCAAGTAGAAACCACACCCAAATGAGAGTAAAAAGCACTAACTTGAAGTCTTGTCACAACAATTTGTCACTCATAATCACAAATCTTTCAAATCTTTCCAAACAATCTTGATTGTGATGATTTAGTCTTTCCCAAAAATAGCACTTCACTACAAAACAACTTCATCTCAAAATTGTGTTCCACCCCTCCACTAAAGTCACAACTTCCTCAATCAAAATTGCTTCACATCAACTCAATGCTGCACTCACAAATGCAAAATACTACCAACACTACAATTCAATCCTCTCAAATCTGTCAAAGCATTGCTCCAATTGCACTTCACTTAGGATCAAACACACAGAATGAAGATCAAGGCTATAGAATCCAACATCCTACAAGCACATTGACTTGCACTTCAAAATTCTCTCAACATTCACAACCACATAGAGTTGATACTCGGAATCAAGCTCAAGCAACAAGCACTAAATCAGCACTTTGCTTTATCTATTCTCAAGAATAATGAATATCGCTGCCATATAGGTACACAAGTACTACTGCCATGCAAGTACCGCCTTCCGCTGCCATACAGGTATAACATGACTTTGTCTGTACACTTCTTCAAAATAGGATGAAAACTAAAAAAAAAACAAAAATGTGGGTACCACAAATTGGAAGAGGCAAGAGTAGTTACTATGGTTCGAGTAGAACAAGCTCAAAGGAAAAAAAGGAGAGCTATGACAAGAGGCAAGGCAAGAAGAAGGTGGAGCCTTTCAAAGAAGTTGACTAGGTAATGGTTGTTTGATTCCATTTGATTCAAGAGAGTGCAAAAGAAGTTTTTGCCTAAGTACTTTGGACCTTTCATAGTGGAGAAGGTATGGAGCAATTACACCTATGATCTCAAGGAGTTGAGAGGAAGACACTTTGATAAGATTAACCATGATAAGTTGAAGATATATCATAGAAGGTAGGAAGACCTTCACTTTGAGGACAAAGTGAAAACTTAGTCCGGGGGTAAATGTAACACCCATTTGTGTATGTGTGTGGTATTATGATATTTAGCTTAGTATTACAAATACTTGAAAGGTATTATTTATATAGAGATAAAAGATGGTTCTATATTATTCATGATCAGCTAAATTTAGTCATAGTTAAGATAGAGGGGACCTTACTTTAGAGGGGACCTTACTTTAGAGGAAGTGTAAAAGATTAGCACCATTATTTTAGATTCTAGTATGTTGACTTGGTATTATTCCTAGGTGTTTGGCTTTGAGGAAAGAGTTAAGAACTCTTGGACCCACAAGCCTTTTTTTTGGATTCTTCTCTAGTCCAAAGATAGCCCATGTGAAGGAATCCTTGACTTAGTCATTAGGTCAAGATAAGATGACATGCTTAGTGGAATATTCCTATGTAGATGGATATTTCTTTATACTTTTAGAATTTACTTGACTTTTAGTCTAATTACTTGAGTTACTATGGTAAATAGTAACTTTAGTGCATAATTATTTCATAAGTATATAAACTAGGGGTGAGGAGGTACTCATCATCCTTTCATTTGCGACTGTCTCTCTCACATTGAGTTCTCTAGTGAGCAATGTCTTGAGTCTTGGAGTGTTAGCCTTGGAGGAGTATGATGGATTTGGTGTTCTTTGCCTTCCTAGTCCATGGTGCGCTACCATGATAGCCATTAGAGGTTCATCTTGAGTGAGAGACAGGCTGGCTCACAAGATAGATAAGGAGATGGTGCCAGGTTGGTATGCATAAGCCCCTCTCTGTATATTTTCTAAGGCTTTGGTTGGTATCTCTTTTAGTGCATACATAAGGAGTTATTGAGGTCACAGATCTAGAGAGTGGAGATATTGGTACAGTTCAGCAAGACATTTATGGTGACGTCTTAGTGATGGACTATCTTTGCATTAGGTTGTGGGTAGCACAATTGGGGCCAAGGAGAGAGATCATGTCCTTCAGCAAACTAGATGATTTAGATTGGAGGGCAGATATCTTTTGCATGTATGGGAGGATGGTAAAGTGCGAGTAGTACCACATCCACCTTAGAGACCATAGTTGGTCTATCATGCTCATGAGGAGCTAGGACATTTTGGAGTAAAGCATACATATAGCTTACTCTAGAGTCATTATTGGTGGTGCGGTATGCAAACTAAGGTATAGTAGTTTGTTGCAAGATGTGTAGTTTGTGATTGAGTTAGAGCATCATTCAATGCTCCTTTGCCATAGTTACACCCATTACCTATCATGGGATTGGGTTAATATTGGAGTTTGGACTTTGTTGGACCTTTACCGCTAACTATGTGACATCATCGGTATGTTTTGGTGATGGTGGAGCACTGCTCCAAGTGGATTGAGTTGGTGGCACTTCTTGACAAGTCTAGTGAAGGGACTGCTTACTTGTTCTTGGATTGAGTTCCTAGTCATTTGGTGCACCAATTGAGGTTTTGCTTGATCAGGGTACAAAGTTCTTGGAGGAGTTTCAGGTCTTGTATGACAAGGCTTTGATTGATCATCATACTACATCCCAAGATCATCCTAAGGCAAATGGCTTAGCAGAGAGAGAGGTTCAGATGGTGAAGAGAGGATTGCAAAAGAATGGTTTGTAGAGAGGCCACTTGGGAGATTGGGATTCGTAATTACCTTGGCTGGCCATGGGCTATTGGTTCAGTTGGCAAGCCTCCTTAGCATCCTTCTCTCCCTACTTCCTACTCTTTGGATAAGATCTAGATTTAACTACAGCCATTTGTCAAGATATTAATGTAGTTTTGGACTTGGATGATCCAAATGTATGGATGAGCGTATGTTCTCAACGGGTAGAGATCTTTTGGAGAGTGATGCCAATGGCCTTTGAGAACTTGGCAATTGCTCAACATAGAGATACCTTATGCTATGCTACCATTTGAGGAGGTTATAGATCCTCAATCCGTTGATTTCATCCAAGAGATTATGTATATCTATGGTAGACAACACCGACTACACTTGATGTTTCAATAGGCCGCACTATCTTGAGAGTGCGTGAGGTTTTGCCATCTAGAGTCCTTTTGTTGGAAGGACATGATGGTGTTGTTTGGAAGGATCATGTGCGCAATTGTGTGCCATGCCACCTCCCAAACATTGATGGTATGGACCCAAGCTTGGCACTTGTATGTGCAAGCTTGAGGTGTATGTTATGTGGCTCTTCTAGTGGAGCTGCTACTATATTAGTGTGTGATAGTTGTTTGAGAGAATGGCATATGGCATGTATGACTCCTACCCTCATGGTGGTTCCTCAAGGATAGTGATTATGTCCTAGATGTACTTGAACTATAGCTAGTTCATTCTTTATATGGTGTAGATTATAAACAAACGACTAACGATGGGACTCCATAACACCCAGCCTTTTGATCTTTGCCCATCATAGGGTATACAATATACTTGGAGTAGATGGCTATTTGGAGTTAGAGGGACCTAACCGCCAGCTAGGAGGGCAATTGTGGCACTTTAGAGTCTATGTATAACTTATGTGTGAGTTGTGCTTCTATAGTGTATGATGTTGGCATCAATGTATGTTGTGTTGCAATATATGTTGTGTTGCAATGTATATATGCACAATGGCTGTTATGCCATTTGTAGTGTCACATCTAGATTGCTTGGACACTAGAGTTGTAGTGATAGTAGTTAGAGGTATTTTAGCAATTTCCCATAGACTACTTTCCAATGGTCAGATTTTGTGTTTGGGGTACCAACTTCACTATGGAGTCGACTATCACTTTGCACCGTTGAGTGTGCAATCAACGGGACCGTTAGGGTTTCAGACCTAGCTTAAGTCTAGGGGTATACTTTCAAAGTGCAGCTCCAAAGAGCTCACTTCTTTACTGTTGAGCCTTCTAGTTCCTAGCTATGGTGGACAAAGGCCCGTGAGTATAACTTGGATTCTCTTAGCTAGAGTGGGTGTGGCTTGACTATAATCAATGCCCAATTGTTGGTAGTTTATAGAGTGATAGATCAAGTAATGATTTGAGTTGAGATGATTTGAGAGTTGTAAACAATCTAATTATTGTGGCACTTTAGAGTCTATGTATGACTTATGTGTGAGTTGTGCTTCTATAGTGTATGATGTTGACAGTGATGTATATTATCTAGTGATGTATATATACATGACAGACAATTTAGGTGACATCAAATGGTCCTATCCAATTAGGAGCAAGTTTACAAACTTGGATATCAAGTGGAGAGGAAGGTTATTGGATGAGAGCATGACCTTATCACTAACTTGAAAGCTTAGATCAAGATGATGGTGACCCACATATTGTTCTTGCCAATTTTGAGCAACAAGAAGATGAGCTTTGGCTTGTTGGACTGGGAGATGGTGATCAAGAAGGTGGAAGTATGAGGGATATGAGATGGAGGAGGAGCAAGAAGGGAATCTAGAACAAGTGGGTCTTGGCCAAAATTAAGAAAGAAAGGAGAGAATCCGGTGCTTGCCTATTTAGAATTATTGTATGCAAACTCCGTAGTTGTAAGACATTCATCCCAATTGGTATGGTGAGTGTTGACAAAGGCACAAAGCATATCTTCCAAGGTGCAATTTGCATGGTCAGTTTATCCATCAGTTTGAGGATGATAGACCATGGAAAAGGCAAACTTGGTGCCAAGTATCTAGAAGAGTGCTTGCTAGAACCTTCCAGTGGAGCAAGGATCACAATTGGAGATGAGTACATGTGGAATCCCATGATACTTGAATACATTGTTGAAATAGATTTGCGCCAAGGTTGGAGCATCCACAATATCAACCATTGGTGCCAAATGGATTTGCTTACTAAGCTTATCCACAAACACCAAAATTGTTGTGTGACCTTGCTTTGTCTTGGGCAAGGAGGTGATAAGATCTAAGCTCACATGTTCCTAATGAGTAGATGGAATGAGGAGTGGTTGAAGGAGCCCACTCGGTTTTTGGTTACTAACCTTGTTGCATTGGCGACTCTCACACAATCGAACAAACTTCCGAACATCTCATGCCATGTTGGGCCACCACCATTGGCATTGGAGGGTACCCAAGGTCTTATCCACACCCATATTATAACAATTGGTAAATCATGGGCTTCTTGAAGGCACACAAGTCAAAGATCACCTTTGGTTGGAATATAGATCAGGTCATCATGGAATAGAAGGCCTTCCTTGAAAGAGAAGGTCTTTTACTCCTTGTCACATGCTATAAGATAAGCATATACCATTTGGAAGAAGGGATCTTGTTGCAGAGTTGACCAAAACTCATTTTGGACCTTGGAGTCAATTGATATTGTTGTAACTACCACTATGATGAGAGGAAGAGACTTCAAATCATGTCATTGTGATAGGTCATCAAGGATGACATGGAACCAACCTGTTTTGTACTCAAGTTTGATCTCAAATAATTGGAGTTGCTCCTCCCATTGATGATTTCAACTCTTCATGTGTTTCAAGTGTAAGGTCTGCAACAATGGTTTGTGATCAATTTCATGATCACTTGTTTCCCCAAGAGGTAATGCCTCCATACCTTGGTGGCATATACCATTGCAAGATGTTCTTGATCTCGAGTGTGGTAATTTGTTTCAGCTATATTTAGTTGATGAACATAAAGGCAATGGAATGTAGTCCATCTGGGAATTTCCTATTGCAACACGGCTCCAATTGCAAAGTTAGAAGTGTCAACATCAACCACACAAGGTAGCTAAGGATCATATGGTTGAAGATGGGTCTTGAAGACACCATATGTTTCAATTTTGGAATGCTTCTTTGTGTTTGGTGGTCTACTGAAAGCTTGAGTTCTTCTCCAAGAGGTCAATCAATGGTGTAGCTACATGAGCATAATAGTGGATGAACCATTGGTAAAACTTGGCCAATCCATTTAATGGCATTTAATGGATTGGCCATAATAGCATCCTTTGGAGTAGGTCATTCAGTAATGGCCTTGATTTTCTCCTCTTCCATCTTGATCCCCTCTGATGAGATCTTGTGACCCAAGAAGGTAACTTCCTTTTGCCAAAAGGCACATTCTTGGAGTAAAATTTCCATTTTTGTAGTCATCTTAGGACTTCTTGCACGTGATTCATGTGTTTTGCCTATCTTGTTATAGATTAAGATATCATCTAAGAACACCACTATGTACCAATCTAATAGTCCATCCAACACTTGATGCATATGATCCATGAAGATTATTGGAGCATTAATGAACCTAAAAGGTAGAACTCTCCACTCAAGATGCCCATACTTTGTTTGTAAGGCAGTCTTTTGCACACCCTCCTTATCAATGGGAATTTGCCAATAGCCGTTGCAAAGATCCAACTTGGAGAAGTATCATGCTCCACTCAATTGGTCAAGCAAGTCATTGATATGAGGCAAGGGATATGCATTCTTCACTATTTGCTTGTTGAGCCCATGGTAATCAAGACAAAAATAAAGTCCTCCATCCTTCTTTGGAACAAATAGTATCGGTGCTCCCCTAGGAGAGGTATTGTGTTGTATGAAGTCCTTCTCCAAAAACTCTATAATTATTGTTTGTAACTCCGCCAACTCCTTTGGTAAGAGCCAATAGATTGGTCTACTCACTAGAGTACTCCTTGGTAATAATTCAATCTTGATGGGCATACCACGATTGGAGGGTAACTCGTTTGGTAGATCATCTAGAAACACATTTGCAAACTCTTGAACTATTTGATCATCCATTGCTTGATGATGCTCTTGGCTCTCCCTAGATTGTCCTTGTGCAATCGGCTTGATCCACATCATGAAAACAAACTTATCTTCCTCCAAAGGTTGCTCTATGGTTGCTTCACTAACAAACTTCCCATCTAGAGACTCATCTCTCTTCAAATCTTGCTCCATGGTTGCTTCACTAGCAAACTTCACATCTTGGGACTCATCTCCCTTCAAGGTTTGCTCTATAGCTACCTTCTCAACAAACTTCCCATCTTGGGACTAACTATTTTTAGGTATTTTACTTAGAGGTGCCAAACAACCTAATCAGAAATTCATACCTTGGTGTTGTACTTGAATTTGTCATTGGGTCCAATCAAATTGAACCTTATGATATTCAAGCCAAGGTAGTCCTAGAATGACATTGTAGTGTAGAGGTACCACTACAAACCTCATACACTCTAAATACTCTTTCCCAATCTTGAAGGTAATAAGATGCAAGGTACGGAATCCTTTTCTATCATCCGCCATCATCAATCTACTTTCAATTACTTGCTTGATAGGAATACCCAACTCCTTTGCTACTTGCATAGACATACAATTCTCTAAACTTCCAAAATCAACCAAAATCCTACAACCCTAATTAGATATCATACCTTGCAAGTGAAGCAAACTTGCATAGGTTGAACCTTCAATCCCATTGGAACTAATCAAGCTCCCAATAGGCGGCTCAAAATCTCCTATTAGGATTTTTCATTTCTGTGATCATTTTGCTCCACAAACTCCATCTGTGCAACTTGTCGAGGTTGCATTTTCTTGAGTGGGCATTCAGTGATGCGATATCCTAATTGGCAATAATAAAAACAATCACTATTTTGTTGCAATTTTTCTCTATCTATAGTGCCAAGTGGTCTCCGTTGAATGGCATCAATCTCTATTGGTGCCGGCTCCTCTACCCATGTGTAGTGTATTGGTAGGTTATGTGGAGGTCAAGGTCAAGACCAAGTTGTTGCAACCAAGGAATCAAAACACTTGGCCAACCGCATGGCTTCCTCCAAGTGTTGTGGCTCTTGCATGGTTACCTCTAATTTGGTTCTTGACTTCAAGCCCCTCAAAAATTGATTTAGAGCTTCACATTCCAATATATCAAGAATTTTCATGATGGTGTTCTAGAATTACGTGATGTAACTTCTTACAGAGCCAATCTATTACAACTTTGCCAACCTATCTTGTGTAGCTCGTGTGGTATTTATAGCTTGGAATTGACTAATTATTGCACTCTTGAATTCTGCTCATGTCAAGATTGGTGCAACAATTTGTCATTCAGCTCACTCCACTCGGAATCTTCACCATAGCTTTGCTACTCCATCCAATTGGATAGAAGCCAAAATAATTTATTTCTGCTCATGTTGAAGACTGGTAGCTTCAAAATAACATTCACAGTCAAACAAAAAATTCTCCACTACACTTAGGAGATTCTTGCTTTCAAATATCTTAGGTTTAGAGAATCGGATTTGATCTTCTCCCTCTCAAACTGGTACCTTCTCTACAAGCTCCTATCATCAATGATCTCATTCATCTAACAATCAAGTAAGATGCTCAATTTGTTGCTACATAGCAATGATAACCTCAAGCATTGCCGCCATGGTTGCTACTCTATCACGTCATCCCTTATATATCTAATTTATTAACACATAGAAACAACATGTCCATCATTTTCCATAAGTTACAACCGGAAGCACCAAGGCTTCCTTAAATATGGTGATCATATGCAGAAAATCTTGTCCAAAATAGGAAGTGATAAATTGTGTGAAACAATTCTTGGATAGTACTTGGACACAAAAATCCCAGTGGTTTGGTGGGAATGGATTTGGTGGTCTATAAATTCCTTCCATCCCATTCTTGCTTTGATACCAATGTAAAAGATCAAGATCAAGGAGAGAAATAGGAGAATGGAAGCTTACATTAGGACACTTGAATGAAGAAAAACTCTGAATGCCTAGCATGAGCTTTGGCTCTTGTATTTATACTGATCATATAAGGCTCTTGAGAAGCTTCCTTGAGCTACTTTCTTGGAGTGCAAGCCAAGTTAATTAGGAAGCTTTTCAAGAAGCTTCCTTCTAGAAGCCACTTACTTGCCATGTAAGCTAAGCTAGTTGGAAGCTTCTAGAAGCTACCTACTTAGGGTGCAAGCTAAGCTAGCTACCTAAGAAGCTTCCCAAGAAGCTTCCTAGATACTTCTAGAATATTCTAGGTTAATTTGTCTTATTTGCTACTTTGTTAGCCCCTACTAACTTCATTATTAAACTCCATATTGTTACATTACACAAGTCAATTTTCACCTCTAGATAATATATCAATCTATTGGTATTACATCTATCCAATTAAGAGCAAGTTGACTAACTTGGATATCACGTAGGAGGGGTAGGTTACTAGAAGAAAGCATGACCTTATCATTGAGTTGACAGGTAAGATCATGATAATGTTGATCCGCATATTATTTTTGACAATTTTGAGCAACAAGGAGATGAGATTTGGCTTGTTGTAAGAATTAGGATATGGTGGTCAAGAAGGTAGAAGTATGAGGGACATGAGATGGAGGAAGAGAAAGGAGAGAATTTGGAACAAGTGGGTCTTGGCCAAAATTAAGGAAGAATGGAAAGAATCCAATGCTTGCCTATTTAGAATTATTGTAGGTAAACTCAATAACTATAAGACATTCATCCCAATTAGTATAGTGAATGTTGAAAAATGCACAAAGTATATCTTCCAAGGTGCAATCTTCATATTTGGTTTGTCTGTCAATTTGAGGATCATAGGCCATGGACAAAGCAAGCTTGGTGCCAAGTATCTTGAAGAATGCTTGTTAAAAAATTTTGATGAATCAATGATTGCGGTTGGAGATGAGTACATGAGGCATCTCATGATGCTTGAAAACATTGTCAAAGTAGATCTGGGCTAATGTTGGAGCATCAACTATATCAAAGGTTGGTGCTAAATGGATTTGTTTACTAAGCTTATTAACAAACACCATGAATTGTTGAGTGCCCTTGCTTTGTCTTGGGCAAGGATGTGATGAGATCTAAGCTCTTGTGTTCCCATCAAGCAAATAGAATGGGAAGTGGTTGAAGGAGTCCACTCGGTTTTTGGTTGTTGGTCTTGTTACATTGCTGGCTCTCACAAGATCAAACAAACTCTTGAACTTCTCATGCCAAGTTGGGCCATCACCATTGATATTGTAGGGTACCTAAGGTCTTTTCCACACCCATGTGACCAGCAATTGGTAAGTCATGGGCTTCTTGAAGGTACACAAGTCATATCTCACAAAGTTTCTCAAGAAGCTTCCTATAAGCCATCTTCTTAGAGTGCAAGCCAAGCTAATTGGGAAACTTCTCAAGAAGTTTCTTTCTAGAAGCCGCTTACTTGGCGTGCAAGCTAGGAAATTTCCCAAGACACTTCCTTCTAGAAGCTACCTACTTGGCGTGCAAGCTAAACTAGCTAGGAAGCTTTCCAAGAACCTTCTTCCTAGAAATCACCGCTTGGCATGTACATTTCCTAATACTTGGAAGGTACCAATTAGCTTCCTAGATGCTTCCAGAATATTCTTATAATTCTTGGCTAATTTGGCATATTTATTACTTTGTTAGTCTTGATTAATTTTTCAGTAAACTCTTTATTGTTACACAAAAAGACCTTTGTAATCACATTCAAATGAATAGTCATAGTTAATTATACATATTATGGGAATTTGATCAACTTTATACTTCTCGTAATCTTCTTGATTGATTAAGAATATATGCAAAGAAGTTGAATTTACTCAAGAAAAGAGGATAAGTTACAAATGGGAAAAAGGTTATAGTTTAGAAAGGTAGAAGAAAGGATAAAATTGAATATGGAGAGGAAGATCAAGTTGATAAATAAGACAAGAAATATCTTTGTGAGTGATGAAGAGGTGTTATGGATTGATTCAAAAGATAAGGAAATGTTATGGCTAGGGAGTATAACTTTCAAACCAACTACACATGACAAATCATGATAATACAATATACAATATTATTGTTGATGTTTTTGGTACAAAAGTATGAGCTTTGGTTTCTTGTAAGAAAGAAGGTAAGATGATTGAGAAGATAAAAGTACTAAGAATATTAGAAGATAGATAGAGTTTAGAGTTTGTTTAGAGTTATTGTAAATCAACTTTCTAACTAAAGGAGATATCTTAATCATTATGTAACATATTTACAAAATTTCCAAGCATCTCTAATATCATACATGATTGTTGATATCTAACTTGTATGTCATATACTTAAAGTTTACTAATCATCATTATCTATCTTGTATCTCTTTATTATATTAAGAATACATCATTAATGGTAATAAATCTAAAACATACAAACTTATCAAAAAGACAAACAATGATGAGGATCCCATGCAATATGAAAATCTCCCTTATTAAGATTTAAATAATTATTATATGAAATTTTTTCTTATATAAAGTGGATTATTTATTAATTTATATGCTCAAATCTAAATAGGTTGATATTCTGAGTATGTAACTTGTTTCAATCATATTTTTAGTGACAAGATTAATTAGTATTTATTGTCTTTTGACTTTTTCTCTCTTGGATAAAATTTGTTCAAAGATTAGTTGTTTAGAATAATTTGACAATAAGATATTGTAGTGATTATTTATCCTTGTGAATTAGTTTTTCTTAATATGCATATGTTTAATCTTTTCAATATCATCCAAACCTATACTTTTTTATATGATGAAATATATCTATTAAAATCTAATAAGGATATGCATATTAATATATGGTTACATAGGTACTAATACATATAATAAAATTAGAACTACAAACCAGTTATTTCTAATTCTAAGGATTAATTCAAATTTTAAATTATTGTGAGAAAGCTTATTTCTTTGCTTATTTTATAAAACTAATTTCACCTAATTTACATTAGATATGTAACTTAGTTATTTCCAATGTTTTTTATTAGGTTTTATCACTTACTAAGACTTTGTAAATCAAACTTGATTTTCATATGAGTTTTGGAATCAAGCTCAATTTAGAAGTGTAGAGTATCAATTTAAAAAGATAAAATAACTTTGAGTTAATTAGATAATTTCTTTATTTTATTTTACGGAATTTAATGATAGTAAGTGTTCATAAAGTGAGTGATAGAAAATTTAAAAATTATTTATATCTGTCTTTCTATATACTTAAAAAATTTAATTTTCTATCATATTCTTCTCTATATGTCTTTATTTTAAATAGAATATTGTTTTATATTATATGTATGATCCAATAAGGATAATGAATCTTTGATGCTTGACAAACAATAGTTCATTATACTATATTTAACTTATATAATACCAAATCTTTCCTTTTGATTAAAAAATGATTATCATTCTAAAGAATTTTCTATTTGTCATTTGTATTTCATTCTCCCTACTATTTAATTCTCTTTCTCAATTTGAAGTCTTAAAGGAATTTTGCCTTCATATTTAAGACTATGCTTATTTATGATATATAAAAACTTTACAAAGTTTGTTTGTATTCTTTTAGAATGGAACCTACTCAATTGAAATTACTTTCTAACTTCTTATGACTTATGGAAGCAAAGTAGAGAGTACTAATTGTAACTTGTAATAATATGTGTCAAAGCTCTTTTATAAAATAGAATATTTGATTTAATAAAAGATGTTGATAAATAACAAAAAATGGACTTTGTCATGACATTTTAGTGTTTAAGCTAGTTTGCTCAAATGTGAATGATATTTTTGGCAATCAAAGTTATTTTGGTAGTTAGTTGCTCATGGACTACTTCATGCCGGCCACATTTTGTGTTAGGGATATTGTTCACATTGTGAGACCCACCATACTCACACCATTCATGTAAAAAATCAAGACCGAGAAGAGAAATAGGAGAATAGAAGATCACATTAGGACAATTGAGTGTGGGAAACTCCAAATGCTTAGCATGAGCTTTGGCTTTGGTATTTATAAGGAGCATATGAGACTTTGAGAAGTTTCTCAAGAAGCTTTCTTGAGCTGCTTTCTTATAATGCAAGCCAAGTTAACCAAGAAGCTTCTCAAGAAACTTCTTTCTAGAAGTTGTCTATTTGGCGTGCAAACTAAGCTAATTGGAAGCTTATAGAAGTTTCATTCTAAAAGCTACCTACTTGGGGTGTGTAATACTCCAAGGACAAGAGAAGAGAGAAAACATAGATTTCACACTCAATCATCTGATGCCCCAAAGGAGCACCTTCTCTTTATTATATAGACAAAGAGGATCTCCTCCAAGGAAGCTCCACCGTAGGATTAGGAACACAGATAAGTGATATGTCAGCAAGCTCCACTTTTGGCTTACTTACTTGGATGGGTGACATGTTGGTCTTGGTCATATCTGGTTGGTCAAATAAGCTTTGACTGGAGGGAATCTTTTAGGGAATCTTCTTGTAGGAATCTCAAAATCACGTGGGTGAGGTACCATTGGAAAGCTCTCAATGAGAAAAAGAAAGAGAAGAATGGCTAGTCATTCCTTTGGAAGGAAAATTTGTACATTTTTGAGGCCTAATTCATCCGTTTAGGCCTCCAAAATGGCCTTCAAAGATTTTAAGCATATTTTGATTCCTACTCTATTAGTAGAAGTCCCTTTTTAATGATACCTCTTTCTGATCTGTTTAGTCCATCATGTATGACATCCATCCAGATGTTATCAAACCAAATCTCACCTTTAAATCGTATGTCTAGCTATTGATTCTAAAGTTTTCAAGTCTATTCAATTTTTGCCCTATTAGTAGAAGTACTCTTTTGGTGATACTTCTATATAATCTATTTTGACCATCATGTATAACATCATTCTAGATGTTACCAAACTAAATTTCACATCTAGATCATATGGTTAGCTCTTGGTATTATAGACCTCTCTCCTTTTAAGACGCAACGTCCTTGTTGTGCAGTTGTTGCTCAAAAGCTTGCACCAACACCGGTGCATGTGTCAAATTGGCAGCAAACTCTTAGGTTGCTTCATAGAGGGGGTAACCTTTCCACTATACTAGATAGTCTATTCACGGATGGCGAGTACCACACATGCATTTTTGGAGAATACACTCCACTTCATATTCCTCCATGCCATCAATGAGTGTCGGACAAGGTTGAATGTCTTGTGTGGAATGACGTTGGCCTAATCGGGGAGCATATTTGCATAGTAGGGAAACATGGACCACTTGATAGGTCTTCATGTGTGGTGGTAGCTTAAGATGATAGGCCATAGTGCCGACTCAACAAAGAATCAAGAAAGGCTCAAGAAAACAAGGTCTGAGCTTATGAGGTCCACCTAATGTGAGGTTGGTTGTCAATAGCCACACTTGATCCCCAACATTGAACTCTATGTGCCTACGGTGTGCATCAACATATTGCTTCTATCAATTTTATGCAATCTGTAATCTATGCTTGGCACTCTCTACATCTTGTTGGCTTCTAGAAACAAATGTGTTGATTGCATTGACCTTGGTAGCCACCAAACTGATCTTCATCAAGTAGAAGGTGTGAAGCGATGCTCACCATACATGAGGAAGAACGGAGTTACCTAGGTGGATGTATTCACTAAATTGTTGTAAGCTAATTCCACCAACGGGAGTAGGGTGTCCCACCTCTCTTGCTCTTCTAAGGTGAAACCGCGTAACATGTCTTCAATTGTGCAATTAGCCCACTTTGTTTGTCCACTTGTTTGTGGGTGGTAAGCTGTGAACATGGCTAACTTGGTTTTGAAGAAACCAAAGAGTGTTTGCCAAAACAAACTAGTGAATTGATTGCCTTTGTTGGCAATGAGTACTCAAGACAAGCCATGGTGAGAGAAGACTACATCTAAGTATAATTGAGCTAGTTGTGGGGCGGTCACATCCTTGGTGGTAGTACGTACATGAATCATTTTGCTGAGCCGGTCCACAAAGACCATGATGGAGTCAAACCCAGAGGTGGTCTTGGGTAATTCACAAATGAGATCCATACTCACTTGTTCTCAAAGTTGGGCAAGAGTGGGAAGAGGTTGAAGGAGCCCTATAGGAGCTTGATTAGAAGCTTTGTTCTTTTGACAAAGTAGGCAGCTATGCATGTAGTCCATCACGTTGTTGCTCATCTTGGGCCAATAGTAATGGCGCTAGACTACATCCAAGGTCTTGTCTACTCCGACATGACCTACAATGGCTGAATCATGACATTTTGCTAAAATGGTGGTGCATAATTCTAGGACATTTGGGATCCATAATCTGCCATCATGAAAGGTGAGTCCTTGGGTGCTGGTGATGCCTTTGGATGATTGTGCCTCTACAATCTGAAGATCAGTTTTTGTAGTAGCCAAAATCTCTCACCAGAATTCAGGGTTAACCTTAACCTCTGCCACCAAGTTTTTTGCCATTGGCATGTGGGTAAATGCATCTCCAAGTTGCTTCTTGCCTTCCATGTAGGTGATTTTCATGTTGAAGTTTTGTTGCTACTCTGCCCACCAAATCTGGCAATGAGATAGATTCTTCTGCATCTTGTGGTAGACTAGAGGTTTATAGTCGCCCAAATAATGCTTCCAATGCCTTGTTGCAAGAACGATGTCCAACTCTTCTTGTTTTGTGGTGTGGTAGTTGCACTCTACCGGTAACAACTTTCAAGAGAAATATGCAATTGGATGCCATCCGTTAGGCCACTCTTGTTGTAGGACTGCTCCTATTGCTACGCTTGATGCATTTGTATCCAACTTGATTGGACATTTTCATACCACTTCAAGATTGGTGCATGTAGCAAGGCAGACTTCAATTCTTGAAAGGCCAACTCTTGTGCGGTTCACCATGTCCACTTCTTCCCCTTGCCAAGTAGTGCCATTAAAGGTTGTGCAACCTTGGAGAAGTCCTTGACAAATCTACAATAGAATCCCATCAACCCCAAGAAGCTCTTCAATTGAGTTTGATCTTCTAGGGCACTCCATTTTTTAATGACCTCAATTTTATCTATCAATACTTGAATGCCCTTTGCAGTTACTCTATGCCCCGAGTAGTCTATTTTAGACTTGTCAAACTTGCACTTTGAGATTTTGGTATACAATCAATTTTGTCTTAGAATCTGGAAGACTTCTTGTAGATGTTGTTTGTGTTCCGTCATCATGCTATTGTATACTAAGATGACTTCCAAGAAGATGATAATAGATTTATCCAAGTATAGATGAAACATATCATTCATTAGACTCATGAAAGTGGTAGGTGCATTAGTGAGGCCAAAAGGCATCATTGGATACTTGAAATGGCCATACTTGGTTTGAAAGGCAATTTTGTACACATCCTCCTCTACAATTTGGGTTTGGTTGGAACCACTCAGCAATTCCATTTAGGTGAAGTATCCTGCTCCATGGAGTTGATCAAACAAGTCATCCATGCAAGGTAAGTGGTATTTGTTCTTCATTGTTTGTTGATTGAGACCCCGATAGTCAATGCACATGCGTATTGTACCATCCTTCTTCTTCACAAACAAGATAGGAGCTCCATATGGTGATATGCTAGGTTGGATGAACCCTTTTTGCAACATCTCCTCAATTTGAGTCTTACACTCCTCCAACTCATGAGGTGATAGGCAATATGGGGCCTTACAAGGAAGTGTCTTCTCCAAGAGTGCCTCAATTTTATGATCTACTCTCCTTTTTGGTGGTAATCCTTAGGGTAGATCATCAAGAAAGACATCTTGAAACTCATCCACTACATCTTTCAAGTTCTCAAGAATTTGTCCATCAAGTTGTGCACTTTGAACTTCTCTTATTAGACCCATGAAACATCTCTTGGCCTTACAGACAATTGCCGTCTCTATGACATATAGAGGCAGTTCTTGCCTGTGTGATTTTTCTTTAACCCCAATGATTGACTGTTGGTGGGTTCATACTACTTTCTTCCTCCAATCTACCATAGGGTTGTAATGCTCCATCCATGGCATGCCAAAGATTGCATCATAACAAGCTAATTGCATCACTTTCTACTCAATTGCTTCTTGATATCCTCCTATAGAGAGTGTTACCTATTTGGTTAATGATTCAATCCTCTCTATTTGCCCGTTAGGTAACTCTACTTCTTCACTCTCATCTCTCTCTAGATCCATTCCCAATCTTATTGCAACAAAGCAAGACAAGAAATTCTTTATTGCTCTTGGATCTATTAATACTCTCACTTGATTGCCTTCTAGGACTCCATTCACAACAATCAATTGTGAGGTTGCCTTTTTGGACTTTTGTGCATTTTTCTTCCTTCCCTTGCTTCTTTGCTTCCTTATTGAGCTAGTAAGGCCACAAGGTACATTTACTAGCAATCTTTGTTTTCAGAAGTGATTTCCACCTCCTCCTCTTTAGTGCACCTCTCCATGTTTTTCAAAGATTGCTTGTATGAAGGCCAAGGGCCTCTAGGGAAACAAGCACAAAAATTAGTAGATATGTGTACAATACGGCCACAATTGTAACAACGGTGTTTTTCTCCTTGAGTTCCTTCTCCTCATGGGACTCCATCTCTTTGTTCTTCTACCCATCCACGCTCTCCTTGAAGCGGTCGTGCTACTCAATCTCAAAATCAAAGGTTGCACAATTCCATTGGTATTGGTCCACCCATGTGTGGCATTTCTGCCCGATAATGTTGAGGTGGAACTACTCCTTCACCTCTGCCCAATATTCTTACTATTCTTTGTGCACAAGCAATGGCTTCAAATACCATGTGATGATTTAACACCATGACTTCTTGGTGAATCTGCTCCTTCAATCCTTGTTTGAAATTGTTGAGAGCCTCTACTAGACTCATGTTGGTTATTGCAACTCGTAGATCCAAAAATGCCTCCACATACTCTTGTACACTATTCTTCTGTCTCAATCTCCATAGTTGGATTTGGGCCATTTGCACGGAATCCACCAATTGGAAATTCTTTAGCAATCCTTCTTGCATTGCTATCCACATGACCTCCTCCTTTCTCTCTGCCAACATGGATCATTCCCAAGCATCATACCATTTGAAGGCTTTATCGGTCAAGTACCCACATGCAAACACGCCTGTGGCATGCTCCGTGATCTCTATTGAGAACAATCAAAATTATTGATTCATTCTTGAGATCCAATTTTCTACTACTCCCATTATACGCTACCCTTGTAAGGCTCAATGTTGTAGGTCTTCTTCATCCAGAGTAGCAATGTGGCTTCTTGTTGATAGGGTTCGTAGGCACGAGTGCCTCTCCAAGTACTTTAGTTGTAGGTACTGGGTTTTGAGTTAGCTCTTCTTCTTGCACTGCTTGATCATTCTTGAGGATTTGCACTTGACTTTGTAATGTCTCCATGGTCATCTTAATCTCTTGAAATTTATTCAATATCCCTTGCATTCCTTGCACCAGCTCTTGCAATTGCGGATCCATGGTTCTTGCAACACTCAATTGCTAATTTCTCCTTCAATATAGAGTCAATATGATCACTCTAGAACAAGTGAAAACTATTGGAACTACCATTGGGACCTCAAAAGCTATCACTTGTTGATAATAGTCCTCACCAAAATTCCTAACCACAAAATCTCTAAACATCACTTTTGGTCTTACTACATAATGAATTTCTACTTGAGTGTTGAAAGGGAGAGGAGGATTTGGGACATTCATATCCATAACATCATAATAGAATATAGATTGTCAAATCCCACTCTCTGTTGTATACCACCACAGGTAGAATCACCGGGTTTGGTGAGTTCATCACCCTATCCATGAATTCTGCTCCAAAGTGATAAACCAACAATAATCTTATTTGCTCACGCTATATGTACAAAAACTTGATGTGGAATGGATTCAAGAATGGAAAGCTAGATGTAGGGAATTTTCCTCCTAGTGCATCCATCCCATCCGCTCTCTAAAGTCCTTTCTAAGTCTAGCAATTAGTCTATGTTCTCCATCTCAAATTACTCAGTTTCAATAGTTCGTGTTCTTCCAAGAGGGGTGATCCACTCTCTTGGACTAAAACACTCACTTTGATACCATTGTAATACTCCAAGGACAAGAGAAGAGAGAAAACACAGATTTCAATGCCCCAAAAGAACACCTTCTCTTTATTATATAGACAACGAGTATCTCCTCCAAGGAAGCTCCACCATAGGATTAGGCACATAGATAGGTGACATTTCAGCAAGCTCCACCCTTGGATTACTTACTTGGATGGGTGACATGTTGGTCCTGGTCCTATCTAGTTGGTCAAACAAGCTTTGACTAGAGGGAATCTTTTAGGGAATCTTCTTATAGGAATCTCAAAATCACATGGATGAGGTACTGTTGGAAAGCTCTCAACAAGAAAAAGCAAGGGGAGGAAAGGCCAACCCCTCCTCCATTTGGAAAGGGGTCTCCACACATTTTCAAGGCCTAATTCATCCATTTAGACCTCCAAAATTGCCTTCAAAGATTTTAGGCATATTTCTGTTCCTACTCTATTAGTAGAAGTCCCTTTTTGGTGATATCTCTTTCTGATCTGTTTAGTCCATCATGTATAACATCCATCTAGATGTTACCAAATAAATTCTCACCTTTAAATCATATGTATAGCTATTGGTTCTAAGGTTTTCAAGTCTATTTCAATTTCTACCCTACTAGGAGAAGTACTCTTTTGGTGATACTTCTATATGATCTATTTTGACCATCATGTATAACATCATTCCAAATATTACCAAACTGAATTTCACATCTAGATCATATAGCTAGCTTTTGGTATTACAAGATGCAAGCTAAGCTAGCCGGGAAGTTTTCCAAGAAGCTTCTTCCTAGAGGTTGTTACTTGGCATGCACATTACCTTATACTTGGGAGGGTACCAAGTAGCTTCCTAGATACTTCTAGAATATTCTAGGTTAATTTGGCCCATTTGTTAATTTTTTAGCCTTGACTAACTTGGTCACTAAACTCCATATTGTTACATATTCCCCCACCACTAGTTGGTGATGTCCTCATTGCCATTGAAGCTTCAAACTCTTGGATGACCGTTTGTATATTTTGCATATGAGAAAGAGGCTCCCAAGTGGCATCATAAAGGGGATACCCTTTCCAAAGGACTTTGTACTCTACATGTTGTTGATAACCTCATTGAATGTGATAACATGCAAGGATTTGATTAACTTCATACTCCTCATGATCATTAATAGGGATGGGAGAAAGAGGAGGAGCTTGGACACGAGAGGAAAAAAAGATGGACTAGGATCAAAGGGTTTTAACTTAGAAATATGACAGATAGGGTGGATGCGCATATGACAAGGCAAGGCAAGTTGATAAACAACAAGAGAAATGATTTGGGTGACATCAAAGAGTCCCATCCAATTAGGAGCAAGTTTACGGACTTGGGTATCAAGTAGGAGGGTAGGTTACTAGACAAGAGCATAACCATATCACCAACTTGAAAAGTGAGATCATGTAATGGTGGTTTGCATATTATTTTTGACAATTTGGGCAACAAGGAGATGAGATTTGGCTTGTTGGAAGGATTGGGATATGGTGGTAAAGAAGGTGGAAGTATGAGGGACATGAGATGGAGGAGAAGCAAGAAGAGATTCTAGAACAAGTAGATCTTGGCCAAAATTGAGGAAGATAGGAGAGAATCCGGTGCTTGCCTATTTGTAATTATTGTATGTAAACTCCATAGTTGCAAGACATTCATCCCTATTGGTATGGTGAACATTGATGAAGGCATAAAGCATATACTTGAAGGTGCAATTTACATCTTTAGTTTGTTCATCAGTTTGTTCATTAGTTTGAGAGTGATAGGTCGTGGACAAAGCAAGCTTGGTGTTGAGTATTT
The DNA here is from genome assembly GCA_948567375.1 of Lunularia cruciata. NCBI lineage: Eukaryota > Viridiplantae > Streptophyta > Marchantiopsida > Lunulariales > Lunulariaceae > Lunularia > Lunularia cruciata. The sequence goes on along the minus strand of OX419759.1, from coordinate 61,005,066 downwards.
GGAAGAGTGCTTGCTAAAATTTTCCAATGAATTGAGGATCATGGTCAACAATGAGTATACTAGGCATCCCATGATGCTTGAAGACAATTTCAAAGTAGATCTATGCCAACATTGTAGCATCCACAATATCAAAGGTTGGTGCCAAATGGATTTGCTTACTAAGCTTATCCACAACACTACTATCATTGTGTGACCTTGCTTTGTCTTGGATAAGGATGTAATGAGATCCAACCTCACATGTTCTCATTGAGCGGATGGAATGGGGAGTGGTTGAAGGAGTCCACTTGGTTTTTGGTTGTTGACCTTGTTATGTTGGCAGCTCTCACATGATCAGACAAACTCTTAAATATCTTGTGCCATGTTGGGCCACCACCATTACCGTTGGAAGGTACCCAAGATCTTTTCCACACCCATATGACCAGCAATTGGTAAGTCATGGGCTTCTTGGAGGAACACAAGTCCGAGATCACCCTCGGTTAGACATATATCCGGTCCTCATGGAATAGAAGACCTTCCTTGAAAGAGAAGGTGTTATACTCCTTGTCGCATGTTGCAAGATAACCTTGTATCATTTGAAAGAAGGGATCTTGTTATAGAGCTGTCCAAAACTCAATTTGGATCTTGGAATCACCGTTGTAATTACCACCATGATGAGAGAAGAGACTTCAAATCAAGTCATTATGATAGGACATCAAGGATGACATGGAACCAATTGGGTTTGTACTCAATTTTGATGTCAAACAATTGGAATTTCTCCTCCCATTCATGATGTCAACTCGTCATGTGTTCCAATGTAATATCTACAACAAGGGTTTGTGATTGGTTTACATGATCACTTATTTTCCTAAGAGATAATGCTTCCATACCTTGGTGGCATATACCATTGCTAGTTTTTCCCAATCTCATGTAGAGTAATTCCTTTCTATGGTGTTTAATTGGTGAGATACAAAGGCAATGGGATGTAACCTATTTGGGAATTTTTGTTTTAACACAACTCCAATGGCAAAGTTGGAAGCATCAAAGTCAACCACACAAGGTAGTTGAGGATCATATGGTTGAAGAATGGGTCTTGAAGACACCATATGTTTCAACTTTTGGAATGCTTCTTCATGCTTGGTGGTCCATTGAAAGCTTGAGTTTTTCTACAAGAAATCTATCAATGGTGCTACCACGTGTGCATAATAGTGGATGAACCGCTAGTAAAACTTGTCAATGTATTAAATGCTTACATCTCTATGGCATCCTTTGGAGTAGGCCAATCAGTAATGATTTTGATTTTTTCCTCTTCCATCTTGATCCCTTTTGATGAGATCTTGTGACCCAAGAAGGTAATTTCCTTTTGCCAAAAGGCACACTTTGACTTCTGGCAATAAAACTTCCATTGACGTAGTCACTCTACAACTTCTCGTACATGATTTGCATGTTTTGCCTCCATCTTACTATAGATTAAAATCTCATCCAAGAACACCACCACATACCAATCCAATAGTCCATCCAACACCCAATGCATCTGATCCATGAAGACTACTAGAGCATTAGTGAGCCCAAAAGGTTAAACTCTCCATTCAAAATGCCCATACCTTATGCAAAAGGTAGTCTTTTGCACATCTTTCCTATCAATGAGGATTTGCCAATAGTTGCTATGTAGATCCGACTTGGAGAAGTATTGTGCTCCACTCAATTGATCAAGCAAGTCATCAATTCAAGGCAAAGGATATGCATTCTTCACCGTTTGTTTTTTGAGCTCATGATAATCAATATAGAAATAAAGTCCTCCATCCTTCTTTGGAACAAATAGCATCGGTGCTTCGTAAGGAGATGTACTATGTTGTATGAAATCCTTCTTCAACAAATTTGTAAGTGTTGTTTTCAACTCCTCCAACTCCTTTGGTGAGAGCCAATAGATTGGTCTACTCATTGGAGTACTCCATAGCAATAACTCAATCTCAAAGTGCATACCATGATTGGAAGATTATCCCTTTGGCAGATCATTTGGAAAGTCCTAAACTATTTGATCAACCATTGCTTGATGAAGCTCTTGACCCTCCTCAGATTCTCCTTGTGCAATTAACTTAATCCACACCACAAAAACAAACTTATCTTCCTCCAAAGCTTGCTCTATAGTTGCTTCACTAACAAAATTCCTATCTAAGGACTTATCTTCCTTCAAAGCTTGCTCAATGGTTGTTTCCTTGACAAGCTTCACATCTTGGGACTTATCTTCCTTCAAAGCTTGCTCTATGGCTACTTTCTTGAAAAACTTCCCATCTTGGGACTCATCTTCCTTCAAGGCTTGCTCTATGGTTACTTTCGTAAAAAATTCCCATCTCAAGTTTGATTATTCTTAGGTGTCTTACTCAAAAGGTGCCAAACAACCTAATTGGGAATTCCTACCTTGGTGTTGTACTTGAATTTGTCATCAGGTCCAATCAAATTGAATCCTACGACATTCAAGCTAAGGCAAATCCAAAATGACATCATAGTGCAGAGGTGCCGCTACAAACCTCATACATTCCAAATACTCCTTCCCAATCTTGAATGTAACAAGATGTGAGGTACAAAATGAAAAACCTTTTCTACCATTCACCATCATCAATTTGCTTCCAATTATTGTCTTGATAGGAATATGTAATTCCTTTGCTTATTGAATGGACACACAATTCTTTGAACTTCTAGAATCAACCAAAATCCTACAATCATGATTAGATAACATACATTGCAAGTGAAGCAGACTTGCATAGGCGAAGCCTTCAATCCCAATGGAACTAATCAAGTTCCTAGTAGGCAGCTTTAAATCTCCTATTGGAATTCTTCATTTCCTTAATCATTTTGCTCCACAGACTTCATTTTGGTGACTCGTCAAGATCACCCATTCTTGAGTAGACATTCAATGATACAATGTCCAATTTGATGATAATTAAAACAATTACCATTTTATGGCAATTTTTCTCTATTTATAGTGCCAAGTGGTCTCCATTGAATGGCATCAATCTCCATTGGTGTTGGCTCCTCCACCAATATATAGTGTATTGGTAGGTTTTATGGAGGTCAAGGTCAAGACTAAGTGGTTACAACCAAGGAATCAAAGCATTTGGCCAACCACATAGCTTCCTCCAAGTGTTGTGGCTCTTGCATAGTTACCTCTAATTTTGTTTGTGACTTCAAGCTCCTCATAAATTGATCCAGAGCTTCACCTTCTAGTATATCTAGAATTTGCACTATGGTGTTCTGGAATTGCATGATGTAACTTCTTATAAAGCCAATCTGCTTCAAATTTTCCAAGCTATCTTGTGCAGTTTATGTGACATTTATAGCTTGAAATTGACCAATTATTGCACTCTTGAATTCTTCACAAGTCAAGATTGGTGTTACAAATTTCTATTTAGCTTGCTCCACTTGGAATTGCCACCATAACTTTGCTACTCCATCTAATTGGTTGGAAGCCAAGAGAATATGTTTTCATTTGTCTTGAAGGTTGGTAGCTTCAAAATAACATATGCAATCAAACACAAAATTCTCCACTACACCCAAAAGATTCTTGTCTTCAAATACCTTAGATTTTGGAAATTAGATTTGGTCTTCTTCTTCTTAAACTGGTGCTCTTTCTATGTGCTCTTTTCATCGATGGTCTTGTTCATCCAACGATCAAGTAAGGTGCTTGATTTGTTACTTCATAGCAATGATAACCTTAGGCATTGCTACCATGGCTACTACTCTATCACACTATTTCCAATTTATCTAATTTATCAACACATAGATGTAACACGTCCACCGTGCTCCATAAGTTATAACCAAAAGTACCAAGGGTTCCTCAGACAAGGTGATTGTATTCAAAATTTCTACCCAAAGCATGAAGTGATAAACTATGTGGAATGATGATTGGGTAATACTTGGATACTAAAATCAGAATGGTTTGACAAAAATGGATTTGGTGGTCCATAAATTCCATCCATCCCATTCCTACTCTGATACCAATGTAAAAGATCAAGACCAAGGAGAGAAATAGGAGAATGGAAGATCATATTGGAACACATGAGTGTGGAAAACTCCAAATGCCTATCATGAGCTTTGTCTTTGGTATTTATAGGGAGCATACAAGGCTCTTGAGAAGCTTCCCAATATGCTTTCTTGCGCCACTTTCTTGGAATGCAAACCAAGTTTCTAGAACCTGTCTAGTTGGAAACTTCTAGAAGCTACCTACATGAGGTGCAAGCTAAGCTAGCCAGGAAGCTTCCTCCTAAAAGTTAGCACTTGGCATGCATGTTATCCAATACTTGGGAGTGTACCAAGTAGCTTCCTAGATACTTCTAGGATATTCTAGGCTAATTTGGCTCATTCACTACTTTGTTAGCCTTGACTAACTTGGTCGCTGAACTCCATATTGTTACAATTTGCATCATCAATGGTGTCGTTAGGGTTGGAGACCTAAGTTGAGCAAGGGGATATACTTTTGAAGTGTAGCTCCAAAGAGCTACACTTTGTTGTTGAGCATTCAAGTTTGTGTTTATGGTAGATAGAGAGGCCAGTGAGTGCCACCTGGAGTCTCTTAGCTAGAGTGAGTATGGCTTGATTGTAATCAATGTACAATTGTTGGAAGATTGTTGAGTGGAGAACCAAATTCATATTTGATTTGAGTGTGATTCAAGTGAAAGAGTGAACTGATTATTGTGGCACTTTAGAGTTCATGTATGACTTATGTGTGAGTTGAACTTCAATAGTGTATGATGTCAATAAGAATGTATGTTGTGTAGTGATGTATATATGCACAACAACTTAAAAGAAAGATCATACATCTAACTTATCCATATCAATGAGGTTCTTGTTAACTTTTGAATAGAAATGTGTAGCATTACTTTTACTAAATTGAAATCTACAAAGTAATGGTATCTATTTTCATTAGTTAAAAAAAAGTCATTCACGTATCAAATGATTAGATGAGTATCACTTAAAATAAGTATTTTAACTTAATTTTGTCTATGATGAAGTGTTGTGTACTTTCATTTTGGCTTCTCTTTGTGTTGTGATTATTTTATATAAAATGTTACCAAAATTCCTTACAAATTTAATAATTATGAAACACTATTTTCACTAGACTGCATGTAAACATTATATACATTCATTCTATCAATATTTCATAAAATTATTCACAAAAAACAAATTCTTGTAATATGATAAGGAATGTAGAAAGTTACAAGGTAAGATGTAATACTCCGAGGACAAGAGAAGAGAGAAAACACAGATTGCACACTCAAACATTTGATGCTCTAAGGGAGCACCTTCTCTTTATTATATAGACAAAGAGGATCTCCTACAAGGAAGCTCCACTATAGGATTAGGGACACAAATAGGTGACATGTCAGCAAGCTCCACCCTTGGAGTACTTACTTGGATGGGTGACCTGTCTGGTCTAGGTCCTATCTGGTTGGTCAAACGAGCTTTGACCGGAGTGAATCTTTTAGGGAATCTTCATGTAGGAATCTCAGAATCACATGAGTAAGGTACCGTTGGAAAGCTCTCGACGAGACAAACCAGGGGGGAGGCAAGGCCAGCCTTTCTTCAGTTGGGGGGGGGGGAACTCTGCACATTTTTGAGGCCTAATTCATCCGTTTAGGCCTCCAAAATTGCCTTCAAAGATTTCAGGCATATTTCGGTTCCTACTCTATTAATAGAAGTCCCCTTTTGGTGATATCTCTTTCTGATCTGTTTAGTCCATCATGTGTAACATCCTTCCAGATGTTACCAAACCAATTCTCACCTTTAAATCATATGTCTAGCTATTGGTTCTAAGGTTCTCAAGTCTATTTCGGTTTTTGCCCTATGAGTAGAAGTACTCTTTTGGTGATACTTCTATCTGATCTATTTTGACCATCATGTATAACATCATTCTAGATGTTACCAAACCGAATTTCACATCTAGATCATATGGCTAACCCTTGGTATTACAGACCTCCTTCCTTTTAAGACGCAACGTCCTCGTTGTGCAATTGTTGCTCAAATGCTTGCACCAACACCGGTGCATGTGCCAAATTGGCAGCGGGTTCCCAGGTTGCTTCATAGAGGGGTTAACCTTTCCATTGTACTAGATATTCCACCCGCGGATGGCGAGTACCACGCATGCGCTTTTGGAGAATCCGCTCCACTTCATATTCCTCTGTGCCATCAATGACTGTCGGACAAGGTCAAATGTCTTGTGTGGAAGTACCTTGGCCTGATCGGGGAGCATATCTGCGTAATAGGGAGACATGGAACAATGGATGGATCTTCATGTGTGGTGGTAGCTCAAGGTGATAGGCCACAGCGCCGATGCAACAAAGAATCAAGAAAGGCCCAATAAAATGAGGTCTGAGCTTACGAGATCCAACTAATGTGAGGTTGGTTGTTGAAAGCCACACTTGATCCCCAACATTGAACTCCATGTGCCTACGGTGTGCATCAGCATACTACTTTTGTTGATTTTGCGCAATCTGTAACCTGTGCTTGGCGCTCTCCACACCTTGTGGATTCTAGAAACAAATGTGTTGACTGCATCAACCTTGGTAGTCACTGGACGGATCTTCATCAAGCTAGAAGGTGTGAAGGGATGCTCACCATACATGAGGAAGAACAGAGTGACCTGGGTGGAGGCATTCACTGAATTGTTGTAAGCAAATTCCACCAACGGTAGTAGGGTGTCCCACCTCTCTTGCTCTTCTAAGGTGAAGCCGCGTAACATGTCTTCAATCGTGCGATTAGCCCGCTCTGTGGCCATCTGTTTGTGGGTGGTAAGCTGTAGACATGGCCAACTTGGTTTTGAAGAAACCAAAGAGTGTTCGCCAAAACAAACTGGTGAATTGGGTGCCTCTATCGGTGATGAGTACTCTAGACAAGCCATGGTGAGCAAAGACTGCATCTAAGTATAGTTGAGCTAGTTGTGGAGCAGTCACCTCCTTGGTGGTAGGGCGGACGTGAATCATTTTGCTGAGCTGGTCCACAAAGACCACAATGGAGTCAAACCCTGAGGTGATCTTGGGTAATTCACAGACAAGATCTATACTCACTTGTTCCCAACGTTGGGTAGGAGTGGGAAGAGGTTGAAGGAGCCTTGCAGGAGCTTGATTAGAAGCTTTGTTCTTTTGACAAAGTAGGCAGCTATGCACATAGTCCATCACGTCGTTGCTCATCTTGGGCCAATAGTAATGGCGCTTGACTGCCTCCAAGGTCTTGTCCACTCCAACATGAGCTGCAATGGCCGAATCATGACATTCCGCTAGAATGGTGGTGCGTAATTCTGGGACATTTGGGATCCACAATCGGCCCTCCCAAAAGGTGAGTCCTTGGGTGCTGGTGACACCTTTGGACAATTGCGCTTCTACAATCTGTGGATCAATTTTTGTAGCAGCTAGAATCTCTTGCCAGAATTCAGGGTTAATCTTGACCTCTTCCGCCAAGTTGTTGGCCATGGGCATGCGGGTGAATGCATCTGCAAGTTGCTTCTTACCTTCTACATAGGTGATTGTCATGTTGAAGCGTTGTTGCCTCTCTGCCCACCAAATTTGGCGACGAGATAGATCCTTCTGCGTCTCGAGGTAGACTAGAGGTTTGTGGTCTGTCTCTACTACAAATGCCTTCTCGCCCAAGTAGTGCTTCCAATGCTTGGTTGCTAGAACGATGGCCAGCTCTTCTCATTCTGTGGTGTGGTAGTTGCGCTCTGCCGGTAACAACTTTCGAGAGAAATATGCAATTGGATGCCATCCGTCATGCCACTCTTGTTGTAGGACTGCTCTTATTGCTACGCCTGATGCATCCATAGCTAACTTGATTGGACGTTTTGGGTCATACCACTTCAAGATTGCTGCATGTAGCAAGGCGGCCTTCAATTCTTGAAAGGCCAACTCTTGTGCAGTTCCCCATGTCCACTTCTTCCCCTTGCCAAGTAGTGCCGTTAAAGGCTGTGCAACCTTGGAGAAGTCCTTGACAAATCTACGATAGAATCCCGTCAACCCCAAGAAGCTCTTAAGTTGAGTCTGATCTTCTAGGGCACTCCATTTTTGAATGACCTCTATTTTATCTGTCAATACTTGAATGCCCTTTGCACTTACTCTATGCCCTAAGTAGTCTACTTCAGACTTGCCAAACTCACACTTTGAGATTTTGGCGTACAACTGATTCTATCTTAGAATCTGGAGGACCTCTCATAGATGTTGTTTGTGTTCTGTCATCGTGCTACTATATACTAAGATATCATCCAAGAAGACGATAACAGACTTATCCAAGTATGGACAAAATATGTCATTCATTAGGCTCATGAAAGTGGCAGGCGCATTGGTGAGGCCAAAAGGCATCACAAGATACTCAAAGTGGCCATACCTGGTTTGAAAGGCAGTTTTGTACACATCCTCCTCTGCAATTCGGATTTGATTGTAACCGCTCCGCAAGTCCAGTTTGGTGAAGTATCTCGCTCCATGGAGTTGATCAAATAGGTCATCCATGCAAGGTAAGGAGTATTTGTTCTTCACTGTTTGCTGATTGAGACCCCGATAGTCAATGCACATGCGCATTGTACCATCCTTCTTCTTCACAAACAAGACAGGGGCCCGATATGGTGATATGCTAGGTTGGATGAACCCTTTCTGTAGCATCTCCTCAATTTGAGTCTTACACTCCTCCAACTCATGAGGTGATAGGCGATATGGGGCCTTACAAGGAGGTGTCTTCTCCGGGAGTGTCTCTATTTTGTGATCTACTTGCCTTTTAGGTGGTAATCTTGAGGGTAAATCATCGAGAAAGACATCTTGAAACTCATCCACTACATTCTTCAATTTCTCAAGAATTTGTCCAGCGAGTTGTGCACTCTGGACTTCTCTTATTAGACCCATAAAACATCTATCGGTCTTACAGACAATTGTCATCCCTACGACATATAGAGGCAGTTTCTGCTTGTGTGATTTTTCTTTAACCCCAATGATTGACCATTGGTGGGTTCTCACTACTTTCTTCCTCCAATCCACCATTGGGTTGTACTGCTCTATCCATGGCATGCCTAAAATTGCATCATAACGGGCTAACTATATCACTCGCCACTCAATTGCTTCATGATATTCTCCTACCGAGAGGGTTACCCGTCTAGGTAATGATTCAATCCTCTCTGTTTGCCCATTTGGTAACTCTACTTCTTCACTTCCATCTCTCTCTAGATCCATTCCCAAGCTTATTGCAACAAAGCGAGACAAGAAATTCTCTGTTGCTCCTCGATCTATTAATACTCTCACTTGATTACCTTCTAGGATTCCATTCATGACAATCAATTGTGAGGTTGCCTTTCGGGATCTTTGCGCATTATTCTTCTTCCTTCCCTCGCTTCTTTGCTTCCTTATTGAGCCAGTAAGGCCGCGAGGTACATTTACTGGCGATCTTTGTTTTCCGAAGTGGGTTCCACCTCCTCCTCTTCAATATGCCTCTCCATGTTGTTCAAAGATTGCCTGTATGAAGGCCGAGGGCCTCTAGGGAAACGAGTGCGACAATTGGTAGATATGTGCCCAATACGGCCACAATTGTAACAACGGCGTTGTTCTCCTCAAGTCCCTTCTCCTCGTGGGACTCCATCTCTTCGTTCTTCTACCCGTCCCCGCTCTCCTTGAAGCGGCCGTGCTCCTCGATCCCGGAATCAAAGGTTGCCCAATTCCATCGGTACTGGTCCACCCATGTGTGGCATTTCTGCCCAATAATGTTGAGGTGGAACTACTCCTTCACCTCCACCTAATGCTCCGGCTATTCTTTGCGCACAAGCAATAGCTTCAAATACCGTGCGAGGGTTTTGCACCATGACTTCTTGGCGAATCCGCTCTTTCAACCCTCGTTTGAAATTGTCGGGAGCCTCTGCTGGACTCATGTCGGTAATTGCGACTTGTAGATCCAGAAATGCCTCCATATACTCTTGTACGCTATTCTTCTGTCTCAATCCCCATAGTCGGGTTTGAGCCATCTGCACAGAATCCACCGATTGGAAATTCTTGAGCAGTCCTTCTTGCATTGCTGTCCATGTGACCTCCCTTCTCTCTGCCAGCATGGATCGTTCCCAAGCATCATACCATGTGAGGGCTTTATCGGTCAAGTACCCACATGCAAACACGCCTGCAGCATGCTTTGTTGAGAACAATCGAAAATATTGATTCATTCTCGAGATCCAATTCTCCACTACTCCCATCGTACGCTGCCCCTTGTAAGGCTCGATGTTGCAGGTCTTCTTCATCCGGAGTAGCAATGTGGCTTCATCATTGATAGGGTTCGTAAGCACGGGTGCCTCTCCAAGTACTTTAGTCGCAGGTACTGGGTTTTGAGACGGCTCTTCTTCTTGCATGGCTTGATTGTTCCTGAGGATCTGCACTTGACTTTGCAATGTCTCCATGGTCATCTTAATCTCTCGAAATTCATTCAACATCCCTTGCATTCCTTGCACCAGCTCTTGCAACTGCGGATCCATGGTTCCTGCAACACCCCAATTGCTAACGTCTACTTCAATACAGAGTCAATATAATCACTCTAGAAGGCGCACAAACTATCGAAACTACCATTGGGACCTCAGAAGCTATCACTCGTTGATAATACTCCTCACCAAAATTCCTAACCACAAAATCTCTAAACATCAATTTTGGCCTCACTACATAACGGATTTCTACTTGAGTGTTGAAAGGGAGAGGATTTGGGACATTCATATCCATATTATCATAATAGAATGTAGATCATCAAATCCCACTCTCTGTCATATATCACCACAGGTAGAATCACCGGGTTTGGTGAGTTCATCACTCTGTCCATGAATTCCGCACCAAAGTGATAAACTAGCGATACTCTCATCTGCTCACGCTGGATGTACATAACCTTGATGTGGAATGGGTTTGAGAATGGAAAGCTAGGTGTGGGAAATTGTCCCCCCGGCGCATCCATCCCATCCGCTCTCTAAAGTCCTTCCTAAGTCTAGCGATTACTCTATGTTCTCCACCTCACATTACTCAGTTTCAGTAGTTTGTGCTATTCCAAGAGGGGTGATCCACTCTCTTGGACTAGAACACTCGCTCTGATACCATTGTAATACTCCGAGGACAAGAGAAGAGAGAAAACACAGATTGCACACTCAAACATTCGATGCCCCAAGGGAGCACCTTCTCTTTATTATATAGACAAAGAGGATCTCCTACAAGGAAGCTCCACCATAGGATTAGGGACACAGATAGGTGACATGTCAGCAAGCTCCACCCTTGGATTACTTACTTGGATGGGTGACATGTCTGGTCTAGGTCCTATCTGGTTGGTCAAACAAGCTTTGACCGGAGTGAATCTTTTAGGGAATCTTCATGTAGGAATCTTAGAATCACATGAGTAAGGTACCGTTGGAAAGCTCTCGACGAGACAAACCAGGGGGGAGGCAAGGCCAGCCTTTCCTCCGTGGGGGGGGGAGGGGGGCAATCTGCACATTTTCGAGGCCTAATTCATCCGTTTAGGCCTCCAAAATTGCCTTCAAAGATTTCAGGCATATTTCGGTTCCTACTCTATTAGTATAAGTCCCCTTTTGGTGATATCTCTTTCTGATCTGTTTAGTCCATCATGTGTAACATCCTTCTAGATGTTACCAAACCAATTCTCACCTTTAAATCATATGTCTAGCTATTGGTTCTAAGGTTCTCAAGTCTATTTCGGTTTTTGCCCTATTAGTAGAAGTACTCTTTTGGTGATACTTCTATCTGATCTATTTTGACCATCATGTATAACATTATTCTAGATGTTACCAAACCAAATTTCACATCTAGATCATATGGCTAACCCTTGGTATTACATAAGAGTAGTCTTCCATCTTGATTACCTGTCTAGTAGAGTATTAAAAGCAATTTATTTGGTTATAATAGCCTTTTTAAAACCTTTTAAATCTGGTCCTTAAGAAATTTTTATTTTGTGTTAAGAGATGACTAATTCAAATTTACAACATTACTTCTAAAGTAGTAGAAATTATAAGTTAATGAGAAGTGATATGTACATTGTACAAGTTAATTCTTTGCAGTTTCATCAAGTAAATTTATGGGAGAAATCATATATATACATATATATTATTTTTTTATGTATATATTATTTTTCAATTGTTTTGCAAAGTATCACCTATTGGATTGGAGTTCTTTCCTTTCCTCATGTCTGACAAAACTTAAATATGCAAGTTTTTGTCTTATTCCTTATTTTGAAGGCCTTATAACTTATTTAAATACTTCATATGTCTACTTGTAGATATTTTCATTGAGGAATTATGAAGATGATGCCTTATAAATTATTGTAAATACTTTATATGTCCAGTTGTATATTTCCATTGAGGAATTATGAAGATGATGCTTAAATTAACAATAAAAGAGATCAAAGAGAAATTGAGAAAGAGAAATATACATCTAGAATGGTTGGATGACAATGAGAATGAATATAATCTTGATTTTGGATGTTCATTTGTGAGATAATATACTATTTTGAGTGGAAATAGGTACAAAGTGTGTAAATCTTATAAAGTGCTAAGTGAAGAATGTGGAGACATACCTTTGCATTATTAGTAACTTTTTTCTTTTTATTTTTTAGATTAGTGGAAGGTTAGGAAGTTGTTAAGCTAGAACACAAGGTGTGCTACATATCATCAACCCAGAAGGTAATTATGTAGGAGGATGAAAAGATGATGCATTAAAATGACCTTGTCTTTTCCTGTTCAAGGATCACAAGGACAAAGATTCTTGTTATTGTAACTTTAATGGTCATGATCATGCTTGTCACTTTCATAGTCTTTGGGACCATGATAATTGTGATGATAGTTGTCATGATCATAATTGTGATCTTTATGATAGTGAAGCTTTGGCACTAATGATCCCTAGGATGAGGTTTGTGAACATAGTATTCTTTATCACATGACACCACCGTGAGACATTATTTTCCAGATAATAAGTCAATCTTGGAGATTTCAAATTGCTTGAATGCATTGCCATTGCAAGAAAAATTGATGAACATTTTCATGTGCCAAGACTCTTGCATGCATGAGCATCAACACTTCACCAAAGACATATATGCCAAATTCTAAAACAATAAGACTTGAGCCATATATTTGTGGTCCTGGCTTGTACAACTTCTTTTTGACTTGACCACTTTGAAAAATCTTACACAAAGTCTTTGGCAGTTTTTTCAAAAAACATTGAGAGTTGAGAGTTGAGAGTTAAGATCTCAAGAGATTGGGTGAGCATATTTAGGGTAGCTCATGATTCTTGTAAGAAGTGCCATAAAAAATATGATGGCTCTTCAACCAAGAAGACATAGAGCACCACCAAAAGTGATTATAAAATCACCTTGAGTGAGTAAGTATGCATTCCATTGTATTGATAAGTAAATCTATGGCAAGAGACTAAACTTCTTGTCATGGAATAAGGGATCAAGTAATTTTAATATGATCTTAGAAATCATGGATAACAAGGAAGTGTGCTTAGAATTTCTAAGAAGTAATATCTTTGCTTGGACAAAAGTTCACTAGAAATTTTTTTTTAGCCAATAGTTGAATCTCCTCTAGATACAATGACCACAAAACATCCCATGGACTTGTCCCAAGTGCAATCTACACAAAGAATGGAGGTTTCATTTGCCAAGAAGTAGAGAAATGGATGGAAAATCAACAATATAAAGATCCAAAGTGTAATACTCCAAGGACAAGAGAAGAGAGAAAACACAAATTACACACTCAACATTCGGTGCCCCAAAGGAGCACCTTCTCTTCATTATATAGACAAAGAGGATCTCCTCCAAGGAAGCTCCACTATAGGATTAGGCACACAAGTAGGTGACATTTCAGCAAGCTCTACCCTTGGATTACTTACTTGGATGGGTGACATGTCGGTCTAGGTCCTATCTGGTTGGTCAAACAAGCTTTGACTGGAGGGAATCTTTTAGGGAATCTTCTTGTAGGAGTCTCAAAATCACATAAGGGTTCCATTGGAAAGCTCTCGATAAGACAAACTAGGGGGGAAGGAATGCCAACCTTTTCTCCATTTGGGGGGGGGGAGGGAATCCACACATTTTCAAGGCCTAATCATCCGTTTAGGCCTTCGAAATTGCCTTCAGAGATTTTAGGTATATTTTGGTTCCTACTCTATTAGTAGAAGTCCCCTTTTGGTGATACCTCTTTCTGATCTATTTAGTCCATCCTGTGTAACATCCTTCTAGATGTTACCAAACCAATTCTCACCTTTAAATCATATGTGTAGCTATTGGTTCTAAGGTACTCAAGTCTATTTTGGTTTTTGCTCTATTAGTAAAAGTACTCTTTTGGTGATACTTCTATCTGATCTATTTTGACCATCATGTATAACATCATTCTAGATGTTACCAAACCAAATTTCACATCTAGATCATATGGCTAGCTCTTGGTATTACACCAAGTAAAGAGTGATTGTAGAAGGAGTCATGAAGCTCTTCAAGTCTAAGTAAAAAATTTATGCCAACATGAGCAAAGTTGTCTTCTTCCACTATCTTCCAAAAGGACATGTTATGAATTGGGCCAAAATATTCTATCTACTTCTATGAGTTTGTGAGATTTATGGAGACATGAACAAGGAAGGTGACATCATACTCATGTCATATTTTGTGATATAGTTCTACATTAGATGAAATTACTCAAGACGGAAGAGCATAAGAAGTTCCTCATGCACTTGTATCATAAGCAATACTTTCATACAAAATTAGAAGCAGACGTCAAATACAAGAAAAGTATCCATCCAAGAGTATGCAAAGTCAAAGAACACATAAGTGCATATGAAAGAAGTGTACAACACCCTAGGATAATTCTAAAAGAGGAAAGAGTTGGCATCATAACCAAATATGCAAGCAACAAAAAAGAAAAACGCATAGGTAATCAACAACTCCGTTGAAGAAGACCAAGATAGAGATAATCATGACATAGTAGAAGATTATGTCATGATGGAAGGAAATCATGAAGATAGGAATAAGAAAGAGTGTCATGGAGACACCAAAAATGTCACAAGACAGAGGAGCAAATGGCAAAATGGGGAGTGGAAGAATGGGCTCAAGAGAGGTGAGTGAAAAATCCTTCACCCAGATCAAACTCTCTTTAGACTCAAAAGCCATGGTAGTCATCCAGCAAGATGGACCACAATCAACACTGTCACAAGAAGACTAAGCAAAAGGAGCAATAGAAGGTCACTTGCAAGGGAAAGGAAACAAAGATCCTTCACAAGCAAGGTAGAGTTGCTATAGTAGACCATCCTCCAAGGGTAGTCATACCTTCTCATAGACAAAGAAGTACCCCCTTCAACTCATGTACAAGGAGAATAAGATATGGAGGTTGGACCATCAATAACTAAACAAGTAACAATTTCTAAACCAAGGAAGGAGAGAACATAGAAGAGGACCAAAGACCAAATGTAAGAGAAGAACTCAAGTTCAAAGATATCATGAGGGATATCCTTAAAGACAAGGAGTGGAAGATCTGAACAACTAAGGAGAGAGAAGTAGAGATACAAAGGCCAAAGAAAAAGAATCCACCCAAGTGCATATGCACAAGAGAGAGAGAGAGAAAGAGAGAGAGAGAGAGAGAGAGAGAGAGAGAGAGAGAGAGAGAGAGAGAGAGAAGTAGCCAAAGATAAGAACATCACATACAAAGAAGCATAAGAGTAGGTACGCATTCCACTCTACATAGAACATCAAAGGGAAAAGGGTCAATCATAAGAAGGAGAATACATAAGCCAACACAATTACAAACAAAGACTCCTCTTGTGAGAAGTGATCCACATGGTAGGTCTTGTGCTTCAATAATTAGAGACAATCCTCCCCTAATATTGAGAACTAGATGGACCATCATAGATCATGTGAAGTTGGTTGCATATTTTCATTGAATTTCTCAAGCAACCAATGTAGAAAAGGCAAGAGCTTGTGAGTAGCTTAGGCAGATTAAGGAACAGCTCTAGGCCAAAGAAGAAACATTTTGTTAGCAAACAAAAAATAGAGAAGTAAAATGGAGATCAATGGAGGAAAGTAGAGCAAGCAAGTTGGGAGAAGTCCAATAGAGATCTACGGAGAGTACATGTGGAGGTCCAAGTGTTGGTATTGATCAATAAAGGGTCAACCATTACAAACAACTTCATGACCAAGACAAAGAAGTGGTTGCATTGAAACACAAGCTGAAGCATGCTTGCATCAAGATCATTATTGATGAGATTATTCATGGCAACTACAGAGAGCATGCCAAAATTTGCATGGAGGAGCTCAAAAAGTGGGTAGATCAACAAGAGGAGAGAGAAGAACTCATCTATGTCCAAGTAAAGCAAGAGATGAAAGGGGAGATGCAAGCTTATTACTAAATATGAACCTAATAGCGGAACATGCTTAAATGCTTACAACAATAGAGTTTTTTGAAAAGAAATGATCAAGCATGCAAAGAAGTTGGCCATGATCCTACCACACCAAGTTAAGCTACAATACCTAAAGATGAAAGTTCAATTATTATAGGCAAAGGTGTACAACAACAAACAACTTGAGCACCTATTCACTCATCTTAAATGTCATACAAACTAGAAGTTTTAGGACATACTAAATTGGATCTTGGTTGAGTTCATGAATTACAAGGGGAGGTCAATCTGCTCCTATGGATGGCAAAGGGAAAAAGAAATTCTACACAATAGTTCTTTATGATAATGTACGGATTTGTGGGATCACAAAGTTCTAAAGCAGTATAAGTATAAAGGATCATTGGCCAAGTAGAATAAAGATGAAATCTTTTAGGCCAAAGATCTTTGTGATATTACCAATGCACAACATATTTTTGTGAGTGGTTATTTTTGTAATGAAGACCATCATGGTCAATAGCCAAAGGATCAATTAGCAAATATTACTTAAGAAAGAAGTTGATTTGACATTGCAACCTAATTAGGTAGTCTTTAACTAAGTTAGGCTAGGATAAGATAAGGATCCTAAATGGGTGATTAAGGTAGAATAAAGATCCTAAGTGAATGACAATAGATTAGCTAGGAAGTTATGAAGACACCGGCTTAGCCATTGAATCCCTATGTGGAGGAATATGAATCAATATAAAAGGCTTTTGCCCAATGTAAATTGTGTTCATTTGTTCATTTATATAATGAGTCAATTCTTGCCTCACAAAGGTTTATATCCATAAGACCTCTAATATTTTATGTGTATGAGTCTACATTCTTTGTGATTGATTATGTGCTTGGATGAGTAGTGGTGAGAAAGTCTACAATAGGATCACAAGAGCTTGAGTACCATGGGGCATATTTGCACTAGATCAGAATGTATGATTTACAAGGGATGTGAAGAGGCGGTCTAATGTGTGGAGGACTCTATTTGGTTTGGAGAATTGGAAAGTACCACAATAATGAAAATCCATGCATCACAATCAATCCACAACTCTTATAGGACTATGCCTTTTGGAATAGTATTACATACTTGCTATAGTTGTAGTCACTAAAATGATATGACCTTTGTTGTGGCGCTACTTGAGAAGTAGAAACAACTATCAAAAGAAGCCTAATGCTCATGATGTTAATGATCTTTGGCATTTCTGATAAGTTGCAACGTTCATAAAGTTTAAATTGTTAATGAAGAAGAGGTGTTAATGATCATTGGCCAAGTGATGTACTTAGTAAGGAGCAACTACAAAGCAAAGTGACTTTGTGGCAAATGAACCATCACCTTCAAGAATCATTTGGAAAGGATCTTTAGTGAAATTGAGTTTAGTTTTTCCTTTTCTATAGTGCCCCACAAAAGGTGACACTACTCTCTTGGAATAATTCCATCCAAGAGGTTAAATTGGAAAAAATAAAGAACTAACCATTGTGATACTTTTCCTTCACCCTTTAGGAAAGATCAATTCTTATCATTTTATTGCATTTTGGTTGATATTGAGTCATTATATTTTTGGCATAGCTATTGGAGATACAATCCTTAGAGTGACTAAAAGTGAAGGTAGACAAGGAAATGAGTATTGTTGGGGGATTAAAAACTATGGAATATTCAAACCCCTCATGATCTAAGAGAAATAAGAAGCATGAAGTTGAGAGACATGCTACCATGCGACAAAAGCTCAAGGAGAATTTCACCACCTTGAGCAAAAATAGTAATAGATACTGAATTGACTCTTAAGCATTGGTCCTTCCAAGAAAGCAAATAAAAAATCCACACCATAATTAGCCAATCATCTCAAACTTTGGCTTTCTTTTACAGTTTCATAACAACCACATTGATTAAAGAAGAGATCATGACAAAAGGAGAAGACGAGATTCCTCAAAACCAACTTTGAGGGAAGAACTTTGAGTGCTTTTTGCATGCATAACCTTTGATTTTGGACACCAAAGAAGAGTTCTTTTCATTGATTCCATGAGCACTCTTTGCCAAAGAATCAAAGTACAAGGTGTCTTTGGAAATCAAACTTAAAATTTGTAACTCAAACAACTCCAAAGATTCCAACCTAAGCAAAAAAATTATCTTTAACCAACAAGGATGAAGCTTTTTTTAGCCTTGCACCATAGTGGATTCTTTTTTTATTCTTTTACAAGGATAAACTCCACTTCTAGTTCAACCTTGTCTTCAAAAAAATGGTGAATCATGCACTCTTCACATGACAAAGTTACCAAAATTTTAAAGGGAACCATGATGAAGAAGATCATAACATCCTCATGAGAGAGTTCAAAGCCATTTTGGTAGCCAACAAAGAAGATGTAAACATCGACCAACTTTGAATATTCCCTAGTTTACTAATGAAGAAGTCATAAAATTGGTTAGTGCATATTAGCCAAAATCCAATAAATATGCAAGATTGGCAAACAATGTAGATTCAATTCTTAAATTGTTTTCGTGGATTCAATTATGAGGCAAATGTGTTTGCCACACCCAATAGTCTAAAATGTAACAAAATCAAAAGTTGGGAGACTACATAGAGAAATTCCAAAGTCTCAAGAGTAGGGTTCCCTAAGAGGTGCCACCTAGGCCACTTGGATGCACAAGCAATGGTATGGTTCCTTGAAGGATTACCAATGGAGGTTCATGTCTTTGCCAAGGAACAAGAACACAATATGTTGGCCAAGGTGATGAAGACAGCAAAATTATACGAGTTTGCCTGACTAAACCTGACTAAAACTTTCAAGAAGGGCTTAGTTGGGCCATAAAATTCTTGCAACTCCACTTGTGGTTGAGCTACAAGGATCAAAAAAGAAAAGATTAAGCCAAAGATTGCATTCATTGTATTTAAAGTTGTCCAACTCAACCTCCTTGTCAAAATTTGCATCATTCAAAGATAAGAGAGAGAGGAAGAAGGAAAAAAGGAGTAGGCAAAGACACCAAGCAATGGCCATCCCAAAGACCTCTATGTAGATGTTAATGAAGTTGGAAGAACTCATCAAGGAGTTTGCTAATTCCAAAGTTCAGTTGGTAGAGCAAAGGAAAGGCATAAAACTCCTTCACATACTTGACCCAATATTTGGTGCATGATTTGTGGTAAGTAACAACATGCTAACACATATTGCATGACTACTCAACCATCTTGATTGGTACATCAAGTTGAATAGGCCTTTGCATTGGAAAAACAAGAGTACTCCCTATAGGACAATGAATATGTATTTTCAATATAGGAAGTACTTCCAAGTATAGCTCAAATCCTTGCAAGGGCTACCCTTTGTTTTGCAGCTAAGGAGTATGCTTCCAATGAACCCATTGAAGGATCTTACTCCCACATCAAGATACCACCCAAGTTAAATTACCCACATGCTACAAGTGTAGAGCTCTTAGACATTGTTGAAAAATTGCCTAGAGCCCAAAAGACCAATGCAATATGCTCTATTGTGTGGAAATTGCAAGATGCTTGGTCATGTATTGGGTAATTGTCCTCGTCTCCTTGTCCCAAAGCCACCAATAAAGTTTGTCCAACCTTCTTTCTACCAAATTGGATATGGATGTTCATTACATCACATGGGAAGAAGTAGGAGAATGATATGCACTTCTCTTCAAAGACAATAACTAGTGAGATCTAGAAGTAGGACATGTAGACACCCACACAAGAAAGAAGAAAACAAGCAGCTCTTCTTCTTCAAAGTTGAGCAAGTCTTTGTAGCCAAAGAGGAAGTAGGGTTGACCAAGGAAGATCTTACCAGACAAGAGTTGAAGCTTCTAGCCAAAATCAAGTGCTAGGAGAGTAGAAAGTGAAAAAAGGATGAACCACCATTTACAAAAAGAGAAGGCACCCTTGTTCCAAACAAAGCCTTAGAAGCCAAATTACCCTATAAGGTTAGTTTGAAGTATTATTTAGACATAAAAAGTGAAGTCCAAGACCTCTTGGAAGAAGAAATCTGAAAAGGACCAATGGGAGAAGGAGAAAATACACCAAAAGGACTCAACTTCCAAGGATAACCATACTTGGAAATCACACAAATATCCTATTAAGCAAGAAGGATGACAAAGCTCTTTGCCAAGGTATATCATTAGCTCAGACATCTTTGTCATCACCAACCATTGACTTAGCATCTCCTTCCCCAACAAAAACAGCAACACAAGGGGCTTCATGAGATATAGGCATGGTAGGCAAGCCTACAACATAGAGTTCCACCCCAATTGTTTCTTGCACAACAAACAACATAGCAACAAAGAAACAATGTAGAGCTAGTTTGTTGTTGGGACTATCACAATATGATATTATGGTAGATTAGGGACCTCTAAGGCCAATATCATGTTTAAAAAGATATGGAGGACAACAAGCTTTTAATTAACAAGCAATTAGCTTTGGCTTTGTAGCAGGTGTAAACAAGGCAGTAATCTGATCTTCTTGCCATTTATTGCATGAAATTGAAGGACTTGGGATCTCTAGAAGTGGAAATAGATATCAATGGCTATATAATCCAATATGTCATTATTAACTCAAGAGTGAATGTAATGATGGAGGAAAATGCTCACAATTTGGGGTATACTACTTTCAAACTCACACCACAAATCCTCTTGTTTGGAGATTAGACAAGAAAGAGATCCTTGGGAATACTAACTAAGGTTCATACCACCATCAATGAAGTAACTCTTTATCTTAACTAAATCATACTAACTAATCACAAAAACTAGGTACTCAATACTCATAAGGAGATTGAGGTTGTACGGTGCAAAAGTAAACATTGATTTGCACCAACACACTACATTTTCTAGACACAAAGTCTACAAATCCTAGATAAATATTGTACTACTATAAGAAGATTCCACATTTAGGAGAAATGTTATCATTAGATGAGGAGTACACCAAAGATGATGCCAAGGATTCTTCAAGAGAGGACTTGGTGAACTACCTAGAGTGTTATGAGATCAAAGAAGAGGTCAACAAAAATGATCACCTCAAAGATCAAGAGGATAAATTATTACTCTTAGGAGTAAGCCAAATGAGCCACATAGAGAGCATTGTTAGCCTTAATGCTTGCTAAGAATTGGCCATAATAGAAGGAAGATTGTTGAAGATTTCCAAGTTTGTGAGCAAGGAATAATATGCACCTCACACTACCTTTTTTATGGAGTACCAAGATATCTTTGCTTGGAAGATTGAGAAAATGCTAGGTATTCCTTTGCTTTGGTGAACATAGAATAGATTTGGAGGAAGGAGTGGTATTGGTCCAATACCAGTAGTTCTAGCTCAACCTAAAGTACTCATTGTTGGTGAAGGACTACATAGATAAGTAACTTTATGCTAGAATTATCTTCCCCTCATTTAATAGAAAATAGATATTGCACATTGTTATAGTGCCCAAGAAGAAGATTGGCAAGATTTGTGTAAACAAGGATTTACAGAAACTCAATGCAACTACAAAGAAGGATCATCACACACTGCCTTTTACCAACATCATTTTGGATCAGTTGTAGGACATGAATGTTACAATTTCTTAGATGGATTTTCAAGATACAATCAGGTCTTGAGTGAAGAAGAAGATAAGGACAAGATTACCTTCACTATAAATTGGAGGACTTACAACCAAATATTATTTAGTATATGCAATGCCCTTGCAACATTTCAATGGTGATGAATGTCATCTTCAAGGATTAGTTACAAATTCATAGGAATTTTAATCAACAATGTCTATGTTCTTTGGCCAAAGGAAGGACTGTTTTTCCTTCTTAAGGAAAAAATTTGAAAGATGTCAAGCAACTAGATTATCCCTATATCTTGAAAAATGTTTCATTTGGTGATGATGGTGGGTATCCTCCTTGTATATTGGGTCTCAAGTAAAGGCATTGAAGTTGACATCAAGAAGGTGAAGGTGATCTAGACCTTGGAATCACCAACACAATTGAGGGAACTACAAGCCTTCCTTGGCCATGTGGGGTACTACAAGAGGTTCATCACTATTATGCAAACCTAACAACATCCCTTAGTAAGTTGATGAAGAAAACCAAAAAATACATTTGGACAAAGGACCAAGAGGAAGACTCTTCTTGATGGTACTATGAATTTGTAAGCACCATGGTTTCTTGCATTAGGAATGAATTTACCCATGGGTCTTTTCATGCTTCCTTGTTGGATTTGCATTTGGGATTTCATTTAGACATAACTCCATCTGCAAATTCTTCTTGGGATTGAACATGTGCTCTACTTTAACTTTTCTATTGGTAGAGCACCCTCTACATCCTTCCTCCTTGGCAAGGGTAGCTAGATTCCTACTTCTGATTCTATTTTCTCTTCATCATTTCTTGGAATTGTCCCTTTAGATGATAACTCTACTACTTCCTTCTTTTTTCTTAAGTCAGGTTCAGTGATTACTTCCAAGAGTTCAAGCATTGTGGATTTATTAGCCATCTTCTTGTGAGAAGTTGCTAACTTTAGAGATGCCACTGCCTTCTTCTTTCCTAAACTACCCTTTCCTTCACATTGACTAGCCTCTCCTTGCTTAGCATTGCCTATGGTGGACAATCTTTCCTATTTTTGACTGCTATTCTTAACATCTTGTTGTCTTTCTACCTTCTTCAATGCTTCCACTCCACCTAGTTGATTCAAAAAAGGCATTTAGACTAAGTTTATGCCATGGGAACACAAGTTGCTCACCTATATTTACTAATCCTTTATGATTTAAAAATGAGTTACAAAGGGTATTAGATAGTATGATCTTGTATGTTAAAGAGGCAATGCATTCCCATCACATGGTGGTAGAATATGCATACTCTATCCATTGGCCATCTTGTAAACACTTGTTCAAGGAACAACATTTGACTAATAGTTATATATGTGGTTCTATGGAGAGTAGGTTCTGAGAGCGTAAGTATGGTTATACTATATCTCTTTGTGTTGGATTCTTTAATAACTAGTAGTCTATCCATTCTTCCCATCCCTTTTGATTGTGAATAGGTGATCTGTAGTATGAGAAATTTCCTTTGGTTGATGAATGTGGCACTCAATCTAATGCCACCATCCACTCATGTAGGTTAGCCTTAATTTCCATGAGATGGTCCACAATTTGGGGCTTCTTTACAAGATATTGTATAGATTTATGCACTACCCCTAATCTCTTCTCCTATTTTGCACAAAGTATAGGTCAAATTCCATAATACAATGGTCAATCATATATTCTCCAAGAATTCCTTCCTAGCATATAATTGTTAGAGCGCACACCAAGGTGAATTTTGCTTTAATGGTGCCCAGGTGCAATGGTCAACTATCTACATCTCAATTGATCACCATAATGATGTGTTGACAAATAATACTCCTTCCTTGCCTTTGGCTTTTCTACTTTATGTCTTTCCAAACTTCCCTAACTCTCTTTCAGCCACTCTCCTTGTAGTCACTTGACACAAGCACAAATGTGCTCTCATTGGATTTCTTGACTTAGTTATACATTTGTCAAGAAACCACTTATCATCCTACAACCTCTCCTTAGTCATACTTTTTGCACTTTCTTTGAGTTAAGGTACACCACCTTTATTTGCTAGCTTTGTCCATGAACCATCAAGTTTCTTAAGTGGAAACATATACCCTTTGTATGCTTGGATCCTCATGTGTTCTTGATGTGTTCACATGCGGGAAAGTACTTGCAGAAATGTCTAGTCTATCAAGATATTTCCAAAGCTGGTTGCTTAATATAGCCTTATGTTTTTCTATCCTTTGGGATTCTGCCTTTGGATTTCAATAGTAAGCCTTACCTTTGTCTATATGCCTTTTGGTAATCTCATTTTCTCTTCTTAAGGAAATCTTCTTCTACTTTAGAAGTGCTTATCAAGTTAAAAATGTTAAAACAACCCAAAATTCTCTATCCTATAACTCCTCTATACTACACATCTCCTACTTCAATTGAGAGCATCCTTGCAAGCACTTGTCTAGTTTACTTTGGAATTATTCATAGTGTCTTATTACCGTTCCCTATTTACTCTTGAAGCAAATAGGTTGACCTCTAAGCCTTCCAATTGGAGGGAGCCGTTATTATGCATATGGCTAACTTTGTATGGTACCATCCATGTTAGTTGTAGCTTCCTTAGAAAAGTCATTCATCAACTATTATAGAGTAAGGCTAGGTCACAATCTTTCACTATACCTCTTTCATGTTTTCAAAGGACTCTTCCCTCATTACTTTGAGATACACTAGTTGATGAATTTGCAACTCCTTACTCTCCTCTTTGCTTGATCAGTCTTATGATAAAATTTGATAGGAAGGGATTTTGAACTCAATAGGTAAGATAAGATGGAACCCATGGGTGAGGAAATATTGTGTTTTCTTGGTGGTGATATTCTCTATTATCTTGTAAGCCCATAAAGCCATGGGTAATTTTGTATCCCACTCATAGGCATGTTTAACCGTGACTTTATTCAAGATCTTGCATAATAGTCCATTTCCTTTTTCCATCAGCACATTGGCCTTTGGGTTATACGACATCATCTTTCTTTGTTTGATCTGAAAGTATTGTGTCCTAGATTCTATCAAGGCATTTAGGAAATAAGTTCCTCAATCACTAACTAATCCAAATGGATATCCATTGGGATATGATATTAAAAAAAATATTTTTTGCCACAATAGCAGCATCATCTTTTTGGGTTGCTTTGGCTTCCACCATCTTGGTGTCATAGTCCATGCATACCAATATAAACTATTTTATTGTATGCTTGGTTGAGGGCTGGATTGGTCCAACAAAATCTATTTCCCAAATGGAGCAAATGGTAGGATAGGTTGTAATGGACATTGAGTACTAGGAATCTACTTTCCTATCCTTTGACATGCATCACACCTTTGGATATATTTATGAACATCCTTATACATTATGGGCCACCAATACCTAGTGGTTAGGATTTTCTTAATGGTATTTGTAAGAGCATAATATCCCCAAATGCCTCAAAGTCTAGGGATTGAATCAATCCACCAATCTCATAGGATCATGACACATTGGGAGAACTTTATTACCTCCTAACTTAAATAAAAGTCTGCTCTTGAGCTAATAAGGTTCCATTTTATGTAGGAATATTGCACATTGTTCATGATCCATCACTTTTGGACATTGTAAAGTCCAAAGGTAATGATATTTTTCAATATACCTTGTTCTTCTAGAGGTGGTAAGTTGGAATAATTCCTCATATAGAAGATTATCCTTTATAAGATCTACTTGTTCCTCTATTCTTAACTTTGATAGATAGTATGTATTTTGGGTTTAAAATTACGTTGAACACATCATTTTACTTTTATGGTTCAAGTAAGGAAATGTGTTGAACACATTTCCTTACTTGAACCATAAAAGTAAATTCTTGTAGTAGTAGAATCCATCATGGTATCCTACTTGATAAGTTTGCCTTCTTGGCAAACTTATCAAGGCATAACAATTAACATGGAATATAAATTTGGAACCCAAAAAATAGTGTTGGAACTTTTTACAAGCAGACACCAGGCCTAAGGCTTCTTCTTCAATGGTAGACTTATTTATTTTTGGAATAAATAACTATTTGTTGGCCAAATAGATGGGATAGTCTTTCTTTTTGTTTTCCTTCTAGCTTAACATTGCTCCTATTGCTACAAAAGACATATCTACATAAATATGGAAACATTCATTCTCATCGAGGGCTTTCATCATTGGTACTTCTAATAACTTTTCCTTCAATGTGAGAAAGGCTTCTTCACGCTCTTTCTCCCAAAGATAGTTTTTTGATTTCTTTAGTATTTTGGTTAGGGGAGTAGGAAGTATTGTATACCTTGCAACAAACCTTCAATAATAACCTACATGTTTGAGAAAGGCTTAAATTTTATGGATCTTCTTAAGCCATTTGAGGTCCTTGGTTACCTTCAACTTCTCTATATCCACCTAAATGCCATATTTTGAAATGAATATTTCCTAACAAGATTCCCTCCTACATTACAAAGAAACATATTTCTAGGAGTAAAGATAATCTTGTGGCTTTGCAGCATTCAAAAGCTTTTGAAGATAGGTCAAGTAAGCTTCCCTTTGGCCAAACACACACAAGTAATCTACAAAACCTTCCACAAATTTTCAAAGGAAGTTCTTGAAAATCATATTCATTATTCTTTGTGACATTGCTAGTGTGTTACATAATCCAAAGTGCCTTTGGTTATATGCCTAAGTACTCCAATCTGTTATAAAATTAGTTTTTTCTTTATCTTTATCCCAAATTGAGACTTGATTGTAACTTGAAAATCTATCAAGAAAATTGAAGTAGACATGACCTACCACTTGATCCAAGATGGCATCAATAAAAGGCAAAGGGTGATGATCCTTCTTAGTGACCACATTAAGTTTCCTGAAATCCTTACATGGATTTTCCCAATTTTATTCTTGGGAAAATGACTATAGATGATATCCATTCAATAATCTGCACAAGAAAATATGCTAGCATTGAGGCACTTGTCAATATCATCCTTGAAAAGCAATTAGTACTTAGGGTTTAGCCCTTATTGTCATTGCCTTATAGGAATAGCACCTTCAACTAGGTTGATATAATCTTCTCAAAATTGCCTAGGTATGCTTGGCATCTGGTTGATACTCCAAGCAAAAATATCTTGAAACGTGGCAAACAACAAGGCATAAGCTTTATGTTCTTTTGGCAAAACTAAATTTTATATTTTTTAACATCTTGCCTTTGGATAATACCACATCTTGACAGTATTTGGGTTTATTATCCCTTTGACATAGCTCACATGACTAACGCCTAGCATGAAATTCTATTGCCAATCATCTATCTTCTCATATGTACTACTTACTGCACTTCCTTTTGCTCCAATTGTTCTTTGTCAATCTCATAGCATTCAAGGTAATTCACAACCATATCATCAAAGGATAAACAAAAGGTGCCCTTTGATGTATCCAAATTATACCCCTCATCTAAGTATAGAGTTTTCCTCATGTGTGGAACCTTCTTCCAACACACCATTACAATCGTCTTAGTTGTGTTAGTGAGGTCCTTGAATCTCAATTGGTACTTATGCCAATTGATAGTGACTCTGGTGCTCTACAACCATGGCCTGCCTACTAAGATATGGTTTTATCTTAGATACAAGTCTCAAAATAACATGATTTAGTCAAAATGCTACCCCACTAATTGTAGTTAGCACATTCAAGATTAGTACTAAAGGCTTTTGTTTGGTTTGGTCTACACAATGGAGGATACATGGAGTAGGTTCAAACTTGAAAAATCACAATTTTGAGCAATAGCTTTTTTATAACATCCATTCATGATCTTGAGTATATTAGGACCAATTTTATGATACATTTAGAAATCTCTATCTCAATTATGAGTTATCCTAAATCTTCTTATTCAATTTGATAATAGCAAGAAGATCTTTCTATTTTATTCTTTTCACTTGCCATAAGGCTAGAGGAAACTACTTCTTATAAAACTTATTATCTTTCCATAGCTATTTGACGTCATATTTTCTTGGATCAAGGCAATGTCAACCACAATATCATATTGGAGTATTGTGAAAAGCTTTGAGCCTACCATGCTCTTCTTGTCCACTTAGTTTTTTGACCTATCAGCCAACAATGTTGCGAGTAAGGGAAATTTCCTCATTCTTTTCCTTTGGATCCTAATCATGTTCATTCTCATATTTGATTGTCCACTTCTTAAGATAGTTACTTGTATTAGATCCTTAGAGGAGTATTTATACTTAGGTGGGAAGGTTCCTTCCCCAATTCTTCTTGGAAAAAATTCCCACCTCTTCCTTGTATATGCAAGAAAGGTTATGATTGAAGGCAACTATAATTTGGTTTTTTCCACTTCTAATGAACATTCCTTTAGATCAAGAATTTGAGTCTTTTCTTGTGCTTTTTCTAGTAATTCAATTCTTTCTTGAAAGGATTTTTTTCTGCTATTTCCTTTGCAATTTAGAATGCATAGGTGAGGAGTCAAAGGTGATTCCATACCAAGATTTCCTATACCTAGTTTTTACTTTCTGAATATCTATTTTTGGCCAAGTGGCCAAGTGATCCATCCATCCTCAAATAAGAACAAAATTTCCCCATCTAACTCATCCAATGTAATTGAGTGCACAATGGTATCCAACTTGGTAGTTGATGGAGTCTATATAAATTTCACAAGTGCCTTAAGAATTGGTTGTTGTGGATAGTTAACCAAGGTATGTCCCAATCCTTCCCAATAACAAAAAAGGCTGTCTGACCTCTTTTTTGTAAGGGCAAATTGGGGCCCAATGTCTGGAATGTTTGAGAACTATATAGTTATAAGCTCCAAGGGAAGTATTTTTCCCTATAGGCATGATCTTGCATGGTGATTCATTGTGGGAAAACTTACAATTAATGTACCTTGGAATTTGGATTGCCAATCCTGGGATGTAATTGGGAATTTCTTTAACACCAAAATATAGGTTCTTCCTACTCTATATAATCATTTTACATTTCATCCAAAGAAACCCAATCCATCAACAACATAGGATATGCCATCCTATTAGACATACACTTGATGTTGGTGTGCCTAGACTTACCATAATTTGTATGCCAAATATTTGGATGTAGATAAGGAGGTGGTCATCTCCTTTCCCATATGCCAACCATCTACACCTTGAAATCTACAAATTGCCATGGTGGTAGCCTTAGTAATTGTAGTTGAAAACCCACAAACCAAAAACCCATAGGTGGTAATGAAGGTGTTTCTAGTTTATTTGGTGGCTGAGACAAAGGCAAAAAGATCTCCAATTTTTCTGTTGGATCTTCTTCCTACTATGTATCTAAAGGAGGAAAATCAATGTCAAACTCAATATAAGTTTTGTCTCGTAAATCAATTGGTATATCCAAAGATGAGACCTCCATACGTTCCAAAAAAAACCTTTGGCTTGGTTCATTAGGTGCTAAACTTCAAACTTCCATCAAATAGGTTTGGTCATTGATTCCATCAAATGTTAATTTCTGATCTAACTCAAATAAAGCTTGAGCAAATCTAGAGTTTTGTGGTGTATCTTCCTTTCAATACACTAGTAACCAAGAAATTTGTTGAAGAGTAAATTTCTACTAATTGATGATTGGTTGCAGTTCATGATTGGGAGATGGTTCACCAAGTGAAGTGGTAGCAAATCCACTAGGTCCCCAAAGAGATTTTGTGGCTAAAGCTCCATATATTGCTCAAGGATTTGCCTATCAAACTCATAAATTTTGGTTCAGATATATTGATAAATCACAATTGGATATTGGTTGATTAAGTTGGTTTTGAATAATACCACAATAATGCAAAATGACAAATAGTCTCTTGGTGGAAGGAATTTTATGGATTCAAAATACTAGATGCGGACACATGGCCATTGAAAAGATTCTTTGAACCTTTCTTTTGATTATGTTTATCAAGCTCCTTTAGAGTGGTTCTAAGCTTTTTAATAAATCCTCTTTCAAAGGCTTTGAATTTTGATACTATAAGCTGGTCTCCTTTGTCCTTTTTGTCCACCTTAAGCCTTGCTTGCTTTGCCTAAGCTTGGTTCCTTGCCCAAAAGCATTCAACTTTGATGGTTAGAGGCAACAACAAATCTTGTGGCATTGGTATACAAATATATATATATATATATATATATATATATATATATATATATATATATATATAAGAAACTTATATATCACCACTCCCAAGAATTGTATCCCCAGCAATGGCACAAAAATTTTGGTATATAATGTAACAACCCGGCAAATATCACTTTTGTGGTAATCGGGTAAGTAAAGTTTGTTCCCATAGAGATACAAGTCAGAATTGGTCAAATACAAAGCAAAGTAACAATTTAGTTCTTCTTGAATTCTTCTTTGGTCTCTCAGGTAGAACTACACCTAGAAGAGAGTAACAAGCACTAACTCACAGTCTTGTCATGAATTCACACTCCTTAATCACAACTCCATCGAATCTTTCCAAACAATCTTGATTGTGATGATTTAGGCTCTCCCAAAAATGGCACTTCACTGCACTCCAAGGTCCAACTTCCTCGGGTTGAATCATATTTTTCTTGAAGCAAAGTCTCATGACCCAAAATCATGTAAACCTGAAGTCCGAAGTACGAAGTCCAAAGTCCGAAGTCACATTGACCCGAAGACACTAACCCAAAGTACATCTATTCCAAACCCTTCAAATGCTTGTAACTTCTTCTACAAACATCTAAACTTTGCAATTTTGGTGACAATGTAAAGCTCTGAATGAGACTCTTCTAAAGAGATATAGCACGCTTGTTTTGGACTTGTGGTCATTGAGATATGGCCTCCGCAAGAATCCTGACCTGCAACTTATTTTACTCCTTCAGGTTTGCCCTCCTTCAACGTCTGATCCAAGTTTTTCCCTCCTCTGACACAAAGTAAGCTTCTTCGGGTCTGATCCAAACCGAGCCCTTCTTCCTCTTACACAAAAGTGACTTCCTCGGGTCTGATCAAAACACAAGTGTGCACTCATTTCTTCTCCATTTGGTTTCAATTTGATTTCAGCAAGACACTTCTTCTTCAAAACTCGTCCAAAATGAAAAATGTGGGTACCACATATAAAAAAAAATTATTTAACAAATTGTAGTATTCCATAAGAAAACATTTGTTCCTTCAATGATATAATAAAAAATAGAAAGATATCAAGATAAATATCACATAGTAGTTCTTTATTCTTACTTCTTTGACCACTTTGGGCAAGAAAAAATTCCAAGAGAAGATAATGTCACACACTCAATCACATCATAAGAATTGACAAAGATAAACTTATTGTAATACCAAGAGCTAGCCATATGATCTAGATGTGAAATTTGGTTTTGTAACATCTAGAATGATGTTATAGATGATGGTCAAAATAGATCAGATAGAATGATCACCAAAAGAGTACCTCTACTAATAGTGCAGAAACCAAAATAAACTTGAAAACCTTAGAACCAATAGTTAGACATATGATTTAAAGGTTAGAATTGGTTTGATAACATCTTGAAGGATGTTACACATGATGGACTTAACAGATCAGAAAAAGGTATCACCAAAAGGGGACTTCTACGAATAGAGTAGGTACCAAAATATGCCTGAAATCTTTGGAGGCAATTTTGGAGACCTAAACGGATGAATTAGGCCTTGAAAATGTGTGGATCCCCCTCTTACATCAGCGGAAATTTTGGCATTCCCTCTCCCTACTTTGTCTCGTTGAGAGCTTTCCAACAATACCTCACCCACTTGATTCTGAGATTTCTAGAAGAAGATTCTCTAAAAGATTCCCTCTGGTCAAAGCTTGTTTGACCAACCAAATAGGACCAAGACCAACATGTCACCCATCCAAGTAAGTAATCCAAGGGTGGAGCTTGCTGACATGTCACCTATCTATGTGTCTAATCCTATGGTGGAGCTTCCTTAGAGGAGATCCTCTTTGTCTATATAATAAAGAGAAGGTGCTCCTTTGGGGCATCAGATAATTGAGTGCAAAATCTGTGGTTTCTCTCTTCTCTTGTCCTCTAAGTATAAAACTTACTCATGGTCAAAATAAATCCAATCCACTCTTGAAAGTGATGTTTAAATTGTAGGCCTTATCTCCTTCAAGAGACTCTCATAACTTCTCCTTCCACTAAGGCAAGAAAAATCCAAAGGCATTCAAAAGCCAAAGCTAGATCCACTTTACAAAGGAGATCTTGCCTTCCATTTGCATTTTAAGCCAAAAGGCTATAAGAAAATTTCTCAAAGGCAAAAAATCCTTTGACAAAACACGTCACCTTGCAAAGTTAAGTCCTACTCTATACTCTTAATTTTTCCTCAAATTCACCTATTTTCTACTTTCAATGCTACAATCTCTAATAGAGCTATCAAGGCATTGCTCTCAAATAGTCACTTTCAGTCCAAGAATCAAACACATAGAGAGAAACAAACAACACTCACTACAAAGATTCAAGAAAAAGCAAAACACCAAGGAACAAAAAGTACACAAGGTTTTGATAAAAAGGGATGAAGATGATAAGTTCTTTCACTTACTAACCATAAACTTGAGCAACAAAGACATTTCAAGTGTGTTTTAAAATAAAATACTCTTTGGATCTAAACACTACACCAGTTGGAACTCTAAGTGAACCAATATGGCTTGTTTATACCACTACAATGATTGGAACTAGCATAGTGAATCAATATGCCTTGTCTATACCACTACATTGGTTGGAACTCTAAGAATGCTTGGATTTACATCCCTTTGGAAAAGACATTTGACTGACTTTGAAGGCTTTGGAGTCCTTATTATGGAAAAACTTCTTAAGTATCAATTATCCTTCTTAGTTATCCTAGCTATCATCTTTTCTAACTATTTTTCTAATAGACCATCTTATCATAGATGTTCTTGAGTCCTTAAACTCCTACTATCTTACTTAGTTGCAAACTACATTATAGCTTCTACTCACTTCTTTCCTTTACATTTATGGACTTACGTTCTAAGCTTTTGTAACAATTTCTTCTCATCTTTTGCTAAGAATAATTCATTAAATTTGTCTATAACTAATGCAAATGACTACATAATTCTTCTACTCTTGATTTTGGGCCTAAGCTCTCTCCTTGTTCTTCATCTCCTATTCTTTTAGCATCATATCTTCTTCTATCCCAATGAGTGTTGAATTAGTAATTGTATTGGCCTCCACCTATTTGGGATCAGGTTCTCATTGTTGTCATATTTTGAATTTTCTGAGTCATGGCATTCAATTCTGTCTAAAGGTTCCCAATCTCCTTAGCTTTTACCTTTTAGTACTCCATCCATTCAACTTCCATGTTGATCTTGGAATCAATAACTGTTCATATCTCAATCTCCTTCAATTCTAGATTCTATAGGATTCCAACTAAGGCCACAAGTGTGTTTCTTCTGCATCTATTGTACCCAAAGCTAAGTTTCTCCTAAGGTCTTCTATCTCTTTTGGCTTGGAATGTTACCTTTGCCTATAGAGTCCCATTTTTGTCCTTCATTATTTTGAGATCATCCCTAGTAGCATAAATAGAAGACTAAGCTTCATCTTGCTCTTTCTAGCATCATCCAACTCTTATTTCAATGTAGGTATGTCCTTATTGAACTCTTTCAAGGTCTGATACAACCACCTTGGTAACTCCT
This sequence comes from Lunularia cruciata, assembly GCA_948567375.1. Classification (NCBI taxonomy): domain Eukaryota; kingdom Viridiplantae; phylum Streptophyta; class Marchantiopsida; order Lunulariales; family Lunulariaceae; genus Lunularia; species Lunularia cruciata. Next base: position 60,971,531 of record OX419759.1, on the reverse strand, counting down.
ACAACCCTCCAACATCTAATCCTTGCTTTAGGCATTCTTCATGGACTTTGGTTAAATTCCCTACTATTGGCACAATTGCATCAACCAAAGATTCTAACACCTACTACTCTTCTTCACTTAGCTCTACCATGATAGTAACTCTTCTTGCCAGCCTCGGAAATTCTCTCAGTAATGTGCTTTCTTGCATTAGGTATGACTTTACTCTTGGTGCTTTTCCTACTTCTACGTCTGATTTTATCTCCTTTGAGATTTCATTTTGACACTACTCCAATTCCAAATCCTTCTTGGGATTGAACATGTGTTTTAACTCTAACTCTCTTATTAGCAGAGCACCCTCTACATCCTTCTTCCTTGGCAAGGGTAATTGGATTCCTACTTCCAACTTTGTTTTCTCTTCATCCTTCCTTGGAGTTCCTCCTTTAGATGACAACTCTACTACTTCCTTCTTTTCTCATGATTTAGGTTTAGTGACTACTTCCAAAGGTTCAAGCATTTTTGTTTTATTAGCCATCTTTTCAAAGCAAGAAGTTATTATCTTTGAAGATTCTTTAGCCTTCCTCTTTCTTGAACTGCCCTTAGCTTCACATAATCTAGCCTCTCATTGCTTAGCATCACCTATGGTAGACAATCTTTCTTGCTTTCAACTCCTATTCTTAGCATCTTCTTGTTCTACCTTCTTCAATGCTTCCACTCCACCTAGTTGATTCAAAAAGGCATCTAGACTAAGTTCATGCCTTGAAAATGCAAGTTTTTATATGTATCTAGTTACACTTTTTTGATGTAAAAATGAATTACAAAGGGTATCAGATAATGGGATCTTGCATTGTTGAAGGCACTATGATCTCCCATTAGATGGTGGTGGAATATGCACACTCAATCCATTGGCCATCTTGTAAATACTTGTTCAAAGAACAATACCTGATTGAAAATCACATAGGTGGTTCTATGGGACTTGATGAGCCTAAGTATAGATTGTATACTATGTCTCTTTGGGCTGGATCTTTACGATAACTAGTATTCCACTCATCCTTCCCATACTTGTCGATTGTAAATAAGTGATCTATGGTATGAAAAATTTCCCTCACATTAATGAACAAGGTATCTAGTCTAATACCACCATCCACTCCTATAGCTTACCCTAAAATTTCTGTTAGTTTTGGCAAGTCCACCATATGGGGCTTGCAAGGTATATGTGGGCTTAATAAATCTAATCTCTTCTCCTATTTTGTACAAAGTCTAGTTCTAGTTCCATAACAAGAAGATCAGTCTTTCTTCTCCAAGATTTCCCTCTTAGCACAGAACTATTGGCCTCCTACTTAGGAAACTTTAGCTTTAATGGTGATGGGCATGGTGGTCAACCATCTACATCTTGATTGAACACCATAGTGATGTGTTGATAGATAAAACTACTTTGCCATCTTTGGCTTTTCTGCTCTACATTCTTTCCTAACTTCCCCAAATCTCTCTCAATCAACTCTCTCTAAGTACTTGCTTGACATAAATAAAAATTTGCTCTCATCAAATTTCTTGACTTGGTTATACATTTGCCTCAACACTTCCCATGTATTGTCTGGCAGTCTCTCTTAAGTCATACTTCTTTCACTTTCTTTGAGTGAAAGTGAACTGCCTTTATTTGCTAGCCATCTCCAAGAACAATCAAGTTTCTTGAATTGGCAACATATGCCTCTTCATATGCTTGGGTCTTCATGTCTTCTTGATGTATGTTCACATGTAGTAAAGTACTTCCATAAATGTCTTGAATGTCATGATATTTTTAAAGTTGGTTTCTTGACATACCCTTTTGGTATTCTATCCCTTTGGGTTTCAACATTCAAATTTCAGCAATAAGCCTTAAATTTGTTTATATGTTTTTATGCCTTCATTCCTTTGTATGTTTGTAATGACTATGCCATAAAGACACATGAGGCCAAAGATATGTTGTTGATACCATAACAGAATTTTTCTTTTGTACCAATATGGATGGATGTTAGAACTTGTAATTGATAGAGGAGTGCATTTCTTTAATAACTTGATAAAAGCCCTCATGAAGTACTTTTAGATCAAGCATCAAAAGACCACACCTTATAACTGCAAAGGCAAATAGTCTAGTGGAAAAGGAAAATGGATTGTGCAAAGTCCTAAACAAGGTAATGGTGAATTATGCATATGATTGGGACACCAAAGTGCTAACAGCCTTGTGGGCCCAATGTACTATGTAGAAGATAACTAAGAAGAAGACTCCTTATTTCATAACATATGGATTACATCCAATTCTGCCAATAGAATTTGAGACCCACTTACAAGATTCTCACAAAAGAAAGTCAATAAGTTTGGGTATAACAATTAATGTTTCTAGAGGAGAAGAGTATAGAGTGTATGAAGATGAATCAACAACAAAGGCAAGAGCATCATGATAAGCAGACCCAACATGTATTGCTGACTAAGAGAGATCTGGTACTACTATACAATATTTTACACAAGCTCTTATTTGATGGATGGGACCCTACCAATTAGATAAAGTTTATGATAATTGATCTTTGGAGTTGTTAGACTAAGAAGGAAATTTATTTGCAACCAAAGTGAATGATTGGAGACTACATCAATACCACAACTAAAATAAAATATAAATATAATAAATTTTTGGAGAGCAGTCCAGATTTTTGCAAGGATGCTCACATTTGAGGAAGGGAGTATATGGAGATGCACCTTTGCACTATTAGTATATCTTCTTTTCTTCTTTTATTTTTCATAGATTAGTGAAAGGTTAGGAAGTTGTAAAGGCTAGAACATGAGGTTGTGCTACTTATCATCAACCTAAAAAGTATTTACATATAAGGAAAAGAAGATGATATAGGAAAATGACCATGTCTTGTCCATTTTCAAGGATCATGAAGACAAAGTTTTTTTTTGGTAGATTAGTGAAAGGTTAGGAAGTTCTTAAGGCTAGAACACAAGGTTATGCTAATTATCATCAACCTAGAAGGTATTTACCATAGAAGGACAAGCAGATCATCTAGGAAAGTGATTATGTCTCATCCATATTCAAGGATCATGAGGACAAAGATTCATATTATTGTGACTTTAATTGTCACAATTATGTTTGTCACCTTCATAATATTTGTGATTGTAGTTGTCATAATCATGATCCTATTCTTTATGATTGTGAGGCTTTGACACTAATGACCCTTAGGATAAGGTTCACAAATGAATTCCACTTATCAAACAACATCACCATGAGACATATAGTGCATATATACATTGCTACACAACATACATTGCTGTCAACATCATACACTATAGAAACACAACTCACACATAAGTCATACATAGACTCTAAAGTGCCATGATAATCTCTCAACTCAGATCAGTACAACTCTCAAATCAACTCAACTCAAATCAGTACTTGATCTGTCATTCTCTAAATTGCCAATAATTGGGTATTGATTACAATCAAGCCACACCCACTCTAGCTAAGAGACTCCAAGTGACGCTTCCCGGCCTCTATCCACCATAGCCAAGAACTCGAAGGCTCAACATCAGAGAAGTGAGCTCTCTGGAGCTGCACTTTGAAAGTATACCCCTGGACTCGAGCTAAGTCTAAAACCCTAATGGTACCATTGACGGCACACTCAATGTATGAATAGTGCAAAGTGACGGTGGACCCCACCTTGAAGTCTATACACCAAACACACAATCTGACCTTCGGGAAGTAGTCTATGGGAAACTGCTGAAATACCTCTAACTACTATCACCACAACTCCAATGTTTGAGCAATCTAGATGCGACATTACAAATGGTGTGACAAACATCATAAATTGGACAGTCAAATCAATCTTGGAGATTTCAAATGGCTTGAATGCACCACCACCTTGACAAAGAAGAAAAATCAATGCCCATTCACATGTGTTTAGATACTTACATGCATGAACAATGATGCTTCACCAAAGATATGTGCCAAATTTCAAAATGGTCCAACTTGAGCTATAAATTTGTGGTCTTAACTTGCACAACAACTTCTTGTCAACTTGACCACTTTACAAATTCTCACATAGAGTCTACATCAATTTTGACAACAAACATTAGGAGTTGAGACTGGGTTAGTGGGTGTTTAGGGTAGCTCATGATTCTTCTAAAAAGGCTCATGAACAAACATGATGGCACTCCAACCAAGAAGATGTACAAGAGAGCCTCACTAGAGGTGATTATGTAAGTGGGCACTCCATTGTAGGGATGAGTACATCTATGACAAGAGACTAGACTTCTTGCTATGGAATTAGCGATTGATTAATTCAGATATGATCTTAGAAATCAAGGATAAAAAGGATCTCCAACTTAGACTTACTAAGGATTAATGTCTTTTTTTTGGATAGAACCTCAATAGTGGAAGTGCTCAATCAAAATTGTTGAATCTCTTCCATATGCAATGACCATAGACACCCTCCATAAGCTTGTCCCAAGGGAAAACTACACAAATAAAGTAAGGGATCCTTTGTCAAGAAGAAGTCAAGCAATGGATGACAAATCAAGAGTATAAAAACCCCAAGCAAAGAGGAATTGTAGATAAAATCATGAAGCTCTTCAAGTCAAAGCAAATGACTTATGCCAACATGAGCTAAGTTGTCTCCTTCCACTATCTTCACAAAGGATGACTTATAAATTAGGCCAAAATTTTCTACATGTAAGTTTTTGAGATGTGTGGAGACAAGGAACAAGGAAGTGGCATCACACTCATGTCACCTTTTGTGATATACTTTTTCATTGGAATAAAGTTACTCAAGAAGGAGACAAAGAAGGCCTCCATGCACTTTTATCATAAAAAATACTTTTTGTATGCATCCAAAAGTAGATATTAAAAACAAGATGTAAAGAGTGGCCGACCAAAAGTATGCAAAGTTGAAGAACACATACATGCATGTGGAGGAAGTGTATAACATCCAAGATAATTCCAAAAGAGAAAGGAGTTGACATCATAACCAAAAATGCATGCAATAAGAAAATGAAAGGTATAAATAATTAACAACTCCTTTAAAGAAGAATAGGATAGGAAAAATCAAGATGTTGTAGAAGAAGATGTTGGGATGGAGGAAAATCACAAAGTCAATAACAAGAAAGAAGGTGTTGCCAAGATACTTGGAATGTCATAGGAAGGAAGACCAAGTGATGTAGTGGTTAATGGAAGAGTGAGCCCAAGAGAAGCAAGTGAGGAATCCTTCACCCGGATTAAACTCTCCTTGGACTCAAAAGCCTTGGTAGTTGCCCAGAAAGATCAACACCATCACAAGAAGACTTAGCAGACAAGCAGTAAAAGGCCACTTGCCAATGAAGAAGAAGGAGATCCTTCACAAGCAAGGAAAAATCCCTATAGTAGGCTTGTAACACCCATTTGTGCATGTATGTGCTATTGTGATATTTAGTATGGTATTATAAGTACTTGAGAGATATTATTTATATAAGGATAAAAGATGGTTCTATATTAGTCACAATTAGCTTAATTTAGTCATAGCTAAAATAGAGGGACCTTACTTTAGAGGAAGTAGAAAAGATGAGCATCACTATTTTGGATTTTAATGTATTGACTTGGTATTATTCCTAGGTGTTTGGCTTTGAGAAAAGAGTTGAGAACTCTTGGACCCACAAGCCTTTTTGTTTTGGATTTTTATATAGTCCAAGAATAGCCCATGTAAAGGAATCCTTGACTTAGTGGTTGGGTCAAGATAAGATCACATGCTTAGGAGAATATTCTTATTAGTATAAATATTCCTTTAGAATTTTTGCCTTTATTTGACTTTTAGCCTAGTAACTTGAGTTTCTCCAGTAATTATTAACTTTGGTGTGTAACTATTTCACAAGTGTATAAACTAGGGATGAGGGTGTTGCCAAGATACTTGGACCCACAAGCCTTTTGTTTTGGATTTCTCAAGGACAACCCATGTGAAAGAATGCTTGACTTAGTGATTGGGTCTATGAGCCAGTATGTCTCCCACTCAAGATGAACCTCTAGTGGTTATTATGGTAACGCATCATGGACTAAGAAGGCAAAAAACCCCAACTCCATCATACTCCTCCAAGGTTAACACTCTAAGACTCAAGCAATTGCTCATTAGAGAACTCAATGAGAGAGAGATAGTTGCAAATGAAAGGATGATGAGTACCTCCTCACTCCTAGTTTATATACTTGTTGAATTGTTACACACCAAAGTTACTAATTATTGGAGTAACTCACGTTACTAGGCTAAAAGTCAAATAAAGTCAAAAAACTAAAATAATATCCAAACTCATGAGAATATTCTCCTAAGCATGTGATCTTATCTTGAACTGACCACTAAGTCAAGGATTCCTCTACATGGGCTATCCTTGGATTATAGAAGAATCAAAAACAAAAAGGCATGTGGGTCCAAGAGTTCTCAACTCTTTCCTCAAAGCCAAACACCTAGGAATAATACCAAGTCAACACACTAGAATCCAAAATAGTGGTGCTCATCTTTTCCACATCCTCTAAAGTAAGGTCTCATCTATCTTAGTTATGACTAACTTTAGCTAATCATGACTAAGGTAAAACTATCCTTTATCTTTATATAAATAATATCTCTCAAAGTACTTGTAATACCAAACTAAATATCACAATACCACACACATGCACAATGGATGTTATAGGTCAAGATAAGACTATATGCTTAGGAGAATATTCTTATGAGTATAGAAATTCCTTTTGACTTTTTGATTTTATTTGACTTTTAGCCTAGTAACTTGAGTTTCTTCAATAATTAGTAAATTTGGTGCATAACTATTCCACAAATATATAAACTAGAGGTAAGGAGATACACATCATCCTTTCATTTGCAACTATCTCTCTCATTGACTTCTCTAGTGAGAAATGGTTTGATTCTTGGACTGTTAGGAGTATGATGGAGTTGGGGTTCCTTATCTTCTTAGTCCATAGTGTGCTACATTCATAATAGCCATCAGAGGTTCATCCTAAGTGAGAGACAAGCTGGCTCACAAGCCATCCTCCCAAGGTAGTGATGCCTCCTCAAACAAACAAGCAAGTACCCTATCCATCTCACATACAAGGAGAATACAACAAGGAGGTTGGATAAAGACAAATAACAAAGTCCAAACCAAGGGAAGAGAGAATGTAAAAGAGGACCAAAGATCAAGGTAGGAAAGGAACTAAAGTTCAAAGATACCATAAGGAACATCCTCAAAGACAAAGAGGAGAGGATCTAGAAAGCTAAGGAAAAGAGTAGCAAAGATGTTGAAAGCCAAAGAAGAAGCATCTACCCAAGATTGTACACACGAGAGAGAGAGGTAAGTACATAGCCAAAGATATGAGCATTACTTACAAAGAAGCACAAGAAAAAAATATGCATTTCTCTTTGAATGGACCATCAAAAGGAAGAAGGTTAGTTACAAAAAGGAGAATAAATAAGCCAGCCCAATCAAAAATATAATAAAGACCCCTCTTATGAGAAGTGATCCACACAATAGGTCTTGTGCTTTGAAAGTTAGAGATAATTCTTCCTACTACCAAGAATAAGATGGGACCATCATGGATTACATGAAGTTGGTTGCACATCTTCATTGGATTGCTCACGCAGCCAATTCTTGAGCAAGTCAAGAGCTCATGAGGAGCTCAAGAAAAATAGAAGTAGCTCTAGGCCAAAGAAGAAACTTGTTGTGAACACAAGCAAATAATGGAGAAGTAGAGGAATGTATATGACGCAAGGTGGAAGAATACAACAAAGATCTATAGAGAGTGCAAGTGGAAGTCCAAGCCCTTAACCTTGGCACTGATCAGCAAAGGGCCAACCATCATAAAAAACTTTGTAGCTGAGACAAAGAAATGGCCAGGATAAAACATGAGTTGGAGCAAGCACACATCAAGATCATTTTTGATGAGATTACTCATGGAAGCTACAAGGAGCTTGCTAAAATTTGCTTGGAGGAGCTCACAAAGTGGGTAGATCAATAACATGAGAGAGAAGAAGTCATTTTTGTCTAAATAAGGTAGGAAATACATGCCATACATATAAACATGGAAGAGGAGTGTGCCCGAGTGCTTACAATGATGGAGTCTATACGCAAAAAATATATCAAACACATAGAGAAGTTGGCCATGACCCTATCACATCAAGTCAAGCTACAAGACCTGAAGATGAAAGTTCATGTGTTAGAGACAAAGTGTGTACAACAACAAATAACTTGAGCACATATTCACTTGTCTCAAAGGTCAATCAAACCAGAAGTTCCAAGATACACTAAATTGGATGTTATTTGAGTTCATAGACTACAAGGGAAAGGTCAAGCTTCTCCTATGGATGGCAAAGAAGGAAATTCTCTAAATTAGTTCCTCACAATGGTGTATAGATTTGTGGGATCACAAATTGTAAAGTATTTTAAGTGTAAAAGATCATTGGTCTAGTAGATTCAATACAAAATCTTCTAAGCCAAAGATCTTTATGATTTTATATTACCAACAGATTTTCTTGAGCAGTCAATTTTGTAGTGAAGACCATCATGTTCAGTAGCCAAAGGAACAATTAGTGGAAAAGACTATATTAAGAAGCTGATCTAGCATTACCATCTATGCAATCTTTAATTGAATTAGGTTAGGATAAGATAAGAATCCTAAGCAAGTGATTAAATAGTATAAGGATCCTAAGTGAATGATGTCATGTTAGCTAGGAGGTAACTAGGAATCTGCTTAGTTGTTGAATCTTTAGGGAAGGAGTAGGAATAAGTAAAAAGATATCTAACCAATGTACATTATGTTCATTTGGTCATTTATACAATGAGTCAATTCTTGGCTCACAAAGCTTGATATGCACAAAAACTCTAAGATTTTATGTATATGAGTATGTATTCATGGTGATTGATTATGCACTTAGATGAGTAGTGGTGAGAAAGTATGCAGTTGAATCACAATAGCTTTTGTACCTTGGATTGTATTTGCACTTGATCATAATGTGTGATTTCTGACAAGGAGAGAAAGTGTATGTATGGAGGACTTGAGTTTGATTTGGAATATTGAAAAGTACCACAAAAACAAAAATCCACACATCACAATCAATCCATGACTCTTGTAGGATTGCATATTTTAGGAAGGGTAGTACATAGTTGTAGTCACTAGGACAATAGGACCTTTCATGGTGATACTACCCAAGAAGTAGAAAATATTGTTGGTAGAGGCCCAATACTCATGACATAAACAACCTTTGGCATTCATGATGAGTTGCAATGTTCTCAAAGTTTGAATTGTTAACAAGTTCTAATGATCATTGGCCAGGTTATGCCCTCAATGGTGAATGACAATGAAGCAAAGTAATATTTTGATGAATGAACCATCACCTTCAAGAGTCATTTAGAAAGGATCTTTACTAAAAGTGATTTTAGTTTTCTAATTTCCGCAGTGTGCCACAAGGGATGACACTATATTCTTTTGGGAATACTTTTTCCTAAGTAGTTAAATAGAAAACAATAAGAATTGGCACATTTCCTTCACCTTCAAGTTATTTCTAACTCATATCTTGTGGGAACTACAAGTTCCTACCATTTTACCAGATTTGATTTTGGTTGATTGTCATCATTACAAAGAGTTTATGGCAAAGTAGTTTTTTGGATTGGTTTCTAAACCACTTAGTGTAGAAAAAATATAGAATGCATAGCTTATAATTCTAAGTTCTTGTAGATTTTTGTATGACACAATGTTGTTCAAATTTGTAATATTGTGGTAAGAATATGTCTTTCCTACAAGGATACAAGTTGGATATGACCAATAAAAAGGTAAAAGTGTCACAAAGATAACAATCTATTGTTCTATTTAACCTCTTTGGCGAAGTCATTGCCAAAAGAGTGGTCTCACCCTTGTTGGCATACTACAAAAAAAATAAAAATACTGAATAATCTCTTCCATGATAATTGTAGTCCAATGGAATCTTGAAGGTGATGGATCACTTCCAAGAAAGGTCACTTTGCCCTAGAATTTCCTTGCTCTCCAATTAGCCCAAAAAAATTCTTGCATACTATTGTCATAACCTTTCTTCCATCTACTCTCTACACCATTGTTATGAACATTAGGTCATACAAGATAAATAGACCTTAAAGAGTCTCAAAAATAATAGAATGGAACATGCAAGCTAGATTGGAGTCAGATCTCCCAAGGATCCTACCTCTATATCAACTATGATCATAACATAGTGTACTACTTTCCTATAAAGCACTACTTTATAACATAGTAGAATGACTTCTACTACTTAGTCTCCTAATTCATGGCACTTAACAATATCTAAGCCTATAAAATTCCATTACAATATCATTCCTGGTCTATGTAAAGCACCTAGAGGTCCTCCCTCTTATCCATATGAATAATTATTTCACTCCAGTGCTTGCGTTTCTATGCCAAGATTTCTCACTACTAAGTGACTAAGTAGGCATGCATTCATATAAAGAGCAACCACATACACATACACCAACTTGATAGTCTTGATGGCAATGCCATGTTTATTGCGAAGAAAAAATGCACCAAATGATCATAGTAAACATTGGGGCTAAGCTCTATATACATTCATACTTGTAATGTAACACCCATTGATGAATGTATGCTCTATAGGGATATTCAGTTTGGTATTGCAAGTAGTGGAGAAATATTATCTATCTAGAGTTTAGCTAAGCTTCTACATTGATCATGATTAGCTAGAGTAATTCCTAGCTAAGATAAAGGTGACCCTATTCTAGAGGAAGGGAAAAAAGTGAGCACCAATATTTTGTCTTTTAGTGTATTGACTTGGTATTATTCATAGTTATTTGACTTTGAGGAAAGAGTTGAGATCTCTTGGGCTCATAAGCCTTGTTGGTGGGGCTTTTTCTATAGTCCAAGGATAGCCCATGTGAAGGAATCCTTGACTTAGTTGGTAGGTGAAGATAAGACTACCTTGGGATTATTCCCATGTGCTTGGATATTCCTTGAGACTTTTTGACTTTATTTGACTTTTAGCCTAGTAACTTGAGTTACTTTGGGTACTAAGTAACTTTAGTATGTAATTTTTTTCACAAGTATATAAGCTAGGGATGAGGAAGTACTCATTATCCTTTCATTTGCAACTATCTTTCTCTCATTGAGTTCTAAGTGAGCAATATCTTGAGTCTTGGAGGTGTCTTGGAGTTTTAATCTTGGAAAAGTATGATGGAGTTGGAGTTCTTTGCCTTCTTAATCCATGGTGTGTTATCTTAATAGCCATCAGAGGTTCTTTTTAAGTGAGAGACAGGTCAGCTCATAGTCCACCAAAGAGATCTTATGGCTATAATGTACTAGAAATCTTCTAATTATATTTATTCCTTACTAATAACATTCTTATCTTGTCTTTATCTAATCTCTAAGTAGGCACATCTAACATGTCATTGCCACCTTGGAAAGTTTGTGGTATCTTGATGTCATGTATGTGGTCTATTTGGATTTCATGTTTACATTAAGGTCTACAAAATATTTACAAATACAAAGTGTCTTGGCTACAACTAGAAGAGGTGAATGAAATACAATATGCAAACAAACTAAGAGATAGGTTGATTGCTACTAAGGTTGCCATAGTTCAAGTTGTAAGGAATCTGTGGAGTTGTTAGTCATTGTAGGACAAATTGGTGGCGCTTGTGACAAATTACTTGTGCTTTTGTAGATTTGAATGAGCTCAAAAAGCTCCCTTTTGTACTTGGCAACCATGTTTGTTTTGGCTTTTTTGAACTTAGAGTTTGTGTGGCTCAACAATTTGAGAAGTAATGCTATAAGCTTATCATCCATATTGTAATACCGTTAGCTAGACATATTATCTAGAGGTGAAATTTGGCTTGATAAAATTGGGAAGGATGTTATATATGATAGACTAAGTAGATCAGATAGAGGTGTCACCAAAAGAGTACTTCCACTAATAGAGTAGGAACCAAAAACACCCTAAAAACTTTAGAGCTAATTTTGAAGGCCTAATAAATAGAGAAATTAGACCTAAAAATGAAAAGATTACCTCCTTTTCAAAGAAAGGCTTACCTTCTCCTCCAATAGTTTGTCTCATCAAGAGCTTTCTAATGATACCTCACCCATGTGATTTTGAGCTCTCTACAAGAAGATTCCTTAAAGATCCCTTTGGTCAAACTTGTTTGACCAACCAGATAGGAAAAGAATTGACATGTCACCAATCCATACAACTAATCTAAGGGTGAAGCTTGCTAACATGTCATCAATCCTTGTATTTGATCCAAGGGTGGAGCTTACTATGAGAGAATCCTCTTTGCTATATAATAAAGACAAGATGTTCCTTTTGGGCATCCAAGTATTGAGTGTGAAGCTTTGTGCTTCTTCTCATATGTTTCTCTTGAAGGTTCTCCTATCCTTGGAACATTACAATGGTATGAGAGCTTGGGTTTCAATCCAAGAGATTGGATCACCACTCTTGGAAGAACATGGGCTATTGAGATTGAATAATTTCAAGGGGAAAAACCATAGTGCAATCAATAAATTAGACGTGTTTAGAGAGAAGATGGGATGGAAGTTCTTGGAGGACAATTTTCTACACCCTAATTTCTATTCTTGAATCCATTCCATATCAAGATTCTGTACGTATAACATGAGCAAGTGATAGTATATCTTATTTACCATTTTGGAGCAAAGTTCATGGATGTGGTGATGAATTCACCAAATCTAGGGATTCTACTTATGGTGATATATGCTAAAGAGTGGGATTTGACAATTTTTATCCACTTATATGTTATGGATCTGAATGTATCTGATCCTCTCCCTTTCAACACTCAAGTAGAAATGCATTGTGTGGTTAGACCAAAAAAGATGTTTAGGGATTTCATAGTTTGCAACTTTGGTGAGTATTATTAACATTGATAACCTCTAAAGTCCCAATAGTCTATGCTCCCTCTTGAGTGATCATATTAACTCTGTATTGAAGTAGGAAGTAGTGATTGAGCATTTGCCATGTTTAAGAATCATGGATCTACAATTACAAGATCTGATGCAACGAATGTAGGGGATGTTGAAGGAGTCTCGAGAGATCAAGGTGACCATGGAGGCATTGCAAAGTCAAGTATGTATGTTCAAGAATGATCAGACAATGCAAGAAGGAGAACCATCCTAAACCCCAATACCAATGGCCAAAGTACCTAGAGAGTCACTCATGCTAATGACACCAACCTTGATCAACAATGAAGCCACATTGTTACTACAAATGGAGAGGACATACAACTTTGAGCCTTACAAGGAACAATGGGAGTAGTAGTGGGAAACTTGGAGTAGTGGAAAACTAGATTTCAAGAATGAATTGATATTTTTGATTATCACAACTAAGATCACCAATCATTCCTTAGGTGTGTACCCACCTATTGACCAATAAAGCCTTCACATGGTGTGACACTTGGGAATGATCAATGTTGGAAAAAAGAAGAGAGATCACTTGGATGGCAATGCAAGAAGGGTTGCTAAAGAATTTGCAATTTGTGGATTTTGTGCAAATGGCTCAAACCCAACTATGGGAATTGAAGCAAAAGAATAGCGTATAAGAGTACATGGAGGCATTTCTTGATTTGCAAGTCATGAGAATTGATATGAGTCCAACAAAAGCTCTTGATAATTTCAAATGAGGGTTAAAAGAGCAAATTCACCAAGAAATAATGGTACAAAACCCTTGCATTGTTTTTGAAGCCATTGCTTGTGCTCAAAGAATAGCAAGAGCGCTTGGATGAGGTGAAAGAGTAGTCCTAACTCAAAATTATCAGGCTAAAACACCACATTTTGGTAGACCAATTCCTATGGAATTGGACAACATTTGGTTCCAATATCAAGGAGCACAACTTGTCCAAGGAGAATGGAGATGGGTTAAAGAAAGGAGAGATAGAGTCCTACAAGGAGAAAGGACTTGAGCAACACAAATTTGTTGTTAAAACTATGGGTGATTTGGGCACATAGCCATCAATTGTCATGCTCATTTTCCTAGAGGCCCTTTACCTCCATACATGCAATCTTTAAACAACATAGATAGAAAATTGAAGAGGAGTACAAAAACCACATTGGAAAATTAAAATTGCTAGTAAATTTACCTCATGGCCAAACTAACTCAATGGAGAAGAGAAAAAGCAAGGGAAGGAAGAGGATGAGTGTGCAAAGGTTGAGGTAGAAAAAATTACTTTGATTGTCATGAATTGAGTCCTATAAGGCAATCAAGTGAATGGTTTGAAGCCTTGGGAATAGGGTTAGCTGATAAAGGCAGCGTGTATTGATAGACCCTAGAGCAATAAAGAATTTCTTGTCTCATTTTGTTACAATAAGGTTGGGGTTGGATCTAGAGAAGGATGAGAATGAAGAACTAGAGTTACATAATGGTCAAAAAAAGAGGATTGAGTTGTTACCTAGAAAGGTAGCATTCTCTATAAGAGAGTATCAAGAAGAGATTGAGTGGTGAGAGATATAGTTACCTCATTACAATGCAATCTTAGGCATGCCATGGATAGATCACAACAACCCCATGGTCTATTGGAGAAAGAAAGTAGTGAGAACTTGCCAATGGAACATCATTAAGGTTAAAGAAAGATCACCCATGCAAGAATTACCTCTTTATGTTATAAAGACAACAACTTTCTATAAGACAAATAAATGTTTCATGGGCCCAATAAGAGAAGTCCAAAGTGCATAGCTTGATGGACAAATTCTTGGGAAATTGAAAGACGTGGTCAATGAGTTTCAAGATGTCTTCTTGGATGACCTGCCCTCTAGATTATCACCAAAAAGGAGAGTAGATCATAAAATTGAGATACTCACCTCCTTGTAAGGCCTCCTACACCTCCTTGTAAGGCCCCATATTGATTATCAACTCATGAGTTGGAAGAGTGTAAGGCTCAAATTAAGGATATTATACAAAAAGGGTTTATCCAACCTAGCATATCACTTTATGGGGCTCTTGTCTTGTTTTTGAAGAAGAAAAGATGGTACAATGCACATGTGTATTGATTACCAAGACCTAAATCAACAAATGATGAAAAAATATCCCTTACCCTACATAGATGACATTTTTGATCAACTCAATGTGGCAAAACACGTCACCAAACTTGATTTGCAGAGTGATTATAACCAAATCAGGATTGTAGATGAAGATGTACACAAAATAACCTTTCAAACAAGGTATGGTCACTTTGAGTACCTGGTGATGCCGTTTGGCCTCACCAATGCACCAACCACTTTCATGAGTTTGATGAATGATATATTTTGTCCATAACTGGATAAATTGTTGTTATTTTCCTAGATGATATCTTAGTCTACAATAGGCTGATGAAAAAGCACAAGCAATATCTATAAGAAGTCCTCCAAATTCTATGATAGAATCAATTGTATGCCAAAATCTCAAAGTGCAAGTTTGGCAAATCTGAAGAAGACAACTTGGGGTATACATTAAGTGCAGAAGGTATCAAAGTGTTAACAAATAAAATAGAGGTCATTCAGAAATGGGGTACTCCAAAAGATCAGACTCAACTCAAGAGTCTCTTAAGATTGATAGGGTTCTATAATCACTTTTTCAAGGACTTCTCCAAGGTTGCACAACCTCTAACAACACTACTTGGCAAGGGGAAGAAGTGGATGTTGAGAATTGCACAAGAATTGGCCTTTCAAGAATTGAAAGATGCATTACTACATGCACCAATCTTGAAATAATACGACCCAAAATGTCCAATCAAGTTGGCTATAGATGCAATCAAGTGTAGCAATAGGAGCAATCTTATAACAACATTGCATGACAAATGGCACCTAGTTGCATATTTCTCTCAAAAGTTGTTATTGGCAAAATGCAACTATCATACCACTAAACAAGAAGAATTGGCCATTTTCCTTGCAACCAAGAATTGGAAGCACTATCTTGGCGAGAAGGTATTTGTAGTAGAGATAGACCATAGTAGAAAGATCTATCTTGTTGTCAGACTTGGTGGGCAAAGTGGAGACAATGGTTCAACATGAAAATCACATATGTGGAAGGCAAGAAGCAACTTGCATATGCATTCCCCTAAAGGCCTATGGCAAACAATTTAGAGGTAAAAGTCAAGATGAACCTAGAATTCTGGCCAAGGATTGTTGCAACTACAAAAATTGACCCACGGATTGTAGAAGCTCGTTCATCCAAAGGTATCACCAATACCCAAGGACACACCTTTTGTGATTGCAAGTTATAGATCTTGGAGGCCATGGAGATAAGAACCACCATCCTAGTGGAATGTCATGATTCCACCATTGTAGGTGTAATACTCTAAGGACAAGAGAAGAGAGAAAACACAGATTACACACTCAACATTCAGTGCCCCAAAGGAGCACCTTCTCTTTATTATATAGACAAAGAGGATCTCCTCCAAGGAAGCTCCACCATAGGATTAGGCACACAAATAGGTGACATGTAGTCAAGCTCCACCCTTGGATTACTTACTTGGATGGGTGACATGTCTGTCTAGGTCCTATCTGGTTGGTCAAACAAGCTTTGACCTTAGGGAATCTTTTAGGGAATCTTCCTATAGGAGTCTCAAAATCACGTAAGGTACCATTGGAAAGCTCTCAACAAGAAAAACCAGGGGGGAGGGAAGGCCAACCTCTCCTCTATTGGGGGGGGGGGGGAATCTGCACAGTTTTGAGGCCCAATCATCCGTTTAGGCCTCCAAAATTGCCTTCAAAGTTTTCAGGCATATTTCGGTTCCTACTCTATTAGTAGAAGTCCCCTTTTGGTGATACCTCTTTTTGATCTATTTACTCCATCATATGTAACATCTTTCCAGATATTACCAAACCAATTCTCAGCTTTAAATCATATGCCTAGCTATTGGTTCTAAAGTTCTCAAGTCTACTTTGGTTTTTGCTCTATTAGTAAAGTACTCTTTTGGTGATACTTCTATTTGATCTATTTTGACCATCATATATAACATCATTCTAGATGTTACCAAACCAAATTTCACATCTAGACTATATGGCTAGCTTGTGGTATTACAGACCTCCCTCCTTTTAAGACGCAACGTCCTTGTTGTGCAATTGTTGCTCAAATGCTTTCACCAACACCGGTGCATGTGTCAAATTGGCAGCGAGCTCCCATGTTGCTTCATAGAGGGGGTAACCTTTCCATTGTATGAGATAGTCCACCCACGGATGGCAAGTACCACACATGCATTTTTGGAGAATACATTCCACTTCATATTCTTCTGTGCCATCAATGAGTGTCAGACACGGTCGAATGTCTTGTGTAAATGACCTTGGCCTGATCAGGGAGCATATCTGCATAGAAGGAAAACATGGAACACTAGATGGATCTTCATGTGTGGTGGTAGCTCAAGGTCATAGGCCATAGCGCCGACGCGATGAAGAATTGAGAAAGGCCCAATAAAACGAGGTATGAGCTTACGAGGTCCAACTAATGTGAGGTTGGTTGTCAATAGTCACACTTGGTCCCCAACATTGAACTCCATGTGCCTACGGTGTGCATCAGCATATTGCTTTTGTCAATTTTGTGCAATCTATAATCTGTGCTTGGCGCTCTACACACCGTGTTGGAATCTAGAAACAAATGTGTTGACGGCATCGACCTTGGTAGCCACTGGACGGATCTTCATCAAGCTACAAGGTGTGAAGGGATGCTCACCATACATGAGGAAGAACGGAGTGACCTGGATGGATGTATTCACTGAATTGTTGTAAGCAAATTCCACCAATGGGAGTAGGGTGTCCCACCTCTCTTGCTCTTCTAAGGTGAAGCCGCGTAACATGTCTTCAATCGTGCAATTAGCCCGCTCTGTTTGGCCATCTATTTGTAGGTGATAAGCTATGGACATGGCCAACTTGGTTTTGAAGAAACCAAAGAGTGTTTGCCAAAACAAATTGGTGAATTGAGTGCCTCTATCGGTGATAAGTACTCTAGACATGCCATGGTGAGAGAAGACTGCATCTAAGTATAATTGAGCTAGTTGTGGAGCGGTCACATCCTTGGTGGTAGAGCGTACATGAATCATTTTGTTGAGTCGGTCCACAAAGACCACGATGGAGTCAAACTCTGAGGTGGTCTTAGGTAATTCACAGACAAGATCTATACTCACTTGTTCCCAATGTTGGGTAGGTGTGGGGAGAGGTTGAAGGAGCCCTACAAGAGCTTGATTAGAGGCTTTGTTCTATTGACAAAGTAGGCAGCTGCGCACGTAGTCCATCACATCGTTGCTCATCTTGGACCAATAGTAATGGCGTTGGACTACATCCAAGGTCTTATCCACTCCGACATGACCTGCAATGGCCGAATCATGATATTCCGCTAGAATGGTGGTGCGTAATTCTGGGACATTTGGGATCCATAATCTGCCATCACAAAAGGTGAGTCCTTGGGTGCTAGTAACACCTTTGGATGATTGTGCTTCTACAATCTATGGATCAGTTTTTGTAGCAGCCAAAATCTCTGGCCAAGGTTAATCTTAACCTCTACCACCAAGTTTTTTGCCATTGGCAAGAGGGTAAATGCATCTACAAGTTGCTTCTTACCTTCCACGTAGGTGATTGACATGTTGAAGCATTGTCACCACTCTGCCCACTGAATTTGGCGACGGGATAGATCCTTCTGCGTCTCAAGGTAGACTAAAGGTTTGTGGTTTGTCTCTACTACAAATGCTTCCTTGCCCAAATAGTGCTTCCAATGCTTGGTTGCTAGAACAATGGCCAGCTCTTCTTGTTTGATGGTGTGGTAGTTGCGCTCTACCGGTAACAACTTTTGAGAGAAATATGCAATTGGATGCCATCCGTCATGCCACTCTTGTTGTAGGACTGCTCTAATTGCTACGCCTGATGCATTTCTAGCCAACTTGATTGGTCGTTTTGGGTCATACCACTTCAAGATTGGTGCATGTAGCAAGGCGGCTTTCAATTCTTGAAAGGCCAACTCTTGTGTAGTTCCACATGTCCACTTCTTCCCCTTGCCAAGTAGTGTTGTTAAAGGCTGTGCAACCTTGGAGAAGTCCTTGACAAATCTACAATAGAATCCCGTCAACCCCAAGAAGCTCTTGAGTTGAGTTTGATCTTTTGGGGCATGCCATTTTTGAATGACCTCTATTTTATCTGTCAATACTTGAATGCCCTCTGCACTTCTCTATGCCCCAAGTAGTCTACTTCAGACTTGCCAAACTTGCACTTTGAGATTTTGGCGTACAGTCAAATTTGTCTTAGAATCTGGGGGACTTCTCGTAGATGTTGTTTGTGTTCCGTCATTGTGCTATTGTATACTAAGATATCATCCAAGAAGACAATAATAGACTTATCCAAGTGTGGATGAAATATGTCATTCATTAGACTCATGAAAGTGGCAAGTGCATTGGTGAGGCCAAAAGGCATCACAAGATACTCAAAGTAGCCATACCTGGTTTGAAAGGCAGTTTTGTACACATCCTCCTTTGCAATTTGGATTTGATTGTAACCGCTCCGCAAGTCCAATTTGGTGAAGTACCTCGCTCTATGGAGTTGATCAAACAGGTCATCCATGCAAGGTAAGGGGTATTTTTTCTTCACCGTTTGCTGATTGAGACCTCGATAATCAATGCACATGCACATTGTACCATCCTTCTTCTTCACAAACAAGACAAGAGCCCCATATGGTGATAAGCTAGGTTGGATGAACCCCTTCTGCAGCATCTCCTCAATTTGAGTCTTACACTCCTCCAACTCATGAGGTGATAGGCAATATGGGGCCTTACAAGGAGGTGTTTTCCTCAAGGGTGTCTCAATTTTATGATCTACTCTCCTTTTTGGTGGTAATCCTGAGGGTAGATCATTGGGAAAGACATCTTGAAATTCATCCACCACAGCCTTCAATTTCTCAAGAACTTGTCCATCAAGTTGTGCACTCTAGACTTCTCTTATTAGACCCATGAAACATCTATTGGTCTTACAGACAATTGCCATCCCTATGACATATAGAGGCAGATCATGCTTGAGTGATTTTTCTTTAACCCCAATGATTGACTATTGGAGGGCTCTCACTACTTTCTTCCTCCAATCTACCATAGGGTTGTAATGCTCCATCCATGGCATGCCTAAGATTGCATCATAACAAGCTAATTGTATCACTCGCCACTCAATTGCTTCCTGATATTCTCCTATAGAGAGCATTACTCGTCTAGGTAGTGATTCAATCCTCTCTGTTTGCCCGTTAGGCAACTCTACTTCTTCACTCCTATCCCTCTCTAGATCCATTCCCAATCTTATTCCAACAACACAAGATAAGAAATTCTCTTTTGCTCTTGGATCAATTAATACTCTCACTTGATTGCCTTCTAGGACTCCATTCACGACAATCAATTGTGAGGTTGCCTTTTAGGATCTTTGCACATTAGTCTTCTTCTTTCCCTCACTTCTCTTCTTCCTTATTGAGCCAGTAAGGCCGCAAGGTACATTTACTGGCAATCTTTGTTTTCCAAAGTGATTTCCACCTCTTCCTCTTCAATGCGCCTCTCCATGTTGTTCAAAGATCACCTGTACGGAGGCCGAGGGCCTCTAGGGAAATGAGTGCGACAGTTGGTAGATATGTGCCCAATATGACCACAATTGTAACAACGGTGTTATTCTCCTCAAGTTCCTTCTCCTTGTGGGACTCCATCTCTTCTTACCCGCCAACACTCCTCTTGAAGCGGTCGTGCTCCTTGATCTCAAAATTGAAGGTTGCCCAACTCCATCGGTATTGGTCCACCCATGTGTGGCATTTCTACCTGATAATGTTGAAGTGGAACTACTCCTTCACCTCCACCCAATGCTCCTACTATTCTTTGCGCACAAGCAATGGCTTCAAATACCATACGAGGGTTTTGCACCATGACTTCTTGGCAAATCCGCTCCTTTAATCCTTGTTTGAAATTGTCGAGAGCCTCTGCTAGACTCATATTGGTTATTGCGACTTGTAGATCCAAAAATACCTCTACATACTCTTGTACGCTATTCTTCTATCTCAATCCCCATAGTTGGGTTCAAGCAATCTGCACAAAATTCACCGGTTGGAAATTCTTCAGCAATCCTTCTTGCATTGTTGTCCACGTGATCTCCCTTCTCTCCACCACATGGATCATTCCCAAGTATCATACCATGTGAGGGCTTTATCGGTCAAGTACCCACATGCAAACATGCCTGCAGCATGCTCCTTGATCTCTGTTGAGAACAATCCAAAATATTGATTCATTCTCGAGATCCAATTTTCCACTACTCCCATCATATGCTACTCCTTGTAAGACTTGATGTTGGAAGTCTTCTTCATCCAGAGTAGCAATGTGGCTTCATCGTTGATAGGGTTCGTAGGCACAGATGCCTCTCCAAGAACTTCCGTCGCAGGTATTGGGTTTTGAGACGGCTCTTCTTCTTGCATGGCTTGATCATTCCTAAGGATTTGCACTTGACTTTGTAATGTCTCCATGGTCATCTTAATCTCTTGAAATTCATTCAACATCCCTTGCATTCCTTGCACCAGCTCTTGCAATTGCGGATCCATGGTTCCTGCAATGCTCAATTGCTAATGTCTACTTCAATACAAAGTCAATATGATCACTTTGGATAGCGCACAAACTATTGGAACTACCATTGGGACCTTTGAATCTATCACTCGTTGATAATACTCCTCGCCAAAATTCCTAACCACAAAATCTCTAAACATCACTTTCAGTCTCACTACATAACGGATTTCTACTTGAGCGTTGAAAGGGAGAGGATTTGGGACATTCATATCCATATTAGCATAATAGAATGTAGATTGTCAAATCTCACTCTTTGTCATATATCACCACAATTAGAATCACTCGGTTTGGCGAGTTCATCACACTATCTATGAATTTTGCGCCAAAGTGATAAACTAGCGATACCCTCATTTGCTCATGCTGGATGTACATAACCTTGATGTGGAATGGATTTGGGAATGGAAAGCTAGGTGCGGGAAATTGTCCTCCCGGTGCATCCATCCCATCTACTCTTTAAAGTTCTTCCTAAGTCTAACATTTACTCTATGTTCTCCACCTCAAATTACTCAATTTCAATAGTTCATGCTCATCCAAGAGGGATGATCCACTCTCTTGGACTGAGACACTCACTGTGATACCATTGTAATACTCCGAGGACAAGAGAAGAGAGAAAACACAGATTACACACTCAACATTCAGTGCTCCAAAGGAGCACCTTTTCTTTATTATATAGACAAAGAGGATCTCCTCCAAGGAAGCTCCACCATAGGATTAGGCACACAGATAGGTGACATGTCATCAAGCTTCACCCTTGGATGACTTACTTGGATGGGTGACATGTTGGTCTAGGTCCTATCTGGTTGGTCAAACAAGCTTTGACTAGAGGGAATCTTTTAGGGAATCTTCATGTAGGAGTCTCAAAATCACGTGAGTAAGGTATCGTTGGAAAGCTCTTGACAAGAAAAACCATGGGGGAGGGAAGGCCAACCTTTCCTTCCTTGGGGGAGAACCTGCACATTTTTTAGGCCTAATCATCCATTTAGGCCTCCAAAATTGCCTTCAAAGTTTTCAAGCATATTTTGGTTCCTACTTTATTAGTAGAAGTCCCCTTTTAGTGATACCTCTTTCTGATCTGTTTAGTCCATCATGTGTAACATCCTTCCAGATATTACCAAACCAATTCTCACCTTTAAATCATATGTCTAGCTATTGGTTCTAAGGTTCTCAAGTCTATTTCAGTTTCTATTCTTTTAGTAGAAGTACTCTTTTGGTGATACTTCTATCTGATCTATTTTGACCATCATGTATAACATCATTCTAGATGTTACCAAACCAAATTCCACATCTAGATCATATGGCTAGCTTGTGGTATTATAATAGATCACGTTGGAGTAGACAAGACCTTAAATGCAATCAAATGCCATTACTATTGGCCCAAGATGAGCAATAATGTGATGGAATATGTTTGAAGCTACCTACTCTATTAGCAAAATAAAGCTTCTAATCAAGCTCTCGAAGGACTCCTTCAACCCTTCCCTACTCCTATGCAATGTTAGGAATAGGTAAGCATGGATCTGATTTGTGAATTACCTAAGACCACCTCAAGGTTTGACTCCATTGAAGTATTTGTTGACCAACTTAAAAAAATGATTCATATGTGACCTACCACCAAGGACATGACTTCTCCATAATTAGCTCAATTGTACTTAGATGTAGTATTTTCTCACCATGGTTTAATACAAATAGCTAGACAAATGATCTAAAAATGAAATTTTGTTTGGTAACTTCTGGAAGGATGTTATACATGATGGACTAAGTAGATCAGACATAGGTTTCACCAAAAGAGTACTTCTATCAATAGGCCAGAAATCAAAACGTGCTTGGAAACTTTAGAATCTTTATGATCTAGAGGTGAAACTTGGGGTGGTGACCTTTGGAAAGATATTACACATGATGGAGAAAGTAGATCAGATAGAGGTATCACTAAAATAGCACTTCTACTAATAGGGAAAAAGCCATAATAAGCTTGAAAACTTCAAACACAATTTTGGAGGCCTCAAAAATGTGCAAATTCCCCCCCCCCCCTCTCCCAATTGGTGGAGAGGCTGGCCTTCCTTCCCCACATGTTTTCTCATTAAGAGCTTTCCAATGGTGCCTCACCCATGTGATTTTGAGATTCCTACAAGAAGATTCCTTAAATGATTCCCTCCAATCAAAGCCTATTTGACCAACCAGATGGGATCAAGACCAATATGTCACTCATCCAAGTAAGTAATCGAAGGGTTGAGCTTGTTGAGACGTCAACTATCCATGTACCTAATCCTATGGTGGAGCTTCCTTGGAAGAGATCCTCTTTGGCTATATAGTAAAGAGACCGTGCTCCTTTGGGGCCTCGGAGTTTGAATGTGGAATTTGTGTTTTCTCTATTGTGTTTCTCTATTCTCAAAATATTACACATGGCTTGTCTCAAGTGCTCATCACCAATAAAGGGACTCAATTCACCAATTTATTTTGGAGAACACTCATTGGCATCTTCAAAACCAAATTGGCCATGTCTACAACTTACCATCCACATATCGATGGACAAAAAAAGCAGGCTAATTGCACTATTACAGACTTTGGAGATTCACCTTAGATGAGCAAGAGAGGTGAGACACCTTACTTCTATTTGTGGAATTTTCCTACAACAATTCAATGAATGTATCCAAATGGGTCACACCATTCTTCCTCATGTATAGAGAGCACACTTTCACACCTTTGAGCTTGATGAAGATCCACCTAATGGCTACCAAGGTTGATATTGTCAACACTTTTGTTTCTAGAATCTAACAAGGTGTGGAGAACACTAAGCATAGGCTGCAGATCACCCAAAATCAATAGAAATAATATGTAGATGCACATTGCCGGCACATGGAGTTCAATGTTGGGGATCAAGTTTGGTTGTCCACAACCAACCTCACATTAGTTGGCCCTTGTAAGCTCATACCTTGTTTTATTGGGCCTTTTTTCCATCCTTTGGAAAATTGGCACAATGGACTATCACCTCAAGCTACCATCACACATGAAGATCCATCTAGTGTTCCATGTTTCTTTACTACATAAAATATGCACCTGAACTGCCACACTTTCCTTCCATACAAGAAATTTGACCTTATCCAACACTCATTGATGGCACAAAGGAATATGAAGTTCAACACTTCTCTAGAAATGCATCCATGTTACTTGACATCCACGTGTAGAATATCTTGTATATTGGAAAGAGTACCCATTGTATGAGGCAACATGGGAGCCAATAGCTAACTTGATCCGTGCACCGGTGTTAGTGCAATCTTTTGAGCAACAACTTTGCAACGAGGACATTGCATCTTAAAAGGAGAGAGGTTTGTAATGCCATTAGCTAAACATATTATCTAGAGGTGAAATTTGGCTTAGTAACATCTAGAAGGACATTATATATGATGGAGTAAGTAGATTAGATAGAGGTGTCACCAAAAGAGTACTTCCACTAATAAGGAAGGAGCCAAAAACACCTTGAGAACTTTAGAGCCAATTTTGAAGGCCTAAATGGAGGAATTAGGCCTCAAAAATGAAAAGATTGCTCCCCTTTGGATAAAAGGGCTTGCTTGAAAAAGACTTTTCTCCTTTGTGGAAAATGGGTTGCCTTCTCTCTCCATTGTTTGTCTTTTTGAGAGCTTTCCAATGGTATCTCACCCATGTGATTATGCGCTCCTTACAAGAAGATTCTCTAAAGATTCTGTTTGGTCAAACAAGTTTGACCAATCAGATAGGACAAGAACCAACATGTCACCAATCCATGCAACTAATCTAAAGGTGGAGCTTGCTGACATGTCACCAATCCCTATATCTGATCCAAGGGTAGAGCTTCCTTTGAAGGAATCCTCTTGGCTATATAATAAAGACAAGGTGCTCCTTTGGGGCATCGGAGTATCAAGTGTTAAACTTTGTGTTTCTTCTCTTGTGTTTCACTTGAAGGTTCTCCTATGCTCAAAACATTACACATAGAGACCTTCTTCCCAAGGGCCTTGATTTGAGTTCTAAAGTCTTTGATTTTTGTCCAATTTTTTGGGTAGACCTTCTTCTTGAGTGCCTCAGTCTGAATTCTGAAGTCTTTGATCTTTATTTGGTTCATTGTATCATTGACCATCTATTCCAACTGGTTCAAGAGTTGAGTCGTTGTATGCTCTATGGTTGTGAGAAGCTCCACATGCTTGTTTGCTAAGCTCTCACAATCTTGTTGAAGTTTTGACTTCAGATATAATCTCTTCCACCTTCTCAAGTGCTTGTTTCAAGCTCATAATAAGTTCTTGGATACAAAGATTTGTGAGCATTTTCAGGTTCTTGTACCATACCTTTATTGTATTATATACCATTATTATTGTAGCATCCATTCATATTAGTGGCATCCAATTTTTTTCAGATGGTTTTTAGTCCTTTATCTTGTGCCTTCATCTCCTCTTTGTGGCCTTAGTCTTATTATATCAACCTCCATTTTTAGGTGTCATAAGATGACTTTGTGTTGTTCTCATAATGCCAACTCTTCTTGTTGGAACTTCTTGAGCAATTGGCCTTTCTCTTTTGACAATATGATCTCCTTTGTGAGTCATTCATTTGCATTGGTTAGTTTAATATGAAGGAGTGCCTTGTCTTTGGTAGCTATGCTTCTTTTGTTGTAAATTTGATTTACAAACTTAATTGGCTTGTCAATAGTAGAACCTAACTCTTTGTGGAAGGGTGCAATTTCTGCTAGTAGTTCATTGATGTTACTACGTTTACAAAGTATACCAACATCAACCATGCCATGAAATTATTGTTGTATTTCAAACAAAGATGAATGTCATTTGTCATATTTGGTTCATTACCTTTCACTTGAGATTATGCTTATGGTATTTTGTGGAGAGGAACCTCCATCTTGAAATGTTTTGATGTCATCTTGTTGGCTACCTTAGTGTGTTTTTCCTCTTCTTACAAGTAGCACATGGTGGAATCTTCTTCTTTAAGCTTCCAAGCTTTTGCTTCCTACTTTTGCATTTCCTTAGCCAACACAAAACCTTGGTTGGTATCCCTAGAGTGACATCTATAATGCTCACATTAGGACCACCAAGTTGCCAAGGTTTGAGGAAGAAGACAAGCACTAGCGCAAGCAATTTCTTCAAAAGAACGATGGGTGCCTTCGTGTTCATCTTCCATTGGTGTTTTCCCCTTGTCTTTTGTAGCTTTGTCTAGAATTTGTGATGATTGTGTATCGTTTGTTGCCTCTTTTGATTTTATTTCTTTTGCATCCAATGATGAGATGTAAATGAGTCTGGTTGAACCCTAAACTGCTTGACCAGTTCTTGTTTATAGAGGTTTCTTCTTGAGCCAGAGACCTTTTTTTGTCATAAAGGCCTTGTTCTCACTTTGTCTCCTAGTTATCCCACTTTCACTTGACAAAAATTCAATAACTTGTTTCTCTTTTGTTTCTTGGAGACCAAGGTTTTGACCTTCATCAAGGGTATCTTTTTACTAATCACAATGGTATTATATGATTCTTTAATAGGTACAAACTTCTTGGTATGAGCATACTCCTCATCTATGTCATGATACTTGATTTTTCCTTGGCCAAATCAGGGTGTCTATTGAAGTAAGCCGGATATTGGAAACTAAAAAATTTCTCCTTCTCCTCATTTGTTACAAAGCCCATTCCAAGGTAGAAGTGCATGAAGAAGGGCACAAAAATCATGGTCACTCCATGTTCCATGTCCTCCAATAACTTGTTTACTTGTTCATCAAACATCCACCCTCAACTCATATGTTTCCCCTTCTACAAAAGTTGGAAGAAAATAGCTTGGTTTAGATTGACATACAATGTTCATTTTGATCAAAATAACTTCATGATGGATTCCGTTACAACTTGTCTAGGATCTTTTAGATATTTTATACCTATTAATGTACTTCCCTCCTACAAACACATTGTTTATCTTGGCTTTCATACTCTTATTTGGCCTATCATGAGGAGTATCAATGTAAATCTAGCCAAATGCCATGCAATTTTCCCCTAAGACTTGCTGCCAATAGTCTTTGGTCCACATACCAGGGCTGGCTCTCGCCAACTTTATCTGTGTTTTTTAATATTTCTTCTAACATGGATAGGTTTGCAAAACTCTAGTCCTACAACATAAATAATAGATTTCTATTGTTTAGGTACTCTACTCTACAATGCAATCCACATATTGATGATTCAAGAGGTTTGCAAATGATTTAGTCTGCCTTGTGTGGTTTTGCCTTTGTCTTGACCACTATAGCTTGTTCTACCATCTTGCAACAATTCAATTCTACTTTCTCTCATATTACCCCCTAGCACTCTTACACTTCTACACTTTTCACTAGAGTTTGCACTTTGCACTCTGCATTGGATCTTGGACAACAGCTTGAGAGTTGCCTCCACAAGAGAAATGAAAAATAATGCAAGTAAAAAGTAACTCCTTGCAAGGTGGGGTAGAAAAAGCATTTTATAGATCTTGCTGCCCGTTTTCTCTTCAATTGTCATGACAATTGGTCATGGTCGAATAGTGCACATGAAAGCCCCTTGCAAAATAGTCACAAATGGTTACTTGGCAATGTGCCACAAGTTGCAAGTTGTGCATTTTGAATTGGCGGCAGAATCCCATAGAACATCATTTTGAGAGTACCTTGTCACTCCACAACTTGTACAAAGAACTTCCTCAAAATTCTGATATCATCATAGGCCATCTCAAATTGTAGTCTTTGTTGTGTGGTTTGTTTAGCAAAGATAGGGTAAAACACAAAATCTACATTTTCTGGTTGTAATAGGAAAATTTTGGCCTTTGTTTGGGAAATCTATAATCTGCAAGAGGTTCATCAAGCCAAATTCAGACTTCATTTAGGATGAAGCACAAACTAATCATTCAGACTTTGTTTAGGACAAAGCACAAGCTAGTCATTCAAATTTAATATAGGACAAAGCACAATGCAATAAATTTATCCTACTTAGTACTATCTTGAGACTTAATCTATTATCTAAAACACTACTAAACTACTAGAAATGAAATAAAATAAGAAAAAGATAAAAATTTGGTCATGAAAATTTTATCTAAGATCATCTTGTGTTTCATTTATATTATAATAACTATGAAAATTCATCTCTTATGTTGATTCAATTTGTTTTTATTGTTGATAGGTTTAGTCATACTCCATATAAATTTTATCACCAAAGAAATACTTGAGGATGTTTGTCCATACTTTGTATATCCTTACATGTCTTTGTTAATTATTACAAGTCTCTCAATATTGAAGGGAATGAGAATTCAACATATGGAGGACTTCATTGAAGCATTCAAAATTTGTAAAAAGTTAGGAGAATTCTAATAGTTATTGAAACCACTATTGGAGAGGTGTTAATAATTACAATGTTCACCTTACCATTAGAGTACTATATCTAAAAGTATACATATACATACATACATGTCCTAGTTAAATTTCATCTATTCTCATTTAAATTTGGATTCAATATGAGGAAATGGCACTCACTTTATTTGCATTAATTGTTGTTATGATAGCTCAACATGCTTAATACGAAAGTACCTTTAATTGAAAGTACATCCTGAATTGAATGGAAAGTACCCTTGATATTATAAAATAGCATAAAAGTAGAGAAAAATTTACAAAATTCCTAGTGTTCCTAATAAAATTTGATTTATTTTTATTTAAATTTGGACTTAGAATAATAAAATGAAAAAAAAAATTACGTATTAATTAGGTTCATGGTAACTAAATATCCATTACTAAATTAAATTACCCTTGATAATATACAAATTAATAAAATAGAAAAGAAAAAATTTCTGGACTGTTCATTTTGCCTTATCAATATTTTAAGTATAATCATCCAAAATAATTTTATAAATCAAAATTCCCAACTAAATTATAAATTCAAGAAAATTCTATTTTCTTACGACATCTTTTGAGCAGGTAAAAAAAAATTTAATTTTAATTTCCCACTAAATTAGAAATTCAAGAAAAGTCTATGTTCGTATGAATTCTTTTAGGCAGGTAAAGTAGTTCCTACGTGGAATATATCTATTGTTGTAGTAGCTACGCTCACTGTCTTAGTAGAAGTAGTATGGCTATGATGAGGCAATGTTCGTATGGCAGTAGTAGCCTCGTGGTAAGAGTCCTAATGCCAAAGAGAATGCGAGTGAGTGAGTGAGTGTGGGTGGATTGTGTGCCGAGTTGACATAATAAAGCTGAAGATTGAAGTGCCTTCTAAAATCTGTCCAGAGGTCGGAGGAATCTGCAAAAAGCTCAGAGATAAGGTTTTTGAAAGATCCTTAATCTGAAAAGCCAAGTTCAATATTTTGCATAATCCTTTCTTTTTCGCTTTCTCTTTCTGCAGATTACTCTCCCACAGTGTGCACCAAAAGAGAAGGGGCGAGTACAGTAGGAACTTCCGTTGACTACAAGACTTTTTCTTGCGCACGTACGAGTACCCGATTGACACTACAACATTCACTATTGTTACTTTGGGCACTAATACCCGATAGAAACTACATTCACTATTGTTACTCTGCACAGTTTTGATTCTAGCATGCTACAAGGACTATCTCATCAGATCTATGCACGAGAACACCAACCACGTGAGGATGAATGTTCATGTCACCGAAAGTACGCTACAAGCAGCTTCGATGTGATATAGTCCTGTGAAGTATTTTAATGCGTTCATAAGGTATGTAATAGGATGACATTGTTATCATTGACTTATTTTGTCATCTTGGTCTATCTTCCATGTTTGGACTGTTATGTATCCTCCTACGATATATAAGTAAATGTTTTCTCTTTGTATCAAAAGGAAATATTTTCTTCACCTACTTTGTCCTAGTCTTTTAGCTCTTGGCATTTTAAGAACATTTAATGCCTAAAATTTCCGGGTCAAATCCTTGGAAACTTAACTGTTAAATTTATTGCTAACATACTTCTATCATGATTTGGAGTAGACTTTAGAGTACTCAGCCGTGTCACTAATAGTCTTCTGATATTTGGAGTGATACAAAGAACAAGCAAGTATTTGCTTTGTATTTCATCTTAGTACATGGGAAATGAGTAACAAAGGTTAAATCGTCGACTGTACGCGGAAACCACCCACGTAATGATAGTCCTTTCAATATTTGATAATGATTACAGGTACTAGGTACTAGTATCGACGAGAAAAGCAAAGATTTCTATAAACAAGTGATTGAGAAGAAAAACAATATCAATGTAAAGGACAAACTTTGGATAAAAAAACTATGGATAACAAGCTTGGATAGAATAAAGAGAGTTAGGTACATATTGGGAAGTCGAGTGAACGGTGGAATCATGAAGGATAGTGGTTGTGTAAAACTACATCAAATTTATTAGTGCTGCAGCTGTGCATAGTACTGTTGTGTTCATGCACGAAACATTACATGACAAACTTCTCTTACATTTTCATGTACTTTTTACAGATCTTTCCGTTCAGGCCTTGGAATTATATGTCCTTCTAAAGATCTGCCTTTTCTCAGGCTGCTATAGATTTAGACTAGTACTATTTAGGAAGTTACCATAACGATAATGAGTTTTAGGATAGGGAGATTCAGAGAAATTGCAATACATTTCAGTATAAACAATAGATGTAAGTCTAAGTTCTGTTGTGTACGAGAGGAATAGAAATAACCGTTATGATTTGATTCTAAGAATTGACATATACGGTACTGGTTAAGGTTTATTTGGTCTGTGAAGCTTCTTAGATTTATAACACTTTGGAGTATTGACAAGTGAACGTTGTGGAGATGGAGGGAATTTCATCGAAAAGAACTACAGAAGCTATTTAAACTCTAACCCAACGATTGTCCAGTTTAGAAATGGAAGAAGAAGAGATGAGGAAAGAGACATGAAAGCTCTTAGTCTTACGAACTGAAACTGGTGACAATTCTCCAAATGTGTATGAGTATGAGTCAGGACAAAAACATACTTTGATAACACAGACAAATTAGGAGGTAGAAAAATAAGGGAGTGGACTGTTCACTCGTGCCTGATATTTCCAGAACGAGATCACATTGCACATGCTACAGTCTTCAGAAGAATGATCACAAAGGTCAGTTCTGCTTAGTGGGGAACACCAACAGATCATGGAGAGAACTACCTTCTCGGGATTCGACAGATGGATGACCTCAAAGAGACAACAATCACTAGTCTTCTGGAGCTTGTTCCCATCCACAACTCCTGTCGATTTTGGACCACTGTTAGATTCATGTACAGCCTGACCTTCTAACCGAACTTTTAACGGTATATCGCCTAAACGTTTGATGTGTAAGTCTGTCACAATTCTATCTGAAGGAATGGGTGGTTACCTAACTGCTAAAGGGAACATGTCATACCATCATGGTCTGTTGTACTGAGAATTGCACAAAAGTGTAATCCTGTAGGATGAGCACACAAAGACCACTCTTTTCTGAACTCAGAGGTTTTCTTTAAATTAAATGTAGTAAATATAAAAGAGCCGGGAAGTTTGGGTACAGTAGACAGGAGTTATAAATGCTGTTCACATCTCAACCACTTCAAATTACTGAACTTGTTCTACTCATGAAAGTAGAACTGACCTATACATATAGAGACACGTTTAAATTTTACTAATACAAGAGAAAAAAGGCGACCGCGTAGGAAAAGACCAGGAACAAAAACAGAAGACCAGGAACAAAAACAAGAAGTAACTTCAAATTACTGAACTTGTTGTACTCCATCTACGTAGAACTGACCTATACATCGGAGACATGTTTAAATTTTGCTAGTACAAAAAGACCAGGAACAAAAAAC
The DNA here is from genome assembly GCA_948567375.1 of Lunularia cruciata. NCBI lineage: Eukaryota > Viridiplantae > Streptophyta > Marchantiopsida > Lunulariales > Lunulariaceae > Lunularia > Lunularia cruciata. The sequence goes on along the minus strand of OX419759.1, from coordinate 60,939,206 downwards.
AGAAGTAGTCAATAGTTGTGTTATTGAATATGTCTAGCATAAAGTTAGTTTTACAGAAAATTCTTGAAACCCGTAGAAACTATAATTGTTCTTCTCTCATTCTTGAGACTGTGCTGCTCTGGAGTCAGAACTTATGGAAATTTCCTTCTCGAGCAGATTATATTAGGGTGATGTTCGGATGTCGCTCACTATGTTCTTGCTGTCTTTGAATCTACAAACGTTTCAAATCCCAAGAAACATATATTTGGTAGGCTATATTCTAAGTGAATCCATTGAATAGGGTTCTATCTGGTTGGTCCCATACATTATGTATCCAGGACTGTCACTTAACAAAGATTCTCTTCTTGTGGTCTGAGCATCCCTGAGAAGGCCACATTCTAATCGTACTACACAACGTGTAACTTCCTGTTCGTGTGAAACTTCCTGTTCTTGACACAGGAACTCGTTTTTGCGAAGTTCTCATGTACCTCGAATTGAGTTTTTGATTGCTTCTTTTGGCTTCGGCAGCTTATAAGCAAGACCCAAGAGCCAAAATTTAAGTGTGCCGAATTCTTCAGTGATGGGTGTCCGAAATAGGCCTCTTTTCAGGGGGCGATAGATTAGCAGAGCTAGCCAAACTAAGAATTGTAATCACTTATTATTAATTGCGCTTGCTCAAGCCTCATCCATCTTCCATTCAGGAGGGAGGCATTCCTTGCTCTTAATGGATTCCTATTCTGTCACGATCACTTCAACAGTATGACATATTTTGACAATCATCAAGAAATAGAATTTCTCTCAAGCAAAGATATATGATATGAATAGGTTTAGATCCCAACTGCATCCACTCAAAAAGATTAGATCAGTGATCGTCCAGATTTCATCATCATCCACTGTCTAGTTCTGCCAGTTTGCTTATTACCAACCTCAACCAACTTTGTCTAATAACCATGTAGTTGGTATGCTTTCATATCTTCAGTGTCTAGACGGAGGTCTGTGACAGTGGGAGCAAATATATGTGTGCGAAATAAAACATGGATGGTTCAAGTACAACGCCAATATTGCAAGCTTCTTGAAATTGCCCATCATGGTTCTCAAAAAGAATATTGTATTACACAACGGTAATTTATGTGAAATCGTCTATGGTGTTTATGGTTTTCGTCTACGGCTTGATGGGGCCTTCCCATCCTTCATTTTTTTCTACGCGGTCGTCCTTCCCTCTTTACGATGGGAAAGAGAAACTAGAGATTTTGTCTCGACGTAAAGAACCGAACCTTTACTTTGAGGAAATTCACAATGTGAGGTGGTAAAAAGCCCATCTGCGCTGTTCATTCGTTTAAACCATATCCATACAATTCATAAAAGTAGCGTCTGTATACCCACCCCAAAAGACATAGAGGACAATTGTGGCGATGTTAGAGCGATTCAGATTCGACCGAGCCGAAAGTAACATACCGTCAAGATTTCAAACTCGTATTCTCGGGACAACATACCTTAAGATTAAAGTCTATTAGTGACACATCACTCTTGTGACAAGCTCCTATACCTCCTCAGATTCCCGGAGCACCACGTTTATCTGATGTCATACCTTCAGATGGCGTTGGAAGGGGTGATGATCAAAACAGTAGGCAGTCCTTCCTTTCTTCATTAAAATATTGAGCCATATATGGTGGACTGCACTAGAGATCTTCATGTTTCTATAGTGCATGACATTCTGTGAATAAACTAGATATTGGGTGTCAAGGTACTAAAGGTGAGTAGGAAACCTTCAAACCTTCGTTGTAACACAGCAGGGATTTCGAAGTCCTTTGAATGGTACACGGTTTAAGTTAAAAACACCGTGCTGTTTAATAATTCGTGAGTGGTCCTTGATAAAGAATCACATCAATAAGATATCACATTCTACAGTAGCGACTGACATGCTATAAAGTTGACGGCACTCGGGGAGTCACTCAAGATCACAATAACGTCAACTGGTACTGAGCTTGCATCTAAACAGATTCTTGGACTTGTCGCATCCAAATGACTATTACTGTATATGGTAAAGTATACCAACGGGCTGAACTGTAGTCAAGTACACTGGTACCGTTGACTAACTTGACCCAATTCAAAGTTCTTCGGACCGACTGTTCACATACCGTACAAAGCAATCACATCCGTGTTCTTTGATGAGAAAATTCCAATAGATTTTATCGAAGTGTCGACTGTGCCAAATGCAGATACTACTGGAGAAAAGAGACAAAGTTGATGGATAAATGTGGGCCCATTGACTACATAGGAACTGTTGGAAACGCGGTTTCCACTTTAGTAGGTCGGTCTTGCTTACGGGAGGTGAGGTAAGTTGAATGGACGGACTTCCGAGGATAGGTATCGCAACAAAGCCGGCCTTAATATCAGAGACGTCTACTCATAGCAGCATAAACCGTTGCACGAGAAATACAAGTTGCAGATGGACGTAGCGATTTTATTTTTTTAGTGGTTTAGGTAAACAGAATCGGAAGATTGAATGCCACGCCTAATCAAGTTAAAACGAGGGAGGTGGACGAAGCTTGCTCTAATAAACGAGACCAGGAAACGAGATGGAATCGGACTCTGTATTGCGGTTGAGAAGCTTGGAAGTTTAATAAGTAAAAATAGGAAAGAAATTTAACACACCTTCCCCTAACTTTTATCTTTTACAAAGTTGGAGGCGTCAGTGGAAGGATACAGAATGCATTGACTCTTGGTCGTTCGTGGTTTCCCAACCTCCACAAAGTAGCCAGTGGGAACAATCCCGAGAATAATTCTCCACCTATATGACCTTGGCCAGGATCTGATGAACCTGATCCATAAGCAGGTTTGTCTAGATAATACGCACCTCGAGACTATGAGAGGTATCTCCCCCACCAACTTAACAGTCGGGTTTAACATTCTGCACGCCCAGAGAAGATCGTTCGCATAAAACAACATTTCTTCTAGATACTTTCCGATAGAGGGAATTCTGGGCAGAAGAGAAACAGTTTAGGGCCAGGTCTACGACTTATCGCTTTAGTTTTCATGCATCGTTGGGGGAAACATGCACTGGCCTTTCAGCTACTTGGAAGTTGAGAAGGCAAAGCTCCAACTCGAGAAACCGACAGTTGTGCAACCAGATTCCGTCCCAGGTTCCGCCGCAGCATATACCTCTAGATCCGAAGAACCGTTCTCTACGAAGCTTTCCTAGTTTACCATACATCCAGGTATGTTAAGTAATGTACATAATTTCCTACTAACGGTAGTAGGGGAGAAGTCTCCTAGAGAGGAGCAGTGGCATTCAATCCTTGGATACATCTGGGACCAGTATTGCTGCTTACGAGGGGGAAGGTGGGATTTGAGCTTGCTTGATATTTCTTCACAACAAGGAAATCTTTACTGAAGGAATCTGGAGTAGCTCCCAAACACTACTTCAGAATTCGTGTAGCTTCTGTGTACAATGAATATGAGTTAGTCGTGAAGCAGCATCTTTGACCATGGCATTGCTACTCTTGCTTTCGTTTGAATCTCGTCCACTCGCGGCGGTAGCGTGAAGCCTCCTTTAATACGGCGAGAACAGCATGGAGCAAAACTGGAACAAAAAAGGGCTGTTCAAGGAGAACGAACAAGTCAGAAGCCCAACAATGCGCCTCACATGCGTAGCATCATAGTGAAACACAAACCTTCTTAAACAACTTAACAAGTACTAAGGTTGATTCTTCCATGAGACTGCTCGTATTTAGACTTCCACATCCCGCATCGAGAGCTGCGGATGCATCAACCTACGCTTGGTAATTTCTTTTTATGCTGAGTCAGTAATAACCATAAGTAGACATCTGAAATATTCATAATACTTCGAGGATCTACGTAGGAGAGTGTCTCTACCGTAAGGATCAGTATGTACAGGAAAAGAACATATTGAGTAATTATATATAGAACCCATCGTACACAACTCAGTTCCCTACCCACGTCTGACTGGACTGACTCTGACATTTGAACGCAACATAGTAAAGATCGTCATAAGGAAAGCAAAGATGTACATCAAAGAACATATGGGAAATGAGAGCAGAAGCCGTTCGAAGAACGTGGGATCCAGATTGCACTGCATGTGCACTAAGTGCACATGCAGTGCAGAAAGTATAAGCATGAATGTGTGCAAATCGAAATGAATAACAACTCAGGAAATGGAAATTAACTGAAACTAACAATACGAACGTAAGCCGAAGTAAAGACATAATTGACACATCTCATGAGTAACACCTGCAGAGAACTAGTATACATCGTGTAACCACAAGCATGAGTAACACCTACAGTATACTTCGTGTAACCACAAGCAAGATGCAACCGATTCAGCATCTGAAATAGGAAGTTGGGTAAGAACCATGAAACAGAAAAACATCGAGCTAAGAGTAATATACAAAGCATTAGTTGAGGATGGGTGGAGTGGAGCGAAGTGGGAGAGTAGTGGATGGTGTCTTGGCTGGTCGGAGCGAAGCTTGAGAGGAATGGATATTGGGAGATGAGAGCAGAAGCCGTTCGAAGAACAGGAGATCCAGAACTCATTCAATGTATATGAAGTGCAGATGGAATGTAAACATGATATGTACAAATCGAGAAGAGTATTAAATCCGTAAATGAGATAAAGCGAATCTAACAAATCGAACGTAAATGAAGTAAAAGCCTAACGGCAACATACCGAGAGCAACATATGTATAGAACTAGTAAGCATCGTATAATCGGTAACAGCTGAGCAACGTATGTCCAGAAATCTTATTCATCGGGTAATCGACTACCTACAAGCAAAACGTGAACGATTGAAGTAATCTAAAATCGGGAGTCGGGCAGGAACCTTGAAATCGAAAGTCATGTAGGGACCATGAAACAGGCAAACACCGAGCTAGTAGTAATAGAAAGAGCATAAGTTGAGGATGGGTGGAGTGGAGCGAAGTGGGAGAGAATTGGATGTTGTCTTGGCTGAGTCGGAGCGAAGATGTTTACATTTCTGGATATAGAGAAATGAGGACAGAAGCCGTAACGGGAGATCCAGAACTCATTGAATGCAAATGCGATGCAGGATATGTAATTTATACGAACATCTGCTCGAGTTAAAAGCATAACTAATGTAACCTGGAAGCAATCTAATAGCAACACCTATATCCGAGTTGCATGCATCAAAGAAACGGAAACAGAACACCTGCATATATAGAGAAAAAACCATCATGAAATGAAAGCCTAAGTAATGGTAACTTGGAAACAATCTAATAGCAACACCTATATCCGAGTTGCATGCATTCTAAGAAGCGAAAACAGAACACCCACATAAGTAGAGAAATAAAATCAACAGGAAGAATGGTGACTTAACGAGCCCGACTAGAAAGATTGAAATAAACAGGAGTCGAGAGTCAAGTAGAAGTCTGGAAATCACAAGTCCTGGAAGATCTGAGAGTCAGAAATTGCTAGACGTGGAAGATGTATGAGTCAGAGGACCGGGGATATGAAATCGTTCAGAGAACGAGGGAAGACTGAATATAGTATATCTCAGCAAGCACTATGGACGCTTGAGTCCTGGAACGCTAAACAACTGAGGGAAGTAGAAGGTGGCCGTAGTAAACCTCCACGAAAACACATATGACTTCATCAGTGCCTCACGCAGTGTTGAGGTAAATGAGCAAGTATCAGTACCCTTTGTACCGAGTTTCTGCTCGAAAACCCATGAGTGCCAAGAGGACTGGATATAGAGTATATTGCAGCATGCGCTATGAACGCCCGAGTCCTAAAACGCTAAACAACTGAAGGAAGCAGAAGGCGGTCATAGTATGCCTCCACGAAAGCACAAACTACTTCATCAGTGCCTACCGCAGTGCCGAAGTAACTGGGCGAATGCCAGTATCCCTCGACCAAGTTTCTGTTCAAAGGCTCATGAGTGCTAAGGCATGATAGAACATAGTGCCTTCTCCAATCTATAGGGAAGAGGAGCAGATCTAGCTTAACCAATTAAATTATCAAAACTGACATAAATAGAATGCATTACAAGGTATTAGTTTCCTTCCAAAGATCAACTTCATAACAAGTAGATTGCATACTTACTGTATATATGGCAAGATGGTGTTCTTTGGGATTGTATAGAACAGACATGATTGAAGGTTGGAAGAACGCTGCCTCTGCAAGTGATGCCGCTTTGCATGCAGCTTCTGCAAGTCTCAAACATAGGTCAGGGCTTTCACTCCCTGTCAGGAGGCACAAGCATTTGCATACAGGAAGAGCATCGTACTGCACCCCTTAAACAGATGCAAAGCAAGGAAATTGTAACGTTCCAAGGAGCCGAGAACAAGCCTAGTACTCAGTTGCCATGGGCACGCACACCTACGGCGTATGGATTCTATATCACGAGGTGACGAAGGCAACCGAGTAAGGTGAACTCAGCTCGACAGGTTCCTGATTCCACAGTAGTAAACTCTGCCGGACGGCGTTTGTTGTTAAGAGACGTATCCCAACTTTATCTTATACCAACGAGAAGCGGAGCAGATAGGATGCAGTGACGCATAAGGTAAGTATATACGTGGGGGAAGGATATGACATACCCGCTGTGGACAGATATTCTCCATGGGCAGCATGGTCACGAGCAGCAGCAGCAGCCGAAAGAGAGGTTTTGACCTGCAAGGCACCATGCTTTCATGTAAATTTGTGCTCCACAACTGATAAAAGACTTTCTTTGGTCAAAGACCAGTCATTGGCCCCAGGCCAACCAGCTGCAAGAGGAGGAAAGGCTCCATCTTCTTTATGAATAACTCTGCCTTCGCATATCTCCTTCTCTAGTCTGAACACAAGTCCTCATTTCATCAAACTTTCATAAGAGACCTGTCTATTCTCCCGCATCAGTATTTAAATAAGAAAGACCGAAGTGTACCTGCTCCCCGATTTCGTCCATGATCACCATATTTGGAAGCTTGCGGACCTGGTAAATTCAGATTGTATGTGGGGTTTCAGGATTGAGCAAACAAGGTCTTTAGATTCCGAAAAGACAACCAAAAGGCAAGAAGAGCGGTCAAGGACAACATATATTCACAAACTGCAACGCTCAAACTTAAGTGCTAGATTTGAATCATAAGGGGGGTGCATCTCGTTATGGATTAGAGAGGTGTCAAGAGTTGTGCTCAAGTTGGAAGGTCGAGAAGTCAAGAACTATAATCTGAGACCGTGAAAACTTACCAAACGAGACAACGACATTAAAGTCGAAGCAGAAGCGGCCATATCACTAATGGCTCGTTTCCTTAACAGCAAGTCTAGCTCCCTTCATACATGTAGGGTAGGTCGGGTTAGCCTGAGATAGTATTGCCCCTTCTATTGAAAATGAACTTCCAGACTAAATAGACACAGCCATCGTCCCGTTATCAGTTAAGAATAAATGGCCCGTAACCCTTGTAGGAGAGAGATCGACTACCATTCCGTGAATCCTGTCCTAGGCGCTGACAAAGTATAAAATCCCGCTTTCTCGTCGTTTATGAGAACTGCGGGCAGACCAAATAGCGTGCGGAGTTGCGCAACGATCACCCCAGCAACGGACTCAAAGTCCTGTCAAAACAGATGCAAGTAATTAAGTCCAAATCTACTGAAAAAAGCAGAACAAGTATACCTAATTATGCGCATCTTGTTAGTTAAAGTAATAACTGCTTATTCAATCGAGTAACGGAGCACAAGGACAAGAATTAAACTGTAGTCTTAGAAGACGCCAGGAAGGGAAATTACATAATCAGTATCGCTATGATCGGATAATCCGCTGCTGTGAGGGTGGAGAGCATACAAATTGAGGCCCTTTGATGTCTACTGAGAGCTAGGTGGTCATAGTTACAGATTGATAAGTTAAACACGATAGGATGCTACTTCAGCGCGGAATAGATATCACTTTATAGCAGTTTTGAGGTGAGAAAAAAATGTTGCACAGGAATCCAAGGGGGCCATGTAAGATTTTCATGTCATGTAAGTAAGGGGGCCAACTTCGGTCATGTAAGATTTTCATTCGCTATAATAAGCAGGATAGAGAATGAAAAATTTTAATGCAGGATTGAAACATGGCCTGAACCGCGGCTGGCTCTGGTATCAAAGGTCGTGGCTAAGTACGATTCATTTGCAGGCTTTGCTCATCTATATGCATCCTACTAAGTAGTTTACCTTGGCGGTGATCATATGAGCAGATCGATGTTGATCACTCTTCACTGCTGTCAGATTTTTTGGATTGAAAACCACAACACCTCCCCAACCCTGTAATAAAAAGGGTAAAGAAAAGTGAATAAGCATAATAAAGTGGTGATTTAACCCAATAAGCAGAATGTTTAATCAGAAATGATAACTTGGCACATTTGCGACTCTTGCGACCACTAGGAATTGAAACCAGATACAAACCAGAAACTTCGTGACTCGCTCCTTCGTCTCGTCTAACGTCACTAGAAGGAGTCGGTTGGTGACTAAACGGACAATCACGTTATAACGGAATCTTTAAGATTCCGCTCCATCTATTCCGTCTCATTGCGGCGACTACTTGACAGATTCAGAGTTTTACTTCAGTCTTGCTGCCTCCAGAGCGAGCAAACTAAGGGATAAAACAAAATAAACAGTGAAAGAAAGGGGGCTACGGAGAATTTTGGAGGGACAATGGAGGATAGGTTGGAACATCACTGGAGAAGTAAAACCGTCTGTAGAGGAAAGCTGTCCATTCTTCAGCTGAAAATGGAGAGGGTACTCCTTGGCTGCTGGCACATATCTGCAGAACCCGTATCCTCCTTTAATAAATTCGGAGATCTATTTTAGTGCACGACAAGAACGGGCTATTCGAAGCGCAGATTTCACACCAGATCTGTAAAAGTTTACAAGATTTCATGATATTTCTACACTTAAATAGAAAAGTTTCAAACCCTAATGGTATGAAGCACGGCGTAAATCACAAGTCCAACAAGTACAAAGATGACAATGGTCCATGGGTCAAAAGCCACACCTATATGGGACAACGCCTTACATACTTATATAAAGGGCTTTGCCTTGCAAACTATACCATGATGCATTCAAGCCCATGAATCAGCTATCTCGACTACGGATGGAAAAACTGAGCAGAACTATGAAGCGAGATGGCTCATACATCGCAAAATGAAGAAGCTTCGATCGTCCAGCTGCAGCACTCGACGTATCTAAATGCCACTCATTCGAATTGACCTGTAGTTTCATTAGAGCATTCAACTGGATGAGCAGTAGAACTTCAACTCCAGGTACCAGTGAAACAACTCTTTAATACGCACGCATGACTGAGATAGTGCTCTACAGTCTATGTCCAAATCATTGGTGAATCTTAACAGCAAGTAGGCATATTGATCATGAAAGGACCCAGAACATCGGATCTCTTCCAGAACAAAACCAAACGAGAGCAGGTACACACATTGTTGTTCTGAAAATTGTATAAATCATTCCTACCATCTGACAAACAGAATTATACCGCCTGGCACGCAAAATTTGTTGGTCAAATAAACTTTGCTCATTAGAGCAGTATTCAGTATATCTACTCTTCATGCAGAAACAGAAGACCTACAATTTTGGGACTTACAAAGAAGGGAAGCTGCTTCACACCAACTATATGAGCATTTTGTGATGTGTCCCAAAGAGATTGTACTGCCTTTGGTGTGTAATACAGCACCTGCAAGTACACTTATGAGGGGTTAGAGTCAATCGGTATTTGCAATTTATCACTTGACTCTTACGAAGAACCTGACATGGATCGTAAATTATACCAAATGCATCCACCCTCGAAGTGTGCCTCCAGTGCTTTGTGTCAGACCCGGGAGGAGGGTAGGCAACGGGGGGGCCCGTAATAACGGACATGATTCTGGTGCACTATCAACATCAGAATTTAAACAACCGAGTATAACGAATAGTAAGGATGGACGAACAGCATTTTTACAAGATTTGTCATTAGTATTGAAATCTTAGTGTCTAAGATTTAAATGGGAGCAGAAGCCCTCCGAAGAACTGGGGATCTAGAACCCACTAAGTATGGAACCGAACGTACATATGAATTGCATATGAACTGCATGCATGACCATATGCAAATCGAAATGAATTGAATGTCAGTGAATCTAACATTACGACTATTAGCAGAAGTAAGGACATAGCTGATACATTTCATAAGTAGCACATGCAGAGAACTAGTATACATCATGGGATAAGAACCGAGACACAACAGATCAAGCATCTGAACTTGAAAGCAGGGAAGGAAGACCATCAAACAGAGAAACATTGAGCAAGGAATAAAAGACAGAGCTTCAGTTGGGGATGGGTGGAGTGGAGCTAAGTGGGAGAGGAGTGGACAAGATATTGTACAGTGGAATGAAGAATCCCAGTTGTAAAGAACCCAAGTTCCATACCCACTTCTGACCGGACTGACTTTGACTCTGACGCAGGGTGGTAACCTAGTGAAGATCGTCATAACTATCAGTTACATAGAGGTAAGCATGCGTAAATCTGCGTCCAGGGGTTAGCATGATGTTTACGATGCATCAGTATCTGCAACTCATTGCAAGTGTGAGCAAGTGTATCCTTGAGAGGAAAGCATGACGTGATGACAACATGAAGATGTTAGTGCAGAGGACATGAACTGCCCGAGTCTCCAATATTATGAGACGCTCCCCGAGCGAGTGTACGAGGACGGGGCTTAACCCCTGCATGCTCTTTGTCAGCATGAGTCCGTCAATCCTACAAAACACAGAAAGGGATTTAGAAGGACATAACGTACTTGGCTCTCAATTGTTAATCGGGCAATCCCCTTCATGGCCTCCAAGACTGGCTGAAAAAACTGACGCCTCAACTCCTCAAAGTTCCTGTTGAATCACCAGCCCACAAGCATCAGTTGAATATGTTAGCTTGACTGTCTTGAAGCTATATTGGTCTTGTGACTTGAGGTTTCCCAGGATGCTTTGAAGCCAAAATTCGCCAGTTGAATGGCGTTTGCTTACCAATCAAAAATCCAGTCATTCGGCTCGGCATTCAGGAGGCTGAAAGACAAGATTGCTTCACCATCTGCTGAAAGAGGCAAATTCCTCTCCTTATGCCTGTCTGATCCGCGTTTTGAACCCCTAAGAAACGTCACTGCTACATCCCCTATTTTGGGAACTACATCAAACTCGACTGTGGAAGTATTGAAGTCACCAAAAATCCATGCATGGCGATACTTTCCTACCACTGTTCTCCATCCAGTTCCGACCTTCTCCTCAGACGCACCATTTAGCTCGTTATCCTCAGAATTGTCTTCATCAACAGCAACATTTGATATGGTGTTTACAAAGTTACGGTCTTGTGTTTGACGGTTTTGCATGACCACAATCGTGTAAAGACCTCCCGCATTCAGTGGTCTTGACTCATTGAAACTATCAGTTGGTGAGTACAACTCACTATTGGCATAATTCCACAGTAGATTATCCACACTATCGTCAGGGAGATGAGCAACACGAAGGAGACCATACTTAAGCAGTCCACAGGGCCAACTCAGTAAGCCCAGATTCTTCGTTGAGGTCAAGCAGAACTCATTTGTATCATATGTCACCTGTATGTCAACTGTCTGACAGCTTTCCTTATCGAATGAGTTTCCCCCGATCAGACTCTCTATTTGTAGCTGGATCTTTGAAGCTATAGAATCAAGCTGAGGCTTGGTATATGACTCATCAGGAGAAGGAAATATAATATTCAAGCTGCAAGGAAGTAGCAATGAGTTTGCTTGAGACCAACTGCCATGCGTATCTATATCCTTGAAAGGCAAAGATGCCCTGTAGACTTGCGTAGAATTGATCCAGAAAGGAATTCCTGCATATGATAGGGAGATAGAAAAGAACCAACAGTTTTGTCCATAAGGAGTATCAAAACATATTTATCACAGAAAATCCTAATAGATCAAGCAGCTCAAGGCTTTCAAGTAGAAAATGAATATTCGAAATTATCATGGACTAATTCAGCTACAGGTTGCAATCGGTCTAAACCTGTGAATTGCAATAGGTTTTAGCTAATGTCTTCCATAAAGACTGGAAGTATTTCAGAAACGGCCTTAGATAATGTTGGATAGGAAACTCTCACAGCGGTTGGCAATAGGATGAAGTAAACCTCCAGACAAGACATGCGCGCTCAGCATAACATACCTAAGATAAACGAGAACAGAGTGACAAACGTAATCCACAAACGCTTGCTACCGGGCCTTGTAGTTCTCTCTTCCGCCATCTCTCTTCCTCCTCAAAGAATCAGCTACTCCTTCTGATGCCAAGCCCTCTCCCTCTGGTGCTCGTGTGCGGAAATCGTCAAGTCATTTCTAGCCTTCGGGTCCACTGGGGTCGCTTACTCCGTACTTTGGGCCATTCGGGTCGAGCCTTACAAGCAATGATCTTCTCTTCTGATAATTTAACTTGTACGTCTCCATTGTAATGCCCTTCGGGCGGCAGTGATCGTGGGCAACATTGTTGCAGGAGGTATTGGTTTCACAGAGAGATACACTGCGGAGAGATTAACACTCTCCTGGACTAGCCGAGCAAGGCATGGGTGAGGCTGCATACAGAACTCTGAAGTCCTCCGACCTCTTTCTTAGCTGGTGGAGCGCTACAATTTGCACGGAGTCATTACTAAATCGCAGCACAGATACAGAAGAATTTGGAAGTCAGAAACCCTATGGTTCTTCTTGATCTCGTTGATCTCGTCGGTTCTCCCGAATCAGGTCACTGGTCTCTAATTCTCCTCTAACTCTCGATTGAAGGGGCCTTCTTCAGCACAATTTCCCAATCGCAAAATTTTCGACTTCCCGTTAACAGACAATTGTTCATGCCGGATCGCAGTGGCAAGTTCGTGACCAAATGACGGGGCTTAGACCCATTTACCTACGTAGGTTATCCTTAAAACTTATGAGATTTGATGAGAGGTTTTATCCTTGTAAAGCTTTATGGCAATGATGGGTCTCCTCACTTTCTTGTTATCCTGTGTGTCGCTCTCATCAGTGACGGGCACTTCCCAAAGTACCCCTACTTCCCAACTGTACACGTTGGAAGGAACCACGGTCTCTCCGACAACTACGGACTCGTATGTCACTAGGTACGGAGGAAGTGAAATGGATGCTTGGAGTAGGGATTAGGATCTGGAGTTCTGTTTCACTAGGTGGGTGACCATGCAATACATGGGCTAGCGTGTTTCGTGAAGCTGTGAAGCCGGGAGAGTTATCCTCGTGAAGCGCTTGTAGGTAATAAAAAAAAATTCCTGTACTACATTGATTGAAGTAGTATAATTCAAACTGTGAAAAAGAGGTATTTTGTTTTATTCAGTTTATAAATTATTATATTTAGTATTATAGATGCTAAACTTTATTCTAATTAATGGATGTTATATCTTCTAAAGATTGTAGATTTCAAAAGGAGGAACAAATACATGAGATTTCAAATGTTATTGAGAGGATGTGTCTTTGATTTCATTATGTTCTGAATAATTTAAATCTTTATTTTATAATTTGGTAATGGAGAATGGAATCTAATTTGCAATATCCTTACTTTAAGTAAAAAGTTTTTTTTTTATTTTAATTTTTAATACTACTAGTGTTAAATTGTTGTTAAATATCTTTGATGTTACTATCTGAACAAAACTATGGGGAATACTTAATCATATTATAGAGTATAAAACCTTACCAAGATGGATTACGAGCAATCTTTTGCTCTTGTACATCGTGTAGATCTAATGTTATTTACTTTCAAATGTAAATAATAATAACAATAGCTTAGTATCTAAAATAGGTTGTATTTTTTTTTTAATGTTCAATGATGCTGTTTTTAGTAATTTGAATCAGTAAGACTACATACGAACAATATAAAAGTACAAAAATATAAGTAAATGTGTTATATTTTCAAATTAAGTTTCATACCATAATAACGTATATATAAGATTGAATATTTATTCATGTAAAATTAATCAATATATTAAGACTTCAATATGATGCATCATAGATTACATTATCTTGTTTGGATGATTATAAGGTGATTTCTTGATAATCATTTGAACTACTTGAAAAAGAAGGATGGGAAGACCCCATCAAGCCGTACAAGGGAGAGAGGAAAAAGGTAAAAGGGGTTTAGTAATAAAGGAAGGTAGTTTCTAACATATAGGGAAATTTAATTCGTAGATAAACACATCTCCAATGAAGCATCAACTATAAATATAGTTATATGTGTGTCTCAAGAGCATTTGGGGTTCTGAAATAGTAGATGAATTATCTTACTGTCTGATTTTAAATAAGTAAGACCAATCAGTAATGATCAGTAATGTGATAGTGCATTTTTTTCCCCCTTATCCTTGATTTCATCTATTTTGTTGGAGTACTCTTCGACTTATGTTCTATCTTACCCACATAAGATAGTAAGAGTTGTTTGGTGTTACTTAGCTTGCTTACTAGGGTCCTCATGCAATATATGGCGTTAGTGTGTTATATGAACTTTATGGATTATCTTTATGTATTTTTCAAAAGTAATCGCATTTAGATTCTGGTCAGGATATTAATTAAATAAATTTATGTTAAACTTTATTAAATAAAAGATGTATATCATGTGATCTACTATGTTTTTCAGGTCCTATTTAATTTCATAATATTACATAAAATATAATCTTGAGAGGCACTTTATATCCACTGGAAATAAAATTACCAAAGGAACATATAAAATTAAGAATTATTAAGAAGAACTATCTTTGATTTCAATTTATTTATAAAATAATTTACTCTCTTATCTAACGGATAATATAGAATTCTGTTTGCAACACCTATATCTCAAGTTGTGTTTAAAATGCTACTTTCATGAATTATTTTAGGTTTAGTTGGTGCATTCTATGTTTAAAATGTGTAGAGCAATTGAAATTTTATTTTATGGAGTGTATATGTACAACTTATAATTTTCTATGTAGTTTATAAATATATCAATTATGTGTTATATATTTCAGATTTAAAATAAATAAAGATTATGTGAAGTTTTATAAGTTTGGTAACCATTATAAGTTCATTACATTATAACTTGGAATAGCAAGACTAAATAGCAAAGGTATAAGAGTACTTAATAGTGGGAAAATGAGAGGCACTTTTAATTTAAGTAATTCAAGATATATTTTACAAGAAATAATCATATTTAATTATTATTATTATTATTATTTTAAGCAAGTCTACTCCAAGTAGATTAAGCCAAGTTCCCCCCGCTCCAAGTAAAGTGCTTCATCTCTTAAGGGATCTCACCATATGATTCTTTTTTGAACTATTGCACAACATGATTATGCTTCTTTGACCTTTGCATCAACAAACATTATATTAAGTTTAATGTCATAGATCCTCTGGAGGTAGGTTGAATGTTCTTTGGTTTATGGTTGAACCATCACCACAAGTATTTTTTGAAATTTCTCATCTACCCATTTATGAGCAGTCTTAGAACCCTCAATTTTTCCCAAGTTCCTTCATAAGAATGATCCATGTTCAACTTTATCAATTTACATTTTATGTTTGTTTGCTGAAGATTGCATGAAGACTATAAGGATAGTTTGATTTTCTTGGGACCATAATATTTTAGAACTATTTTTTTGATATTACCAACTTCACATCAATGCTTTAGTTTTTCATAGTAGTGTAGTCTTGAACAAAAATTTTGACATAGTCAAAAGACTCATACACAATGCTCATAGAAAATTCTAGATTTTTTGCTCTTCAAGTTGAGATCAGATTGATGCATAATCAGATTGTTTGCCTAGAATAGGTTGGTCAATTTGTGTGAGTGTGGTATGCAATGCAGATGAAGCATATGGAAATAACATTGCAATGTGATTTTCATGCAACTCTCACAAAAACAAGTTCATATTGTGGAGTTTCTTAAAACAAGGTCATATGGTGAAATTTTAGCAAAAATATTGTCATATTGTGAAATTTCTCTAAATATTAATACTAGTTTGTCTAGGCATAGTATACTATGCTTAGACTAGACTCAACTTACATAGTATACTATGTAAGTTGAGTATCCATGTCATGAATTATTGGATATAAAATTATTTTGAAGTTGAGTCCTTAAATCCAAGTTATACATTCCCATCAATATGCAACTTATTTGCTTTGGCATGGTCATGCACCTCAACTAACCAAATCTGCCATGGTGTTGATGAAGCTCACCAAAATTAAAGTCTTTGGACCATAGCTTGGGAGCAGCGCTTTTTTCCCAATGGCCCATTTGACTTGTTCACTAGCAAAAGTTGTTTCCCCTATGGCGGATTAGATGAAATAATAAGATTTGCTACTTGCAACTCTACTTTGTAGATATGATCTTCAGTTCAGCATATAGATGATTGGTTTGAGGTAACTCTTCACAAATAATATCACACCTACTAAGCAAGACGTAGACAATATTCACAAAACAAAGAAGAAAGTACCGTAGCCTATTATGATTTCAATAAGGTACAGATCTTCCATGCAAGGTACATATACAAAGATTTAAATACAAATGATGGCTATGCTTTTCATTCATTAAAAATATTAAATTTTTAGGGGATATTTTGTGTTACAAAAATTTCAATCTAAATTAGAATGGCAAATGAAATTTTCACTCTAAAGGAAATACTTAAAATACATAAAATTCTGCAATACTATAAATTCAAGAATAATTAAATCTATCATAATAAATTAGGAGTTTTCCAATTTGTGGAAAATATTTGAATCTGAAATATACCTATGAGTGGCATATATATATATATATATATATATATATATATATATATATATATATATATATATATATATATATATATATAAAAGACATTATATTTTGAATGATGTGCCTATACTAGGTTGGTATATGGAAATAAATAGATAATTGGATCAAAGTCTCAAAGTTGTATGTTTTACTTCTGTTGCTTATTTAGAGAGAAATAAGAATATAATCTAAATAAGTCTACCAAAAAATTGAGTCTACATTTCACTATAAGTAAAAAAGTTAACCTCTTTATACTAGGTTGATATATGGAAATAAATAGATAATTGGATCAAAGTCTCAAAGTTGTATGTTTTACTGTTGTTGCTTGTTTAAAGAGAAATAATAATATAATCTAAATAAGTCTACCAAAAAATTGAGTCTACATTTCACTATAAGTAAAAAAGTTAACCTCTTTATACTAGGTTGATATATGGAAATAAATAGATATTTGGATCAAAGTCTCAAAGTTGTATGTTTTACTGTTGTTGCTTATTTAAAGAGAAATAAGAATATAATCTAAATAAGACTACCAAAAAATTGAGTCTACATTTCACTATAAGTAAAAAAGTTAACCTCTTTCTTGGTAAGTAAGAAGATGGAACCTTTGGGTCATTTGAGAATTAAAAAATCAGTTGAATTTTCTCATTTGGTTTCATTTATTCTTCAGAAGGATAGGGTTTGCTTTATTTCAGAAGTTTAAGTTTAAAGTTAATTTCCTTTAATAGGTACAATTAAAACTTATAATTCTACACTATATCATTATTATATAAGAATTAAAAATAAGGATAATGTACAATATCATAGAATATCTCTTAATTTCCTTATGTTGGAGCAGAATATTTTTTTATCTTTAGTTGATTAATTTTATATGTTTTCTAGTGATTTATCTATTCTAGATCAATTGAGTGAAATTTATCCCTAATTTCATAATCATAAAAGGATAGTAATTTTTGTTATCTCTACTTTGTCTTTCATATATTTTAACATATTAGATGATAATATATTTATATATAAATAAATACATAAAATTAGCTACAGTAAATATTTAATTAAATCTTCTTACTGAGGATTAAGTATAATCATTATATATCATACAAACCATTTCTCATCAACCATTGGGAATATCCTTTAGTTCTTGCGATAATGGTAGTGGATTGTAAGTTCTTGATGTTGATCACATATCAATGCTACTACATAAATTTCTCAAGGTGAGAACAAACAATAAGTATAGTCACAAGGATCTATTATAGAGTTAGATCTATTTTTGTGGGTGGATCTACCACATACTATACAATCATCTCATGCTTAAGTATGCAATATTTTGTCCCAAAATTGGGGTTCAATGTATATTGGTTAAACATGTAATGAATAGTAGATTGTCATAAATTCTGGAGTTTTTTGTGTTTTACATTCAAAGTTAGCTCTCTAATATTGTGTTAAAATGATTGAAATGATCGTCTAAGACCATAGTATGTCCCTTTTACCTCTATTTGCATATCTTCACGGAGAAATTGATCCTCAATATCAACAATAGTTTTATAGACAAGCTCAAAACCTTTAAATTGCAACACATGTATCATCATGATCCCTTTCATTGTTGTTATTTCCAATTTCTTCAATTCTCATTAACTCTAACACGTCTTCCACATCCTCTAGGATGGTAGCAATATATAAATACTAAACACTATGCTCATTATTAGCATTAACAAATATATCCAATTCTTTCAGCTCCAAATAAATATGCAAAGATTCTATGTTTTGCATCACATATACAATCAAACTGTCTTCCATGTCTTCAACATTGCTATCTCTTGCTAGTGTCATAATAGCACTTTGATAAAACAGTTCTTCATGGAAATTGAAGATATTACATCTTGTGCACTTTTTACATAATTGATTGCATCAAGTAGGTGCAATGGATTCCCATAGATAGGTGACCCTTGCAAATCTTTGGCAAAGTTTTCTACCTTGCTATGGTTTTTGTCTCTTCATCAAGTTCAAAGAAGTCAAGCACATCTTTTAGGTACAAGTACTTAGCACTTTCTTTCAGCATTGTAATTATTCCCATTGTATATTTTTTTCCAACTGATGTAGTTTGGAGGAAAGAATACTATTTAAACATGGTCTTGTTCAAAGGTTAAAAATGCCATGGAGCATTGTCCATTGTTAAGAGAACGTGCCATCCAATCTGTTTCTTCACTTGTGGAAAGAACACTTTTTTGAACCATCTCCAATAAGTTTCCACATCCATCCATCTTCATTGGGAGAATATTTTATGGGCCATTCTAGATGCTTAATACATGCCAGTTGCTTGGATTTTCCAATTAAAATGCAAGGTATCTTTGTCACGCCATTTGGAGCATCAAACCTAGATTGCTCAAACTCTAGAGTAGTAATGTTGGTAGTAAGAGGTATTTGGCAATTACTCATATACTACTTCTTGATAGTCAAATTTCTTGTTTGGGTACTAATTATATGATGGAGCCCACCGTCACTTGTACCATTTGCACCGTCGGGTGTGCCGTTAGGGTTGGAGATCTAGGTCAAAATGATAAGTATACCTTGGAAATGAAACTCTGAAGAGCTCACTTCTCTAATGTTGAGCTTTTGAGTTCCTAGCTAGAATGGATAGAAAGCCAAAAAGCATCACCTTGAGTCTCTTAGCTAGAGTGGGTGTGGCTTGATTGTAATCAGTGCACAATTGTTGGTAGATTGTTGAGTGATAGATTAAGTATTGATATGATTGAGTGTGATTTGAGTTGTGAACAAACTGATTTTACATCAGAGAAGTGAGAGTTAGGGTGAAATTAGGTGTAAAAACTAAGGGTGTTGGTGGTATCTCCAAGTCCGGTGGATTGTGGTACCTTGATTGTAGTTTAGGTTTTCTTGAAAATGATTTTGTGTAGAAGCGCTAGCCAAATTTGGAGCTAGAGAGAGTCAATTTCAAGCAATAGTGTTTGTTTTGAGCTCAAGAGGTGAAAACATGACCAATTTGGTGCAAATTGAGCTTAAAGGGAAAAATTGAAGGTGGAGTTGGAATCCATTCACACAAATTAAAGATTTGAGGATCCTTATATTCCCAATTTGGCTTGAGTGAAGATTTAGCAGAGTATTTGGCGGTCAACCAACTCTAGAGATTTATATCAGATTTTGTTGAAGATTTACGTCAAATTTTGGCTAGAGAAAGTTTCATCCCATTCTCAATGATCCTTGTAGCTTATGAAGTAGATAGATAACTCCTATTATGTCAAATGCCAAATGGTGGCAAAGTCAATCTAGTGTTGGTTTATGAGATGGAAGGTTTTTGTTTAGCCTTGTTATGATTGGACCCTCTCCATTCTCTACTTCTTGTTTGTGCACCATGTTTGTGTGAGGTGCACTGACTTTAGAGAATTGGTGCTCTAGTGTGCTCTTGGTAGTGAGGTTGGAGTGATGACTACTTGTATTTCTCTCTGGTGAGACAAGAAGTGATGACTTGTAGATTGTGAGAGTGTGTGTTGTGATGGCAAGTTATAAGTTGCTCTTTCTCCTAGTGTAGTTGTAGTTAGAGCTACATTAATGGGTGACATTCAATTGGTGGTGTTGGTACTTGGTGGTGATTCTTGGTGAGGTACTTGTGGTAGTTACAATTGCGGTTTGTAGTTTTTGGTTACTTTGTCACAAAAGAGTTCTTTGGGGATTCTAGAGGAGATAACATTGCAATACGTAATGGTTTACTCGAAGTGGCGCTTGGTATCAGCTTGTATCTCATGTCCAAATGAGGGAGGAGATTGACTCTAAGTTGGAGTTTGACATAAGAGTTGATTCAACGCAAAGTGCACTTGGTGTCTATGCTTTGTTGTTGTGGGACATGGATGAGATTTTCAAGGTCTCTAAAGGTCCTAAAAAATTACTCTGGTATGATGGGTACCATTGAGTTGGATAACTTCATCTAGGAGTTTGTTAGTTAGTATGATCTACAATAGATGTAGAACTTGACATTGTTCATACCTTCATGGCATGGAAGAGGTTGTTGTAGCACTTAGAAGGTCCATTGATGGACAAATATTATGAGTTCAAGAGAGCTCACTTGGAGGAGATTGAGTTATGGAGACAATATTGGTCTCCAAAATATGTCTCCATCACTTCAAGCTTAGTTTCTAGGGGTAGATTGGTAGTACCTACAAGTTCTAGCTCTAGTAGCATTGGTGGATCTCTTGAAGATGGTGCTACTACAAGTGGAAGTACTACTACATGAGGTGGTGTAGTACCAGGCTTTAACCCTATGGTGGAGTTCTTCTCGTGTTTGAGGCAGACCAAGGAATGCAGATTAACAATTTGAAAAGCTTAAAAGAGTTCTAACAAAAGGCTAGAGAGAGCTTACATGAGGCATACACTTGCATGAGACAATTGATCAATTTTACTTAGGGAGTTATTGAGAACCAAACATTCTAGTTTTGGTATGGGATACTAGATAGGGAGTTGCGACATAGAGTCTGTGATGCTATGTTGTTACATGCTACTTTGCCTACTTTGGTAGTGGTCTTTGGTTTGGTTGAGCAATTGAGCTCAACATGGTGGAGGAGCGATTAGTGACATTTGGATTTGGTAGGGAGACCTTATCCATAATTGTTACTTCTTCTAAAGTGCAATAGAGTGCACTACACCATGTTGGTTTTTTAGGACAAGGTGTATAGCCTATGGAGCAAGTGGAGTGTCTAGTGTAGCTAGACACTTACCTTCATTTTTGGGTCAACAATAGCCAATGAGTGGTGGTGTTGCTTGCTGGACTTGTGGTGGACCTCACTTCTAAAGTGCAATAGGAGAGAGTGCACTCAAGGCAACAGATTTGATAACTTTGGTGCATCATAGCCCACATAGAGATAGTGTGAGCTTTGCCACAAATTTGGTCACACTAGTGACTGATGCTTTGACATACACTTGGAGTTATGGAGTGAGAGTGCTACTATGGTGAATGGTAGAGGAGCTCTAGGTCATGGAGGACGAGGTGGTAAAGGTGGTGTTAGAGGATCCACACCCGGTAGGGATGTAGTACTTACTCTTACTTTTGATATAGCCATGGCTACTCAGATTGAGCAATTGGAGCAGATATTGGCTAGCATGGCCATAGCTTAGAGGAGATCAGATTCGGGTGTTGAGGCTTTCACTTCATATTTTGGTGATGGAGACATCTTGGACTTCATGTCCGGAGCAACTTAGGAAGATGCATCTACCATAGTGACTAAGAATGCAGTACATGCTCTAAAGCCTAGAGGAACATCAATGGAGTTGGACCCACAAAGAGGAGAGACTGGTAGATAGGTCAGACTCCCCTAGTTCTTGTAATACTCCTAGGACAAGAGAAGAGAGAAAACAAAGATTGCACACTCAAACATTTGATACCCCAAAGGAGCACCTTCTCTTTATTATATAGACAAAGAGGATCTCCTCCAAGGAAGCTCCACCATAGGATTAGGGACACAGATAGGTGACATGTCATCAAGCTCCACCCTTGGATTACTTACTTGGATGGGTGACATGTCTGGTCTAGGTCCTATCTGGTTGGTCAAACAAAAGCTTTGACCGGAGGGAATCTTTTAAGGAATCTTCTTGTAGGAATCTCAGAATCACATGAGTAAGGTATCGTTGGAAAGCTCTTGACGAGACAAAGCAAATAATTTGTACATTTTGAGGCCTAATTCATCCGTTTAGGCCTCCAAAATTGCCTTCAAAGATTTCAGGCATATTTCGGTTCCTACTCTATTAGTAGAAGTCCCCTTTTGGTGATACCTCTTTCTGATCTATTTAGTCCATCATGTATAACATCCTTCCAGATGTTACCAAACCAATTCTCACCTTTAAATCATATGTTTAGCTATTGGTTCTAAGGTTCTCAAGTCTATTTAGGTTTCTGCCCTATTAGTAGAAGTACTCTTTTGGTGATACTTCTATCTTATCTATTTTGACCATCATGTATAACATCATTCTAGATGTTACCAAACCAAATTTCACATCTAGATCATATGGCTAGCTCTTGGTATTACAGTTCTTTACACTCTTTGAGGCACTATAGATGACATCTATGGCTCCTAGATGCCTTAGTGCAGGTGTGCTAGGTGGTGATAGGGTGCATAATGGACTTCCTACTAGTCAGCCACTTGCTACTATATTGGTTGAGTCTAGCTCAATGTTGGAGGCGGCTCAATTGATTGTGCACTTTCCATTATTCTTAGCCAATGACATGTTTACATTGGGAGTTGACCCAACTCTAGTGTTCTGGTTGGCTGCTACACTTTGTGAGAGTAGCGATGATGTGGTTCTTGCTTCTAAAGCAGAGGTAGTTGATAGTAGAGCTGACTTGGTTGAAGAGCATGGGATCTGCTCAATGATCAATGTTCTATGGCATGCAACAATGGCTAGATTAGAAGAGTTACCAATTAGACCGGCCTTTGAGTAAGCGTGGTTTACATTTGGAGTTGTCCTATTGGATAACCAGAGGGGGATTTTTGTTTGGTGGGACCTTCAAGGAAGGTCTATACACCATAAAGGGTCTTATTAGACTCTAGTGTGCATATCTTTATGTTGGGGAAGGCTACAATTGTTGGTCTGGAGTTACAAAAGACCAATGTGGAGAGGTGTACATTTCAGATCCAAACATCTCTAGGAGGTGGTTCTACACAATACATCACATGTGGAGAGCTTGTTTTTTAGATTCAGCTTGGTCATCCGATTGATAGCTTTGTGGTGTGAGCTCATGCCATTGCAACAATAGTTGAATCATATGATGTGTTAGTTGGGGGAGCATTGTTATACCCCATGGGTATAACACTATTAAATATTGACTATTGAGAGGAGACAACCTCTTATAGACCAAGTTGGCAGTCAGGTGAAGGATGAGTATGTTGCCTACTTATACGCTTCAATAGTGGCAATCTTGTCTCACTACAATTTGGGACTATGGTGACATCAATTTCAGCTTTCAATGATTTATTACTTGGCCTAGTGACTTATTGGAAGGGAATGCCCATGTAGAGGATACTCTAGTACCAGAGGAGATCACTTGGATTTGGAGTATGAGTGAGATTGTTCCATCCACCTTGGATGTTCCATTGTATGAGTTCAAAGGAGGCATTGTAGTAGCATGAAAATCAATTGGTGCAGTAGGCTTGGAGTGGAACCTTTGTACCACTAGGTGACCAATGTGAGGATGAGCCTCCAGAGTTTGTTACCTTGATACCTTTTGGATACCACACTCATTGCTTGGCAATATCCAATAAAGGGAGTATGTCTATTGGAATTTTTTGGTGGGATTAGCATTGGACTAACTGCGGAACTATAGGAGGGTATATGAATATAGAGGTACTTGTATGTGGAGAGATATTAAATTGCTTGGTGAGTCTCTCTACATCATGTGGCACACTTGGCTTGTCGGTATCTTGACTTATTATCAATGTCAACAATTAGGGATCCTCTTATCCTTAGAACATTACAAGCCGCTTTACAAACACTTATGAGTTTTCTAGGGTCCTATGTTTTTCAAGAGGGAGATCTTGGACTTGTTTGGGATTTATAGTTACAATAGTTGATGGAGCTCAACATCAATGAGAAGGAGCAAGTGATGGGTTTTCATACAAGTATTATTGTTGTTGTAGTAGTGTCAAAGGCATTTAAGCATTAGGTTTTAGGCTATGGATATGAATTTTTTGACTTGGATTGTGAGCCTTGGCTTGGCAGAGCAATGTAAGATGCACTTGATAGACATCACCACTCCAACACATGAGATTTGTGCCTATCAAGGTGATTCATGCACATGTTGGGGATGATGGACCAAGTGGGCATGGTATTCTTAGAACACAACCAATGGCTACTAGTGAGAGTAGTCTACTTGGTTTCCATCCAAGTGAGCATGGTCTCCTTGGGTTACATCCTTGGTCTACTTGGGATGCAACTAGAGGACATATGGAGCTTACGACTAGAGTAAAGAGAGTTTTTTGCGTTGAGATTGGGGATTATAGTGGTTGGAGGTATGAGATTACTACTCCTAAGAGCCAAGTATAATAGTCAATCAATGCATCTTCCACTCGTACATCAACTATAGAGGATACTTAGGAGCCAAAGCTTACTGTAATACTCCAAGGACAAGAGAACTCTCAAAAAGAGAAAATGCAAGTTTCACACTCAATACTCCAATGCCCCAAAGGAGCACCTTCTCTTTATTATATAGCAAAGAGGATCCCTTCAAAGGAAGCTCAACCCTTGGATCAGATACATGGATTGGTGACCTTTCAGCAAGCTCTATCCTTGGATTAGTTGTTTGGATGGGTGACATGTCAATCATTTTCCTATCTAGCTGGTCAAATGGGTTTGATTGAAGGGAATATTTAGGGAATCTTCCTATAGGGAACTTAGAATTGCATGGGTGATGTACCATTGGAAAGCTCTTGATGAGATGAATCATAGAGGATAATGGAAGCCTTTTTCCCTAAGGGAGAGAATCTTCCATTTTTGAAGCCTAATTCATCCACTTAGGCCTCTGAGATTGGCTCTAAAGTTTTCAAGTTATTTTCAACTTCTGCCCTATTTGTAGAAGTACTCTTTTGGTGACACCTTTGTCTAATCTTTCTAATCTATTGTTCATAACATCCTTCTAGATGTTACCAAGCCAATTTTCACCTCCAAATAATATGTCTAGCTACTTGTATTACACTTATAAGAGGGGAAAGACAAAGAGTTTGGAGGTTCTTGAAGAGCTAGACAAGTTTTTTTGCCTTCAATTTGAAGGATTCGGGTAAAAGACCAAGACCGAGGAGAGAAATATGAGAATGGAAACTCACATTGAGACACTTGAATGAGGGAAAACTCCAAATGCCTAGCATGAACTTTGGCTTTGGTATTTATAGGTAGCATACAAGGCCCTTGAGAAGCTTCTCAAGAAACTTCCTCAAGCCGCTTTCTTAGAGTGCAAGCCAAGTTAACTAGGAAGCTTCTCAAGAAGCTTCCTTCTAGAAGTCGCCTACTTGACGTGCAAGCTAAGCTAGTTGGAAGCTTCTAGAAGCTTCTTTCTAGAGGCTACTTACTTGCGGTGCAAGCTAAGCTAACCGAGAAGCTTCCCAAGAAGCTTCCTAGATACTTCCGGGATATTCTAGGCTAATTTGTCTTATGTGCTACTTTGTAAGTCCGACTAACTTTGTCGCTAAACTCTATATTGTTATAATTTGGGTGCTCTTAAAGGACAAGGTATTTGGATTGAATTGACTAATGATACACCAATTTTTTGACATCCCTATAGATATAGTGACATGGAGAAAGCATTGATTCAAAGTTGGAGTAGAGAACATTTTGAGGCTATTTTGGTAGAGATTTCACATGGAAAGTATGCTTCAATTACAATGATGCCAGCCAAGAAGGATATGCATAGAAAATACATAAAGAGGTGGATGTGTGGAGATTATTTTCCTATCAACCAATAGACTAGGGTCAATTGGTATGCCATGCCTACACCGAAGGAGATCTTTGATATGTTTGGGCATGCAAAGGTCTTAGTACTTTGGATCATCAAGCAAGATATCATCAACTACCAATTAGGGAGGAAGAAAAGTCCAAGATAAAATTTTGGGCTATTGATCTCACAAAAAAGATATACTATATCAATGGAGGTTCTTAGCATTTGGGTTAAAGAACTCTCTTGCCAAGTTCTAAAGAGTCATGGATAGGATTAGATTTGCTCAATGTTATATTGATGATATTTTGGTTTATAGAACTATTGTGGGGAGTATGAGAGACATTTGTTGGAGGTGTTTGAGAGGTTGAGATCTCATAGACTCAAGTTACATCTTGGGAAGTGTAGATTCTTCCACAAGCAGGTTGAGTATTTGGGTCACACTATCTACCCTAGATGACTTGGTGTTTAGTAGACCAAGGTGGAGGCTATTGCACATATTCTTTGGCTTATGGATATGAGCAAAGTGTGAGCATTCCTTGGGATGGAAAATTTCTCTCAAGGATATGTTAGAGGATTTAGTGGCATTGCCAAGGCCTTGACAAAGTTGACCAAGCTTACACAAGAGTGGTGTTGAGGAGATGAGCAAAAGAGAGCTTTTATAGAACTCAAGGAGAAGTTGATATTTTCTCCTATTCTTAGGAGATTGATGAGAGGATGACCATTCTAGGTTCATATTGATTGGAGTATGTTGGGTCTTGGAGCAATGCTCACCCAACAAGATAATGAGAGGAAGGAGTTTGTGGTGGCTTATGCTAGTCACTCCAACAATTTAGCAAAGGCAAAGTATAGTCCATATGAGTGAGAGTGTTTGGCAGTAGTATGGGCAATTGCATATTTCTTGTGTTACCTGTTTGGTAACCCTTCATTCTCATCATTGATCATCAACCACTGAAGTGGTTGATGAGGTCTAACAAGCTTTCAAGGAAGCTTGCATGATGGGCTTTAATTTTACAAGAATATGACTTCATGGTTATTCACAAACTTAGAATGGTGAACTATGATGCATATGGGTTGAGTAGAAACCCATGTCTCAATTAAAAAGATCAGATTAAAGCACATTGGTATGGTGATATAGATGAGGAGATAGTTCTAGGTTGGCATGCATCTACCTTTTTATGTATATATTTTGAAGCTTTGGTGGTATCTCTCTTCGCACATATAGGAAGAGTTGTTGAGTTCACAAATCCAAAGGGTAGATATATTGGTATAGGAAAACAAGACATTCACAATGATGTCTTAATGATGAATGATCTTTTGCACAATTGGTGCCAAGGAGAGAGATTGTGTATTTCAACAAGCCAAGCGGTTTAGATTGGAGTGCATACATCTTTTTTGTGTATGGAAGGATGGTAGAGTGCAAGTAGTACCACTTCCATCTTAGAGATCACAATTGGTATGTCATGCTCATAAGGAGCTAAGATATTTTGGAGTAAAGCCTACATATAACTTACTTCAGAGTCATTATTGGTGGTATGTATGAAAACCAATATACAATAGTTTGTTGCCAGATGTGTGGTGTATGATCAAGTTAAAGTATCACTTAGTGCTCTTATGCCATAATTACACCTATTACGTATCATGGGATTAGGTTACCATTAGAGTTTGGACTTTCTTGGACCTTTATCGCTGACAATGAGACATCATTGGTATGTTTTGGTTATGGTGGAACACTTCTCCAAGTAGATTGTGTTGGTGACACTTCTTGACAAGTCCAATGAAGGGAAAACCTACTCATTCCTAGACCAAGTTCTTAGTCATTTTGGTACCAACTAAGGTTTTGACTGATCAAGGTATAAAGTTCTTGGGGGAGTTTTAGGTCTTGTATGACAAGGCCTTGATTGATCATCATACTATCTCCCAAGATCACCCTAAGAAAAATGGCTTAGTAGAGAGAGTAATTTAGATGATGAAAGGGGATTGCATAAGTATGGTTTTCAAAGAGGCCACCTAAGAGATTGGGATCTCTAGTTACCTTGGTTGGCCATGGGCTATTGATTTAGTTGGAAAGCCTCCTTAGCATCCTTCTCTCCTTACTTTCTACTTTATGTGCAAGAACCAAATTTACATGTAGCCATTTTTTGTGATGCTACTATAGTTTTTGGACTTGGATGATCTAGACATATGGATGAGTGCATGTTCTCAGTAGATAAAGATCTTTCAAAGAATGATGCCAATAGCCTTTGAGAATTTAGCAATTTCTCAACATAAGGATACCTTATGCTATGCTTCTATTTGAGGAGGAGGTTATAGATCCTTGATCTATCAATTTCATCCAAGTGATTTTGTACATCTACAATAGATTGCACCCACAACACTTGATGATACTACATGCTTGCACTATCTTGAGAGTGCACAAGGTTTTGCCTTCTAGATTCCTTGTGTTGGAAGGATATGATTGTGTTGTTGTAATACTAACAGCTAGATATATCATCTAGAGTTGAAAATTGACTTGATGACATCTAGAAGGATGTTATATATGATTGTCTAGGTATATCTAATAAAGGTGTCACCAAAAGAGTACTTCTATTAATGGTGCAAGAGCCAAAAATAACTTAAATTTGTAATACCAAAAGCTAGACATATTATCTAAAGGTGAAAATTGGCTTGGTAAGATTTGGAAGGATATTGTGCATGATGGGCTAGGATGCAGAGGTGTCACCAAAAGAGGACTTCTACTAATAGGGTAGGAGCCAAAAATAGCCTAGATTTCAGTGCCAATTTTGGAAGCCTAAATGGATGAATTAGGCCTCAAAAATATACAAACATCCCCTCCTCAACAATGGAGGACAGGTTGGCCTTCCTCCCCCAAGTTTGTCACATTGAGAGCTTTCCAATGGTACCTCACCTACACAATTTGGAAATTCCTACAAGAAGATTCCCTAAAGATTCCTTTTTGTCAAAGAAAGTTTGACAAACCAGATAGGATCAAAACCGACATGTCACCTATGCATGCAACCAATCCAAGGGTAGAGTTTGTTTATAGGTCACCAATCCGTGTATCTGATCCAAGGGTGGAGCTTCCTTTGGTGGTAGCTCCTTTGCTATATAATATAGTCAAGGTGCTCCTTTGGGGCGTCGGAGTTTGAGTGTGAAATTGTGTGTGTGTGTGTTTGTGTGTGTGTGTGTTTTTTTTTTATTTCTCTTCAGTCTCTTCTCCTTGGAAGATTACAATTGTTTGGAAGGATCATGTGTGACTTATGTGCCATATTGTAATATCAATAACTAGATAGATGATCTAGAGATGAAATTTGGTTTGGCAATATCTAAAAGGATGTTATACATGATGGACTAAGTAGATCATACAAAGATATCACCAAAAGAGTACTTCTACTAATAGGCCAAAAACCAAATATGCTTGACAACTTTAGAATCAATAGTTAGGCATATGATCTAGGTGAAACTTGGGGTAGTGACATCTAGAAGGATATTACACATGATGTAGAAAGTAGATCAAATAGAGGTGTCACCAAAAGAGCACTTCTACTAATAAGGAATAAGCCAAAATAGGCCCAAAAACTTTAGAGGCAAATTTGGAGGCCTAAATGGATGAATTAGGCCTAAAAAATATGTATATTTCCCCTTGAATGGAGGAAAGGTTGGCCTTTCTCTCCCCTTGGTTTGTCTTGCCGAGAGCTTTCCAATAGTACCTCACCCTTGTGATTTTGAGATTCATATAGGAATATTCCCTCTAATCAAAGCCCATTTGACCAACCAAATGGGACCAGGACCGACATGTCAGCCATCCAAGCAAATAATCTGAGGGTGGAGCTCATTGATAGGTCACCTATCCATGTACCTAATCCTATGGTAGAGCTTCCTTGGTGGAGATCCTCTTTGGCTTTATAATAAAGAGAAGGTGCTCCTTTGAAGCATCGGAGTTTGAGTGTGGAATTTGTGTTTTCTCTCTATTGTGTTTCTCTATCCTTGGAATATTACACATACCACCTCCCAAACATTGATGACACTATAGACCTAAGCTTGGCACTTGTACATGTAGGCTTGTAGTGTATATTATGTGGCTCTTTTGGTGAAGCTGCTATTATGTTGGTGTGTGATAGCTATTCAAGAGGATAACGTATGGCATGTTTGACTCCTCTCCTCATGGTGGTTCCTCAAGGATAGAAGTTATGTCCTAGATGTACTTGACCTATAGTTAGTTCACACTTTATGTGGTATAGATTCCAAACATGCAATTAACAATGGGATCAATAGCACTTGGTGTAAAAGACCGAAACCGAGGAGAGAAACAGGAGAATGGAAGCTCACATTGGGACACTTGAATGAGGGAAAACTCCAAATGCCTAGCATGAGCCTTGGCTTTGGTATTTATAGGTAAATACAAGGCCCTTGAGAAGCTTCTCAAGAGGCTTCCTCAAGCCGCTTTCTTAGAGTGCAAGCCAAGTTAACTAGGAAGCTTCTCAAGAAGCTTCTTTCTAGAAGCCGCCTACTTGGCATGCAAGCTAAGCTAGTTGGAAGCTTCCCAAAAAGCTTCCTAGATACTTCTAAATATTCTAGGCTAATCTGTCTTATGTGCTACTTCGTGAGCCCGACTGACTTCGTTGCTAAACTCCATATTGTTACATATTCCCCCGCCGCTAGTTGGTGACGTCCTCGTTGCCAGTGAAGCTTTGAATTCCTGGATGGCCGTTTGTGCATTATGGAGGTGAGAAAGAGGTTCCCAGGTGGCATCATGAAGGGGATACCCTTTCCAAAGGACCTTGTACTCCATATGTTAGCGACGTGCAAGGATACGATCAACTTTGTACTCCTCATGATCATTGATAGGGATAGGAAGAGGGGGAGGTTGGACTCGAGAGGAAAAGGAAGAGGGGTTAGGAACAAAGGGTTTCAACTTGGAAACATGAAAGACAGGATGGATATGCATGTGACAAGGCAAGGCAAGACAATAAGCAACAGGAGAGACAGTTTGGGTGATATCAAAGGGTCCTATCCAATTAGGGGCAAGTTTATGAACTTGGGTATCAAGTGGGAGAGGGAGGTTACTAGAGGATAGCATGAATTTATCACCAACTTCAAAGGTGAGATCTCGACAATGGTGGTCCGCATATTGTTTTTGGCGATTCTGAGCAACAAGGAGGTGAGACTTGGCTTGTTGGAGAGATTGGGATATAGTGGTCAAGAAAGTGGAAGTATGAGGAACCTGAGATGGAGGGGGAGCAAGAAGAGAATCTGGAACAAACGGATCTTGGCCAAAATTGAGAAAGAAAGGAGAGAATCCGGTGCTTGCCTGTTTGGAATTGTTATAGGCAAATTCTGCAACGGCAAGACATTCATCCCAATTGGTATGGTGGACATTGACAAAGGCACGCAACATATCCTCCAATGTACTATTTGCACGTTCGGTTTGTCCATCAGTTTGAGGATGATAGGCCATGGACAAAGCAAGCTTGGTGCCGAGTATCTAAAAGAGTGCTTGCCAAAACTTCCCGGTAAAGCAAGGATCATGGTCGGAGATGAATACGTGTGGCATTCCATGATGCTTGAAGACATTGTTGAAGTAGATGTTTGCTAAGGTTGGAGCATCCATGATATCACAGGTTGGTGCCAAGTGGATTTGCTTACTAAACTTATACACAAACACCACGATGGCGGTGTGTCCTTGTTTTGTCTTTGGCAAGGATGTGATGAGATCCAAGCTCACATGCTCCCAACGAGCTGATGGAACAGCAAGCGGTTGAAGGAGTCCACCCGGCTTCTGGTTGCTGGCCTTGTTACGTTGGCAGCTCTCACACGATCGGACAAATTCTCAAACATCACGTGTCATGTTGGGCCACCACCATTGATGTTGGAGGGTACCCAAGGTCTTGTCCACACCCATGTGACCAGCAATGGGTAAATCATGGGCTTCTTGAAGGCGCACAAGTCAAAGATCACCTTTGGCTGGAACGTAGATCCGGTCCGCATGGAATAGAAGGCCTTCCTTGAAGGAGAAGGTGTTGTACTCCTTGTCACCTGTTTTTAGCCAACCATGTACCATTTGGAAGAAGGGATCTTGCTGTAGAGCTAACCGAAACTCGTTATGAATCTTGGGATCAATGGACACCGTCGTAATTGCTGCCGTGATGAGAGGAAGAGACTTCAAATCAGGTCGTCGTGATAGAGCGTCCGGGATGACATGGAACCAACCTGGTTTGTACTCAAGTTTGATGTCAAACAATTGGAGTTGCTCTTCCCATCGATGATGTTGACTCTTCATGTGCTCTAGGTGTAAGGTCTGCAACAATGGCTTGTGATCAGTTTGCATGATCATTTGTTTCTCCAAGAGATAATGCCTCCATACCTTGGTGGCATATACCATTGCAAGTTGTTCTCGATCTTGAGCAGAGTAATTTCTTTCAGCTGTATCTAGTCGGCGAGACACAAAGGCAATAGGATTTAGTCCATCTGGAAATTCTTGTTGCAACACAGCTCCAATTGCAAAGTTAGAAGCATCAAAATCAACCACACAAGGTAGTTGAGGATCATATGGTTGAAGAATGGGTCTTGAAGACACCATATGCTTTAACTTCTGGAATGCTTCTTCATGCTTGGTGGTCCATTGGAAGCTCAAGTTCTTTCCCAAGAGGTCAGTCAATGGCGCAGCCACGTGAGCATAATAGTGGATGAACCGTCGGTAAAAACTGGCCAATCCATTGAATGCTCGTACTTCGGTAGCATCCTTCGGGGTAGGCCAA
This sequence comes from Lunularia cruciata, assembly GCA_948567375.1. Lineage (NCBI taxonomy): Eukaryota > Viridiplantae > Streptophyta > Marchantiopsida > Lunulariales > Lunulariaceae > Lunularia > Lunularia cruciata. The sequence goes on along the minus strand of OX419759.1, from coordinate 60,906,291 downwards.
TCAGTAATGGCCTTGATCTTCTCTTCTTCCATCTTGATCCCCTCTGATGAGATCTTATGACCCAAGAAGGTAACCTCCTTCTGCCAAAAAGCACACTTTGACTTCTTGCAGTAAAATTTCCATTGTCATAGTCGTCTTAGGACTTCTTGCACATGATTCATGTGTTCTGCCTCTGTCCTACTATAGATTAAGATATCATCTAAGAACACTACCACGGACTGATCCAATAGCTCCTCTAACACCCAATGCATCTGATCCATGAAGACTGATGGAGCATTAGTGAGTCCGAAAGGTAGAACTCTCCACTCAAAATGTCCATACCTTGTGCAAAAGGCAGTCTTTTGCACGTCCTCTCCTTCAATAGGAATTTGCCAATAGCCGCTACAAAGATCTAGCTTGGAAAAGTAGAGTGCTCCACTTAATTGATCAAGCAAGTCATCGATCCGAGGCAAGGGATATGCATTCTTCACGGTTTGCTTATTGAGCCCACGGTAATCAATATAGAAACGAAGTCCTCCATCCTTCTTTGGAACAAATAGTACCGGTGCTCCCCAAGGAGAGGTACTATGTCGTATGAAATCCTTCTCCAACAACTTTGTAAGTGTTGTTCGCAACTCCTCCAACTCCTTTGGTGAGAGAAAATAGATTGGTCTACTCACGAGAGTACTCCTTGGCAATAACTCGATCTTGAAGGGCATACCTCGATCAGAGGGTAATCCCTTTGGCAGATCATCCGGAAACACATCTGCAAACTCTTGAACTATCCAATCAACCGTTGCTTGATGCGGCACTTGGCCCTCCTCAGATTGTTCTTGTGCAATCGGCTTGATCCACACCGCGAATACAGACTTATCTTCCTCCAAAGCTTGCTCTATGGCTGCTTCATTAACAAACTTCCCTTCTAGGGACTCATCTCTCTTCCGAGCTTGCTCCATGGTTGCCTTCCTGGCAAACTTCCCATCTTGGGACTCATCTCCCTTCCAGATTTGCTCTATGGCTACCTTCTCGACAAACTTCCCATCTTGGGACTGACTAATCTTAGGTGTCTTACTCAGAGGTGCCAGACAACCTAATCGGAAATTCCTACCTTGGTGTTGTACTTGAATTTGGTGTCGGGTCCAATCAAATTGAACCTTATGACATTCAAGCCAAGGTAGACCCAGAATGATATCATAGTGTAGAGGTGCCACTACAAACCTCATACACTCCAAATACTCCTTCCCAATCTTGAAGGTAACAGGATGCAAGGTGCGGAATGCATAACCCTTTCTACCATCCGCCATCATCAAACTACTTCCAATCATTGGCTTGATAGGAATACCCAATTCCTTTGCTACTTGCATAGACATGCAATTCTTTGAACTTCCAGAATCAACCAAAATTCTACAACCCCGATTAGATATCATACCTTGCAAGTGAAGCAGACTTGCACAGGTCGAGCCTTCAATCCCATTGGAACTAATCAAGCTCCCAGTAGGCGGCTCGAAATCTCCTATTGGGATTCCTTGTTTCCTTGATCATTCCGCTCCACAACCTCCACTTGGGCAACTTGTCGAGGTCGTCCATTCTTGAGTGGACATTCAGCAATGCAATGCCCCAACTGGCGACAATAAAAACAACCTCCATTTTGTGGTAATCTTTCTCTATCTGCCGTGCCAAGTGGTCATTGTTGGATATCATGAATCTCCATTGGTACCGGTTCTTCCACTCGTGGTACTGGTGGGTTTTGTGTAGGTCGAGGTCGAGACCAAGTTGTTGCAACTAAGGAATCAAAACGCTTAGCCAATTGCATGGCTTCTTCTACATTCTGTGGCTCTTGCATGGTCACCTCCAATCTGGTTCGTGACTTCAATCCTTGCACAAATCGATCCAGAACTTCACCTTCTTGGATATCTGGAATTTGCATGATGATATTCTGAAATTGTGTGATGTAGCTTCTCACTGAGCCAATTTGCCTCAACTCTGCCAATTTATCTCGTGCAGCTTGGGTGGCATTTATAGTCTAAAATCGACTAAGTATTGCATCCTTGAATTCTGCCCATGTAAAAATTGGTGTAACAATTTGTTGTTCAACTCTTTCTACTCAGAATTGCCACCAAAGTTTTGCCACTCCATCCAACTGGCTAGAAGCCAAGAGAATTTGTTTCCGCTCGTCTTGAAGATTGGTGGCTTCAAAGTAACGTTCACAGTCAAACACAAAATTCTCCACTGTGCCTAGAAGATTCTTGCCTTCAAACACCTTGGGTTTCGGAAATCGAATGCAATCTTCTCCATCTCAAACTGACGCTTTGTCTATCTGTTCTCGTCGTTGCTGGTCTCGTTCATCCAACAATCGAGTAAGATGCTCGATTTGTTGTTACATTGCAAGGATAACATCCGGTATTGCCGCCATCGCTACTACTCTATTCCACTACCTTCAATTTATCTAGTTGATTAACACATAGATACAACACGTCCACCGTTCTCCATAAGTTACAACTAGAAGTATCAAGGGTTCCTCTGACACGGTGATCATATGTAGAAAATCCTGCCCAAAGCGTGAGGTGATGAATTGTGTGAAACGATGCATTGGTAATATCTGGACATGAAAGTCCCAATGGTCTGGCGGAAGTGGATTTGGTGGTCCATAAATTCCATCCATCCCATTCCTGCTCTGATACCAATGTAAAAGACCAAAACCGAGGAGAGAAACAGGAGAATGGAAGCTCACATTGGGACACTTGAATGAGGGAAAACTCCGAATGCCTAGCATGAGCCTTGGCTTTGGATTTATAGGTACATACAAGGCCCTTGAGAAGCTTCCTCAAGCCGCTTTCTTAGAGTGCAAGCCAAGTTAACTAGGAAGCTTGTCAAGAAGCTTCCTTCTAGAAGCCGCCTACTTGGCATGCAAGCTAAGCTAGTTGGAAGCTTCTAGAAGCTACTTACTTAAGGTGCAAGCTAAGCTAACCGGGAAGCTTCCCAAGAAGCTTCCTAGATACTTCTGAATATTCTAGGCTAATTTATCTTATGTGCTACTTCGTGAGCCCGACTGACTTTGTTGCTAAACTCCATATTGTTACACTTGGCCTCTTGATCTTTGCTCACCATAAAAAAATCACATACTTGGAGTGGATGGCTATCTAGAGTTAGAGGAACTAACTACTAGATAGGGAGTAATTTTGGCACTTTAGAGTTCATGTATGACTTATGTGTGAGTTCTGCTTCTATAGTGTATGATGTTAACAATGTTGTACGTTGTGTAGCAATGTATATATGCACAACAATTATCACCACATTTGTAGTGTCAAAGTTGGTTCAATTGAATGTTAGAGTGGTAGTGTTGGTAGCATATTTATTTTGGTAGTTGCTCATGGACTACTTGTTGGTGGCCAGATTCCATGTTAGAACTATTGATCATATGGTGGGACCAATTGTCATTTGCACCATTGGATGTGCTATCAATAGCGTTGTTAGGGTTGGAGACCTAGGTTGAACAAACAGGTATACTTTTGAAGTGCAACTCTAGAGAGCTCACTTCTTTGATGTTGAGCCTTTGAGTTCTTGGCTATGGTGGATAGAGGCTTGTGAATACTATTTGGAGTCTCTTAGCTAGAGTAGGCGTGGCTTGATTCTAATCAATGCCCAATTGTTGGTAGATTGTTGAGTAAAAGATCAAATACAAATTTGATTGAGTGTGATTTGAATAGAAGAATGAACTAGTTATTGTGGCACTTTAGAGTTCATATATGACTTACATGTGAGTTGTGCTTCTATAGTGTATGATTGTAAAAGACCGAGACCAAGGAGAGAAATAGGAGAATGGAAATTCACATTGGGACACTTGAATGTGAGATAACTCCCAATGCCTAGCATGAGCTTTGGCTCTTGTATTTATAGAGATCATACAAGGCTCTTGAGAAGCTTCTCAAGAAGATTCCTTGAGCCGCTTTCTTGGAGTGCAAGCCAAGTTAATTGGAAAGCTTCTCAAGAAGTTTCCTTCTAGGAGTTACTTACTTGGAGTGCAAGCCAAGTTAATTGGAAAGCTTCTCAAGAAGTTTCCTTCTAGGAGTTACTTACTTGGCGTGCAAGCTAAGTTAGTTGGAAGCTTCTAGAAGTTACCTACTTGGAGTGCAAGCTAAGCTAGCCGGGAAGCTTCCCAAGAAGCTTCATAGATACTTCTAAAATATTCTAGGCTAATTTGTCTTATTTTCTACTTTGTTAGCCCTACTAACTTCATCGCTAAACTCCATATTGTTACATTGATGTTGACAACAATGTATATTGTGCAATGATGTATATACACACTACACTTCCTTCTAGTTTTGTCTGTTTAACAATTGCATAATTTATGTTCTTTTATTTTGCACATCATGAAATAAAATGTATAATAAATGTAAAATCTATATAGACAGAGTAGCATTTGTAAATGTATATAGAGTAGATTTTGTAAAGTAGAAGGTTTACATAAATTTGATCAAAGGAATTGCTCTCTGCACTTGTGCTCTCTACTCTACATTTTTGCTCTCTATATTTCTACTCTTTGGGCTAATTTTCCTTCTAAACTCAGAATTCAAACTCTTATCAATCTCTTTGTTCCCAATAATTTTCCTTGCTATCATTGCCACTAGCACAAGGTGCATAATCAAGCATAGGGAATTTAGTGTCAATATTATAACCATTATAACTATAACCCACCATTTGGAATGGATAGGAATCTATTTTGGAGAGTGTTATAACAATACTCTTGATTTCATATTGTGTTTTACTTGCTCTTGCTAATTCCGGAGTAATTGAGTAGACTCACTCTGATTTTGCATTTCTCTCTGCAATTCTAAGTTTCTCTACCTATGATCTCTTTGCCTCTACTTTAGTGTGATGCTTTTCAATCATTGTTGATTTTGATGCTTTGATCTAAACTATCTTACACCTTTCTCTAGCTTGGAGAGACTTACTCCTCAATTTGCTATGATTAGTTAAATCCTCAAATAAAGTTGCAATTGCAAGAGTGATCTTAGTAGCTTTAGAAATGTGCTTCATTTTCCTTGATTTTTTCCTTCTCTTTTGAAACTGCAATGTTCTCCTCATTCTTGTTGAATGTTACTCCGGACTCCTTTCATGTACCTCTAGCCTCCTCCTACTTACTCCTCATGTGCTTTGGTTATGCATGGATTGGACTATGGTTTGAGTACTCCTTTTGAAACCTCCTTGAATCATGGAATTTTTATAGGGTTTTTGTGTAATTGGTATGGAGGATGTAAGGGGAATGGAATCCAAAAGATTCTTCTCCAAAATCTTCCTTTTTTGACTTGAATTGAGCATGTGTTGTCAATGATTGTAATATCATGTTCAATATCACCAATACTCACAAGAGCAAGGGAAGAAATGTTAGCACGATGACCAAACATAGTACCCATCTTATTAAAATATGGATAGGGATGATTTAATTTCTCTTTAGAGTTGTACACCTTCTCTTTAACTCTCTCGTGGTTAAACTCTCATTAATGTAATTGAATTTCCAATCTCTAGTATCTTTATAAGATTTCATGTAGTGTGCATATTTCTTGTAGAGTTTTCCACCATTCATTGTTGGAGAAATCCCTTTCCATGTCATACAAGGTAGGCCAAGTAACTAACTGCTGTATAATTTTTGAGATGGTTTCTTATTGTTCCCACTGTGAATCTGATTAAAATATTATGGATAATCTACATAATCTAATATTTGAGAGTAATGATAAGGAATTATCGTGTACCTATCTTCATCACCCATTGCTCTTTTGTGCATGGATGTAGATGCTAAAGCCCCTCCTTTACTAGTTACATGGGACTTTGGAAATGATGCTACCATTTTCTCAAGCAACTCTTGGAATTGAAGAGTTTGAAGTGGAGTAATCTTGAATGTAGTATCATCAACTTCAATTCTTGTGGAATTTGAATTGAATTGAACTTGAAAGTCTCATGAATGCTCTTTCTCAATACTCCATATTGAGTTCATGCAATTATATTAAAACTGTGTATTTATCTTGTTTGTGTGAAAGGAAGCTTGTTTATTTGCTTCACACGTGGTAGGTTAATCCTCTTGTCTTCAATCACTCAACATTCTTGTCACCACGTCACCAGATTTCACTTGGTTTGCACTATAACACCCATTTGTGCATGTGTGTGGTATTATGATATTTAGCTTGGTATTACAAGTACTTTAGAGATATTATTTATATAGAGATAAAGGATGGTTATATATTAGTCATGGTTAGCTAAAGTTAGTCATAGCTAAGATAGAGGAGACCTTACTTTAGAGGAAGTAGAAAAGATAAGCACCACTATTTTGGATTTTAGTGTGTTGACTTGGTATTATTCCTAGGTGTTTGGCTTTGAGGAAAGAGTTGAGAACTCTTGGGCCCGCAAGTCTTTTTGTTTTGGATTCTTCTTTAGTCCAAGGATAGCCCATGTGAGGGAATCCTTGACTTAGTGGTTGGGTCAAGATAAGACCACATGCTTAGGGGAATATGCCCATGTGAATGGATATTCCTTTCTACTTTTTGATTTTACTTGACTTTTAGTCTAGTAACTTGAGTTACTATGGTAATTAGTAACTTTGGTACGTAATTATTTCACGAGTATATAAAAAAGGGGTGAGGAGGTACTCATCATCCTTTCATTTGCAACTATCTCTCTCTCATTGAGTTCTCTAGTGAGCAATGTCTTGAGTCTTGGAGTGTTAGTCTTGAAGGAGTATGATGGAGTTGGGGTTCCTTGCCTTCTTAGTCCATGGTGCGCTACCATAATAGCCATCAGAGGTTCATCCTGAGTGAGAGACAGGCCGGCTCACAACACTCTCTTGTCTTTGATCACTCAACACTCTTGTAATCATGCCCACCTATTGGAGTCTTGGAGTGTTAGTCTTGAAGGAGTATGATGGAGTTGGGGTTCCTTGCCTTCTTAGTCCATGGTGCGCTACCATAATAGCCATCAGAGGTTTATCCTGAGTGAGAGACAGGCCGGCTCACAACACTCTCTTGTCTTTGATCACTCAACACTCTTGTAATCATGCCCACCTATTGGAGAGGGAAAATTTTCAAATATATTGGACACATGCATAATATTTTGCTATTTCTTCACACATTCCACATGGAAACATATCTTGATGAAAAGTTGATTATAATCTGACATTTCAACTAATCTTGATAGGGTAAATAATCATTGATAAGATGCCGCACGTGAAAACTGAAACCCCTCTTCCCATCAAGGACATTACCCCACCCGCACTTAAATTTACGAGAGTATTTGTTTCCCTGATCCAAAAGCTTACGAGTACACATAATCTTTTTTTACTCATCCTAAGGCTATGTTACGAGAGCCATTTATTTTCCAAAACCAAAAGTTTACGGGCACAAATAATTTTTTTACGGATCCCAAGGTAGAACCAAGGCTCTGCCCATAGAAATATTCTATATCCTAGACCTCTTATTATTGCATACTCTCTCCATTCAATATCTTGATATTATGTAAATGATGGTATTACGCCCTATAAGCTTACAATGTGTAATACCATGAAATTCATGCTCTTTTATTCCTCTTTTCTCAACAAGATCTTGGATTTAACAAAGAGTTTAGGTATCCAACCCAATTATTCACAACCACATTTTGAGATAGAATTATTAATGAAGACTAATGAGTGAAAGACCTCAACAACAAAAACACCTTGAAAAATCAAGTAATGTTATGCAACTGATGAACTTATGGAGAGATTTCTTGAATCCTGAAGCTCGGCATAACATTGTGGTGAACATCCACAGATAATTGGAGTGTAAAGATGGTGAAACCACCACAAATAATTCCAAGCTTATTCAATGGACAAGTAAATGTTATGGACAAGTTCAGCTATTAAACATCAATGCTTTGAAGCACTCAAGTCTCCTTGCTCGAGCTGCGAGCTCTGAAGAGTACAAAACTTTTGACACACAGCTAAATTTATGAGTAACAAAAGGTTGAGGTGATGCGTTTACAAGAATTTTGTGCCAGGTGCATGTAAGCAACGGGAAAGCCAAGGGAACGAACAAGACCGCAATTGATCCCACAACTCCAACCTAAGGAGAGCACCGTGCCCTGCCATGAGAAGAAATTGCCAGGCTAGGAAAATCGCTAACATGGATCAAATAGATTGGCATTGGCCATCGCATGCGTGCCACCATTGCCTTCTCTTCTTGTCTAATTTGGCCAGAGTCCCTGTCATCGACAAGATTGTCCTTATGTTTTGTTCATCCTTCTGCATCCAGACATTTATCGTATCTCGTTCATTTCCTTCCTTCATTATTTGTCACTAGGTCTGTCTTTCTCTTCCTATGAGACGGGAAGGCTCCCATCGTCCTAGACAAGTAACAACACCGCTACTTGTATATGATGCCCTTCAGTCATATTGCCAAATATCTCATCCCACCACAGGTCCCATAATCTTATATCCCCTTGGCTCTTTTGGTCATTGCGCTTTCCTCCTTCCATGCACAACTTCTGCTCTTTGTTCTTTGCTTGTGCACTGATTCTGGTTCCCTTCAAAGGTCCACTGAGCTACTTCTCCAGTTCCGCATGTTTCCCCAATTTTTAAATTCTTCACTTCTCCATTGATCAAAAGCTTCATAGGAAACTGCTCCACAACAAACGGCTGGCTTACTACTTGTGACTTGCAATCTCCAAAACCTCCGCTTGTGTTCATCCAAAACATGATCATGCTTTAGCTTTACATCCTTAAAGGTCAGACTTTTATTCTAATCCGTTTCTTATGAAGTTAAATCTTCTTCCCCATCTTCTCCACTCAAAGGAGTTCTTACAAAAACTAGAAGGAAGGCCATGCTTCATCCAAATTTGAGAGTGTATATAGAGAAAGGTAATGAAATCACATCCAGTCATCAACTTGCAAAGGAGACAAGATATTGGAGGATTACTTGGTGTCAAAAGAAAGTGGAAGTGGACTTGGACAGTAGAAGTGAGACCAAAGAAAGACTACACTGGACATCTTCTAGGAATTAGCCTCTAGGTGTCTTGAAAGGTTTCCTTTCACGTGTAAACCGAGAGAGACTAATATGGGACTGTCTTGGATGCTCTCTCTCGTCGGCTTTGAAATCATCTTTAAATGTGATGAGTATAATTCCATTGCAGCTATACCCAGAAACCTTACATTACAATTTTGATTACAATTTTGATTTCAATTCCAGTGATTGTTACAAAGAACATACTCCTTGTCACATCTTCTTGGTAAAAACCCGAGTGTTAGATTATCCTGATGCGACTCTTGTGTGACTTTTGTACTAATTAGAATTGTGAAAGTGCTTATAAAGTGATGAGAAATTTTGTTCTTGTTCTTTGAAGTAGATGGTCTATTCTCAAGCAGTCTGACTTCTGATGTATCAAAAATCCTAACACTCAGCTTTCCTAGTCTCACCAGAGTAGACACTCCTAATTGCACACAGAAAGACTCAACTCCCTCCTAGCCTTCAAAGATAGTACAACCAGTTCAATCATGTAGCAAAAATAGCCTCCAATACTAAGATGCCCAATATAGAACACTCCTAAGATGGTGTTAGGCAGCTCAAGACTTCACAAAATGCAAAGGAGAAGTGCTAGAAATCAATTCCAATAGAAGAAACTCCTGATTGGGATTATATAGATAGAAAGGTGTACTGAAGGGTGTGCTGAAGTGATCATGTAACACATGCAACTCATGGAAAGCATGTGAACAGTGGGTATGAACAGTACTTGCACATGAACAGTACTCACACATGAATAGTGACTACTTTGTCTCATTCTAACAAAGAAGTCCCTAAACTAGAGATTACCTAATTTCACACTCCCACTTAATGAGAGTTTAGGACTATTCCCATTTCTATTACACATTTCATGTGTTATCTTTAAGTAGTGCTTTTGTAAACACATATGCTTTCATCTCTTGTGTAGGACAATAAACTAACTTCACAACATTCTCCTTTTCTTTCTCCTCTACAAATCTTCTTCTAATCTCAATATGCTTAGTCCTTGGGTGATGTATAGGATTTTTGCTGAGTGCTATACTTCCAGTATTGTCACAATACAATGTAGTAGGACTTTCCTACTCAAAACCCAACTCCTTAAGAAGTCTCCTGTTCCAGATGACTTCTTGAGTAGCATTTGAAGCAACCATAAATTCTGCCTCAGTAGTAGACAGAGCAACAAATGTTTGTTGTTTACTACGCCAACCGATTGCTCCACCACTAAGCATAACTACATATCCACTAGTTGATCTGCTGTTATTTGTGTCATCTCCCCAACTAGCATCTGTATATGCTTCAAGAGTAGGAGCAAGTATGCTCCCTTGCTTTTTGTACTCCAAGAATGCATCTGGAGTACCCTTTAAGTACCTGAATAGTCTCTTTATACCTTTCCAATGTGCTTGTGCAGGGTTGCTAGTATATCTAGCTAGTGCTCCCACTATATAGCATATATCTGGTCTTGTACATACCATGATAAACATTAGAGAACCAAGAGCACTCTGATACAACACTTTGTCACAGAGATTCATTTCTCCATCTATGATTTTGCTGTACTTCCACCCCAAATCAAGAGGTGTAGAGACAAAATTTGCCTTTGTCATTTGATATTTAGCTAGTATGGATCTCACATATTATGGTTGACTGATTTGGATCCATCTTGCTTCTCTGTCTCTACTTACTTTGATTCCCAAAATGAGTTTTACAAGACCAAGGATAGTCATCTCAAAAACAGAGCACAATAAATCTATCAGTCCTTTGATAGATTCATTGTTCCCCAACAATAATAGATCATCTACATATGTAGCTATGTATACATCATCTCTAGTATACACACTCATGTCAAAATCTGCTCGTTTGAAATCCTACTCTCTCAAGTATGAGTCTAGTTTCTCATACCAGGCTCTAAGAGCTTGCTTAAGACCATATAAAGCCTTCTTAAGCAAGCATACTTTTTCCTTTGCCTTCAGTATATCCATCTGGAACATCCATGTTGATAGTCTTTCTCAAATCTCCATTGAGAAAGGCTGTTTTCACATCTAACTAATCCACTTCCCAATCTCTCTCTGCTGCAAGAGCTAGAAGCATGCAAAGAGATCCATACCTGGCAATTGGTGCAAAAGTTTCTAAATAATCTATTGATGCTTTTTGATTGAAGCACTTTGTAACAAGTCTTGCCTTGTACTTCAGGATCTCATTCTCAGCTCCACGTTTGACCCTGAAAACCCATATGCAGCTAATTGCTTTCCTACTTGGTGGTAAATCAGCTAGTACCCATGTACCATTAGTCTGAAGAGACTTCTTCTCTTCTGCTATAGCCAACTCCCACTGACTCGAATCTGGTATGAGCATAGCTTGCTGTAAAGTGTCTAGATCACAATCTTCATGACAGATGTAAGATTCATCTAACATCTCTTCTGATAGAAAACCAAGTCTGTCAATAGGTTTTCTATCTCTCTGTGATCTTCTAGGCTCTGTGCCCAGAAGATTCATGCCATCTCTTCACATCTCTGGTGTCTCACTCAGATTTTCTACATCTGCAGTCTGCTTTTGGGGGTCATCTTCTGTAGTATCAAAATCATAAACCACTATCTGTTTAGGCCTTCTTTTGTACACCTTTAGACTCTCCTTTGGTGAACCATCAACTTCATGTAGAGATTGCTCTTCTGATGATTGATCTGAAAAACTAACTCTGCAGCTTGGAAAGATAGATTGATCAGGCTGATCAAACTGATCAGCTTGCTTTTGCAACTCATCATTGTTCTCACTGCAAGTCCTCAATTCATCAAAGAGTACATCTCTACTTCTGATAATCTGTCCAGACTTAGGATTGTACAGAAGATATCCTTTTAGTCCCTCTTCATATCCTAGAAAAAGCATTCTCTCAGCCTTCTTTGTGAACTTCCTCCTCTGCTCCTTGGGGATATGAACATAGGCAGGACATCCAAAAACTTTCAAAGTTGAAAGATTAGGTGTCTTACCACTCCAGCATTCTTCAAGAGTTCTTCCTTGCAATGCTATGGTACCATTGATATTTCTAAGAAAATTTGCGGTGCTAATTGCAGCACCCCAAAACTTTCTCTCCAGCTTGGCATGTTGGAGCATTGCCAAGGCTTTGTCCACCAATGTCTTATTTGACCTTTCTGCAACTCCATTTTGTATAGGACTGTCTCTAGCAGTATAGTCAAGGAGGATTCCTTTTTTTGATAGAAAAGAGAGGAATTCCTCATTGATGTACTCTCTGCCTCCATCTGTTCTCAATTGCTTGACTTTCCTCCTAGTTTGCAACTCAACCATGGCTACAAACTTCTGGAATTTTTGCAGCACTTCATCCTTGCTTTTCATGAGATAGATAAAGCTCTTTCTATTGTAATCATCCACAAAGGAAACATAGTAGGCTGCTCCACTCAATGACTTCTCCTTCATGTATTCCCATACATCAGAATGTACTACATCTAGAAGACAAAAAGCTCTAGATGAAGATTACTTGGGGATAGGAGATTTGTGTGCCTTACCTTCTGCACACCCAATGCAGAATTTGAGTTTTCCTTTGGGATCTAGTTTCAACCCCTCCACTAATGTCTCTAAAGCATATAAGTTTTGCTCTGATAGGTGCCTTAACCTCAAATGCCAGAGATGGATATCATTTATGTTTTTTTGCTACCAATGCAGAATCAAAACAATCAGCTTCCATCAACTTGAACAGTTTCCCTTTGGCAGTACTATACCCAAGGACCAACTCTCCTTTCTTCTAAGTACATTGATTTTTGTTGCTTTCAAACAGAACATCCACTCCATGCTCCATGAGGCTATGTATTGATATCAAGTTCTTCATGTAATCCGGAACATACAATACATTTTCCAAATAGCATTTTCTAGAACATCCCATGAAGGCAATATGAACATTGCCAGTTTCTAACATTGGATTCAGAATACCAGGTCCACAATGGACACTCTTGGGAGTTTTCAAAGGTTGAAAAGTTGAGAACAACTCCTTATGATAACAGATATGAGAGGTGGCTCTTGAGTCCAAGAACCATCCAGAACCGTTTGAGGACAATGGTGATTCTACCAACATTCCACAATCCGGCTCTTCTGCTGAGTACCCCTCCTCATCACTGACTATTTCATGGCTATCCTCTGAGTTGTAAGCTGAACTCCCAAATGTTTGACCTTTTGCTAGTTGAGGTCTCTTGCCTACCTTCTCTAGCTCTTGTTCTCTCCTTTCTCCTCTCTTGGGACATAAAGGTGCAATATGACCTTTCTCATGACAGAAATAACAAGTACTATCATCAACACTACTAACTCCTTTACCAGATTTACTCACTTTGGCTTGCTCTGGTTTGCTCACTCTTCCATCTGGCACACTTCTTGAACGAGAAGAAGCATTGAACAGAGCAGCATCTCCTTGCTCATTTAACTTCAACCCTTTGTCCTCTCAATGTCTGCTAAACACCAACAATTTGTGTATCACATAATCCCATGTGACAATTTCAACTGGTAAAACTTGCAAAGCTACTAAGACAGGGTCATAGCTTGAAGGAAGACTATTTAAGAGATGATTGATCTCATACTTCTCTGTAAGTACAACCCTGTCCTCCTTGATACTCTTGAAGAGTTTTTGTACTTTTTTGATAGATAATAGGTGAAATCTTCACCATCCTACAATCTCAAGTTCTTTACTGCAGACCAGACTCGATAGGAGCTCTCTAGCTTCTCAACAGTGTAATAACTCTTGATTTTTTCCCAAATCTCCCAATTCCAAGCACAAGTATTTACTAGGTCTCTAGCGGGCTCTTCCATAGCCCTTAGCAAAAACCTCCGAGTAGTAGCATGCTTGACTCTCTCTTCCTTGTTGGTCTCTAGGTTGTCTATATCATGAGCTTCTAATGCAAACTCTAGACAATCATGACTGTCTAAGATAGATTTCACATCCAAAGTTATAATACTCCGAGGACAAAAGAAGAGAGAAAACACAGATTACACACTCAAACATTTGATACTCCAAAGGAGCATATTTTATTTATTATATAGATAAAGAGGATCTCCTCCAAAGAAGCTACACCATAGGATTAAGCACACAAATAGGTGACATGTGAGCAAGCTCCACCCTTGGATTATTTACTTGGATGGGTGACATGTCGATCTAAGTCCTATCTGGTTGGTCAAATAAGCTTTGACCGGAGGGAGTCTTTTAAGGAATCTTCTTGTAAGAGTTTCAAAATCACTTAAAGTACCGTTGGAAAGCTCTCGATGAGACAAACCAGAGAGAAGAGAAAACTAACCTTTCCTCCCCTAGAGTGGAGGAGAGGGGAAAACTTGCACATTTTAGAGGCATAATTCATCCGTTTAGACCTCCAAAATTATCTTTAAAAATTTCAAGCATAATGTGGTTTCTACTCTATTAGAAGAAGTCCATTTTTAGTGATACCTCTTTCTGATCTGTTTAGTCTATAATGTGTAACATACTTCCAGATGTTACCAAATCAATTCTCAAACTTTAAATCATATGTTTAACTATTTGTTCTAAGGTTTATTTTTATTTCTGCCTTATTAGTAAAAGTACTCTTTTGATGATACTTCAATTTGATCTATTTTGACCATCATGTATAACATCATTTTAGATGTTAACAAAACAAATTTTATATCTAGATTATATGGCTAGTTCTTAGTATTCCAAAAACCCAAGCTTTGTAATTAATTTTTTCCAATATCTCTATATCGGTGAATTCTCTTTATTCGAGAACTTTTGTTCTTGTTCTTTGAAGTAGATGGTCTATTCTCAAGCATTTTGACTTCTGATGTATCAAACATCCTAGCACTCAACTTTCCTAATCTCACCAAAGCAGACACTCTTAATTGCACACAGAAAGATTCAACTCTCTCCTAACCTTCAAAGATAGTGCAGCCAATTCACTCACGTAGCACAAATAACCTCCAATACTGAGATACATAACTCCAATACAAAACACTCTTTAGATGATATTGGGCAACTCAGGACTTCACGAAATGCAGAGAGGAGATGCTAGAAATCAACTCCAATAGAAGAAACTCTTGATTATGATTGTATAGATAGAAAGGTGTACTGAAAGGTGTGCTAAAATGTTCATGTAACACATGGAAAGCATATGAACAATGGATATGAATAGTATTTGCACATGAACAATGACTACTTTATCTCATTCTATCAAAGAAGTCCCTAAAATAAAGATTATCTAATTTAACATAAAGTATCCTCGGCGAAGAAAATTTGACTTCTCCAAAACTTGAGTGGATCGATACCCTTAGGTTTTATCGGTCTGGCAAGTTGAATGAGTAAACCTTGCACAGAAGTGCTTGTTCAAGACATATAATACATTGGTCATTATCCAACTTACTATGTAGCACCTCGTCTGATTGTGGTACCACGAGTTCAATATCAACTTCTCCTCAGCAACCCCCCGGGCTGCTGATTTTCACTTTCGGATATATAAGTGGAAGGAATGGAGTACGGGACACCATAGTGCAGGTAGTAGACATTTCTGCTGTGATTAACATCCACGCATGACTATATATATAGGTATACGAGAACAGATGCCGTTCCCAGAACGGGTTATCCAGAACTCATGAGGTGCAAATGATCGATAAGCAAGATGTACATAATTGACAATGCTAGAATAGTGAGAAATCCATAAGGTAGAATGCATCGAATGTAACTTGAAGCAAAGGCATAATTGAAACAAATTGAGAATAACATATGGCTAACAGATTAGTAAACCACCATGAAATTGAGAACTCTAGGCAAACAACTGCGAGAAATAGGTAACACTATGTAAAAGACTGTCAGTAAGCAGTGCATGAACGATACAAATAAAAAATGTGGGATGGAGTCAGGTAGGAACACTGTATACACAAGAGGTCCCATGAATCAGGCAAACAGCGAAGAAAAAATAATAGGGAGGGAATTAGCTGGGGAATGGAGGAGTGGAACAATGCGAGAGCTATAGGTGGCTGCAGAAACCTGTTGAAGTGTAACATGGTAACGAGAGCGAAGCAAAAAAGGACAGGATATAAAGTATATCACAACAAGCGCTATGGACGCTTGAGTATTGAGACGCTAAACAGCAAAGGGGAAGCAGAAGGCGGCCATAGTAAACCTTCATGAACACACCTAAGACTTCATCAGTGCCTCACGCAGTGCTGAAGTAGCTGAGCAATTGTCAGTACTCCTCATACTGAGTTTCTGCTCGAAAACTCATGAGTGCCAAGGCAAACTCGGATGCTCCCCTAAAGTGCCGCTCAAAAGTAATGGGAATGTCAAAAAGAACAGAGGTGGAAGTGTGGAAAGCAAGGACAAGCAAAAGTGCAGGCATGCACTTCAGCGCTGGAGTCTTAGCCGCATAATGAGGATCAGTCCAGAAAGAAAAGAATCCACATGAATAAGATGAGTGAAGAAATGGAGACATACCTGATGGATTCCTGAAATCACAAACATTCATTAGTAGAGAGAAAGTCCAGGACACAACAATGGGAAAGAGTCAAGCAGAGGTTCACTAGTGATACAAGAGTGGAGCAAGAAAACTTCAGCACTGCACGGGAAGGGGATGAGTCAACTGAAGCGAGAAAAGCAGAGGTGAAGTGAATGAAGGTGAAGGTGAAGTATACAGTATATATATGAATTCAGAAGTCTAAGAAGGACTCCCAAAAAACAGTATGGTATACAGGCCTCCACCCATGACTATTTGTATAAAGAAGTGAATTCAGTGTGCTTTGAACAACCTTCATACAAAGGCAGATCTGAATATTTCCTACCTTAGATTACATGTGAATCTTCAATCTTTCTTCGTTTCTGATCATCAGAGCCTGCAACATAATTCGTAGGTCCCGGCAACACAACCAGCAACAAAGATGTTGAGACCAAAGTTTAAAGTCCTGACTGGAGCTTGCACGTTATGAAGAAAAACCGACTATCATCGTCACAATCACTATTAATGCTGAAGACTCATGTGGCAGTCAATTGTTGAGAGACAAAGACGGAAATAGACGAGAAGCGATTCAGCTTGAACAAGGTAATCCAATATGGAAATAAGGGGTGCAAAAATGAGATTCCTGTTTCCTTCTACAAGAATCAAACAGAGCAAACCGGTCTCTAAGAGACATTTCAATTTCATAGATAAAAGAACAGAATTGCGATCTATACAGCGAATCTGTCTTCTCCGTGGATTTCTTTCCATAAATTCTTGATGAAGAACATACTAGGTCGAAGTTGGGAGAAGATTTCGACTGTAAGATCACCCAAGGTATGTTGAAGCTAAGCATCATAAAGTAAAAAACTATGACTACAGCATAACATGCCTACTGCTCAGTGCCGACTAGCTAAGTCAAGCTTCGTGATCGGGTATTTGGGGGGCACATGATGCTTTTAGATGTGTGCCCACCTCAAATAATCGTTTAGTCTAATCAAAGGACAATGGTACAGGGAGCTGGACAGTCATGTATGTGGTGGCTATGATCTAGTACGTCCTGCTGCCCTGGGGTGTCAACCTCAAGTCAAAAACGTGACGTGAGGGTTCCATCAGTAAACGCACCTGGAGTTCACTAAATTATTCATCCTCTTCGTTCTGAAGTTCCTCAGTAAAGCTATTGGGTGACTTCGTCACTTTCTGGTGCAGCTTTCTCAAACTAGATTAATTCCAGGAAAATCTGAACCATAAACATGTCCCATTTTCGACCGCTTTGTCTCCAGGTAGCGCTTGTTTTCTTTGGTGATGGGAGATAAGACAGGTACCCTCCGGCTGATCGACAATCCATACCCTTTGAGACCCATAAACTTTGATGGATTATTCGTCATCAGCTTCATTGTTCGGACACCGACATCTCTGAGCATCTGCAGGCATTTTACAAAAGCTCGTTAGGATTTAAATTGAAAAGCGTACGAAGCTCAAGTGGATGGTATCAACAGAATGCAATCAACTCAGCTCATAAGAATGTGATCGCATCACATAATTTTTACCTGTGCGCCAATGCCATATTCTCGCGAATCGACAGGTAACCCTAGATCCGTATTAGCCTCGACAGTATCACGCCCAGCGTCTTGTAGGTTGTAGGCCTGTAACTTGTGGCCTAAACCAATGCCCCTACCCTCATGACCTCGCAAGTAAACTAGAACCCCCCTTCCTTCTCGCTCGATATTCTGCATAGCCTGCGCCAGCTGATTGCCACAATCACAGCGGGCTGATCCAAAGATATCTCCGGTCAAGCATTCCGAGTGCACCCTCACAAGTACATCCAACCCGTCCCCAATATCACCCTGCACAGCACTAAAATTTGTCAAGAGTAGGAAGGTCCATCTATTAAGAGAAATTTTTCAGGTCCAACTCCAAGCCGGAAAACACTCAACAATAACATATCAAGCTTACCTTGACCATTGCTATGTGCTCAATCCCATCTATCTGTGACGTGTAACTGTAGGCTTGGAATGCACCCCATTGAGTAGGTAAACGTGCAACTGCAGTCCGCTCAACAAGCTTATCTCGCTTTCTCTTGTATCTGTAGAAGCAGCATTGAATTAGATCGAATTTCCATGCCTCATATATTTATATTCATTATTGTTTCGTGAAGGCGTAGATGGTGAATATATTCATACAAGACAACAGAGCATTTCAAGTGAACCCCTTTCCTGAACATACGTCAAGCAATATTGCGACTCTTTCTTGAATCTACCGATGCTAAAACTCTCCAAGAATCAAACTGTAATTTCCGAAGACGAAATAGTGACAGATAATGATCTTGAAAGCTTAGTACTTGATGAACTGCCAGTCTTTGATGAAACACGCTAGGAAAACCAATATCAAAAGTCTGCTGAGTTTTCCACGCTCGGCGCACAGGGCGCCCCGAAAGTGTGGGGAGCGCGAGACTAGAGGGGGAGGGCTCGTAGATTGAAGGCACGACTGTAGCTAACTGGTGATCCTAATTCTATCAATGAATTCCAAGATATTCGACAAGCATCTTCAAACTCTGACTAGCTGTGCTTAATTCAAAATCGTGATATTTGCAAGTTCGGTATCATGGATGAAGCAGGAGTACCTCACTAGATCCGCAATGGATATTAGCGGCAAGTTATGTTCCGCAGCAAATTTCTTGAGTTCAGGTACGCGAGACATAGTACCATCGCCATGGTTGACAAGTTCACAGAGGACACCGGCAGGTGGTAGTCCAGCCAGTTGACACAAATCTACTGCTGCTTCCGTATGACCAGCTCTTTTAAGAACACCACCTTTCCGGCCACGCAATGGGAAAATGTGACCAGGGCGTTTGAAATCTCCTGGTTGAGAGTCTGGTGACGCAAGTGCTAGTACTGTTTTAGTCCTATCCATAGCTGATACTCCAGTCGTGGTACCTACTTTCGCATCCTGCAAATCGGGATAATAAAGAAGTTATTGAAAACCTGGACAACAGTAGACATACCTCCACAAGCAAGAATAATCTCAGCAGTTGAGTTAGTCCTACACAACGTTACTCCTTACAGTCACTCAAACTGTAGCCTGCAATGGTTTCCTAAGAGTCAAGCTTCCACTTGCAATAGGGGCGCAAATTCCTGATACATCCTTCGGTCCGGTAAGGAAGAATGAACACACAGGTAGCCTACCACAGTTACGGTAAATGCAGTCAGCATTGCCTCCTCGTTGTCTTGACTTCGCACCATAAGGGGTAGGTTCAGACGGTCAAGTGACTCTCCAGGCATCCCCACGCACACGATTCCCGTGCTATGATTTACCAAGAATGTCATGGCTTCTGGAGTCATCAAAGAACCTGCCATTATTAAGTCACCTTCATTCTCTCTGTCTTCATCGTCGACTACCACGACGAACTGCACGGATAACACGGAAGTTTTCAGCACTGGTCTGCTAGGCCAGAGATGGAGGAGGAAAGCATACACAAGCCCGAACAAGCCCAGCCAACACTTACCTGAAGCTGAAGGCCGCCATATTGTGTTAAATGTACTCGAGTGAAGCACCTAAAACTATAAGCAGGACATAATTCTCACTAAGAATGAGAATATTCTGGTGCGGTTAGTCAAATCGCAGCTTGATTGATTTCAGCTTCAACAAGTTCACTTAGTAACCCCTCTGCGAGTGTATACAATGTAGTCCAACGAACCTTTCCTGCTTTGATGGCTTCTACAGCCTCCATAATTGAGGAGAGCCCATCAGTGGGACGATCTGGATCACTCTCCACGTCACTAGTGAAATAACCTTCTGTGCAGGCAGGGGAGTCCTCTCTCCTTTCTTCTAGACTCGGTTTACCCTGCATCGAGCGAATTTGCATGAAAGCTAGATTTAGTTATTGCACAGCTTTTCAAGCTCAACAATTATCGTTACAGAAGCGACATGATATTTGAATTCAGTACCAAATCTATCAAAATGTCGGAACAAGAAAGGTAGAAAAACCAGCTCAAAGCTCAAAGCAACCTGAAACCTTTCAAACTGTAAAATCATACAATAACAAGGTGTTTCTCAAGTGAGATTCTTGTGTCACTCCGCTAAGAATGACACTTCACTACAGGCAGACCATAAATTTTTAACAGTGTCGGCAAAGGACATACACACTCGTTACGATTTCGCAGAGGCTTTCAGATCTGATCTAACAGGAGATCGAAGTTAAAAAGCCACAAGTACTCACATTCTCCGTTGCTACACTAGGTCTAACAATCTCGGACGCAGAGACTACAACTTTTCCTGATTGCACCGGTCTCCTCCTGGTACTCACGGCTCCGGGAGACGAAACTTTTAACTGCCTTCCCATAAAGGTACTACTTCTACACATAGAATAATTAGCACCGGGTGCTCTGATAGACAGCATCGCGCTAAAATCAGCACCAGCAACTGCTGAACTCGGGGCTTTCTTCACTGACACGACCGCAGTCGTTGCTCCAGGAGACACAGCCGCACAAGCCACCACGCAGATCGACATAATGCCTTGCACTGAATCTCCGTCACTTACTCCGTCACTGCAATATGAGATAATTGTCACTAAACAGCCATGAATGGCTGTCCCCTGCACTCTAAATTCCCGTCAATTCGATCCACGATACTACTCCCTCTTCGTCCCCTTTAGTCCGCAAATTGTCTCCCCCCGTCACCTCCTTACAACAGGTTTACAAGCGGTCCCTACAACTTCCCGCAGCTCCTCCCTTCCTTCCCTTTCAAGAGCGTGGCTGCTGCTGGCTGTGGTAGCTGTCGATTGACCGTAGTCTACGAGATCTGAGATTTGGAATTGATTTATCCACACTCCGATAACAGGTTACCTTCCAGTCAGCTAAATACTATCAACTAAAGGGTTTCGAACCTTCACATAATTGGTAAAGACCTTCGCATGGTTCCGACCTTCGTTTCATTGGTAAAGACCTTCGCATAATTGGTAAAGACGTGAATAAGGTAATGCCTCAGTGACCCTAGTGCAGTCCGTTGAAGAGAATCTGTGCGTCGGGACTTACTCCAGAATACACCATATTCGCTTATACACTTTTAGGATATAATACGAAGAACAAAAAGTAGACGGGAGGTATCGATTGAGTGCAACTTTGTGCAATTCATAGCAAGGTCCAATGTTTCCTGTAGTAAACTCCCCAGTTTTAAATCTCTGTAACCATCAACGAAGTCAGTGCTATTTAGATGGCAATCCATTATTCAGAATAATGCTTTTGTTTCTCAACATTATAACTGGTTTCAAACTAAAAGAGAACGCAGTTTCATAAGCAGTCCACTATAGACTTTCGTGCAGGAGAAGAAAGTACCCTAAGGAAAGGAGAAATACAAGATGAGGACCGGGGATCTAATGGAAATCATGGTCGAAACTCACATACAACCCACACGGACGACAAACAAGAAGAAATGTCAATTAGATTACGAGTCAACTCATGGGGCGGCGGGAACGATAAAGGACCGTCTACTCCGAGTCTTCCGTCTTTCTCGGCAATGGATGATGATGTCAGCTACGGAACGCGAAAAACCGTAGTCGTGATCCTGACAGGTTGATCCAAAGCTGTGCTATGCTCTGAGTCGGTTATGCCGAGAGAAAAAGTGGCTGAGTGTGCCCAGTGCTACGTGCGCCTCCGCTACCACAAGGTCCCTCCGTCTAAACCCGTGAGCTCTTGGTGAAATGGTGCCACACATTGAGCACACACGTGAGCTCTTGGTGGCATGCTCTGAGTCGCTGATGCCGAGAGAAAAAGTGGCCGAGAGTGCCCAGTACTACTTGCGTCTACCACAAGGTCCCCTCCGTCTAAACCGTGAGCTTTTGTTGAAATGATGCCACACGCACGGATGTAGTGTATTCTGGAGTAAGTATAGACGCGCAGATTCTCTTCAACGGACCGCACCACGGTCACCGAGGGTTCACCTTATTCACGGGCTTTACCAATTATGCAAAGGTTCGAAACCCAGTTGGTTGATACTATTTAGTTGACTGGAAGATAACCTGGTATCGGTGTGTGGATAAATCAATTCCACAGATAGAGGCGCCAGTCAAAACGGGAGCCCGACAGATCTCGTGGACTACGGTCACTCAACAGCAACCACAGCCAACAGCAACCACGCTCTTGAAAGGGAAGGAAGGGAGGAGCTGCGGGAAGTTGCAGGGACCGCTTGTCAACCTGTTGTAGAAGGTGGCGCGTGGGTAAGGGGACGGGTGGACGATTTGCAGACGAGAGGGGACGAAGAGAGAGTAGTATCGTGGATCGAATTGACAGGGATTTGGAGTGCGGGGGATAGCCATTCATGGCTGTTTA
Organism: Lunularia cruciata; assembly: GCA_948567375.1. NCBI lineage: Eukaryota > Viridiplantae > Streptophyta > Marchantiopsida > Lunulariales > Lunulariaceae > Lunularia > Lunularia cruciata. The sequence goes on along the minus strand of OX419759.1, from coordinate 60,883,530 downwards.
GTGACAATTATATCATATTGCAGTGCCGGAGTGAGTGAGTGAGTGACTGAGATTCAGTGCAAGACGTTATGTCGACCTGCCTGGTGGCTTGTGCTGCTGTGTCTCCTGGAGCAACGGCTGCGGTTGTGTCAGTGAAGAAAGCCCCGAGTTCAGCAGTTGCTGGTGCTGATTTTAGCGCGATGCTGTCTATCAGAGCACCCGGTGCTAATTATTCTATGTGTAGAAGTAGTACCTTTATGGGAAGGCAGTTAAAAGTTTCGTCTCCCGGAGCCGTGAGTACCAGGAGGAGACCGGTGCAATCAGGAAAAGTTGTAGTCTCTGCGTCCGAGATTGTTAGACCTAGTGTAGCAACGGAGAATGTGAGTACTTGTGGCTTTTTAACTTCGATCTCCTGTTAGATCAGATCTGAAAGCCTCTGCGAAATCGTAACGAGTGTGTATGTCCTTTGCCGACACTGTTAAAAATTTATGGTCTGCCTGTAGTGAAGTGTCATTCTTAGCGGAGTGACACAAGAATCTCACTTGAGAAACACCTTGTTATTGTATGATTTTACAGTTTGAAAGGTTTCAGGTTGCTTTGAGCTTTGAGCTGGTTTTTCTACCTTTCTTGTTCCGACATTTTGATAGATTTGGTACTGAATTCAAATATCATGTCGCTTCTGTAACGATAATTGTTGAGCTTGAAAAGCTGTGCAATAACTAAATCTAGCTTTCATGCAAATTCGCTCGATGCAGGGTAAACCGAGTCTAGAAGAAAGGAGAGAGGACTCCCCTGCCTGCACAGAAGGTTATTTCACTAGTGACGTGGAGAGTGATCCAGATCGTCCCACTGATGGGCTCTCCTCAATTATGGAGGCTGTAGAAGCCATCAAAGCAGGAAAGGTTCGTTGGACTACATTGTATACACTCGCAGAGGGGTTACTAAGTGAACTTGTTGAAGCTGAAATCAATCAAGCTGCGATTTGACTAACCGCACCAGAATATTCTCATTCTTAGTGAGAATTATGTCCTGCTTATAGTTTTAGGTGCTTCACTCGAGTACATTTAACACAATATGGCGGCCTTCAGCTTCAGGTAAGTGTTGGCTGGGCTTGTTCGGGCTTGTGTATGCTTTCCTCCTCCATCTCTGGCCTAGCAGACCAGTGCTGAAAACTTCCGTGTTATCCGTGCAGTTCGTCGTGGTAGTCGACGATGAAGACAGAGAGAATGAAGGTGACTTAATAATGGCAGGTTCTTTGATGACTCCAGAAGCCATGACATTCTTGGTAAATCATAGCACGGGAATCGTGTGCGTGGGGATGCCTGGAGAGTCACTTGACCGTCTGAACCTACCCCTTATGGTGCGAAGTCAAGACAACGAGGAGGCAATGCTGACTGCATTTACCGTAACTGTGGTAGGCTACCTGTGTGTTCATTCTTCCTTACCGGACCGAAGGATGTATCAGGAATTTGCGCCCCTATTGCAAGTGGAAGCTTGACTCTTAGGAAACCATTGCAGGCTACAGTTTGAGTGACTGTAAGGAGTAACGTTGTGTAGGACTAACTCAACTGCTGAGATTATTCTTGCTTGTGGAGGTATGTCTACTGTTGTCCAGGTTTTCAATAACTTCTTTATTATCCCGATTTGCAGGATGCGAAAGTAGGTACCACGACTGGAGTATCAGCTATGGATAGGACTAAAACAGTACTAGCACTTGCGTCACCAGACTCTCAACCAGGAGATTTCAAACGCCCTGGTCACATTTTCCCATTGCGTGGCCGGAAAGGTGGTGTTCTTAAAAGAGCTGGTCATACGGAAGCAGCAGTAGATTTGTGTCAACTGGCTGGACTACCACCTGCCGGTGTCCTCTGTGAACTTGTCAACCATGGCGATGGTACTATGTCTCGCGTACCTGAACTCAAGAAATTTGCTGCGGAACATAACTTGCCGCTAATATCCATTGCGGATCTAGTGAGGTACTCCTGCTTCATCCATGATACCGAACTTGCAAATATCACGATTTTGAATTAAGCACAGCTAGTCAGAGTTTGAAGATGCTTGTCGAATATCTTGGAATTCATTGATAGAATTAGGATCACCAGTTAGCTACAGTCGTGCCTTCAATCTACGAGCCCTCCCCCTCTAGTCTCGCGCTCCCCACACTTTCGGGGCGCCCTGTGCGCCGAGCGTGGAAAACTCAGCAGACTTTTGATATTGGTTTTCCTAGCGTGTTTCATCAAAGACTGGCAGTTCATCAAGTACTAAGCTTTCAAGATCATTATCTGTCACTATTTCGTCTTCGGAAATTACAGTTTGATTCTTGGAGAGTTTTAGCATCGGTAGATTCAAGAAAGAGTCGCAATATTGCTTGACGTATGTTCAGGAAAGGGGTTCACTTGAAATGCTCTGTTGTCTTGTATGAATATATTCACCATCTACGCCTTCACGAAACAATAATGAATATAAATATATGAGGCATGGAAATTCGATCTAATTCAATGCTGCTTCTACAGATACAAGAGAAAGCGAGATAAGCTTGTTGAGCGGACTGCAGTTGCACGTTTACCTACTCAATGGGGTGCATTCCAAGCCTACAGTTACACGTCACAGATAGATGGGATTGAGCACATAGTAATGGTCAAGGTAAGCTTGATATGTTATTGTTGAGTGTTTTCCGGCTTGGAGTTGGACCTGAAAAATTTCTCTTAATAGATGGACCTTCCTACTCTTGACAAATTTTAGTGCTGTGCAGGGTGATATTGGGGACGGGTTGGATGTACTTGTGAGGGTGCACTCGGAATGCTTGACCGGAGATATCTTTGGATCAGCCCGCTGTGATTGTGGCAACCAGCTGGCGCAGGCTATGCAGAATATCGAGCGAGAAGGAAGGGGGGTTCTAGTTTACTTGCGAGGTCATGAGGGTAGGGGCATTGGTTTAGGCCACAAGTTACAGGCCTACAACCTACAAGACGCTGGGCGTGATACTGTCGAGGCTAATACGGATCTAGGGTTACCTGTCGATTCGCGAGAATATGGCATTGGCGCACAGGTAAAAATTATGTGATGTGATCACATTCTTATGAGCTGAGTTGATTTCATTCTGTTGGTATCATCCACTTGAGCTTCGTAGGCTTTTCAATTTAAATCCTAACGAGCTTTTGTAAAATGCCTGCAGATGCTCAGAGATGTCGGTGTCCGAACAATGAAGCTGATGACGAATAATCCATCAAAGTTTATGGGTCTCAAAGGATATGGATTGTCGATCAGCCGGAGGGTACCTGTCTTATCTCCCATCACCAAAGAAAACAAGCGCTACCTGGAGACAAAGCGGTCGAAAATGGGACATGTTTATGGTTCAGATTTTCCTGGAATTAATCTAGTTTGAGAAAGCTGCACCAGAAAGTGACGAAGTCACCCAATAGATTTACTGAGGAACTTCAGAACGAAGAGGATGAATAATTTAGTGAACTCCAGGTGCGTTTACTGATGGAACCCTCACGTCACGTTTTTGACTTGAGGTTGACACCCCAGGGCAGCAGGACGTACTAGATCATAGCCACCACACACATGACTGTCCAGCTCCCTGTACCATTGTCCTTGGATTAGACTAAACGATTATTTGAGGTGGGCACACATCTAAAAGCATCATGTGCCCCCCAAATACCCGATCACGAAGCTTGACTTAGCTAGTCGGCACTGAGCAGTAGGCATGTTATGCTGTAGTCATAGTTTTTTACTTTATGATGCTTAGCTTCAACATACCTTGGGTGATCTTACAGTCGAAATCTTCTCCCAACTTCGACCTAGTATGTTCTTCATCAAGAATTTATGGAAAGAAATCCACGGAGAAGACAGATTCGCTGTATAGATCGCAATTCTGTTCTTTTATCTATGAAATTGAAATGTCTCTTAGAGACCGGTTTGCTCTGTTTGATTCTTGTAGAAGGAAACAGGAATCTCATTTTTGCACCCCTTATTTCCATATTGGATTACCTTGTTCAAGCTGAATCGCTTCTCGTCTATTTCCGTCTTTGTCTCTCAACAATTGACTGCCACATGAGTCTTCAGCATTAATAGTGATTGTGACGATGATAGTCGGTTTTTCTTCATAACGTGCAAGCTCCAGTCAGGACTTTAAACTTTGGTCTCAACATCTTTGTTGCTGGTTGTGTTGCCGGGACCTACGAATTATGTTGCAGGCTCTGATGATCAGAAACGAAGAAAGATTGAAGATTCACATGTAATCTAAGGTAGGAAATATTCAGATCTGTCTTTTGTATGTAGATTGTTCAAAGCACACTGGATTCACTTCTTTATACATATAATCAGTTTGCGTGGATGTTAATCACAGCAGAAATGTCTACTACGTACACTATGGTGTCCCATACTCCATTCCTTCCACTTATATATCCGGAAGTGAAAAATATCAGCAGCTCTGGGACTCGCTGAGGAGAAGTTGATATTGAACTCGTGGTACCAAACTCAGATGAGTTGCTACACAGTGAGTTGGATAATGACCAATGCATTATATGTCTTGAACAATCACTTCTGTGCATGGTTTACTCAATCACCGTGTCAGACCGATATAACTTAGGGGTATCGATCTACTCAAGCTTTGAAGAAATCAAATTTCCTCACCGTGGATACTTCATAAGCTCTTTCACAGTTCTAATCAGTACTACAGTCACACGAGAATCGCATCAGGATATCTGACACTCGGACTTTCCATGAAGATATGACAAGGGGTATGTCCTTCGTAACGATTTCTGGAACTGATATGAATACTGTAATGTTAAAGGATTCTGGTATCGCTGCAATGGAGTTATACTCAGCACATTTGAAGATGAATTCAAAGCCGACGAGAGAGAGCATCCAAGACAGTCCCATATTGGTCCTTCTCGGTTTACAGGTGAAAGGAAACATTTCAAGATACCTATAGGCTAATTATTTTCCTAGAGAGATGTCCAGTGTAGTCTTTCTTTAGTCTCACTTCTAGTATCCAAGTCCACTTCCCCTTTCTTCCGACACCAAATAATCCTTCAATTATCTTGCCCTTTGCAAGTTGATGACTGGACGTGATTTCACTTGCCTTTCTCTGTAACACGCCCTCGAATTTGGATGAAGCATGGCCCCCCCTTCTAGTTTTTGTAAGAACTCCTTTGAGTGGAGAAGATGGGGAAGAAGATTTAACTTCATAAGAAACGGATTAGACTAAAAGTGTCCTTTAAGGGTGTAAAGCTAAAGCATGATCATGTTGTGGATGAACACGAGCGGAGGTTTTGGGGATGATAAGCCCCAGGTGGTAAGCCAGCCGCTTGTTGTGGAGCAGTTTCCTGTGGAGCTTTTGATCAATGGAAAAGTGAAGAAGTTAAAAGTTGGGGAAACACCCCGAACTGGACTTTTGAAGGAACCAGAATCAGTTCACGAGAGAAGGACGAAGAGCAGATGTGGTGCATGGAAGTGAATGAAAGGCGACCGCGTAGGAAAAACGAAGGATGGGAAGACCCCATCAAGCCGTACAAGGGAGAGACGAAAAAGGTAACATGGGGCTAAGCCAGCATGGAAGTGGGAAAGCGCAATGACAAAAAAGCCAAGTGGATATAAGGTTGTGGGACCCGCGGTGGGATGAGGTATGTGGCAATACGATAGACAGGGCTCCTTCGTGTTGCTGGTTATAAATTATGATGGGAGCATTCACGGGCCACAGGAAGAAGACCCAGCTAGTGACAAATAAGGAAGGAAGGAATGAACGAGATACGATGTCTGGATGCAGATGGAAGGGGTGAAACGTGGGGACAATCTTGCCGGTGGCATGAACTCTGGCCCAAAAAGTCGAGAAGAGAAAGCAATGGAGGCACGCAGGCGATGGCCAATGCCAAACTATTGATCCCATATTAGCGATTTTCCTAGCGTGGTGATTTCTTCTCATGGCAGTGCACGGGGGACCCCCTTGGGTTGGAGCTGTGGTATCAATTGCGGTCTTGTTCGTTCCACTGGCTTTCCCGTCGCTTACACGCACCGCGCGCAGAATTCTTGTAAGCGCATCACCTCAATCGTTTGTTACTCGTAAATTTAGATGCGTGTCGAAATTTTCGTGCTACAGAAAACGCAGCTCGCAGCTCGAGCAAGGAAACTTGAGTACTTCAAAGAGATGACGTTTCATAGCTGAACTTGTCCATAACATTTACCTGTCCATTGAATAAGCTTGGAATCCAAGCTTATTCAATCTGTGGTGGTTTCACCATCTTTACACTCCAATTATCCGTGAATGTTCACCACACTGTTATGTTCACCACACAGCTTCAGAATTGAAGAAATTCTCTCCATCAGTTCGTCAGTTGCATAACGTTGCTTGATTGTTCAAGGTGTCTCGTTGTCCAAGTCTTTCACTGCTTAGTCTTCATCAATATTTCTATCTCAAATCGTGGTGGTGAATAAATGGGGTGGATACTGCATCTCTTCGTGACTTAAGATCTTGTTGAGAATAGAGGAATAGAAGGGAGGGAATTTGATGTTAATTACGCATTGTAAGCTTACAGTGCGTAATACCATCATCTTACATCATAGTGAGTATGTGGCAATACATTGCCAACATCAAAGATCGAAAATGCCACTCAAACCATTTAATTCTGCAAAGCTTCTTTCCATTTTTCTATCCTTGGATCAGATTATGCGCGAATTAGATGTATTTCCAGCAATCCCAGCAGCAGTTTACTGTATTCAAGGTCGCTCAGAACTCAGAAGAAGTTAAGACCTCAACATCATTATCCAGATTGGTCTTGCCTTTATCGGAAAAAGGCTCGAACTCACTCATGATTAACAGTCTTTCAGCTTAGGTGCTTCCACTTTGAACGGAAGTCTGCTATTTAATTCTGTCAATTATCATCTAAAGCGCGTCAATTGCGACCACGGGATGCAGACGTACATGTTAACACCTCTAGACACTTGCACTGGTCTAAAGTTTGCACCTAGCAAGTCTCACATAAACCCGGCATAAGGGTTTAGAAGGGTGAATATCATTATCTGTGTTTGAAGCTTACCGCCCAGAGAAATTAGCAAATCCTCCCACAAGTTGATCATCCAAACTCTATACTTTTTGCTGAAAATGACATCTAACATCTGCTCTACATACTTGCGTCTGTGCAGAAACCCCGAAGATGCGCCCGCTGTCTTGGAGTAGGAAATAATGTACTCGCCTTTGCTCCTCTAGTTGCTTGCAGCTCGACTGTATATATCTATCAAATGATTTGAGGGCAGCTTCTGTCAACAAAGTACCCAAAACTCTGTTGATATGCATGCCATGGCATACCCGTGAGTTTCAAATCATGTTGGTACCTAATGCACCATTACTTATCTCGGCTTTCTGCGCAGCTTTGTGGACTATGCAAAGGTCGAGGTAGACAAGGTACGAATTGGGAACAGCATCAGTGTTGTTGTTGAGCTACTAGTCTGCCAAAACTCCGTATCTGTTCCAGTCACAAAGAAACGTCAAATTTGTTGCACTGTTTAGTAACAGAATGTCTACCGTAATAGATTTTCAATGCGGTTTAATAACAGCCTCAGTTTCCTTTTCCCTGTGTTGGTGTCCCGGAGAACGGATGCATATTCCTGAAACAAGATGAGATGACTCAATCAGTAATCAACAAGATGATCTGGATGTTGCGGAAATTCTGACAGAATCATATCGGAGATAGTCAAAATCAATTTTGCAAAATGTGAGGAGTCGGGACAAAAGTCTACTGTTGCCACTCCTACCGAGGAACCTCTTTACACCTCAGACGATATCATAGAATTTATGGACATATGAAAATATGGTGCTCTGCCCTCAAGTGGTGCAGTTGCTCATGACTACATTGGGAACTCTCCGGACGAGGTCTTACTCTGTTCTGTGATGGATGTGCTTCCAAATTCAGGGGGGGTCTTCACAGGTCAGCCACTGGTGAAGTGCAGATTATGTGGGGGAAGAGGAAGGCAAAAATGCAAGCCGTGCGAAGCGACCGGCCTGGCGAATCACTGGCTGTATAGCCCCGTGTCTGATGGAGGTTGGGGTCCGCGAGGCTCTTAGTAAGAAAGAATCTTTGCCAATGATCATCAATTTTTTTGTGCAGATCGACATTGCAGCTCTGACGGCCTCGTTCATGACCACTCCGTGTAATTTTAGTAATTCTGACAGTCGTCTGAAGAATCTGCTCAGAGACATCCTCAGCCACTTGTAGCTTTTATTGATTCTAAATCAGCACAATTCAACCTTCAAGGAAGATTTGCAATTCTGTAGTTGACCTTCAGAAAGAACTTGGACATTCGGGTGCGGACTTGTGTTGATAGAATATCACAAGCTAATATTTCTAGCGTGCACTAAGCTAATATTCCTAGCGGCTAGTGCACGCGGGGAAGTTTAATCTTTAGTCACCATTTCAAATCCATGGTGAAGAGTGACACAACATATGTGTATACTTTCTCTTCCTATATATATGGCAGCAGGACACACGTCCTGCAGACCATTCTTTGGTGTGAACTTTGGTATCCCTACACTCATTTTTCGATTTGTTATGACTTGTAAACAAACACCGTGTGAATGTCGTACCTTTAAATTGACGACCCTTCGTGATTCAGTAATGGAGAGGTCAGATTTTTTCATTTATTCTCTCGGAGAAGGGACTTCCTTGGGATGATTGTCCTGCGCTATCTGTGTTCTGGACTGAAGAAGAACCTTTGGAACACAAGTCACTTGAGATGTTCCCTACGTATTTCCAATGATCTATGGATGTAGGTGACATCACGGAGCTGGGGACTGCACTCGAGCTCGCTTCGTCCTGCGATGGAGATTGCGACCTGGGTGATGTTTCCGGTGAGAAAAAGAGCTGCACAATTTCTTCTCCTAGCTGGACCTGTTCAACACAAATCCCACGGGCACGTCAATACCGAAGTCATCTAATCGGCCGAGCGATTCATTTTTACGATATCCAGAAGCAGTTGTAGAATTGAAGCATCTGGTAACAACAAACCCAAAATTACAGCTATGGTAACCACGCTGGAATTTATTTGTCAAAAAATCTTCCTGCATCAAATGCCACTGATCGGCCACCACGTTGTCTGTAAGGGTACCACTGAAGATTCTGCTAAATAGCATCCACTGTAGAACATCTACTTGTAGTTTCCAAAAGACGTGTGAGAATGATTAGTTTCAGGGGTGACATGACAAGTTCCTGTTGCTACCAGTACGTGGGGAGCTAAGAGTTGGTAATTGATTAAAAGTACTCGATACACTTACATCGAGGTTTTTCATTCTCTCATAAGACCGTTCTATGATCATGTCGCGCTGGTGGTCAAGCTGGCCAACCGTGTGAGATAAAACGGTCTGCAGAGCTCCCTCTGTGAGAACATTAGGACTTTTAACGAACAATCAAACACTCAAAATAAGATTACTAACGTGCACAATAAGAGAATTGTCTGAAACTGCGCACAAGAAGTATCAACTACATAGAGCAATGTGCCTCATGAAAGAACTCTTGCATGTGATTAGTTGCATTTTAGTTCAGCAGGATAACGTGCTTGAGTATTGGGAAGGGTTGCTTTCTAAGGTGGGAGTCTTATGATCATAAAGGTTTCTTTTGATTGATCTAGAAAACAATTGTTGGGTATTTCGAGGTGCACCTGCATCGATGTTGTTCTCGAAAAGACTTTCTTTCATTTGATAAAACTCTATTAACTGTGATTCAGCAGCGCCTTCGAGAGCCTTGTCGGGAGTCGGAATCGGAGTAGTTCCTATAGCTCTCTTCACGGATGATGGTGTTCCTAGTCTTTCCACAACATCGAGTGACTGTGACAGGGCCAAAGCTCTGCCTCTGCCTGCTGGAGTTCCTACTCTGCTCGATGTTCTGCTGCCTTTTGCAGACGGTGTCACTGCTCTGCTTGCATCACCTAGATAGGCCTGCTCATGACGATGCAGTTCAGTCTCTCCTACATGATTGACCTGGTCACGAGGTTCTTCATTTGGCTTCTCCTCTTGATCGCCTTCTTCTTCATAGTTATTCTCAGAATCTGTGGAATTATCGGAGCTGGTCCAAGAAGAGGTAAGACGACACCTCGTTAATCATTTGCAACCTTAGGCGTGGGAGATTTAGAGATTTATTACAAAGTCATCTATAAGTACTTGAAATAGATTGTGATCAGTGATATATTCTCAATCTCGTCCTCTAATGTAACCTGATTAGTGATCAGTCACACCTCGAAGCTTTCATTAGAAGAGTCAAGTGCTACTACAGGAACTTCTTCTCATCTCCTTCATAAATTTCCAACTATTTGGATGACGCAGAATCTTCGCTTCCACTGTCGGCTCTTAAGCATGCCATGTCTGTACAACAAATGAGGAGAGGAAGGAAGCTCTTTGATTCAAGCCTCTACCTATTGTTTGCTTCCTTGAATCGTCAACTTTTGTTCTATCTTCACCTTGGTGATTTCTACTGTTGTTTTTTCTACGATTTCTTGTTGGTAACGGCGTCATGGTAGTACCAAGAGTAATCTGTGAGGAGATCCCCATCAAGCTCTTTAAGATTGGGCAACGCGGTTTTGAGGTGCTCTCGCAGTCCTTCCTGCTCAGTACTACAGGGGTTGCCGTCCACGTTGAGAAAACTTAAGGACTGCGGCAGATCGGTATCTGTGGGTCTATCCACAAAACTTATTAGTTTCTCGTGGGAGTGGTCAACGGGAAATGGTTTCATTAGAGGAGATTCGATCGTTGTCTTCTCCGCCAGTTCTCGAGTTTAGCAATCAATCCAAAGCGCGAATGCACATGGTCAAATTCTATATTATAAAACTCAGGATTATCCTCAGTAGGATGTGCTAGAAAGTAAACTTGCCGGCATTGATTCTGGAGATGAGATTTTCAGAAGCGTCAAGCACCATAAGCTTTGACAGAGAGGAGAGGCCGCATAACTCCGTAAGCTCATTGTCAGCAATCATGAGAAATTTGAGTTCTCTAGCAAATTCAATTCCTTTCAAGCTCTTTAGTCCATTCTGCCAGCATAAACAATGAGAAGCAAACCTCGGTCAATGTTGCAGATGTCACAAACGTTCTTCAATGAATGCTAAGCTAAGAAAGTTCGAAGATGGCTGTGCATGTGAACTCTCACATGCATGTCAGATTAGCAAGACTAGGTCAAGATGATTGTTCAACAAGACCTTCGGACACACTTTCTTGTCAGTTTCTTCCTATGCTTAGTACCATCAATTTGAGAACAACGCTTTTCTCTTTGTTCCAGATATGTATATGTGTGTATACTGTACACAGCTTCGTGGACCTGTGACCTTGCGTACGCGGACTAGGGCAAAAAGCAGGCGAGTATTTTGAAGTGCAGTGGGAAAGCACACTTGTCTCCTCGAATGACTGCTGAAACTTTTCATAAGAGGTCATAGAAATTCCGTGGGTTGATTTCAAAAGATGAATTCGTCTTTTCCTTAATTATCGTTGAACAGTTTACTTGGAACATTCAAGACAGTACTTTTGGTTTGCAACATGTAAACTTTCCGCCGTCTGGTGTATCATGGTCAGTATGAGGATGTGGTGAGGTTGTATGATGTAAGAATATGAGGGATGCACAAATGACTACGCTCCTTCGTGAATATTCTCAGAATACTATAGTAATGTCTAGTAAATTGCGGAAAATAAGGATTTTGCAATGCTTTTGTCCCTGTTTTCTTGAAAACTGACTTTTATTAGTCGTGGAAGTGATTCACAAAGTATGCATGAAGAACACTGATTACCTGTTGAAGATACAGATTTGTCACTTTGGGGAGGCTGAGAACGAAACGGCACGTATCCAAAGCGGTAATGCTCTCTCTGTCAAGCTTCACATGCGTCAACTGCTGCAAAGCTTTTGCTCTGATCCAGACCACAACACAGACGTACTAAGTGTTTGTGTTAAAAAAGCACTTCACGTCTGAGAGACCAGAACGATTACCTGAACCCGGTCTCGAAAATTGGCTAAATTATTACGGGAGGAAAACTTGGTTTGAACTTCGATCAAAGGATAGCTGGTACACCCTAGTTGATTAGTTCCAGTAATTGTTGAAGCAAAGCGCGCTTTCAGTTTAGAGGGCCCATTCTCGTTTGCTCTCGTGATTTCGTAGGATTGTCGTGGCTTTGCGGGACAATGTAGGGCGACAGTCGATTCCTTCATTGATTCTCCCGCATACTTTATATTAGCGGGTATCTTGTCGACGCACTCATGGCACAGAAGTATAATTCGGTACCAAAAACAGCAAAAGCACACGGAGTCATCAAAGTCAACTAAAGAGCTAATTTCAGTGTCAATGGGCACTGAAGTCTAATGGAGAACCTCGCGCTACAAAATGCTGATATTCCTATTATCCTTCCTTACTGCGATGTCTGCAGTACACTATAGGGCCCTAGAATCTATTCCTCGGAATGATTTCTCCCCCCAATATCAATGACAGTACGGACTGAGACCGTTGTACTGAAGTGTATCGCGTGAAGAAAATGAAAAGCACTTAAGTGACATCTCGTCTGTCAAAATGAATTGTTAAATGGGCCGATGTTTGTTGATTCTACATTTGGCACTCCCGAAATTTCAGGCAAAGGTGGTGAAGTCACAAAAGAAGTTAACAAGACCTAACTCCACTCGCCCTGAATTAACATATTCAGTGGAGGTCAATGAATCAAAAACGATGGGCAAAGGACAAACCACATTCATTACTGCCTTCAGGCGAGAGGGAAAGCCAGGACCGGACATGGATGGACCACAGGCGCTGTCGACAAAGTCCCCTGGCAGGTTGCGCTCGGCCACCATGGCGGCGCAATCTGCAGTCTCCTGATCATACTTCGTAGCCATACATTCAACATTTTCTCACTCCCGCCATATCATCTACCGCCTCTTTAGCTCCACCCTGCGAATAGCGACATCCTCACCTGTACCGATGATGAGGACATACCCTTTTCCGCCCGAAATCGTCCTAACTACGGAGCCATAGATCCTCCATCCTCTTTGTAAACCAGCAAGAGTTCTAGAGCCAACAGGACATCCGTCCCTAATCCCTGGGACGAAATCCAGCCAACTTCGGTGTCGCCGGATCCTCATGTCTAGAAACCATCTGCATCCAATGCGCCATCACGAGATGTTCCATGTAATCCTTAATTTGGGGATGTCCAGGTCGCTTTGTCCCCTGCATGCCTGAGGATCTGATGGGAGCTTGAAGGGTCGGGTGTCCACATCTACTTTTGCAAGGGATGGGGACCTGTAATAAACCCTAAAGGTGTTCTCCATTCAGTAGGGAGCGTGGTGAGAAATCTGACGGGATAAGGGAGCCGTAAAGTGTGACTCACTGAGAAGCCTTCCTTTACGGCCGGCCGGGCCCGGAACTTATCCACCTCCATCGTGCTGCGGCACAGACTTACATTACGGTTAGCTAGAACTTTCCCATGCTCTGGAAAATTGACGGCGGTAGATTCCAACCTACGGTCATACCCTATACGAGCATCGTACTGCACATTACAGAGTAACAAGAGAATACTGCCACGACAGAGCGACGTACAATCTGCCTTGTCTAAAAGTATTTTGTCTGAACCTACAAACGCTTTAAAATTATAGATTTCAATAGTCTCTATGGAAGAACGAAGGAAAAAGACTCCAGATGTTTAAATTATAGAATTTTTTTCAAATATTAAGTTTAATCTTCGTATAATTTCCTTCCGGATGTATAGTCTTATCTTAAGTAAAAAATGTATTTTAAAAATGAAATTTAAATCTCAATAGCCAAATTTTGTGTACTACAATGTACATACAATACTATACAATGTTATATACACATGAGTTTAGCTAGTTTTTCACCTTTTAAGACTTTCGTCGTACTTTGGAAGATGCACCATATCTTTTATTAGTGTTGGTATATAGTATTTTAGAGGAATTTTTATTACTCTATAAAATCAATGCTCTCTACAAATAAATACATGTTACACACAAAGGTCTACATTCCACTTAAGAATGACATAAGGCCTACAGTTAACGAATAATATTGGAGGTATCTAGAGTTGAAGATGCATATCATCTCTTGGTGACTTATTTTGGTGAAAAGTAACGACGTAGAGTTTAGTTTTTCTTTCTCTCAGTACATTTTTGAGTCTTTGGAAATCAAATTGTATTAAACGAACGTTTCTGGGCATTCATTGACCTGGTTAACACATCTTCTTCTAAAATAACTTTTGCATATATTTTAGATTTCATTAGTTTATTTTATCATGTTAGATTTAGAACTTTATTTGGCCTAAATGAAGTGGATCCTAATTCAACTATCATTAATAGACATTATCAAATTTTTCTTTACCTTCGACATTTCAATAAACAATTCAGTTTTGAAATTCCTCAAGTCCAAATGTTTCTTCCGTATATAACGTTTCTTTGTATAGATCTGGTTACTCCCATGTTACTCTCGAGGCTATTTTTTGATACAGGGCAGATGTATTTCATTTTCGGGGCACTGTGGTACTTAAAAAAAGTTCCAACGACCTACTAATATTTTCTGCATGGTGAAGGGAATCTACTCATTCTTCTACTTACACGAACTATACGTGCAGATACATAAACAAACGTAGAGTAAATCTTATAGGTTAATTAAGAGATCTCGCCCTCTATTCTTTCTCGTATTAAAAATAAGCACTATCAGTACATAGATATCAAACACAATACAAACTTGAAACTGACATGTTTAGCTTTGATCATTGATTTACACGTGAAGTTCATTAGCAGCTGCTACATGGAAAAAACATGATGAGAGTAATATTATATAGAAGAAGTAAAATCTGAAGTCTAGAGCTAACTAACTAAACATCGAGGATAGGGAAATCTGGTATTGTTTGATCTACACATAATCAGATCAAAGAGAATATAATTGAAGTCCAAAAGCTCTCCAAAACTTTGTATTTTTATTTCCATATGCACCAGCATTGAAGTAGTGTATAGGCATTCACATTCCATCTCTAAAATTAAGCTCATGGATTGGTTGTCACCTTCCATGATAAGCATGGAAGATGCAAGAAATATGAGATTGTTGATATCACGGTAAATAGCAAAAACATATTGGTTAACATGACGACTAGAAAAGATCACTTTGACAAAAAAAGGTACTACCATTGTAAATCCACTAGGATGCTATCATCATAGGATGTGCCAATAACAATGTACAAGTTACTGTTCACTTATAGCTTTCCACCTTCCAATATGGGCTATTATCATCGGATGTGCCAATAACAATGTACAAGTTATTGTTCTCTTATAGTTTTCCACCTTCCAATATGAAGCTAAGGGAACCTTTTGTATTATTGGATCAGTTGGCTCCATATTCATTGCTCTTAACTTCTCCTATTCTAGACACACCAATTCAGCCTTTGTTTTGCTCCTTGAACAAAATTGCCCCAACTTTCCAGACTTTAGTAACGTCTAGAACTTGTGTTGATTGCAAAAGCTAAATGTTGACAACCTTTCTTGACAACTTCCCCTTGTAGTTGCATTCCCCATGGTCGATAATGCATTTCTACATCTACCTCCTTATGATAAAATGTTCTTGATTTCCTTCACAACCTTCATGCTCTTAATTGCAATCCACCGTGAAGAAATCAGTACAACACCCAACACCCATTGAAATTACTAGTTAGTGTATCCTTTTCATTGGCAGAACCATATATACATGCACTTTCACTTAACCACACCTTCAATTAGCAAATTTATTTGGCCACCCTATTGGCATGACATGGGTCTACATGGTAGTTGCTTGTCCTTGTTGGTAGATACAAATTAGATTGTAATTGCATTGTTCTTGTTTGGGAATTTGAACTATTTTACATGTTGATTATGCAACTCAACATAGAAAGATGTCATGTCATTTGCACTGCCAAAGCTAGTTTGCTTGGACATTGGAGTGTTAGCCTTGGCAATCAAATTTATATCCGTAGTTTCCTAAAGACTACTTAGTGGCAGCCAAATTTTGTGTTAGGGCTATTGATCACACCATTAAGACTATTAGTTACACTATTTGTACCGTCAAATAGCCATCAATGGTGTAATACTCCAAGGATAGGACACCTGAATAGAAACACACCATGAGAAACACACAATTTCATCTTCAAACCTCCGATGCCCCAAAGGAGCACCTTCTCTTTATTATATAGACAAAGTGGATCTCCTCCAAGGAAGCCCCACCATAGGATTAGGCACAAAGATAGGTGACATGTTAGCAAGCTCCACCTTTGATTACTTACTTGGATGGGTGACATGCCAGTCCCGGTCCTATCTGGTTGGTTAAACAAGCTTTGACCAGAGGGAATCTTTTAGGTAATCTTCTTGTAGGAATCTCATAATCACATGGGTGAGGTTTTGTTGGAAAACTCTCAACAAGACAAAGCAAGGGGGAGGGAAGGCCAACCTTTCCTTCATTTAGGGTGGAGGTATTTGCACATTTTTGAGGCCTAATTCATCCGTTTAGGCCTCCAAATTTGCACTCAAAGATTTTAGGCATATTTTTGTTCCTACTCTATTAGTAGAAGTCTGTGGTACCAACATTTGTTGGTTTTGGATAGTTTCAAGGAAATTTCAAAAAAGAAGTACATTAGTAAAGCCTAAGGAGGGCTAAACGGGAAAGAAATAAGAAGAAGCATGAATTTAGAGCCAAACCCAAAGTCGACCTCGGGTCAAGACCGTAGGACCCGAGATGGACAAAAGAGGAAGACGAAGAAGGGGACTTTGTATCAAGTGAGGTAGTCTGATCTGAAGAACCTCTAACAAACTTCTTCAAAGTTGGCAAATCAAGAAAGTACATGGGGACAAACTTTACTTACCTTATTACCGCAAAAGTGATATTTGTTGGGTTGTCACATGATTTTAGCACCGATGCTAGTGATACAAATCTCGGAAGTGGAAGAATACAAAGCCAATTTTGAAGTTGGGTGTCAAAGCAATATGAATGTCAACATTGAGAGAACAACAAGAAGAGAGAGTTTGAAGACGAACTTTGCATTGTAAGGAAGAAGAACACATGAAGATCCAACCCACTTTAGACGAAACCAAACGAGAGGTGTTGGAATTTCAACTTCTTCACGAAGTGCAAGAACTTGATCAAAAGAAATGCAAAGGTGGTTGGCAAGGAGATTTCTCATCTCTCTTTGCCAAGAAGAAGAAAGACTCAAGCAGGCAGACATATTCATTACGACCCAATAAACCGACTTCCCCTAAAGCTATAAAGGAAGTCAAATTTATCAAGAAATTTGTTCGAGAAAAGACATCACAAACACTAATGGAAGAAGAGTGTCAACACATTTTATGCACAATTCCTTGGTTGTCTCAAAGGAATTTTGAAGAACACTTTGAAGGAGTTGAGCCTTTTTCTTCTATTCGGGTTGAAGTCAACACAATCAGCAAGGAAGTAATTGTTGAAGAAGACCCGACATTGAACTTGACTAACTGGAATCATTGGACTATCAATACGGCATCCATACCAGCCAGTTCCTTGGCTCCCTCAAGTTCAACTTTACCACAGCCAATTCCACCAAGCCAAACAATGACTTTGTTACCTATCACCCGACACACGTATCAAAAGTGTTAGGAGACAAAACAAGACAAAGACCCCGATGAATTCATTGAAGAATTCAAAGTCATTTTCTTTGCTAATAAGGAGCATGACTTGGCGGATTGCCTGAGAATTTTCCCAAGTCTGCTCCAAAAGAAGGCTCGGAGTTGGTATACTCATGTAACCCAGAAGAGGTTTGTACCGACAGACTATGCAGACTTGAGAAACAATTTCCTAGAACACTTCCTAGTAGTTGATTATGGCACGAGTGTCTTCACGGTACTCAACGATTTGGACAGAGGCAAGAAGGAGAAGTTGAGAGACTACTCTAAGCGGTTCATGGCACTCTTGAACTGAGTCCTGAAGCAATTGGGTGTGGTGGGTTACTCCGATGCCCAAGCCATTTCCTGGTTCATGGGAGGACTTTCACCAGAGATTCGGATCTTTGCCAAGAAGAGGAATGTAACTTCCTTGGATAAGGTACTCAAACACGTTGCCAGCTATGAAGCAGCTCACTCTCACCCTGCTGGTAATCAAATAAATTGGGAGAAGAAAGGCAAGAAGCCCAGAAGAAGAGCTTCTCGCAATACATCCTCTTCTTCGGAGAATCCTCCACATCTTCAAGTTCTTCTTCAAAATCCAAAGAAGAATCAAAGCCAAGAAGAATATGAAGGCGTGGAGGCAAGAAACCATTGATACCCCTAATGAAGAGTGTACATAAGGCAAACAACAAGCTGGATGCTCTTATCAAAGAGTTTTTGGATTTTAAGATGCAAATGAATGGGGTGAAGGACCAAAGAAAGCCTCCATCATTTGGTAGATCTAATGTATGGTGCACTTTGTGTGGCAAGTCAGGTCATGCAAACATGAAATACAATACTTGTAATGCATTTTTGGTGTAGCAGATTGATTGGGTTCTAGGATGGAACCAAGAAGAGGAAGAGGAGGCATTGTACCAAACCCAAGAGGTACCGCCTCAAGCAAGCACATTGTACCAAGGTCTGAGGTATGGACCAAGAGAGTATAACCCCAATGCTCCCCCACAAAGACCACCAATGAGCAATCAAAACCAACCTCAAAATGTTGCACTCGGAGCATGTTACAATTGTGGCTCGATGGGACATTGGTCTCCAAACTGTCCGGAGCCAAGATGGCAAATTAGGTGTGTTCTCTTGCATGGGAATTGTAAACGATTGGGTCATACGGGCAACCAATGCCCTCATCCACCCAACCCAAAGGCGCATGTAAAATATGTACAGACCC
Organism: Lunularia cruciata; assembly: GCA_948567375.1. Taxonomy (NCBI): domain Eukaryota; kingdom Viridiplantae; phylum Streptophyta; class Marchantiopsida; order Lunulariales; family Lunulariaceae; genus Lunularia; species Lunularia cruciata. The sequence continues at coordinate 60,864,714 of OX419759.1, read as the reverse complement.
TAGTAGAGCATGTTGCATTCCAAGTGAAGGGGGATACTAATGTAAATTGTATAACACTTGGGGAAGAAAAGCCTCAAGAAGGGAGTCCGGCCTTTGAAGGTGAATGGCTGGACCTCAAAATTTTGAAGGTTGAGACATTCACCAGTAAAAAGAAGCATGATCCTAAGGAACTGAGTATGAACTCTTTATCCTCATGAAAGGCAAAGAGACTGCGCCCAAAGTCAATCCTTTTTGCCAAGGAGGAAAAGATTCTTGCAAAAGCTAAAGCTAAAGCCTTGCAGAAAGAACTCAAGGAAGTGGTACTCAAGACTCGGGAGATGAGTTTGGAGGAGACAAAGTCAAAGCCTCAAGTTTTTCCGGCGGCATTGGATCTAAAGTAAAGGATCTGATTCAAGCCGAGGTGGGTCAAGCCGAGGAACCTCGGGTCCAGACCACCAGTACGCCTATCACCATCATGAAGCACCCCAAAGTCAAATTTGAATAGGGTGAGACTTTGAACCCGAAGACCAAGGCAAAGAAGGTGAAATTGGGGGGAGTACCTCAATATGATATTGTAGCGGATTTGGCATCCATGAGTGTGAATGTCACATTTAAGCAATTATGGGAAGATAATAAGTTGTACAAGAAGCAACTAAATTCCACCCTCAAGAAAGTAAGGATGATGTCTAAAATAGACCTGCCCACCATTTATTCTATTGAATAAGAGGATCTGGGATCTCCTAAAGTTGATGCAGAGATTGCAATGTGCATGATCATGTTGATACTCATTGATTTGGGTTCCGGTGTGAATTCACAACCAAAGATACTACAAATTGGCTAGGGTATCATATGTTTGAGCCAACATCCCAGGTTCTGAAATTTGCAGACCAAACCAAGAGATGCCCATTGGGCATGTTGTCAAACATTACCATGATCATTGGAGGGGTACCCTTCAAGTTGAATTACATTGTGTTGCGACCAGTGACCAAGACTGGTTACCCATTGTTGATTGGAAGACCCTGGTTGTACAGTGCCCAAATTGTGGTGGATTGGCACCAGTAGAAGTTGCAATTTAAGGACATTTTGTCCAAAGATTGGAAGCTAGTGACGATGAGTTGGACAAAGGTTCCTCACCTCAAGGAAACAACATCATCTGAAGATGAAGTTGAATCCAAAGATTCATCATCTTTGTCTTCAAGAGACTCCAAAGATGAAATCCAAGTCAACTACTTGGAGTGCTACGAGGTAGAGTTCAAAGATGAAGACCCATATGACATCACCTTGGGTGAACACGACTTGGAGAAGGGAGTTTGACTACAATTCAACTCGGATTAAGCCAAGTAAGCCATGTTGAAGGGGTCATTAACCCCAATGACTGTCAAGATGTTGTCTTGAACAAAGGAAAAATTTTGAAACTTTCTAAGATAGTCACTTTAGAGGAGTTAGCATGATATACTGCACTATTTATAGAATTCCAAGATGTATTTGCCTGGTCTATTGATCATATGTTAGGTATTCCACAAGAATTTGGAGAACACCGGATTGATTTGGTTGAAGATGCAGTTCCGGTTCGACAAAGACAATACCGCCTAAACCCAAAGTACTCATTCTTGGTCAAAGAAAAATTAATAAGTACTAAGGGGCCGGAATAATTTTTCCTATCTTGAGCAGTGAGTGGGTTTCTCCCATAGTCATTGTCTCAAAGAAGAAGACTGGGAAGATTTGAGTGTGCCAAGATTTTTGCAAGTTGAACGCAATCACAAGGAAGGATCATCATCCCTTGCCTTTTACCGATACAATTTTGGACCAAGTAGCTGGTCATCCTTGTTACAGTTTTCTCAATGGATTTTCAGGGTATAATCAAGTATCCATCCAAGAAGAAGACAAGGATAAAACTACATTCACTACCAATTGGTGCACTTTTTTTTTTACAATCAAATGCCCTTCGGGTTGTGTAATGCTCTTGCTACTTTCCCATGGATGATGAATACAATCTTTAAGCATTTTTTGTGCAAATTTGTGGAGGTCTTCATTGATGATTTTTGTGTGTTTGGGCAAAAAGAAGTGCATTTAGATTATCTTCACCAAACTTTTGAAAGGTGTTGTTTTGCCAATTTTTTATTACACTCGGAGAAATGCTTCTTTGCAATGAAGGAGGGAATTCTTTTGGGCCACCAGGTGTCAAAGCAAGGTATTGAAGTCAATGTTGAGAAGGTAAAAGTTATCTCAGCTTTGGAATTCCTGAAAAACATGAAGGAGCTGAGAGCCTTCTTAGGACATGTTGGATACTACAAACGCTTTGTTTCAAACTATGCGGTGCTTGTGCCTTACAAAGCTTCTGAAGAAGTCTTGTAGGAAGCAGAAAAAAAGGAAGCTTTCCAAGTAGTTGAAGCACCAATTATGAGGGCCCCAAATTGGGATGCTCCTTTTCACATGCATATGGACACTTTGTCCATGGCAATAGTTTGAAACAAAGCGTTGGTCCCTATGGTCCCTTCCAAGTCATATTGATGGACCATAGGAACCAAGTCATATTGATGGACTATAGGGACCATGGCATCAATTTCGGCTTTTAGTTGCTCCATTACTTGGTGTGGTGACTTATTGGAGAAGAACACCCATGCAAAGGATACTTTAGTACCAAAGGAGATTACTCGGATTTGGAGTAAAAGTGAGATTTTTCCATCTACCTTGGATGTTCCATTATGGAATTTAGAGGAAGCATTGCAGCAACCCATGGATTAATTAATGCAACATGCTTGGAGTGGAGCCTTTGTACCACCAAGAGACCAGTGGATTCTTGTAACAACAAGATACATCTTGAAATTTGCCTGGAAAAATCTGCCTTCTTGATCAAATGCTACAATGCCTAATGGTCAACATAGAAGACAAACTCTTATCCTAACAGGTAGTGGCAAAACTTCTTGCAGGCATAAACCATCCCCAGTGCTTCTCTTTCAGTCATCAAATAGTTCATTTTTGAAACTGATAATTGTCGGCTGGCATAATAAATTGGATAGTCCTTCTTCTTCTTGTCCTTTTGACTTTGTTTCAAGAAGGCAGATTTTTCCAGGAAAATTGCAAGATGTATCTTGTTGTTACAAGAATCCACTGGTCTCTTGGTGGTACAAAGGATCCACTCCAAGCATGTTGCATTAATTAATCCATGGATTGCTGCAATGCTTCCTCTAAACTCCATAATGGAACATCCAAGGTAGATAAAATAATCTCACTTGTACTCCAAATCCGAGTGATCTCCTTTGGTACTAAAGTATCCTTTGCATGGGTGTTCTTCTCCAATAAGTCACCATGCCAAGTAATGGAGCCACTAAAAGCTGAAATTGATGCCATGGTCCCTAACTATAGTGAACCAAGATTGCCACTACTAAAGCATACTAGTAGGTAACATATCCATTTCTCACCTGATTGCCAACCTGATCTATATGAGGTTGTCTCCTCCCAATAGTCAATACTAAAACCCATGGGGTATAATACTACTCTATCAATTGAGACATCATATGATTGAGCTACTATCGCAATGGCCTATAACACCCATTTGTTTGCATGTGCATGTGTTTGGTATTATGATATTTAGCTTAGTATTACAAATACTTGAGAGATATTATTTATATAGAGATAAAGGATGGTTCTACATTAGTCATAATTAGCTAAAGTTAGTTATAGCTAATATAGTTTGGACCTTACTTTGACATTGCTCTGACACTTTGAGGACCTTACCTTAAGGTATTGCTCCAATTGCCCTTCACTCAAGATCAAACACACTAAATGAAGATCAAGGTTGTGGAATCCAACATCCAACAAGCACACTAACTTGCACTTTGAATTTCTCTCAACACTCACAAGCACACACAGAAAATTGATACTTGGAATTAATCTCAAGCAATGGGCACTGCTTCACAGCACTTTGCTTTATCTATCTTCAGAAATTATGAATATTGAACAACAAAACACTATGAATGCCTTCTTTAAATAATGGAGCAATTGATAATTGCCAACAACTATACCATTCTACAACTCTACAAACTTGTAGATCCAAAATGACAATGCACCTTTTCATATCTGCCTCTTCATATCTCAATATGTTTCTATTCCAATCCGATGTCTACTTCTTCTTTGGCCTCCAACTCCAATGATCCTCCAAACACTTCTCCTTCTTTGGGTCTATCTAATTCTACTAAATCCTTTGCTATCTCTACTACTTCTTCACTACAAGCTACAATTGCACTCATGGGTAATCTATCTAACTCTTTATCTTCTGACCTACTCTTCTCTAATGTCTTAGATGACAACTCCAAAGACACTTGCACTCTTACTTCTACAACTTTGGACTTCTTCTCCTCCTTCACACTACTCTTAAGTCTTTCTAACTCTGAGTTCACTAAATCTAATATGAGACTTATGTTGTCTCCTACTTCAATTATCTTCCTATCTACTTGCTCTCTTAGCCAAATCAACCTAGTATTCATATCTACTTCTTTTGCTCTTCTCTTCCGAGTTTCCTGCACAAGCAATTTCAATTCATGCAATCTTGCTTCCTCCAATCTCCCTTCAGACTCAGTGCTCAGCATTGCCCGTAGTCTTCCAACAACTTCTCCCACTGACTTTGATGCATACCCCCTAGATTGTTCTACCTTCAATTCCTCTCTATACATCTTCAACTCGTCTTTGTACTCAACAACAAGCGTCTTCTTCTCTTTTGCGTATTGAGCACTCTGCATCTCAGCACTTCTGACCAAGCCTTACAATCTTTCCTCCTCTTGGGGTTGGATTGCCAACTCCCTTTGCCATGCTTGATCTTTTTGGCCACACTCTTCTTCAGGCTCTTTAACTCCTGCTCCATCATAGCCACCATTGCTTTACATGAATATTTTTGATGTGAACTTCACTGACCTCTTTTTTCATCTTTGCCAGCAATGCCATCTGCTCTTTCAACTCTTTTGCTTGACTGTGAATCTCTCTTCCCCGCTTCTTGGAACTCTCTTGCAAGTTCTCTAAAGTCTTCTTCTTCAAGATTACATCCACCCAAAGTTTCTCAACTTCTTCTTCTCTTCGGGTTACACTCTCCTTCAATCCCTTCACTTCATCCAGTAGATACTTCACCACCTACAACTCATTCTTCACCTTCATATGATCTTGTAAAATTACCTTTTTGCATATTCAACAGCCCCAAAAATGGAGTCAATGGATCTGCATTAATTATTTCACTCCCTCAAAGCCTTCTTCATCATTGGCTTCATCTTCATACCTTGCTTCTTCCACCAAAGCCTTCCCCCAAAGTCCCGATCTTTGTATCTTTAGCAATATTGCCTCCTTTTTGATCTCCCTTCTTTGGCTCTTCATCAATCTCCTCCATGGTCAATTCTAAGCAAGGGTTATCTCCTCCTTCCATATGATCAATCGCCGCATGGAATGCCTCATCTTCTTCCACCTCAATTGCTTGCTGAACTTCCTCTTCACCATCACTTTCACTTTTGGATTTCTCACTCTATAGTGTGAGTTTGGCTTCTTCTAAATCTCCTCCTCTGGACTAGAGTCTCTCCTTCAGAATTTGTCTCTAAAGTCTCCTCCTTCTCCACTTTCTTACCTTACAGATTGAGTCTTTGGGCATTTCATTGTGGCTAGTACAATGCTACCTCTTTGGGCTTAGTCTGCTTCTTTATCTTTGGACTTCTTCCTTCAGCCATCTCCATTTGTCTCGTTCTGATGAAGTGGTCATTGCTCACTCTCTTATATTGCTGCTTCTCTTCATCCGCTTCTTGTTGTAGATCAAAATAGAAATGTGGCACTATATGCTACCTCTCTTCCATTGTTAGCAAATTTAATCCAAAGTAGAGGTGTGTTGCAAACGGTGCAAAGTAATGTGGAGGCAAATTGGTCCTCCAATTGACAATCATTTGCCTTGTTCTTGGATGGAAGCACTTTGCCCAGTTCACCTTTACTCCTACAAACATCTTGTGAAAGAAGATGGCCTTTTGCATGTTTACATATGTTGTTCTTTTGGGTTTGAACATGGCCATTATTGCTCTTACAATGCTCCACTTGATTGGATCTTGGTAGGACTCCACTTTGTAACCATTGTTAGTATGTGGGGCAAAGAACAAGTTTTTGATTTCCACAATCTCCTCTACATCAGCACACTTCCAATAGAAGGTCACCCCAGTTGCTTCTCTTGCTTCCTTCCCCAATATTAACCTCCAATCCGACTCATTCCATTGAACCGGATTTCCTATCTTCTTTGGGACCTTCCTCACAATTATTGGCAACTATTTTTGCCATGACTCCTAGAAAAGTCAAATTCCAATTCCATGCCAAGAATGTAATCCAAACTCTATTCAAGACCTCAATCCTAACTATGATATTTAACCTCTAAATTGCAAAACTCTTCACTGCGAGTGCATTCTTAGTCTTCTTTGCCATGATTTGCTCTCTGGTTTTTTGGCACTGAAAAATTATCTCCTCTCTTGGATGCAACACTCTAGCCCCTTCTAGACTTTGGAAAATTTCACTCTCAATTGGCTTCTTGATGCACATTACTACAGGATGAATACTCAGAGGAACAGGATATTTTACTTGACATATTTGATTTCCCCTTGTGAAATCACAATTTTATAGTACCCCAAAGTGCATTCATTCTTCAGTCAATTTCAAAATCAACCCCCACTTCTTTGCATGTTGGTTTCCTTTCACTGTCAAGGTATTCTTCTCCTGCCTCTGCCATTTCTTGAAATGTACTTTCTTACTCGGCTTGACATGTAGACAAGTTGTTACACCGTCTTTGTATTGGCCTTTGCTTCTTGGTCCAAAGATGCCCTTCTTTGGATTTTTCTCTTTGTAACCCCATCCAAGTCCTTTCCATTCCCGACCCCATGTCAACTTCTTTGGATTTCCTCCAAAGACACATAAGTCCCTTTGTTACTTCGTAATTTGTATCCCTCAATACACTTCTTCTTCAAAACTTTAAGAAACCAAAAAAAATAAAAAATGTGGGTACCACCGTTGACCCATCATTGGTATAGACTAAAGGAGTATTAGGAATAGAAGAAGAAATTGTAGAAGTAGATAGATCTGAAGTACAAGAGAGGCTTGAAGATACATCAAGGGTAGAAGCCAAAGTAGAGGTAGACATCAGATCAAATTAGTAGTAACAGTTTTGAGATTTTGAAGAGTTAGATATGAAGAAGTGGAGTGACACTTTGGATCTACAAATTTGTAAAGTAGTAGTTGAAATAGTTTAGGTAGTTTAGATAACTACTTAATGCTTTTCCTATTTAAAGGAGGCATTTGGAATGTTATGTTGTTCAGTTTAGTATTCATATTTTTGAAGTTGAGTAAAGCAAAGTGTTTTAACTCAATGCTCATCATTTTTGCTTAAATCCAAGTATTAATCTTGTGTGTGTTTGTGGCTGTTTACAAAAGTTCAAATTGCAATCAATGAGTGTTAGATGTTGGATTCTACACTGCTGATGTTCATTTTATGTGTTTGATCTTGAGTGGATACAATCAAGGAAATGCCTTGAAAAATTTGTGAGAATCTTAGTGTTGGTAGTATTTTGTATTTGTGATCACAAAGTGCTAAATTGATGCAAAGAAATTTTGGTTGAGGAAGTTGTGCCTTTAATGGAGAGCTGGAACACAATTATGAGGTGAAGTAATTTCATGAAGTAGCAAAATGAAGTAGCTTTCTTTAGGAGAATTGAATCATCACAATTAGTATTGATTTGGAAAGGATTTGAAGAATTGTGATTATGGGTGTTGTTTATTTGTGATAGGTTTGAGAGTTGAGCACTTGTTACTCTCTTTTTTTGTGTGATTTCTACCCAAGAGGCTAATGACACAATCAAGAAGAACTATTTGTAAAATTTTACTTTGTATTTGACTATTTTTGACTCATATCTCTATGGGAACAAACAATTACTTACTAATTACCTCAAAAGTGATACTTGCTTGGTTGTCACACACTTGAAGTTCAAGCAAATATATCCAATGGGATTCTACTACAAGAGCTATGGAATCTATGGGCATGGGACCTACGAGAATGGCTCCTACAAGCATAGTTATGGGAGTTATGGGCATACAACCTACAAGAAGGCTCAAGGAATGCAAGACCTCCAAGAATGTACCATATAGGAAGGTCATGAGCATGGCTCTCACTTGTGGAATTGAGTGAGGTGATGTATATCAATTTATACTAGATAATCTAGGGTTAAAAAACTGGATCAATTTGTACCACATGTTCCAAAACTAGATAAGGGTCTCCAAGTGCAAGTGTATATATAGTGTAAGTATTGGTAGTCAATGTTACTTTGATAATTTTTTATTGATAGTTCAAGTGTGAATAGAAGTCTTGTGTAGTTATGGATGTAGCCAAACATTGGCTAAACTACATGAAATTTTGCATAAGTTTTATGCATGCTTTTCTTCACCATATTGATGAATGATTTCTACTCCATCACATAGCCAGATTTGGATTTTTGATGCTCTCTCAAATTCCAATTGCATATTTTTCTCCCAACATACTCGGCAAACCTCCTTAACATCCTTCTCTCTTTACTTTCTATTTTATGGATAAGATCCAATTTACTTGCACTCATTTGTTGCAATGTTATTGTAGTGTTGGACTTGGATGATCCAAATATATGAATGAGTATATGTTCTCAATGTGTAGAGATCTTTTAGAGAGTGATGCCAATGGCCTTTGAAAACTTAGTGATTACTCAATATAGGGATACCTTATGCTATGCTACTATTTGAGATGGAGGCTGTAGATCCTCAATCCATCAATTTCATCTTGGTGATTACGTATATCTACATCAAATTGCATTGATAGTATTTGATGTGACTATAAGCTACACTATCTTGAGATTTTGTGAGGTTTGCTTTCTTGAGTACTCATACTATGTGGATTTCCTTCTAGAGGTTTGCACTTCTAGAGTACTTCTAGAGTACTCACCAAACGTTGATGACATTATGGATCCAAGCTTAATAGTTGTATGTGCATGCTTGTGGTGTATATTATGTGGCTCTATTAGTGGAGCTATTGCTATTTTGGTATGAAATAGTTGTTTGAGAGGATGGCATATGACATATTTAACTCCTCCCCTTGTGATGGTTCCTTGAGGATAATGGCTATATTCTTGATGTGCTTGACCTCTAGCTAGTTCACTCGTTAAGTGGTATTGATGCAGATAGTTGCCTTACAATGGAACTCAATAGCATCCAACCTCACAACCTTTATCCACCATAGTGCATATCATATACTTGAAGTAGATGGCTATCTAGAGTTAGAGGGACATAACCACCAACTAGGAGTGCAATTGTGGCACTTTAGAGTTCATGTACAACTTATGTATGAGTTTTTCTTCTAGAATGTATGATGTTGAAAATAATGTGTAGCAATGTATATACATTATTATCACATTTGTAGAGCCAAAGCTAGTTTGCTCAAGCATTGGAGTGCTAATCTTGGCAATAAAAGTTATATCTTTGGTTTCTCAAAGACTTCTTAGTAGCAGCCAGATTTTTTGTTAGGGCTATCGATCACACCACTAGAGCTACCATTAATTACACCATTTGCACCATCAAATAGGCTGTTAGTGGTACCATTAGGGTTGGAGTTCTAGATCAAGCCAGAGTGGTATACTTCCAAAGTGTTGTTCTAGAGAGCTCACTTCTTTGATGTTGAGCCTTTGAGCTCTTGGCTTTGATGGATAGAGGTTAATGAGTATCACCTGGGGTCTCTTAGCTAGGGTAGGTGTGTCTTGACTATGTAATCATAGCATATTGATGGCAATTTCTTGAGTTTAGAAGTTGAGTTGTTGATCCAAGTTGTGTGTGAATTGATTTGATTATTGCAGCACTTTAGAGTTCATTTATGACTTCTATATGAGTTATGCTTCTATAGTGTATGATGTTGAAAACAATGTATGTTGTATAGTATGTATATACATATGATAAAGAACCCAATTCATGGTACTAGGCCAAAAAAAAGGATATCTACTATATTTGTTGAGGCTTATTTGATGACAAGTTGTTTGCCATATTTGGGAGAGATCCAAAAATCAGAAAAAATTGTTAAACCATCTTCTCATTTAGAACTCTCCAACTTGAAAGGAGACTCAAAATTATTAGCAAGAGGTGTGGAAATATAGTAAATGGGTTTGAAGATAACAGTTCACAAAAACAATTAAACTTTAAGGTTAGTCAATGTGAAAAAAAAGGCAAAGCATTGATGGCAAGAGCTTCATGTTTTGTTTAGGGAATGAAATTTTTCTCAAGTCATTTGGTAGGTAGAAAGCTCTCTAGAAACATTAGAAATGGTAATCAAAGGATATATATGTATATCAAAGCAAAACCCAAGTTACCATCAACATTTTGGTATATGGTTCTATGTCATTTACAAAATCTTTTTAGTATCCCTTATCTATAATTATTCTTAATAAATAAATAAATAAATACATAAATAGTACACCAAAGGAAAGGGGAAAGGAGTACAAGGCACAAACTAGTGCAAAAGGAACAAAAAGCACAAGCTTGAAGGTGTATTTTTTATATGTAAAATTGAAGGTGTCACAATCAAAAAAGACATATCAGAGTAGGGTCCAACGGTTCCATAGAGGAAAAAGTATACCAACAACAAGCACCAAAGAAAGTAAAGAGAGTGTAGTATACTCTTGAACTATGTGGTAGAGGTCCTCTAATGGTATGTTTGGTAAGTGGGGAGAGAGTACCCTAGCCACGTTGGGCTATGACACCCATTGATGCATGTATGCTCTATAGGGATATTAAGTTTGGTATTGCAAGTAGTGGAGAAATATTATCTATATGGAGTTTAGCTAAGCTTCTATATTAGTCATGATTAGCTATAGTTAGTCCTAGCTAAGATAAAAGACCCTATTCTAGAGGAAGGGAAAAGAGTGAGTACCACTATTTTGTCTTGTAGTATATTAACTTAGTATTCTTCCTAATCATTTGACTTTAAGGAAAGAGTTGAGAGCTTTTGGCCCACAAGCCTTGTTGGTGCAGAATTTTTCTATAGTCCAAGGATAGCCCATAAAAAGGAATCCTTGACTTAGTTGATAGGTGAGGATAAGACCGCCTACCTATGGGATTATTCCTATATTCCTTTAGACTTTTTGACTTCATTTGAATTTTAGCCTAGTAACTTGAGTTACTCCAATAATTGGTAACTTTGATATGTAACTTTTTTACAAGTATATAAGCTAGGGGTGATGAAGTACTCATCATCCTTTCATTTGCAATTATCTCTCTCTTATTGAGCTCTATAGTGAGCAATGTCTTGAGTCTTGGAGGTGCCTTGGAGTTCTAGCCTTGGAAGAGTATAATGGAGTTGGGATTCCTTTCCTTTTTGGTCCATGGTGCACTACCTTAATAGCCATTGCAGGTTCATCTTGACTAAGGGATAGGCCAACTCATAAGATGTGCCTACTACAACTACTAGTTGGTGAAAATCCAAAGCTTGAGCGTGTTGCAAAGTGATCGATACACAATGTTGATTATAGGATGTGAGCATAGCTAAAAAGACAACCAATGCTCCTCTCCTTTACAAAGAACCCCATGTTGTATCTACAAGGAGACCATCAAAATGGTGATGTAGGCATCCAAAAATCTCAATTGTTAGGAAGATAAAGGTATCTACGGATAGCCAAGGTGCATAGTGGTCCTCCTTGCTCCTAGAAGCAATGGTTTTTGCTACTCCCACTTGTATGTCTACCCATGCCATGACTCTAATTACACATAGTTCACCACCACCATGTCATGCAAGGTGCAATGATCTTTTATAAAAGTAACAATATCAACTTATACATGATAGATAGGTAGTCTTTAGTAGATCCAACTATTGCTCAATCTGAACATGGGCTCATTTAGCTTGTAAGATCTAAGAAATAGCATCCCAAATTACATCATGAACTCTTGTGGGCTCCCCCCACCTACAACACTTTGTAGAAAGTGTATCCCTTGCATGCCACATGGGGAAAAACATGCACACAAGGCCAAAAGGCCTATGAGAGCTAGATGGAGGAGACCCAACCTCAATCATAATGTTGTGTTAAACTCTTCAAAATTAAAACAAAAGTTGTCAATCAAGGGTAAAGCTTGGAGCTAGGCTCCAAAGCCTTTCCTTGCACAAGATGATCCTAGCTCTATCAAGTATAGATGCATCAATGAGGAAACTAGTAAGTGTGTAGGTTTGTATATGCTTATTGAGATCCTCCTAGAGCTTCCCAAAGTCTAGGGATGCAAAGCCAATAAACTTGGAGAGTGATGTGCGTGTAGTGCTTGGCAATTAGTTGCAAGCCAATTGAAGATACAATTGGACATTATAAGTGCTTTAATCCACTATCATGATAGTTCCTAACAAAAAAATGATGGCCTTGTTATAAGAATATGTGTACTAAATGAGGGACCATTGCAGCCCAAGCTCTGATATATGTTGTTGGTGTTATGGCCTCTTGCTCTATGAGGCCATATCCTCTTATGATTATGGGAAGAGCTATTTGCTACCTACACTACTCATCTAATAGTTGTGGGAGCATACATGGCCCAATAGAGTGGGGAAAGTATGGTAGATAGTATTGTTAAACATCCACAAGTGTGACAACAATATTTGTGTAGGCAAGAAAGTCCATGCCAAATATGAGGCCCAAGAGAGGTAGCACTAAGTAAAAATGGAATAGATCACATTGGTTCCCCAACCAAAACAGAGGTGAGAATAGGTTTTAGCCTGAACTATGATGTTAAATATGAACAAACTACAAAAGTACTCTTGTCCCAAAGGAGAGCCCAAAACTCACAAACCGCCAATAGTAAACTAGAATCTTGGTGGGAAGTTAGAAGGAATAAGGACCATGCAAGTGCTCTAGACCTTGCATTTACAATCATGGACTTGTAAAACCAAGACCTCTATGTTGAGTTGTGAAATCATACACCGCTCTAACTATGTCCTCCAAAAGGCCTATTATATAAGTGTCATCCAAGATGGATGGGAAAAGACAAGACTTAAAAACTATTGCAACCTATCATAATGTGCTATGGCAAAGAGAGGCCTCCCTAGGAGATCCCCTTATTGTGTGCCTTTGGTTGATGTTAATTGTGAATCCATCACCTTTCAAAATGAAGTGGTAAATAAATTGATGACTAATATTCAAAATGACACCCTTAAAATGACACCCTTAGAATTCTTGAGGTTGTCACTAGTCTCAACTTAAAAAGATATTTTTTAGAATATTGTCAAGATCAATTTGAATAGTGATGGAGAGGAATACAATGGTAGCCAAAATGAAATTGTTTTATACTTTGGCTCTTGAGATGAAGAAAAGATGAAATTAAAGAAATACAATCATGTGCATTGATCAAGAATCCATTTATATTTGTAACTCTCTTTCAATATACTTGAAGGGAATGACAAACATGCCCAAAATATACCCCAAAGGAAAAGGAGAAAAGGAATACAAGAGTACCAAAAAATACAAAAAGAAAGGAAGGAAGTGCACAAGACTCCAAGAAAAGAGCAAATAGGCAAAGAGAAACCAAGATCTATGCCCAATTGGCATAAAGAGAAAAGCACTATATAGAGTTACCTATAATAGAAATATGTAAACTAAGTGATATAGAAATATATAAGTGCAAGGTGTGATACAGATCCTCTAAGAGTATGCGTGGCAAAAGTGAGGGGAGGGCCATCAATGGAATGGGACCCACTATTGATGCCCATTGATGAAAACTTAGAGCTTATGATCTTTGTAAGGTGATGGAAACTTTTGCCAAAAATTAAGAGGTAAGTATGGTGGGTGAGAAAGTCAAGGTACCTCTTCTTTGTAGTGAGTACTATGTGCTTCTCAAAGGAAATTATCAAATTGATGATATAGGTGGTCAAAGAGCTCTACAAATAGAGGGATGAAGGTATTGGAGGCAAGTGATGGAGCATAGTGGTCCTCCTTCTCCCAAGTGGCAATAATTGATATAGCTCTTGCTTGGATGCTAGCTCATGCCAATGACTCTAGTCAAAGTGGGTTTGCCACCACCACATCATACAACCCACATTGGCCATCCTTGAAGATGATGATACATGTCTGCAGTTTTTGGTGAGGTGTGCTTTGTAGGACCATCCATCACTCAATTTGAACCTATGAGTGAGTAGATCATAAGATCTGGGCTACCATATCTCTAATGGCATTATGGTCTCTATGCTCTCCTCCTAAGGCATATAGTAATATGTGGATGCCCTTAACATCAAATGTAGAATTGTACTTGCACTAGTATAGTAAGCCCAAAATTATTTGGATGTGGTAGTCCTAGCTAAAGCCAAAAAGCCATGGTGAGTCTTCAATGTGAACCAAAAGTCCTCAATCAAAGGAGAAGCATGAAGCCAAGCTCTGATATGATTCCCTTTGAGTAATACCAAGAGCTAGCCATATGATCCAGATGTGAAATTTGGTTTGGTAACATTTGGAATGATGTTATACATGATGGTCAAAATAGATCAGATAGAAGTATCACCAAAAGAGTACTTCTACCAATAGGGTAGAAACCAAAATAGACTTGAAGACCTTAGAATCAATAGCTAGACATATGATTTAAAGGTGAGAATTAGTTTGGTAACATCTGGAAAGATGTTACACATGATGGAGTAAATAGATCAGAAAGAGGTATCACGAAAAGGGGACTTCTACTAATAAAGTAGGAACCAAAATATGCTTGACATCTTTGAAGGCAATTTTGGAGGCCTAAACAAATGAATTAGGCCTTGAAAAATGTGCAGATTCCTTTCTCCTCCCAACTCCAACAAAGGAAGGGTTGGCTTTCCCTCCTCCCTACTTTGTCTTGTCAAGAGTTTTCCAACGGTACCCTACTCATGTGATTATGAGATTCCTATAGGAAGATTCCCTAAAAGATTTTATTCAATCAAAGTCTATTTGACCAACCAGATAGGACTTGGACCAACATGTCACCCATCCATGTAAGTAATCCAAAGGTGGAGCTTGTTGACATGTCACCTATCTGTGTGCCTAATCCTATGGTGGAGCTTCCTTGGAGGAGATCCTCTTTGGTCTATATTGTAACAATATGGAGTTTAGCGACGAAGTTAGTTAGGCTTACAAAGTAGTACATAAGACAAATTAGCCTAGAATATTCCGGAAGTATCTAGGAAGCTTCTTGGGAAGCTTCTCTACTAGCTTAGCTTGCACCTCAAGTAAGTAGCTTCTAGAAGGAAGCTTCTAGAAGCTTCCAACTAGCTTAGCTTGCATGCCAAGTAGACGGCTTCTAGAAGGAAGCTTCTTGAGAAGCTTCCTAGTTAACTTGGCTTGCACTATAAGAAAGTGGCTTGAGGATGCTTCTTGAGAAGCTTCTCAAAGGCCTTGTATGCTACCTATAAATACCAAAACCAAAGCTCATGCTAGGCCTTTGGAGTTTTCCCATATTTGAATGTCCCAATGTAAGTTTCCATTCTCCTATTTCTCTCCTCCGTCTCGATCTTTTACATATATAATAAAGAAAAGGTGCTCCTTTGGGGCATTGAATGATTGAGTGTGAAATTTTTTTTTTCTATCTTCTCTTATCCTTGGAGTATTACAATGGTATTTGAGCGAGTGTTTTAGTCCAAGAAAGTGGATCACCCTTCTTGGAAGAGCACGAACTATTGAAATTGAGTAATCTAAGGTGATAAACATAGAGTAATTGCTAGACTTAGGAAGGACTTTAGAGAATGGATAGGATGGATGCACCAAGAGGACAATTTCCTGCACTTAGCTTTCCATTCTCAAATCCATTCTACATCAAGGTTATGTACATCCAGTGTGAAAAAATGGGAATATTACTAGTTTATCACTTTGATGTAGAATTCATGGACAAGGTGATGAACTCACCAAACCCGGTGATTCTACTTGTGGTGATATATGATAGAGAGTGGGATTTGACAATCTACATATTATTATAATGATATGGATGTGAATGTCCCAAATCCTCTCCCTTTCAACACTCAAGTAGAAATCTGTTATGCAATGAGACCAAAAGTGATTTTTATAGATTTTGTGGTTAGGAATTTTGGTGAAGAGTATTATCAACTAGTGATAGCTTCTAAGGTCCCAATGGTAGTTTTGATATTTTGTGCACCTTTTAGAGTGATCATATTGACTCTGTATTGACATAAACATTAACAATTGAGTGTTGTAGGAACCATGGATCCGTAATTGCAAGAGCTAGTGCAAGGAATGCAAGGGATATTGAATGAATTTTGAGAGATTAAGATGACCATGGAGACATTACAAAGTCAAGTGCAGATCCTCAAGAACAATCAAGCAATGCAAGAAGAAGAGCGGTCTCAAAACCCAGTACTTGCGACTAAAGTACTTGGAGAGGCACCCGTGCCTATGAACCCTATCAATGATCAAGCCACATTGCTACTCCAGATAAAGAAGACTTGCAACATTGAGCCTTACAAGGGGCACCATATGATAGGAGTAGTGGAAAATTGGATCTTGAGAATGAATCAATATTTCTGATTGTTCTCAACAAAGATCACACAACATGTTGCAGACGTGTTTGCATGTGGGTACTTGACCAATAAAGCCTTCACGTGGTATGATTCTTAGGAACAATCCAAGTTGGTAGAGAGAAGGGAGGTCACATGGACAACAATGCAAGAAGGATTACTGATGAATTTCCAATCAATGGATTCTATGTAGATGGCCCAAATCTGACTATGGGGATTGAGATAGAAGAACAACATACAAGAGTATGTGGAGGCATTTCTAGATCTACAAGTTGCAATAACCAACATGAGTCCAACAAGGGCTCTCAATAGTTTCAAATGAGAGTTGAAGGAGCGGATTTGCCAAGAAGTCATGGTGCAAAATCCTCGCACGGTATTTGAAGCCATTGCTTGTGCATAAAGAATAGCCGGAACATTGGGTGGAGGTGAAGGGGTAGTTCCACCTCAACATATTTAGGTAGAAATGCCACACATGGGTAGACAAGTACCGATGGAATTGGGAAACCTTTGATTTCAAGATTGAGGAGCATGACCGCTTCAAGAAGAGCATGGACAAGTAGAAGAACAAAGAGATGAAGTCCCACAAGGAGGAGGAACTCACGGAGAACAACGCCGTTGTTACAATTGTGGCCGTATTGGGCACATATCTACCAACTATCATACTTGTTTCTCTAGAGGCCCTTGGCATTCATACAGGCAATCTTTGAACAACATAGAGAAGCGCATTGAAGAGGAGGAGCTAGAAATCACTTCAAAAAATGAAGATTGCTAGTAAATGTACCTTGTGACCTTATTGGCTCAATAAGGAAGCAAAGAAGCAAGGGAAGGAAGAAGTGAAACACACAAAGATCCCAAAAGGCAACCTCATAATTGATTGTCATGAATGGAGTCCTAGAAGGCAATCAAGTGAGAGTATTAATAGATCCGGGAGCAACAGAGAATTTCTTATCTCACTTTATTGCAATAAGATTGGGAATGGATCTAGAGAGAGATGAGAGTGAAGAAGTAGAGTTACCTAACGGGCAAACAGAGAGGATTGAATCATTACCTAGACGGGTAACACTCTCTGTAGGAGAATATCAAGAAGTAATTGAGTGCCGAGTGACACAATTAGCTCATTATGATGCAATCTTAGGCATGCCATGGATAGAGCATTACAACCCTATGGTAGATTGGAGGAAGAAAGTAGTGGAGACCCACCAATAGTCAATCATTGGGGTAAAAGAAAATCACATAGGCAAGAACTGCCTCTATATGTCATAAGGACGGCAATTGTCTGTAAGACCAATAGATGTTTCATGGGTAATAATAAGAGAAGTTCAGAGCGTACAACTTGATGGACAAATTCCTAATAAATTGAATGATGTAATGGATGAGTTTCAAGATGTCTTTCTTGATGATCTACCTTCAAGATTACCACCAAAAAGGAGAGTAGATCATAAAATTGAGACACTCCTAGGGAAAACACCTCCTTGTAAGGCCCCATATTGCCTATCACCTCATGAGTTGAAGGAGTGTAAGACTCAAATTGAGGAGATGTTATAGAAAAGGTTCATTCAACCTAGTGTATCACCATATGGGGCTCTTGTCTTGTTTGTGAAGAAGAAGGATGGTACAATGCACATGTGCATTGACTATCAAAGTCTCAATCAGCAAATAGTGAAGAAAAAATACCCCTTACCTTGCATGGATGACCTATATGATCAACTCTATGGAGCAAGATACTTCACCAAATTGGACTTACAGAGCGGTTACAATCAAATCCAAATTACAAAGGAGGATGTGTACAAATATGCCTTTTGAACCAGGTATGGTCACTTCGAGTATCTTGTGATGCCTTTTGGCCTCACCAATGCACCTACTACTTTCATGAGTCTAATGAATGGCATATTTTGTCCATACTTGGATAAGTCTGTTATCATCTTCTTGGATGATATCTTAGTATACAATAACACAATAACAAAATACAAACAACATTTACAAGAAGTCCTCCAGATTCTAAGACAAAATCAATTGTATGCCAAAATCTCAAAGTGTGAGTTTGGCAAGTTTGAAGTAGATTGCTTGGGGCATAGAGTAAGTGCAGAGGGAATTCAAATATTAACGGATAAAATAGAGGTCATTCAAAAATGGAGTGCCCCAGAAGATCAGACTAAACTCAAGAGCTTCTTGGGGTTGACAAGATTCTATTGTAGATTTGTCAAGGACTTCTCCAAGGTTGCACAACCTTTAACGACACTACTTGGCAAGGGGAAGAAGTGGACATGGAGAACCGCACAAGAGTTGGTCTTTCAAGAATTGAAAGCCGCCTTGCTACATGCACCAATCTTGAAATGGTATGACCCAAATTGTCCAATCAAGTTGGCTATAGATGCATCAAGCATAGCAATAGGAGCAGTCCTACAACAAGAGTGGCATGACGGATGGCATCCAATTGCATATTTCTCTCAAAAGTTGTTTTTGGCAAAGTGCAACTACCACACCACAGAATAAGAAGAGTTGGCCATTGAGCTTGCAACCAAGCATTAGAAGCACTATCTGGGCAAAAAGGCATTTGTAGTAGAGACAGACCACAAACCTCTAGTCTACCTTAAGATGTAGAAGGATCTATCTTGTCGCCAGATTTGGTGGGCAGAGTGGCACCAACACTTCAACATGACAATCACCTATGTGAAAGGTAAGAAGCAACTTGCAGATGCATTCACCTGCATGCCAATGGCAAACAACTTGGTGGTAGAGGTTAAGATTGACCTAAAATTTTGGCCAAAGATTCTAGCTGCTACAAAAACTGATCTACAGATTGTAGAAGCGCAATCATCCAAAGGCATTACCAACACCCAAGGACTCACCTTTCGTGATGGTAGATTATGGTCCCAAATGTCCCAAAATTATTCACCAACATTCTAGCGGAATATCATGATTTGGCCATTGTAGGTCATGTCGGAGTGGACAAGACCTTGGATGCAGTCCAACGCCATCACTATTGGCCCAAGATGAGCAATGACGTGATGGACTATGTGCGTAGTTGTCTACTTTGTCAACAGAACAAAGCCTCTAATCAAGCTCCTGTAGGGCTCCTTCAACCTCTCCCCACTCCTACCCAACATTGGGAATGAGTATGGATCTCGTTTGTGAATTACCCGAGACCACCTCAGGGTTTGACTCCATCGTGGTCTTTGTGGACCGGCTCAGCAAAATGATTCATGTATACTCTACCACCAAGGATGTGACCGCTCCACAACTAGCTCAATTGTACTTAGATGTAGTCTTCTCTCACCATGGCTTGTCTTGAGTACTCATTACTAATAGAGGCACTCAATTCACCAATTTTTTTTGGCAAACACTCTTTGGTTTCTTCAAAACCAAGTTGGCCATATCCACAACTTACCACCCACAAACAAATGGACAAATAGAGCAGGCTAATTGCACAATTGAAGACATGTTATGCGGCTTCACCTTAGAAGAGCAAGAGAGTTGGGACACCCTACTCCCATTCCTTCACACCTTCTAGCTTGATGAAGATACATCCAATGGCTACCAAGGTCAATGCAATCAACATATTTGTTTCTAGAATCCAACAAGGTGTGGAGAGCGCCAAGCACAAATTACAGATTGTGAAAAATTGACAAAAGCAGTATGTTGATGCACACCATAGGCACATGGAGTTCAATGTTGGGGATCAAGTGTGGCTATCAAAAACCAACCTCACATCTGTCGGACCTCATAAGCTCAAACCTCATTTTATTGAGCCTTTCTTGATTCTTTGTTGAGTCGGCGTTGTGGCCTATTACCTTGAGCTACCACCACACATGAATATCCATCCAGTGTTCTATATTTCCCTACTACACAGATATGCTCCCCAATCAGGCCAGTGTCATTCCACACAAGACATTCGACCTTGTCCAACACTCATTGATGGCATGGAAGAATATGAAGTAATGCGTATTCTCCAAAAATGCATGTGGTACTTGCCATCCGTGGGTGGACTATCTTGTATAGTGGAAAGGTTACCCTCTCTATGAAGCAACCTGGGAGCCCGCTGCCAATTTGACACATGCACCGGTGTTGATGCAAGCGTTTGAGCAACAATTGCACAAGGACATTGCATCTTAAAAGGACGGAGGTCTATAATACCCAGAGCTAGCCATATGATCAAGATGTGAAATTTGGTTTGGTAACATCTGGAATGATGTTATACATGATGGTCAAAATAGATCAGATAGAAGTATCACCAAAAGAGTACTTCTATTAATAGTGCAGAAATCAAAATAAACTTGAAGACATTAGAATCAATAGCTAGACATATGATTTAAAGGTGAGAATTAGTTTGGTAACATCTGGAAGGATGTTCCACATGATGGAGTAAATAGATCAGAAAGAGGTATCACCAAAAGTGGACTTCTACTAATAGAGTAGGAACCAAAATATGCCTAAAATCTTTGAAGGCAATTTTGAAGGCCTAAACGGATGAATTAGGCCTCAAAAATGTACAAATGGATGAATTAAATGGCCTAAATAGATAAATTATCCCCTGTTTTGTCTCATCAAGAGCTTTCCAATGGTACCTTGCCCATATGATTCTGAGATTCCTACAAGCAGATTCCCTAAAAGATTCCCTCTTGTCAAAGCCTGATTGACTGATTAGATAGGACTTGGACCGACATGTCACCAATCCAAGTAAGTAATCCAAGGGTGGAGCTTGCTGACATGTCACCTATCTGTGTGCCTAATCCTATGGTGGAGCTCCCTTGGAGGAGATCCTCTTGGTCTATATAATAAAAAGAAGGGGCTCCTTTGGGGCATCAAAGGATTGAGTGTGAAATTTGTGTTTTTTCTCTTCTCTTATCCTCAGAGTATTCAACTTTGTGGATGTGTTCTTGAACAAAGGAGTAGATGAGCATGGTATTAGCCTGAATCAAAGTATCTAACATAAATGAGCTGCAAAAATCCTCATCTTTTAGATGGGAACCCAATACTCTCAACACCCTCTTATTTGGAATTGGAATCTTGATGGCAAGTCAAATGGAGTGAGGATTGTATGTGGGCTCTATGCCTTGCATTTACAAGTTTGAACTTGTAAAACCAAGACTGAGTGTGAAAGCCTACATTGCACAGATTACATCCTCTAAGGGGCACAAGATGTGAGTATTATCTAATAGGGATGGAAAAAGACATATATGAATGCGGCTCCAACCTCACACAAAAGTTGTATAGTGAGCTATGGCAAATAATGGCCTTCTTAAAGGATCTCCTTGGCATATATCCTCTGCTAATGCCAATTGAATGAACTATCATGTGGTTGTATGGTGGTTGTACAATAATAGAGTCTCAATACTATAGAAAGTTTGCACAAAAGAAATCAAGGAAGAGATTTGATCCTTTGCCAAATGAAGAGCTTGAGATAAAGCTAGACAAGAAAGAGTATTGAATCATTTGAGACATCTACTTGGACAACCACCCAATCTGAGTGGAGATCCAAGGAAGCTCTAATGCTTGCAACCATTTCATAACCAAATGAGTAGCTACTACATATTGATAAGGAAATAGGAAAGATGAAAAGGAATGGCAAAGTGATAGACAAATGGTGCATGACACCAAACACAATTTGCCTTGAAAGACCAACTACCAAGAAATGTGGAGAGTGGATTAAGCATGGGCAATAAAGGACTCAATAAGCTATGGTTCTTCATTTGGGTGGTAGTCATGGATGAATGAAGGAAGGTCATATGTGGTTGATGGATGAAGATCATGCATGGTTGATAAGGTATTGGTAGAGAAGGATGTTGGTCTAGAGGATGATATTAATGCTTACCAGTACTCCCCTTGGCCTAACATCAAGGAACAATATAGACAATGATGCTTTGGAAGGTAATGTGAATCGACAAAGAGTTTATGATCCATTTAGTAGCGACTTGGGCTTGGATGGTGTATACTTCTTATAAAGTAGGCCAATCTCAATATCAAAACCAATGAATCTAAGAGATGGTCTTGTAGTGTCCAAATGCAACTCCATGCGTAAGAAGAAGTAAAGTCCATTGAGGAAAGAGAGCTAGTAGGATCCAAGTAGAGACATCTCTTTTGGTCATTTTCCAAAATGACATATAGGAGTGTGGAAAGTGTAGATCCCGCTAGATGGTAGAGGGTCATATGGATCCTAGTATACATGCAAGGACAAGGTAAGCTTGGTAGGAAGGCCTGAAGGAGGATTCAAAGAGTGGAGCCAAGAGTAAGAGTCTAATAGTGATGTAGTGAGAGAGTTGGAATATGAATAAGATCTAGGAAAGTAGGTGGAGAAGAGGCCCTTAGTCTCATCTATAAGTATCTACCTCGCCCTCAATGTTATGCCAAACCAACATCCACCATGGGCAATCAAGGAAAGACTACATAGTGCAATAGTGAGGCGAGATCTAGAGGGGTGCTAAGGGTATTGGAGGACGGATGTTAGTTGGTGGTGGTGGTGGATCTAGAGAGATGGAGATATCATAGCGTGTGGTGGATATGGCAAGCTAGGAAGAGAGATCATGGAAGGAGAAGGAGGAACAAAGGGGATAATGGGTGTGGATCCTCCATAAGAGAGTTAACCAATGTAGCTTCCTTATAGGAAGATGGTGGAAGATGTAGAAAAGGAGTAGAAGTAGCTCTATCAAGGAGACCTTGAGTCTTTAAGGACTAGATCTACCTAGATGAACATAAGGGATATGGGATGTTAAATATGTAGCCTCATCTATGGTAGTTCTTCTAGCTACCCATGCTAAAGAACAAAGTAGAGGTACTATGAAAAACTCTATTGAAGAATTTCCCAAGTTCTAAGAGAAAGAACACAATACATAAATAGAAGAGTAAACATTCCAAACAAAGGCTAACAATGTGATTCCAAATGATGAACACACACAAGAACAAAACTAAATATAAAGAAGCAAAGAATAAATATGAGAAGAACCTATCTACTATTGACGGAGATAAGCCATTTTCTAAGCTCTATCACATATGGTACATAAATCCCTTATGGTACAAGAACTCTTTGATACAAGAACCCTCTACTACTAAAACCTTTTCTACAACAAAATCCCTAATCAAGCTGAACCAAACTCATATGGATCTTGGTCATGAGAGGAGCAACTAGGTGGGACAAGTAGATATAACTATGCTTCATTGCAAATATAGAAAATAGTTTGGAAGGCCAGTTTTCCATCTCAATAATCTAAACTTCCTTAGTTTATCATATTTGTAATCCATATTGCAATTATATCAAGTAATCACCCAAGTATTATCAAATTGCATCCAATAGTGTTCAATATGACATGTTAGGAATGCCATTGCCTTTATTTAGGAAAATAAGAATGCAATACACATACAAAAATGCTTAAGCTCACATAATAAATTGAGTCTAAACCTCTATTATTGTAAGCATCTACTTAATTATATGATAATTCCCTATCCACAACCAAGTATTTGCTCTACCATGCTTGAACAACTCTCTACATGACTCCAATTTGGGAATGTAAACACAACACTATCCACTATTCCACTCAAAATGTACTAATCAACCTATTATCCAACATCATTCTCCCGCACCAATTGTCCTATCTTGTTACAAAAATAAGGTTTAGAATTCCCCTTCTTTTGAAAGTTTGCTACCACTTTGACATGCCTACATTAGGGCCTCCATCCTAAGCTGCTTACATTCAAAAGTAAGAAATTTGATTAGGCCTTTCTTCACCAAGATGAAGACTTCTTCTTTTTCTACTTACTCAATCATCACTGATCATGATACAATGTCATGGCTCACAATATCAACAATCACTCATTGTCAAGCCTCCTTAATTATGGGTTTTCTTCATATACTACAAAGAAGCGAGATTTTTGAGGCAATACCAAAATAAATTGTAGTTTTTGCAGGGCAATTAGAATGAGCTTCTTAATGCACATAAAGTTAGTGAGATAATATTTGTAAAGTCTTGAAGTGAGTACAAACAAATATCTTTTCAAGTAAAAAGATAGTAAGGTAAACTCAATATTCATCCTTTTCTTATCCAATGATTAAAAAAAGGTCAGACTCAAATGTTGCCACATTGCCTCTGCAAAATTGTTCAAGCAATAAAATTTGCCTTGTATTGATGCAGAACACTCTTTGAATCCCTTTAAAGTATCTACACTACTTCTTAGAATTGTGGTTCTCTTTGGATAGTACTATTTGAAGCCTTTTGAAGTATTTGCATTATCCATCATTACTTCCCTAAATTGTGGTTGTTCTTGGACAACTTGGAGAATTGATGGTTGATAACCTCAATGCTTGCATCTTGAAATGCAATGATAGAGTGATCAAGATGAGTTTAAGGAATACCTAATATGTGAAGAATACATAATATAGTTCAAATAAAGATATTAGAGAAAAGAAACATATAATAATTAAAAGTTTTTGATTTAGAGTGTGAAGATTTAACTTACTGTTCAAAATATTATGATAGAATTTTACTTCTTAAGCTGTTCAAAAGATTATGATAGAATTTTACTTCTTAAGCTGTTCCCATTGAGTTAATTCAGTCTAATGAAGAGGGATCCATAATACTTGAAAGGTCTGCATCGCTACATACAATGGAGAACAAGAGCTAAAGGACTTTCACAAAAGGTCTTATATCAGTGCAAGCAAGCTCATGTGGCAATATTGGAGGAAGCTCATAGTTGGACTAGTTTTGATGATGAATGCTTACAAACAAATCCGAGAAATGCAATTTGCAAAGTAGGCCCCTTCAGCAGCATAGTGTGTATAAGGGTATAAAATAAACAAAATTTGAGAAATGCAAGGTGTGCAATAGCTTCCTTTTAAGGCTATAAAACGTTCACAACATGCATGAAGAACAATATTTAATGTGAGTCGTAGGGATGCAAGAGAACCAAAGACAAGTGTAATTGATAAGGCAAACATAGAAAAATGCAATTTGCATGAGAACCTAAGAAATGCAATTCACACAACATACTTTTTAAAAAATGCAGTTTGTGCACCCGACCTGGATATGTAGACAAAGCGAAATTCAACTTCTCATGATTGATAATGAGATTGAGGTTGACTCCAAATTCCCCTCCTGATTTGGGAAGTTTTAAGGTCTTGGTTTTCAGATAATCCCAAACATAAAGATAGACAATATTGTCTTATCATCACAATTAGTATGGGAAGTTATAATCATGATCGGCGGTGTCGCCAACATCGTTTCGATGGCAGCTTTGTCCAAAGTCTTTTTATATCTCTCAAATACCCATTTTTACATGTTTCTAATTTCAAGTAAGCTTAGAGGTTTGCTACCTTTAATCCGGTCTGTCAGATGAGTTGCGTCTAAAGGCATCTTAACCATTTATAAGTCGCGCATTTAGAACTACAGTATTGTACATTCCATTATACTTCGGGTACATAGAAGAGCGACTACTAGGGTGGTGCTTTGCTTAAATTCCAGTAGAGGACAAAAATAAAACACCGAATGCCGGATATATCAGAAAACACGAGACAGGAAGGCAAGAACGTGTGTTCCCCGATGCGTGGACAGGGCAGGCATGAAGTAAAGTGTTTCTACCATATCCATATCCTGACCTGGTCAGGAGTAACCGGGTAATCTGGTCGTGGTCTCCACAACCCGTACGGTACAGGGCGGTCTCTACCTACCCTTCTGTATGTTTATCGATTCTCCGGTCCATTGGATAAGCCCGAGTTTACCTACTTTGTCTCTCCCTTGTACGGCTTAATGGAGGTCTTTCCATCCTTCATGTGTTCTACGCAATCGCCTGTCCTCGATAAGTGTGGATTCCAGTGGAAAATTATGGTTTCCTCGTGGGACCCGAATCACTACGCGCAAATTTTCTGTTGGGGTATTGTACTGTACTGTTAGGTGGCAGGGGTACCACTCTCACTCTCATACTTTGTAGCTTACTTTAGACAGCGTGTATCCATTGCTCTACAGAGGGCAGTGGCTGGTGCAATCCATAGGAGAGCAATCACATTAGGTGATGTTTCTTCGGATGCTCCAGTTGTGTGTAGACCGTACGACTTGCATAGCTCGGATATCTTAGGTGCGGTGGGGCAGATTTCTCATACAGACTCTATTGGGGCTTAGCCCCATGTTACCTTTTTTGTCTCTCCCTTGTGCGGCTTGATGGGGTCTTCCCATCCTTCATTTTTCCTACACGGTCGCCTTTTTACTGTACAGAAAAACTTTCACACAAATATATAATAAATTTTTGTTTGCAATTTTACATTCCAGGCTGCAGTTTTTGGAAGGAGTTTCAACTTCAATAATAGATTGATGTTTGCAGGTTAGGTTAATTAGAGATAATCATAATATAGTGAATCTTATGCGTGGAAGAGTATTAATTTGCCACCTATTCATTCAGTACCTCTAATTCAAACTTACATCTTGAACCTCAACTTACCATAGAATATAACGAACCATAATATAAGTTACTAATCTTTTACGGGAATCCCAAACCCCTCGATTGAATCCCCCAGTATGATCCCAGTCCAGTCTTGGCGTTTTCTCAGATGTGTGAAATTTGGCGCTATTCTCTAAGTCATAATCAAGGTTAGAGTTCAGACCGGTTTTAGAATTCAGCCAAACTCATTCAGTGAAACTTTTGTCTTTGGTAATGCAGTACTCCACACGAGTGATTGTTGTAGTAGTTTCCTTCACCATAAAGACAACTATATTCACTCGATGAAATTCTGTTAGCGCTAAACATATCTTTGGGGGAACTACATCAAGTGAGCATTTACATACTATCTCCGAGCATTTTATCATTTCGTTGTAGTTTGCAACAGGACCGTATTATTGTGATGTGTCGAAATCTTTTGTTCATATCACTTCCAGGAAAAAGAGAAAGGCTAGCACGTAGAACACAAGAAGGATGGGAAGACCCCATCATGCCCGTACAAGGAAGAGACAAAAGATCTAAAATGGGGCTAGATTACAATTGTATCGATATGAGAAATCTGCCCTACTGAAAACATTTCCAAGAAAACAACTTGTGGAATCAAATACTGGTTGGTTCTCTTACTGGCCTTTTGACATCCTTAGAGAAATGTATCCGCTTAACATCAACAAACGAAAAACCAGGTCATCATGGCACTGTGTGTTTTGATGTCAGAACTTTACTTTAGCGATGTCCAATGATTCTTCTGAACTCAAATCTCTTCCACCATTGTACTGGAAACAAACCATGGTTAAGTGCTTGTGCACATAAAAGCAACCACAGTACTAAGCATCTAAGTCAGTACTTGTATGGCACTACTACTGTGGATATACACAGGCGTGCCTCCTTACATATATTTGCTCCAGAAGAATCTTCGATAGACAAGGACCAACCTCCAGTAGCAGATTCAAAGGAAATATAAACACACGTCGAAGTCGAGTTCATGATACGTTGCTTTGAGTGAGTAAGAATCCTCTTGTCCAAAGTCAAGGTCGTCCACGATTTTCTTTAGGATTATTCTTTGGGTTGACACTCAAAAGAGGAACTTGAAGATATACAGTCTTTTACCTTTGGTCTATAAAATAGTCGAGCATCAACCTCATGTTTCCACTTCGTCAGCGAAGGAAATGGAGTGTCACTAAATTGACCACACTACGGAGCATGTGCCCATGATTTTATCACTGTTGTTGATAAGGAACTACAGTACGGTAGCCGCCGAGACGAAACACCGCTGCTCGTCGCTACAGATACGCAGTTGACACTCCTACCACGACTGTAGCAAGCCTTCCGGCGGGCTTAATTATTACCCTGAGTTTTGGACAACTGGGTAGAAGGATCGCCGCAGTCGTTCTCTCGGATTGGGGCCATATACAATGGCATCGCATTCGGCGGCGCGCTGTGAAGACACCTGCAATCAGAGAGCGCCATCTGCGGACTGTCAGAGCAGGGAAGAGTCAGTGTTCAGACTGCCGCATTCTTTAATGCGATGGTGGTGTTTGTCGTGTCCGGGTATTCCCGGCCAACGTGCGAGAGCAATTGACTCAGCAATCCGGCACTCGAGAAGGGGAAGAGAATTACAAACTGCTTTCTTCTGACTCCTCTTTACTAGTACTGCATCGCTTTGCAAGTTTGTCTTGTATTCATATTCAATTGGTTGCTGATCTGATTCACTCATCGTATGTGTGCTTCTGGGATATTTCGAATTTCAAGGTGCGGTTTCTCTGTTGTCGCCGTGGGTGCATGCTCCTTCCTCCTGCTGCTCCTTTCTCTATGGCTGGGCTTGCCATCTTACGTGCTGTGTTCACGAGCGTTTTCCGTCCCTTGCTCCGTTTCTTCTACTCGCCGCGCATAGTCGTCACAATGAGTCTCTCTCGGTTTCTATACACTTCGACTCTTCCCTTCTGGCTGCCAGTGGCGCCTTACGATCTTCATTGATATTCTGCGTGCGTGGACGGGTGATTAGTCCGTAGTTTCCGACTGTTTCGCGGATGCATCTAGACTATTTCGTAGAAGAGAATATAGACTATTCTGAGCACTGAAGACGT
The DNA here is from genome assembly GCA_948567375.1 of Lunularia cruciata. Taxonomy (NCBI): domain Eukaryota; kingdom Viridiplantae; phylum Streptophyta; class Marchantiopsida; order Lunulariales; family Lunulariaceae; genus Lunularia; species Lunularia cruciata. The sequence continues at coordinate 60,835,704 of OX419759.1, read as the reverse complement.
GAAGGTAGGGTTTCGGTTGTGGACACAGGTACTAAAACGATGCTTTCAGGATTACTAATGGTTAGATGATCATAGAGAGAAAGGGAGGCAGAGGGAGGTGGAGGAGCTTTGGAAGTGGCACTGATCGGGTGTTGGAAGCTTTGGTACATTGCGTAGGCCCGAACTAGGAGAAGTGAGAAGAAGTGTTCTTGGCAGGTCCGCTTCTCCTGTGCCTGGAAGGACATAGTAGGATTCAGAGCACGAGGTAGTGGTAAACTCGGAGATCATACGTACGGAAGAACAAAGTCGAGGATGGAATCATGTTGCGGTGGTGGTGTCTTTTCCCTTTAGGGATTCGTAGATGGAGGCGTGAAAGGACGGATTGTAGCTTAGCGGTTGGATGAGGAGTTGAGCAGTAGTTCCTGTTTCTTGGAAGTGATTTTGATTGATCTCGGAGGACTGTGGGTCAGAAATCCTGCAGGACTCGTTTTTGTACGAGTGATCTTGCTGGACACGAAGCTGAGGTCGGTGGAACCAGCGAGGACTTGCTCTTGACTTGGCTGGCGCCCGTTGTCTTCGAGGTCATGGCTCTGTAGTGAGCGCGTGATTGGTTTCAAATACCAAGGATTCACAATCAGGATTCTGTACTGATCTTAGTGCTAGAGAATATGGTTTTTAGTGAGACCACAACTTGGACTCCAGCAACTGAGGACTTCAGCAATGAGCATCCCATAAATTGTATGATGAAGGATTCTTCAATGGGGGAGGAAGTAGATATGTCTCACCAATTCCAGTCATTCGCATCAATACCAGTCAGTCCGGTGGAGAAGGAAGTGGGCAGTACTTACCCCGTTCATACACTTCCGTCGTTTGATCGGATGCTCGAGATGGAGGAAGCTGTGGTGCCCATACAGGCAGCGTTCAGGGGTTACGCTGTACGTCGTTGTCATCCCTTGGGTAAGCTCCGCAAGATTGCGGAGGTTAGGACCAAGCTGAAGAAGTTGACCTTGCGCGCATGTGACCCGATCTACATAGACAAGTTATGTTTGGATGTGATGGAGAACCGGAAAATGACTGAAGAAATCATGGCCCTGCTTCTCGAACTTGACACGATTCAGGTATGGATGAGAATTCTTGACTTGAAATTGGCCAATCCTGACCTTAGAACTGGAGTAAAAGTATGCACCATAAGTTATTTAAGTTAGGGATTTGTATGTTCGTATGTTGTCCGTGTATTGTTGACAAGTTGAAGTCTAAGCTTTTAAGTTAGCTGGCACGTTTCTACTTCACTTCAGACTGTTTGACTACACGTTGTATTGAGCTGCCGTGCCTGTTGGCTTTGCAGGGTGTCCTTCCCGTCGTTCGCAGAATTCGGAAAAGCGTGACTCGCGACGTTGTTCAGTTTCAGGAAATAGTCGATGCCGTAATAGTTGATGCCAGGGCGAGACACGATGTTGCCAGTGAGTCGGCAAATGTCGCAACCGAGAATCCCCGGCTCCGGAGGGTGATGAGTTTGGACGACAACGTGTATCCAGAACAATCGTATGTCTACCAAGCAAACAATAAGATATCGGCTGATGGGGAAGGCTCTAGCCGCAGTAGTGATGACGATGCGGTTCCGAGAAGAAGATCCGAGAGTACGCAGTTTGTTCCGCCTGTTAGAACAAGGAGTAAAGATGTGAACGGTAGGAGTCCCCTCTTAGCGAGAAGTGCGAGTTTGAGTGGAAATATGAAGAACCTGGCGGGGAAGAGTGTTCTTCTTGGCAGAACTAACAGTGAACTCCCACTTCGCGGAAACCCCAGCGTGCGGAGTCCTTTACTGGGTAGGAGCATCAGCGAGGTTCAAAGGAAAACGGTCAAGGAAAATCCTTTGCTGGGTCGAAGCATTAGCGAGGTTCAGAGGAAGAAAACCGAGCACAATATCAGTTCACCTGTCAGTGTCTCACTTTCCTCAGATGTCGTGAAACCTGTGTCGCCTATAACTGCCCAGTGCCCAATTATAGATCCTAAGGTATCTTTAAGTGGAGGTTCGCCTTCGGCTCTTCCTAAGCCAATTGCACTCGACGCGGTGCAAGCAGCCATTCGCATCCAGTCTCGATATCGCGGTCACCTATCGCGACGATCTAGGCCTCTGAAGCATCTTCGGACCATCTCTGACGTGAATTTCAAGTTAAGAGAACTTAACCAACAATTTTCGGATGAGAGCTGTTTGAAGAGGCTACGATCTGACAGGATGGAACGTCTGAAGTGGTCAGAGGGCATCACTGCACTGTTGCTGCAACTTGACAGCGTTCAGGTATAGCCTCTACTACCGCAGTTTTTTGTATTCTTTGTGTAGCAATGCTCCATGGGCCTGGTAATGTAGGACGTTTTCCGTCCTGCTCGCTAGTTCATATTGATGTGAATCTCAAGAGTTTCTAACCTCAATGTGTAGCGTCCCCACATTCTGTTAAGCTAATTTCGAATGATGGTGATCAGGGTGTCGATCAAGCGGTCAGAGACATTCGCAAGAGTGTAACTCGCGAGGTGATAAAGCTTCAGGAGCAAGTAGATGGGATAATTCATGAAGCTGAGATTACACCACGCAAATCCTGCGAGTTAATTGCGACCCCTGTCTCTCCTGAGGTGGATGAAAATGTAACTGCCAGTTGTCTTACGGCCGCACAGAGCAGTGCGGTAAGATATTGTGCGCAGCTCGAGTCCCAGCTTTGGGACGATAAGTTTGTAGATTCTCGGAGGGCAGTCGAAGTTCGACAATGTGATGGCGACGACTCAGGGAGACCGCAGGAAACGGCTGGTTCCCAGAATGCGGTCAATCTCCATGAGGGTGTCGGAGGCACCGGAACATTTCATGAACAGGTAGCTTTAGAGAGTGCGGTTGATCTTCCTGACCTTGATGTTGACAGTACAGCCTCTTCTCCACAGAAGGGAGTTTCATCTCCTAATCCAGTTTTAATCAGAGGAACTGAAATTGAACAGGAGGCACAGACTGTCAACGATGGCGTTGCTTCTGAGCAGGTTTCTACAACTGCGAAGCTTTCCTTTACGTCCAAGACATTGGAAACTGGATCTATAGTTCAGCCTTCCAGTCAGACATCTGCAATTATGAGTAATGGCATTGTTGCCTCAGTACCTAATGCACAATGTGTAGAGCTATCATTGCCATCTCAGACAATTGCGCAGGTGAGCACGGATGTTGACATGGAGCACACAACATGGTCAGATAATCGACCTTCAAGGATTTGTACAGAAGAATTCTCCTCCTATGGCCGATCCCCACCTCGTTTTGTATCTTGTGGTCACCGTCACCCGGAGGAAAGGGCATCGAAATACCTTCGGGCCCGAGCTGATGACTGTATGGACCATGAAAGCGGGAAGGATCGAATTTCTCAAGGAGAATTGTTGTCGGAAGATCTGCTAGCTGCCTACGATGCAGGTTCTTACAATGCGTTTCCAATGTGGTTATCCAAGGGTTCCACTCTGGATTGTAAGTCTCCAGCATGCAAGGCCCAGGAGAATATTTACGCAAATGATTTGATTTCGGATGAGTTAGGAGACCCAGGGAAGAATCTTGCCAGCAAGCTACATTTCGAAAATTTGAAACTAAGAGTCCTCCTAGATGAGGTACTGCAGCTTGCTGAGCAGCAGGCCCGTGATTTGAATCTTACTAAGGAGAAACTCGCGGATTTAGAAAGCGAAGTTCTCCACTACAGGAAGAGAGACGAAACTGGTAGCCGGAAGAAAGCAACTGCGAGTAGAAGGAGAAGGTGACCGTAAACGTGATGTAAAGTGTTACCATCTGCCTTAGACTAGTACAGGATCCTCGCCTTCACGTTTGAGGTGAAGAGCGACGACTGCCAACGGCTCGTTTGCAAGGAGTAAATGGAGGAGGTCCCTTTTATGACTTTTGTACAGATGACTTCTCACGTCGTGTGATCAGATGTCCAGTTACTGTATCTCGAACAGCTGTGGAGACCGTTGGCCTTTCGACCAGGGCTATCTGTTTCCCTCAAATTCTATGTAGGAAATTTTGCCGCCTCCAGTGTACATGAAATGAGAGTCCTCCGCAGTCCATCCAGTTTTAGATAAATATATTCTTTAAATTTGGAAGACTTTTACAGCCTACTGTTACTCTCTTATTCATCTTGAGGCCTGTATTTTAAACAGAGAGAAATGTAACGTTGGTCTTCCCACTCCAGTAATGATTTAACAACTTTGACTCTCTGAGTCAGAATGTGTATCCGCTTGTGAGTGTTGCCCAAATTTGTCGGTTGTGACTTCTTTGCCTTATGTCTGTCTATCCATGATGGCATCACTTATGTTGGTAGTTGCGTTTGTTAGCCTCGTCTTTTTATCCACTTTACCTAGACTGCCACTCAAGTTCAAAACATGCTGGCATGAAGGAATCTGCTCTGTATGGACCAGTGTGTTTTCTCTGAGTCTAGTGTATCAGCTCCAACTTCCGGTTTTTGACCTCTTGACGTCCATATTAGTATGTACTGTTTATCTGCATCACGCTCTAATTATCAAGGCTGATTGTACTCGTGATATAGTTCAGCAAGGAAAGTTTTAGCTGAATGTAACCTCGGTGATGGAGCTCCCTGGCTGATCGCCACAGGTTATTGTTATCACCGGCGTTGTTCTGCCATTTTATATGTGTACTTCACAATGACATTTAGCGTGCCTAAACTCACGCTTTCCTTTTCTTGCTAGATAGCTGAAGTAGTTTTTCTCTTGGCAAAAGTATTCCACTACGCTCCGGTATTTAGAAACTGTCACTACTTAATTGAATACTAACTTATGTACAATACAAGTATCTAGCTTCTGCCAGCTTCTAATGGGTGTCTGTTGTGTAATCTCGGAGAACAGGTCAATTTTATGTTTGACCAAGGAAGTCTTTTCTCTAGTGGATCATGAGTATGAGGTATGCACTCAAATTTTGGGCTTTAATTTCTGAAACTCAGCAAATAGGAGGCCATCAATAGGACATGCCTTGGTGAACACGTTGGGTACGACAAGATGGTGAGACTGTCCAATGTCTCCAGCAAAGGAAAACGTGTGAGATTTGAGACGGCGATGTGAATCTTGTGTCAAACATCAGATACTCCAAATAGCGACTGAACTGAAAAGGTTGCACCTTGATTACATTGAATAGGGAAGTTAAATTTAGTTCAATTAGAGTTTAAATTTGATTCAAGTTCAACAAGAGTTTGAATATGGTCCGGCAACTGTGGCATAATTTATAGATTGGATCATCACGGTATATAGACGCCCACCCTATCGACAAGACAAGACGGTGAGACTGTCCAATGTCTCCAGCGCAAAATAATGTGTGAGACTAGAGAAGGCGATATGAATCCTGTGTCGAACATCAGCTACTTTGAATAGCATCTGACGGAAAGGTGCACGTTGATTACGCTGAATAGGGAACGTTCAATTTAGTTCAATTAGAGTTCAATCTATAGATTATGGCTCATATGACAGACCATATCCAAATTCTTGCTGAATTAGAATCAAATTTAAAATTAAATCGAACGACCCATTCAGTGTAATCAATATGCAAGTGTCTCGTGTTATACATTATTATTCAGAGTATCTGATGATCGACATAGGATTTACATTGCCTTACCAAATCTCATAAATGTTTCTGCACTAGAGACATTGTACGACCTCACCACCTAGTCAGACCCGATCATCATTGTCTATATAGCTACAGAACATGCTTTACTTACTTCAACATACCTCCATCCTTGAAGCAACAATGGAATGGAATGGTGATCACAAGACTACTGGCTGAAATGTTTTAACTAGACTAAGAGCAGAGGTCTAGTAACTCGATTGAGTAATACTTCTTATTTATGATCATCTTGTTTCACCGCTACTACTAGAGAGATTCCTGTAAAATCGTGACATTTAGTACAACAGAGAGAGTCTTTTAATACTGTGACATTAGTACAATCAATCTTGTTCCTCGTCTGTGCAGCAAAATCTCGAGTTTGCTTCTAAATGATAATACCACAAAGTCCTAGCCTGCGGTGGCCATGGAAGGGTTTAGGGTGAGAGGCCTCTATACACTACCTGGGTGCGGAAGTGGAGAGAAATCTAGGGCACCTTCTTTTGGATGAACTCACTTATCAGGAGACCCAATCTGTTTATGCACAGGTGGTGTGTGAACGGTAGTATAAGCTATAAAACTCGGAACTTGAAGGAGCGAGTGGTCTATGGATTCCTACCCCTTGTTTGCAATATATCCGGATTTGGTTGTATAGATTTAAAGCCTCAAGGAGAACGGTGCAAGTGCGGAACTCAAACAGTACGACAAGCAAATTGGTTCGGTCTAGGAGGAAGTCCTGTGTATAGGTGTCCACTTCGAGCACTCAGATCAGGACCAGCTGTGCAGTCTTTCAAATAGGACATAAGTTCAAATAATCTGTGTAGGAAGAATGAGAAAATTAATTGGTGATCTGAAGAAATAAAAATGTTTCTTCGTTGTTTCTAGCATGTCTTGCTTGCATTTGCATCATTTTCGCCTTTACTTTGATCCAGAGTAAGAGTACTTTAGCAGAAGTCAGAGTGGAAACAGTATTATGATCAACTGAACTGATCGAACGTCGTGAAATTGAGTGCTGATTGTCCCGCGATTGGATAGAGAGCGAATCTCTGCTCATGATATTTACTCGACAGCGTTAACTAGGCACGACTTTACGAACGATAAGATTGGCAATCTGTGAAAAATAATTATGTACAGGCCCACCGAAAACGTTCCTGTCCAGTGAACACAACCTCAACCTCGTAAAGCAAATAACACGATGATGCGCCGTAGCAAAGCAATCCCGCTTGTAAAGCAATCCATGTGTAGTCAGATCCTGAAGCAGAAGATAAGTCTCATGAGAATGTCAACAACACTTCAATCTACCGAACAGTATTTAGAGTAATCTATACTTTTTATAGAAGACGAGATTTAGGGGAAGGCACGCTAGTTGAATTGACATAACCGCTTTAAGAACAGTCTCAGGTGACTCCATTAAGAACCAGAGCAAGATCTTACACAATCCTACCTAGTTTACTTGCCTGTCATGGTCTCCAAAATTCTGAATTAGTCCTTTCATTAATACATTCTTAGCATGATTTTAAATCTCCTGTCGCCGGAGATAATAGCCAGTTGAAAAGTATCAGAGCAAGAAGACCAGTGCAGTCATAATAGGACGAATGATACCAGGTTGCGGGAGGGTACAATGTATGGCGTCCGGTTTGGAAGCCAATTCTTTGAATACATACTTATTGCTTTTACTGTCCTCTGCAGTGAGCAAAAGCCTGATGCATTTGCAGTCTCTTAGGAGTTGATCTCTAAACTGGTTTCCATACCGAATCCTTAACTTCCCTTCAAGTTGGATGTTGGAATTGGTAAAGAAGCTCAAGAGAATAGAAGACCTGTATAACTGTGGTATTATTGTGGCCAAATTCAACCGACTGTTTCTGGATGGCACACGGGAAAGCAGTACGTTTGCCTCAACGGGGTAATTTCAGGAGAGTTCCTGCTCCTACTGGCTAATATATGAAATTCAATCTATTCTTAAGCTGTTGTCTTGGATGCAAACAAACTATGAGACGATAAACTTCTTTTGGCTGAAATGTTTATACGAATTATAAAGTTTCCTCCAAACCTGCACCAGCAGTGCACTGCGACTTGTGCATACTTGTGCAATGCATCTGGTGAAAGAAAGTTAATAGACAAGTTCTTTTCGATTCTCTGTGGCGTGGGAGCAGTGGATGGATCAAATGGGTGATGGCAGCAGCTTCTAAGTTGTAGACGTAAAGAGTGGCCGGAAAGCACCGTTTCTGTGTCATGATGAAACAAGTCAATGCAAAGGCCCAAAGTATCCTGGGATATCATGAGAATGGGACATGAAATGCAGGGTCGTCCAGAAATGATCGCGAGAACTGAATCAAAGGATGTCGACTGAAAGGTGCAACCTGAGGCTGACAATAAAGAATTCCACCGCGTAGAGGCAGAGTCCCCCAATCTGAACCTTCATCGATCAGCAGTCACTTGTGATGATATGGCCGTGTCATGGTCAAGTGGCACGATCAAGTGGTTCCCATACTCGTCAGGGACGACTATTTGTTGATATCAGATCCTATCAGCAAAAGAAAGATTTTCTCGAAATAAACGTCCAGTGCTTACCTGCTCTCTAGTGGAAGAGGAAGTGGGTACCAAGTTTTAAGTACTCACCTACTCTGCACAGCAAAAGACGTTGTCTCTCGTCTGCTCGGACAATGGTGGAGTTGAGATTGAGATGTATCACCTCCTCAATACATCACACAGATTCTTTGCCCATCATCACTTCAATGAGATCGTATCTGTTCAGAAGCAAGTGAGGCATGGGAATTTTTGGAGAATTATGCACTGCTCATCTTATTTATCCTTCACGCTCTTGTATCTCCATTCATGAGCAAGCATGTCCCTCTCTGACCAAAGCATAAAACTAAGCATGTAGTGTGTGTTAGAATATGGGATCATCTATTGTCTCGTCCCACCAACAAAATACATGTAATGCTTATGCATGCGTATCAATATGACTGTTTAAACCTGAATGATCATCTTACTTGGATATCATGATTGCATTGATTATTTTGTGTGTCGTATCTTGATAGACATGTATTGTCACGCTACTGCTTTTATCTCCTCAATACAGAATATGATGTTTCGGATGATGTAGAACGTTTAAAAATCCAACCTTTAAATCACGGAAGAACAACAATCTCACAAATATCGTTAAACAGCCATTTATGGCGAAGTCACGTAGAAATGGGAACCTCGTGTGTTGAAGTTTGTTAAGAAATCTTCTCGAGGTTCGTCCTGACGTTCCCAATTTTAGCAGGATGTCAAGGTGACAGGTTATCTCGCGATTTTGGTGATGAACGCAAGGTGAATTTACAAAATTGCCCATAACAAGTTCGTAAATTATAAAAGTACCCCAACCCCCCGTTATGTACAAAAATACCCGTGGTTCGTGCCGGACCTTGGCGTTGTTCGGTGGGTTGGGTCAAGGGAGGGCGGGCCTTGGGGGTTCCGACATGCTAGCGGAGCATGCTAGAAAGTGCTCAGTCAATGTCCCTATTTTCTCTTAGAAGATTTATTCGAGATTGCAAGTCCCCATTGTTGCATTGTTGCATTGTTGCAAGGCTCTCAAGTTTTCGATTCCTTCGCTCCAGTATACACAAATTCATTATCTGCGAAAGAGTGACGACGAATTTGATTAGATTCTCTAATTTCCATCGTGCACAATTCCGAAAGCCAATCGACATCAATCTCTAGAAGCAGAAAGGTTTATTCGAGGTTGAAAAGATTGTAGACAAAAATGACCTAGTAGCGACTTGGAGAATGAAACTGAAATGCTGCTTGAGTATATGTTTGTAGAAGGTCCAGTTTCCCATAAGGACTGTCTCCTTTTAACTTGTTTACGGGCAAAATCTTCCAGCAGTGGTTGTGCCTGTTCGCTCAAACGAAGGAAGTAGCGAGTTCGCTTGATTGTTCCATACTACTGCTATTGCTAGAGATTTGGAATACAACAAAAATAAGATGATGTCGGAGTTTTGCTCTTGTATCTCTATACACGTGTACTGGTGAGCATGAACGACCACACGAAGGTAACAAGGCACACCACTCGCGGGACCCCCAAGGCCCGGCATAGCCCGCCTTCCCCCGAACTAAACCAACGCCAAGGCCTAGCACCAATCAGGGGCATTTTTGTAAATAACAGTTTATTAGAGGTACTTTTATAATTTAAGAACTTGTTAGAGCACTTTTGTAAATGCCCCTAAACGCAAACTAATGATATCTCCCCAGTGCTTATTTGAAGCGTCTTGCGAGGTGAAAAACTGGAGGAACTGGCTGGTTTGCTTCTTTAGAAATTTGTGTAGTAAGCAGAGAACTCATTATGGTTTTACCATTCCAAGCACAATTATTTAGATTGTAGGCAGGCATTAGACCGCGGAAGATCTCTGTCAGCCAACAATCATTCACGTTGACACTTATTAGCATGTCTCCCTGATTTTGGCGAAGGTTTGGGGAAGAGAGTTTCATATTCGATGTCAGGGCCTGAAATTCCAAAAGTCACTCATTTGCTAGCCATCATCTAAGATGAACACGTCGATTGTTTCTGTGCATCAAATGCCTATCCAGGACCTATGGATGTTGCTGCCCATTGGTACATGGAGCAAGTGTAAGCTTCTACTCTACTGACACCGAAAGTTCGTCCGCTCATCGTTCATGCATACATCTTCACAGATTATTCAGACACTCAAATTCGAAGATGAAATTTCTCGATATGACTCGACAGACAACTATGTTTCGCCAAGTTACACATGCGTAAATAGTATCGGCGTTCTCCACGAGTAGATTTGTTTCACACAGATCTTGGATTCACGGTCCTGGGATTGTAATTATGAAATGTAGCAATTACTCACTTGTCAAGGAAGTTATTCAAGCAACGTCCACAGGCCATCTCCAATTCCGTCGTCACAGCTAGATAGCCATGATAATCGCGCTGGCTTAGGACGGACAATCTTAGTTTACGCTGGCTGTGTGCATAAAAGGAAGGCGAGGTGCAGGGAACACCCGACACTGAGACGGTCGATCCTTCACGAGTTCGACCTTACCAACTCCAAATGTGGAACATAACTGTGCATACGCGTATTTCAAGTTGAATCGAAAGATCTTTCATGTGTTTTCTAGGATGGGGAAAAGGAGGACACTGCACGTTGTGTCTCTAGTACATCAAGCACAGACAAGCTTGCTTGTGTAGATGTGCTGTGTTTTGTAGAGGGTTACAATGAGAACACGTTCCTTTTATCTTCTGTTTTTGTTCTGGACAGATCACACCAAAACCCTTGGTCAGTACGTGTACACTAGCTATTATGCACCATGCAGATAAGATGTCCTTCAAGGACAGACCACGCAATACGTGATCTTTGATCTGTTGCTTAGCGATACAATCGAAGATCATTCACATGGGTTCTAGTCCAATATGTCCTGTCTATCTGTTATCTGTGTACAGACAAAGATTGAGGTCGTCACCTGTGATAATCGTACTTCTGTAAAGATGGTCCTGTATAATCGGCCACATATGACATATTCTCAACAGTGTGCACACTGCTACATACTGCTGATGCAAACGAAGTTTTGGTCACGGGCCTCACGGCCGTCTCCGCTCATCTGTGTACAGTTGAATCAATACCTCGCCTCCGTGTATTCCAACGATTAGGTGGTCTCGACGTTCCTCAAACCTTCCTGCTCCCTAAGTCCTTCTTTACTGTGATAAATTCGTTTTCAAACCGATTTGCCACAAACAAGCCGGCTATGCAGTTATAGAGTGATCTTGATAATGTTCGAAACCTGGCTATGTTGTACTCATTTCTCCGGCAGATGCGAGATTTCTCTCTCACCACTTCGAGCAATGAGCCACTCCCCAGTTTTTCTGACCTACAGAGTTACTGACTACGTACCTAGCGATACCGTTGACAGGAGGCACCATCAGATCCACCGAGGGAACTAACTGGAAGAGTTATCATTGTGCTGCATAAATTCCTTCATACTCCACATTTGACTAGATGACACGCAGCGAAACCCGTTCATCACTGTATGCAGTATTTTCCATTATTTTGTGAAGGACAAGCAGGTAATGGTACAAAGTACGTCCTGTGTACGATGATTGAGAAATGAAAGCTGGAAAGGACAGGCCACTGAGGAGGTACCTAGGCAGCCGTGCTGTATGTCAGCTAATCAAGAGAAATCTCACAGTGGATGTTCCGCAGTTTACTCCACTCATACTGTTTTGCATGATATATCGAGTTAGATTTAATCCACACCTCTCTTTCCGTCAAGCATCCCCGTTGCACATTCAGTTCCAAAATAGGGTCGTCTTCATCTCCTTGAAGTCAAAGGGATTTGTCAAATACGAAACAGCAAATATATGGCTGGACATACCGTGAGTACATAAGTGTTTTCTTTCCACCTTTGATTAGAGCTAAGTACCACAGTACTCGATTCAGTACAAATGTGAGTTGCGTCAAGCAAACCTTACTTTACTTCACAAAGAATAAGTTTCTCAGTGAATTCTTTTGTAGTAGCAGGGAACACTATAAATTTTGCTGGACAGTGGAATAACAAAATTTGGCAAGAAGATGTTGGACCATGCCCAAGGGTAGTCTAATCTGAAAATGACATTTAGATTTGTGTGGACTCGATGCAACGTTTACGCTTTGCAATAGGAGCTAGAGTTGCTATTCCATTAACATATAATGTGGATGGTATGTAGGAGCTCACTAGTTTCTTGTTTTTTGTAAACTTCACCTATTTGATGACTGATGTGTTATGATGAGAGTATGCGATGATCTTACATATGGGACCATCTTCATGGAAGACAGAATCAGATTACTGCACACACTGTATGGGGTTTCACTCTCGGAAGAGACGGGAGTGCGATATGTCCCGTAAATTTTACTGTGAAACTGATTTCCTATTTATGCACAGTGACTCGCAAAATATTGATCATCCTCAACAATGGGTAGCAATTCACAATATCCATGAGTAGCTCGAGTTGGGTTTGTCATTTGACTTACAAGTTTTCACCCAATGCTCCTTGCTTTGCTTCTGCACAATATTTGGGTACTCTTTCAATGCTGCAAATTCAAATTTTCATTCATACTTGGTCTTTGAACCTCCTTTGTGATGTGATGACACATGGGCACATCTGGACAGTGGACACGTCTACATTCAACCTTCTTAATTAAATTGATTAGGAATTAACCACTTTGACAACTTGTACTTCCCATGTTCAACCCAAACTCCCCTTTCTGAGATGACCCGTAATTACCTGCTATAGCCCGTAACCAAACTCTACAGACTGTGCATAAATAGGACCATTGTTGTTTATGAACAAATGACAAACCCAACTCAAGCTACTCATGCATATTGTGAATGATTTTTGGTGCCAAGAACAATATTTTGCAAGTTTAAATCGAATGCTAGTACCACCATGGGGACATGGATGGTACTTTTACTTGGAAAAGCTCATTGTGCGCCATCTTTTAGAAGCACACTCTGAAATAGAAATTGCAATTAAAGGGATTGTAATCAAGAGCGTTGGGATGACAAATTTGGACCTACTTCCCAATCCTCCTCCCGCTTGCATAGTATGGATTGATACTTCCATTCTTAGTCTTGAGTATTATAGTGCAAAGTACACTCCCGCACATAGGTTAGGATTCTAGGAACTCTTGAAAATGGTTTTTTTGGGCCATTGCACCTTCTACTACTCTTGCGAGTAAAGGTAAAGCAAAATCTAAGGTCTTGGAAGAAAAGGTGAGGAAGATAACTTCAGAATGGTTTCACATCATTTCAATTAGATTCTTGATTATCTAGAGGATCCAAAGCATTTTAAACAAATCCATGGTGGCAACAATAAGAAACCCATTCATAACAACATTGCCTTCAATTACATGGCAATGTTCTTCATGAGATGTAGTAATGGGTTTCCAATGTCTATGAATGGGGAGAAATTGAAGAGGAAATGTGCTTGTTTCTTGAAGTCCTACAAAGAAACTTGACAATGGAAAGACAAATCTATTGGTCAAAGACTTATTGATAAGGAGATCAAACACGGATGGACCATTGTGGAGTATAAGTTAAACCATTTTTGTCTTAATTTCTTTTGGAGAAATGCCTTGTTTGGAGGACAAGAAAATATTTCTCCCCTTGCCATTGTAATTTTGGGAATGTGGAATGAGTTTAGCCTTATCAAATTGTTTAGCATAGAGGATGAACTTATTTAGTATCACCCACTGACAAAGAGGACAAAATGAATGGAGAGGCACCTGAGGAGCAAGAGGAATTGTCAAGAGAGTCCATTATCTGGTACTCCACAAGAATTTCTTCTGCAAGATTCAATTCCAATGATCACCCCAAGTACCCAAGATTGCACTTTCAAATATAGTCCTTTGTAGTTTGCAAGAAGTGAAGCATTTGGGTTTCACATAGAGGATGTTTACATATTCCAATCACTCAAAGAAACACAAGAGGACAAGAGGAGACTCTAGTAGTAGAAGAGTAGATAGTGCATGCATTTGATGAGATGCTTGCATAAGGTAGATATAGAGGAGATAAAGAGGGAAGAGACTCAAGGATTAGAGAAGTGAAGGAGACTATGAACACTCCTGCAAGAGGAGAAAGTTGGTTAAGGCAAATGTAAAGGTTTTTCCAACATTGAGTGCATTTGCATAAGATATGACAAGTCACACAGAATTGAAGTCTGGCACAATGGTGGCTAGACATAGCTATAAATTGGCCAAAATCAAAGACCAAAAGAGTGCTAAAATAGAAAGTTTCTTGTGAAGGTAGGTAGAAGAGAAAGAGGCAAAAAAGTTTAAATTCAAGGAGAGGTTGGCAAAATCAAAGCAACAGTTTGACATGATACTAGAATTACAAAAAGTAGGGGAAACCTCATGATGAAATTATAAGCATTGTAACCACATTTCCTTAGACTGGTGCAATTGATTGCACTATAGGTAGGTAACCCCAAATATACCATTGATGAGAAAGAAAATTTAATTCACCATGATAGCAAATCATTGTTGTAAGTAGATGCAATATAATATAATTTTGATATATTTTATACTCTTGTGAATGGGTTTGCTTGCATGTACATGGATTTTTTGGGTTATGGAAAATTTTCTCACTTGTGCTAAGATAGATTTGCTCACATGGGGACAGATTTACTCACTTTTGGATGGATTTGCCTGGGCATTTAATAGAGGTAGTGGTGGATCTGCTTGTTTGAGTGCAAAGCCGCTTGTGGAACAATGTGGTTCTTGATCTAGATGTGGATTTGCTTGTGTTAAAGTGGGTTTTCTTGGTGGGTTGGATCTACATGTCCCAAAATAGATTTGCTTATATTGGGTCAGACCCGCTAATCTTCAAACAAATTTACTTGTAATAGTTTCTATTTTATCACCTATAAGATTGGTTCAATCATTTGTTGTGGGTACGCTCTCCTCTGGACTGATCAGATGTGCCTGTGCAATATGGATGTGCTCATTTTCTTGGAATAGATCTCCTTTTTTATGAGTGGATTGCTCAATTGTTACTTGTATGATAGATCTAGAACAATACTAAATGCAAATAAGATGCAAGATATGTAATGTATACAAGATACTTAACATCTGATCAAATGATAGCATAAATACATAAAACTAGGAAACATATCAAGAGTAACACCTATATAAAAGTATAATGCATCTTGAAAGTGGAAATAGAACAATAGTACATGTGGAGAAATAAAATCCACAGGAAAAGCAATGACTTAAAGAGGCAGATGAGAAAGATACAAGTTAACAAAAACATGGATTGCTATCTTGCTAAAACCTGGGGAGAAAACATTGGTTAGTACAAAAAGTGCCAAAGGACAAGATTTGTGCAAGAGATATGTCAATCTAGATGAGTAATAAATCCACAAAGGAGTTTAAGGAACTCAAATAAATGAATCATTGAGACTCCACTTTACAACCACATGCCAAGAGAAGCTTGTGAGTATATTGGTAGCTTTTTTATTATAAACATAATGATATAAAAAAAATACATTGTGATATATAAAAAATACATTGTGATATATAAAAAGATTACAAAGGTGATATCCATCTTGGACCTTGCATATGGAAGAGATGTAGAATGGAGTGCCTTATGTGCATCTAGGTCATGTTAGGGCATCCTCAAGGATTCATCTATACACATCGTGAGGCATCAACTAGGAACTATATGCCCACATCTATCTCCACTCCTTGTCTATCAAGGGGGGACCCTGGATAGTGCTCACTAATTGCATATATGGGTTGGTACTATACTCTCAAAGATGTCTTGAAGTACACTCATCCTTAAAGAATGTAACAACTAAGCTGTTATCAATTCTAAATCTATCTAATGGACCAACTAGATAATTGAAGATAGAAATGTGTGTTGATCTTTGTGTATAACATTGTGAAAAGCCACAAGGGTGGATAGCACCATGGGAATGGTTACAATATAGTAGAACTATCCACTATTAAAATATCCCAAAGGGATAACCCATATGAAGTAAGGGTGTTATAAGGTCTCACTCTAAAGTCTCTAAATATATAAACATAACTATCAATATCACACAAAAAACCCAAAAGGCATGCACCATTGTGTACTATAGATGTCCATATAGGATAGAGTAGGATCTCCAAATTGCTCTTCATTTGATTGGACCATATGATAACATGAAAGTATGTAAGACAAAATGCAAAAAACTATCGACTTCTTGGCTATGGTACATAACAAAAGGAATCAACCTCCATCCCTAAATACACATGCCAGCCATATTCTACAAACCCAACATACCACCTAAGAAAAATAATTTACCACATAATATCTAACTAACAACCCACATCCAACACTGGAATCTTCCTTTGTTCTTCTCTTGGGTAGATGATGCAAGGAATAAACACAATAGATTGGCTCATGCCCCTGTTATGCAAAGACTCTTGACTGATCTTCTCACCTTCATTAGGCTGAGTAATTTAAGTGATTCTTAGTAAATCCTCAATTGATTCATCTGGCAATCTTTCCCCACATCATCTATCTGAGTCATGATTATTACCATCCATAAATCACCAATCACAATCTGCATTTGAGTCTAGCTAGTGATTGTGTCTAAAGTCATTCTCACCTTATGAGTTTATCCTCTTACTATGAGTTTATCTTAACTTAGCTCAAGTCCTCTCCAACCTCTCATTCTCAAATATCTTGAGAGTGAGAGGTATAACTGATTGGTATAACCTCTCTTAACTCCCTAATGCCTTGACCATAGTCTTTTGACAAGCCACCTCTATGGCTAACTTTGCCAATCTATCCACTCTTGCTCTTGCATCCTTAGTAAAGCTCCTCATATTTGACTCCTCCTACTCTACCAAAGCATGCTCTCATGTAAGAAGAATGTATTCTCTCTCAATCATGCTCCCTCTTGCTGAGTAGATGCTCTC
This sequence comes from Lunularia cruciata, assembly GCA_948567375.1. Classification (NCBI taxonomy): domain Eukaryota; kingdom Viridiplantae; phylum Streptophyta; class Marchantiopsida; order Lunulariales; family Lunulariaceae; genus Lunularia; species Lunularia cruciata. The sequence goes on along the minus strand of OX419759.1, from coordinate 60,818,667 downwards.
TCTCTTTGATATGTCCCGCTCTAGAGCATGCTCCCTCTCATTGCGTAGATGGTCACTCCCTGACATATTTTGCTCATGAGTATGCTTCCTCTCACCAAGTAGATGCTCTCTCTCTCTATGATAAACCCATGAATATGCTTCCTCTCACTAAGGAGACGCTCTCTATCTCTGAAGTCAGCCTCTGGAGCAAAATCCATATCCATCCTATCCAATTGATGTCCTAACACTTGATCTCTTGATTGCATTCCAGAAGGGTGGAATTGGAAGAAGAGATCCTATAATGGCTCAACACTTGGAAGGGGGCACTCTAAATAAGGATCATGGGGAAAAGTGTCCTACAAAGACTCTACATGGGAACTACTCCCAACCTCCAAACATAGAGATCTATTCATTGCTAGAATCAACATGCCTGAAATAAAACACTCAAAGTTTAGAAAGCATTTGTGGGGTTTTTTTTATTATAAATAGCGTTAAAGTGTTACAAAGAAGAACAAAATGTCTTGTAATTCCTTATCAATAGCAATTGAAAATTGATATATATCATATAATCAATCAACACTAAATAAAAGATGTATCTGAATAGAGAAGACAACCAGTTAATACATACCAACAAGCTAAACTTAAAATTTTAAGTGAATTGAAATCAACACACTATGCATAATTCATGTATAAGAACCATTAAATTGATCAACAAATGTGAGTTAGAGCAAAGTGGATGGTCTATATATTGAGAAGAAGCAAACTATGATAAGACTAGATATAGATAAATGAAGATAGAAGTTGTTCAAGGATTGAAAGATCTTTAACTCATAGGATGCAAATCTGAGGCAAGATATGTAACGTATACTAGATAACAAATAATTGATTGAATTAATTCATAACTAAATGTAACCTAGAAGCAATATAATAGCAACACCTATATCCTAGTTGCATTCTAATAGAAAACAACTAAAGGAAGTAGAAGGCGGCCATAGTAAACCTCCACAAAAGCACATGAAACTTCATCAATGCCTAAAGTAGTGCCAAAGCAGCTTAGCAAGTATCAAGTAGGGCAAACTTGGTTGCTTCTGAGAGAGTCATTTAAAAGAATAACCCAGCAAAGTAAGGAAAAAGAAAAGGATAAAATATATGTATATCCTAATGGATCTAACTGAACATCACTCACCATCCTCTTGCCAATGGTCACCTTTTCCTTTTGGTGGTTCCTCCATCGAAGCATGGACATAGACCTACTCACACCTAAATTGATCATGTGTAACCTCATCCTCACCCAAAAGACCACTCTCAAAGAACAATTGTTTCAAGAACTCACCCACAAAGCTCATCTTGTATCACCCACCATTTAGATGCCTCAATTGTTTTTGTATGTACCATAACTTGGCCTCCTCAATTGGTAACGTAAGCTATGCCTAGTCATAGTCCTCATCAGAATGCAATAGCTTTGTGGTCACATGGAGAATTGAATGTTCATGTAATACCTTGGTCTCCTAGTAGAGATAAGAAGCAAACTAAGCATCTAGGAGAATGCTCTCCATGTTGGATAGATGCATTGGCAAGCAAGATATCTCTTAGTGTTGAAGTTACTCATTGGAAACCACTCCTCAACCAACTTGTGTAGAACATATCTCCTTTTTTACATACTACTCCTTGCCAAAGAAAATGCATCTTGTATGCTCCCAAGCATTAGAGTGAAAGATCTACCATGTACTATACTCGTGTGGGTGACCTTGTCCCATGTGCTTGCAAATTGTGTACACAAAGCAACATGTAAGGAAACAAACAAATGTCAAAGGATGCAAAATTGTGGTAGATGCAATCACTCAAAAAGACATTTTTCTCTACAACAAAAATTGGGTTTGCTCACATCAAGGATGGATCTGTGCTCATACGAGCATGATTCAATTGCCAAAGGAGCGGACTTGCTTGAATATGAGAGTAGATCTTCTCAAGCAAGGGTGGATCAGCTCACCCAAGAAGTGGATCCACTTGGCCAAGTGGTCAGATCTGCTTGTGAAGGCTTGGATTTGCTCTTACAATTGGGGTTTAGGGTTCTACATTACTTCCATAGAACTTTGACAGAAAATTGACAAAATTGAGAAATTTGATAGGAATGAAAAAATGGAAAATTGCAAAACCATGGGAAATTTCAAACTAGGAAATTGATATGGAGACTTTTGTTGGAACTAGGGTATTTCTAGTTCAACACTTATCTTCAACCCAATGCATCCAAGTTTGCTTTGTGAATGGATTTGATTTCATCTTTGACCTAGGTCTTATCAAGCCATACCCACTTGATTCAAGTCATTTTTTCCACCACCATGTTGAATTTAACCAACCATTGACACTCTTATATATCCTCCGTGTTCAGAGAGTCCCAAAACTTCCCTTAATCTTGGATGTTTGCCATCTTCTACCTTTTAAAATTCTCAAATTGTAGTTCTCATATTTCCAAAACTAAACTCTACACTCTAGAGTTATGTTCTATCCTCTACAAGAATTATCTGTCTCATGATTTCTATAAATTGTCTCTATTTGTATAGTCTACTTCCCTCTCAACTCTTGAGTTCTATCAGATCCTCTACAAGATTAGACTCTCTCCCAACATTTGGAACAAATTGCCTCTATTCATAGACTACTTCCGTCTAAACTCTTGATTTTTGTCCTAGCCTCTACAAGAATGGCCTCTTTCCCAATTTCTGAGAATCAGGCTCTATTTCTGGAGTTTAGTTACTTTGAAAGGTCAAGTTTTGTGTGGTTATCTATGGGATTTTCATCTCTCTTTGAATTTTGAAAGTCATCTCTATTCATAGTCTACTTCTCTTTAAACTCTAGATTTTTGCCCTTCTAAATTGTGTGAATGGCCTCTTTATTTTTGGTAGGTAGTCTTTGTTTCCACTACCCTCTAAACACTCAATTTCTATCTACTCCTTTGTGAGAAAAGCCTTCCTATTGTTTTATTTACAATCCTTTATGAGAATTGCTTTTGGATAATTCTAGCATAATTATTCTTCTAACACAAGCACATCAAATTGTAGAATCTTATGAATGTGCACACCCACTTCTTGAATGTACAAGCTTCTCTATTGGTTTGACTTGCACATGTGTCCCTTATATTAATTAGACACCTCTATTGGCACAAGTAGCAAAACCCTTCTAAAGCATACACTAGTCTTCATCAACAACATACCACAAGCAATTTAAATCAACATGCATACAAGCAACTCTAGCTGATAGACAAGCAAGCACATACATTGAACAAGCAATCCCAACCACAAGCCAAGTAAATCTTGCCCAAACTCAAGTGGACCTTAAACCAAACTTGAGCTATAATACACATTTGTGCATGTATGCGCTATTGTGATATTTATTTTGGTATTATAAGTACTTGAGAGATATTATTTATATAGAGATAAAAGATGATTCTATGTTAGTCATGATTAGCTAAAGTTAGTCATAGCTAAGATAGAGGGTACCTTACTTTAGAGGAAGTGGAAAAGATGAGCACCACTATTTTGGGTACTAGTGTGTTGACTTGTTATTATTCCTAAGTGTTTGGCTTTGAGGAAAGAGCTGAGAACTCTTGGACCCACAAGCCTTTTTGTTTGGATTCTTCTATAGTCCAAGGATACCCATGTGAAGGAATCCTTGAATTAGTGGTTGGGTCAAGATAAGACCACATGCTTGGGAGAATATTTCCATGAATATGGATATTTCTTAAGCTTTTTGACTTTATTGACTTTTAGCCTAGTAACTTGAGTTACTCCAGCAATTAGTAACTTTGGTGCAAAACTATTTCACAAGTATATAAACTAGGGATGAGGGTGTACTCATCATCCTTTCATTTGCAACTATCTCTCTCTCATTGAGTTCTCTAGTGAACAATGGTTTGAGTCTTGGAGTGTTAGCCTTGGAGTAGTATGATGGAGTTGGGGTTTTTTGCCTTCTTAGTCCATGGTGCGCTACCATAATAACCATCAGAGGTTCATCCTAAGTGAGAGACAGGCTGGCTCACAGAGCAACCCTATTTTGGCAGATCCATATTCAACCCAAGTGGATCCACTAACCAACCTTGGAAAATCCATCTCCAAGCTAGGAAAACCCAATCCTAACTAGGCAGATCCTATCCAAAGTTAGATGGACCTACCGCCAACCAGGTAGATCCAAGGAAAAACCAATTTAGGGACCAAGAAAATTCAATCTTTAGCTTGAAAAAACCATCTCTACACCAAGCGCCCTTGATCATCCTATGGGCAAACCTACCCATCCTATGAGCAAACATACTACAAAATAGGTGGATCCATTTGGAATTTAGTGAATCCATTTCATTAACCATATTTCAAAAACATTGGGCAACACAATTTAACTTTATTCATTCAAAGAGCTCATACAAAAATCCACTAGGTACTCAATTTAACACAAGGTAATTCTCAATAACTGATCAACTTTTTTCTTCTATGATAAAAATGATTTTATGCACCTACATCCTTGAACTAAGTGGCATTTATTGCATCTCTAACTAATTCCTTATTATCATCTCAAAAATTGCATCTATTAATTAATAAGATGTGCAATATAACACATGTGGATATCCAACACCAAAGATAGGAGTTATATCTCATGGTTTTTAATTGAGTCCTCAATTCCTGCAATGTGCTTTTAATGTTCCCATGCAATGTTCATTTAGAGACCTTGTCCAAGCCACATATGGGTTGAAATCCTTCCTTTCTTGTTAGCTTGTTTGAAAAAAAGTATTCATAACTCATTGGTGCATATCCAACATCTCTTATTAAATATTGATGGCTTTCAAATGATGCACAATTACCTTTGTGATTTAGGTTGGACCAAACCTCCAACATTTTTAAACATGTCATATCATGACATGAATTGGGCATTCTTGAGCAACAATCATATTAGTTATTAGCCACCCATTGATGAATCTTTCATCAATCACCATTAAGCATAAATTGTCAATCTTTATTACCCTCAACTTATAGAACCAAAGCTCTAAATATACAATTTGTTTTACTCGCAAAGAAGTAGATAAACTTGTCATCACATATCACTTGACCATTGATTGAGTACAAGCCCTTTTGTTGAAGTAAACTTCCACATCAATAGTAGGTCGTTGTGCCAAAGGAAGGAAAGCACCATTCATTAACCCTACACACCCTAAAAAGCCTTTCTTCACAAACACATATGAAGTTCTAGCACTGTCCTCACTCCTTGACCATTGCACTTCCTTTTTAAGAACAAACAACATGGCTATGATTACTCTTTGAGTAAATTTGGTTATGGACATTGAACTAATTCCCATAAGTTCATTCCCCTGGCAACACAAGCTCCATTTCCATTGTGTTCAAATTAATTTAGTGCTAAGTGCAACTTGCAGCCATATGGGTGTTGGTATCTTCCTAGATTCACCCTTCTTTTTGAAGATAACATGCTCTTTGAGTAAATTCACTAAAGTACCAAAGGAGCTTATATTCATTCTCACTAGCGGTTTGAACTCCAAAGGATCAAGCACAAAGAAGAATAGTTATATACAAAGTATGTACTTTGTGACATTTGCATCCATTTTTCCAAATATCACCATTCATGGATAAATCCACACCATCTAAAAAGCATATTAGTAGTATCCATGTCCTTCTCTTCTTTGCTCCAATCCTCTAAATCCCAATCCCAATCATCCTCAAACCATTCCTCTCCACTATTCTAAATTCAGCCATTTTGACACACATTAACCTTCTCACCTCTCTCTTGAGTAGTTTCTGGGTACTAAGTTGGGGCATTTTCAGTGAAGGAAACACAAATTTGAACCCAGGTTCCCATTTTTCACTCTATTTTCAGGTGCATTCTCATAACTACTCTAAACAAAAATTACTTTTCTTATAGCTATCAACAAGAATAGGAAGCATAGAAGTGTGCTTTATGGCAAGGGCATATGAAATTTCAACAAAAACTAGGCTAAGAGCTCCAACCTCCCTGGATCACAACTTCTTGCTCTTGAGAGAAATTTTGCATTGGAACAAGGGGAGCAAGGAACCAGAGATAGAGAAACTAAGCATTTCAAATTCTCACATTCACAAGAATAACATCTGTCACTCTTGTAACTTTAAATTTTCATTAATGGCTATAATGAATATAATAGGAGGTCCCATAATCCTTGAGAAACCCATAAGAATTTATGGTTACAAAAAGATAACCCATAGCCTGTAAAAAATGTAAGTATATGGTGCCAGCCTCCTTAAAACTTTACAGACCTTACATAACTTTTGTTTACATAATAGTGGGTTTTTAAAATATTTTTATGAAGCTTTGTATATTTTCATATAGATTATTATGAAGTGTTGACTAAATCGCTATGGGGTGTGGGCCAAAGGAAGAAAGGATCACACTATGGAGTTCTAGGCAAGTTCCTTTCCTTTATTATTAGCACACTCCATAGAGGTGGTTTATTAGAAACTAAGGGATATGGAGCTTTTCGTTGTCACACTGTAATGCATTAATTACATATTAGAGTTAATAAAGTGCCTAATTTAGGGTGAATCTGGTTGTCACCAAAGTGTGGGAGATGGTTCTTCTCTAGATGTACAAGAATGAGAAATGCGAACAAGAAATTGATAGCAGATAGGAAGAATGGGTGCGGGTTGGAAGAAGGGGAAGTGGCACCCATAGCCCATATCTTTCTCATGTTTTCATGCTGATTTTGTGCAGGAACATTGTGAGATGTACAAGAATAAGAAACAAGAATGACAAATTAATAACAGATTGGGAAGAATGGGTGCAAGTTAAAAGGAGGGGGAGTGGTGTCCGTAGCCCATATCTTTGTCATATTTTCATGCTGATTTTGTGACATTTGGTCTATAACACCCATTTGTGCATGTGTGTGGTATTGTGATATTTAGCTTGGTATTACAAGTACTTAAGAGACATTATTTATATAGAGATAAAGGATGGTTCTATATTAGTCATGGTTAGCTAAAGTTAGTCATAGCTAAGATAGATGGGACCTTACTTTAGAGGAAGTAGAAAAGATGAGCACCACTATTTTGGATTTTAGTGTGTTGACTTGGTATTATTCCTAGGTGTTTGGCTTTGGGGAAAAAGTTGAGAACTCTTGGGCCCGCAAGCCTTTTTGTTTTGGATTCTTCTTTAGTCCAAGGATAGCCCATGTGAAGGAATCCTTGCTTTAGTGGTTGGGTCAAGATAAGACCACATGCTTAGGGGAATATGCCCATGTGAATGGATATTCCTTTCTACTTTTTAACTTTACTTGACTTTTAGCCTAGTAACTTGAGTTACTACGGTAATTAGTAACTTTGGTACGTAACTATTTCACAAGTATATAAACAAGGGGTGGGGAGGTACTCATCATCCTTTCATTTGCAACTATCTCTCTCTCATTGAGTTCTCTAGTGAGCAATGTCTTGAGTCTTGGAGTGTTAGCCTTGGAGGAGTATGATGGAGTTGGGGTTCCTTGCCTTCTTAGTCCATGGTGCGCTACCATAATAGCCATCAGAGGTTCATCCTGAGTGAGAGACAGGCCGGCTCACAGGTCCTCAATGGATTCTCCCTAGTAAGGAAAATAACCATGTACATTTTTCAATTTTGCAGAAAAATGTTTGGCAGTAACTTGTCAATTCAATCGGAGGGAGAGCTAAAGTTTAACAAAGTTGAGAAACTAATCAATTCAGATTCTTTGCCCTAACCATGCAGAAAGTCCATATTTTTTACTCAATGCAAGGCTAGGAAATTAAAAGTGAGACACTTTGACAAATCATACATGAGACATGGAGTGCTGGCTATAGCTTTTGATGAAGACAAGATGACAACGGTGGACAATACTATTTGGGGAATATTTCAGATTTCACCTTTCATTGAATTGTAACAACTACATCCGCCTAGGCTATGGATTTGGTGCCATTCTCCACCTCAAAAATTTGAAGGCGGTAGGTACACCTTTAAAGGCTGAAGTTGCAGTATGGGGACTCAAAACATCCTTATAACTTGATATCTAGATTTGTGCGGTGGTAAGGAACTCAACCCTCGATAGAGATATATGTGGAAGGGAGTTTCAATAGAAAATCTTCCTTGTTTTCCTTCCAGCTGTTCAAGAAAAGTGAACCAAAGATATAGTTACAAGAGATTCTATTGTCAGAGAGAAACACCAAGATCTATTGAGGTAAGTTGAGTTTTTCAAATGGTCATTGAACAAATTCTTGAGTTATTAAAATCTCCAAACAAGCACTTTACACCCTATCAAACATGTAAGAGCTTCACACAAATTAATTCTACAACCTGATCCATTTTGGCAAGAAGATAAATCTAGGGATTCTGACCACAGAACAAGCAAGCCAAACTAGGAAATTTGAGAGTTATGCTGAACACAATTTCTTGACAAATATACCCATGCACAAGATCTTTGACTATCTCCATGATCTCACTTCCCAAATCTGCATATCTCAGCTCAAAACCCAATTTGAGACTGAATTTGTAAACTGAGGAAGTTAAATAAACTGATGCTTTCATATGTTGCAAACACATGGGATCAAAAATATATTCATCCAAAATGAAAAACACTCATATGTGCACTTAAATGTGGAGAAGAGCGGAGAAATGGTTTCTTCACTTCACTAGAGAAATTGTTGCTAGTAAAAGATCAGTTGGATGAGATTTGGCCATAGATAAAAAGGATACCATGGAAAGTGTTGGTCAATGTAGATTGCTGCCCGGTGTGCTAGTGTGTTAATTTAGGATAAATAGGTTTGATTGCACTTGATGGCACCGTAGCTGCACGATGGCACTGATTGTCAAGGTGTAACGTGTTAATTTAGGATTAAATAGGCTTTTACCCGTCGCCGCTTGATGTCACCCGTATGGAGTAAAATTCCTCGACCCTCACTTAATTTCTTGGTTGCCATAAGGCGGTGCAGATCATTTCCATAACTTGTGCTATCTCCCTTGCCACACTAATCTATGGAAATGAACCACCACACCAATGCAAAACTACAAAACCCGCCGTTTAGTTCATTGACAAGAGCATTTGCACACATGGTGAATTTGAGTTTGGATAGTTGAAAGCCGCATTTTGGATCCAAAAAATTCCAAAAATCACCCACCAAAAAATGTGGAAACTCTCTCAAGATGCCACATCATTTCTTCTGATAATCATTTATTTCAATATAATAATTCTAAATATCCGTAATATAGCATCTGATTTTTATAAATGAACACAACTTGCACCAAATATCCAATAACACAACCTACGGGGTGTTCATTTATTAACACATCATTTCCCTAGTGAGTTCATTAAAAATAGTTACAATGTTTATTATTTATCCTGGATTTCTCTGGGATTAATAACAAACTTTGTAACTATTTTTAATATATTATATATGTACTATTAATATAGCATCTGATTTTTATAAATAAACACAACTTGCACAGTAACACAATTTACGGGGTGTTCATTTATTAACACATCATTTCTCTAGTTACAAAGTTTGTTATTTATCCCAGATAGATCTGTCAAAACTATTTCTGAAACCCCCTGATGTTTACGCTGTGATATCCATCCAACTGAAACCCTAGTGCTCTAAATTTACTTTATGCAAGGAAGACAAAGAATCATATTACCTTATCAACAATATGTTGAAATTACAGTAAAAATGCAATAGTTTACGTTTTCTCTACTAATTTGCCACGATCTACGCATGTCCACACATAGCACGATTTTGGAGCAGAAGTGTTGTGGTCAAAACGCGTTGGACAAGGGCTTTGATCCTTCCAGATGTAGATAAGCAGGAACAGTGCACACCAAATGATCGAATATAACGATGGCCGGATAAAGGACCTGGTTCCTCTCGGACGCCATGCTGGGGTCGCCGTCATCTTGGGGTCACCTTAGAGTATGTGGGGGCTCTTCGGCCTTTTTAAAGGTCCTTAAAATTCCGAGTACTGGATATTATCGAACTATTTTGTGCTTAGAATATGTTGACATAAAAAAGTCCCCGTGATATTCGAACATGCTTCCGCCACATGCTTACCGTAGGGATTTCTATAAGGTGAGATATCCGAAAATATTCGTACGGAAATGAATGGATAAGTTGCGGGTAAAATTCCCATAACAATAAAGGATTTAATCCATAAAACTTTATGGGCTACGCGGACTCTGTAAAATTTTATGAAAATATTAATTGAAGCTTTTTCTTGTTTAAGTTTGTATCATTGGTATCTCTTTTTCCCCTCTCAGGCACAGATCTCGTATCGATTTGTCATATGATCTATTTAATATAGCCCATATTCCTCCATAATCCAGATTATAATATTAGGTAACTTTGATAACTTAATGCTCTTGAGACTTTCATCACTCCTAAATTATTTGACGAGAAACCGACATCACCCGTAAGTATCCGTGATTTCTGTTATTGAAGCCCCTTAATAGTCACCTACGGCTCCCCCCAAAGTCTGCTCGCTTCTACAACTAAAAGGTGACTACTTTTACTCTTAGTTTTCACGTCATTCTTGTCCATAATATTCACTCTTTGATTATGGATGAAAGGGAAGTCTCTCCGAATGTCATTTGGAAATTACCCAAGATAGAACCTAACATTGATTGCGTCCAGTTCCGTTCGGTTCGGTTCGGTTCAGCTCCAGTTCTTCTTATGTTAAGCTTTTCCCTCATCAATTTGAAATATACGATCACAAGATTTCAGGTTACCTTGTTTTGAGGATTTAATCTGAAGATCACAAGGTTGGTGGTTCGATAGTTGAAGAAACGCGGAGAGGTGCAAACTGCTGAACTGGCGTTGGAGCTGAAGCTCAGAGTTGTGCATGACTTAACTATCGTACGTACTTGAACGTCACATAATTTGTAGTGGCCTGCCAACATTTCCGGCTCCCAGATCCCCACCATACCAGAAGTGATGACCATACCACCAAGCCCATCAGAAACGCAAACTTCATGCGCGAGATTCTCACCACATGTGATGTTACAGGATGCGCCGCACGAGTGATGGATGTTGTTGTAGATTTGGGGATTGCCAATTGATGAAGAGCGTTATTGTGGAGGTGTTTCCGCAAGCATAGAATAGGGTTTTTTAGTTAGCTCATTTTCGTGGTCATAAATTATTTTACGTGATATTTACGGGATGTCCCATAGATAGTTACAGGATAAGAGAGGAGAATCGGTGAATTTTACAGGAACACTTCCCATAATTCTCTAAAAGTCAGTGAATTACGATTTTCAAAGCCCATGAACTATTACGAGAATACAAGAAGTCTCGTAAAGCATAATCCCCAAAAAATAACCCGAAATTTAAATCCAACCGAAAATGATCTAAAACATAAATAATAACGGCCTTGTTCATAAATAGACGCGAAATTACTTAACGGGCCACGTGGAATTACTTATGGGAGATTTAAAGGAGGTGCCCCCCTCCCGTGAATTTCGAAACTGGAAGAACCTAATGGAACTTTTCATGCTCAGATCGATATGTGATTGTTTCTGAAATCTTATGAGCTCCCATATTTGTGGGGGTCTCAGGTTCAGAATTAAATTAGTCCTTAAACTTGCTTTTCTTTTCTCTTTCTGTTTAAATTTTCTACCGGTCCATGAGATGAAGGTTGCGAAATTGAGTGCCATTGCGGCTACTCTATATACCTAGGTAATTTTTTAACGGATACCCTATATTATATTGTTATATATTTAAGATATCATATATTACATCCGGATCTTTCCCTACCACTTCTCATACAATCGCTCCTATGAAGGATGATAATCCAGAAACCTTAAAAGGATATTTAATCCTAAACTTGCAGAAAAAGTAAATAGAAGCTAAGTAGAAGAACTTTCAAGAGGTTTACTTCTTTTTGCATGTCTTGAAGTTGGAACTGGAAGAATATACAGCTTCCAACTTCAATGGAAAGCTGGATAATTTTCAAGTTGGAAGCTGTATATTCTTGTCTTTATGTTATAATATAAGGATAAGTCCCTTGACAAGGAATTGGACGGTGAAGAAGGTGTTGGAATTAAAGAAAACTAAAACATGGCCAAAAAAAACCCTTCTCAGATCAACAAGAGAGCTTTGAAATGGGATCTACAAGGGAGCTCACTAGATGACTTCTAAATATTTAGAAAAAAGAAACAAAATGTCCCATAAAATTTGCTAGCAAAAGCGTGGTATCTATCCATCCAAATCTATTGTTCAAGAGCGATCGCATAGAAAACACGAAGGATAGGGAAGACCCCATCATACAAAGGAGAAACAAAAGAGGTAAAATGAAACTAAACCCCAATAGAATCTATATGAGAAATTTGTGCTATTACACCTAAGCATGGTGCATGCCCCTCGCCTTTCCTCAGGAAGCTTGTCAGGGATGGTTTATGAGCACCTTAGAGATTGCTTCCAGGCAGATGATCCTTCTAGTGATTTTACCAAGTTGTTTCAGGTGGCTACAGTAGTAGCGAGAGGAGACATTCCTGTGTCTGTTAGTCGGGTGTTAGGTGCTAGTCAACTTCTCGAGATGGAGAAGGACACGGGGGCATTAGACCAATTGCTATTGGAGAGATCTTTTTGCGTTTGGTCAGTTGTACCATTGTCCTTCAACATCATTCTCACTTTAGATAGCACCTCAGTCCACATCAGTTTGGAGTAGTTACACATGGAGGATGTGAGGCTAAATCTCTAGGCATTAGAGCACTCCCAGATATCCATCTGGAGTGGGTCATCCTATAGGTGGATGTTGAGAATGCTTTTAATAGCATCTCACGAGCATCCATCTTTAAAGAGCTTAGGGAGGCTGGTGGATCCTTGGCAAGTCTCATTCCTTTTGTGCGGTCTTTTTATGGCTTTCCTGCTTCTCTTTACTACTTGCATGGTGGTTCACATGAGGGAGTCACCGTCTTGGAGTCAACTGTTGGTACACATTAGGGAGATCCTTGGGGGGGGGGGGGGGGGGGGGAAGGGGGGGCTTATTTGCCATGGCTCACTTTAGAGCTCTCCTATCTACTACTTTGGCCATGCCAGGTTGTGTATTTTCCTCCTTGGCAAATGATACACACATTGTAGGCCATGTAGATCAGATTAGGCTGGCCTTTGGCTATTTGACTATTGAGCTACATCTAGTAGGCTTGAAAGTCAAGGTATCAAAGTTTAGGGCATGGTCCCCTTTAGGTATCCCTCTCCACCTTGAGCTTACAAAGGGGTGTATCACATCCATAGATGGACTTTGTGTTCTTGGAGTGCTAGTAGGATCGGAGGATTTTGTCACACGCTTCTTAGATGCTGCCCTTGTAGAGGATGTTCTCCATGTGGATGCTCTTCCATTACTAGGAGATCCGTAGGTGGCATTTGGTATACTCTCCTCCAGTATTGTTCGTCAACCATCCTACCTCATCTGTACAATTCCCCCCTCATCGTCCTTCTTATCACGTCTGAGAGCATTTGATTGGAGGATTATGGGAGTCTTTGGTGATATTATTTGACCAGTGACTTTTGAGTATGATAAAGGATTTGGCACATAGATAGATGGCTCTGCCAATCTCATGTGGTGGAGTTGGCTTGCTATCTATGGAGGAGACGACACCTATAACATTTTGGATAGTTGTGCTCTCTTGGCACCCCTACTTTCCTCTCGTTTTGTGGTTGTTGATAGGTCAATTTTGGAGACTTATGTGATAGAGGTGGAGGGAGGATCCTTTTCTCTTCAGGTGTTATAGCGGCATATCAAAGATAGTTTATTCCCACGAGCACGAGAGGATTTCCCACCTTTTGCTTCACTATTGTCAGACTAGAGGTTTACAGTCTTCCTTGATAGAGCAATAGTGTGAGCATACGCTACATTCTCTCTTAGTCGACTCGTCCATTCCTTAGGCTACTAGAACACGTCTTTGCTCTTGCTCCAACAAGGGTGCAGGCTCTTGGATCCTAGCTTGACCATGCATTAGGGCATTCCGACTCGCACCAGCTACTTTCTCTACAGCGATGAGGTTTTGCCTAGGTTTGGTCCACCCATTTGCATCTTCATTACTCACTTGTGAGTGTGGTTCTACACTAGATGCAGTAGCGGTCCACATGACACTGTGTCCTTTTGGAGTACAGAGGATAGCTACCCATGATGCCATTAGGGACATAGTGTTTGCTATGGCACGAGAGAGTGGATACTTGGCTTGGAGGGAGCTTTTGTATGCTTTGCAAACGACACGTGTCAGGGCAGACTTATACTTGATCTGAGATGATCAGGCGACAGTAGCAGATGTCGTGGTTTCGGACCCTACAGGAGATACAGTTTTGGAGGGAGTGATTATTCATCCCTCTGGATGGGCGGCGAGTGCAGTAGCAGGTTGCAAGGTCTCCAAGTATAGGAGCATGCAACGAGTTCACTCTTTGTTCCTCTAGCCTTGGAGTTATATGGAGCAATGGACACAACATTTGACACATTTGTTAGGGAATGCGCGAGAGCTTATCATGTTAAGTGTCAGGGGGTACCACTCTCACTCTCATACTTTGTAGCATATTTTAGACCGCGTGTGTCCATTGCTCTATAGAGGGCAGTGGCTGGTGCAATCCATAGGAGAGCAATCACATTAGGTGATATTTTTTTGGATGCTCCAGTTGTGTGTAGACCGTACGACTTGCATAGCTTGGATATCTTAGGTGCAGTAGGGCAGATTTCTCATATACACTCTATTGGAGATTAGCCCCATGTTACCTTTTTTGTCTCTCCCTTGTACGGCTTGATGGGGTCTTCCCATCCTTCGTTTTTCCTATGCGGTCAGCCTTCTTCTCTATTACACCTAAGATATATTCTATTGTACTATATTCAATCATAAACTAAGTTCACATACAATGTTATATAAGCCCTCCTTTGAAGGAAAAGCTACGTAAACTATATCTGGAAGACAATAACCCAACAATGTTGCCGTTGCATGGAGTGATACGAAGTCTCACTTCTTAAAGCGGAAATTGAGGCAGAAATCTTGAGTACGGATTGAGGTTCTTTAGAAGTAAGAAAAAGTGGAGAAGGGGCATTAAAAGCTTAATAATTGTAATTCTCTTTCCCTTTCCTTTACATTTAATTATGCATGTTAAATTTTATGTACTCATTGTTTTACGGATTCTTTAAACACCCGTCTTTTGATTCCTCCTACGTTCTATACGCCTTGAAGTATATCCTATTCACACCGGACCACTTCTGGTATATACGGAGACCAATTTAAACTCTCCCGGAACATCATTGGAAATTCCATCAGGTGGATGTACTTTAAAAAGAACGGGACAAAGAAAAAGTATAGAAAACGTATTTATAGCAAAAAGCTGTTCAAGGCTCTCCCCAATAGAGCTGTACCAGGTCTCCAATTTTGATCAAATGTAACAGAGCTATAAAGCTAAAATAAACTCTATCTACAAAAGTATCTATCTATACGGCATTTTTAAACTTGATCACCAGAACAAAAGTGAGACTGCGAAAGGCAAAAAGGGACCTTGCATGGCGGTTGTGCATGGTGATTGATTACCTTACTCTTAATGGGATGGTCCCATTGTTGAGAAAGTCAAATTGCTGAAGATACTTCAGATAATCGGCATATCAGTTATACTGTACTGTTTGGAATTTTAAGGCTAGGGAATATTGTGTTGAAGCCTACCGCAAAATTTCCAGTGTAAGATACCTAAAGTGCCTCAATACCTGAAGTACGTAATGACCGTTCCTAGCCAGAATAAGCTTATAATAAGCAGAAAAAGGCATATCCTTGTCTTCTATACTTAGGTGTGGTGATTGAAGAAGGTAGTGTTGGTGTGGTGTAGAACCTGGGGACGACTGTTCAGTGTTGCAATGCTCAGATAACCATAATCTAGTCCAAGGATATCTACAGTGTGTACTAGTCTGGATGCCAATTAAAATTATCCAAACTTGGTTGCTGAATGTCAGACACGGAACAAATTGCCTCCACGGGGGATGGAACACCACGAAACGAATTGCCTCCACGGTGGATCGAACACCGGACCTTCAGTTTACAAGACTGACGCTCTACCACTGAGCTATAAAGGCTACCTGAAGGCATCCTCTCACTTACTGAATTTATAGCAAAATTGAGTAAATGTTCTACGCCATCTGGTGTCACCTTTGGGAATGTTTTGAAGGTTTCAAACTGCTCATTTCTTCTGTAGAGTGTAGCTTTCCAAGTGATAAACGGTTGGTTGTTTTTATGTATTTCCATGCTAGAGGTCCCGACTTTGTATCTTATACACTGTAGATCCGCCATGGGGATATAGTCCCCCTTTCATCTTTTTACATTCAACGGGTTAGTTTGCTCAACTGTTTCCTAGCACATAGGTTTATAGCAAAATGAAACCTTCTGGAAGGAAATAATTAAGTTCAGCAGAGCGGAAGAGAACACTGGTTTACGCCGGGGCTATGCATTAGAGCATGAGCTACGACGAGAGATTGTGGTCGATTATGACACCACATTCCTTCAAAGTGATCATGATCAGATGACACGAATTTTATCGGGTAACAAATGGGAGCGGAACATAAAGTTAAACCAACCGAAAATGGACAACACATGAAAACGACAGTGATTTTTCTACATCTGTTATAAGCATTTTTGACACGCAGTCTCAGTTCTAGTGACATATCTTGTGAACTGAGCCATTTAGGTGCACTTTGCAAATTTTTTAAATTTCTTTTTGTGCAATGGGGGCCTATCCTCTTTCCCCATTAACTCCTAGAATGCTCATTAGCCGTGCATTTCATTTCCAATGGATCCCACTTTGGAACTTTTGAATATCGCGTTTGCAACAGTAACAAGAATAACAAGGACGCTAGATTGTATTTAATCCAGATTTTAGTTCAAGAGATTGGCAATTTTAGCTCCTTTATTTTCCATTTAACATGGCAATTACATCTGGATTGCTTAAATCCTCGGTTTGAGTTCGAAAGTTCATGTTACTCAAATTCAAAGGACTCATTTTGCTATTGAAGATTTTGGTCGCGTTGTTTTTATTATCCGGTTTTTCTCTAAGTTTGTACAACATAGAACAAAGGAACTTAGACTTATTATTCCTGGATAATTGGGGAGATGTCCTTGGGTAGAGAACTGAGGTGCAGCGAGTCCATCATTGAGATTGCGATTGAAACTGGATGCTTGATTAGAACCAAGATGAACTTGGTTTGGGATATGACATAATCTTCACCTTTGATGTTTCTTCTTCTATTTAAGGATGATCTGTCATAGCCAAACAAGACACCCCTTTTTTTAACTAGGGGTGTCTTGTTGCTTTAGGCATGAACTCTATATGATGAGTATACCATATAAGTCCAAGTTTAGGACCTAAGGCTAAATGGCATACCCTGAAGGAAAAAGAGAGAGTACCACAGCACATAAAAGTGCGGGTGGAGCAACCAAGTAAAGCCTAAGCAAAAAGTGCTCAGCAGCCAAAGAGAAACAATTGCCTGACCATTGTTGACATACATCATTCTTGTGGATTTAAACAACTTCATTATCAATATCACTATGATGTGCCTCATGGGATCGTTGAATCCATGCACCTTCCAACCATTCCAAGTCCTGTTGTGTTTAAACAATGCCCTTGAATTTCTTGATCTTTTCCTTGTTGCTCGGGGCCACTCTTGGTCCAAGTACATTCCTCCGTGAGTAGGAGTTATATTCCAAGGACCTTCTGCCAGTGTGCCTTGGTCTAGGAAAACATGTTCCATCTCAAGTTGATGAAATTAGGACTCTTTTGCTCCCGGATCTCTAATACCATTTGGAGATAGGTGAAATTCCAAATCCACTAGAAATTGTATTCATTTGGCATTGAGGTATTCAGCGTAACAATTATGGCAATGTTAATTGTAGTTCTTGCTTTTGAACCTACTCTAACCAAGGACTCTGGTTGGAGAGGCTTTGCAACCACTATATCATATAAAGAATGTCTGTCACATATGAATGTGACTATTTTTACACTCATCCTCCAAGGAGGAGGTCCCATCAAGTCCAACCAATGCTCAATCTAAACTTTGGGAATGAGAGGATTGTAAGATCTGAGCTATGTGTTCCAAAAGGCATCATAAACTTGGGTGGGCTCTCCTTTATAACACAATGCAAAATGTAGATGCTTTGTGTATCAAATGTAGCCATGCACATGCATTGGTTTGCTAGAAGTGCTATATATAGTAATCCCAATTATACGTGGAGTGGCATTGTAAACTCCTACAAAGTGAATTGAAAGTCCTACGTCAAAGGATAGATGTAAATCCACTCACTAGATCCTTCTCCTCTAGAAGAGAGAACCCTAGCTCTATTAATAATAGGTGCTTCAATGAGGATACTAGTAAGGGTGTGAGTGTGCATTTTCTCACTAAGATCTCCTTGAGTCTTCCTAGAGCATAGGGATATAAAGTCAACAAATGGGAGCAATACTATGCATATGTGTTCTTGGCAATAGATCATGAGCCAATTGAAGATATAAATGGAATGCATGGAAACCAAAGTCAATTGTCATGATAGGTGCCAATAGAAAGGGATGACTCCCATGTAAGAACCTATTTACCAATAAGTGGGCCAAGGCTCCAAGATACATTTCTGGTGCAATCAACTCCTACAATATGACATTGTAGTCTTCTATGGTTATAAGGAGAGCAATCTATAGTCTATGCCACTCATTTGCTAATTGTGGGAGCATGCATGGCCCTGAAAGAGTAGAGAAGATGTGAAACATGCTATTAAAGGCCTATAGATGGGTTAGGAGTACCATTATAGGTGGTTACATATGGGTGAGATAGGAAGCTTTGAGGACAGACCATTTCATGAGGATGGAGTAAGCTACTTGGGTATTCCCCAAGTAAGAGAGGCAATGAGCATGGGCTCTAGCTTGTACCAAGGTGTCTAAGATAAATGTGTTATAAAAATCATCTTCTCCTAGGAGAGACCCCAAGGCCTCAATCCCCCTATTGTGAATTGGAAACTAGGTGTGAAGTTTAAGGGAGTGACTGTTGTATGTGGATTCCAAACCTTGCATTTAGGAGTCAAGACATGTAATTCCAATGCTTCTAGGTTGAGAGTGAAAGCCCATAATATGTGTATCATTTTGAGAGGGAAGTGAAAAGACAAGAGGACCATTGTTTGCCATAGTGAACTATGGCAAACAATGGTCCTCCAAAGGGATCTTCCTAGCATGTCCACTCAACTAATGCAAATTGTATGAACTCCCTTGTGATAGTATGGTATCTATACCATAAAGTGTGCACAAAGGGGATCAAGGAAGAGATATAATCCCCTACCAAACAAAGCACAAAAAATAAAGCAAGATGAAAGATGGTATCAAAGGCATTTAAGATATCCACTTGGATCAGCACCCAACTAGAGTGGATGTCCAAGGAAGCTCAATGCCTGCAATGACCATCTTGCAACCCTTGAGAATAACCACAACATATTGATGGGAGATAAGAACAAAGAAAAAGAGCAATGAAGCTATAGAAATATAGTACATGTGACTAAATGCAAAAAAATCCCCAATGGTCATGGGGAAAACACCAAATATCTCCTTTGACAAAGCAAGGAGATGAGATGCACCAAACAAACAAGTAGCACTTGGGAGCACTAGACCCAAGGCAATATGCTTGTAAAAAGCAAAGAGAAGGGGGAAACTTAAATTTGGCATGTCAAGGGAGAGACAATCACACAAGTACCAAAAACCAAACCCAAAGGCTCCCTTGTCAAAAAACATGGAGAGGGAAGTAAAGAATGAGCAAAGATTGACTTGATAAACCAAAGGTACTCATTTAAATAGAAATCATGGATGAAAGAAGAGATGTAGGTTGTGCAATATGGATAGAGAGCTAGTAAGGTATTAGTGGAATAGGATGATAGCTTGGAAGGTGATAGTGCTTGGGTTGCTTGGCAATACTCCTTGGCCTGAGTGACGGAAGTGACAATGCTCTAGAGGCTTGGGTAGTTTGTGGTATTTGTGTGGAGAAATCTACCAACCTTTCATGATTGTGCACAATTAGGTTTGAACTCTAGATCTTTTGTGCCCTAGCTAATTGGTCCACCCTCACTTGTTGTCATAGTCACTGGTAGATTAATAAATATACTCATGTATCTTTGGCTAGGAGCAACGGAGTGGCAACAGAAGTGACAATGCTCTAGAGGCAAAGCATGGGGTTGTGGGACTTTATAGCCCATTTGACTATTGGTCAGGCTTGGATGGTGTAGTCCTTAGGTAAAGTTGGTCAATCTCCTCTCAAAAATTGATGAATTTGAGAGACAATTTCATGGTATCTTGATACATCTTTGTGAGCAAGGATCAAAGTCCATTGTGGGAATAAGGCTATGAGGGTCGAAGTGGAGATATCTTTCTCTTGGTCATTTGCCAATATAGTCCATAAAAGGAAGGAGAGCGTGAAGCCTACTAGATGTTGTAAGGGTATAAGAATTTGAGTATCTTAGGAGACTTGGGAGGAAAGCATTGTTATATATATATATATATATATATATATATATATATATATATATATATACATTCCTACAAAACATACATCACTATTAAATTTATACACTATAGAAGCACAACTCATATATAAGTCATACATAAACTCTAAAGTGCCACAATTAATCAATTCACACTTGACTCAAATCACACTCAACTTGGATCAAAAATCAATCTCAACTCAATGATTAGCCAACAATAGACATTGATTATAGTCAAGCCACATTTCTCTAGCTAAGAGAATCCAAGTAACACTCACCGGCCTCTATCCATCGTAGCCAAGAACTTGAAGGCTCAACTTCAAAGAATAAAAATTGAATCAACTCCTCTAAATTGAATCAACTCTCATGTCAAACTCTAAACTGAAATCAATCTTTCTTATTGAGACTTGAGATAAGGGCTGATATCGAGCTCCACTCCATTGAACCCATTACATACTACAAAAAAATCTCCTCTATAATCCTTGGAAAACTCTATCATGAACCCCAAACCCCAAACCCCAACCACAATTGTAAAAGACCAAAACCGAGGAGAGAAATAGGAGAATGGAAACTCACATTGGGACACTTGAATGAGGGAAAACTCCAAATGCCTAGCATGAGCTTTGGCTTTGGTATTTATAGGTAGCATACAAGATCCTTGAAGCTTCTCAAGAAGCTTCCTTGAGCCGCTTTCTTGGAGTGCAAGCCAAGTTAACCAGTAAGCTTCTCAAGAAGCTTCCTTCTAGAAGCCGCCTACTTGGCGTGCAAGCTAAGCTAGTTAGAAGCTTCTAGAAGCTTCCTTCTAGAAGCTACCTGCTTAGGGCGCAAGTTAACTAGTTGGGAAGCTTCCCAAGAAGCTTCTTAGATTCTTTTAGAATATTCTAGGCTATTTTGTCTTATTCTCTACTTTGTAAGCCATTCTAACCACCAAGTACCATTACCACCAAGTGCCACCACTAAGAACCACCCACTAATGTAACTCTAACTATGACAACTACACTAATTGGAAGAGCAACCTCTAACTTGCCATCACAACATGCACTCTCATGGTCTATAAGCTATCACTTCTTGCCCCATTGGAGAGAAACATAAGTAGTATGATTGGTCATCATTCTAGTTTCACTACCACGAGCATACTAGAGTACCAAAGCTCTAAAGATCAAGGCACCTCACACAAACATGGTGCACAAAGAAGAAGCAAAGACTAGAATGAGTCCAATCATAAAAAATCAAAAAAATAATCATCCATCTCACAAATTTAAATTAGACTAACTCTATCACCATTTGGCATTTAACATAATAGGAGTATCTATCTACTCCTATGTTGAGAAGATCACCAAGGATGCCTCTCCTAGCCAAAGATATATGAGTATATTTAATAATCTACTAGTGACTATGATAACAAGTGAGGGTGGACCAATTAGCTAGGGCACAAAAGATCTAGAGTTCAAACCTTATTGTGCACAATCATGAAAGGTTGGTAGATTTTTCCACAAAAATACCACAAACTACCAAAGCCTCAACTGAAATCACACTCAAATTAATAATTTTCCAACAATGTGTAATAATCATAGTCCATAACCACTCTAGCTAAGAAATTCCAAGTGATGCTTACCTCAATAATTTGCCAACAATGGGCACCAATTATGGCCAAACCATATCCATTTTAAATAAGAGATTCCAAGTGACACTCACTAGTAGCCATATGCCTCAAAGCCCCAACTCAATTATAGTCAAACCACACTCACTCTAGCTAAGAGACTCCAAGTGACACTCACTATCAACTATATGCCTCAAAGCCTCAAGTCAAACTACACTCAACTCAATAATCTGCCAACAATGTACACCAATTGTAGTCAAACCATACCTAATCTAGTTAAGAGACTCCAAGTGACACTCACCTCAAAAATCAATCCAATGATGTTCATCGGCCTTTGTCCACCATAGCCAAGAACTCAAATCACACTCAACTTGTATCAAAAATCAATCCTCAACTCAATAATCTGGCAACAACATGCACCAACTATTGTCAAGCCCATACCCACTCTAGCTAATAGACTCCAAGTGATACTCATCAGCCTTTGTCCACCATAGCCTAGAACTCAAGGATGACACTCACCTCAAAAATCAATCCAAGTGACGCTCACTGGCCTTTGTCCACCATTGCCAAGAACTCAAATCACACTCAACTTGTATAAAAAATCATCCTCAACTCAATAATTTGGCAACAAAATTCACCAACTATTGTCAAGCCATACTCTAGCTAAGAGACTCCAAGTGATACTTGCCAACCTTTGTCAACCATAGCCAAGAACTCAAAGGGATCAACATCAAAGAAGTGAGATCTTTAGAGCTACTTGGAAGGTATACTCTTTTACTTGACTTGGATCTCTAGCCCTAATGGTGTAGATCCCCATATGACGGTGTGAATAGTGCAAATGATAATGGATCCCATAGTGTGATCAATAGCCCTAAAAAAACTAGCCACCGCTAAGGAGCCTTTGAGCAACTATTAATATAACTATGACCACCAAGACTATCACTCCAATGTCCAAGAAAACTAGCTTTAGCATTATAAATATTGTGACAAACCTCAAAATTTTCACCAAGATTCCAATTCCCAATAAGAGGCTTGAGAGATTTGGGCTCTCCATTAGAGACAAATGATTAATGCAACACATTCATCTCAGATATTATGATATATGTCTCAACCCATGCTCACTTACTCCCAAGATTGGAGAACACATAAGATTCCAATTCCTAATAAGAGGCATGAGAGTTTTGGGCTCTCCATTAGAGACAAAGTATTAATGCAACACATTCATCTCAGACATTATGATACATGCCACAACCCATGCTCACTTACTTCCAAGATTGGGGAACACATAAGTAGCATGGAGTAGCATGGAGTAGCATAACTACATACTAAGATGGAGCATGCTAGGTAGCATGCTCCATCTTAATATGTAGTTATCTCCCTTGAGCCTCCTACCTTGCCCACACATACACTCTTCACTTACTCCGAAGATTGGAGAACACACAAGTAGCATGCTCCATCTTAGTACATAGCTATCTCTCTTGAGCCTCCTACCTTGCCAACACATACCGTCCAATAGAGGCAATTCTACCATGCTTATGCAATTTTGACAAAATTACAATGCACACCTTCTCCACTTTGTTAGGGCCATGTATGCTCCTTCATTTATCAAGGTGTAGACTATAGATAGCCCTTCTTATAATCAAGGGAGGATGTGGCCTCATATTATAGGACAGCATCGCATCAACAACCTTTAAAGGTGCATGGGCACTCTTGGCCCTTTGATTAGCCAACAACTTCTTACACCATAGATGTTCCTTTCTATTGGCACCTATCACGATAGTTGATTCAGGTACTCATGACTTTTAGAATTATCTTTGGTTGGCTAGGGATCTTTTAGCAGGTCCTACAAATACATCACACTTGGCATTTTCCAAATTTGTTTCACTAGACTCCATGAAGATTTAGGTAGACATCAGTGAGCATATTTACACCCACACACTCACTAGCATACTCAATAATGCACCATTATTTGACATAACTAGGATTGTTTCATGTGGAGGGAAAGGTTGTAGAGCTTGACTTTAAGCCTCTTCCTTGATAGAGGATTTTGGTTTCACATTTGAGGAGTTCTCTACAACACTCCACCTATGTTTAAGTCTCCCTCATTTGGCCTTCTAAGGCTACCAGATTGGTGTGCATGTGACTCCACATATGATACATAGGGCATATATCTATTATAGTGTGATGTGGGAGGACAACACACAAAAGTTCATGATGCTATCCAAGATATAGTGGCTTAATATAGTGGTTCATCTGATCTATACAATCTCAGGTACAAATTGAGTGGTGGTTGGACTTATCTCCACATTGGGTAAGAGCAAATATCATCACATTCACAAATGGCAGATATACTTTGTATGATGAAGTGGTAGCAAACCCCTATGAGCAGATACACTAACACAAGCAGGCATTCATGTAGGGGCTGTAGTGACCATTGCAGCTCAAGGAAAGGAGGATCATTATGTGCAATGACTCAACTCTAACACCTTTGTTCTTCTAGCTGTGGAGATTTTTGTGCTCTTTCAACATCATTTTGATGGATTGCTTAGGGAAGCAACTCGAGGTTCCTCATAGAGAAGAGGGGCTATGGTTGTCTCCCAAGCCATGCTCACTCCCTACTTGTGACATAGAGTCCCAATCACACTACAACGCTCCCAAGCATGGTGTTCTGCATAGACGGGCAGCAGCAATAGGAGTGCCTACTATGTCTAAGGCACTACCAGATATACCATTAGAGGACCTCTATCTCGTCAAGCAACAATAGTTTTTTGTTTGCTTTTCTAGTGCCTTTTTTGTGGCCTCCCCCTATATGGGTTTGGGGGTCTAGGTTTGGCTTTGGTTTGTGATCCTTGTCCTTTGGACTTAGTGCTAAATTCATGTTTGGCGCTTGGTGCTTTGTACT
The DNA here is from genome assembly GCA_948567375.1 of Lunularia cruciata. Lineage (NCBI taxonomy): Eukaryota > Viridiplantae > Streptophyta > Marchantiopsida > Lunulariales > Lunulariaceae > Lunularia > Lunularia cruciata. The sequence continues at coordinate 60,793,692 of OX419759.1, read as the reverse complement.
CTTTGTTGCTTTCCTTCATGCTATATATTTTGCTGTGTGAGTTCTTCGCAGGTTGTTTGTAAAGGGGAGGAATCGTGGTGGTTTTGCTGACCATACTCATTCTATACTTTCCATAGAGAAGCTCCCGAAGCTTTGGTAGATGATGAAGATGGTTCCACTAAAGCTTATTCTAAATGACGTTAGAGGATAAAACATGTAAGCCGTTACTTTTGTATGGGTCCAGTTTTGGAGTGTACTGTTTACTTCTGCATGGTAGCCACAGGTAAGTGTCCATGGTTTACATAATGCCAATAAACTGCATTCTCATACTCTCCTAATTTTAAAGTCTACACAATGTCCTCAGACCATGTCTACACTCAAACTGAAATGCATGATACCTTCTATATTGTTTAACAAGAATAGTCACATGCACCTCAAAAGTAGAGTTCACATGGTGTACATGCACCAATCACAAGTATCTTACAGTAAACAGGATTTCAAAATCTGTTTGAAGCTCTTTATAATCATGCAAGTTTATAACCATATCTCGCGATATCTGCTCATATCCATCTCGTCAAATAATTTTCGGAACACATATATGACGCAATAACCGTGTTATATCCTACCCTCGCCAAAGACTATGCATCTAATAGCTAGTTGCTTTCTATATTCAGTGGACAAATGCAAAAAGTTATTCTAGCATGCTTAATTCTCCTTTGAAGTCCAGCTTCGAGACAAATTTCCGTCGTATGGAGAACATCCTTTTCCTCGTTGTTAATTCCAATTTGATCTCCCATCATGACGTGTTATGACGGTCATGTTTGGGGTATAATTTGACTATAAAAGATGACACAAAGATAAAGATGGCACAGAAAGAACACCTTTCTGGGGAAATAGTCAGAGCCAACCTAAATGGAAATAGTTTTCAACAGCAATTGACGCGTCTCGGTTTCACCTCACTAACTGCGTCATTGCCCCAAGCGCAAAGATTTTGTTGGGATTTTGGGATTTTGGGATTTTGCCCTAAACACGGAGGCTATTTTGTTGTCGTTATGTATCAACTTTTGACTCATTTAGGCTAAGTGAATAGTCCTGATTAGATGTTTGATCACCGTAGGACGGAATGTACAGTGGATGTCAGTATTTGGGCTGTCGGGTGGTCCAAAGCATACACACTACAGAACTTTACCACATAGCAAAACGAGGAGGAACCATCTTTCGGGCTTACGGTAGCCCACGATACCTTCTAATCATGTACAGGTGGAGCGCAACCGTAGGCGAGCAACTGTATGATGCCGGAATACCAGGTTCGAAATCGGGTAAAAAATGAACACGCGACCTCGTGTAAACGAAAGAAGGATAGGAAGACCCTCAAACCATACAAAGGAAAGATACGGGGTAAAATGGATCTATACCCCAATAGTATCGGGAAGAGGAATCTACCCTACGGCTCAAGAAGCGGGCAGATAGATGCCCGGGGTAGCATCGTTGACAATAAAGTGAAATGAAACCAAGGATCGAATCCAACCGTTGTAGAGGCGAGCAGTCAAATCTCGCCGTCAGTCATCGAAGCATACGCAAATCCGACGAAAGCTCATCGCCGTCCCCTGATTAGACGATGCTCGTTTAGCTACACTACTCGGGTTTGCACTGTAGCAAAATCTGCTCCAGTAGCAAAACCGGCTTGGACCAGAACAATGTGAGGGATCAGTCACCGGTTTCGGGTGTGGAAAACACCGGGCCTAGTAGCCGTTCCCGGTTATCCTTGAGAACGGGTGCGCCGTACGAGTAAGAAGCGAGTGACGACGGGCTGTGGCAGAATATGTCGAAGCCAGAATGCGTCTGCGACATTGATGCGGCAGTCAGTCAGTTAGCACTCAAATAAATTTAGAGGAATCAGTTCCCGTATATGACATGATTCCTCCTCCTTCGGCCCCGTCCTCGTCCATAGTGTTTCCAGGGGTACCTTCACGCCGTGCCGCGTTCATGACCGTAGTGAAGCGGTTTGCGGTGTTGCTACTTGTGAGTCTGTTCATGAGTGCAAAACTGGAATAGTTATGACGTTTCCCTCCCTTCCGGTGTTTCGCTGTGAGTTTCTTTGCTATTTCAAATTGCGGTTATGGCAGTAGCATGTACGAGACTGTCCGATTGGGAATGGATGCTCAAGTGCGATACTTCGCCGCAGTTCGTATAACCGTCACATGGTGAAAAGAGACTTACGCAGTAGAAGATGAGCCCCTTACACGTAGGGAGTGTCAAGTAAAACTTCCTTGGGGTAAGGAATTTCGCAGATCTAATACATTAGCACGTCCCACGGACCGATATCATTCACCCACTCGCCGCCCATTCATTGCTTATGGTTCTCGTTATGCTGGATCCTACAGTCTTGTCTAGAGCCTTCGTATCTTTGATTTCGTCGGGAATTCGTCCTTCGATGCATGATCTACAAAATGAAGACAAAGAATTGAATGGCAACATAACCATCTGTAAGGCGATTGGATGGCAACATACTCATGCTGATAACGTTAGAGACCTAGATACTTGATAGTGTCACTTTAATAGGAGATATGCCAAGATGGGTGATTCTGATGTCTGTATCATGGAAGTCAATGACATCTGTACGTATGATGATTCGTCAGTAAGAAAATGCGTCTAAGAAACACTTTCTCCCGGGAAGGCAGCCATTATGTTGCTCATACAACGCACAAGACTTATTATTTTAGGTGTTCGTCGTCCTAATTTATGCATGATGATCTTGGAGGATTAAGAAGAAACTAAATAAATTTGTAACTGCTAGAGCCGTGATTGTCAATTATGGCAAGTACGGTAATAAGATCCGCTTTTATATGTCAAGTTTTGGTCGCCAGACAAGGCAAAACATGCAATCAAAATTCACTCAAAATATGCAATCCAACAAAGAACCGTCAACGTGGTGACGAGATTCAAAACAAACTCAAACAATATCGAAAGTAAAATGCGTGTGATAGCAAGAAGGATGGGAAGACCCCGTCATCTCAAACTATGTTATTTGGATTGGACGAACTACAGCGTAGGAGCGTAGGTAGGTCTTGAGCATATTCTGCTCACATCACGACTTCCCCGAAAAGATCATCATCTCCGGCTTTCCGTCTCTCCGGACGGACGTATGAACGAACGGAGGTAATGCATCCAAGTCGACAGTTGTTGCCCGGACAGACCAATGCAGATAGAGGAGGGAGGAATTAAAGTAGAGGAAAGTCTCCCTCCTGACCTTTTTCCTGTCTGTCATCGAAGCCTCACTCACTCCTTTGAAGCGCAGCTCAGCTCACGTGTCCCTACACCTGGTGTCTAAGTTTCGTGGTAAGCCTTTGTTTGAAGGTTTCTCATATCGCAGCTCCACGAGGTCTTATTCTCTAGCTCCTCCTCGTAGATGTCTGTCCCGCACTGTGGTCTTACGGCTTTACTTACCCCTGAGTTCTTGAGCTTCGTCCTTTCCATGCTTCCTTCCCCACATTGTCGTCTTGTCGATTGATTGATCTGCCCTACCGCATCTCTTTCCTCAACCTTAACCTGTTTACTATCCCTTACATGCCCGCTGCAGGCTTTGATTCGCCTTAGGAAAGTTGCAAGGTACCAGCCAATCCTGGAATCTGTGTTTCGACCTCCTCTTGACCTCCCTGACGGCGGAGAATAGACATTTCAGAAAAGAGATGGTCTGCTGCTTTTTTGGGAACGGAGAGGATAGTCAACAGTTCCGCCTTTACCTCGAGGGTGTGTTGTTTTCTGCTCCTTATTCTTCTTCTACTCTCTGTACCGTGAAGCAGGAGGGAAAGAGAAAGGAAGGGGAGGAATAAGCGCCTGTAACTCAGTCTTTCCGGGGTGAAAAATTGATCTATGGAGGAGAGGCTCGACAGTCACGGAGATAGTCTCGTGGGTGTCAAGACTACGGGAGCGAGGTTGGAACAATTTTCATTTTGAAGTTAGATCGCAATCAAAACTTTTCTTTGAAGAAAGGGAATTGTGTGTGAAAAAGAGGATTTGTCCAGGTAATGGTTTGGACGCATCGGCGGTGTGAGCTAGATCCGTCTGATTTGAGATTACATTAGTTTGGGCTTACAAGCATCTGCGTTGAAGTTAGACGCCGGTGGACGTTTCGGGGACGGATAAACTCCTCTCAGCTTAGCAAGTATAGGGTTCAAAGACACGATTATTCTATTTAATTTTTCAGGGAAGTGACCTGCAGGATTGCCTATCATTCGTCACGAGCTTTCGAGTTGGCTGGCTGTAGGAGGTTAACAGAGGAGGAACAGAGTTTTCAATTAAGCAGAGGTGTACATACGTATTGGAAAGGGACTGCAGATTAGTTAAAGGCAGAACAGCCAGTGGTGTCTGTTCAACTTGCGCACATCCACTACTTAATCTTTGCCGAATCAAAGAGGGGAGATTTCTAAGCTGCATCGGGACTCGGGATAAGCCCTGGACCGGAGCAACGGTTTCAAGGATCCTTTGAGGTTTTATTGAAAGAGTGTTCTTATTAATCCAGGATGTACCGCTGGATTGTAAGCAGAACTTCGAGTTCGGGCAACACTTTTTCATGTTGGCGTTACACGGTAGTTCTATAAGCTTCAAAGTAGCTGAAGTATACCAAGGATCGATCGGGACAGTCAACTCACAGATTGTGCTGTCATGGTCGAGCATACGTCTTATGAGGCCGTAATCGAACCTGTACGTCATCATGGGAATTATCTCTCAAATAACGGACTTTGTGAGGTATGTTTCTCATCTTTGATTGGGGTTGACCCCAATTGGAGCTAGAAGAGAAAAGGAAAAAATAGCCTGGAAGATTATTCAACTGCAGAGTTGCATTTGGCAGTTTAAAGATTTATGAAGACTTGATTCCTTAATACAAAGACTGGTAAGATCGTGTAGGTTCATCTGTGTATTCCCTCAATAGAACTTTTTTGATAGAATGTACATGGACGAGCCCAAGGAAAATAGTATGGTACCTGAACTGTCATGCGATACCGCAGTGTTGATCATGCGGCCAAATCCATTTTCCGTAATTTGCCTTTGCAGAGGTCCTGTCTCAGTAGATTGAATTCGGGTTGCCCGCTGGTAGTGCCGTTTTCTTTTTTATAATCGATTCGGTGCAAGTACAAAGGCTAGGACTGTACTTGAAGATACTGACAAAGTTATCTTGGTTGAAAAGATATACAACCTAGGAAGTGTTCAGGCACACCTTTGGAGTAGCTGCCGCGATATTCGTTGATTTTCTCAGTTTACGCCCTTGTATTATGTGCCCAACACTAGCAATACACCCACTAGGACCTAGGTTTTGAATCTGGTACTCTTCTGGCGTGTCGATAGCTTTTTCTGCATAAATTCATCTAGAAGCCATCCCACTTCCCTCCAGAAAATTTGCCAGTGGAGCTGATCATCCAAACTTCAAACGGGATTTCAGTTATAGCACAGCCTTTCACCCCAGGAGAGTCTAGCGCCAGCAGTTTAGGTTACAGTGTTCAGTTTGAGTTTTTCTTGGATGCATGCAAATGTCAATGTTTCAGGTCTGTATTTTGAGTCTGTTCTCATGCTCAGCTCTGGCAATATCCTTGTTTGACGCGGCAGATGGCCTTGAGTACTCTAAGGAAGCAGGAAGGGGTGCTTGATATGTTTGTTAACAGTGGGAAGGTAAATTGTTTGAACCTCGATCCCTACTACTGTTTCCGTCAAAACTTTAGAGTTGTTGATTACGGACTTGCATACAAATGGTCACTTCATGAAGGCTGCATCGAAATCCTCGGTCTTAGTTTTCTGCACGTGATGGAGGAGAGAAAATTTTAGTTGATTTGGAACAAATGGTACGGAAGGATGTCTAATCTGTAACTTGTGCCGTAATTCAGGAAATACCCGGAGTCAAAGAGATAAAGAAAGTTACTTCTGTATGGAAGCTGTTCGTGCTCGTTTTGATCGGAGCTTGCGGACTTTACATGTGTTTGATTGGAGTTGATCATCGCATCAGCTCCCAGCAATCAGTTTTACCTTTTCATCAAGTGTTGGAATATGAAGGGTCTTGTACAAAAAGTCTGAGAGGTTCAAATTTCGACATTCCAGAGCACTTTCCCCGTCCTCAAAAATATGATAGGTACAATGGATTCACGTGTGATATTGATCATAATGTGTTGAAGGTTGAGAGGACGTATTGGTACAGTGTGTTTGCCAATAGGAATGCTACCTTATTCACCATTTCTAATCTGATTCGAACTTCTCTTAACGGAATAGCTTACTTGAGTCAAATGGTCCTCAGCTGCTTATTCTCGAGGGTTAAAGTCAGCATGCTGTCATAAGCAATGTCTAAATCGGACGGTGTTTCTTGGCAGGGGTGAGTGCTCATGCACGTCTGTACACTATTTTGCTATTTTGTCGATGCAAAGATCTGGCAGCGGCTGGTTTGAAACCCTTCTGAATGATCATCCGAATATTAGCTCACATGGGGAGATTTTCTCAGTGAAGCCAAGGCGAGAAAACCTAACTACAATTATTCAAACCCTGGATGCAATTTATAATCTTGACTGGGTTAGCAGTGCCGCAAAGAATGAGTGCACAGCTGCAGTGGGGCTGAAGTGGATGCTCAATCAGGTATTGTCCTTGCTCTGCTGGGAGTTGCTTACTTCCATGCATCAACTTGAGGTGCAAAATACGTGTCGCAGAACCTGTCCTACTGGATCATACGAAATCAGTACCCAGTAGATTTCGTTTGAGCGAGTTTCCAGACAGTAATCACATAAACTAAGTTTGTTTACCGTGGAGCGATCGTTGGAGTTGCATACTTCCATGCATCAACTTGAGGTGCAAAATATGTGTCGTAGAACATGTCCTGCTGGATCATACGAAATCAGTAGCCAGTAGATTTTGTTTGAGCGAGTTTCCAGACAGTAAGCACATAACCCAAGTTTGTTGTGCGCGGAGCGATCGCCGGAACATCTGTGTCATGACTGGCCGAACTTTCAAGTTTCTATCCTGAGATGGGGATGCCCTTCTGTGGGCACGAAATGATTACTTTCAGTACCTTGTAAACTCCCCCATTTCTATGGCGTAGGGCAAGTGGTACTGTACAGGGGTATTGTTTACCCCTGTGATTTTATCTCTCAAATCTCCTGCGCGTATGTTCTTAGCAATACTTTTCTCCTAATTTATGGCCGTTCCAATGTGCTTCTCTCAGGGCGTGATGGAGTACAATAGAGAGGTTGCAGCGTATTTCAAGAGGAAAGGCGTCTCTGTCATACTCTTGGTGCGGCGAAATATGTTGAAGCGACTTATATCAATTCTCGCTAATGCATATGACCGCCGCATGAAGCCTCTTAATGGAACTCACAAGTCCCACGTACATTCACATGAAGAGGTTTGTATATAGAACTCGATCTGTTGCATGTATAGGCTTCTTAATATTCGACGCATACGTTTACCTGCATCAGTAGGTTCTACCACTGGATTTACGCCTTTTCCCCTGTTAGTAAGCTAGTAACGATTTTGTCAAGAAGCTCATCTGTTCTCAATCACTTGATGCCTTTCTATTTCCTAACAAGATCTCTGGACTTGTGCTGACAATCGCTGTTCTCATCCTCACTGGATGTCGGGTAGACCAAGTTGCCAGGATTTCTGAAGACTGTCTGTCTTTTAATTTGGCAGGCAAACACGTTGGCAAGATATAAGCCTGTGATAAATGTAAAGCATTTACCTGACAATCTGCGCCGTGTGCAAGAAATTACCGACGATGCTCTTCACTTTTTCAATGGCACCCGTCTGGCTCTCGTCTATTATGAGGATCTGGTCAAGAACCCCAAGGTAAACATTGTCTACTAGTTCCAAAGCGTCGCTGCACTCTCTGTGTCCGGTTTCTGGATTTCTTCTTAATGTGTGGTCACATATGTGACTTGTCTAGCCATTGTTTTAAGACACTCTTACTTTTACCGCAGAGCATCGAGACAGTTCAAGAGTTCCTTGGTGTGCCCGCGAGAAAACTCGAAAGTAGGCAAGTGAAAATTCACACAAAGCCATTGCAAGAACAAATTGAAAACTGGGAAGAAGTCCTTACTAGATTAAAAGGTACTGAATTTGAAAGTTTTCTCGAAGATAACGATTACTCTTAATGAGGTTAAGTGCTTTATGGTAAGCCTCGCCTTAATACTTTGTGCAGACATTTCTACCCCTTTTTCCCCAGCAACACTCACGTGGATGTAGATGGCAGGTGCTTTAGTCCAGGAAGCTATAGTAAACCTTCCCAAGAAGCGTTAGTTGCCTGTCTAGGCTGATACATTTTTCAGCAAGCGCTGAAGAATAGGCGTTCCTTGAATACCTGCTCGAGAAGGCGGTCTTGATTCTCAAGTTGCAAATTTTTGGCAACGGCATGTCAGTCTCTTTCATGGTCCATAATAATTAATGGATCGGTGTATTTATATGAAAGATGAGTTATAAATTCAGTCTTACAAGTTACAAGGCCTGAACGTTATCAGATGTACACATTATTGCTTGTCGATGTTCATGTCTCATTGATTTGCCGTAAAACGGGCATATTGTTGACTCCAGTTTGAGGAAGGAATGAGGAAGGTTTTGCATAACCTCATCTAGCGGTAAGGAGAATGTTCGAGTCTCATACCTAATATAACAGGATTGTCATAATACGGCGCGAGCTACATGATTCCTTGACTCATCGACTTAAAAGTCTCACTATTCATGTTCTACACGACCCAGACACAGTTAACCTCGGTTGGAACTTCCACTGCCCAGCCATTTTCAATGAGTTTACTCGTGTAATTATATACACTCGTGATTTTCAGTCACAACCCAATTGACGTCGCACAACTCAGGATTGGATTATATACAGCATTCTCAATTCTATCACAAGTCCGGTTTTAATACGGTCGAGTCGATTCTTCTACCAAAATATCCATGTTGTCATTTCATTGTTCAAGTCGCATGCGTGTGTGATGTGATGCGCTCTGGCCTGTCCATTTATTCGTTTGAAACTGAGGGATCTTTTCTTTTTACAGTCTCCCTTACTCAAAATAATACGTACACATTTCTTTGTTATGCACGATTAAGTAACAAAGGACCCACCGTCAAATCTCACCATCAATTTCATCGTGTGACAAAGTACTTGGGCAAGTTGATGGTGAACTCCATGTCCTCTAGATCTCAGCTTTAGATCAAGCAACCCACAAATCATGTCTTCATATCTCTTCTTCAAAACTGTCGGCACTCTTCAGTCCTAGCATGTCAATTCAAGTTCCTTGTGACTTAACCGACATGAGCTGTCTCGCACATGGTTCTCCGGGGATTGAAATGAAAGATAGTCCCTTCCAAACTTTTGACCTAAGTACAAAGGAGGAACTTTGTCCTTCTCCCTCGCTGGAAGGTTTTTCTACCCTCAGATGTATATAATCAGTTGCGCTGCTTAGCGACTTATCCCATTGTCTGGAAGGTTGCCAACAGCTTGAGATTGAAATAATGAACTTGTTGTTGGCTTATTTGAGTACAACTTCTCAAGTTGGGAAACGGTTGCATCCAGATTTTGGAAAGAAGTCCCTGCTGGCTGTTGCTGGGTGATGCAGTGAACATTTCCTCCTCCAAGTACGATCTCCCTCCCACCTCGAATCATCACAACCTGTGAAATACAAGCGCTTTATGATTTTCTCAAGTTTACAAACACTTCAGATTGTTACATTCTAGTCCGGTCTACTTATTAGGCGTGTCATATAGTCCATAAACATTCAAATTATGGAGCTATCTGGCTCTGTCGTCACGTTGACGAATTCCAACAACCATCTCCTCATGCGTTGTCCGTGGATGTGGTAATTTAGTGTACAATGAGAGCAACGCTTTTTGACCTTGTGAAAGAGGGAAATGTCAATTTGCGAACTTACCCTGTGGGAGGGGAATATTTCTTGAAGCACTTGAAACGCCGCTTCATCATACTTCTCATCTCCAAAGGAAGGAGCTATAACTCCGCCATTTGTGATATAGAAGTTTGCATAGCTTGCTGCAAGACGAAAGCCCGGTTCTCTTTCCACCGCGTGACCACTCTCCATAAACAAAGACAGAACACAAGTTTCAGATAATTATGTACATCCCACTGAAGTTATCTGTTCGAACTTTTAAGTAGGTGTCACGATACAGACAGGAAACACTCAAACACTTACTTTAACACCTGCGGCCTCAGCCTGAGTACGGTATAGAGGACCTGGAATGTGCAACTTTACTATTTCAAATGATCGTCCCCTCGCATCTGTAGTTTCTGAAAGGACATCGAGAGCTATCTTGGAACGTTCGTACTGAGGGTCCTCTACATCATCAGTCCATGAAAGTATGACCACACCCGGCCGAGCAAAGCAGAGCATATTATCCACATGCCCGTTAGTATCATCGTCACCTGCAGTTAGAAAAGAATGAACGACACGAAGTCGTAAGTATCAGTTTGTGCATTATAGAGTGTGATGGATGCATGGACACTATCCAGTTGTCATTCACATAACTTTGAATTGAGAAGTAAAAACTGTTACCATAGAGGCCGAAAGGTATCCAAATCACTTTCTCTACACCCAAATAGCTTTTCAACTGATCCTCAATCTGCTCCTTGCTCATGTCTGGATTCCGGTTAGGATTCAGAAGACACTCCTCTGTAGTGAGGCAAGTCCCTGAAATTCAACACTAAACGTTAAAATCAAGGAAGGCGGAACAGAACATTTAACTGGACTTCTCAATCAAACCTTTAAGACAACCAAACAGTTCTCCTTACCCTCTCCATCGACATGAATGCTTCCCCCCTCTAAAATGAAAGAATTCGAAAACTTGGGTACTCTCTCAACCTCCAGAATCTGAAAAGAATGTAGAGAATACTCGGTCATCGCAGTCATCTACATTAGATAGACGAGACAAGCATTCGGGTTACCTAAATAGATGAATATTCCTTCTCGAGCGATGGATGCTCGCTCTACTGCATAGTCCGTTGAACAATATGGCATGTAATTCCCCTCTATGCGATTCAGGTGGTCAAGTAGAAACAAATGAAATGAAGGGATAGTACATGCTTCCAACTGTTCATGCTCAACCTTCTGATCCTCAACTATACAACGAAAAGTTCAGATGCCAACCTTAGATCCCACAAGTGCGTCTAGATTCCAATCATCATAGCATCCACCCAGCAGGCCTGTCAAGAGAAACATGAAGGTTCATTCAACAGCAGGAAAAAATTGTCATTGTATTGAACATTTGTACGTTTAGAGAGTGAGAAAGGAAGCGGAAAAATGAAAATGCAGCATCCAGAAAGTGAAAGTAAACTGTTGACAGTGGGAAGACAGAATCAAGATTTACCTCCCCAGGCGTTAAATGTCCAGTGCACTCCAGCGACTTCCCGTGCTCTCCCTTGACCAGAGAAAGGTATGTCTCGCACTACGAACTTCAAAGCAGGACGATCACTTGTTTCAAACCTCTTTTTGATTTAGAACTTTTAACTATCCAAGGTAGCTAGCTAGTAACTGTTTTTGGGGGGCTTGCAGCAAATAAATCCCTTTAGAAAATCTCGCCTACTCTCAAGTCAGCTTGTATTATGGATGTTAAGTCTTGAAAACTAGCTATCAAAGGACCCAGATCTTCAGTGAAGCAAACAAAGTCAAATTAGGTGCACAACAAAACGACAAGACTCTCCATCAATCAGATATTGAACGCAACTTCAACTCTCATTTATATCAAACGCCTTTATTTGGATGACTTAGATTGCAGCAGGGTTCTCTGGATCATTGCACCCGGTTTAGCAATTTCACGGAACGAAGAGAAACGCGATCTCACCGTGGGGCCGCAGTCACGAAACCAAGCATCATTTGCGCTCATCTCTAAAACCCGCACATTTGGGGGCAGTTGCTTCCGTGCATTGACCCACTAAATATTACAACGTGAAGGAAACAAGTAAGAACCTGCACAAGGAGACATTCAGCCAGTTCCACATTCTATCCTCAATTCATGAACATAGATGTCAAACCATAAGCAAGCTAACTTATTATGGTTACCGACCTGTTCAGCACTAGCACATACTGTGACTGGCTCGAAACGAGAGATGGCAGTAGCCACTTCGACAAATGCTTGTTGAGCTGGACCTGCATTTTTCCTCCAGTTGTCCTCTCGCTCCTGCGAAATCCTGGACAGCGTAAGCTAAGAAATTTCAAGCCAGTACTCGACATACAAGGATCCCTTGTATATCGAGTAGTGAGTCGGCTTGTCCAGATGTCCCACGTCCTTATGCGACAGCAGGCTAACCTAGCAAACCATATAGAAGGTGATGGCAAATTGAGTGGCGTGAATACCCAGTGAGGTGGACAGACACTTGGACGTGTAAATTGCAATTCCGAACCAACGGCACGTATTAAACCACTTATATATGGGTGCAAGTCCCCACTAGGTGAAGGTGCTAAGCAATGAACAGAGAACTATGCATGTCTACTATTTCTGTTACTCGTTTACCATCATTGAACATTACACCAGTTCGTTGACATTTGGCGTCTTCCGACATTGGACTTTAGATGAATCACCTAAGTATTCCCCTCCCGATAACCATTATGGTGGAAAGATACTAGGCAAGTTGAATAGCAATCCACCAATGCAGGAAGAGATGCACGATGCAGGAATTTCCCAATTTTGATCTCTAATGTGTCACACACAAATAGGGTTGTCCCGAGACAATATTACATTTACTAAGAAACGTGCGTCCTTTCCAGCTCCATTTTGTGCCCCCTTCTCTACCATACAACGGCAGTTGTCCATTGAACGAGGAGTATTGATACCCTTCGCTTTGCCTCAAAATTTAAGTGAAGCACCAAAGTGATTTCATCTAGGGTAAGGGCCCTCATTTGGATCTAGATATTTATAAGAACTGTGACAATATTGACTTTCAGTAGCGTGAAGAGCACATCCTTACTCCACGGACTCTTCTGACCAATACGTCTTTGTTGTACTGCAGGAAAATGTGCTGAAAATCTTGGCCCCATTTCTGATGGATTTCTCTCCTCGACTATTTCCACAGTTACTGCAGCGTGAAAGCTGAGGGCCAAAACTGCAGAATTGCATTCTCGCACTAATTTATATTTTGATTACGTTCGCGTTGTAGGGCAATGCAAACTCTTACTCCACGGCGTTGACACACAACAATGCTCTTCGAATATGGAGATTGACGAATCTAAGCAACAACTGCACAAGAAAATCTAAGCAACAACTGCACAATTTCAAGAGTTGATGACTCAATCTTCTGTCAATGCTGTACAGTATTAAAACACAATCTAGCCGGGAGCGCCTCTAGACCTAGCGAGTTCGAGCTAACAGCATCTTCAACCAGCCTCTCGAATCTACAACTTGTTTTACAAGAGACGTATTTAATACTGCAATCCTCTCTGTCAGTGAGAGAAACTGACAAAATCCCGTCAGCCCGAGAGAGGAGATAAAGACACATGTCCAAGCTGTCAGTCCCTCACGCACGCCCTGAACGAACAAGGGGACTACCGTACAATTGAGGCTCCCGAACTGAGCAATTGACTCAATGCACACGTAATTTGGCATCAGACAGTTCAAAGAAAACGCACCGGCCAACCCATCCATGTTCTTGCGTGCGGCTCCCACTCGGCTGGCATGTGATAGTGGTAATCCGCCGGAACGCCTGTCAATTCAATAACCATAATTGGCCTTTCTCTCCTCTTCTCTGAGCGATTACGAGATAAAATTGCTCCAACTGATCTCCCACTTCTCGAAGAAAGGTCGTCTTTGAGCCTCAGAACTCGCAACCAGTCAGAAAGTTTACGTCTACTGTCAATTCTCAGGCACTTCCAATAAGGCCACCCACCACTCCAGTTCGAACTCCAATTGTATCTGAAGACCCAGTGTCTTCGGCGCTTCACTAGCCAGCTAGCTATCAATCACCCGTCCCCGCTCGCTCCTCCTGTTCCAAAAAGAGTTCTTCGTGTCTTTAATCTCTACTATTATTCTCTGACCACGCCCTAAAATGACTCCATCTGCGCTCGGTAAGCGGTCAAGTCCCTCAACGCTGACCATTGACCAACAAATCCATCTTCAGAACTACGCAAGAACCCGTACGTAGCGTAACGAAATTGGGCTCCCTCCCAATTACAGCAATCTATTACTGTAGGTTGAGCCCGACAGTAGCGACTACTGTCCCATGTATGAACCCGGTGCTCAATTGCTTCCGTTAGACATTCTTCCACCAAATATTCTACGCTCTTCTCGAGATCCAAATGAACTCCTGATTGAGTATCCCATACGTTAACAAACTCCATACCGACGGCTACTATCAATGCTATGCAGAAGCCACTGTACATACTACTGTGGGTTAATCAGGTGACCGCCAAATCCGGAGTCGGATCCTTACAACTCCAAAGACGATAGTACAGTACAGCTACTTGACTACCGTGCACAAAGCTCTTAATTGACTGGGTACTATCGGTTTGTCAAGCGCAACGTCGCGGCTCAGGAGTCATGTCTCCACTGCCCCAGGACTTCACGGCCATAAGGCACGCAGCGTTGCGGTGAGTAAACTGGAATCTCAACCTGCTCTGTTCCAAACGATACTTCCTGTATCACAGAGAATTCACTAAAAGTGGGAAGAGATTCGAGAATCACTCGACTTTATGACGGCGATTCACTTCACTCACGTACGTGAGTGAGTTATAATGGTTGGTATCCAATTCATCAAATAAACTGCACATGCAGTAGCTTCACCGAGATTAACCTTGGTCACGGGTTTCTTGTTAAACACGGCACTGTTCTATTGTGGACTATAGGTGCACATCTTCTATCTCAAGATATCTTGATATAGCAAGTATTGGTCCAATTCTAGAGAAAGTAATTCTACTCCTCCATCAGATCTCATCTGAAGGACACTAAAACCAGAATGCTCCTGTACGAAGTATGAAATGTTTGGAAAGTATGAAATGTTGAAAAGACTTTTACATACTTCTACAGAGAAGTCCTGCTTTTCTGAAAGTGGACCAGATTAAGCAAGAGTAGTCATCAATAAAAGACAAAAATATTGACAACCACTTAAGCTTGGTTCAAAACCTTAAGTGCACCAATTCAAGGAGATTGCTTACCATGTTTACCTTAAAGTGTTGTCTAGCTTGCTTGCTTGCCAAACTGACATGCTTCATTTATGGTAGAAGTATCGACCAAAACAAGTTTGGGCAACCCAATGACCAAACCAAAGGAGGGAAGACTCTTCAACCTCTTAAGGTTCATATGCTAACTTGCTTGTGGCATATGGCAATGTGAGGCACTAATTGGCATTTTGTCCATACATGAGAAATTGCAAGAGAGTTACACAAGCATCAAGCTTAAACAATATGTCATTCCTACTACCTTGTGCTATAAGATTACAATCAATATCTTCAATAAAGCATCCATCTTTGTTGGAGTGTTCCTACATACATTACTCTATCAACTATCCTACAAATAGCAAGTTTTTTGATATGGTAAGCACAAGGAGAACATTTCACAATCCTTGGAATGAAGAATGTGCAATAGAGAGCAAAATAGGACCTGTATGCTGGATTTGGTGTTTGCTGTCATCTTTTGTCAGCATGTATTATAGCATCTCCACGGGTTGTATGGAGAACATTTCACAATCCTTGGAATGAAGAACGTGCAATAGAGAGCAAAATGTGACCTGTATGCTGGATTTGGTGTTTGCTGTCATCTCTTGGCACCATGTATTATAGCATCTCCACTCTCTATATTGTTTCATCTGGGTAGTGAAACTTAAATCAAATTCTTGCTGGAACATTTTGCAACTCTGATGGGTGACTACTAATAATGCAATTGGTCTTTTGTGCAAGTATAACCTTGTTGCTTGCACTGGTCATTTTGCTTCTTGAAGTAGAACTTTGCAATGCAACCTTGTTTGTTATAGTAGTTATAGGTACCAACAGCGCATTGTCTCTTTTGTACTCTAGTATTCTGCATTTGCTATTGTGGTGCTCCGCATCCACCATTAAGTTGATTGCAAACATTGTGAACACCATTTTTTGTAGCATTCTTGCCTTGGACCCTACCTCAAAATTCTCAAGTCCCTACAAAATACAAGCTTTTTGGGAGGCTGGTTGAGGAGGAGCTAGCACTATGCAACAATTGTACCTCCTCACCAAGTAGCATTGCAACCAACTCATCCCACTTTGGAAGCAGCTCTCGAGTAGCAATTGATGTCACAAACTATTTGTGTTCTATTGTTAGACCTTGTAGCATACCCCCAATTAGCACACTGGATCAATTATCACCTCCACAGAGGCAAATTGATCCAAAGGCTCTTCATGTGGTTAACATTATCATTAATGCACATTAAGCATTTCTTAGCCATATTGAACTATGGGAGCAATTGCAATTTTTTTGCCTTCTTTTTGGATTAAAAACATTTGCCAAAGCATCCACAGCTATCTTGGACAAAATGAAGTCTTGAATGTGACCTATCATTGACAATGAAACACATAACACAATGTTATAGAGTGCTTTGAACCATCTATGTGCCCATGCACATACGTGGCTTCTTATACTCCATCACCAACAATCATAATTGGTTCCTTCTATTCCTTTCAAGGAACACCTACATGCAAAATTTCAATCTCTCCAATTCAATTTGTCAAGCTTTTCTCCAATAATCATACCCAAGCACTATGCCATTGCTACAATCCCAGAATCTGAGCACTCACACTCACAAGAACAATAAGAAAATGCACCCTAATCAGTTAGGTAGATGATCCGGACTGAACATGTATCTTCTAGATCAATGAAAACATATATCTTGACCCACAGATTCTAGAAAACACAATTTTTAAAAAGTGACCTTGCTTATAACTTAAGAAAAAATATACACAATTCTGATTAACCTAGAAATTTGCACAATGATAGAATGATTACAATTTATTTTACTCTCTTGTTTCAACCTAAGTATTCCCTTTGGTTTCACCAAAGGGGACCATTTGCCTTAAAACATGTTGTTTGACCTTCCAAATTGACCGCAAAAGTTCTCAAAGGTGCTACTAATGGCAGAACAACCTCCAAATGTCACAGAAATGAATAATGAGAGTGGAGACACCAAATTCTTTGGTCTCGCGGGACACAAGTCTAACTCGAATATATATAAATACTCTAGTATAGTCACTCTTCACCATAACTCTAAAGTGATGACTTACGAGAAATGGTGAGGAAAGAATAAAGTGTGACTAAGGGTTAACTCTCCTGCGTTCACTGAGTACCAGGAGTATTAGCTTGTTATACTTCATCAACACGGATATCTCCTCGCTCTTTTGGCAGGATTAGTTTCCATATGTCCCATCCTTCATGCAGACGGGACCACAATTTTAACGAGAAAGATTTTGTTGATGCGTAGTTTACTGGGCGTAAACATTCAGCATTCCATATCATGGAGGAAAATTTTAGCAAGTATAAAAAGTCATCACCTCTAAAACACTCATGCCCTCCAAGTAAGGTTCGGTGTCCTCGTTCTTCAAGGGAGTAGCTTTACCATATTTATCTTCGGGTAGGCTGCTTTTGGGTGGGAACTCCTGCATTGCACACAAAACAACGTTACAAGCATTCATCTTCACATTACCATCCGAATTCTTGGTTGCGGTAGTTATTCCATATAGATACAACTGACAGGATTCCGATTCTTAATAATTATCTAGAGAATGATAATGATTGAACCGTTAATGTGAAGATATAATGGATAAATCGAGTGCCCGCATTGACGCGCTCGACGGTGGCGGGATTGAGTCCAGCCAAGATTTGACGTCCGAATTCTTCGTCTTTTAGCCAAGTTCTCTTATCAGCTGCGAACAAATTTTCATATCAATAACGATCGACAAAGGACATGACATTGTGAAATATGAGATGTATGCAACGTATAATTCTTGTACTTGGATTGAATCGTGAGAAGATGAATACGAGCACAACGTAAGTCATGATCAGTCATCGGAAGTCATATTCAGACTCTCTTTCTATGGACGAGGAAAGTGAGAAACCGCGTTAGGGTAATTGTGCTTTCAATGTGGTTTAGCAGGCAGCGGATTACTTCCAGAGGACTCAAGTTTGTGTTTACCCACGAGGACTTGTGGAATGGGAAAATGCACGATGCCCCTGTTTGCACTAAACGCGTTCAAGAGTGTATCCAGCAAAACTAGCGAGTTCTTGGGCTTGCCTGGGACATCAGTCAAAGCATATTCTCCAAGATCCACACCCTTTGCGTACATATCAAGTATATCTTCTAAAGACTCGAAGTAGGGAGTTTTATCCACTTTAGCCGCAACTGTAGGAATGATGGCGTGGGTAACAGCTTTCAGAGAACCAGCGATAAAACCTCAAGCCTTTTCTCTCCCATACCATTTATCAGCTGGTACGTAGAACTCAAAAAAACTAAGGTTCTTCAAGTCTAGTAACGTGGATGGGATCTCTGCGGTGGGATCTGCCAACATGATCAACGTGACCAGAAGTCCAGATCAATAGGACTATATTAGGTGATCGAAAGGCAAATCTGAAAGCTTACTGGCATGGAAATCTAATTTATCCGATGGATACATAGAAGTTGTGTAGCTGCTTTGGTCATCGGTCGACCAGTTCTGCATCGGCGAGGGTTTCTTCGCTGCCACCAAAATTGGGGCGTGGTTTTCCGGCATCGGGTTGACCCAAATCATTGTAAATATCGTAGCCATAGATGCAATCTCTCAATTGCCTTTCACCTTTCCCATCTCCTCGAAGAGCTTTGAGCTCGTCGTCCCTGTAGCCTTGAAGCCCTATTGGAGTCTGGCTTGGAAGATACGTCTACAAGGTCATGAAAATCTGACAAGGTTAAGAAAAGCTATTAACTGTTATGATGAGACTTAAATTACTAGAAGGCTGAAGGATCGACCGCGAAGCACTCTGTTTGGCAATCGAAGTGTAATTCAAGGCATTTAAATTCCAATGTCATGCATGTTACATACTTTAAAGTTGAATCAAAGGAATAGTACTGCGCTGCATTTGGAACAACTCATAGCGCAGAAAAATATGAATCTGGGTTTGGGTTGACGTACCTTGTTCGCAAAGAAGACCCCTTCAGGCAAATCTTTTCTTCTGATAAACCCGACCTTATCGGGATAATCCCAGGAGTTGCAAGAGACATCGACAACCTTCATCTTGTCTGGGTATTCCAAATGAATAGTGTGGAGATAGAACTCGGTGCTATGATTGTTTCTCATGATCGGTGCCCCGATTTCCCCAACATCCTTCTCAATGTGGAACGTAACTTTAAACTGGTCATCGCTGACGGGATTAAAATCGGGGAGAGCCATTCCATCGATCGTGGTCGTTTTGCTTTCCTTTGGCTTCCCATTTTTATCTGCGGATGGAATGACGATGCTTGTAAGAATCTTCAGTCATGAGAAGTGATTGGCCGAAACAGAGCCTGCTGAGGGCAAGAATATCCAGCTTCTTGTTCAGTTGGTAAATTAGTACAAGTGACCTGCAAGACTTCAAACAGTGTCACGAGAAATGCAGCACATGAATCTCACGTCGATGCAGAACTATGAACTAATTTTCTAGTCGTGACGAAGATGATAACACGATATTTTTATTTTAAATCTAGAGATGATACCCACTACCGATATCTAGTTTTGGTGTTGCCATTGCTTCAGGTTTGCTTGTAGCTGTGCAGTAACGGTGCTGCCCAGCTACAATGAGGCAGATGGAGCACTCTTTTCGAGTAGTGCTTAAGAATTTCTCAAACATACAAGCACTAAAAGGTTTCTGTACAAAGACTTAATACTACGATACCTAAGTAATAATTGTGATCTTTAAACTAATGTACGTGCATTCAGTTTGGATCCCATTTGTAGTCCAGTTATAAGATATACTTACGGAGATCCACACTGACAACCTCAACCTCCACTTTGTTTCTAAGAATGATTTCCTTGTTCATATCAACGAAGGACCTTAATGCATTGTTGAGTCAAAAATGGCCTTCTTGGAAACTGTCACTTCCCCTTGCACTTCCACTTTGTCTTAGAATTGGTCTCTGAGGCGAAAAGGGTCCAAAACTTTTCGGGCAAGATCAGCAAGAGCGGCTCTGACTTGTGCAGCGTTCCCACGATTCACAACTATGTTTCTCAAACTGTTTCTGCCGAATGAAGACAACTTGTCCTGGACGTGAGTACCCATCCATGAGAGCTGTGAAAGTGAAAGAATCTGCTGCCGTCAAATCGGACGGAGACTTGACATCTGCATTTGCTGCTGCAGCTGCTCTTGTCGAAATTGCGAGACTGCTCATTTTGAATGTAAGATGGTCAATTTCCGCTATATCGGAGGGCTCGAATTGGAGCGGCCAATGAAGGTGGTGTTTCCCGGTGATTTAGAAATGTCCGTTGCGATAGTATCCTGTTGAACAACGTTCAAATTCCGTAAGCTCGCTCGTTCCAAAATCTTCCATATCACTGTACGAGTTGCATTTGCAGTGGACAACTTGAACCATGGAAAATTCGAGTGGTATCAATCATATCAATTACTACAACACTAAATTAATACGCGGAAGCTAGCAGCTGCAGTGAGCATGTATAATTTACTATATTTATATCGTTGAGTACTCTGTTTCAGATCTGAAAGGTTGAACAAAAGCTCATGATCACAATATATCATATGCAGCTTGATCAAAACGTCGAGATCAGAACTGTCGATGATGAAGAACAAGATTTTAAGTACACCAAACGCCAAAATGCAGTAAACAAAACATATGTACAAAGAACTCAGCGGAGCTCGTATAAATCACCGTTAATGAGAGAAATGCGAGTGGTATACAACTTTCGAAGGATCAAGAGGAAACAGGAAATTCAGTTTGCAGATACTGTTTGGATACAAGACCGAGTGATCTTTGAGCAGACGATGAGAGGATTTATACCTTCAGACATCAGAAGAGGATTTCCTTTCCAGGGTAAGTCAAAAAGGCGACCACTGCATTTCGAATATGCTCTGGGTCGGATAAGCACACCGATCCCATCCTGTTGACAAAATTTGTGTAAACAATCATGGACTTCCGTAGTCTATACAGGAAGTCCGAGAACCTACTCGGGGTGAAATGTTCAGTTTACTGTGAGATTGGTAATGTGTATATTCGACTTACCAAACCTCAAGGCTTTTACCCCAGAATCTCAGCCGGTCTCACACAGCAGTGTATAACTACCCAGAAGAGTCAAGTCCGGAAAGAAGTGAACGCTTCAATACGTTGATAGTCATGATCACGGAGAATATATCTGACATATGAACCGTGATAAAGGAAAACATGTCTAAGATCTAAGTAAGTTCAGTATTGACTTTTTTGGCATTGAAGCTGTTTGATGGGTTACTCATGATTTCCGTAACGACTCTGTTGTTATAGTTGTCAATAAAGTAAAGTAGATGCTCGGAGAAATTTCAGGAAGAAGTTAGATCATGAAGTATTTGACTATTACATATTCAATTTGCACGATAAATCTACTTGTTTCAGTTAGAATATATTTGTGCCCCAAGTTTGCAATCGAGTCTCCGAATTATTTATCGATTCGAAACAGCTATATATATAATTGCCTGTACCAGCGTCATTCCCATCTTCACACTTCATAACAATGTCATGATTGGAAGTCGACGATGCCTCTAGACTGGAGGTTCTGTTTCAGTTTCAGTTAAAATATATTTGTGCCCCAAGTTTGCGATCGACTCTTCGAATTGTTCATCGATTGGAAGAGCTATATATATAATTGCCTGTACCAGCGTCAGTCCCCACACACCTCATGACAATGTCATGACTGGAAGTCGACGATGTCTTTAGACTGGAGGTTCTTTCGTTCTGAATGGAATGATCCGACAGAGAATGAACATGGAACAGGCTAGACAAGTGAAGCTCACTGAGAGAGGAACACAATTTGTGGTGCTGAAACTTCAGTCAAATCATTACATACCGCAAGCGCATGCATCCACGGCGATGATGCGTATCACCCAACTCATCATGTCGGAATTTGAAAACAGGAATAAATCATGCGCCGACACGTGTGGATAGTAAGGTCATGCATCATCAGCATCCATGACTTTCTAGAAATATTTTTAAGATAGAGTTAGGCTCTAGTTGGAATGTCCAAAGTGAAGTACTTGAGCACTTCATTAATTTATTGCTAGAAGCCTACAAGCAGCTCACTCTCCAGAATATGTAATTATAATTGATAGTATGAAGCCCATGAAGCATTGTAGGAGATAGCAGCTTCCCCGACACCTGCATGAGACTCGTCGGCGAACCCAGTGTCGATCGACAACTTGCTTGATACAAGTTCCTTGTGGCTTCAGCTGCAAAGATGTACCTACCTATACCTTTTCGAAGGTGCAAGAATCTCCAATGAGGCACAAATTTTTGAAGTAGCTCTCCACCGAATTTGCAAAATCCTGGATCTATATCTTTGAACAGGTTAATCTATACAAAGGATAATACACTTGGATAACTCTACTAAGAATTCTTTTTGTAGTTTTAGTGTGAGGAACACGAGACCGAACTTTCTTGTTTTGGACATGAAAAGTTGAAGTCCCCGAAGAACGGTATCGTTCGATGTAGATTTCTGAATCATCCTCTCAAAAGTTCAACGCTTCTCACTGCATGAAATACATAGCGTACTGTGCATCACCCCAGCGTCGAGCTACTGCCCTAAAGGCCTATGCCTAATCGAAGAATCGCTTTTTCTTCTTTTTGATCGAAGAATGAACAAGTTTTTGCCATTTCCCGTCTTTTCTAGTAGTTACCTTCTGGACAACGAAGTATAATTTAATTGGAATTTTGATTATAAGTTGGTGGAAGAATTCGTAGCGGTAGCTGGAGGTGGGTCCATAGGTCCTGTTGGCACAGTTGAGATTAAAGTTTCTTACGCGTAAGTGCACGCGATCGGACTGTACAGTGGAACCTCAACACGCTACAGGTAAATTGATACGAAACCAAACAGAAAGTCCTTGAATGTAGCATATCGTCCCTTCAATGTTTCGGTGATCCATATACGTTTACAACATTTACAGAAAACAGAGTGACAACAAAGTCATTCAACTGTGGGTCGTTGTGCTGAAGCTATTGCCAAGGACCCCACCCTTACCTTTCTTAGCCCTTGCTGTAGCTTTGGCTCGTCAAGAGTACGATTCTGGTGTAAAGTCCACTAGTGATAAGTGCAATCCCGCCGTTCCGGCCTAGAGATTGCACTTATGGAGGTTTGCAGTTATCTGGAGTTAAAGTTTAGATATTCAAAGTTAGGGTTAGATAATACGATCTGTCCTGACAGAGTGATTCGGTCAATGTGATGATCTACCTCGGCGATTGGAACGGAGAATCTGAGGTCTTGATCAAGCTCTGCGATTGGACCAAAGAATCTCGAGGCTAGGTCGCAGGCCCTCGATGTTAGGATCAAGGTTTTCTCTTCTTCAACACTGCGCCACATTCTGACAGAAAAGTGAAAATGGTGTAACATTTTGGATTCCGTACATTTACACTATGCCTTGAATGCAGTTTTATCAACGTGGAGCATGTGAAGTCGGTGAAATTCTCTCTTCAAAACAACGGAGCAATTCCCTTCAAGAATTAACAACCAAGGTGACATCAGATCTATACTACGAAAAATCATCTCCTCAACTGAAACTGTCAATAACGTCAATTCTTGTGAGAACTGGGCCCTCCTGATTCAACCTGACTGGATAAATCATTGAATTCATTTGTAACTATATGTCAAATTCATCTTCAAGCCATGTAAGTAACGTCATCTTTCAGAAGACTAACACTCGAGACCCAAAAGTTACAGTATGGAGTCATTGCTCGTTCAACTTGTGAAGAATAACATTATGTGGTGACTTACCATATTACAACATTAATTAAATCTAATCGCAGATGCCATCGACATCTCGGGTTGCATCGAAGAAATTCAATGTTAGATAGAAAGCATTTGATGTTGGATCAACTTTTGATTATTCTCCAACGCTTTGTCACTTTCTGACAGAAAAAATAATTGTCTATCATGTTAGGTTTCGGATTCCGTATAAAATACATTTCGACATCATGCCATCGTAACTTCACAGTGACTATCCATCAATCGAACTTAAAAAGATGCAATAGTTTAAAACATGATGCTTGTCCATGCGTTCATCTTCGATACTCATGTACAATCCATCACATATGAAGCTGTCAGGTTTAGTCGGATTTTCGAGAGAAACATAATCACAATCATTCTTTGGGTAAATCAATGAGGACATATTCTACTTTGAAAATTTTCTCTTCTACAATTGGCATTCTCAGTATATCACCCATATTAATAAAACGCAAGACGACTTTACAACCGTCACCTCAATGAGCATTGAGACAAACAACATTTGCCAAAATTTTATTGGAAGTACAGGGACACATTAGTGGATAGCAAATGTCTAAGTTAATAAGTTCAAATACGGATCTGTCTTCATGCAAGGAAGGTGATATTACTTAAACTTTGTCAACCTATGCGGAGTAAGAACTTAGAAAGAATTGTAACAAAACTTAGAACTAGGATAGATGGGAAGTCTAGGGAGAAGCAAGAGAGTATGCAAATGACACTTTTAGAGGTAAAGGCAGTTTTTTTATGAAGCACTTACGAAGTAAGAACCGATATTGATACTAGAAGTTGAAACATGGACAGCCAAAGTACTAGAATAGTTACCACAAACAGAAGTTGAATTGAGCAAACCCTAAGCAACAGTTAGCTATAGTTCCTTATGTACCCGCATCGGGGAGTGGAAGTTAGAGTAGTTTAGGTAGCTTTTGTAACTCTCTGGATCGATGTGCTGTTTAAGTTTGATGGCCAAAGTACTAAAAGTTCGGTCAGAGCATAAGTGAATGTGCTTGCAAGAGATCTGATTCAAGAATTCTTTTTATACTCTTACAATCTCTTGACATTTCTCTAAATCTCATGCTTCATCACCTTAAGATTGTAGATGCATGGGCTGAAATTTATGCTCAGGCAAGTTCATTCCTGATTGAGCATTTCTATTCTTGTTTGCTATACCCCTTTCTCTTATCATCACTCTCTATATTTATAAGAGCTTAATTAAAAAATAATAATTTTTGGATTGGAACTCGATATTCAATTACTAAAAGTAAATCTCATATTGAAACTCAGTTTCTTTTTTAGACATTGTCAAATTTTGGTACGGAAATTCTATACCTTTTGTATGTTTCTAATGTTGTCCCTTGCATCTTTGTATTTTCAGAGGTGTTGGTGGTGTGTAGCACTAAGAGTATGTCAATTTTGTCAATGTCTTCTATTTACTATCCAGCACTGATACTTGCATCTTCTAGAATATCTTCTCTTCTTGAAGAATCTACATATTTAATTACACGCCCCATTCAATGTTTCCATCCTGTCATCTATTTCCCATCCAACACCAATACTTGCACCTTTTAGAATATCTTCTCTTCTTGAAGGATCTACATAGTTAATTACATACCCATTCAATGTGGCCGCAATTCTATCTTAAAATTCGTGGAAATTGAGTGCCCAAGCTTAGGGTTGTCCTTGAACCTAAGTTTCCAAGGCACATCTAAAAAATATATTCTAAATAAAACTCAATTTCAAACCATAAAGTTCCTATTATCTTTATTAAAAAAAGAAAATATCAACTAATTCTTGTATAAACTAAACTACTATGAAAAAAAATCAATTTTCAAGTGCATTTTAGACTACTCGAAACTGAAATAGGACCCAAAACTCAATTTGAAATCATAACTCAACTAGTTTGCAACCTTAGAAACTGAGTTTCTAAGAGAACTTATAGATAAAAGATTTACTTGACACCTAGTTTTAGGGATCTCAGTTTTACAAGGTTACCTCCCCTTTGTTGCTGAATGATCTCTTGTTGGACTTTGAGTTTTATTGATTGCCTTCTCTCCTAACATCTTGCAAATTTGTTAACAAAAATGCTTAACTCTAGAAAACTGAGTGTAAGTTATAAATGTTGGACTCTCTTGTGAATTGAATGTATTACCTTTGCAATGTATCTCGTCCTTCTACTTCTACAAGGAAAACCTCTTGCTTGTTTTCTTCTTGTGTAAACAACCCTTGCTAGTTTAGTTTTGATGGGTTCATCAATAACCAAGTTGGAACTTACATAAAAGAACACAAATGGTGAGTAATTAGAAACTAAGTAGTGATGGATTTTACCACTTGAGGTAACGGGTGGTTCCTTGCTAGTTCTAGCAACAGGAGTCCCTGACACTTATAATTTAGAGATTTGTGATAGGATCAAGGCAACTTGATGAAGAATATGAAGCATCCAAAGAACTCAAAGAATCTTATACTGCTTCAACTTTGGGCAGAACTACATTTGCATAAACAGGTGCCTTAATTTCTTAATTTTAAGTATATCCTCCAAATATCAAAATGTTTTGGATATTCATGATTTGAGTAAATGGAGTCCCTATGAAGGTTATGGGGCAAAATGTACATGATTCACAATGCTAGAGTAGTGATAAAGCCCTAAGGTAGAATACATTAAATGTCACCTGCAGCTAAGGCATAATTGAAACAAATTGAGAATAACAGATGGCAAACGGACTAGTAAAAAAATGTGAAATTGAGAACATCTATGCAAACAGCTGCAAGAAATAGGAAATGTTATGTAAGAGCCTGCCAATAATCTATGCAAATAGCTGCCACAAAGTAATCTAATATTGGATTTGGTCCTCTCAATGTGCATCTGGTAAGTGGGGGCGAGGACCCTAAACGTGCTGCTGCTAATATTTGAAAACCCAGAGTTTGAAAACATTGTAAAGTGGCCAAAATTCTCTCCCAAGAGTAAAAGGTAAATATAGCAAAGGATAAAGCCATAACCCCTCTCATCTACAATGCTCTGCAAGGAACATCTACGAGGAACTTCGTGTTACTTCCCAAGAAATCCATTGAACGAAATGTTGGTACCCAAAAATCGCAACTACCAAACGAGCAAAGTATCTGAAGAGAACCATGTTGCATAATAATACTCTTTCCAGAAACAGCAATAGTCGCTGCATCTAAAATATCTACATAAAGTATTAACACCCGATCGCATCCCCTTCCTATCTCGAGTGTTCTGTACATTCATCGGTTGAAATACTACATGCTTACGTACTAAGCAGAGATATCATGACATCTCTGCTTAGCAGCATTTGCGGACCATCTCAGCCAGCAGGGAATGCTTTGAACTGAACAATGGTTTCACCGAAATCACCGCCCTTGTGTTAATTTATTAATTTAATCCTATCAAACTTATTGCACATCCAAGAACTAATCTCAATCATAGCTAGGATTTATTAGGTGCGGAAGATTCAATAGTTTTTTAGAAAACTTAGCTCCAAGAGATAGCTCAATCTTATCTCTTGTGTCTCTCTCTTGTACGGCATCCTTCTTGTGTTCTATGTGGTCGCCTTTTCCTCAATCATCAATGACTAGTGGATCTTCGTGATCAATATACGTGGATCAATGGTACGGGAATACGAGGATCAATGATAAGCAAGGCACCTTGCAAACTAACTAAAGGTGATCGATCAAATGCAGTATGTCGAGTTCGCCATCTTCACTCTTGTAGGACAATCAGTTCAACTTTGAATCATGGTCGTGATGTGGACTCGCTTAATGATTTCTTAGATCCTGTTGAACTCACTTTTTGTTTTAGTTATGTTTTTGTTTTGCAAGCTTGGTCCAGCAGCAATCACGATGACATGCCAAAAATACTCAATGATTGAAGATACGATATATAAGATAGATTTTTAGTAATCTTTCACCATCGCTAGAATCTCTCCTTTCGAGAATGCTTTGTTTTCTCGTAGGAAGTAGAACTCTATAGTATCAAACAAATGTATTTCCAATCGTTTGACTTCAAATTCCCTCAGGCTAAGCAAGCCTACCAGTATAAGGCCATTCGAAATCGAGTTCTGATTCATCAACAAATGTACGTACTCCATGCTCTTACGCCATGTACTTGAAGCAGAGCAGCAGTACAATGATTTCTACCGCGTATCTTATGGTTTGGGTATGTCCTTTTTCTTCAGCAGATGATACTCAATTAGTTGCAGACATTTCAGTGTTAAGTTAGCCCGTAAAGTCAACAGTAGTTAGGCACTTTGATCTAATGAAGTCAGTTTGATAATTAACATTGAGAGTTTTGGTCTCTAGATCACACCACAACAATGCACCTTCCCAGCCTTCTTGTACCTCACGCGGTCGCCTTCTTTTACTTTATAGATGCTTCTTAAGGTTGAACTTATCATCCTGTCGATTGTATCCTCTAGTTCAAAATTTGGGAAAATGATCTTATCGACCTTCATATGCAACATCCCATTACGTCACATTTTTAAAATCTTTACGATATTTTATCCCTTGTGGAGTGGAAAACATCCTTCTATAAAATCGGGGCCATACCCAACCTTTAAACAAAATTGAAAAGTAGGTGTGGGAGAACATGGGAAACCGAGCTGGATAATCAACATTGATCGCCATGTTTGTTCTTAGCTTCCTTCTGACAAAGTTGAGTTCAAGCTCTTGCGGCTACATGCGCAAATATTACAAAACAGGAGAATATTTTCTACTAGAAGATAGAAAGATCCATCTCCAGTTGCCTAGGGCAACACCATGGCTAAGATCATCTTCACCTTGGACAAAGAAGCGGCAAAACCGTTTTACACAAATCTACCATTGGATAATTAGTATAGGACAAATTGACAAGGAATGGGTGTATGCTTGTCCTGCTTTGTGTCACATTACTGGTCCGGCAATGTGGGTAAGTAGTAGGACCATGCCCGGACACATGACACTTGCCATCGATATAGTATATCATCAGGAAAAGACATCAGAAGGTGGGAAGCTGCAGCTATAACGGATGTCAACACGATCGTTTCTTCTCTCCTAGTTATGCTCAAGTGAGTCTTGTGTGGTCTCACCTCTAGTTTGTAAGTTTTTCGAAATCGAATGAATTTCTCACATTCAGTCTCTGCGGTGCTCACGTAGTCGTTCATGCTTTCTTATATGATACGTACAAACCACTAGTACGCTTGGCGACTGGTGAGACATGTGGTGAAATTCTCTTGGTGACGAAGACTCAATATGATGAGGGACATACCTACTGTAGTGAACTAGAACGATGATTGGATTTCGGTGTACTCATAGTCTCCTACTACACTCGCTCACTTTCACCCCTCCATCTTCCTTTTGGAGTAAACGAGGAGGATATCCATCGATGCTCCAACCCAGACCCTTCGTACGGGATGCTCCAACGTAGACCCTTCCCAATAATCCGACGACGTTCCACTCCATGAAGGAGAGAATCATTGCGAAGCTTACTATGTGGGCCTTGGAAATGAAATGAATCATAGAAAAAGGACGACCGCGTATAAAAAACCGAAGGAGGGGAAGACCCCGTCAAGCCCTACAATAGAGAGATGAAAAAGGTAAAATGGGGCTAAGCCCCATTAGAGTCTGTATGAAAAATCTGCCCTACTGCACCTAAGATATCTAAGCTATGCAAGTCGCTTGGTCTACAAACAACTGGAGCACCCTAAGAAGCATTACCTAGTGTGATTGCTCTCCTATGGATTGCATCAGCCACGGCCCTATGTAGAATAATGTGCACACGCTGTCTAAATATACTACAATGTATGAGAGGGAGAGTGGTACCCCTTGGTGTCTAACATGATAAGCTCTCGCACACTCCCTAACAAATATGTAGAATGTTATATCCATCGCTCCATATAATTCCAAGGCTAGAGGAACAAAGAGGTGACCTCGCTGCATGCCCATATACTTGGAGATCTTGCGCCCTGTTGCTGCACTCGCCGCACATCCAGGGAGATGGGTAATCACTCCATCCAAAACTATATCTCGTACAAGGTCTGTAACTATGAAATCCGCTATTGTCACCTCATCATCTTAGACCAAGTATAAGTCTGCCCTTACACATGACATCTCTAGAGCATACGAAAGCTCCGTACAAGCGAACTATCCACCCTCTCGTGCCATAGCAAACACTATGTCCTCTAAACGGACATTGTGCCATATGGACAGCTGTTGCATCTAGTGTAGAACCACACTCACAAGTGAGTAATGAAGATGCAGATGGACAAACTAAACCTAAGCAGAATCTCATCATTGTAGAGAAAGTAGTTGGTGTGACTCGGAATGCCCTAATGCACGATTGAGCTAGGATCCAAAAGCTTGCACCCTTGTCGGAGCAAGAGCAAAGATGGGCTCTAGTAGCCTGAGGAATGGACGAGTCAACTAAGAGAGAATGTAGCGTATGCTCACATTGTTGCTCCATCAAGGAAGACTGTAAACCTCTAGTCCAATCTGATGATATTGAAGCAAAAGATGGAAAGTCTTCTTGTGCCCGTGGGGATAGATTATCTCTCATCTGCCGCAATAATATCTGGAGAGAAAAGGATCCTCCCTCCACCTCTATCACATAAGTCACCAAAATTGGCCTATCAACAACCACAAAATGCAAGGAAAGTAGGGGTGCCAAGAGAGCACAACTACCCAAAAATACTATAGGTGCAGTCTCCTCCATAGATAGCAAATCAACCCCTCCACATGAGATCAGCAGAGCCGTCTATCTACATGCCAAATCCCCAGTCACACTCAAATGTCTATGGTCCAATAATATCACCAAAGACTCCCATAATCCTCCTATCAAAGGCTCTCAAACGGGATAGGAAGGACAGGAGGAGTGAACTGTACAGATGAGGTAGGACGGTCAACGAGCAATACTAGAGGAGAGTATACCAAATGCCACTTACAGATCTCCTAGTAATGGGAGGTCATCCACATGGAGAACATCCTTTCCAAAGACATCGTCTAAGAAGCATATGATAAAATCCTTAGATCCTATTGGCACTCCAAGAACACGTAGTCCATCTATAGATGTGATACATCCCTTTGGAAGCTCAAGTTGGGGAGGAATACCTGAAGGGGACCATGCCCTACACTTTGACACATTGAATCTCAAGCCTACAAGATGTAGCTTGGTAGTCAAGTGGTCAAAGGCTTGCCTAATCTGATCTATAGGGCCCACAATGTGTGTATCATCTACCAAGGAAGGGAAATAAACAACCTTGCATGGCCAATGTAGTAGATAAGAGAGCTCTAAAGTGA
The DNA here is from genome assembly GCA_948567375.1 of Lunularia cruciata. Lineage (NCBI taxonomy): Eukaryota > Viridiplantae > Streptophyta > Marchantiopsida > Lunulariales > Lunulariaceae > Lunularia > Lunularia cruciata. Next base: position 60,762,523 of record OX419759.1, on the reverse strand, counting down.
GCCATGGCAAATAAAGGTCCCCCTAAAGGATCTCCCTAACATGTACCCACAACTGAATTCAAGACGGTGACTCCTTCCTATGAATCACCGTGCTGGTAGTAAAGAAGCAAGAGAGCCATAAAAAGAATACACATAGGAATAAGACTTGCCAAGGATCCACTAACCTCCCTAAGCTCTCTTAAGATGGATGCCCATGAGACTTCATTAAAAGCATTCTCAACATCCACCTATAGGACGACCCACTCTGAATGGATATCTAGGAGTGCCCTAATGCCTAGAGATATAGCCTCACATCCTCCAGGTGTAGCTACTCCAAAATGATGTGGACTGAGGTGTTGTCAAAAGTGTAATACTCCAAGGACAAGAGAAGAGAGAAAACACAGATTGCACACTCAAACATTCGATGCCCCAAGGGAGCACCTTCTCTTTATTATATAGACAAAGAGGATCTCCTCCAAGGAAGCTCCACCATAGGATTAGGGACACAGATAGGTGACATGTCAGCAAGCTCCACCCTTGGATTACTTACTTAGATGGGTGACCTATCTGGTCTAGGTCCTATCTGGTTGGTCAAACGAGCTTTGACCGGAGGGAATCTTTTAGGGAATCTTCTTGTAGGAATCTCAGAATCACATGAGTAAGGTACCGTTGGAAAGCTCTCGACGAGACAAAGCAAGGGGGAGGGAAGGCCAGCCTTTCCTCCGTTGGGGGGGGGGATCTGCACATTTTCGAGGCCTAATTCATCCGTTTAGGCCTCCAAAATTGCCTTCAAAGATTTCAGGCATATTTTGGTTCTTACTCTATTAGTATCAGTCCCCTTTTGGTGATACCTATTTCTGATCTGTTTAGTCCATCATGTGTAACATCCTTCCAGATGTTACCAAACCAATTCTTACCTTTGAATCATATGTCTAGCTATTGGTTCTAAGGTTCTCAAGTCTATTTCGGTTTCTGCCCTATTAGTAGAAGTACTCTTTTGGTGATACTTCTATCTGATCTATTTTGACCATCATGTATAACATCATTCTAGATGTTACCAAACCAAATTTCACATCTAGATCATATGGCTAACCCTTGGTATTACAAAAAGTGAGAATGATGTTGAAGGACAATGGTATGATTGGCAAAATGCAAAAAGATCTTTCCAATAGCAATCTATCTAATGTCCCCATGTCCTTCTTCATTGCAAGAAGTTGACTAGCACCTAACACCTGACTAACAAACATAGAAATGTCTCCTCTCGCTATTGCTATAACAACCTAAAACAAATTGGTAAATCCATTAGAAGGATCATCTGCTTGAAAGCAATCTCTAAGGTGTTCATAAACCATCCTTGACAAGCCTCATGAGGAAATGCAAGGGGTAGTGCACAATGCTTGTGCAAAAAGTGACCCATCAAGATAAAAGGCTACTCACATTGATAATCTAAGACCTTTAGTGGTAGTCCCTCTACTAATATAAGATGTAGTGAGCGTAGAGAAGAGATAGTCTCATCAATAGGACTTGCCATAGACAAAGGGTGTGGCGCTTGTGATGCTCTACTAAACTCTCCCACCTAACCCAAAGTCCTACACCATCATAATCGAGTGGACTCTATGGTATCTTGTGGTGAAACCTATCTCCTAAAACATGTAGTCCTAACAGACTCCTCTTGAAGTGCCACCCAATCCACCACTTGGAATTGATGAAATCTAATAGCCACCTCTTTATGCCCCACACATCTCCCTCTAGTGTAACAAAGACACCATCAAGGGAGTAAGAGGAATATGAACCATGCTAACTCGTCCAAGGGATCACGTGCCAAACAATCAAGTGGTAGGCAAAAAGCCTGTCTAACCTCATCATGGAGTGTATTGGATAGCTTATGGAATAGACATGGAAATGGACATGGACATGGAAAACTAGTCTCAAATAACCCCAAAATGCAACCTGCTTGAGAAGCTAACCACTCCCACGACTCGATTGGTATCCCTAGGTCAACAAAGGGATAGAAGAAGCGTGCGTAATCTTGAGTGTCACTACCATCAATGTGGTTGCTTGCCTCACGTGGGCATCCTAAGTGGTCCAATCATAGTCCTTGTGCATCCTTCCCACATGGATCTTTACCCCTTGTGAAGTAAAGCATCGGTGATACATTGGGCATGGTGTATCCTGAGTTGTGAGCCGGCCTGTCTCTCACTCAAGATGAACCTCTGATGGCTATTATGGTAGTGCACCATGGACTAAGAAGGCAAGGAACCCCAACTCCATCATACTCCTCCAAGGCTAACACTCCAAGACTCAAGACATTGCTCACTAGAGAACTCAATGAGAGAGAGATAGTTGCAAATGAAAAGATGACAAGTACCTCTTCACCCCTTGTTTATATACTTGTGAAATAGTTACATATCAAAGTTACTAATTACCATAGTAACTCAAGTTACTAGACTAAAAGTCAAGTAAAGTCCAAAAGTAGAAAGGAATATCCATTCACATGGGCATATTCTCCTAAGCATGTGGTCTTACTAAGTCAAGGATTCCTTCACATGGGCTATCCTTGGACTAAAGAAAAATCCAAATTAAAAAGGCTTGCAGGCCCAAGAGTTCTCAACTCTTTCCTCAAAGCCAAACACCTAGGAATAATACCAAGTCAACACACTAAAATCCAAAATAGTGGTGCTCATCTTTTCTACTTCCTCTAAAATAAGGCTATCTTAGCTATGGCTAACTTTAGCTAACCATGACTAATATAGAACCATCCTTTATCTCTACATAAATAATATCTCTTAAGTACTTGGAATACCAAGCTAAATATCACAATACCACACACATGCACAAATGGGTGTTACATTTACTCACGGACTAAGTTTTCACTTTGTCCTCAAAGTGAAGGTCTCTCTACCTTCTATGGTACATCTTCAACTTATCATGGTTAATCCTATCAAAGTGTCTTCCTCCCAACTCCTTGAGATCATAGGTGTAATTGCCCCACACCTTCTCCACTATGAAAGGTCCAAAGTACTTAGGCAAAAACTTCTTTTGCACTCTCTTGAATTGAATGGAATCAAACAACATTACCCAATCACCTTCTTTGAAAGTCTCCACCTTCTTCTTGCCTTGCCTCTTGTCATAGCTCTCCTTTTGTTTCCTTTGGGCTTGCTCCACTCAAACCATAGCAACTGCTCTTGCCTCTTCCAACTCCATGAGTTGATCCTTCCTTGACTTCTCTGCATCACCTCCTTGTGCTTTCTTCAATCTCCTATGAATGCTTTGGAAGGTAGGAAGATCAAAGTGAATAGGTAAGGTAGACTCAATATCAAACACCAATTGAAATGGAGAATATCTGGTGGAAGTCTTCATGGTTGTCCTATACTCCCACAAAACTACATGAATCCTCTTGTCCCAATGATGTTTAGCCCCCTCCATTTCTGCATCTTTGGCCGACATCATGCACAAGGTCTGATTGGTTCTCTCTGCCAAGCCATTGGAGTTTGGCTTATAGGATGTAGTTACTCTATGTGTGATAGAGAAATGTCATAGCATGGCTGTAGTAATGCTTCTTGTAAACTCTCCTCCTCTATCAGAAACCAACTCCAAAGGGCATCCAAACCTAGTGATAATGCGTTCATAAAGAAATCTACCCACTTCAGCTTCATTCTTGTCCCTCAATGGTCTAGCCTCAACCCACTTGGTAAGGTAATCAGTAACTACCACAATGTACCAATTGTTCCTTGGGGTTCTATTGAGAGGACCTACAAACAATTCCCCACTTCTCAAAAGGTCCTAGCAATGGAATTGATCTAAGTGGTGGAGTGGATGTAGACTTTCTAGCAAAAGCTTGACAAACATGACAAGTTTTGCAATAATCAAGACAATCTTTGAAAATCCCTCTCCAATGGTAACCTGCATCTAGAATCTTGAAAGCAGTCACCTTTCCTACAAAGTGTCCTCCACATACTAAACCTCCATGAAACTCCTTTATGAGTAGGATAGACTCTTCCTTACCCACTGCTCTTTGAAGTAGACCATCTGCTACTTGGTGAAAAAGAATATCCTCCACCATTGTGTAAGGTCTAGATCTTGCTGCAAGGGCCTTCCTCTCCCTAGCATGCATCCCTTCTAGATAGTTACCTCTTGTCACAAAATCCACAATCTCCTTGTACTCCATTGGAACCTCGAGTGATTGAGATTGTCATGAGCTCCTCATCCGGGAAGGAATCATCCACTGGCTCATCTACATCATGATCATAGGCTCTAGATAACAAATCAGCATTTGCATGTTTCTTGGCCTATCCTCAATGGTGTAGTCATACTCAGACAAGAGTATCATCCACCTTGCTAGTCTCCCTTCAACATTAGGCTTGTTGAAGATGTACTTCAAAGCCTTGTGATCCGTGACAATGGTGGCTTTCCCTCCAATCAAGTAGTGTCTAAACTTCTTGAGACCAAAGATCACTGCCAACCCTTCTCTCTCCGTGACAAAGTAATTCTTCTCTGCTAAAACCATCTGCCTACTAGCATAAGCTATTGGATGATCATGCCCATCTTGGTCTAATTGACTAAGAGTGCATCCTATAGCTACATTAGAAGCATCAGTGTAGAGGATGAAAGGCTTACTCCAATCAGGTTGAGCAAGAATTGGAGCTACAAAAAGGGATTGCTTGAGCTCCTCAAAAGCTTTGAGAGCCTCCTTGTCCTCCAAAATCACCATGTAATCTACACCCTTCTTCATGTAGATGGTCAATGCATAAGCCTTGTTGGAAAATGAGAAGATGAACCTCCTATAGTATCCAACCATCCCCAAGAATTGGCGTAACTTTGTCAAGCTTGGTGGGGAATAGAAGGTCTAAGATTTTCCTCACCTTCTCAAGATCAATTGCTATTCCATCCTTGGAGATGATGTGCCCCAAAAATAGACCTTCTTCACATCCAAAAATGCACTTCTCTGGGTTGAGTGATGCATTTGCCTCATCCAAGCGTTGCAAGACTTTGATTAGGTGCTCAAAGTGCTCCTCCTTGCTCCCATAGACAAAAAAGTCATCAATGAAGTCTCTCACAAATTTCCCATTGAAAGGTTTAAATACCTTGTTCATGAACCGTTGGAATGTGGCTGGAGCATTGCAAAGCCCAAAAGGCATGACCTTGAAAGTGTAAGTTCCCCAAGGTGTGGTGAATGTGGTGAGTTGTTGATGCTCTGGTGCAATCTTGATTTGGTTATATCCACTATAACCATCTCCAAAACTATACCTCTCATGACCTGCAACCTCCTCCAAGATCTTATCAATGAATGGCAATGGGTAGTAGTCCTTCTTGGTAATAGCATTGAGCTTCTTGTAATCCACACATACTCAAAGCTTGCCATTCTTTTTCTTCACAATGACAATTGGAGACACCCATTCTGAATTTTCTACCTCAAAGATAAATCCAGCCTCCTTGAGCTTATCAATCTCTTCCTTCACAACCAAAGATATTGGTGGGCTAATGCGATGTTGCTTTTGGCGGATTGGTCTTGCATGTGACTCCACCTCTATCTTGTGCTCCTCCAAGGTGACTTCTTTCAAATCCCTATAACATAAAGCAAACACATGGATGAACTTGCGGAAAATCTCCTCAAATCTCACCTTCTCCTCCTTGGTAACATTTGGACCATACTTGAGGGTAGATAACCTTCTCTCTACCTCCTCAAGTGTCAATGGTGATTTATCTGGGTCCTTCAAAACCTCTGCCTTAGGTGCAAAATCCATAGCACACAAAGGATACACATCTGAATCAAATATAGATTCATCCTCCTCCGTAGAAGTCTCCTCTTCCATGCTTGTGTCCATACCTGAAGCTCCTTCTGTAGAATTTGATTCCCAATAATCAGAAGATGGTGTATCTGAATGTGAAGTGTTGGTGGTGTTAGTCATAGGAACTATGACACTATGGTTTGATGGCCCAATCCTCAAGTACCCTTTGTGCCATCAATCAGTTGTGCATGTTGCTCTCAACCATGGCCTCCCAAGAAGTAAGTCATAGCTTGAATCCTTCAAGACTTGGAAAGTCATGAGATTTTGAACTCCCATAACTAAAACTACTACTTTATCCATCACCCCTACTGGTCAAACTTGTTGCTTGTTTGCCATGCTCACCACAAATGTTGAAGGTCTTGAGGGTATCATACCAATTTCTTCATCAACCTTTCTGACATGGCATTTACTGCTGATCCTCCATCAACCAATGCATCCTTGATGTTGTGACCATTCACTCTCACATCAATCTTGGAGGCATATTCACAAGCCTCCCACGGTGCTGGCTTGGCATCTACCACTCCCATTGATACTGGAACTTTTGCCTTCTTCTTCCTCTTGCTCCTTGTAGAACTCAAACCACCTCTAAGCTCCTTTCTCAAGGTAGGGTTCAAAGCAATCAATTGGCCCACTATGATGTTAGCCTTGTGACTACCAACATCCTCCAACACATTGTAGTTCCATTGTTGCTTTGAAATCAAGAAATCCTCCATCTCCAACTTCTTCCTTGGAGTCTTTGTTGTTGATGGTGTTGAGGTGCGAGTGCTCCTAGTAGACATAAGAATATCCTTGCTTGGAGTAAATCCTTGAGAAGAGTGAACATCCTCTGCAAAACAAGCTCTCTTCTTCTCTTGTGCCAAAAGCTCCAAATTAAGACTCTTGGAGTTTGAGCACTCTCCCTTCTCATACTTGCTCTCTACCACATCTATGGATGGTATCCCCTTACCTTTGTTTGGATTAGGAGCCACTTGGATTTCACTACCACCCTCTTCCTCTCTATTGGCTCTCTCATAACCCCTTCCTCCATGGTAAGTGGAATTTGGGCAATTCCTTTGGATATGGCCTCTTCCTCCACAACCAAAACAATTTCTATCATTGAAATTGTTGGCTGGTTGAACTCCTCTATATGGATAGTTTCCATAACTCCTAGGCCCTCTCCCTACATTTTGATCCACCTCTCTCTTCTCCCACAGTTACACCACATTGATCTTGAGATCCGCAAGTCGTTCTGTGATGGTTTGAAGTGGATCCTTTAGTGGAGGTGCAAGAACTGGAGCAACCACTACTTGTGGTGCAACCCTTGTCACCAAAGTATCAGAAGTTCCACCATACTTGTAGCCTTGAGGAGGATGCACAACCTCCTTCACCACTAAATCACTCTCATCCCCTTCCAAACTCTCCTCCATACGAATTGCGATCTTGATAGCTTCAACCTTGGAAGAAGGTTTTTCATATCTCACCTTGCTTCTTATTTGTGGTCTCAACCCTCCCACAAAATTCTTGGTGAGCATGGCCCCTATACCAATCATTATAGTCTCCACATCATCCCCACCCTTCCTCAACACTATGTGAAATCTGGACTCTAACTTTTCCACTCTTTCCACATAGACTCTCACTTTCTCTCCATCTCCTTGCTTGAGAAATGTAACTTCACTCATCAATCTCTCAAAACTCTCATCAGGAAGAAAGTTCTCAATGAGAGCTGAAGTCAAAGTCTCCCAAGACTCCTCTTCCCCATCTCTCCTCTCTCTCTTTTGGTATTCTGACTCATACCATGTAAGTGTTGCATCCTCAAAGAAATCTGGTGATAATGAGGCCCACTCATTCTTCCTCTTCTCATTGTTTCCTATGCAAGCTCTCTTGAAGTCTCTCACAAAGGCCTCCACATCTTCTCCATCCTTGCCAAAGAAAACCGGAAGTTTCCACATCTTAACCTCTCACTATCTTTCTCTTCTCTCAAATATTTCTTTTTCTCTTTTCTTTTCTCTCACTCTATAACTAATAGAGTACATACATGACTAACATCATTTGAGAGTAATCCACCCTAGGGAACACAAAAGGTTCAGGTTGCTCCAAGATTTCTATAGCAACATCAAATCCTAGAGTGCGTATTAATCGAACCCTCGTGGATAGTTTATCCATAAGTTGAAAGATTATCTCCATGACTAATCTTGAGAACTAGCTGATGAAGGTGGTAGTATTTCTATAGTTGTACTAAGACTCTCTCCAAGATCCTTCACCAAAGTCTCCAAAAGTGATTTTACTCCACTACACTCATGTCTTTTTGGAAGTCCTTCAACTCCACAAACCTCACACAACTCCTTGGTCTTAGATCTTCTCCCTCCCAATCTTGGTGAAGAAGGTCCAACATGCAAACCCAAGTCAAGTAAGCCTCTCCTTTCCCTCAATCTCTTGCTCTCAAAGGTCAGTGGACATGAACTTGCCTTATGTCCCTTCTCTCCACACAAAAAGCACTTAGACTCACTCTTTCCTCCAAGTGGTGTAGGTTTTTGGATCCTCTCAACATTCTCTTCAAATTCTATTGTAAACTCTCTTTTCCTCAAATCCACCCCTACAATCACCTCAAACCCTTGGGGAACCTTGCATAATCTCAATTTCTACTTTTGATGACCCTCCATGTTCCCAAGATGAATCTAAACACTCAAACATGCTTTTTGTTGATCTCAAACTCCTCATGCATGAGATCTCCACTCTGCAGAATTGACCCTTCCTCACAATGTCACTCAAAACTCTCAACCTGTATGTCACAGTCCTCTGAAATTTTTCACACTTGATCACAACTCTAAGGCGTCTTCCCTTGCAAAATTTCAGATCTTTTCATTGAGCTATTTGGCCTAGACACCTTTCTATTCAGCACACATATTTCAGATTTGGTCTGAAAACCACCTCCTTCACTTCAAAAACTCATAACTCCATGCGCAAGAACAATCTCTCTCTAATTTTTGTAGCAGCAGGTAGGATACACTGCACTGAATTTTCTTAGAAATTTTCAGGAAAATTCACTAAAAAATGAAGAAATGGCAGACTTTGTACAATTTTCCAAAGAGCATGCAATTGCGGGAACACTTTACCCTATCAACTTTCAAAAATTCTAGCCCAGTGCGCATAGTAGCTCTCACAATAATTTTAACTGTGCTAACTGAAAGCTAACCCAAGCTATCATATTTAGAAATTTCAAGTCCAAATCTCAAACTTGAGATTTTGCCCAAAATCACCTTAATCCCAAAATCTGCAATCCACCTCACACAATCTCTCTAATTCCTCTCATGTGTACAAGATGATGTACAAAATCACCTCAAAGACATCATAATGAACTACAGGGTATATAAATGGATATTGGTTCTCTAACATAAGTTCAGCCCTCTCCTCTCCGAATGTTCTCTCCAAGTGAGCTCTCATAGCCGTCTTCTGCCTAATGTAAAATTGAACGCGGAACATTATCTTGCCTTCTAGAGAGGTCCCAGCAACGCAACCAAAAATGTGAGCCGGCATGTCTCTCACTCAGGATGAACCTCTGATGGTTATTATGGTAGTGCACCATGGACTAAGAAGGCAAGGAACCCCAACTCCATCATACTCCTCCAAGGCTAACACTCCAAGACTCAAGACATTGCTCACTAGAGAACTCAATGAGAGAGAGATAGTTACAAATGAAAAGATGACAAGTACCTCTTCACCCCTTGTTTATATACTTGTGAAATAGTTACATACCAAAGTTACTAATTACCGTAGTAACTCAAGTTACTAGACTAAAAGTCAAGTAAAGTCCAAAAGTAGGAAGGAATATCCATTCACATGGGCATATGCTCCTAAGCATGTGGTCTTACTAAGTCAAGGATTCCTTCACATGGGCTATCCTTGGACTAAAGAAAAATCCAAATTAAAAAGGCTTGCGGGCCCAAGAGTTCCCAACTCTTTCCTCAAAGCCAAACACCTAGGAATAATACCAAGTCAACACACTAAAATCCAAAATAGTGGTGCTCATCTTTTCTACTTCCTCTAAAATAAGGTCCCTCTATCTTAGCTATGACTAGATTTAGCTAACCATGACTAATATAGAACCATCCTTTATCTCTATATAAATAATATCTCTTAAGTACTTGTAATACCAAGCTAAATATCACAATACCACACACATGCACAAATGGGTTTTACAGAGCTGCTCTAGGTGGCCCAACATGGGGAAGTGTAGCCATGGATAGCACAAGAATAATGATAATAACACATGATGCTCCTCTCCATATCTGTCCATACTTGCAAACTCACAACCTCTCACATCCCAACTCACATAAGAAAATACAATTTCTCCAAACCCTAAAACTATAGACGCTCATAACTTTCAATTTCCATCTCCAAAATTTTCAAACTAAATTCCCATGGAACTTAATCATGAAAACCAAGAGATTAGAAATGAAAAATCTTGATCCATCACTCTCAATGTATAATGATCACTCTAAACCCTAAAAAACCTAAAAGTCTTTATAACTTTCTACTCAATTCTCCACAGTCTTCAATCTAGGTACTAATGGAACTGAAATTGAAAAACAAAGAGAATATACTATTCACTCAAGAGTTATATGCCAGAGAGCCCTCAAAAAATAAAGATCTTACTTGTCACATCTCTCTTCTCCTCTTTTGTCTCCACATTCTCTCAAACTCCAAAAAGTGACTTATGTAATTTCCACATCCCATGAAGTCCCATATAGACATAATTTTTCTTTGCGCCAAAGTTGATAAAAGTTGAATCCATATTCCCTTAGATCAAGACATGTAGGAAACTTTCATGTGATGGATGCAAGTTGAGTGGTACCTACTTACACCATATGAATAACTCACTTACATGTCAACATCTGAGACTCCTCAACCCTTTCATATTTTAGGCGGTACAGCCTTAGTGCCATGGTTAAACATGTAGCTCTTTCTTAAGAGAATACACATACTGGGCCTTCTGCTCTGCCATTGATATTCAAACGAGAGATGACCCAATTCAGAAACAAGGAGGGAATTGGAGAGTGAGAAGGGAATCAAGAATATTCTAGAGTTTTAGGGAATGGGAGAGAGAAGGGAATCAAGGATATTTTAGAGTTTTAGGGAATTGGAGAGTTAGAAGAGAATCAAGGATATCTAAGTTTTAGACGATTCATTTGTATATATCTCACAAGCGTAATGAATAGATTTTATTCGTTTTTCAATATTGGTCTCAGTAGTATTTAGATTGAAGATAATACAAAATTGTGTAGAAAGTTGTGAGTATTTCAAGTTCTTTTAGGGTTTAAAATGACTATCTTATATTGATAATGATATGTCAAGAATTTTTAATTTTAATTTTTTTGGTTTTCATGATTGAGTCTCATGGGAATTTAATTTTAAATTTTTGAGATAAAAATTTAAAATTTTTAGGGTTTAGAGATATTATACTTTTCATGTGAATTGAGATGTGAGAGGTTATGATTTTGAAGATATAGAGAGATATGGAAAAGAATAGTATGTGTTACTATCATTATTCTTGGTGCTAGCCATGATTACACATCCCCATGTTGTCACCTAGAGTGGCTTGGGATACACCATGCTCGATGTGTCGTAGATGCTTTACCTCGCAAGAGGTAAAGACTCATGTGGAAAGGATACACAATGATCATGATTAGACCACTTAGGATGCTCATGTAAGGCAAACAACAACATCAACAATGATGACACTTAGGATTAGCACACTTCTTCTATCTCTTCATTGATTGTCCCAAGGATATCAATTGAGTCGTGGGAGTGGTTAGCATCTCAAGCAAGTTGCATTTTGGGGTTATTTGTGACTAATTTTCCATGTCTATGTTCAGTGGAGCTGCTACGAGATTGGTGTGTGATAGCTATTCAAGAGGATGGCATATGGCATATAGCATGACTCCTCCCCTCATTGTGGTTCTCCAAGGATAGTGGTTTTGTCCTATATGTACTTGACTTATAACTAGTTCATCCTTTATATGGTATAGATTGCAAACAAGTATCTAACAATGGGGCTTGATAGTACATGTCCTCCTAATCCTTGCCCACCATAGGGTATACCATATACTTGGAGATATGGCTATCTGGAGTTAGAAGGACCCAACCGCCAACATTGTGGCACTTTATTGTTAATGTTGACTTATGTCTGAGTTGTGATTGTATAGTGTATAATGTTTACAACAATGTATATTGTTGATAATGATATATATTGTGTAGCAATATATACATGCACAACAACTTTCACAACATTTTTAGCACCAAAGCTAGGTTGCTCAAACATTGGAGTGGTAGTGTTAGTAGTCATCACTATTTTGGTAGTTATTCATGGACTAGTTATTGGCCATTTTATTTTATGTTAAGGCTATTGATCACATGGTGCAACCCACCATCACTTGCACTATTCACACCATCAGATGTGCCATCCATGGTGCCATTAGAGCTAGAGACCTATGTCAAGCAGAGGGGTATACCTTCAAAGTGCACCTCTAGAGAGCTCATTTCTTTGATGTTGAGCCTTTGAGTTTGTGGCTATGGTGGATAGAGGCTAGCAAGTGTTGCCTAAAGTCTTTTAGCTAGAGTGGGTGTGGCTTGATTGTAATCAGTGCCCGATTGTTGGCAGATTGTTGAGTGAATGATCACATAGAGATTTGATTTGAGTGTGATTTGAGTGGAAGAACATATTATTGTGGCACATTAGAGTTCATGTATGACATGTGTGAGTTGTGCTTCTATAGCGTATGATTTTTGCATTGATGTATGTTGTGTAGTGATATTTATACTCATGAAAACACCAATGAAGAATCAACATGAAGTAGTAGTCCATGACATGACACATGCAGAGAAGAGAGAGAGAGAGAGAGAGAGAGAGAGAGAGAGAGAGAGAGAGAGAGAGAGAGAGAGATGCAAGAGGTGGGAGCATCCCTTTGGAAGGTGATGTTAGTTTTGACTGAATCCAAAGGTTGGGGAAAGTTAGCTAAACCAAAGTGGCATGTTGGTTCCAGCATGTCAATAATAATGCATTGATTGAAGTAGTTGTGCCATAGTTAGCAACCACAAGCAGAAGTGTGGAGTTAACAAGAATTACCCAAGCCGGTCCGTAACACCTTGAGGAGTTTCAAAGAGATGCCACTCCTTCATAAGGAGTTGGAAAATACTAGTAATTATAGAAAAGCAGTCTTCCATTACCTTAGTAAGGGAGCATTTACACCAAATGAAGGAGGAGAATGGAACCTTAATGCAAAAATTGTGTCATTGGAAAATAAGATAGAAAGGCTAAAGGAGGAATTGAAAGACCTTTAAAAAAAAGGTGGAAATACAAATTGTAGTAGAGTTTACAATAGCAGGACTTAAGAAGGAGTTAGCCAAGAAAGAAACCAAGTGTAAAACCATTGGAGAAATGAAGGCCAAGATCAAATAGAAAGGGGTGGACATTTGGAAGGCAAAGGCAATATAGAGAGTAGATTTGAAGGAAGATCTACATTGTGCAATTATTTCAGTCCAGGAGATGTCTGACATGTTGACCTAAGTAGAAGTGGTTGAAGGCAGCTTGGATCCATACCCTACCATCACGGAGATAGGATTAGGTCCACAGTTGAAGGAGTTGGACTCAAAGGAAAAGGAACAACACTAAGTCCAAAGTAGATTGTAGGAGATTGCAATCAATCTTAAATGAGTTTGTGAACTATACCTTGACAAAAGAAGAGATTAAGTTAGTTTCTAAAAGTAAACTCAAGAAAAGCAAGGAAAGAAATAGGAAGATGATTTAGTATAGTTAAAAAGATAAAGTGAACAGGAAATCTAAAGAAACTATATATAAGTTATCCTTGTAGAAGTAGTTTGGAAGTTAGATAGGGCTATTTTTGATATGCTTGATGAGGTTTAGGAGACAGAGAAGGCTTTACCTTTGGAAGGACTACAATTACTTTGGAGTGAGTTAGTACCTTTGTGAAGGAATGTGTCTACAAATTGGATATTTAGGATTTAGACTGGCATAGTGTTTAGTTCTAGGTGACCTACTATATAAGACCAAGCATTAAATGTGTCATTTTATTTTCATAAATGAAAGAGCTCACTCTCTTTGTCATTTTTATCATCCTTGTGTAGTTCTATTCCTTTTTATTCTAAGTTCTTGTTGAATCTTTGCAATAAGAACTGCTTTGCTCTTTGTGTGTTTGATCTTGGGAGGTGAAGGCAATTGTTTGGTCACAACACCTTCACTAGCATACAAAGGATTGTAGTGTTGAAAGTAAGCGAGGAGTCAAATCAGTGGAGTACTTTCTTGCATAGACAAGTCTTGACTTTGGCAAGAAGGTCATTGCCTTTTGGAAGGCTTTCTTACATTTGGAGAGAGTTTTATCCATTTGAGAGATATTGCTATACCTTTGGAAAGGAAGTGCACAAAAGTTTCTTATGGGAGATAAGACCTTTGAATTGAAATGTCACTTTCAAGAGATGATTGGATTTATTATAAGTGCAAGTTATTTTTCCTTTTTGTGATGCACCTTATGGTGACATTACCTTCTTCTTGGAGTTGTTTATGCACACAAAGTGAAATAAGTAAGAATAAAGGATCATTCAATGATATTTTGCCTTGTATATTAACATTTCTAATTGTATCCTCATGGGAACAATCAGTTTCTTATCATAATATTGCAATCTGATGAATAGTATGCTCTTTATACCAAATTTGTGATGCCATTATTGGAGATACATTCTTTGGAAGTGGTCAGATACAAATAATCACCAAAGCTTGGCAATGAATGTCATCATGAGACAAGTCACCAGACCACTCATGTCCTCTATCACCTCAAGCTGCTAGAGAACACCTTTGGGTAAGGAATCAATCAAAGGAAGAGCAAGCTTTGGTTGATGCTGAAAGAAAAGTTGAAGAGTGGTATTAGAGGACTATCTTTGAGTTTGCAATTGTTGAGCACAAACTTATCAAGAAGCTTCTAGAATTGCTAAAGAAGTTAGATAAGCATAATCAAGAGAGCAATTGGAAGAATATTTTTTGAAGAACTTTTTCATCAATACCCGATATCCTTACTCTATCAAATGCCTTTTGCCAAGGAGTTGCTACCTCTCAATATGCATCTCAAGGAGCTCAATATTTGGGAAATCTAATCCAAACCAAAGCTTCACAAATGTTATTTGGTGAGAATTTTTAATACCTTCTGACCAAACTTTTGGAGTCTTACAAACAAGTGCTTGAGAGGTACACAAAGCTTCAACTACAAAATCTCTTTGGAAAAACTAGTTCACCTTTTGCTAGTCAATCTAATCCTATAACTAGTCATCAGTATGCATCAGCAACAACTTTTGAGGACAATATCAATCCTTGGTGGAATGAGAATAATACACCAATGCCCAAACCTGACATTTTTGAGGCCCAATTAAAGGTCCCACCAAAGTTATTCTAGGGAGATACCATTGATACCAACTCGCCTCAAAAGCATCTTAAAATTAAATTCCCAAGAAGATCAAGAAGAAGCAAACCCTTTAGAAGGAATTTAATCTCTGGCTTTGGAAGGATAAAGAAACAAGGAAAAGGAGTGGAAGATGAGGGAGTGAATTCCCCTACATCGAACTTGGATAATCCACAAAATTGCCCAAAGATAAGTTAGATTCATCCCACCATTTCCTGTCAATTCATTATAGTTGGGATTTTTCAACCACAAAATCCAGCACAAGTAGTAGCTTTATTCCCACTAATGATACTATCACTCCGTTTACATGATAAGGATATCAAAAGTCTAAATGAAAAGATGGGGAGGACAACCCAAATATGTTTATCAAGGATTTTGAAGTCATCTCAATAACAAATAAAGAAGACAGAAATGCTGATTGATTGAGAATCTTTCCAAATTTACTCCATAAGAAGGCAAGAAATGGGTACTCCCACATGAGATGGGTCTTTGAAAATGTATTGACATGGGGTTTTATCAAACAAAAATTCTTGGAAAGATTCTCAAAATTTGCTTATGAGTTCAATATATCTACCATCTTGAATAATCCAGTGAGAAGAAAGCACAAGAAGCTTAGAGATTATATAGAAAGGTTCCATACCCTTATGAATAGAGTGGTGAAGTGGGTAAGAGCACTAGGCTATTTTGATGCTCAAGTTGTTGCCTAGTTCCTTGGAGGGTTACCACTTGATTTGAAAATTGTTGCAAAAGAAAGATAACATGACACCCTTGCAAAAGTTGTCAAGTCTACTAAGCTATATGAATCAGCCTGATTAATCCTTTGGGAGAAATTCATTGATCTCAAATTCAAGGTGGGAATACCAAAATGTCAAAATCAAACGCATTCAAATGGTCTTTTTTTCTCATCTTCAGATTCATCTAGTTCCTCTTCATCCTCATTAGAATCATCCTCTTTTGAAGAAGAGAAGTAAAGAAAATGGGAAAGGAAAGGACGTATACATCAAAATGAAACCAAGCCCCAAATTTGGTTTATTAAAAGGCTTATGTGAAAATAGATTCCAAATTGGAAGCGTTGATCAAAGACTTTGCTTGATTCAAAGTCCAAATGGTTGGCACAAGAGAAAGAAAGTGACCTCCTTCTTACACATGCCCTAATATTTGGTGCAAAAATTGTAGTTAACCCAAATATTCCAATACATAATGATGTGTACTAGATCCTCATATTCAATCCATCAAATGGACTACACTCCTTCATGGGAATCAAAAGAATATTATATAGAGGAAGAAGAGCACATATTTGTTGTTCATGAAATTACCAAAAATAATCCTATCACATTAGTGAATATTCTACTTTTCACATCTCAAGAATATACCAAAAATGATCCCTAGTGCCACATTATGCCTCCAAGACAAACTCGAAACCTAGGCATATTATAACTATGGAGCACCAAGACATTGGTCACCTAAATGTCTGGAACCAAGAAAGCAAATAAGATACATGCCTTTTGTGCTAAAATTGGAAAGAACATGGAGATGTTATAGGTAATTGTCCTCAAACTCCCACTCCAAAGGCCCTCATAAGCATTTTGCAGACCACATCTTCCACAAAAGTAGATGCTAATGTACATTTTGTTACCTTGGAAGAATTTGATTATGAGGCTACTTTCTCATGAGGAAGGAGGTTGGCCAAAAATCAAAGTAAAATGTGTGAAAACACGGTTGAGTCAGAAATTTTGGGAGGAATAACATCCTCCAATTCTTTCCCTTTAGATTTTAAACTTCAAAAGAAGACAAAAGGAAATACTTTCACAAAAGGAAAATAAGTTATTGAAGAAAAATAAGGGCAAGAAACAACAACAAGACTCTCTAGAGGAGCTTATACTTAGAAAGTTAAGGATGACTGAATAAGTTTACCTTTTTCCACAAGCTTCCCTAGAGATATCCGTGACGAAGTGGAGAACATGATGTAGAAAGAAATAGGGAAATAAACTCCTCACCTAGGTTCACAGACAACTCCAAGGGAATCTTCACCTATTGTTGTTTTGAAAAGGGATAATCTCAATGTTCCAAGGGAGGAAAATCCAAAGGAAAAGATTGCTATGGTAGACCTTCCAAAGGAAGTGAGAAGCAAAAGTTTGGGATGAACTTCTGAAGGTGGGCAAGAAGCAAAAGATGAATCCCAAGCTTCTTGCCATCCCACAACATGATATTATAGTTGACCTTACATTGAACCCCATACAGTATGACATTTAAGCAACTATGGGAAGACAATAAGTTTTATAAGCAGTAGCTTACTCTGGCCCTTAAGGGAGTGAAAAAATAAGACAAAAGGTCTTCCAACAATCTGAAGGATTGAACAAATAGACTTGAGATCAGCTGAAATTGAAGTGGAAATTCTGGGTGTATGTCCATCCATTTTGGCTTGGAGATAAATTTAATGATTGAGGCTAATGCCCACTAGTTGAGATTTTCCAAGTTTGAAACAACACCTCATATCTTTCATTTTGCAGACTTGTGCCACTCGTTGATGCATGTATGCTTTATTGATAAATGTAACACCCATTGGTGCATGCATGTTTCTTGGGATATATAGTTTGGTATTGTAAGTAGTTGAAGATATTTTTGACATAGAATTTGACCAAGCTTCTATATTAGTCATGATTAGCTAGAGTTAGTCATAGTTAAGATAGAGGTGACTCTACTTTAGAGAAAGGTGAAAGAATGAGCACGAGTATTTTGGATTATAATTTAGTGACTTTGTATTATTCTTAGATGTTTGGCTTTGAGGAAAGAGTTGAGAGCTATTGGGTCTACAAACCATTTTGGTTTGGATTTTTCTATAGTCCAAAAATAGCCCATGTGAAGGAATCTTGACTTAATTGTTAGATCAAGATAAGACCACATGCTTAGGGGATTATTCTCATGAGTATAAATATTCCTTTAGAATTTTGATTTTATATGACTTTTAGCCTAGTAACTTGAGTTACTCCAATAATTAATAACCTTGGTGTGTAATTATTTCACAAGTATATAAACTAGGGTGAAGAGGTATTTATCATCTTTTCATTTGTAGTTGTCCCTCTCTCATGAGTTCTCTAGTGAGTAATGGCTTGAATCTTGAAGGCATAGCCTTGGAAGGAGTGTGATGGAGTTTAGTTTTTTGCCTTCTTAATCCATGATGCACTACTTTCACGTTCACCTTGACTGAGAGATAGACAAGCTCATATTTTTGGTTCTATTGCCAGAATATTTCTAGAAGGCAAGATAATATTCTATATCTATACTTCTATATTAGATAGAAGAAGGCTATAAGAGATCACTTGGAGAGAATATTAGGGAAAGAGGGCTTAACTTATATTAGAGAACTTTAACTGCTATTTTTATACATCGTAGTTCATTATGATATTTTTTAGGTGATATTTTACATCCTATATAAATGAGAGGACTTGGAGAGATTATGTGAGGTGTACTATATTTGGATATTATGATGATTCTACACAAGATTTAAAATTTTGAGATCTGGACTTGATATTTTTCATAGATAATAGCTTGGGCTATCTTATAGTTAGTATAGTTAGAATTAATGTGAGAGCTACTACATGCACGAAGCTAGAATTTTTGGAGGTGATAGGGTACTACATGCCCTATCATAAGACTACATGCACTCTAGAATTTTTGTACAAAGTTCAACTTTCTTCAAATTGGGTTAGATATGTTTGGAACTTACCAGGAAAATCTAGTGGGAACTAATCACCTTTTGGTCCAATAATTGTGGAGAGCTCATCTTTGTAGAGGGAGTTATGGATTTTTGAAGTGAAAGGAGCGGTTTTGGACCAAATTTGGAACGATGTGTACTAAGTAGAGAGGTGCTTAGGCCAAATGGCTAAATGAAAGGGCTGAAATGTTTCAAGAAAGGACACCCTAGAGGGTGGTACTTGTGCATGCAAAATTTTAGAGAAGTGAAATGTACCATTTGAGAGCAATGCCTAACATTGTGAGATGGGGTACATTTCTAGAGGTCTTATCCACGATGAGTTTGAGAACAAAAAAAGATATGTTTGAGTGCTTAGACTCATGTTGGGAGCATGGAAGGCCATCAAGAGTGAAAGTTGAGGTTATGTAAAGTTACCCAAGAATTGAGGTGATAGTAGTGGTTGATTTGAAGAAATGAGAGTTTAGAGTAGAATTTGAAGAGACTATTGAGAGATCTCGAAACCTACACCATTTGGAGGAAAGAGTGATTCTAAGTGTTTTTTGTCTAAAGAGAAGGGATATAAGGCAATTTCATGTCCATTGTGCTTTGATTGAATGAGATCAAAGGAAAGATCAAGAAGGAGGAGATCAAGGACAAAGGACTTGTGTGAGGTCTGCGGAGTGGAAGGACTTCTGAAGATCTATGAATGTAATGGAGCAGTAGGACTTTTGGAAAACTTGGTGAGAGAATCTAAGTATTGCTAAGGAGCAACTACCTTCATCAAACAGTTCTCAACATTAGTGATGGAGTTAATCTTTCAATCGATGCATAAACTATCCGTGAGGGTTTGATTGATATGCACTCTAGGTTTTGATTTTGTATTGGAATCTTGATGCAGCCCAATCTTCTGTATTTCATATGGTTGATTACTCTCAAATGGTATAAGTCATGATTATATTTTAATAGTTATATGGTGTGAGACAATAGAAAAGAAAAAAACATTTGGAAAGAAGAGAAAGGTAGTGAGAGGCTAAGATGAGAAAACTTCCCATTTTCTTTGGCAAAGATGGGAGGCTTTTGTGATAGAATTCAAGAGTGCTTGCATAGTAACATAAGGGTAATGTATTGGATTTCAAATCCTATAAAGATGGTTCGAATCCGTCCTTAGCAGGAACAATGAGAAGAGAAAGAATGGGTGGATTTTGTTGTTACTAGATCTTTTTGAGGATACAACTCTTACATGGTATGAGTCAAAATACAAAAAGAAGGAAATGAAAGATGACCTCAGAGGAGCCTTGGGAGGGTTTGACTATTGAACTTATTGAGAAATTTCTCTAGGATGAATTTTATAGGAGATTGATAAGTGAGGTTACCTTCCTCAAGCAAGGAAATGTAGAGAAAGTGAGAGATTATGCAAAAAGAGTGGAGAAGTTAGAGTCTTGATTTCATATTCTATTGAGGAATAGTGGAGATGATATGATGGAGATTACTATGATTGGGATAGTAGCTATGCTTATTAAGAATTTTGAGGGAGGGTTGAAACTAAAATGCAAAGTAAAGTGAGATATGAGAACCTCTTCCAAGATAGAAGCTACCAAGATTGCAATTCTTATGGAGGAGAGAGGTGGACCAAAATGTTGGGAGGGAGCCTAGGTTTTATGGAAACTGTCCATATAGGGGAAGCTACCAACTACTAATTTCAATGATAAAAACTCTTTTGGTTGTGGAGGTAGAGATCACATCCAAAGTAATTCCCCAAATTCCATTTACCATTGAGGAATGGTTATGATGGAGCAAATAGGGAGAAGGAAGGAGGTGGTGAAACAAAAAAGTACCATAGAGGTAAGGAGATAACATCTGTAGATGTGGCTAGGAGCAAACATGAGAAAAGGGAGTCCTAAAGTTTGATAGGTCTTAACTTGGAGCTTTTGGCACAAGAGATGAAGAGAGCTCATTTGAAATGATGCATATTCTTCTCAAGGATTTGACAAGATAGTCCAATGCCCACAAGCAGTACTTGCACTACCATTTCAACACCATCAATGACAAATTCTCCAAGGAAAAAGTTGGGAATGGATGATTTCTTGATCTGAAAGCAATAATAAGACTACGATGTGTTGGAGGAAGTTGGTAGTCACAAGGTTAATACTGATTGCTATGAATCATACCTTGAAGAAGGAAATTAGAGGTGGTTTGAGTTTTACAAAGAGCAAGAGGAAGAAGAAGGCAAAGGAGAAGGCTACAATATCAAGCAGGGTGGTGGATACAAAATAAGTATCACGGAAGGCTTGTGAATATGCTTCCAAGATTGATGTGAGTACGAATGGTCATAACATCAACGATTCACTTGTTAATGGAGGATCTAGGATAAATACCATGTTAGAAATGTTGATGAAGTTGTAGGTGATAACCCTGTAGACCTTCAACATTAATGTGAGCATTGCAACAAGTAACAAGTTTGATTGATGGGTGTGATGGACAAGGTAGAAGTATCAATTATGGGAGTTCAAAATCTCATGATTTTCTAAGTCTTGAAGGATTCAAGCTATGATTTACTACTTGGGAAGCTATGGTTGAGAGCAACTTGCACAATTGATCAATAAAAAAATGGTACTTGAGAATTGTGTCATCAAACCATTGAGTCATAGTTTTTGTAACTAATACCAAAAACATCTTACATTCAGATACATCATCCTTTGATTATTGGGAATCAGATTTAGAAGAAGGAGCTTCAAGTGTTGATACAAGCATGGAGGAAGAGACCTCATTAGAAGAAGATGAATATGAAGTTGATATAGACACGCTTCCTTGTGCACTATGGATTTTATGCATAGGGAAGAAATTTAAAGGACCTTGACAAATCACCACTGACACTTGAGATTTAAAGAGGAAACTTTCCATCTTCAAATATGGTCCAAATGTTACCAAAGGAGAAGGTAAAATTAATGAGATTTTCTACAAGTTTATGCATGTGTTTGCTTTTAGTTGCAAGGATCTCAAGAAAGTCACCTTGGAGTAAGAGCAGATCAAGGTGGAGTCACATGCAATACTTATTTACCAAAAGTAACATTTCATTAGCACACCAATAGCTTTGATTGTGAAGGAGGAAATTGATTACCTCAAAGAAGCCAAGTTTATCTTTGAGGTGTAGAATTCAAAGAGGTGTCTCCAATTGTGATCATGAAGAAGAATAATGGCAAGCTTAGAATATTTGTGCACTACAAGAAACTCAATTTTATTAGTAAGAAGGAATAATACTCTTTACCATTCATTGATGAGATTTTGGGAGAATTTGTAAGTCATGAGAGGTAGGATTTTGAAGATGGTAATAGTGGTCATAAAAAAATCAAGATTGCACCAAAGGATCAAAAGATCACCACATTCACCATATCTTGGGGGACTTATATTTTCAAGGTCATGTCTTTTGGACTTTATAATGTTCCACTCACATTTCAATGATTCATGAACAAGGTATTTGAACCTTTCATTGAGAAATTTGTGAGAGATTTCATTGATGATTTGTGTATCTTTGAGAGCAAGGAGGAGTACTTTGAACCACAGATCAAGGTCCTACAATGCTTGGAAGAAGCAAATGCATCACTCAACCCAAAGAAATGCATTTGTGGTTGTGAAGAAAGTCTACTTTTGGGGCATATCATTTCCAAAGCTAGAATAATAATGGATCTTGAAAAAGCAACAAAAATCTCAAAACTTTTATTCACATCAAGCTTGATAAAGTTATACAAATTTTTGGGGATGGTTGTGTACTATAAAAGATTCAACATTTTCTAACAAGGTTGATTGTAATACCAAGAGCTAGGCTAGCCATATGATCTAGATGTGAAATTTGGTTTGGTAACATCTGGAATGATGTTATACATGATGGTAAAAATAGATCAGATAGAAGTATCACCAAAAGGGTACTTCTACTAATAGTGCAGAAAACCGAAATAGATTTGAAAACCTTAGAACCAATAGCTAGACATATGATTTGAAGGTGAGAATTGGGTTGGTAACATCTAGAAGGATGTTACACAGGATGGAATGAATAGATCAGAAATAGGTATCACCAAAAGGGGACTTCTACTAATAGAGTTGGAACCAAAATATGTCTGAAATCTTTGAATGCAATTTTGGAGGCCAAAATGGACAAATTAGGCCTCAAAAATGTGAAAAATTATCCCCCCCAATAGACAAAAAAGCCGGCCTTCCCTCCCCCCTGCTTTGTCTTGTCTAGAGCTTTCCAACGGTACCTCACCCATGTGATTATGAGATTCCTACAAGAAGATTCTCTAACAGATTCCCTCCGGTCAAAGCTTGTTTGACCAACCAGATAGGACCAGGACCGACATGTCACCCATCCAAATAAGTAATCCAAGGGTGGAGCTTGCTGACATGTCACCTATCTATGTACCTTATCCTATGGTGGAGCTTCATTGGAGGAGATCCGCTCTACCTATATAATAAAGAGAAGGTACTCCTTTGGGGCATCGGAGTTTAAGTGTGAAAGTGTGTGTTTCTCATGGTGTGTTTCTCTTCAGGTCTCCTATCCTTGGAGCATTACAATGGTATCAGAGTAGGTGTTGTCCAAGAGAGCAGATCACCCCTCTTGGAAGAACATGGGCTACTGAGACTGAGTAATTTTGAGGAGAGACATTCTGGTGTAATTGGTAGATTAGGAGGATAGAATGGATGCTCTAGGAGGACAATATCCAGTGCCTTGCTTTCCATTCTTGAATCCATTTAGCATCAAGATTATGTACATTCAGCGCAAGCAAGTGAGAGTGTATTTGGTTTTTCACTTCGAAGCAGAGTTCATGGATACAGTAATGAATTTGCCAAACCCAATGATTTTGCCTGTAGTGATTTACAATAGAGAGTGGGATTTGAAAATTTACATTTTGCTGTGATGGATTTGAATGTCCTAAATCTTTTCTTTTTAACACTCAAGTAGAAATTCGTTATATAGTGAGACCAAAAGTGATGTTTAGGGATTTTGTGGTCAGGAACTTTGGTGAGGAATATTACCAATGAGTGGTAGCTTCTGAGGTCCCAATGGTAGTTCCAATAGTTTGTGCGTCATCCAGAGTGATCATATTAACTCTCTATTGAAGTTTAGGGTATAGCAATCGAGTGTCACAAGAACCATGGATCCGCAATTGCAAGAGTTGGTGCAAGGAATGCAAGGGATGTTGAACAAATTTTGAGAGATTAAGATGACCATGGAGGCATTACAAAGTCAAGTGTAGACCCTCAGGAATGATCAAGCAATGCAAGAAGAAGAGCCGTCTCAAAATCCAATACCTGCAACTGAAGTACTCGGAGAGGCACTCGTGCCTACAAACCTATCAATGATGAAGCCACATTACTACTCCGGATGAAGAAGACTTACAACATCAAGCCTTACAAGGGGCAGCGTAAGATGGGAGTAGTGGAGAATTGGATCTCAAGAATGAATCGATATTTTTGGTGGTTCTCAACAAAGATCACCGAGCATGCTGCAGGCATGTTTGCATGTGGGTACTTGATCGATAAAGCACTCACATGGTACAACGCTTGGGAACAATCCATGTTGGCCAAGAGAAGGGAGGTCACATGGACAACAATGCAAGAAGGATTGCTCAAGAATTTCCCATCGGTGGATTTTGTGCAGATGGCCCGGATCTGACTAAGGGGATTGAAACAAAAGAACAACATACAAGAGTATGTGGAGACATTTCTGGATCTACAAGTCGCAATAACTGACATGAGTCCAGAAGAGGATCTCGACAATTTCAAACGAGGATTGAAGGAGCGGATTTGCCAAGAAGTCATGGTACAAAATCCTCGCATGATATTTGAAGCCATTGCTTGTGCGCAAAGAATAGCAAGAACATTAGGTGGAGGTGAAGGAGTAGTTCCACCTCAACATTATCAGGCAGAAATGCCACCCATGGGTGGACCAGTACTGATAGAACTTGGCAACCTTCGGTTTTGAGACCAAGGATCACGACCGCTTCAAGGAGAACGGGGACGGGTAGAAGAATGGAGAGATGGAGTCCCACGAGGAGAAGGAACTCGAGGAGAACAATGCCGTTGTTACAATTGTGGTAGCATTGGGCATATATCTACCAATTGTTGTGCACGACTTCTCAAAGATCCTTGACCTTCATACAGGCAATCTTTGAACAACATGGAGAGATGCCATGAAGAGGATCTTTGGAAAACAAAGATCGCCAATAAATGTACCTCGCGGCCTTACTGGCTCAATGAGGAAGCAAAAAAGCAAGGGAAGGAAGAAGACAAGCGCACAAAGGTACAAAAAAGCAACCTCACAATTGATTGTAGTGAATGGGGTCCTAAAAGGCAATCAAGTGAGAGTGTTAATAGATCCGAGAGCCACAAAGAATTTCTTGTCTTGCTCTATTACAATAAGATTGAGAATGGATCTAGAGAGAGATGAGAGTGAAGAAGTAGAGTTACCTAATGGACAAACAAAGAGGATTGAATCATTAACCAAGCAAGTAACACTCTCTGTAGGAAAATATCAAGAAGCAATTGAGTGGCAAGTGATACAATTAGCTCGTTATGATGCAATCTTAGGTATGTCATGGATGGAGCATTACAACCCTATGGTAGATTGGAGGAAGAAAGTAGTGAGAACCCACCTATGGTCAATCATTGGGGTTAATGAAAAACCACATAGGCAAGACTTGCTCCTATATGTCATAGGGACAACAACTATATGTAAGACTGATAGGTGTTTCAAGGGTCTAATAAGAGAAGTTCAGAGTGCACAACTCAAGGGAAAAATTCTTGAGAAATTGAAGGATGTCGTAAATGAGTTTCAAGATGTCTTTCTTGATGATCTACCCTCAGGATTACCACCAAAAAGGAGAGTAGATCATAAAATTGAGACACTCCCGAGAAAGATGTTATGTTTTGCTTGCTATAAGTGACTTGCCTGATCAAGAGCAAGAGCAAAACTTGACTGATGGAAACTCCTTACAGTATCATGCGGATATATATTCAGTCACTTCTAAGGTTGAGTATTAAAGTGACTAGATATCTTGAGTGGTCAATACTCATGAAGTCACACAGGTCTATATTCAGGAGTTTAGACAGCGACAGAGTGACTATCCCTATGTTTGTATATATATACATATGTGCAATGGAAATAAAGTGTCGTAGGCTGGTGTGAGCCTGTTTCAGCCGTGGAGGTAGCTTCCGGGACAGGGAGTGAACCACGTTATTTCTTGTTAGTCCTCTGATTATGTTTAATGGGTCTTATGATGTGCTATTGCGAGAGGTCCCTTGGGACTGTATTTTCTAACAATTGGTATCAGAGCTTAGAGCTTAGTTGGTCCTGAAGAGGGTCTTGAGATCTGAGGGTGCCGGGAAGTGGGTCCAGAAGCAAGTCCACAGCAAAGCAATGGCAGGGGTGATATCCATATCCAATGCTCAGTTTGATGTGGAGAAGTTTGATGGGAAAAACAATTTTGGACTTTGGCAACTGAAGATGAAGGACCTTCTTGTCCAACAAGGACTGCATGGAGCACTAAAGAAGAAAAAGGAGGACAAAAGTGATGAGGATGGGGAAGATGAAGATGCAGATCTGAGAGCTATTAGCACTATTAGGTTGAACCTTGCTGATGAAGTGCTATACAATGTTATGAATGAGGAATCTGCACCAAAACTATGGGCCAAACTGGAAAATCTTTATATGACCAAGTCTTTGACAAACAGACTGTTTCTTAAACAGAAGTTGTATATGTTGAGGATGAAGGAAGGCCAGAGTATTATGGAGCACCTCAATGCTTTCAACAAAATCATTTGTGAGTTGATGAGCATAGAGGTTAAGTTAGAAGAGGAGGATAAGGCATTGCTGTTATTGACTTCACTTTCTCCATCGTATGAGCATCGGGTCACAACTCTTCTATATGGGAAGGATGATATAAACTGTGAGGAGGTCATTTCAGCATTATTGTCCAATGAGATGCAAAAAAGACCCAACCAAGAGAAGACAAATTCAGAGGCTCTATTTATCAGAGGAAGGGCAAGAGAGAGAGAGATCAGATCAGAAGTAAATCAAGATCCAAGTCTAGAACTGGAGGTTTCAAAGGCAAGTGCTGGATTTGTGGGAAGGTTGGACATTTCAAGAAGGATTGTAACAACAAGAGGCTTGAGTCCAACAAGGATAAAGGTCAACTTTCAGATCAAGCAAGCATTGCTGAGTCATCTGGAGTTGTGGATGATGTTCTATGTGTTACCCAAGACAAAGATCAATTTGAGGAGTCATGGATATTGGACTCAGGTTGCTCTTACCATATGTGTCCAAATAAGGAGTGGTTTCATGAGTACAAATCATTCAATGGAGGATCTGTAATAATGGGGAACAACATGGCTTGTAAAGCTATTGGCATTGGTACAATACACATTAAGATGTTTGATGGTATTGTGAGGACTCTTGTTGATGTGAGGCATGTTCCTGAGTTAAGGAAGTATTTGATATCACTAGGCACTTTGGACTCAAATGGTTGGAGGTGGGGAGCAGAAAATGGAACACTCAAGGTATCAAAAGGAGCATTGGTTGTAATGAAGGGCAAGAAGATAGGAAACCTTTATGAGCTTGTTGGAGAGACCATCACTGGAGGAGTGGCAAGTACTATTTCTGAAAATGAAGATCCCAAAGATCTTACTCAGTTATAGCACCTCCGTTTGGGTCATATGAGTGAAAGGGGTCTAAGTGAATTGTCCAAGCAACAACTTCTGAAGGGCCTTAAAAGTTGTAAGTTAAAATTCTGTGAGCATTGTGTAATAGGAAAGCAACGGACGGTAAGCTTTTCCACAGGAGTTCATTGCACAAAGGGAATTTTAGACTATGTGCATTCTGATGTTTGGGGCCCTGTGCACCTATAGCTTCAAAATCTGGAGCATTATATTTTGTGTCTTTGGTTGATGATTACTCTAGGAGAGTATGGGTCTACACCATGAAGCAAAAATCAGAGGTCTTCTCTATCTTTAAACAATGGAAGGTGATGATGGAGAAACAAACTGGAAGGAAAGTGAAGTGTTTGAGGTCTGATAATGGTGGAGAATACAAATCTGGAGAGTTTGATAGATATTGTAAGAGTGAAGGGATAATCCATCACTTTACCATACCGGGTACTCCTCAGCAAAATGGTGTGGCAGAGCGGATAAATCGTACACTCTTGGAGAAAGCAAGAAGTATGTTAAGCAATGCTGGATTGGAGAAGAGTTTTTGGGCAGAAGCTATAAATACGGCTTGTCATTTGGTAAACCTTTCTCCCTCTACTGCTATTGAGTGTAAGACACCTATGGAAAAATGGACAGGTAGGCATGTTGATTACTCTTCACTAAGAGTATTTGGATGCATAGCTTATGTTCATATTCAACAAGAACAAAGGACAAAGTTAGACCCCAAATCTAGAAAATGTATTTTCTTGGGATATGAGAAGGATACAAAGGGATATAGATTATGGGATCCAGAAAGGTGTTGTCTTGTTGTGAGTAGGGATGTAGTTTTTGATGAGACTAGTACAATGAAGACTATTACTATAGCAAAAGAAAAGAAAAAACAAATTCAGTCAGATTTTATTAAGATAGATATTGATACTGGAAATGAAGACATTTCACCTCTTGTAGATCTACCAAGTGAACCATTAGAAGAGCAAAGCCCAAAATTGATTCATGAACGTAGGTATCCAAATAGGGATATAAGGCCTCCAAAGAGATTTGATGATTCTTTTGTAGCTTATGCTCTTCTTACGGAGAATGGTGAGCCTTCTTCATATGAAGAAGCAATGCAAGATCAAGAATGTCAAAAATGGCATTGTGCAATGGAAGAGGAGATGAAGTCTTTGGCCAAGAACCAAACTTGGAGACTTGAAAAATTGCCTATGGGAAAGAAGGCAATTGGTTGTAGATGGATATTTTGGAAGAAGGAAGGACTTCCAAAATCAGGTGGAGATAGATACAAAGCAAGGCTTGTAGCAAAGGGTTACAGCCAAAAAGAAGGTATTGACTTCAAAGAGATTTTTTCACCAGTGGTAAAAATCTCTTCAATTCGTGCACTATTGGCAACAGTTGCATTGCATAACTTGGAGTTGGAGCAACTAGATGTTACAATTGCTTTTTTACATGGAGAATTGGAGGAGGAGATTTACATGCATCAACCTGAAGGTTTTGTGGTACCAAGGAACCAAAACTTGGTTTGCAGGTTACAAAAGTCTTTATATGGACTAAAGCAAAGTCCAAGACTTTGGTACATGAAATTTGATACTTTCATGTTGAAGCAAGGATATAACAGAAGTGAATCAGATTGTTGTGTGTACCTCAAGAAGCTACATGGACCTAGAGTATTTGATTTAATCATCTTGGTACTATATGTGGATGATATGCTGATTGCTGCAAAGGATATGGTTGAGGTGGAGAAATTGAAAGCACAACTTGGTAAGGAGTTTGATATGAAGGACTTGGGTTCTTCAAAGAGGGTACTTGGGATTGAAATCCATCGGGACAGGAGCAAGGGAAAGTTATGGATATCTCAAAGGAGATATTTGGAAAAATTACTTGCTCGGTTTGGCATGGAGAAAGCAAAACCAGTGAACACTCCAATGGCAAGTCATTTCAGGATATCATTGGAGCAATGTCCATCAAATGAGGAGGAGAGAAAAGTAATGTCCAACATTCCTTATGCTAGTGCTGTTGGGAGTTTAATGTATGCTATGGTCTGCACTAGACCAGACATCTCATATGCTGTGAGCATGGTGAGTAGATACATGGCAAATCCGGGGAAACAACATTGGGAAGTTGTGAAGTGGATACTTCGTTACTTGAAAGGGACTATAAATATTGGCATTAACTTTGATGTGGAGAAGGAACAAGAAGGAGGAATTACAGGGTACGTAGATTCTGATTTTGCTGGAGACTTGGATAAGAGAAGGTCTACAACAGGATTTGCTTTTACACTTGTTGGTGGTGCAGTAAGTTGGAAGTCTACTCTCCAATCTACTGTTGCTCTTTCCACTACAGAAGCAGAATATATGGCAACAACTGAGGCTGCCAAGGAGGCAATATGGCTACAAAGATTAGCCAAGGATATAGGACTCCCTAATGTGAAGTCCACACTCTTTTGTGATAGCCAAAGCGCTATTCACTTGGCAAAGAATCAAGTATATCATTCAAGGACAAAGCATATTGATGTGAGACATCATTTTATCAGGGAAGCTGTGACAAATGGTGAAATCAATTTGCAAAAGATTGGCACAAAGGTAAACTCAGCTGATATGTTGACTAAACCTGTTCCTGTTGAGAAATTCAAGTTATGCATGAACTTGCTTAACATTCAATGTTGCTCTTTGGGATGATAAGGTGGATACAAGCAAAAGGTGGAGTTTGTTATGTTTGGCTTGCTATAAGTGACTTGCCTGATCAAGAGCAAGAGCAAAACTTGACTGATGGAAACTCCTTACAGTATCATGCGGATATATATTCAGTCACTTCTAAGGTTGAGTATTAAAATGACTAGATATCTTGAGTGGTCAATACTCATGAAGTCACGCAGGTCTATATTCAGGAGTTTAGACATTGACAGAGTGACTATCCCTGTGTTTGTATATATATATATATATATATATATATATATATATATATATATATATATATATATACATATGTGCAATGGAAATAAAGGGTCGTAGGCTGGTGTGAGCCTGTTTCAGCCGTGGAGGTAGCTTCCGGGACAGGGAGTGAACCACGTTATTTCTTGTTAGTCCTCTAATTATGTTTAATGGGTCTTATGATGTGCTATTGCGAGAGGTCCCTTGGGACTGTATTTTCTAACAAAAGACACCTCCTTGTAAGGCTCCATATCGCCTATCACTTCATGAGTTGGAGGAGTGCAAGAATCAAATTGAGGATATGCTGCAGAAAGAGTTCATCCAACCTAGTGTATCACCATATGGGGCTCCGGTCTTGTTTGTGAAGAAGAAAGACAGTACAATATGCATGTGCATTGACTATCGGGGTCTCAATCAGCAAACAATGAAGAACAAATACCCCTTACCTCGCATGGATGATCTATTCGATCAACTCAATGGGGCAAGACACTTCACCAAACTAGATTTGCGGAGCAGTAACAATCAAATCCAAATTGCAGAGGAAGATGTGTACAAGACTGCCTTTTAAACCAAGTATGGCCACTTCGAGTATCTCGTGACACCTTTTGGTCTCACCAACACACCTACCACTTTCATGAGTCTAATGAATGACATAATTTGTCCATATTTGGATAAGTCTGTCATGGTCTTCCTAGATGACATCTTAGTATACAATAGCACAATGATGAAACACAAACAACATCTACAAGAAGTCCTCTAGAT
This sequence comes from Lunularia cruciata, assembly GCA_948567375.1. Classification (NCBI taxonomy): domain Eukaryota; kingdom Viridiplantae; phylum Streptophyta; class Marchantiopsida; order Lunulariales; family Lunulariaceae; genus Lunularia; species Lunularia cruciata. Next base: position 60,731,235 of record OX419759.1, on the reverse strand, counting down.
TCTAAGACATAATCGATTGTATGCCAAAATCTCAAAGTGTGAGTTTGGCAAGTCTAAAGTAGACTACTTGGGGCATAGGGTAAGTGCAAAGGGTATTCAAGTATTGATAGATAAAATAGAGGTCATTCAAAAATGGAGTGCCTGAGAACATCAGACTCAACTCAAGAGCTTCTTGGGTTTGACGGGATTCTATTGTCGATTTGTCAAGGACTTCTCCAAGGTTGCACAACCTTTAACAACACTGCTTGGCAAGGGTGGGGAACCACACAAGAGTTGGCCTTTCAAGAATTGAAAGCCGCCTTGCTACATGCACCAATCTTGAAGTGGTATGACCCAAAACATCTAATCAAGTTGGCTACAGACGCATCAGGCATAGCAATCGGAGTAGTCCTACAACAAGAGTGGCATGACAGATGGCATCCCATTGCATATTTCTCTCAAAAAATTTTACCGACAAAGCGGAACTACCACACCACAGAATGAGAAGAGTTGGCCATCGTCCTGACAACCAAGCATTGGAAGCACTATTTGGGCGAGAAGGCATTTGTGGTAGAGATAGACCACAACCTCTAGTCTACCTGGAGACGCAAAAGGATCTATCTCGTCACCAGATTTGATAGGTAGAGTGGCGACAACGCTTCAACATGACAATCACCTATGTTGAAGGTTAAAAGCAACTTGCAGATGCATTCACCCGCAAACCAATGGCAAACAACTTGGTGGCAGAGGTTCATATTAACCTTAAATTCTAGCTAGAAATTCTGGTGGCTACAAAAACTGATCCACAGATTGTAGAAGGGAAATCATCCAAAGGCATCACAAGCACCCAAGGACTCACCTTTGTGATGGCAAATTATGGATTCCAAATGTCCCAAAATTGTGCATCACCATTCTAGCAGAATGTCATGATTCGGCCATTGCAAGTCATGTTGGAGTGGACAAGACCTTGGATGCAGTCCAGTGCCATTACTATTGGCCCAAGATGTGCAATGATGTGATGGACTACGTGCATAGTTGCTTATTTTGTCAAGAGAACAAAGCTTCTAATCAAGCTCCTTCAGGGCTCTTGCAACCACTCCCTACTCCTACACAACGGTGGGCACAAGTGTGTATGGATCTCGTTTGTGAATTACCCAAGACCACATCAAGATGCGACTCCATCATGGTCTTTGTGGACCGGCTCAGCAAAATGATTCATGTATGCCCTACCACCAAGGAGGTGACCGCTCCACAACTTGCTCAATTATACTTAGATGTAGTCTTCTCTCACCATGGCTTGTCTCGAGTACTCATCACCAATGGGGGTACTCAATTCACCAGTTTGTTTTGGTGCACCCTCTTTGGTTTCTTCAAAACCAAGTTGGCCATGTCCACAACTTACCACCCACAAATAGATGGACAAACCGAGCAGGCTAATCGCACTATTAAAGACATGTTATGCGACTTCACCTTAGAAGAGCAAGAAAGGTAGGACACCCTACTCCCATTGGTGGAATTTGTTTACAACAATTCAGAGAATGCATCCACCCAGGTCACTCCATTCTTCTTCATGTATGGTGAGCATCCCTTCACACCTTCTAGCTTGATGAAGATCCATCCGGTGGCTACCAAGGTCGATGCAATCAACACATTTGTTTCTAGAATCCAACAAGGGGTGGAGAGCACTAAGCACAAATTACATATTGCACAAAATCACCAAAAGCAGTATGTTGATGCACACCATAGGCACATGGAGTTCAATGTTGGGGATTAGGTGTGGCTATTGACAACCAACCTCACATTAGTGGGACCTCGTAAGCTCAAACCTCGTTTTATTGGGCCTTTCTCAATTCTCCGTCGAGTTGGCGCTATGACCTATCACCTTGAGCTACCACCACACATGAAGATCCATCTAGTGTTCCATGTTTCCCTACTATGCAGATTTGCTCCCCAATCAGGCTTGGGTCATTCCACTCAAGACATTCGACCTTGTCCGACACTTGCTAATGGCAATGAGGAATATGAGGTGGAGCATATTCTCCAAAAACACATGCGTGGTACTCGTCATCCACGGGTGGATTATCTTGTCCAATGGAAAGGTTACCCCCTCTATGAAGCAACTAGTGAACCTATTGCCAATTTGACACATGCACCGGTGTTGGTGCAAGCATGTGAGCAACAGTTGCACAACAAGGACGTTGCGTCTTAAAAGGAGAGAGGTTTGTAATACCAAGAGCTAGCCATATGATCTAGATGTGAAATTTGGTTTGGTAGCATCTGGAATGATTTTATACATGATGGTCAAAATAGATCAGATAGAAGTATCACCAAAAGGATACTTGTACTAATAGGGCAGAAAACCAAAATAGATTTGAAAACCTTAGAACCAATAGCTAGACATATGATTTGAAGGTGAGAATTGGGTTGGTAACATCTGGAAGGATGTTACACAGGATGGAATGAATAGATCAGAAATAGGTATCACCAAAAGGGGACTTCTACTAATAGAGTTGGAACCAAAATATGTCTGAAATCTTTGAATGCAATTTCGGAGGCCAAAATGGACAAATTAGGCCTCGAAAATGTGAAAAAATAATCCCCCCCAATAGATGAAAAGCTTGCCTTCCCTCCCCCCTGCTTTGTCTTGTTGAGAGCTTCCAATGGTACCTCACCCACGTGATTCTGAGATTCCTACAAGAAGATTCCCTAAAAGATTCCCTCCGGTCAAAGCTTGTTTGACCAACCAGATAGGACCAGGACCGATATGTCACCTATCCAAATAAGTAATCCAAGGGTGGAGCTTGCTGACATGTCACCTATCTATGTACCTAATCCTATGGTGGAGCTTCATTGGAGGAGATCCGCTTTACCTATATAATAAAGAGAAGGTGCTCCTTTGGGGCATCGGAGTTTGAGTGTGAAAGTGTGTGTGGTGTGTTTCTCTTCAGGTCTCCTATCCTCGGAGTATTACACTGATGCATTGACCATTTATATGAAAAAGAGTGTAGAATACATGGTGATTTTGGAGGACAAAGAGGCTCTCAAAGCTTTGAGAAACTCAAACAATCCCATGTTATAGCTCCAACTCTTGCTAAAATTGATTGGAGTAAGCCTTTCATCATTTACATTGATCTTCCTTATGTTGTTATACAATGCACTCTTAGTCAATTAGACCAAGATGGGCATAATCATCCAATAGCTTATGCTAGTAGACAAATGATCTTTATAAAGAGAAACCTTTTAATCACAAAAAAGAAAAGGTTGGTAGTGATTTTTGGTCTCAAGAAGTTTTGATGCTACTTGATTAGAGGAAAGATCACCATTGTCACAGATCACAAGGCTTTAAAGTACATCTTCAACAATCCTAATGTGGAGGGAAGGTTACAAGGTGATGATATTATTATCAAAGTATGATTACACTATTGAAGGCATGCCAAGAAACAAATATGTAAATGTTAAGTTGTTATCTAGGACCTATGATCATGATGGAGTTGAGCAAGTGGATGATTCCTTCATGGATAAGGAGCTTATGACCATCTCACTAACTCAAGAGTTTCCAATGGAGTACAAGGGGATTGTGGACTTTGTTACATGAGGTAACTACCTAGATGGGATGCATACTAAGGAGAGGAAAGACCCTACAACAAGATCTAGATCTTGCATAATGCTAGAGTTAATTCTTTTTCACCAAGGAGCAGATAGCCAACTTCAAAGAGTAGTGGTAAGGAGGAGTCTATCCTATTCTTGAAGGAGTTTCATGATGGTTTAGTGTGTGGGGATCACTTTGCATAAAAGGTGATTTCTTTCAAGATTCTAAATGCAAGATATCATTAGAAGATGATTTTCAAGGATTGTCTTGATTATTGCAAAACTTCTAATTTTTATCAAGCTTTTGCTAGAAAATCTACCACCATTCCACCTCTTAGAACAATTCCATTGCTAGGACCTTTTGAGAAATTTTACATTGACTTTGTAGGTCCTCTCAATAGAACCACAAGGAACAATTGGTATATTGTGGTAGTTATTGATTACCTAAGTAAGTGGGATGAGACTAGACCATTGAGAGACAAGAATGAAGATGAAGTTGGTAGACTCCTTTATGATCAGATCTTCACTAAGTTTGGTTGCCCTTTGGAGTTGGTTTCAGATAGATGAGGAGAGTTCATAAGAAGCATCACTATAGCCATGCTATGAAATTTCTCTATGATACATAGAGTGACAACATCGTATAACCAAACTCTAATGGCTTTGTAAAGGGAACCAATCAAACCTGCGCATGATGTTGGCCAAAGATGCAAAAATGGAGTGAGATAAACATCATTGGGACCAGAGGATTTATGTAGTTGTGTGAGAATATTGGATAACAATAAAGATCCACCAAATATTCTCCATTTCATTTTGTAGATGGTATTTAGTCTACTTTACCCATTCACTTTGATATTCTTACCTTCCAATGTATACATAAGAAATTGAAGAAGGCACAATGAGGTGATATAGAGAAGTCAAGGGAGTATCAACTCATGGAATTGAAGGAGGCAAGAGCAATTTCTATTGTAACAATATGGATTTTATAGATGAGATAGTCATAGAGATGATTTTATAGACAAGACTAACAAAGTAGCAAATAGGCCAAATTAGGCAAGAATTATAAGAATATTCTAGAAGCATCTAGGAAGCTACTTGGTATCGTCCAACTATCAAGGTACTGTACATGACAAGTGGTGACTTCTAGGAGGAAGCTTTTTAGCTTGCATGCCAAGTAGATGGCTTCTAGAAGGAAGCTTCTCAAGAAGCTTCCCGATTAACTTGGCTTGCACTCAAGGAAGGCAACTTTGAAGAAACTTTTTGAGAAGCTTTTAAAGAGCCTTGTATGTTACCTATAAATACCTAGCCAAAGGTCATGCTATGCATTTTGGAGTTTCTCTCATTCAAGAGTCCCAATGTGATCTTTTATTCTGATCTTTCATTCTCCTATTTCTCTCCTTGATCTTTTAGAACTATAGTTGAGTGGAGCAAGCACAAAGGAAAAAGAGGAGAGTTTTGACAAAAGGCAAGGCAAGAGAAAGGTAGAGCACTTCAAGGAAGGTAATTGGATAAAAAAAATTGATTCCATTTGATTCAAGAGGGTGTAAAAGAAGTTTTTACCTAAGTACTTTGGACCTTTCATAATGGAGAAAGTGTGGAGCAATTACACCTATGATCTCAAGGAATTGAGATCATAGGTGTATGATCACTTTGATATAATTAACCATGATAAGTTGAAGTTGTATAACATAAGGTAAAGTGACCTTCACTCCATTGGTACTTGTATGCTTTATTGGTAAATATAAAACATGCTGGTGCATGCAAGCTTTATTAGGATATTTATTTTGGTATCATAAGTAGTTGAAGATATTTGTAACCAAGAGTTTAACCAAGCTTTTATATTATTCATGATTAGCTAGAGTTAGTCATAGCCAAGATGAAGGTGAATTTACTTTAGAAAAAGGTGAAAGAGTGAGCAACAATATTTTGGATTCTAGTGTATTTTCTTTGTTTTATTTCTAGATGTTTGGCTTTGAAGAAAGGGTTAAGAACTCTTGGGCTCAAACCTTTTTGGTTGGAATTTTCTATAGGCCAAGGATAGCCCATGTGAAGGAGTCCTTGACTTAGCTTTTAAGTCAAGATAAGACCACATGCTTTGCAGATTATACTCATGAGTTTGGATATTTCCTTAGACTTTTGATTTTATATAGCTTTTAGCCTAGTAAGTTAAGTTACTCCAATAATTAATAACTTTGGTGTATAATTATTTCAAAAGTATATAAACTAGGAGTGAGGAAATACTCATCATCCATTCATTTGCAATTATCTCTCTCATTGAGTTCTCTAGTGGGTAATGGCTTAGAGTGCCTTGGAAGAGTGTGATGGAGTTTGGTTCTTTGCCTTCTTAGTCGATGATGTTCTACCTTAATTGCCATCAGAGGTTCATCCTCAATAAGAGACATGCTTGCTCATAGGCTAACCTTCCTTTGTCTTCATAGTAGTGTTTCTTTGGTCTTGGTGCAATAGGTCAAAAGATAAAGATACTTCCTATTTAACCAAACCTCCTTTTGACAATATAATGCATGATAAATGAATACCTCTCCAAAAATAGGTAAAACCTCCATAATCTGTGATAAAAAGGAAGGAAAAAGAAAGAATTACAAGTATCACACTAAGAGAGGCATTGAAGTTATTGATTGGCTATTTCAAGGTTGCATACTCTTTCATGAGGGCATGTCATACATGACATAGGTTTGCATTCCTCCCCTAGTTAGACATCTATGCAAATAAGCAATGTGGTCAAGAATAGAAGCATATTGAGAGGGACATTGGTCCAAACCGGTTGCACCTTAAAACCATACATTTCCTTCACAAATTTTTCAAAGACAACCTTCTTCTAAAGTAGACTATGTAATTAATTGTTCCATTGAGGAAAGAAAGTGCTCTTTTGTTGGAAAAATATCTTTAGCTCATTACTCCCATGGCAATTGAATTGAACAAAGTGGCATAAAGAGGAGGTTAGGTAATATGGTTGAGTGGAAAGCCATCTTTTGTGATGATGTTGCCTTAAATGTTGTTGAAGACAATAGCAAAGATACATTGCATGGATTTTGCCTTGCAAATGAAGATGTCATGTTGATTTGTTGGCAACTTAAAACATTCTTCATGTGTTGGTAACTGTAATACTCCGAGGACAAGAGAAGAGAGAAAACACAGATTGCACACTCAAACATTCCATGCCCCAAGGGAGCACCTTCTCTTTATTATATAGACAAAGAGGATCTCATCCAAGGAAGCTCCACCATAGGATTAGGGACACAGATAGGTGACATGTCAGCAAGCTCCACCCTTGGATTACTTACTTGGATGGGTGACCTGTCTGGTCTAGGTCCTATCTGGTTGGTCAAACAAGCTTTGACCGGAGGGAATCTTTTAGGGAATCTTCCTGTAGGAATCTCAAAATCACATGAGTAAGGTACCGTTGGAAAGCTCTCGACGAGACAAACCAAGGGGGAATCTGCACATTTTCGAGGCCTAATTCATCCGTTTAGGCCTCCGAAATTGCCTTCAAAGATTTCAGGCATATTTCAGTTCCTACTCTATTAGTAGAAGTCCCCTTTTGGTGATACCTCTTTCTGATCTGTTTAGTCCATCATGTGTAACATCCTTCTAGATATCACCAAACCAATTCTCACCTTTAAATCATATGTCTAGCTATTGGTTCTAAGGTTCTCAAGTCTATTTTGGTTTCTGCCCTATTAATAGAAGTACTCTTTTGGTGATACTTCTATCTGATCTATTTTGACCATCATGTATAACATCATTCTAGATGTTACCAAACCGAATTTCACATCTAGATCATATGGCTAACCCTTGGTATTACAGTAACAAGGACCTGATGGTTATACCATCTTACAAGGGTCACTTTGATTGACTTTACATTCACCTAGCAAAGGAATTGCTTGTAGAAATAGTTACAGTTCTTTGGGATCAACCACTTGGTGGCAATCATGGGCCAAAGTCTTGAGTGCTTCTAGCTATTTTTGACTATATAAGAAATTTTTATAAGTTCAAAGAATGTAGTCTTAAACTAGATGATTGATGGATGCAAGGTTGAATGCTACAAGAAGATACCAAGGCACTAGAGGATGATGGAAAATGAGTGTAATGTTCCGAGGATGATAGAGAAACACAAAAGAGAAAACACAAGTTTCACACTCAATCACATTCAAACTCCAATGCCCCAAAGGAGCACCTTGGCTTTATTATATAACAAAGCAAAGACACTCAACGGAAGCATAACCCTTGGATCAGATACATGGATTTGTGACATGTCATTGATCTCCACCCTCAGATTAGATGCGTGCATGGGTGATTGTAATACTCCAAGGATATGAGACCTGAGAAGAAGCACACCATGAGAATCACACAATTTCACACTCAAACCTCAGATGCCCCAAAGGAACATCTTCTCTTTATTATATAGACAAAGAGGATCTCCTCCAAGTAAGCTCCACCATAGGATTAAGCACACAGATAGATGACACATTAGCAAGCTCCACCCTTGGATTAATTACTTGGATGGGTGACATGTTGATCTTGGTCCTTTCTGATTGGTCAAACAAGCTTTGACCAAAGGGAATCTTTTATAGAATCTTCTTGTAGGAATCTCAAAATCACATGGGTGAGGTACCATTGGAGAGCTCTCAATAAGACAAAGCAAGGAGGGGAGGGAAAGCAACCTCTCCTCCTTTGTGGGGGGAAATGTACACATTTTTTAGGCCTAATTCATCCGTTTAGGCCTCTGAAATTGCCTTCAAAGATTTCAGGCATATTTTGATTCCTACTCTATTAGTAGTAGTCTCCTTTTGGAGAAACCTCTTTCTAATCTATTCAGTCCATCATGTGTAACATCCTTCCTGATGTTACCAAACCAATTCTCACCTTTAAATCATATGTTTAGCGATTGGTTCTAAGGTTTTCAAGTCTATTTTGGTTTTTGCCCTATTAGTAGAAGTAAAATTTTGGTGATACTTATATCTGATCTATTTTGACCGTCATGTATAACATCATTCTAGATGTTACCAAACCAAATTTCACATCTAGATCATATGGCTAGCTCTTGGTATTACAATGATATGTCGGATAAGGTCCTATTTGGTTGGTCACGTAGAGACACTCAATGGAAGCATAACCCTTGGATCAGATACATGGACTTGTGACATGTCATTGATTTCCATCCTTAGATTAGATGCATGCATGGGTGACATGTCAGATCTGGTCCTATCTAGTTGGTCAAACCAATGTTGACCAAAGGGAATCTTCTTGTAGGAATCTCTAAATCATATGGGTGGTGCTCTTGATGAGATAAACAGGGCAGAGGGGAGGCCAACCTTTTCAAACTTGGGAGAGGATGGGCACATTTTAGAGGTCCAATTCATCCGTTTAGGCCCTCAAAATTGCCTCTAAAGATTTCAAGTATATTTCAATTTATGCTCTATATGTAGAAGTACCCTTTTGGGGATACCTCTTTCTGATCTATTTATTTCATCATGTATAATATCCTTCCAGATGTTACCAAACCAAATTTCACCTTTTGATCATATGTCTAGCTATTGGTTTTAAGGTTTTCAAGTCTATTTCAATTTCTACTCTATTAGTAGAAATACTTTTTTGGTGATACCTCTATCTAATCCATTTAGTCCATAGTGTGTAAACATCCTTCCAGATGTTACCAAACCAAATTTCACTTCTAGATCATATGTTTAGCTATTGGTATTACAATGGGGCTATGACTTGGCTAACTTTTACTCCTTTGCCTTTCCTCCTTCAAACAATGTTGGTCATTTGGATACCATGTTGGTGGAAGTAGATAGAAGAAGATGGATTCAAGGAAAAATGGTACCCAAAGGGAACCAAGTATTGAGGCTGAACTCTATTGTATTGTACTTTGTTCTGGAAATGTACACATTTTGTAGATGGAAAGAGTGAGTGATAAAGTAAAGCAAGGGAGAAAAAACTGATGGAAATTGTGTGTTGGACCTAGGAGAAAATTTTTTAATATGGCTAAGTAAGGTACACTTGAATGTTCAGAGTGGCTTATCAAGCCACAAGAGAACCTGACAAGAGAACCTGACAGGTATGACCGCAAGCAAGAAGCTCAAATGTGTAAGGGAGTGCATGCGAATGCACATGAAGAAGCAAATTTGGAGGCTAAGAATATAGTCAAATGTTTGCATGTGAGAGTGCTTGAAAAGGCAAACCCATTCATTACAAGAGAAGAAGATAGGGTTGGTTGAATATATTCTAGCTTTTGTCATGGCCAATTTGCAAGGAAAGTGGTTTAGAGTGCACTAGAACATGCAGACTTTTTGGGATTGAAATCTATTGGATCTATGTCAATATAAAATTACATCAAGTGCTCCTTCAAGGAACAAATTGAGTGACCACAAAACTATAGGAGAAAATAAACTTGATCAATTATACTTGGAGATGAAAATGACATGCAAGGAATGTTGATCAAATTGTGCCAAAATGTCCACTTAATTGACAAGGACAAACATTGCACTTACAGAACTCTTATAATACACAATAGGCTAACCTAGAATTACCTAAATACCCAAGGAGAGTCTAGTCATAAGATGGGCAATAGTGTCAAAATCTAGACCTCCAAAAAACATCTATACTTAAGCAATAGGCTTAATAAACTTAAGGATTCTTGAGGAGATTCAAGGTAACATACATAAAATATGTGTTGCTTTATGGAACCTAAAGTAATTTTTATTGTTGAATAGTGAGATCTCTAGGAATCACTCTTGAACCCCACAAATATATATAATTTCATAAACCCTAATTTGATATCTAAGGAGTGGTCCCAAGCTCTAGTCAATGCCCATAACATCAAGAACTACACTAAAAGTAGTGCTCAAAAATTTTAACCTTGAGTTTGGCTTGTCTTTTCATACTTTTTAGGTTTAATCTGCATATCAATCCAAAAAGCTATCTATTTTTTGAGGCCATGTATTCTGCTACTAGTACTTGTACTTTTCATCTTCATTCTATCAAATAGCCTGATGTTATAGATGCCGGTCCATATCAACAATTGACTCACCATTTTAAACATATATTTTATTATTTGCTTCAAGATGGCTAACATTGCTATCCAACTAGCATCATCTAGTCAATCACCACCTAATGCAAAGTTGGTGAGAGTTTCAAAAACTCTTAAATTGGGGATGCTCTTTAGGGTATATTAATGATATATTATTTCCTCTATCCTTAGTTTTGTTTAGTTTTTGTTTTTATTGATTCTTTGTAGCTAAAATTTAATTCAATTAGCTCATAATAAAAGCATAATAAGAATATATGCACTTACATTCATCAAGGTGAATATCTGGCAATAGTGGTTTCTTAAATTGCTGCAATAAATATGGCTTAACCTAATGTTGGTGATGTAAGAAGTTCAATTCTCTCACTATCTACAAATGTATGCAAACCCATATCAAAATTTAACTAGTAAGGAGATCTTGTCTTCCATCTAACCTACTTGATTATATCGAGGAATTTGGAGCGATAGATGTTGGCCATATTAGTCATTGAGTAGAATTTTTTTGCCAAGATGAACATCCAACTCTATTGCTTACTTAGCATACTGCAACAAGTATAACACAAGCTTATAGGCATTAGAGGTAAAGTTTTTAGTATGATCCAAACATAAATGCCAATACATACATAGCCTAAAGCTATAAATGTTGGTCCATAATGGTTTGTAACATACTTCTATTGTGCAAGGTGTAATATCTTGTTCTAGTAGTCATCCAAACTATTGTAGTGGAGGTAATGGTGCTGTCATATTCTCCAAATATAGATGACATTCCATATTAGTTATATAAGATACTTTGTTCTATCAAGTTAGACATCTTACTCTAGTAGTTATCCAACTTATAGTATACCATGAACTAAAGCAATAGAGGTATGAGTTTTGTCATATTGTGTAAGTGAAGCTGTCAATTCATACAAGGATGTTTCCTTCTAAAAGCCACCTACTTGGCAAACAAGCTAAGCCTAGCTATTAACTTTGTGTACAAGTTACTCACTCTTGAAAGAACATAGAAGCTTTCAACCAAGAAGCTTCTCAAACATTCTTAGAATTTCTGGATGTACATTTTTACCTATATTTTTGTTTATTCTACTAACTTATTAGCCTCTACTGACTAGGTTGTTAACTCCATATTATTACAATGCCAGAATCCAAGTCTATTATACAAGGAATAAAGAGAGCACAATCATAGAATTAAGGATCACTAAGAATCAACTTCTTAAGCAAGAGATATGAAGAATGAAAAACATACCAAGAAAGGAATATTAAGCTTTCACATAATGGACACACTCAAATGACCTGTTTTGAAAAATTACATTATATATTGTTAACAAAAACTCTAATGTTACTTGGTAGAATAGCCCCTTGCATGTTCTTTCTTGAACAATTTACTATATCTATTGTGAAGTAATAAAAATGTACACATTTTAGATAGCAAAATCAGAGTAATATCCTCATTCTAGATACACAACAATGCAAGCATCTAAACTCAATTATTTGGCAAATGAGAAATAGTAGAATCTACTTACTTCCTTTCCTAGTGAGCATTTTAACCTCCATGATTAAAATAAGAATTGGAAAACATACAATTAGACAATGTACCATCAATTGAAAGGTTGAAATAGCCAAGGCAATCCCTAGCAAGCAATTCTGCTCAACATTGTAAGACAATTGCACCTGGCTAGTAGACCACAACTATTGAAATAATGTATGGCCAACATAAAAGTTAAAGCCTTCTCAACAATGGCAATCCGATTGCCTGCTAAATTGATTTCCTGAATCTTTGCATGTTTGAAGAAAGATTGGCAACAACTCAAGGACTAACCATTTTGAACCATTTTGAAGCTTCTTTCATCAATCCCATCCTTGAGTGGGACATTTATTGTGTAGTATTTCCCATCTTTGTCACCAATATCCTTTTGATTAACAATAGCAAAGTGATCAACCATAGAGATGATTAGTAAGAAAGTAACCACTAGCTTGCACATGTCTACTTGGACAACACACAAAGGAATGCATTTTGATATTGTCAAGTTTCATTACTTAAGTAGTGGATGCAAGGTGTTATTCCAAATCAGCTTCAACATATTTAACAAAGTCAAATTGATGTAGATACCAATTCAGGTCACCAATTCTTGTGTAGAAGTTGCCACCAAATTATGGTAACTCATCATCATCACTCTGAAGTGAAAGAAGTGAAATGAAACTGGAAATAGCATTACTCTTTAATTAGACACTCTTAGTATGTCCTCAAGACCTCTAGTACTTTACCTATCCACACGTGTCTCATGCCTTAGTTGGATGCTAATATTAAAGTATCCACACAATAAGTAAGTGAAGCTGATTAGTAATAACATGTTCAAAATTAGCTCTCTATCTATCATATAGAACGTCCCTTCAATCATTGTGGTGAACGTTAATGTCAATGTACAAAACTTGAGCATGGTACTTTAGTAACTCCAAGATTCCCAAATTGAAGTCCAATCCAACCGTGCAATTGCACAAATTCATTCCCCAATGTCTAGTCATAGACATTGGGGAATGAATAGAGAAGTAAAGAGAAAAAAGAGCAAATAATTAGTGTGGCAAAATTGAAGTCCAGTCCAATGGAAGAAATCCCTTCCTAGCTGCCTCGTCAACTGCACAAATTTATTCCCAAATGTCTAGTCATAGACATTGGGGAATGAATAGAGAAGTAAAGAGAAAAAAGAGCAAATAATTAGTGTGGCAAAATTGAAGTCCAGTCCAATGGAAGAAATCCCTTCCTAGCTGCCTCGTCTCTCCACTGGCAAAATGCTCGTTGCTTGTCTATCATCACACCAGAATCTGACTGTTGGATGCCGATGCTTGTTCATCTGTTTGCCACAACACCATATGCTTGTCCATCTGTTTGCTACAACACCAGAATCTAATTGCCACTAAAGACTATATTCTGGCACCACTAAGGACCACATTGAAACCAAGTCTATTATAAATTTTTTTATTTATAACATAAGTATAGGTTTAATCTATTTTATAGAAAGGTAAATCTCCATTGTTATAATTGCAAAATTTTCAGTTTTAATTTTTATTACTTTAAAAGAGTATAAAACATGAAAAATAAATATAACACAAAATAATAAAGTCTGTTTTTGCTCATATTGGAAGAACTTCAACTAATATAGTTAGTTAGCTGAACAAAGTTGCTTCCGCATGTAAGTGGAGTTATTGAGCAAGCTAGAGACTTTGTGAAGTATTCCCCTCCAATTCTATACCATTTACTTCACCACTAAACAACTTAGTTGAAATAGTCAGCTTTGTTAGAGTAGTCAACCAAGTATCTAGTCGGCTCATCAACTTAGTTGATGTGATGCTTTACTGATAATATCAGTTAGAAAATATCTCAGGTTTATTAGTATATTACTTGTCCAATATATTGTCTATTTCTTAATAATGATTGAAGAGAAATTCTTTAAAAATAAATAAATCTCTTTACAGTATCCAGTACTAGATTATTATGTTCAGGAGTAAATCAAGTGCTTACAAGAAAATTCAAATAATTCATATTATAAGGATTCAAAAAATTCTTACTTAGAAAGATATAAAATATGTATCTTAAGATACATAGTTATAAGTATGCATCTTCAGAATAGTTAACAATATTTCTATTTTTGAGTAGGTAATAATAAAATCTAAAAGTTGCAATTTCCTATCTTTACCATTAACCAAATATACTTTGTGCATGTTTATGGTCTTAAAATGAATATAGATTTTTATAAGAGTTACTATTTAAAATTTTAGACTTATATGAATTTCATTTTATGTAATGAGACACAACCTGTTTTGCTTAAATAATTTCTTCTTGGTGAGTTTATTAAAACCGGGATTCATTTAACCGGTTCTCTTGTTAAATGAAGAGAAATCTTGGGAAAAAGAATCCTAGATGGATTGGATTCGTATTTCTGGACCGGTCAGGTGTCCAGGCAAACGAAGATCACTAGACGATATCTCACATACTACACCAAGTATACAAATTTAGCGAGAAATCTATGATTTTTACCGGCGATTAAACGTTGACATGGCATGCTACCAGCCAGACGATGCCATGTTAGCAATCTGTCAGCAGTCAAGAGCCATCGTAGACTCATGACACTGGCTCGGTTAAAACTGGTCTTTAACCGGTTTGTTTCAAAAGGAAGATCTCTCTCTCTCTGGTTCTTATAAGAAATTTGAGTTCGATTATCTTCGCATCTTATCTTTCCCCATGAATTCAACTTGCTTCTCGGGAGAAGTGTTCCAACGAGAAATGTTCCAACCATGTCTGGCTTGTTCGTTCCTTGGTTCAAAATCAGTCCACTGCTGCTAAACTGATCTCGATTTCGGAGCCCTGACAATATTCTTTCCTTTATTGACAATACTGTATTTAACAGTTGTTTACAGAAAATAAAAGGCATCGAGGGCAGGAAGGATTTCAGACAATGGCAGCACCTACTGGACCAGTATTGCGGATATAGTGCAACTGACGAATGTTGGGAATACAGTAGGGTTTGAATTGCAGATTTTGCGGAAATGCTATAGGAGTGAACCCATTACCTACAATTTATATAGGACAATCCAAAGTAACCAACAAACACAGGAAGAAACACTAAACTGATTATGGAATCTCCGAAACTTCAGAAGAAAGTAACTGACGTAGAAACACATTATTTTACGAAATGGGTGACATTTCGTAAATTATTATGAATCATTAGAGACACACCACGTAAGATATAACGGGACTACTCGGAAAGTCATTACGGGACTACACGTAAATCGTTTTAGGGAAGCACTATGGGATCACTACAGAATTCCGGAAGTGCCATATTGGCCAGTCGGAATCTCTCCATGAATGTGCAGGTAAGACCATCAAGTTCGGGCCACCGATTGCCCGCGGAACTCGTACATATTCCATAGCACGAACTGCGCTAGTTCCCATGGAAATCATGATCTCTTCACAATAACCGAAGTAGCAAATGAAACTAGTATCAATGCATGTAATCGTGACATGACCTGAGTAGTGGCATAGATATAAGCTAAACATGAGAGAATCACATAGATTATGGCAGTAGCTCAAGCAGCCAAGAAATTCAATTACATCTACAGCTCAATGACATACAATGTTCTCAAATCAAATTTCTGCAGAGTTCAACCGTGGACCACAGAAGAGGGCGTCAACGGAGAGTTACATAAACATTCTGTAGAAGGATTTCATATTTTACGGGGTGTGTCACACGTTTATCCGTAAAAGTTAACGGAATTTAATTCAGTCTCTTAAATATAAATTTTTGGTTTTCTGTGTAGTACTCTCTCTTAAATTTTTTGAAATTTCTATAATCAACTTACAGTCTCATCCAATCCTAGTGCGTGTGATCACTGTTGGTTATGTTGTAAATTTTGGTACAAATACTTTCCTCCCGTAATGTTTCCGCGGGATCTGCAATCGAAACCCCCTCGTGAATTCCTCTGCACGTACTGAACAGTGTCAAACGTTTGGACTACTAGAGTGGCATTATGACGACTCAGGCCCAAAGTAGTGAAGCTTTATCTTATCCGTGGACTGTTAATAGAGGAGAAAATTTTATTGCCGTGCAGTAGTCCAAGCACATTACACATTCAGATCAGCTAGGATATAACGAACTGTTTCTGTGATGATTACGCCAATAAACAAGGGGATTGCGTCAAGCTATGACTAAGTGTTCGAGCGCTAAAAATATTACAATGATCCATATTAATTAATGACTGCACGCTCTTTTACAGTTCCTTCTCACCAGAACAGGTGGATTCAATCAGGAATCATGCAACAAATATCAAACTGTTTTTCAACTAATCACTACATTCCCCTCTAGGATGATTTCAGAGATTGTTTCACAAATACAAGGAAAGATATGATTGTGTTACTGAAGAAAAGAAGAAATGTAATGTAATGGATAATAGTAAAAATCTAAAGTACTAGAAAGAATTTTATTCTGCATGGTAATAACCAAATGCAAAAGAAATAGAGGTTTTACCCTGGAAGAAGAAACAGAGGAAGGATCTTTAAGAATTACACATCGGCTTGGACTTGGTAAGCCATGATGCCTCGAATCATTGGCTTAACGTTGTAACTAAATAGCATACGTGTTCTGTACTTCTCATGTTAGTCCCTTGCATGTGGTGTAAACTCGCGTCAGCTAGAAACGCTCTCGTCTGAGATATCTGTTTGAACTTATTGCGTCTTTGGAGCGATGCCGATCGGTTCAGCTGTTTTCTCTTCATGAATCCGCAGCGTGGTATTTGTATTCTGGCTTCGCATGAGAGACCATCAGTTCTACTTGTCATCATTTGGACGATCGCTTCCGACTAGTTGGAGCATGCACCATGCCTGTCATTTTACCTTTTAGACGTTTACTTTACAGATGAACATCGTCTGACTGGAGACGGTTGTCGAAGCTATTCCTTCTTGCCTGTTTACTTCACGGATTGTTACTTCCACCGGCCGTCTCTACGTGGAAACCTCGTTTACTGTTTGTACTCAGCTGTTTTGGTCAATTTGGAGGCTTCAGGTAACCTGTCCAGCCATTGTCGTGCGAGGCACTTGTCGTTCTGATAAACGTTTACAGCTGTCCCTTCCATGGATTCTACAGGTTCTGAGTGAAAAAGTGAAACATGTATGCTGCAACAGTTCTCTTAACTATTTCTGGCCTTCCGGAATGTCAGAATCTGCCCCTGGCTCGCGGCTCTTTAGGTGTTCTCTGTATTTTATAATTGTCCACTATTATACACGTACGTGCAGTTCTTCACTCACGTTTCTATGCTGATCTCTCACTCGTCCAATTATTCTGACGTCACTGACGTCTAGAATTTCGCACGATTTGTGGAGGATGAATATGAACCGTTAGTTGCATATATGTACTATGTCGATTTCTATGCCGATTTCGTGGATATGTTAGCGGAGCTTAAGGATATTTTTTCAGCTAGGTCTGAAATAAATTTTCAGGTAGATATTTTTCAGGTAACTAAATTCAGTTGCTTATGAAGATTGTCCCCAGTGAGCTCCCATTATTTACCAGGCGACCGCGTAGAAAACACGAAGGATGGGAAGACCCCATCAAGCCGTATAAGGGTGAGACAAAATAGGTAAAATGGGGATAAGCCCCAATGTTGAAGGAAGGTCGGCTCTCTCAACAATATAGTGCTTTTATAAAACAGTTGGTGTTCTGTAATTTTGAAGGCCAGACAGAATCAGGAGTCTCGAAACATCTAAAGGTGAGATCGCGAAACAGATCGATGTGGAGCTCAACAAGTACCACCAACTCACGATTACAATAAATGTCTCATTGTGTATAATAAGATACAACCTGCACATAATAAAACTCCAGATATTACCGTAGCCTGTGTTCTGGACATCCTTAGGATCGCAAAGCCGCAGCTGCACGTAGGATAAAACCGAGGAACTGTTGCTCAAGAGTGAAATGGCTCTTGGTGCTCTCGAGGGAACTTAAGAGGCTGCGACTATCTATACGTGGGTGGCCTGGCCTGAAAAGTTCGACTGGAAGCGAGAGACAACTAATTTTAGCCATAGAGCCTCTGAAAGATCCGGCTTTTTGGTTCTCATAGGATAGTATGTGTGGGATATTGCAACTTCTTAAGTCGATGAAGTTTTGCTGTACAGTCAGTAGAGCCTTGCTCTCTAAGAGAATATACACGATCGACAACTCTACATGAGATTTGGAAGACTTACATGACTCTTGCACCTGAACACCATGACATTGTCGAAGTCCTGCGTAGGAGACGAAGGTTGTGGTTTATGGCAGAGCTGACATGTGGAACGCCCGTCTGGTAAGCTACAAAGTTAATACAGATCCAGTTTTACAGGGCCTACTGATCACGGCAAGCGAAGAGTTCATGATCGACACTCCACTGGAAACCTGGACACGATTCATGGTCAAAAGAAGCATGAACTTTCGATCTTACATTCCTTTCACGCGAAGCACAATGAATTGCCTGATGATTTAGCTTACTGCTTTTGCACTCTACTAGACTAGAGCATCGACGTTCCTGGTCAGCGGCAAGTTTGATATTTTTACAATAACAAATTTATTCCGATACTTCCATCTTAAGATCTTTGGGTCGTTGGATGTGGACACTCGGAATCGGTGTTTAGGAGATTCCTTTGTCTCCGGACCAGAAACTGAAAGTCAACGGACAACATATACTAACACTTAACTTCCAGATGTCAGAAGGCATCAAGATTTTGCTCACATGACAGAACCTGCTGGAGCGGCATATGGATTACCGGCATAATTTAGATGTTGGCAAAGTGTTTTAATCCGGTTTCCCGTTTCCATTACGAGCTCATGAATTTATTCAGATTTATATTAAGAGCAATTTCATAATATGACCCTGTTTCGGCCCGTATTTCACGACGTGACCTTGTTTATGAATATTTCACGATATGACCTTGTTTCAAAAAATTCGTGTATGACCGCGAGAAAGACTCTGCCCGCGTTCTCGTATAAACCGAATGGTGTATCAATCTTAGTTGGTTATACACGCCACACCTATGAAATTTTGCTTTCACTTTTCAGGCTACTATAAGAAGAGAACCATGCAGGGAGAATGCGTGATCAAAGTGTAGAATTTAAAAGTCAATACTACCCCAGAGCAAAATTCCTGTGGCGTATCACAGAATGTAAATGCTGAGTAGCAAATGCATAATTTGTTGCAACCTTTATTCGTCGCTTCCGATTCATGGTAAATCAGGATCTGCCCGCTTGTGCTGGTGCCTGTAAATGCTCTCCCGACGATTAACTACCCGTTGAAATATATATTGGTCGCAAAACACGGGTGTCCACGTTGGCGAAATTTACGAATCAAAGTTCATCACGGGGCAATCAGGCGAACCTGACGTAGAATTCGAAGTGGCTACTTATCGAATCTGAAGACGCTGTTGCAAACCTTTGATATTGGATTCATCTTAGAACCCAAAACGAGCTACAGAAAGTAGAAAGCAGACCTCATAGGACACAAGAAGGATGAGAAGACTCCCATCAAGCCATACAAGGCAGAGACAAAAGAGGTAGAATGGGGCTAGGGCCCAATACTATCCAGATGAGAAATCTGCCCTTTGCATCTAAGATCTCCTAGCTATACAAATTGTAAGGTCTATAAACTACTAAGATCTACTCACTATACAAGTTGTAAGAGACAAAAGAGGTAGAATGGAGCTAGGGCCCAATAGTATCGAGATGAGAAATCTGCCCTTTGCATCTAAGATCTCTTAGCTATACAAGTTGTAAGGTCTATAAACTACTGGAGCATCTGAAGAAGCATCATCTAGAGTGATTGCTCTCATATGGATTGCACCAGCCAATGCTCTCTGTAGAGCAATGACTCACGTCGTCTAAAATATGCTACAAAGTATAAGAGTGAGAGTGGTACCCCATGGCATCTACTATGATAAGCTCTCATGCACTCCCTAACATATGTATTGAATGACATGTTCATAGCTCTATATAACTCCAAGGCTAGAGGAACAAAGGGGTGATCTCGCTGCATACCCCTATACTTGGAGACCTTACATGCTACATCACTGCTCGCCGCCTATCCAATAGGGTGAGTAATCACTCACTCCAAAACTAAAAGTAAAATAAAATCATGGGAATATTCTCCTAAGCATATAGTCTTATCATGACCCAACCATTAAGTCAAGGTTTCTTTCACATGGGCTATCTTTGGATTATAGAATAATCATAAACAAAAAAGCTTATAGGTCCAAGAGTTTTCAACTCTTTTTTCAAAGCCAAACATCTAAGAATAATACCAAGTCAACACATTGGAATCAAAAATAGTGGTTCTCATCTTCTCCACTTCTTCTAAAGTAAGGTCTTTTCTATCTTAGTTATGACTAAATTTAGCTAATCATGACAAATGTAGAACCATCCTTTATCTATATATAAATAATATCTTGCAAGTACTTATAATACTAAATTAAATATCACAATAGCACATACATGCACAAATGAGTGTTACATTTACCTTCGGACTAAGATTTCACTTTGTCCTCAAAGTGAAGGTCTCTTTTCCATCTATGATACATCTTCAACTTATCATAGTTAATCTTATCAAAGTGTCTTCTTCTCAACTCCTTGAGATCATAGGTGGGTCTAATTTCCCCACACCTTCTCCATTGTGAAAGGTCCAAAATACTTAGGCAAAAGCTTCTTTTGAATTCTCTTGAATCAAATAAAATTAAACAATATTACTAAATCACCTTCTTCGAAAGGCTCCACCTTTTTCTTACCTTACCTCTTATCATAACTCTCCTTTTTTTTCCTGTGAGCTTGCTCCACTCAAATTGCTCTTGCCTCCCCCAATTCCATAAGTTGATCATTCCTTTTCTATGCATCACCTCCTTGTGCGTTTTTTAATCCTCTATGAATGCTTTGGAAGGTAGGAAGATCAAAGTGAATAGGTAAGGTAAACTCAATACCATATGCCAATCAAAATAGAGAATATCGGTGGAAGTTTTCATGATTGTCATATACTCCCACAAAATTACATGAATCCTCTTGTCCCAATGATATTTAGTCCCCTCTATTTCTGCATCTTTGGCCAACATCATGCACAAGGTTTGATTGGTTCTCTTTACCAAGCCATTGGAATTTGGCTTATAGGATGTAGTTACTCTATGTTTGATAGAGAAATGTTGCAACATGACTATAGTAATGCTTCTTGTAAACTTTCCTCCTCTATCAAAAACCAACTCCATAGGGCATCCAAACCTAGTGATAATGAGTCATAAAGAAATCTTCCAACTTCATCTTCATTCTTGTCCCTCAATGGTCTAATCTCAACCCACTTGGTAAGATAATCAATAACTACCACAATGTATCAATTGTGCCTTGGGGTCCTATTGAGGGGACTTGCAAAATCTATTTTCCACTTCTCGAAAGGTCCTACCAATGGAATTGATCCAAGTGGTGGATGGAAGTAAAATTTCTAGCAAAAGCTTGACAAACATGACAAGTTTTACAATAATCAAAACAATCCTTGAAAATCCCCCCTCCAATGGTAACCTACATCTAGGATCTTGAAAGCAATCACCTTTCATGCAAAGTGTTATCCACACACTAAACCTTCATGAAACTCCTTATGAGTAAGATAGACTACTCCTTAAGTAGAATATCTTCCACCATTGTGTAAGGTCTAGATCTTGTTGCAAGGACCTTCCTCTTTGTAACATACATCCTTATGGGTGCATGTTACCTCTTGTAACAAAGTCCATAATCTCCTTGTACTCCATTGAACCTCTTAAGTGATAGAGTTTATCATGAGCTCCTCATTTGGGAAGGAATTATCCATTGACTCATCCCCATCATGATCATAGGCCCTAGATAATAAAACCAACATTTGCATGTTTCTTCCCTGGCATATCCTCAATGATGTAGTCATACTCAGACAAGAGTATTGTCCACCTTGCTAGCCTCCCTTCCACATTAGGCTTGTTGAAGATGTACTTCAAAGCCTTGTGATCTATGAAAATGATGTTTTCCCTCCAATCAAGTAATGTCTAAACTTCTTGAGAGCAAAGATCAGTACCAACCCTTCTCTCTTTGAAACAAAGTAGTTCTTTTCTATTGAAACCATTTGCCTACTAGCATAAACTATTGGATTATCATGCCCATCTTGGTCTAATTGACTAAGAGTGCATCATGTACCTACATTGGAAGCACCAATGTAGAGGATGAAAGGCTTATTTCAATGAATTTTAGCAAGAATTGGAGCTACAACAAGAAATTGCTTAAGCTCCTCAAATGCTTTGAGACCCTCTTTGTCCTCCAAAATCACCATGTATTTTACACACTTCTTCATATAGATGGTCAATGCATAATCATTGTTGGAAAATGAGAAGATGAGCCTTCTATAGTACCCAATCATCTCCAAGAATTGGCATAACTTTGTCAAGTATGAAGGGAATGGAAGGTCTAAGATTTTCCTCACCTTCTCAAGGTCAACTACTATTCCATCCTTAGGGATGATGTGCCCCAAAATTAGACCACCTTCATAACCAAAAATGCACTTCTTTGGGTTGAGGATGCATTTCCTTCATCCAAGTGTTGCAAGACCTTGATCAAGTGCTCAAAGTGCTCCTACTTGCTCCCATAGATACAGAAGTTATGAATGAAGTCTCTCACAAATTTCCCAATGAAAGGTTCAAACACCTTATTCATGAACCATTGGAATGTGGCTGGAGCATTGTAAAACCCAAAAAGCATGACCTTGAAATCATAAGTCCCCTAAGGTGTGGTGCATGTGATAACTTGTTGATGCTCTAATGAAACCTTGATTTGGCTATACTCACTATTATCATTTCCAAACTATACCTATCATGACCTACAACCTCCTCCAAGATCTCATCAATGAATCACAAAGGGTAATAGTCCTTCTTAATAACAACATTGAGCTTCTTGTAATCCACACATACTTGCAGCTTTCTATTCTTTTTATTCACAGTCACAATGGGAGACACCCATTTTTAATTGTTGACTCAAAGATAACTTGAGCCTCCTTGAACTTATTAATCTCTTCCTTCACAACCAAAGATATTGGTTGTAAAGGAGACTTGTTGAGACAAAAGATCACTGCCAGTCCTTCTCTCTTTGTGACAAAGTAGATCTTTTCTATGGAAACCATTGGCCTACTAGCATAAGCTATTAGATGATCATACCCATCTTGGTGTAATTGACTAAGAGTGCATCCTATAGCTACATTGGAAGCATTAGTTTCCTGGATGAAAGGCTTACTCCAATCAGGTTTAGTAAGAATTGGAACTACAAGAAAGGATTGCTTGATCTCCTCAAAAGCTTTGAGATCCTCCTTGTCCTCCAAAATCACCATGTATTCTACACTCTTTTTTCATGTAGATGGTCAATGCATAAGCTCTATTGGAAATGAGAAGACAACCGTTCTGCAGGACCCAACCATCCTCACAAATTGGCACAACTTTGTCAAGCTTAAAGGGAACTTTGTCTAATATTGTTCTCACCTTCTAAGGGTCAATTGTTGTTCCTTGGAGATGATGTGCCCCAAACGTAGACCTTCTTCACATCCAAAAATACACTTCTCTACGTTGAGTGATGCATTTGCTTCATCCAAGTGTTGCAAGACCTTGATTAGGTGCTCGAATTGCTCCTCCTTCTAGATCATTGTTGATCATCTATCAACAAGTGCATCCTTGATGTTGTGATCATTCACTCTCACATCAATCTTAGAGGCATATTCACAAGCCTCTCATGGTGCTGGTCTGGCACCCACCACCTCCATTGATATTGGAGCTTTTGCCTTCTTCTTCCTCTTACTCTTTGAAGAACTCAAACCACCTCTAAGCTCCTTTCTCAAGGTAAGATTCAAAGCAATCAATTAACCCACTATGATGTTAGCCTTGTGACTACCAACATCCTCCGACACATTGAAGTTCTATTGTTGCTTTGAGATCAAGAATTTGTGCATCCCCAACTTCTTCCTTAGAGTCTTTGTGGTTGATAGTGTTAAGGTGCAAGTGCTCTTAGTAGACATAAGAGTATCCTTGCTAGGAGTAAATCCTTGAAAAGAGTGTACATTCTCTTCAAAATCAGCTCTCTTCTTCTCTTGTGCCAAGAGCTCCAAATTAAGAGATTGGAGATTGAGCACTCCCCCTTCTCATACTTGCTCTCAACCACATCTATGGATACTATCCCCTTACCTTTGTTTGGATTAGGAGCCACTTGGGTTTCACTACCTCCCTCTTTCCCTCTATTGGCTCCCTCATAACCCCTTCCTCCATGGTAAGTGGAATTTGGGCAATTCCTTTGGATGTGGCCTCTTCCTCTACAACCAAAATAATTTCTATGATTTAAATTTTTGGTTGGTTGACCTCCTCTATATGAATATTTTCCATAACTCCTAGGCCTTCTCCCTACATTCTGATCCACCTCTCTCTTCTCCCATAGTTGCACCACATTGATCTTGAGATCTGCAAGTTGTTCTGTGATGGTTTGAAGTGGATCTTTTGGTGGAGATGCAAGAATAGGAGCAACTTCTACTTGTGATGCCACCCCTACTACCAAAATGTCAGAAATTACACCATACTTTTAGCCTTGATGAGGATGCAAAACCTCCTTCACCACCAAATTTCTCTCATCTCCTTCCAAACTCTCCTCCATACAAATTGCAATCTTCATAGCT
This sequence comes from Lunularia cruciata, assembly GCA_948567375.1. Taxonomy (NCBI): domain Eukaryota; kingdom Viridiplantae; phylum Streptophyta; class Marchantiopsida; order Lunulariales; family Lunulariaceae; genus Lunularia; species Lunularia cruciata. The sequence continues at coordinate 60,706,409 of OX419759.1, read as the reverse complement.
TCAACCTTGGAAGAAGGTTTCTCATATCTCACTTTTCTTCTTATCTATGGTCTTAACCCTTCCAAAAAATTCTTAGTGAGCATGGCTCCTATGCCAATCCTAGTAGTCTTACATCATCTCCACCTTTCTCCAACACTATGCAAAACTTGGACTCTAACTTCTCCACTCTTTCTATATAGACGCTCACTTTCTCTCCATCTCTTGTTTGAGAAAGGTAACCTCACTCATCAATCTCTCATAACTCTCATCTTGAAGAAAGTTCTCAATGAGTTATTGAAGTCAAATTCTCCCAAGACTCTTCTTGTCTATCTTTCCTCTCTCTCCCTTTTGGTACTTTGACTCATACCATGTAAGGGTTACATTTTAAAAGCAATATGGTAATAATGAGGCCCACTCATTCTTCTTCCTCTCATTGTTTCTTGGCTCTCTTAGATTCTCTCACAAAGGCCTCCACATCTTCTCCATCCTTGCCAAAGAAAACTGAAAGTTTTCCATCTTAGCCCCTCACTATCTTTCTCTTTTCTCTCAATCTTTTTTTCTTTTCTCTCACTATATAACTAATAGATTATGTATATGACTAATACCATTTGAGAGTAATCCACTCTAAAGAATACAAAAGGTTCAGGTTGCTCCAAGATTTCTATAGCAATGTCAAATCCTAGAGTGCATGTTAATCAAACCCTCATGGATAATTTATCCATAAGTTCAAAGATTATCTCCATCATTAATTTTGAGAACTGGTTGATGAAGGTGGTATTATTTCTGTAGCTATACTAAGACTCTCTCTAAGATACTTCACCAAAGTCTCCAAAAGTGCTTTTACTCCACTACACACATGTCCTTTTGGTAGTCCTTCCACACCAAAAATGTCACAAAACTCCTTGGTCTTGGATCTTGTACCTCTCAATCTTGGTGAAGAAGGTCCAACATGCAAACCTAAGTCAAGTAAACCTCTCCTTTCCCTCAATCTCTTTCTCTCAAAGGTCAATGGACATGAAGTTGCCTTATGTCCCTTCTCTCCACATAGAAAACACTTAGACTCACACTTTCTTCTAAGTGGTGTACATTTTTGGCTCCTCTCAACACTCTCTTCAAATTCTATTCTAAATTCTCTTCTTCTCAAATTCACTCCTACAATCACCTCAAACCCTTGGGGAACCTTGCATAGCCTAAATTTCCACACTTGATGACCTTCTATGCTCCCAAGATGAGTCTAAACACTCAAATATGCTTTTTGTTGCTCTAACACTCTTCATGCATGAGATCTCAGCTTTGTAGATTGACCCCTCCTCACAATGTCACTCAAATCTCTTAATTGGTATATTACATTCCTTTTAATTTTTCACACTTTGCACAACCTTAGTGCATCACTCCTTGCAAAATTTTAAATCTTTTCATTGAGCCATTTGGCCTACACATATTTCTATTCAGCACACATATTTCAAATTTGGTCTAAAAACCACCCCTCTCACTTTAAAAATCTATAACTCTCTATGCAAGAATGATTTGTCTCTAATTCTTCAGCCAAAAGGTAGATACAATATATTTAATTTTCTTGGGAAATTTCTGAACAATCCATTTCAAATTGAAGAAAGGGAATACTATGTACAATTTCCAAAGAGCATGTAGTTTTAGGATCAATTCACCTTATCAATTTTCAAAAACTTAAGCTCAATACGCATAGCATCTCTTACAATATATTCAAGTGTATGAAGTGAAAAATAACCCAAACTATTGTATAAAAAAATTTCAAGTCCAAATTTCAAACTTGAGATTTTGCCCAAAATCATCAAAATCTCCAAAAATCTGCAATCCACCTCATACAATCTGTCCAAATCCTCTCATGTGTACAAGATGTACAATATCACCTCAAACACATCATAATGAACTATAGGGTACACAAATGGGTCTTGGTTCTCTAACATAAATTTAGCTCTCTCCTCCCCTAATGTTCTCTCCAAGTGAACTCTTGTAGCCTCTTCCTTCTATCTAATATAGAATTGTATGCTAGACATTATCTTGCCTTCTAGAGAGGTCCCAACAATGGAACCAAAAATGTGAGCTGGCCTGTCTCACTTAGGATGAACCTCTGATGTTTATTGTAGTAATGTACCATGGACTAAAGAGACAAAGAACCCCAAATCCATCATACTCATCCAAGGCTAACACTCCAAGACTCAAGACATTACTCACTAAAGAACTCGATGAAAGAGAGATAATTGCAAATGAAAGTATAATCAATATTTCCTCATCTCTATTTTATATACTTGTGAAATAGTTACAAACAAAAGTTACTAATTATTAGAGTAACTCAAGTTATTGAGCTAAAAGTTAAATTAAGTAAAAAAGCTAAACGAATATCTATACTATATATTCTATATCTAACGAATATCTATAGGAATATTCTCTTAAGTATGAAGTCTTATCTTGACCCAACCACTAAGTCAAGGATCTCTTCACATGGGCTATCCTTAGATTATAAAAGAATTTGTAACAAAAAGGTTTGTTAGTCCAAGAGTTCTCAACTCTATCCTCAAAGCCAAACACTTAATACCAAGTCAACACACTAGAATCCAAAATAATGGTGCTCATCTTTTCCACTTCCTCTAAATTAAAGTCCTCTCTATCTTAGTTATCACTAAATTTAGTTAATTATAACTAATATAGATCCATTTTTTATCTCTATATTATTAATATCTTTCAAATACTTAGAATACCAAACTAAATATCACAATAGCACATACATGCACAAATGGGTATTACAGACCAAGTTTACACATGAGTGGTGTTGGGGAGATGAGCAGGAGAGAGCTTGTGTAAAGCTCAAGGAGAGGTTGACATATACTCCTATTTTGAGGAGATTGATCAAAAGACAACCATTTCAGGTTCACATTGATTTGATTATGTTAGGGCTTGAAGAAGTGCTCATCAAGCATGATGATAAGGAGAAGGAGTTTGTGGTGGCCTATGCTAGTCGCTCCAACAACTCAATGGAGGTAAACCATAGGTCATATGAGAGAGAGTGCTTGGTAGCAGTATGGGCAATAGCACATTTTTTATATTACCTATTTGGTAACCATTTACTCTTATCACTAATCATCAATTGCTAAAGAAATTGATGGAGTCCGACAAGCTTTTAGGGAAGCTTGCAAAATGGGCTTTGATTTTATAGGATTATGATTTCATGGTTATTCATAGACTTGGAATGGTGAACCGTGATGCAAATGGGTTGAGTATAAACCCCTATCCCAACCAATAAGATCATGCCGGAGTATGTTAGCAAGATGAGATAGATGAGGACATGGTGCAAAGTTGGCATGCATCTACCTTTCTTTGTATAGTTTTTGAGGCTTTGGTGGTATCTTTCTCAGCATCTACGTGAGGAGTTATTGAGGTCATAAATCTTGAGAGTGGAGATAGTGGTAATAGTTTAGAAGACATTCATGATGATATTTGAGTGATGGACTATCTTCGCGCTAGTGTTGTGGGTGGCACAATTAGGGCCAAGGAGAGAGACCGTGTTTTTCAACAAGCTAGATGGTTTAGATTGGAGAGCACACACCATCTTCATGTATGAGAAGATAGTAGAGTGAGAGTAGTACCATTTCGATCTAAGAGATCACAATTGGTTTGTCATGCTCATGGGAAGTTAGGACATTTTGGAGTAAAGCATTGTAATTTTGTGGTTTATGCAGCCCATAAAAAAATAAACTATCATGGTTATCTCTACAATAGTAGAGTAGGTTGTATGATAGATCCAACGGATGAGATGTTGCCATGTGAGCAATCTGTATACATGTATGTGATTGGCCACTTGGATTACAATATGATCTTATTCAAGGGCTTTGATGTATATAGGTGGGAGAGAGTGGAGAGACAAAGTGTGTTTTAGTTGGAGAGTCTAAAGGGGGATGAGTACATTGGGAGTGAGAGTTGTAGCAAAGCGCAAGTGTTAGACCATCAGAGGAAGCATTTGAGCATGATATGTCCCACGCTCCCGATCTGCCACTCCTAAATCCTTTTCTCATCTGGCTTCAGATTTTACACTGTGACAACTTATGGGGTTGGATGGTGACACATTTTAGGGCGGTATTCATGGAGTCGATGATTGGAAACCCGGATCCTATCGTCCTTTTGGTACTTACTTATGAACATGTCTAGGACTTGATAATATATGTGCTTTTATAGTGAGGGAATGCTTAAATTTTTGCTCATAAGCTTCAAGGAGGAGTTGTGAGGTCCATTTGTCAAAAGTAAAGAGACTAAAGGATAAATTCCAAGAGATTGGGTCCCAAGAGAGGAAGTCTTGAGTTTTTTGGGCATCAAGGGAGTTAAGGAAGGGCATTCTAGGAGTGGAGACCATGACTAGAAAGAGGACCTAACATGATATAATTTGAAGATAGAAAACAACCAATTTTAACAGATTCTATGAGGGATATGATTGATTGAATAAGGGGTACAATTCATATCCAAGAGCACAAAATAGGCTATTTGGAGAGCTTTATGAGTCTTCTCTATGATCTGTCACTAGGGTTGGAGAGAAGAGAGAATGCTTATAACATTGAGTAAAAGAAATTGCAGTTTTGGCTCAATCTCAAATCAGATCCAATTGATTGAAATTGAAGCTTTTGGGATATAAGGTGTTGGAGAAGAGCTAATGATCAGGTTTGGAGTTTTGATCACTCCCCAAGTTGTGGTTCAAGTTACCTTATGAAAAATTTCAATGTTGTTGGTGGTAAGGTTTGCACCTCTATGCAAAGGTTTCATATTAATTCTTCAAATAGAGAAATTAGGGTCTTGGATCAAGTATACTTGGGTTTGTAGAGCTCACAAGTTAGCCCATCTCAAGAATTGATCCACATTTAGGGATGTGGTTGGATTAGGCTACCAAAATTTGTAGGCATTTAGATAAGGAGACAAAAAGCTATTGTGGAAAACTTGGTTGGCTCTGGATCTATGGACAGTGAGATCTGATACAAAACATTCCACTACAAATACTATCATAAGCTCAATAGAGCAATTTTATCCTTCATCTTGAGTGGATGTGAATTCTCCTGTCTTGTGACTATGATTGAGAGTTTCAGGTTTCTTGAGTGTTTATGAGGATCAAATGTACTTCTAAATCAAAAATCTAGGGAAATTTACCAAGAACCAAGAGCAAAACCTAAAATAGGGATTTCAAAATTGGGGTGAAAGTTGCAAAATCTGGCCAAATTTAAGAGCTTGTCACGGGAGCTATAGTAATCTGATTGAGACTTGTTTTATTTCATTTGAAAGCTTATCTTACAGGTTTTCCATTGAATCCTAGAACACTTGAATTCAAACTATAGAGAAAAAATTTATATTTATATGAGCTGACAGATTTTTCCCCATCAAGAAGACATAGGAAATCCTCACGTGTAGTAGGAATTTGTTGAAATCTGAAGAACAAATTGGAGGAGACTTGGAGTACAGGTTAAAATTAGTTTGATGATATAGCAAGAAAGCTAAGAAGCTCTTTTTCAACAAAAAGCATAGAGAGTTGTTGTTGTTTTCTTGTGATTGGATCCTCTTTGTGTTTGCATGCCTATTTGTACGCCCAATTGGTTTGGATTGGTGTGCTAGCGTTGCGCTTAGGTTCATTCCTTCTATGAATGTTGTGTATTTCTCCTTGGTTATGCTGGAAGTGATGACCAGCAGACTAGGAATGCATGTTGTGATGGATGTTAGGTTGCTGTCACTACCCTGCCCAATAGCAAGAATACTAGTTACAAGAGTGGAGGGTTCCAATGGTTGGGTAACAGGCATGTTCAGATGAGTAGTAATAGGTTTACCTATAGCCTCTGATCTGCAATCTCCATAGCTAGGCACCCTATGTGTCCCAAAACAGAGAAAAGAAAAGTACGACAACATACATATAGCTTACTCTAGAGTCATTATTGGTGGTGAAGTATGCAAACTGATGTATAGTAGTTTGTTGCAAGATGTGTGGTTTGTAATTGAGTTAAAGCATCATTCAATGCTCCTATGCCACAATTACACCCATTAACTATCATGGGGTTGGATTACCATTGGATTTTGGACTTTGATGGACCTTTAGCATTGATTTTGAGACATCATTGGTATGTTTTGGTGATGATGGAGCACTTCTCCAAGTGGATTGAGCTGGTGGTATTTTGTGACAAGTCCAATGAAGAGACGGCTTACTTGTTCCTAGATCGGGTTCTTAGTCATTTTGGTGCACCCATTGAGGTTTTGACTGATCAAGGTCCAGAGTTCTTGGGAAAGTTTCAAGTCTTGTGTAACAAGGCTTTGATTGATCATCATACTAGCTCTTGAGACCACCCTAGGTAGATGGCTTAGCAAAGAGAGTGGTTCAGACAATGAAGAGAGGATTGCAAAAGTATGGTTTGTAGAGAGGTCACTTTAGAGATTGGGATCTCCAATTACCTTGGTTGGCCATGGGCTATTAGTTCAATTGGAAAGCCTCCGTAGCATCCTTCTCTCCTTACTTTCTACTCTATGGACAAGATCCAAATTTACCTATAGCCATTTGTCAAGATGCTACTATAGTTTTGGACTTGGATGATCCAAATGTATAGATGAGTGCATGTTCTCAATGAAGAGAGATCTTTTGGAGGGTGATGCCAATGGCCTTTGAGAACTTGGCAATTGCTCAACATAGGGATACCTTACACTATGCTACCATTCAAGGAGGAGATTATAGACCCTCAATCCGTTGATTTTGTCCAAGTGATTATGTATATCTATAGTAGACAACACCAATGTTAGGATATCTAGGAGCCATGGATGTTATATGTAGTACTACAAAGAGTGTGAAAGGTTGGGGAAGTCTTACCTATCTACTAGCCTCTCCTCTCCATAGGTCCGACTCCATTGATGCTCTTCTAGGCTCTAGAGCACGTACTGCACTCCTAGTCACTATGGTAGATGCATCTACATATGCTACTCCACATGTAAAGACCAAGATGTCTCTATCACCAACATAAGAGGTGAAGCCTCAAGACTTGAATTTAATAACCTTTGAGCTATGGCCACGCTAGCCAATCTCTACTCCAACTGCTCAATTTGAGTAGCCATAGCTATATCAAAAGCAAGGGTAGGTACTACACTCATACCAAGTGTGGATCCTCTATCACCACCTCTAAAACCTCTACCACCTCATCCTTCATGACCTTGAGCTCCTCTACCACATGCCATAGTAGCCCAACCACTCTGTAACTTTTGGTGAAAGTCAAAGCATTGGTCACTAGTGACAAAATCTATGGCAATGGTCACATTGTCTTTGCATTGGCTATGATGCACTAGAGGTATCATGTCCAATACCTTGACTGCAATCTCTCTTATGGTGAGGTCCATCACAAGTCCAACAAGCAAAACCACCACTTACTAGTTGTGGCTGACCTAAAAGTGAAGGTCAGGATCAGTTGCACTAGGCCCTCCATTTGCTCCATAGGATTTGGGTTATCCACTCTATCCTTGGGAGCCAACATGGCATGGTGCACTCTATTGCACTTCTTGAAGAAGTACAATAGAGTGTGGATGAAGTCTCGCTACCAAATCCATATATCACCACTCTTTTTCCTACCATGTGGAGCTCAATGTGCTCAGCCAAACTAAAGATCACTGCCAAAGTAGGTGAAATAGCTTATAATGACATAGCATCATGTACTCTACATTGGAACTCCATGTCTAGGATCCCATACTATAATTGGACTGTTTGGGCCTTAGTAACTTCTTGAGTGAAACTGATCAGCTATCTCATGTGAGTTTATGCCTCGCGTAGGCTCTCTCTAGCCTTCCATTGAAACTCTTGCAAGCTCCTCAACTTGTCAATCCACACTCCTTGGTAGTTCTACCTCAATCATTGAAAGAACTCCACCAAGGGTTAAACCTTGATATTGCATGACCTTCTATAGTGGTACTCCCATCATAGTAGCACCATCTCCAATTATTGCACCTCCACTAGATTCACCATCATTATTAGAGCTAGAGCTAGAATTCATGGGTATCCTATAAACTAAGCCTGAAGTGATGGCGATGTTGTTTGGAGACCAATATTGTCTCCATAGCTTGATCTCCTCCAAGTAAGCTCTCTTGAATTCATGATAGTCATCTATCGGTCGACCCTCCAAGTGCTAAAAAAACCACTTCCATGACATGAAGGGTGTGAATAAAGTTGAGTTTTGCATCTATTGCAAATCACACCAACTATCAAATTCCTAGATGAAGTCATCCAACTCAATGTTACCCATTGTACCAAAGTAGCAGTTGGGGCCTTTGGAAGACTCATAAATCTTGTCCATGTCCCACAACAATAGTGTGGATTGTGAGCTGACATATCTCTCACTCACAATGAACCTCTGATGGCTATTATAGTAGCGCACCAAGGACTAAGAAGGCATGGAACTCCAACTCCATTGTACTCCTCCAAGGCTAACACTCCAAGACCCAAGACATTGCTCACTAGAGAACTCAATGACAAAAAAAAGTTGTAAATGAAAGTATGGTCAGTACCTCCTCACCCCTTGTTTATACACTTGTGAAATAGTGATGCACTAAAGTTACTAATCATTGGAGTAACTAAAGTTAAATAAAGTTAAACAAAGTTAAAAAGTTAAAGGACTATTTAAACTCATGTGAAATATTTCTTCTAAGCATGTGGTCTTTCTTCAATCTCTTATGAATACTTTGGAAGGTAGGAAGATCTGTGACACCCATTTGTGCATGAATGTGACACCCATTGTGCATGTAAGTGTTACTGGGATATTTCATTTGGTATTATAAATACTTGAAAATATTATTTATATAGAGATGAATGATGGTTTTACATTAGTCATGATTAGCTAAAGTTAGGCATAGCTAAGATAGAGGGGACTTTATTTTAGAAGGAGTGGAAAAAATGAACACCACTATTTTGGATTCTAATGTATTGACTTGGTATTATTCTTAGGTGTTTAGCTTTGAGGAAAGAGTTGAGAACTCTAGGACACATAAACTATTTTTTTTATTCTTCTATAGTCCAAGGATAGCCCATGTGAGAGAATTCTTGACTTAGTGGTTGGGTCAAGATAAGACCACATGCTTAGGAAAATATTCCCATGAGAATATTCCATTAGCTTTTTGAATTTATTTGACTTGAGCCTAGTAACTCTAATAATTAGTAACTTTGATGCATAAATATTTCACAAGTATAAACTAAAGGTGATGAGGTACTCATAATCCTTTCATTTACAATTATCTCTCTCTCATTGAGTTCTCTAGTGAACAATGTCTTGAATCTTGGAGTGTTAGCCTTGGAGGAGTATGATAGAGTTGAGGTTTTCTTTCTTAGTCCATGGTGCATTACCATAATAGCCATCAGAAGTTCATCCTAAATGAGAGATAGGCCGGCTCACATTTTTTGGTTCCGTTGCCCAAATCTCTTTAGAAAGGCAAGATAATATTCCGCGTACAATTCTATATTAGACAAAAGGAGGCTATGAGAGCTCACTTGGAGAGAACATTAGGGGAGGAAAAGGCTAAACTTATGTTTGAGAACTTGGATCCAATTTTATACCATATAGTTATTAGGATATCTTTGAGGTGATATTGTACATCTTGTACTCACGAGAGGATTCTGTGAGGTGGATTGCAGATTTTGAGGATTATGGTGATTTTGGGTAGAATCTAAAGTTTGAGATCCGGACTGAAATTCAACACCTGATAGCTTGGGTTATCTTTCAGTTTTTGGATTTTAAATTATTGTGAGAGCTAGTAGACGCACAGAGCTAGAATTTTTGAAAGTTGATAGGGTAAATTGCTCCCGCAACTACATGGTCTCTGAAAATTGTATAAAGTCTGCCATTTCTTCAATTTTCTATGGATTATTTTGAAACTTTCCAAGAAAATTCAATGCCTTGAGACTTTTGGCCCAAAAATTAGAGAGAAATTGTTCTTGCATAAAGAGTTATGAGTTTTAAAGTAAGAGGGGTACTTTTCAAACCAAATTTGAAATATATGTGCTGAATAGAAAGGTGCCTAGGCCAAATGGCTCAATGAAAAGATCTGAACTTTTGTAAGGGATGCACTAAAGTTGTAATCAAGTGTGCATAATTTCAAAGGATTGTGAAATACCAGTTGAGAGATTTGAGTGACATTCTGAAGAGGGGTCAACTTTGTATGGTTGAGGTCTCATGCATGAGGAATGTGAGAGCAACAAAAAACATATTTGAGTGTTTAGACTCATCTTGGGAACATGGAAGACCACCAAGAGTGTAAATTGAGGCTATGCAAGGTTCCCCAAGGGTTTGAGGTGATTGTAGTGGTGGATTTGATGAAAAGAGAGTTTAAAATAGAATTTGAAGAGAGAGTTAAGAGGATCCAAAAACCTACACCACTTGGAGAAAGAGTGAGTCTAATTGCTTTTTATGTAGAAAGACGGAACATAAGGTAAGCTCATCTCTATTGACCTTTGAGAGCAAGAGACTGAGGGAAAGGAGAGGATTACTTGACTTGGGTTTGCATGTTGGACATTCTTCATCACAATTGGGAGGGAGACAATCTAAGACCAAGGAGTTGTGTGAGGTTTGTGGAGTTGAAGGACTTCCAAAAGGACATGAGTATAGTGGAGTAAAATCACTTCTAGAAAATTTAATGAAGGACCTTGGAGAGAGTCTTAGTAAAACTACATCAGCTATTTCTCAAGATTAATGATGAAGATAATCTTTCAACATATGGATAAACTATCCATGAGGATTCAATGAATATGCACTTTAGGATTTGATGTTAGTACATAAATCTTGGAGTAACCTGGACCTTTTGTGTTCACTAGGGGTGGATTAATATCAAATGATGTTTGTCATGTACATACTCTATTAGTTATAGAGTGAGAGAAAGGAAAAGAAAGAAAAGATTGAGAGAAAGAGAAAGATAATGAGGAGCTAAGATGGAGAAACTTCTAGTTTTCTTTGGCAAGGATGGAGAGTATGTGGAAGCCTTTGTGAGAGATTTCAAAAGAGCTTGCATACAAAAAAATGAGAGGAGGAAGAATGAGTGGGTCTCATTATTACCAGATTTTGAAGATGCAACACTTACATGGTATGAATCAAAATACCAAAAGAGAAAGAGTAGAGATAGACAAGAAGAGTCTTGAGAGAGTTTGACTTCAGCACTCAATGAGAACTTTCTTCCAAATAAGAGTTATGAGAGAATGATAAGTGAGTTACCTTCCTCAAGAAGGAGATGTTGAGAAAGTGAGAATTTATGTAGAAAGAGTGCAAAAGTTGGAGTCCAGATTCTGCGTAATGTTGAGGAATGGTGGGAATGATGTGGAGACTACTCTCATTGGCATAGAGGTTATGCTCACCAAGAACTTTATGGGAAGGTTGAGACCAGAGATTAAAATTTAGGTGAGATATGAGAAACCTTCTTCCAAGGTTGAAGCTATCAAGATTGTGATTCATATGGAGGAGAGTTTGGAAGGAGATGAGAATGATTTGGTGGTGAAGGAGGTTGTGTATCCTCCTCAAGGTTACAATTATGGTGGAACTTTTGATACTTTGGTGACAATGGTTACCCCACAAGTAGTAGTTGCTCCAATTCTTCCACCTCTACCAAAGGATCCACTTCAAACCGTCACTAAACAACTTGCAAATCTCAAGTTCAATGTAATGCAACAATGGAAGAAGAGAGAGGTGGATCAAAATATAGGAAGATGGCCCAGGAGTTTTAGAATTTATTCATATAAAGGAGGCCAACCAATCAACCAAAAATTTCAATCTTTTTGGTTGTGGAGGAAGAGGTCACATCCAAAGGAATTGCCCATATTCCACTTACCATGGAGGAAGGAGTTGTGAAGGAGCCAATAAAGGGAAAGAGGGAGGGAGTGAAATCCAAGTAGCTCCTAATCCAAACAAAGGGAAGGGGATAGTATCCATAGATGTGGTTGAGAGTAAGTATGAGAAAGGAGAGTGCTCAAACTCCAAAGGTCTTCATTTGGATCTTTTGGCACAAGAGAAGAGAGCTTGTTTTGTAAAGGATGTACACTCTTCTCAAGGATTTACTCCTAGCCAAGATACTCTTATGCCTACTAGGAGCACTTGCACAAGCACTTAAACACCATCAACAACAAAAACTCCAAAGAAGAAGTTGGGTATGGAGAACTTCTTGATATCAAAGCAACAATGGAACTACAATGTCTTGGAAGATGTTGGTTGTCACAATGTTAACATCACAATGGGCCAACTAATCACTTTGAATCCTACTTTGAGAAAGGAGCTTAGAGGTGGTTTGAGTTCTACAAGGAGCAAGACAAAGAATAAAGCAAAAGCTCCAACACCAATAGGAGTGGTGGATGCCAAGCCAACACCATGGGAGGCTTGTGAATATGCCTCCAAGATTGATGTGAAAGTGAATGATCACAACATCAAGGATGCACTTGTTGATGGAGGATAAGTAGTGAATGTCATGTCAAAAAGGTTGATGAAAGATTTAGGTATGATACCCTCTAGACCTTCAACATTTGTGGTGAATATATCAAACAAGAAACAAGTTAGACCAATAGGTGTGATGGATAAGGTGGTAGTTTCAATTATGGGAGTCCAAAATCTCATAACTTTCCAAAGTCTTACTTACTTCTTGGATGGCCATGGTTGAGAGTAGCATGCACAACTGATCGATGGCACAAAGGGTACTTGAGGATTGGGCCATCAAACCATAGAGTCATAGTTCCTACAACTAACACCACCAACAATTCACATTTAGATACATCTTCTTCTAATTATTGGGAATCAGATTCTGAAGAAGGAGCTTTGAGTGTGGACACGAGCATGGAGGAGGAGAATTCCATAAAGGAGGATGAATTTGAATCTGAATTTGAATCTGAATTTGATTCAAATGTATATCCCTTGTGTGCTATGGACCTTGCATCTAAGCCAGAGGTTTTGAAGGACCCAAATAAATCATCATTGACATTTGAGGAGATAGAGAGGAGGTTATCTACCCTCAACTATGGTCCAAATGTTACCAAGGAAGAGAAGGTGATATTTGAGGAGATTCTCCACAAGTTCATACATGTGTTTGCTTTTAGTTACAAGGATCTAAAGAAAGTCACCTTGGAGGAGCACAAGATAGAGGTTGAGTCACATGCAAGACCAATCTACCAAAAGCAATATCACATTAGCCCCCCATTAGCTTTGGTTGTAAAGGGGGAAATTGATCAGCTCAAGGAGGTTGGATTTATCTTTGAGGTGGAGAATTCAGAATGGGTGTCTCCAATTGTCATTGTGAAGAAAAAGAATAGCAAGCTTTGGGAATGTGTGGATTACAAGCTCAATGTTAGTAGCTCAATGTTGTTACTAAGAAAGGCTACTACCATTACCATTCATTGATGAGATATTAGAGGAGGTTGGAGGTCATGAGAGGTATATTTTTGGAGATGGTTATAATGGATATAACCAAATCAAGATTGCACAGGAGCATCAATAACTCACTACATTCACCACACCTTGGGGAAATTATGCTTTCAAAGACATGCTTTTTGGGCTTTGCAATGCTCTAGCCACATTCTAGTGGTTCATGAACAAGGTATTTGAACCTTTCATTGATAAATTTATGAGAGACTTCATTGATGACTTTTGTGTTTATGGGAGCAAAGAGGAGCACTTTGAACATCTAATCAAGGTCTTGCAATGCTTGGATGAAGCAAATGCATCACTCAACCTACATAAGTACATTTTTGGACATGAAGAAGGTGTACTTTTGGATCACATCATCTCCAAAGATGGAATAGCAATTGATCCTAAGAAGGTGAGGAAATTCTTGGACCTTCCATTCCCTTCAAGTTTGACAAAGTTATATCAATTCTTGGGAATGGTTGGGTACTATAGGAGGTTCATCTTCTCATTTTCTAACAAGACTAATGCATTGACCATCTACATGAAGAAGGGTGTAGAATACATGGTGATTTTGGAGGACAAGGAGGCTCTTAAAGCTTTTGAGGAGCTCAGGCAATCCCTTGTTGTAGCTCTAATTCTTGCTAAACCTGATTGGAATAAGCCTTTCATCCTCTACATTGATGATTCCAATGTAGCTATAGGATGCACTCTTAGTCAGTTAGACCAAGATCAACTTGATCATCTAATAGCTTATGCTAGTAGGCAGATAGTTACAGCACAAAAGAACTGCTCTATTACAAAGAGAGAAGGGTTGGTAGTGATCTTTGGTCACAAGAAGTTTAGACACTACTTGATTGGGAGGAAAGCCACCATTTTCACGGATCACAAGGCTTTCAAGAACATCTTCAAGAAGCTTAATGTGGAAAGGAGGCTTGCAAGGTGGATGATACTCTTGTCTGAGTATGACTACGCCATTGAGGATATGTTAGGGAAGAAAAGTGCAAATGCTAATTTGTTATCTAAGACCTATGATCATGATGGAGATGAACAAGTGGATGATTCCTTCTTAGATGAGGAGCTCATAATAATCTTAGTCACTCAAGAGGTTCCAATGGAGTACAAGGAGATTGTGGACTTTGTAACAATAGGCAAATATCTAGAAGAGATGCATGTTAGGGAGAGGAAGGACCTTGTAGCAAGATCTAGACCTTACATAATGGTAGAGGATATTCTTTTTCACCAATGAGCAGATGTTCTACTTTGATGAGCAATTAGTAAGGAGAGTCTATCTTACTCATAAAGTTGTTTCATGAAGGTTTAGTGTATGGAGGACACTCTACAAGAAAGGTGAACACTTTCAAGATTCTAGATACAAGTTACCATTGGAGGGAGATTTTCAAGGATTTTCTTGATTATTTTAAAACTTGTCATGTTTGTCAAGCTTTTGCTAGAAAATCTACCTCCATCCCACCACTTAGATCACTTCCATTGTTAGGACCTTTTGAGAAGTGGGGAATTGATTTTGTAGGTCCTCTCAATAGAACCCCAAGGAACAATTGGTATATTGTGGTAGTGACTAATTATCTTACCAAGTGGGTTGAGACTAGACCATTAAGGGACAAGAATGAAGATGAAGTTGGGAGATTTCTTTATGAATGCATTATCATTAGGTTTGGGTGCCCTTTGGAGTTGGTTTCTAATAGAGGAGGAGAGTTTACAAGAAGCATTATTACAACCATGCTATGACATTTTTCTATGACACATAGAGTAACTACATCCTATAAGCCAAATTGCAATGGCTTGGCAAAGAGAACCAATCAGACCTTGTGCATAATGTTGGCCAAAGATGCAGAAATCGAGGGAGCTAAACATCATAGGGATAAGAGGATTCATGCAGTTTTGTGGGAGTATAGGACAACCATGAGGTCTTCCACTATATATTCTCTATTTCATTTGGTATATAGTATTGATTCTACCTTACCTATTTACTTTGGTCTTCTTACCTTCCAAATCAGTCATAAGAGATTGAAGAAAGCACAAGGAGGTGATGCAAAGAAGTCAAGGAAGGATCAACTCATGGAATTGGAGGAGGCAAGTGCAATTTTTATGGTTGTGGAGCAAGCCCAAAGGAAAAAAGAGGAGGCTATGCCAAGAGGCAAGGCAAGAAGAAGGTGATTGGGTAATTTTTTTTGATTCTATTCAATTCAAGAGAGTGCAAAAGAAGTTTTTGCCTAAGTACTTTGGACCTTTCATAGTGGAGAAGGTGTGGGGCAATTACACCTATGATCTCAAGGAGTTGAGAGAAAGACACTTTGATAGGATTAACCATGATAAGTTGAAGATATATCATAGAATGTAGAGAGACCTTCACTTTGAGGACAAAGTGAAGTCTTAGTATGGGAGTAAATGTAACAACCATTTGTACATGTATGCATTATTGTGATATTTCATTTGATATTATAAGTATTTGAGAGATATTATTTATATAAAGATAAAGGATGGTTTTACATTAGTCATGATTAGCTAAATTTAGTCATAGCTAAAATAGAGGGGACTTACTTTAGAGGAAGTGGAAAAGATGAACACCATTCTTTTGGATTCTAGTGTATTGACTTGGTATTATTCCTAGGTGTTTGGTTTTGAGGAAAGAATTGAGAACTCTTAGACCCACAAGTCTTTTTGTTTTGGATTGTTCTATAGTTCAAGGATAGCCCATGTGAAGGAATCCTTGACTTAGTGGTTGGGTCAAGATAAGACCACATGTTTAGGAGAATATTCTCATGAGAATGGCTATTTCTTTAGCTTTTTGACTTTATTTGACTTTTAGCCTAGTAACTTGAGTTAATTTTGTAATTAATAACTTTGGTGCATAACTATTTCATAAGTATATAAACTAGGGGTGAGGAGGTATTCATCATCCTTTCATTTGCAATTATTTCTCTCTCATTAAGTTCTTTAGTGAACAATGTCTTTAGTCTTGGAGTGTTAGCCTAGGAGGAGTATGATGGAGTTGGGGTTCTTTGCCTTCTTAGTCCATGGTGTGCTACCATAATAGCCAATAGAATTTCATCTTGAGTGAGAGATAGGTTGGCTCATAGATCAAAGTGAATAGGTAAGGTAGACTTAATACCATATACCAAATGAAATGGAGAATATCCAATGGAAGCCTTCATGATTATCCCAAACTCCTACAAAATTGCATGAATCCTCTTGTCCTAATAATGTTTAGGCCCCTCCATTTTTGCATCTTTGGCCAACATCGTGCACAAAGTTTGATGGTTCTCTCTACCAAGCTATTGGAATTTGGCTCATAAAATGTAGTTACTCTATGTGGGCTGGAGAAATATCATAGCATGTTGTAGTGATGCTTCATGTATACTCTCTTCCTCTATCAAAAACCAACTCCAAAGGATACCAAACCTAGTGATAATGCATTCATAAAATAATCTACAAACTTCATCTTCATTCTTGTACCTCAATGGTCTAGCCTCAACCCACTTGGTAAGATAATCAATAACTACCACAATGTACTAATTTGATTTGGGGTTCTATTAAGAGGACCTACAAAGTCAATTGCCCATTTCTCAAAAGTTCCTAGCAATGAAATTGATCTAAGAGGGAGAGTAGAAGTAAACTTTCTAGCAAAAGCTTGATAAAGATGACAAGTTTTGCAATAATCAAGACAATCCTTGAAAATCCCCTTCCAATAGTAACATGCATCTAGAATCTTGAAAGCAATCACCTTTCTTGCAAAGTGTCCCACACAAACTAAATCTTCATGGAACTCCTTTATGAGTAGGATAGATTCTTCCTTACTCATTGCATTTTGAAGTACATCATCTGCTCCTTGGGGAAAAAGAATATACTCCACGGGGAGCAAATATGAGGAATCATGTGTTTGGCATAAACCCAAAGTTGACCATGGGTCAAGTTCGAAAGACTCAGGTCGGACAAGATAAAATACAAAGATGAGGACTTTGTATCGAGTAGTGCTACCTGATCCATAGACCATGTAACAAACTTTTTTGGGTTCTGCCAATCAAGAAAGTATGTGAGAAGAAAGTGACTACCTTGGGCCAAGATATTCTTGAAAGTAATAGGAAACAACCTCCTAGAATCGGTGAGTGACACAGAGCAGTGACTGAAGAATGACTGATCAGTGAAGGACTATAAAATTGAGATTTCTGCAAGGAAGCACTGCAATGACCAGACACTATCCTGCTCCTATTCAGTGTTGACTTAAAGGAATGTAAATTTTGAATACACAAGAGAAGTGGGTTAGAATCTTGGGTATGATCTTTCATAAGAAGAGAGTGAGGAAGCGCACGATGGCCCCAAAAGTGAGTAAGTAGAGTGTTGTGAGTGGTCTTGCAATGCATAGATTGGATGTAGCAGTGAGGATTGAGGTCTTATTGAGCCTTTGCATCACTTTTCTTGCCTGGAATTGGAATTTTAGCTTTCCAAGTTTCATAGCAAAGATTGTCGTGAGTGATTGCAAGGATGGACTGAAGCACAAAGCAACAAGAGGAAATCTAGCTTGATGGACTAAGTTGGATTGAAGATTAGTCCTGGGCAGAGAAGCAAGAGAGGTAGGGGGTACCACCTTCTATCAGAAGTGTGATGCGTCAAAAGAGACTGCCAAGGTTCGGAATTCCTTTAATCGATTGTGCATAAAGAATGGGTATAAGGTGGATAGTTATAAAGACCCAGTGCAGAGAGGAATCACGAGCACAATGATGGCAATGTTCAAGCCAGATCAAACCACCTATGTCATGATGCAATAGGCAGTCTTCTTTCATCAGATTTTTGCAGAAGAAGTGGTGGATTGGGCAAAGTGTTTGCACCAATACGTGGGGTAGATGATTACGGGTTGGAGAATGGATATACAACCACACTAATTTTTACCCTTTGTAGCTCACTTCTACTTTGGGCTGAATCTGCTGACTTTGGAGGAGAGAAGTAGAATGCGGTCTCACTTTCATCTAGATTTGCACAAGGAGGCGGAAGCGGATGAACGATATTACATGGAGCAGTTTTGAGAAGGAGATGAGTATTACATAAAGAGTGGGAAAGAAAGGATAGTAGCAATCAACATCCCCATGCCAAGAAAGAGAGGTAGACCCAAAGGACAAATTGAATCAGTATAGCTGCAATAGATGCAAAAGCCTAATCCAAAGTTAGTGTTGGTGAAAGTGAAGGAATCTACTCCGGAGGAAGAGGAATCAAAAGGAGAAACCGAGTCAAAGGGTGAAACCTTCAAAAGAGAAGAAGAGTTCACACTACAAAGTGAGGAATCAAGCAATGGTAGTGAAGTAGAAGCTGAAGTTTAGTAAACAAGATGAAGAGTTGTGGAAGCAGAGAAGACAAGTCCAGAGATGTCCATAGTCAAGCAGGGGCATGAGAAGGAAGTAGAAGGTGTCTTGGTGTGTCCAAGAGGTGCCAAGGGGAAGAGAAGTGCCCAAGTAGTTGGCATTGGACCAAGTAAGGTTACCACCAAGATGGACGAGAGCTTGGATGAAGAAACCTTGAAGATATGAAGATCACGTCTTCGGGGTAAGGCGTTAGTGGAGGAGTTACTTGCAGAGGGCAAAGATGTCAGAGCCAATGATAAGTAGTATGATGGAGTGGAGTATCTATCAAAGGTAGTATGTCCCTTGTTGGTTTTTCTGAAGCAGAAGAAAGCACAGATAGCAAGTGCTAACTTGGATGTGAAGGATGAGTTAGCGGTTGTGACAAAGTGGAGTGCGGAGACCTTGCTGTTGAGAAGTAAGCTAATGCAAGTAGAAATGGAAGCCAAAGAAATTTGGGTGGAGGAAACTCTTTGGGGTAAACACTCAAAAGCAATGAGGGAGGATTTAGTGAAGTGAAGGGAGGAGGTAAAGGAGAAAACGGCATTGGTCAAAGTGCTGAAGGGTGAAATTGTTGATGCATGAGTGGAGATGATACATTTGAAGGAGAGTGATGGAGCAAGAGTTGGAAAGTATGAGGAAGAAAGCGGTTGATAAAGATCAAGCCTAGTAGCAGGAGTTGATAGAGCATAGTCAGGAGGAAGAATGATTGCAAGGATTGTTGAGAGTAGCGGAAGATTAACTCATGCTGAATCAACAAGAGAAGGAAGCAATGAAGGTTGAGTTCAAGGACAAGTTGACAATGTTTGTAATGAGCTGGAGAAAGAGAGAAAGAAAGAAAAGGTAGAGTCGGTTGTAGAATTGGATGCAATAGGAGCAGTGGTAAACAAGTTGAAGGTGTTGCTTAGAACTAAAGTTGAAGGGAAGTTGGAAGAAGCCAGGCTACACAAGTTGAAGTTGTTAGTGTAGGAGACGAGGGAGAGGACGGTGAAGGACATTGAGTTGAATAAATCTGTTGATTTGTCCACAAGATCATGTAGATACAAAGATGTTAGAGGTAGGGGACAATGTCTGTCTCATATTAGATCTTGTCAGACTTGGACAAACTTTGTTATGAGATAAAATTAGAAAGGAAGTCCAAAGTAGCAGAAGTAAGAGTGTAGGTGTCTTTGGATTGATTACTTGAGATGTTAGAGAATAATGGGTTGGGAGATAAAGAGATAGAAAGGTTTTTCATAAGTGAAATTGTAGTTCAAGGTGAAGAAGTAGTAGAAATAATGGAGAATGTAGTAGTATTAGGTAGACCTAAAGAAGGAGAAATACTTGAAGGAACATCGGGTTTGGAAGCCAAAGTCAAGGTTGACATCAGATTGGATTAGTAACAGATTTGAGATATGAGGAGGTAGATATGAAAACATGCATTGTCATTTTGGATCTATAGGTTGGTAAATTTGTTGTAGAATGGTATAGTTATTAGTAAGTACTAAAGTGCTCTACTATTTAAAGGAGGCATTTGCAATCTTATGTTATTCAGTGTTCATATTCTTGAGAATAGATAAAGTGAAGTGTTGATCTTAATGCACATCGCTTGAGCTTAATTCCAAGATTGACTCTATGTGTGTGTTTGTGAGTATTAGGAGAAATTTGAAGTGCAATTTTGTGAGTTAGATGTTGGATTCTACATCTCGGATTCTATTTTGTATGTTTGATCATGAGTGGATAGCAATCAAAGCAATGCCTTGACATATCTAAGAGGAATTGTAGTGTTGGTAGTATTTTGCATTTGTGAGTGGAGTGTTGAGTTGATGTGAAGCAATTTTGATCGAGGAAGTTGTGCCTTTAGTGGAGGGCTGGAACACGATTTTTGAGGTGAAGTTGTTTTGCAATGGAGTAGCCATTTTTGGGAGAGACTTAATCATCACAATCAAGTTTGTTTGGAAAGATTTGAAAGATTTTTGATTATGGGTGAAAAATTTTTGTGACAAATTGCGAGTAAGTGCTTGTTACTCTCTTTGGGGTGTGGTTCCATCTAAGAGATTATAGAAAAACTCAAGAAGAACTGATTTGATTACTTTGCTTTGTATTTGGACATTTCTGAATTGTATCTCTACGTGAACAAACTTTACTTACCTGATTACCGCAAAAGTGGCATTTTCCAGGTTGTCACAAGCTTATGATTTCAAGGTCATGCCTTTAGGTTTTGCAATTCTCTAACCATATTCCAACGGTTCATGAACAAGGTATTTGAACCTTTCATTGAGAAATTAATGAGAGACTTCATTGATGACTTTTGTGTTTATGGGAGCAAAGAGGAGCACTTTGAGCACCTAATCAAGGTCTTACAATTTTTAGATGGAGCAAATGCATCACTCAACCCACAAAAGTACATTTTTGGATGTGAATAAAGTCTAAATTTGGGGCACATCATCTCCAAGGATGGAATAGAAGTTGATCTTAAGAAGGTGAGGAAAATCTCAAACCTTCCATTCCCTTCAAGTTTGACAAAGTTATGTCAATTCTTGGGGATGGTTGGGTACTATAGGAGGTTCATCTTCTCATTTTCCAACAAGGCTTATGCATTGACCATCTACATGAAGATGTAAATTACATGGTGATTTTAGAAGACAAGTAGGCTCTCAAAGCTTTTGAAGAGCTCAAGCAATCCCTTGTTGTAGCTCCAATTCTTGCTAAACCTGATTGGAGTAAGCCTTTCATCCTCTACATTGATGTTTCCTATGTAACTATAAGATGCACTCTTAGTCAATTAGACCAAGACGGACATTATCATCCAATAGCTTACGCAGCAGATGGTTTCAGCTGAAAAGAACTACTCTATCACAACGAGAGAATAGTTAACAATGATCTTTGGTCTCAAGAAGTTTAGACACTACTTGATTGGAAGAAAAGCCACCATTGTCACAGATCTCAAGGTTTTCAAGAACATCTTCAACAAGCCTAATGTGGAAGGGAGACTAGCAAGTAGGATGATACTCTTGTCTGAGTATGATAACACCATTGAGGATAGGTTAGGGAAGAAACATGCAAATCCTAATTTTTTATCTAGGGCCTATGATCATGATGCAGATGAGCCAGTGGATGATTCCTTCCTAGATGAGAAGCTCATGACAATCTCAGTCACTCAAGGGGTTCCAATGGAGTACAAGGAGATTGTGAATTTTGTGACAAAGGTAACTATCCAAAAGGGATGCATACTAGGGAGAGGAAGGTCCTTGCAGCAAGATCTAAACCTTACACAATGGTGGAGGATATTCTTTTTCACCAAGGAGCAAATGGTCTACTTCAAAGAGCAGTGGGTAAGGAAGAGTTCATCTTACACATAAAAGATTTTATGAAGGTTTAGTGTGTGGAGGACACTTTGTAGGAAAGGTGATTGCTTTCAAGATTCTAGATATAGGTTACCATTGGAGGAGGATTTTTAAGGATTGTCTTGATAACTATAAAACTTGTCATGTTTGTCAAGCTTTTGCTAGAAAGTCTACTTCCACTCCACCACTTAGATCAATTCCATTGCTAAGACCTTTTGAGAAGTGGGGAATTGATTTTGTAGGTCCTCTCAATAGAACCCCAAGGAACAATCGGTACATTGTGGTAGTTACTAACTACCTTACCAAGTGGGTTGAGGCTAGACCATTGAGGGACAAGAATGAAGATGAAATTGATAGATTTCTTTATGAATACATTATCACTAGGTTTGGATGCCCTTTGGAGTTAGTTTTTGATAGAGGAGAAGAGTTTACAAGAAGCATCACTATAGCCCTGTTATGACATTTCTCTATCACACATAGAGTAAATACATCCTATAAGACAAATTCCAATGGCTTGGCAAAGAGAACCAATCAGACCTTGTGGATGATGTTGGCCAAAGATGCAGAAATGGAAGGGGCTAAACATCATAGGGATAAGAGGATTCATGAAATTTTATGGGAGTA
The DNA here is from genome assembly GCA_948567375.1 of Lunularia cruciata. NCBI lineage: Eukaryota > Viridiplantae > Streptophyta > Marchantiopsida > Lunulariales > Lunulariaceae > Lunularia > Lunularia cruciata. Next base: position 60,683,735 of record OX419759.1, on the reverse strand, counting down.
TAGACAACCAAGGAAAATTCTACTAGATATTCTCTATTTCATTTGGTATATGATATTGAGTCTACCTTACCTATTCTTTTTGATCTTCCTGCCTTCCAAAGCATTCATAGGCAATTGAAGAAAGCACAAGGAGGTGATGCAAAGAAGTCAAGGAAGGATCAACTCATGGAATTGGAGGAGGCAAGAGTAGTTGCTATGGTTTGAGTGGAGCAAGCTCAAAGGAAAAAAAAGGAGAACTATGAAAAAAGGCAAAGCAAGATGAAGGTGGAGTCGTTCAAAGAAGGTGATTGGGTAATGTGGTTTGATTCCATTCAATTCAAGAGAGTGCAAAAGAAGTTTTTGCCTAAGTACTTTGGACCTATCATAGTGAAGAAGGTGTGGGGAAATTACACCTATGATCTCAAGGAGTTGGGAGGAAGACACTTTGATATGATTAACCATGATAAGTTGAAGATGTATCATAGACCGTAGAGAGACCTTCACTTTGAAGACAAAGTGAAATTTTAGTTTGGGGATAAATGTAACACCCATCTATGCATGTATGTGCTATTGTGATATTTAGTTTGATATTATAAATATTTGAGAGATATTATTTATATAGAGATAAGTATGGTTCTATATTCATCATGATTAGCTAAAGTTAGTCATAGCTAAAATAGAGGTGACCTTACTTTAGAGGAAGTGGAAAATATGAACACCACTATTCTGGATTCTAGTGTATTGACTTGGTATTATTCCTAGGTGTTTAGCTTTGAAGAAAGAGTTTAGAACTCTTGGATCCACAAGCCTTTTTGTTTTGGATTCTTCTATAGTCCAAGGATAGCCCATGTGAAGGAATCCTTTGACTTAGTGGTTGGGTCAAGATAAGACCATATGCTTAGGAGAATATTCCCATGAGCATGGACATTCCTTTAGCCTTTTGACTTTATTTGACTTTTAGCTTAATAATTTGAGTTACTCTAATAATTAGTAACTTTGGTGCGTAACTATTTCACAAGTATGTAAACAAGAGGTGAGGAGGTACTCATCATCCTTATTTTTGCAACTAGCTCTCTCTTATTAAGTTCTCTAATGAGCAATGTCTTGAGTGTTGGAGTGTTAGCCTTGGAGGAATATGATGAAGTTGGGGTTGCTTTCATTCTTAGTCCATGGTGCGCTACCATAATAGCCATCAAAGGTTCATCTTGAGTGAGAGACAGGCCGGCTCATAGGTCCAAAGGTAAAGATGTGGTTGAACACAAAACAGAAATAGATGTCAAGATTGAGGAGATTCCAATACAGATTGTAGAGGAAGCAAAAGTCCCTATCTTGGAAGAGAAAGAGGAGGATTGAACCAAACCAATGCCAGCCAAGTTTTGGAGGGAATTCACTTCATCATTCATTTGATGGGGATGGCTTTATAGTTGATTGAACTCTTGCTACCATAGTACCATCACAAGTATCCAAAGACTATGGATTATACCACCTTGGTGTGGATGCACAAGGAGATTTATACAAGCAAGGCCCAAAAGAGTAACCTCCAAGAGGAAGTGGCCAGGAGCTAAGGTCACTATAAGAGGAAGCAAAGAAGGTGAACTCCTTCATACATGAAATAGAAAGCTTGTCTTGCCTCCGCTCTCCAAGGTCAAGAGAAGGAATTTGGTAGAGTACAATTGGAGTTAGGAAATTTGGGAATGGATGAAGAAGGAGATGGAACTCAACTATGAGGATCAACTCCAAGCTCAAGACAAGGAGGTGCAGAGTTTGCACCAAGAGTTGAACAATCTCAAGGTTAAACATACAAGCTTGGATTTGCAAATGCTAAAGTATCAAAAGGAGGTAGTAGCACAATTGGAGCCCAAGCAAAGGAGTTTGCCTTGGCCATAGAGAAAGAAGCCAAATGAGAGTACATATACCAGAAATTGGACAAAGACTTTCAAGTGAATTGCTTGCAAATTGAGACAAAGAAGAAGGAAGAACTCCAATAAGTGGAAGAATTCCATGCATAGTTAGTAGGAATGCTCCAAGAAGAAGCAAAAGGGAGAGCATCCAACTATCAGATTCACAAATTGTGCTTTTAGACATAAAAGCTAAAGGAAAACATCCAAAGAAGAACCAATGGACCAGTTTGCTCTCCAACTTTGAGGACATGCTTATCAAAAGTTCAATGAAGTGAAGAACTCCTATCTCCTGAAGATTATAGATTACAAGGAGTGCACAAAGAGGTCGTATGAGAACTCAAGGATAAAGGATGCTCTTTCCAATAGAATGCAGAGCCAAAGGAACCCAAGATACCAAAAGGAACCATATTGTTAGATTAATGTACATTCTTTGATCTTTTCCAATAATTGTATGTAGACTTTGTTAGCTACTTGCAAGAACTCCCAACCCATCCTCTTGAACGTGGAAAGTCTTTGTACATTTGTAATTAAGGAACTAGACCAAAGGCCTTGGCCCAATACAATTTTTGGGGAGAATGGCATTCAGCTGAGTTTAGCCAAAGAAAAATTTGGTGTAGTAACTTAGAAAGAGCATTTATTACTTGTAGTGCATACTTAAGGAAAGAATTGACAACTTCTTGGCACTTGAAAAAGTCTCATTAGTAGGTAAGAGTAGGATAAGATAGAAATAAAGACCATAATTTGTGGGGGTGGAGTAATTAGGTTCAGCAAGGACCCGCTGAGCCACTTAGCAACTTTTAGGCAAACTGGAGTAGTAGTAAGAAACTATACATAAAGCTTTTGCCCAATAGTGAACAAGTCCACTTTACCATACAACTTGCATCACACTAGAGTCTAGTCCAATCAATCTATATTCACCTAGTGTTTGGCTCCAAATGCCCTTGCCAATGTAGAGGTGTGAATCTTGCTAAAGGATTGCAGTTGTTGCATCTAGAAGGAAGGGTTGGAAATTTGACTTTGACTGAGGAGAGTGGCCTGATGATGGATTTGATCAGTCCTAAGTGCCTTGTGTAACATATCATCAAAACTCAAGGACATTCACTTGCTAGTTAAGCCACTTTGGTGGCATTCTTTTGGGGAAGGGTAGAACATGCTACCAAGGTTGGTGACTTTGGGGCACAGCGCACAATCACCTTCAGCGTAACTTTGGTTACAATTGGTTTTGAGAGAGATTTGAAATATTTTTAGGTTTCTATAGAGCACTGTAGTTGGTTCTTCTACCCTCATACAGGGAGTGTTTCTGCCCAAGAGGTTAAATCACAAACAATGAATGAATTGGAGCTTGAGACACTTTCCCTTCACTTCTAGCTATTCCAATCCATATCCTTGTGGGATTGACTCATTCTTACCGTTTTACTATCAATTTATTGACATTGGGTTGCTACATCTAAGCCATAGTCCATTCTTATTTACTCTCCTTCTTGGATATACAAAGGTAGCTTACTCCATTTTGACAAGATATTATGTGCCTAAGCTTAAGGCCTCTTATTTGACATGTACTTGACCAATCTATAAAAGTTCTCTTTCCTCATCTTTGTACATCTGGTAGTGCTATACATAGCATCTTCTCTACTTTGTAAATATTAATTACACTTCCATAGCGCTTAGATGAGTAATGTAGCTTATAAATAACTCTCTATGTGCTTTTAAGAGGATCGGTCCCACACAATAGAAAGATATAAGACCATTTCTTTTTTAAGATTGTGAGCATTAATAGCTTTCTTGTTAGCTAACAAGTTCCTCTAACATCATTGCAATTCTCTTCTTGCATCCATAGCAGAAAAAGATTAAGGATATATGATTTTCAGTCACATCTTTGACTAGCTCAATTTCTCTTTCCTATCCTGCCTTGCATGTTACTCCTTGTATTCATAGACTTTTTATTCCAAAATCTAGGAAGATTCAAGCTATTTGCAATGAGCATGTGCATTTTGACACCTTTTAACATTCTGATTGATGCCCTTATTATTGATAGAGCTAGTGTTATCTCTTGTGAAGAGAGGTGGTTCCAAAGCTTGACTTTATACTCTTCCTAGTGAGAGTATGCATTTTCACACCTTTTCTAGTATTCTCATTGATGTGCTTATTCTTGATAATGCTAGAATTTTCTCTTGTGAAGAGATTATCTTCAAAGCTTGACTACATGTTTCTCTTTTAATTGAGGAATTTTGTTTCTCTTCCAAGGAGTTCACTATAGTACTTTTTTAACGGTTGGGTCTACCAAATCCAAACACTTTTGGGGTTACTTTTGGGTTTATTGAGTTTAAAGATTCTTGTATGACATAAAAATTATACATATTTTATGATATTTTTTTGATGGAGAGCATACTAAAGTCCATGAGACTACTCAAGGTACAAAGCTATAGATTCTATATTGGACACAATTCTATGTATAGAGTGAGTAATGGTTGGACTTGCATGGTTGAACCTACCTAATTCAAACCTGGAAAAGAAGAAAGAGAGAGATAGTGAGTAGATATTATGACTTCCACCAATTGAAAAAATAGCTTGATGTGCTAGTTACTAACCGTCTACAAGTAGAAGCCTTGGCTCTAGTAGCTACACAATGGTAACTATTTCTTCCAAACGCAAGGAGGACCAACATATACCACCACTAGCCTTTGATACTTCTGTATCCTTTCTATTGTAGATTTTTGGACATCTTTAAAATAATTTTGATGGCCTTCTTCGAGAACTGGCATGTGGATCTTTGTCGAGGAGTAGGCCATGGCAATTTTGGGTACAAAGTTATCAAAGAGAACTCACCTCATATGTTTTACAAAACATTTTGGTCATTGTAAAGACATGTCGTAGCAATGAAGCTCCTCTTATATCTAAAACACTTCCCCTCCTTATGATGCTTAGAAGATCTTTATCATCAATTTAAAGTTATGCTAATTACACTAGATATAATAATTGGAAAGTTGGTATAATTTCTCTTTGGTATTGTGCTTTATCGTTTTCTCCTTTGTAGATTTTTATATGTATAGTTTATATTTTTTTATTTGTATTTTATATGATTGTGCTTGTTCTTCTTTTATACCATCTTTAGTGCCTTGCATCCCTCCTATTTTTCCTTTTGGATTAGTATTTTTCTTTTATTTTCTATTTGGCTCAAGCCAATGTCATGTGAATCTCAACAACCTATATAAGTGAACACATATATCCAAGATCCAATCACATTCTTATATTTATGTATTTTATAGATGCTAGCACATATGCATTCTAATTACACAAAATAAACACCAAACTATCTTAGATATATATATATATATATATATATATATATATATATATATATATATATATATATCACTATAGGACTCCAATCTTTGATACATAGTCTGATTATATTTCCCGTATTTCCCATGTAAGGAATGAATACCAATGTTTGTCTCCAATCTTTCAAATAAAAAACATATTGAAATATATTGTGGGTCAAATAAGTGTGTTTTTTAATGCTAGATTAATTCTAAAATCATCTTGTTTGGACGTTCAAGATTTCTTGTTTATTATATAATGATATATTTTACCCCATCCTTGCAAAGAAGTTTCGAATGAGTTTTTATTTGCTTTTGAGTGTATAAGTAATCATCCTTAATTACAAATGCCAACCAATTTGAAAACTCCTATGGATGTCTTAATATCTTTACAAATGCCAAGATACATCCAAAAGAAGTGACCAGCATATATTGAAATGAGTAGAGAGTAGGCCAATTGAGTGTGTTTCTTAAATGCTAGCTTAATGCTAGAGTCATCTTGCTTGAGTTCAATATCTTCCTTTTTATACTTAAATTTACATTCTATCTCATACTTGCAAAAATTGTCCACCATTTGGAATGAGTCTTTATTTTCTTTTGAGTGTATGGAGTAAATTATTATTTGCTATAAATGCCAACCAATTTCAAATACTTACTATGTTTGAAGAAATTATAAATGCCAAGAAATACACAAAAAGAGTGTCTAACATTCATACTACTCTTTATATACCACCTCAAAGTGAATGTTCTAACCTCCATATTCATATTTAATACTAGCTCATTGTAGTGATTAAGTTTACCCATTCTATTCTATAGATGCTTGCTATTTCAAGCATTTTAATACACTATAGATTCTTTACAAACCTTTCTATCTCCTCTATATCAAGCATTGTGAATCATGTACATATTTCTTATCAATCATTTGCAATTCATGAGTCTTCCATAATCCATTCCCAGAGCGGCATCTGTTCTCATATACCTATATATCCATGTATCAAGATTCGGTTGACTAGTTCACCCATAGATCTTTGGAAACTAACAATAATCCAATCCTTGTTGTATTTTAACAAATTTGAAATTGAGTTAATTATCCATAGTTACTTAAATAGCTATTAGAGTGAGGATTCTTGATGATTGAGAAAGTCATGAAAGAACTTTGTGGTATTATCAAAAATGATCCAAAATATTCTTTCTTGGGGTAAAAATTTGGAATATTTGAAGACGGAGAAGTTTTGTGATAATGTAGAACCAAATATAAGGGAGAGAATCTTTAGGTTAAATAGAAATTCAATCTTGATATCAACAATTTTAAGAGATTCAGACCTTAATAAATTTAAGATAGGAGATGGGTCTAAGGAAGATACTGGTGACTCTAATCAAACTATGCTATAAAGAAGAGATTAAATGATAATAACTTAGATCTATCTGGATCTTGAACCAAAATCTAGACCCCCAAGTATTCTAGTTGAATAGTATTAGGTTTGTTGGCATGCATTCACATTTGAGATCGTGACTTTATTTAAGCAGATAAAGTAATCTATCCCGAAACTGGCCCACGGATGTATATCATCAATTTTCACATCATTTTCATCCCTTTTCTTCTTGAGGTTTACGGGACCTTCTGAAATGGATAAAATCTTTTAAAATGAATCACATATTTGTGGACTTTCTACTTGAGGTTTTTGGTCCCCTTCGTTTGGAGTCTAAAAGATTTTAATCTTTCTCCTTGACTTGACTTGTAACAACTTCTGAATGCGCGGCACAACTGTCTTATTGAAAGCAGCCAAAAGTTAATTCACAACCCAATTTCCCGAGAGTTTACAAAATTGCTCTCCGCCCGCTTTTCCCTTTTCTCTCCCCCAAAATATACCTTGCTGATAATATACAAAATAAATTATATATTATCAATTTACAAGATCAGGTGCAGAGCACCAATAATCAAAAAGCTGAACATGTTCACTATTTGAAGAGTGAGAACACTCCGTTGGACCCAACCGATAAACTCGGTCAGACGATGAGTACATGGGTGACAACAATCACCATTAGAGCTAATAATATATGAAGTAGTTCTAATATTTGCAGTCACCATATTAGAATAGATTCTTTGCTCCCAAACTTCCACTCTTCACTTCTCTCCTCCTACTTGGACCCGCCTCACACATTGTTTTTCTTTTGGAGCAAACACCTCAATGAATGATCACCCTCTTCTCCTCCTTCATTGGAACTTCATCTTCGGGTCTTGGGTTATCTTCTTCTATCTCCAGCTTTCCCTCTTCTTCCTTTGGAACCGGCTGCATCTCCACTCCATCTTCCCTGTCACTGCTCTCTTCTTGCACACCACATTAGAAATCTCAAATATCAACTTTACATTTTTCGATGTCATCACTGTTGTAAGTTTCAAACTGGCAAAATAAGAAGCACAAATAAGTGACCTTGAATAAACAAACCAAGGATGAATATTGTCTTAGTAAAGACTTGAATGCAATAAATCTAATTATATAGTACAAAATGCCAAAAATTGCATGGACAACAAGTGGAATAACCCCAACCTCATCCGTTTGGTAGATTCTGATTCTCCCATCGAGGGCTTCACAAATTTGGTATCATAGATCCTAGAGAGTGAGCCAAAACAGATAAGAACATTCAATCAAAAATTGGAGGGCTTCACAAATTTGGTAACATAGATCCTAGGGAGTGAGCCAAAACAGATAAGAACGTTCAATCAAAAATTGGAGGAGATGGACTAAAACCCCAAAAAGTCTTAGAAGTGCTTCAATGGACACAAATTCAAGACCAAAGATTGTGGTTAGATTGTGGTTACATCAGATTTCCATATACTAACATCGCAAAAGCTCCAGTCCCAAACTCCCGAATAGAAAACAAAGAGAATCAGAAGTAATACATTGATCACTTGATGTAAAAACAACCACCGCTCCAAGTGACTCAAGGAAATTTTATTTTTCTGGAAGTGAATGATGCAGTTTAGAGCAGATAGAGTATAGTCTCCTTCCCAAGCAACAAAGTATTGCATAGAGAGCAAAATAGAAAGAGATCCCGCCAAGAAGTTAGTGGAGCTGTGTCGACTCCACCACAAGAGAAGCCAGTCCCCAAGCCAAACCCACCAATGTACATGGAGTGGCCTTTTATATACCCTCTCCACTATCTTCTGGTGTCATATTGGGTTGTCAACATGTGAAGACCAGTATTGAAGATTGGGGAAGAATTCCTCCACACCTACCAAGAAATTGATCATATGGTGATGGATCACAAAGGATTGATCAATTTCTTACACTTCCACATCTAGACAACTATACATATGGGTAAAAGAATTGATAAAGAGAAAGTTGGTCAAAACAAACATTCACATCTTGCTCCTTGAGATCCAACTCATAGAAATCATGGGATATGGTGCACAAGATTACCAGCATCCTGACCAAGAGAATCTCAAGAGATAGCCCATCTCCAAGTATGACTGGAATGGCCAAGAGGAAGAGGTCAATACGGTGCCCACGGCCATGGAACACCACAAAGATGGAGTGCGACACCACAAAGGGAAGAAGACCCAACTTACGCGGAGGCATGAATGTGTCCCCTTGAATGAAAACCCAAATAACTTCACCATTCTCCCGTCATTCCTATTGAAACCCTCTCCACTCAACAGCTTCCCATTTGCATTGAAAGTGATGCTCGCCAACAACATCACAGTTACCAAAACGTTTTGTATTGTATCCTTAGCCACTTTCTTTCCATGATTGATGGCATTCATTACAAACGCATTCAATGGATGCTTCTCAAGCAAATCCAGTGCATCTTCTAGGTTTCTATGATCATCTTTGTAATCAATAGTAGAAGAGAGATCATGTAGAATACCCAAAGGATGGGAAGACTCCATCAAGCCAAACAAGGGTGAGAAAAAATAGGTAAAATATGGCTAAGCCCCAATAGAGTCAATATGAGAAATTTGCCCTACAGCACCTAAGATATTGGAGCTATGCAAGTCATACGATCTACAAAAAATTGGAGCATCCAAAGAAGCATCACCTAGTGTGATTACTCTCCTATGGATTGCACCAGCCATTGCCCTATGTAGAGCAATAGACACACACTGTCTAAAATATGCTACAAAGTATGAGAGTGAGAGTGGTACCCCCTGGCACCTAACATGATAAGCTCTCATGCACTCCTTGACAAATGTATTGAATGTCATGTACAATGCTCCATATAACTCCAAGGCTAGAGGAACAAAGAGGTGACCTTGCTGCATACCCCTATACTTGGAGACTTTGCGCATTGCTACCACACTCGCTGCCCATCCAAGTGGATGGGTAATCACTCCCTCCAAAATTGTATCATGCATATGGTCAATAACCACAACATCCACTACTATCACCTGATCATCTCGGACCAAGTATAAGTCTACCCTAACATGTGTCATCTGCAAAGCATACGAATGCTCTCTCCAAGCCAAGTATCCACCCTCCCATGCCATAGCAAACACTATGTCCCTAATAGCATCATGGGTAGCTATCCTTTGTCCTCCAAAAGGACACTGTGTCATATGGACTGCTGTTGTTGCATCTAGTGTAGAACCACACTCAAAAGTAAGTAATGAAGATGTAGATGGGTGGACCAAACCTAGGTGAAACCTCATCACTATAGAGAAAGTAACTGGTGCGAGTCATAATGCCCTAATGCAAGGTCAAGCTAGGATCCAAGAGCCAACACCCTTGCTGGAGCAAGAGTGAAGACGTGCTCTAGTAGCTTGAGGAATGGACAAGTCAATTAAGAGAGAATGTAGCATATGCCGACACTATCGCCCCATCAAGGAAGATTGTTAACCTTTGGTCCAATTTGATGATAGTGAAGCAAAAGATGGAAGGTACTCACATGCCCATGGGGATAGACTATCTCTCATCTACCACAATAGCATCTAGAGAGAAAAGGATCCTTCTTCCACCTTTGTCACATAAGTCTCCAAAACTGGCCTATCAACCACCACAAAATGAAAGGAAAGTAGGGGTGCCAAGAGAGCCAAACTACCCCAAAATGCTATAGGCGTCATCTCCTCCATAGATAGCAAGCCAACTCCTCCACATGAGGTCGGTAAAGATGTCTGTCTACATGCCAAATCCCTTGTCACATACTCAAATGTCACTTGTCCAATAATATCACCGAATACGCCCATAATCCTCCGATCAAAGGATCTCAGATGTGATAGGAGGTGAGAATTGTGCAAAGGAGGTAAGTTTTTTCATGAGAAATATTAGAAGAGAGTATACCAATTCCACTAGCAGATCTCCTAGTAAAGGAAGATCATCCACATGGAAAACATCCTCTACAAGAGCAATGTCCAAGAAGTGTGCAACAAAATCCTTGGATCCTACTAGCACTCCAAGAACACATAGTCCATTTCTAAATGTGATACACCCCTCTTGAAGCTTAAGGTGGGGAGTGATACCTAAAGGGGACCATGCCTTGCACTTTGACACCTTGACTCTCAAGCCTACTAGATGTAGCTCGGTATTCAAGTGGTCAAAGGCTTGCCTAATCTGATCTACGGGGCCCATGATGTGTGTATCATTTGCCAAGGAGTGAAATACACAACCTGGCATGGCCAAAGTATTAGATAGGAGAGCTCTAAAGTGAGCCATGGCAAATAAAGGTCCCCCTAAAGAACCTCCTTGACATGTAACCATAGTTGACTCCAAGATGGTGATTCCTTCCTGTGAGCAACCGTGCTGGTAGTAAAGGGAAGCAATAGAGTCATAAAAAGACCAAAAAAAGAAATAAGTCTTACCAAGGGTCCACCAGCCTCCCTAAGATCACTAAAGATAGATGCTTGTGAGATGTTATTAAAAGCATTCCCAACATCCACTATAGGAAGACCTACTCTAGATGGATATCTAGGAGTGCCTAAATGCCTAGAGATATAACTTCACATCCTCAAAGTGTAGCTACTCCAAATTGATGTTGATTGAGGTGCTCTCGAAAGGGAGAACGATGCTAAAGGACAATGGTGCGGTTGACCAAATGCAAAAAGATCTCTCCAATATCAATCAGTCTAATGCCCCTCATGTCCTTCTCCATTGTGAGAAGTCAACTAGCACCTAATACTTGACTAATATACATAGGAATGTCTCCTCTCACTATTGTTACAACCACCTAAAACAACTTGGTAAAACCACTAGAAGGATCATCGGCCTGAAAGCAATCTCTAAGATGCTCATATACCATCCTTGACAAGCCTCTTGAGAGAAAGCAAGAGGCAATGCACAATGCTTGTGCAAAAAGAAATCTACCAAGACATAAAGGCTGCTCAAGCTCATAATCTAAGATCTCCAGTGGTAATCTCTCACCTACCATAGGATATAGTGAGTGTAGAAAAGAGATAGTCTCATCAATAGGACTAGCCATGAACAAAGGGTGCAGCGCTCGTGCCGCTCTACTAAAATCTCCTACTTGATCCAATGTCCTACACTGTCATAATCAAGAGGACTTTGTGGTATCCTATGGCAAAACCTATCTCCTGAAAGATGTAGCACTAATGGACTCTTCTTGTAAGGTCGCTCAATCTCTAGCTCAGAATCGATGAAATATAGCAGCCACCTCTCTATGCCCTACCTCTCTATGCCCCGCATGTCCCCCTCTAGCATAACAAAGACACCATCAAGGGAGTAAGAGAAATAGGAACCATGCTAACTCATCCAAGGGATCACATGCCAAACGATCAAGTGGTAGGCAAAAAGCCTATCTAGTCTCATCATAGAGTGTACGAGGTAGCCTATAGAATAGATGTGAATATGAAAAATAATCTCAAATAACCCCAAAATGCAACCCGCTGTAGAAGCTAACCACTCCCACGACTAGACCTATATCCTTGGAACGGTATACAAAGGGATAGAGGAAGCATGCATAATCCCAAGTGTCATTGTTGTTGATGTGATCACTCGTCTAAGTCTAACGTGAGCATCCCAGGTGGTCCAATCATAATCCTTTTGCATCCTTCTCACACGGGTCTTTACCCCTTGCAATGCAAAGCATTGATGACACACCGAGCATGGTGTATCCCAAATCGCTCTAGACAACCCCATATGAGAAGGTGTAACCATGGCTAGCAGAAGAATAACAATAATAACACATGATACTACTCTCCATATCCCCCAATATCTATAAAACAACAACACATCCTGACTCACATGAGAAAATAAAATCTCTCCAAACTCTAAAAACAATCAATTCTCATACTTTTCCATACCAAAAATTTTCAAACTATATTCACATGAAACTAAATCATAAAAACCAATAAAATAAAAATAAAAATTCCATACCCATCACTCTCTATGTAATGATCTCTCTAGATACCAATGGAACAGAAATTGAAAAATGGAATTAAAATTGAGAACCAAACAAAATCTACTATTCACTCAAGTGCTATATGCTACACGGGCACTCAATAAATTTACATTTTTCATCACACCTGCCTCCCTCCCCCTCCCGTCTCCCGAGTCTCCTAAAAAATCAAAGTTATCCAAACCCAAACTGGTTCTGTTCGGGTCCTCCAACTCTCCGAAATCTGAGCAGTGAATTGAACGGGAGATCAAGCATGAAGAACGCTCCATATTGCGCAATAAGGTTCTCTACGAACCTGCCGTAGTCTCTGGTATCCGTTTCAGGAGCTGCCGTCCCCTGAATGCAGTTGTATGCGGTGCGCGCAGATCTCTCCCATGCTAACCTCCAACTACTGCACCATACAATAAGAATGTTGCTGTTGTCTGCAGTATGTGCAAACCTGTTCCATGCTAATTCTAATGGAAGCAACGGTTCTTCATTGTAAATTGCTGGATTGAATTCAGTGTGACTACAAAACTCCGCGACCATAAGAAGAAGTTCTTTGGCGGGCCGGAGGCGTATTGCAAGATGAAGTGGAGTGTCAGATCGAGAAAAGGTAGTAAGAAAATCAAAACTTGGTTTCTCTAGCCAATAAAAATCCTCAATTGGGGGAAGCCAAGATGGAACCGGAAAGGTCCCTCCGTTGCATAGTTTAGCATTCATATCCCCCCCTTGTTTTGACATGAGAACTCGGAAGGCGTCCATGGCTCCCGTTCTTATGGAGCAATGTAATGGTGTCATCCCGCACGTCTCGTCCGGTTCATTCAACTTGATGTTAGGATACGAGACAAGGAGTTGTATGAGTTCCCTATTGTTCTGTGTGGCAGCCATGTGAAGCGCAGTATGGGCTGTCATAGCTACAACAAACCGTCTGTAAGAATTTGAGTCACTGACGGCCACCGTGTTATCCATCAGCCAGTGTATGTTTATACTGTTATCAATGGCGATTGGGGTTAGGATTCGCCAGTGTTGACCCTGCAGCTCTTCCCAAACTGCAGCAAGAGTGGGAAGAAGACTCCCTACTTTTTCATTGATATGGTCAGGGTTCCTCTCAAGCAAACTCTCGACCAAAGTTCCGTGCATGACAGCCAAAAGGAAAGGAGTTATCCCACTCATTTTGTCTCTCGGATTGATCTCCACACCAGGAACATTCACCAGAAGGTCAACGACTTCCTTATTTTGACCTTGTTCTGCTGCAAAATGCAATGCGGTCCTCCTGAACACTTCATCTTTGACGTTCACAATGAAAAGACCTTGAAATGGATCGTGGTTGAGCATCGACCTTACACAGTGAAAGTGACCTCCATAAGCTGCCAAGTGCAAGGCAGTGAAACCTTTTAGTGAGCGACAATTAGCATCAACGCCTGGCCATTGGAGCAGTGCCTCTTGAGCTCGAAGGTGTCCCCGGGAGGCAGCCAGATGCAGTGGAGTGAAATGACCCGCTGATCTTACGTTCGGATCAATTGGATCCTCGCGATTAACTTTCATTCTTTCGATGTTTGCCCAGTCGTTATTCCAGGCAGCATGGTGTAGGGGGTTGAATTCAAGTCCACCCGGCAGCGGAATCCCACCATCTGCAGGTGCCAGTATCTCATGAATTTCCAACTCGGGCATGCTACACGAAATAGTCTACAGACAGTCAGCAATATACTTGAGAATAGTTACAAGCTGCTTGCTTTTACAATCCATTGAACTCATTTCTGGATCCGCCAATGTGAAGTTTGATAACCTCTTCCGAGCTTGAGCCACCTCTAACTCGAGTCAGACTTGCCCTTCACAAGCAAAATGCCAAATCTCGAGTTGAAGGACTCGTTTGATCGGTTGTCCCCGAAATGCTGAAGTACAAGTCTGGCTCGAGTTAGCTGCGCTTCCACATCTAATCGAGTCAGAATCCGTGGTCCCCGAAATGCGTTGAGTCACTAAGGAGTCAATGGGGAAACTGCATCTATCTGTGCCAATTTACCGATAAGATTGCACTTCTCAATATTAGGAATTACTCAATAAGCAAATTAATCATATAAATTACTCCAAATGAATAGATAACATTTATTCAAAATATTATATTTTGGTTTTATAGTTAATCTATAATAATTCCAAAAATTCGAATACACTTGTGAAGTTGTCTGTAGGGAACATCTTATCGAGTTCCACTGCACATTACTCGTCCATTTCGTTTGTTTCTCTCAGGGTTCATTGCACTTACTCGTGTAATTTGTTTATTTCAGCCGTTTATTTCCGAAAGTTGTTGAGAGTGGGCTTCATTTTCTATCATTTCTGAAATTTAGACATAAAATGTGTACCTTCTTTCTGCTTCTACGAACTTCGCCCCTTTTATTACAACAAACTCAAACATGCAATATTAAGAAATCTAGTACTCTGGCCATCTTCAAGGAGTTTCATGGTCCACCGACATAGTTAAGAGAGGAAAGCCAACTACAACTTGTGTGCGTTAAATATGTGTGAGTGTTCCCGTGATTTCTCAGTTTTAGGATCTTCCCACTTTAGCTACGAGACACGTCCGTGGAAGGAGATTAAAATTGCAGAGCTCCAAGTCTGGAATGTCTTCATAGGAACTAAGGCTAGATGTAGACGTGGTCCCAGAGCTAAAGTCTATGCGTTGCTCATGTCCATGCCTCCTGAATATGGTGGTTATTGCGTCCAATGTGGTCTACGTAAACTGACATTACAGTAGTCCAATATAACCATGGTCACAACACAATTATATATATATATATAGTACCCAAACGAAAGAACTGGGAAAGGAGTACAAGCCATAAAGAAGAGCGAGAGAAAAATATAGCGCAAGGCCCACCAGTCCCAAGTTCTAAACTCAAGGTTATGCTTCTAAGTTTGAGGAACAATTACCCCGTAGAGGTTGGTTCTGCTTCCATCCTCACAACGCTGTGTCCTCGGGAAGATATAGTCTAGCAACGATAGAATCTCGCTTGATATTCCATTTTAATAGACTTTGTCCTATGGTAGCGATTAAAATTTCAATTTGAATTTGGATGTAACGGGGATGACTTATGAGGACAATGTGGAACACACACTTAATTAATCATCCAGCAAACTTTAACTTTTAATGTAAATACATTGATTGCGTGTATAATTCTATTCTCAAATTGATACGGGGATATGTGGAGCTATGTGCGTGGAGCTATGTGCATGATGTGTAAGAGAACGAGATAAAGTAGCACATAGACATATCAAACAATAGCATCCACTCATCAATTTGTGCTTCTTTTGTATGCATCTCAATCGGGTCCTATCATCCATTACAGTAGTTCCAGATCTTACTAGCACTAGCACTCCAGAAGATTCCTGTACTTTGAGTGAACTAGAATTTTTAATAGCCATTTCCATTTCAAAGTTGCTTAATTATACTAGTAAGTGATAACCATCAATTCATAGTTATTTGTTATAGATGCTTCAATTCATAGTTATTTGTTATAGATGCTTGTTGGCATTGTTTGCTTTAGATATCAAGCCTTTTGCCACTTTATACAGATTTCAGTAACGGGTATCAATTTTTCAAGTTGTAGATGGCATTGATGATGCCTAATTCAATGAATCTTTCTCACACACAAAGGATGATTGCACATCCTCCACCTTGGTGCCAATGTTTTGCTTCAAAACGATCCATCAAAAACTTGAATGCATATAACACAAATCCATGATATAGAATCAGGCTTGAAGTGAATATCTTGCGAGTAGGATAAGATGAAGGATCACCTGGGTTGCAGAGAATAACAGTATGAACCATTCTACCACCCCTGTGTCTTTTACTTGCCATGTTCTAGCAGAAGTATCTGATTCCACAAAATGATAAGAAATATCACTTTCAAAGACTTAATTGTTCATGCCATAACATATTTCCCCCAAGTTTTATCTTGCTAAATAAGAGCCTTGAGCTCATTCAATGCTGCAAACTCTTGATGTCAAATAATACCAAGTAGATTATTTGATATTTGGTGCAGGTTGAAATTCTTGAAGTCTTGTTTTGACTCTACTCTTACTTTGATTCTATTGGACTTTCCTCTTTGAACTTGTGACATGACCAACCGTGAAGTGCTTTATAGTAAATGTAGCACAAATCCTTTCTCCCTCTACTTTTACAAATTTAAAAAATGTGATTGCACTTCGATAGTTAACCAACTTAAAGATTGCAATATCATAATTTGCTTCAAACTCATATGTAGCCTCAAGCATCTTACATATCAATGAGTTGTATTGCTTAAAGAAGCTTTTGCAAATATCTTGTGGCATATATTGGTGCATGAAAACAGATTTGTAAGGAAGTAGTACGGACATAGGAGCTAACTCACTTCAATGTTGATGTTGTTCTTGACGGTGGTGCAAACATAGAAGTTAGTTGTGCCTCAGTATTGATTTTACTTGAAGGTTTCATCCAAATTGAGAAATCACAATATATCTTAATATACGGTGTAAAGGAATTCTTTAGGACATAAATATATTCAACTCTCATTGAGCCTATCAAACACTGCACTAATAATTTGGGAAGATCGCTTGTGTCGATCTTTATCACAAAATTCATTTGAAATTTGAAATTTTGTAGC
Source organism: Lunularia cruciata (assembly GCA_948567375.1). NCBI lineage: Eukaryota > Viridiplantae > Streptophyta > Marchantiopsida > Lunulariales > Lunulariaceae > Lunularia > Lunularia cruciata. The sequence continues at coordinate 60,666,569 of OX419759.1, read as the reverse complement.
ACCATAGCAAATGAACAATGAATAGGTCACTGTTGAGGAGAATAAATAGAGTAACAAAAGAAGAAGAAAAAAATATTTGTCTTTGATGGTGGAGAGTGACAATATATCATGATTTCAGCTCTCCAAATTTGTTTGTTAAATTCTTACGTATCTTGAGCTTCAAATGTAGACAAATTACTTATCGAGGTTAGATCGAAGCATATAACATCATATAATTTTCCGAGTAGTCAAATAAACAACGACTATATTGGGGGATTTCAGTTTGGCCATTTCGGTGGCTCGTAAAATAAATTTGCGGGAAATCTACGGGACATCCACTAAATCGTGAAGGGGCGTGGCCTGGATTGTACGCGAGTGCTCCATAACTCTATAAAGGTAACGCACATATGACCCACATAAGTTTATGGGGTCTCGTAGACCCTGACGGGCTGAAAGTCAAGCCGAAAATTATACCAAGAAAAAGTAGAATTTCAACTCTCAAATTTTACTTCCACAAATGATCATGATTTGATTTACGGGACTTCTTGCAAATTTTACGGGATATGTCGATCTCCCGTAAATTTCAGAACTGAAAACCCAATTTTCCTTCATATCATCATCGGATTAGTGTGTCTTCTATGTGATGTCACTTTCGAACATGAAGATATATTCGCATGGTGCTATGTTTTGGATTCCTTACTCTAGTGAATCTAATGGCACTTTAAAGAAAATCATTCATACGAAAATAGAAACCCCGTCAAATGTTATTTGCACACTGGTGGTGCAGTAGGAACAGAACGATTAAGAGGATAGGAAAGATCAACAACCAGTAGACGAGAGCGGACACTGAAACCACGAACCGAGAACGAGACGCGAAAGAACAAATTAGAGCAATTCCGAGAAACCACAAACGCCTTCAGAACTCGCACCTAAATTCTGTCGTCGCGACCTTGCAAAATGGTCCTGCCCGCAACCTCTGGACTGGTGACTACACTACATCGTAGTCTAGTTACTGTCCAGATGTTGCGGTTGCAGATAGACTACATCGTAGGGTATCTGGAACACACGCTGTACCTTTACAGGACTCTATTGAGCAAAGCTCCACAATTGCCGGTACTCGTTTCTGTGCCACCAGTCAGTCCTTTCCTTTCGTTCCCCACATCAATCTTTGCCCCCCGATGGTGTGCGTTTGGAGTCCCGGAGCAGTAGGCATAGAATTATATTCATCTCGATTTACTTCAATTGTTACGGGTATCTTTGGAGTACGACCTGCATATAAGTTTTCGTCTTGCGCACCTTGCTTCTGAACCGTGACAGTCATAAGTCTGAGGGACTCGCGTTGTCGCATGACAAAAGGACCAGCACGGAGAGCAAGAAAATCTGACTGACTGCAAATTTCTTGACTCCACCGGTCTCCAATGCTTCGAGGACTAGGAGCTGCCCATCTTCAACAACGGAAGAGTTGATTACCATCACATTCAGTGCAACACATAAAATCACTAATTCTCCAAATATTCGATATTACTAGTGTAGCCGACACACATTGGACATATAGGTTTGTATATGTCACAAGAAAAAGTAAGAACCCATTTTCTGCTAAGAATGGTGAGGCTACACAGAGGTGCTTCAGAATATCCCTTCCTGAAAAACTATACCCTACAGGTCCACGCTTTCCACCAGCGTTGTGCAACAGCAAGAGGGTCTCAAGCGGCGAATAAATTACAGTCAACCAAAGCACTGCAGTGGTCTCTGTAATAGCGACTTCCAGAACTTTTGGTTCCTCGAAACCAGCCTTGCTTCACAGACTGATAAGTTCACAATTCACGGAGGAATTCGTTTTATATAAAGTTCTTTGATGGTATAGTGACATATGCTGACAATATCTAAAATTCAACTGTCTAATGTACTTTGCCAAACTTTCTAGACTTTCCTGTCACAAATAAAATAACATATCAATCAATCTTATTGCGACAGGCGTGACTAGTATGACGCTCGCATAGACAGCAAATCCAGGAAATTCAATCCAGTGATGCCGTTGGGAAAACTGAGCTGTGCGGTACTCGCGTGGAAAGGTATTTGAAAATGAAGCCCGCGACAACCGGCTCCGCTAAAGCTGAACAGCGAGTACGAGGAGATGATGCTTTGGAAAGGAGGAGATTGATGAAGCAGAAGAGATACACTCACGGTACATTCCCACGCAAATTGAAGATGCGTAATTAATGTATTGGGTGGACATTTTCCACTGCCCAAGAACATGCACACTGAGGAACATATACATTCTCCCCAAAGCCACGCCTTTACTGTCCAAACAGGATTTCGTTGAAGTTTCAGATAGGAAAAGCTTAGCGCTGGCGCTGGCATCCGTTGAGGCTCTCCCAACTCCCCTACGGCCTATAGTTCATAGCGAGTTCAGACATTACATGAATTCATCATCTATCAAGCGTCCATTTGCCAAAGGATCCCGTTCACAGGCTCCAGACGAATTCGAATTGCAGATTGTACCAGAAATTACATTCACTTCTGCTTTCATGATTTCATACGCGAGAAGGGTTCCGGATCGGTTCGCAAACACTTTTTCGCCCAGTAGCTGGCTTCATCTGCCTGCGGAGTCCACGCAGTCAGGACGAGAGGCAGAGTCTGTCATAAAGTCAGGAAACCAGTGTTGCTTGCAGGGCTGTAGTCTCCAGTTCTTGGTCAGTTTCTACAATCTGACAGCATTTTTACTCCCATTCTAATGCAGGGTAAGATGCAGCAACTCGCGTGCAAATACCACGTAAAGATAACCCATCCGGATCCTTGGCCCCCAGAAAAGCCTCATGCGGCAGGGCCGGAAACAAAAGAGGACCAAATCTTGCTGTGGCTACTCTTTTCCGGTTGTGAACTTTTCGCTTTGTCAGATCCGCTATCAGGGATCTCATGGTTGCGTGGATGAACCTCTTTCTGTGGGATCAAATTTAAGTGAAGACACGGAAGTCTTGGCGAGTTGGAAACCTGAAGCTCACCACGTTTAAGGTTGGAAACGCGGGCTTTTGGTCAGATAAAAGTAAAAAGTCGGATTGATGACTTCGAAGGCCAACGATCTAAAACTCGATAAGCCTAGTCCCATTACTGATTTTGGCCAATGGTAGTAATGAATGAATCACAAATGTACAGAACTTGGTGTAATCTACAAGTATTATCCGAGTAATGACTAGGGCCGCCTTTCGTCCCAATAAAATCCAACTGGCCCTGCAATTATCACCAGATATAGCTTTCAGATACCTGGCCCCAGGAAGCGTGGGGAGCTTGGGATACGAAACTGTGGGAACGCTACTGTCTAAATCTCATTGATATGCAGTAACCATCGATCAATCTGATGAGATGTTCCTGTATACACTTGCTTAGGAATGTAAAAAGATCAAAACTCTGGACGCCTACACTGACAGACTCGGCAACTTAGCTCGTACTTAAATAAAGGGCTATACTCAACAAGAGTCTAATAACATACTGCCTCTGGTATCAGTTCGTAATAGGAGCTTCTTGTAGAGCTTTATGGAGAAGCTCTTTTTGCTCTTCGACATGCAGGCTACCAAATCCGGTTGCTGTCGCAGCTGATGGTGGGCGACCCACATATTTTATGTCTTCGTACGAACCACGCCCGGCTGATGTGAGTGCGGTAGCCAATCGTGGGGCGATGTATGTGTAGGCACCCATATTCATGGGCTCCTCTTGACACCAGATGATCTCAGCGTCTGCAGAAACATCACTGGAAATTAGAACCTCGTAAAACTATCAACAACGCCTACATTATATCAGCAGACCACAGTATACAACCAACCGCCATGATAAATGCCAACCCAAAGATACCTGAACTAACACTCATCAATCTCAACATGATGGAAGGCAAGAGAAGGTGATTCACGTAGGAGCAACAACCGTGGACTAGTTTGGTCTCACTCCAAACTTCTAGATGGTATGACTAGTGGAATATGGATGAGTGGTCTGCTTGACTTACTGGGGTAGCGATTAAGCTCTCTAAGAATCAAATCCCATGGGAACGGACAAAGCTGTTCAACTCGGCAGATGGCCAGATCCTTCAGCTGAGCCCTTTGTCGCTCGTCATCAAGCTCATAGTATACCTGCAAGGTTTTGACCAAGTAAGAGATAAGAAAGACGTTTACTTTAGGATGAACTACTGTACATGCATATCGAGCTAACGTGATTGAGCTGCATACCGTAAATAGACAAAGTAGTTTTTCTTTACCTTTCCAGAACAAAGAATCATACGACGAACACTCTCCTCCCGAGATGACTCAAAGTTGTGATCCTTGATCAGGCGCTTGAATCGAGTTCCTTGTTTGTCAAATCCATCATGACCTTGTACATCATCAAACTCGGACAAGTTTGACTTGCAAGCTGCGTGTCTCAGAAGATTCTTTGGTGACATGACGATCAATGGCTTGCGGAAATCCCGATGGATCTGATCACAACTCAGCTCGGTTAGTAACCTTGCCCATCATCTCCACAAAATAGTCAGCAGAGTTACACAAGTAGAAAGCAGAAAGTGAAACTACTGCAGTGCTGCATATCGAATTCAGAGCTGTGCAGTATTCGAGGCGTACAACAGCTGCTCACCTGTCTTCGTAGTACATGGAAGTAGTTTGCAGGAGTGGTAACATTCACGACCTGCCAATTTACTTCCTGAATTTGCCTTCGCAAACTGGGATCCATTTCCGGAATGACATAGGGATTGTCATCACTCATCTGCAGTAAAATTCAGACGGTTAAATTTAATATCAAGGCTTCAATGGAGAAAACTCTTCAATTAAAAAGGAATATTGACACGCGATTGCTGAGAGAAGCTGTAAGAGCATAGATGAGAACCAGACAATCAACACCTACCTGAAGAAAACGCTCGAGTCGCGCACTCGAGTGCTCGGGACCCTGTCCATCATAACCATGTGGGAGTAGACATACAAGACCCGCCTGCCGCAGCCATTTTGCCTCTCCACTGCTCAAGAACTGGTCGAATATCACTTGCGCACCGTTGGCAAAATCTCCGAACTGGGCTTCCCACAGGACCAAGGAATTTGGGTTCTCCATGGAGTAACCCAACTCGAATCCGAGAACTCCGAACTCGGAGAGAGAACTGCGGCAGAAACCCAGAAAGTGAGACTCTAAACAGCTCACCGGCTTATCAGACACTTGTTCATCTAAGTAAACAACATCGAGTATATGTAACATGCAATGCACCGAAATGCATCGAGTATGTATATGTAATCGAGTATGCATCGAGTATGTATATGCAATCGAGTATGCATCGAGTATATGTAACAATGCAATGCACCCTAAACCCTAAACACCGAAATGCATCGAGTATATGTAACATGCAATGCAATGCAATGCACCGAAACTTTACAGGTCACCTTCTAGTTCACCTGTATACAGGTGACAATGATGAAACAGAACGTGCGAAGGCTCATTTACCTATTGCTCACGGTGAACATCTCATCTTCTTGATCCATCATGACATGGTCAAGGGGGCAATATTTGGCTCCTGTTTGTTGGTCATGTAGCACAGCATGGCGGTGACTGAAAGTTCCACGCTCCACATCCTGGCCGCTGAGTCGAACGTGGTTGCCTTCAACAAGCAGAGTAGCAAACGCTAAAGCTTCTGCAGTAGCCCAATCAACCCCTTGCCCTGTTTCTATCATCTGTGCACGTGCCTCGTATATCCTTTTGATTGCTCTATGGGGAGAGAACTCTGGAGGGATGGTGCTCAGAGACTTGCCGACACTCTTGAGAACCTCAGGCTTCACTCTGAAATACACCGGGACACATTGAGAACGAGTGAAACTCATTAAGGGTGACCGCAGTCAAGGGACAAATTATCGAGCGCATGAACATCATAGACACACCAACTACATGTCGATCACCATCACCATATATGGAAACCACAAAATAATTCACTGCGCATACCCAGTGTTTCTAATTCGTGAAAGTTGCTCTGGGCCTTTGAAACCAGCCCAGTAAGCTGCCAACCAGTCTCGTGTTCGTGGCACATAGTCTTTGCTGTTGTTGAATTCCTCATTTAGGATCTCAAATACCCGGTCTTCGATACTCTTGATTTCTTCTTTGGTAAGTTGACCAGATTCGATGAGTTTTTTCTCATAGATTTCAAGGGAAGTTGGATGGTTCTTGATAACCTGTAAGCAAAAAACATAAAGTATATGAAGTACACCGACTCGAAATGTTACAATATTTCTCTTGAGATGCATGTCTGAAAGTGGTTAAGACCCAAGTTCTGTCATAAGCAAGTAGATCAGAAATGATATTCTTTTGATCTGTCCGTATAGTCCTGTAAGAACTATACCTGATACATTTTCGGTTGAGTGAAAGAAGGCTCATCAATCTCGTTGTGCCCAAATCTCCTGTAACACACGATATCCACAACGACGTCGGACTTGAATTTGCAGCGCCATTCCGCTGCTAGTTCACAAGCATGCACGACAGCTTCCACATCGTCTCCATTCACGTGGAAAATGGGTGCATTCAAAGCCTTTGCCACATCTGTGCAGTAGGGTGACGATCGACTGGACTTGGGGTCAGTAGTAAAAGCGACCTGATTGTTCACGACAAGGTGAATTGTACCGCCCGTGGTATAGTTCGGAAGGTCACTCAAGTGAAGGGTCTCGTAAACCACACCTTGCCCAGAGAAACTACCATCTCCATGTAGAAGCACAGCCATATTCTTGCTCCTGTCCTTGTCATTGGAGTAGTACTGTTTGCCTCTTGTTTTCCCAATAACAACTGGGCTGACTGCCTCTAAATGACTAGGGTTAGCCACCAGAGATAGATGAATTCGTTTGCCACTTCTAGTGGGACGATCATATGATGTACCAAGATGATACTTCACATCTCCACTCCCAGTGTACCCACCTGCTTCATTCGGAGGCTTGATACCTCCACTGAATTCGCTGAAAATCTGCCTCAGTGGCTTACGAACAACATTTCCAAGTACATTGAGCCGTCCTCGATGGGGCATACCAATCACAACATTTTCCACTCCTCGATCGGCAGCGTAGTCAATAAGCTCCTTCATACCAGGGATCAACGTCTCGCATCCTTCCAAACCAAACCTCTTGGCTGCTGTCCATTTCTGAGCTATGAAGCTCTCAAAAGTAGTTCCCCATACCAGGCGATCAAGGATTTGTGCTCGTCGGGTCGAACCGTACTTGCCAGGGACTTGAGTCTCTATTTGATCCCGCAACCAGTTGCACTTTTCACGATCGGGGATGTGCATATACTCGTAACCAATGGTTCCGCAGTAAGCCTGTTCCAGCCTGTTCAGGATCGCTCGCAAAGTCTGTACAGGTCGGTTTTCTGACAGAAAGCCAGCCATTCGCCAAACTCCAAGGAAAAACTCCCGATCGAGATCGGCATCTGTAAATCCATACAGAGCGGGATCAAGCTCAACAGGGGGGGTTCGAACATCCAGTCGCAACGGATCTAGTTTGGCCTTCATGTGACCATTCACTTGATATGCCCGTACCAAAAGCAGAAGCCTCATACTTTCCTGAATGGTTTGTCCTGACAGTCCTGGAGCAGAGTCTGCAACTCCAGTGAAATTTTTGAAGAACAGGTCCCATGACGGATCCACACTCTTGGGATCTGCCTCCCATGTTCTCTGCAACTCTTCCAAATACACACTACTGGTTCCGTCAAGAAAGTTATCGGTCAGCTTCGACAAGGCAACTGCCTGAGGTAAAGGCGCCAGCTTCTCCCCAGTCCCATAAAAGGATCGAGTTCCCAACGAGCCAAGCACTCCCAGACTCCGATGGTTCACTCTATTCCACGAATGAATAACTTGCGACCCCGGTGCGGTAGTCCTGACTCCATGGTAGCCCCGCGCAGCGAGCAATCGCGCGGTTCTGAGGGCTGGCCGCGATGCCGCGGACAGCACTCTCTGCCACGCCATGACCTCTCAGCTCCGGATCCTCCCCTCCACTAACCAAAAAAAAGAGAATCTCAAATCCAATTCAGCTACTCACACAAACACAAAGATACACCACAGAGCCCGTCTGTACAACAAATTTCCAAGCCGTTCTCCCAAACACTTCTTTTCACTCCCTCACTCCCTTTTACGGAAGCGCCAGGCGATATGTAACTTACGAGGTTCTTTACGGCCAACTGTTGATGGAGACAACAAGCGGTGGTTGACGGACCGCAGTCAAGAACCCTATGACTATATCGCGAGTTACCAAGCTTGAGGTACAGAACTCTAGCACGCCTCTTTCGCTCGAGAAATTTTCGACTCTTGAGCTTTGATCGAACTCAGGATCGATCCATCGTTCGTTCGTGAAGAATTGTCGATCGATTATTCTCGACAATCTCTGTTGCTTTCCACCATGTTGGCCTCGTTCCAAATGAGGAGCACCGGAGCTTTTTCAACTCCGCCCCAAGTTCACCTCGATGTGAAGTTAAAATCGCTGTTACTCCATCGCAACCCCTGGGCGGATTGAAGAAGCAAGTCTGTCTGTCTGGGGCCCTAATAAAATGGGAAGGAAATTTCACAGATTCTGAGGGACCTTGTCAGCTTGCTGCCTTGAATAGCTCATCCACCAATCAGGGGGCGGGGTAGGGAGAACGAGGTGTAGTTCAGGTCTAGATGCGCTTTCCGTCTCTCCGAAGTTACACAGTGCATGTTCCCCCTCAAGTCATCATCTTCACAGTCGTGCCTCGAGTGGGTCGTTTGCTCCTTGGCCTCGATAATTCTTCGACACCTAGACCCAACTGGCCGCCAAATCAATGCAGGTGCCAGGTTTGACGCAGATTACAGTGGGCATTTTGTCTGCGCGAAGGAGAATACGCCAGCTGTTCTACCTTATCTCCAAGTCAGCCCTGAAGTTGCCAAGTAACCTTGTCTTGGTGCGGGTACAATACGGCGTGTTAGATATGAGTTTGACGGGGAATTGGATATTCCCGTAAAGATTCCATATGTTAATTTTATGGGGTCTCGTAAACTAAAATAAGTATATTTATGAAACTACGCGTAACATTTTAAGGATTGAATTAATTTTTGTGGTTGAATTTTTATTTTCTTTTGATGGTTTGGAAATGCGGGAGAGTGTGGAGACGGGAGAGGAGAGGGAGAGACAAGATATGATATCTATATTATCGGAAGGTTCTCTAGCAATTAGCACTCGAGTGAATAGTAGATTCTCTTTGTTTTTCAATTCCATTGGCACCTAGATTGAAGACTATGGAGAATGGAGTAGAAAGTTATGAGGATTTTTAGTTTTCTTAGGGTTTAGAGTGATCATTATACATTGAGAGTGATGGGTCGAGAATTTTAGTTTCCAATCTCTTGGTTTTCATGATTCTCTTCTTTTTTTCAATTTCAGTTCCTTTGGCACCTAGATTGAAGACTATGGAGAATGGAGTAGAAAATTATGAGAATTTTTAGTTTTTTTAGGGTTTAGAGTGATCATATACATTGAGAGTGATGGGTCAAGAATTTTAGTTTCCAAACTCTTGGTTTTCATGATTAAATTCCATGGGAATTTAGTTTGAAAACTTGGGAGATGGAAATTGAAAATTATGAGAGTTATAGATTTTAGGGTTTGTAGAGAGTGTTTTCTTATGTGAGTTGGGATGTGAGGGGTTGTGGTTTTGCAGATATGGGGAGATATGGAGAGGAGCAGCATGTGTTACTATCATTATTCTTGTGCTAACCATGGCTACACCTTCCCCTCTGAGGTCGCCTAGAGCGGATCGGGATACACCATGCCCGATATGTCACCGACGCTTTATCTTGTAAGGAATAAAGACCCATGTGGGAAGGATGCACAAGGACTATGATTGGACCACTTGGGATGCTCATGTGAGATGAGTGACCACATCGACAGCAATGACACTCAAGATTACACACGCTTCTTCTATCTCTTTGTTGATCGTTCCAGGGATACCGATCGAGTCGTGGGAATGGTTAGCTTCTAGGCGGGTTTCATTTTGGGGTTATTTGAGACTAGTTTTCCATGTCCATGTCTATTCCATAGGCTACCCCGCACACTCCATGATCAGGCTAGATAAGCTTTTCGCCTACTACTTGATCGTTTGGCACGTGATCCCTTGGACGAGTTAGCATGGTTCCTATTTCTCTTACTCCCTCGATGGTGTCTTTGTTATGCTAGAGGAGGACGTGCAAGGCATAGAGAGGTGGTTGCTAGATTTCATTGATTCCAAGCGGAGGATTGGGCAGCCCTTTAGGAGGAGTATGTTAGGGCTACGCGATTTAGGAGACAAGCACCACCATAGGATACCACAGAGTCCACTTGATTACGATGATGTAGGACATTGGGTCAAGCGGGAGAGTTTAGTAGAGCAGCACAAGCGCTACATCCTTTGTCTATAGCGAGTCCTACTGATGAGACTATCTGTCACGCCATTTGTAGTGCCGCATCTAGATGCTCAAACATTGGAGTTCCAGTGATAGTAGTTAGAGTTATTTCAGCAATTTCTCAGAGACTACTTTTCGACGGTCAGATTTTGTGTTTGGGGTATTGACTTCACGGTGGGGCCCACCATAACTTTGCACTGTTCACACCGTCAAGTGTGCCGTCAGTAGGACCATTAGGGTTTTAGAGCTAGCTCAAGTCCAAGGGGTATAGTTTTGAAGTGAGCTCTAGAGAGCTCACTTCTTTGATGTTGAGCCTTCGAGTTCCTGGCTATGGTGGACAGAGGCCGGCAAGCATGACCTGGATTCTCTATGCTTGAGTGGGTGTGGCTTGACTGTAATCAATGCCCAATTGTTGGCAGTTTATAGAGTGACAGATCAAGTACTGATCTGTGTTGAGTTGAGTTGAGAATGGTAAGCAATTTGATTATTGTGGCACTTTAGAGTCTATGTATGACTTATGTGTGAGTTGTGCTTCTATAATGTATGATGTTGACAGCGATGTATGTTGTGTAGCAATGTATATATGCACAACATATCTCTCCCTTACGCTCACTGCATCCTATAGCAATAGAGGGACTACCCCTAGAGGTCTTAGATTATCAGCCTAAGCAGCTTTTATGTCTTGATAGGTCACTATTTGCACTAAACCCTTGCCCCTCGCCTTTCCTCAAGAGGCTTGTTAGGCTTATTTGCCATGGCTCACTTAAGAGCTCTCCTATCTACTACTTTGGCCATGCTAGGTTGTGTATTTCCCTCCTTGGCAGATGATACACACATCATAGGCCCTATAGATCAGATTAGGCAGGCCTTTGACTACTTGACTACCAAGCTACATCTAGTAGGCTTGAGATTCAAGGTGTCAAAGTGTAAGGCATGGTCCCCTTTAGGTATCCCTCCCCACCTTGAGCTTCCAGAGGGGTGTATCACATCCACAGATAGACTTCTTGTTCTTGGAGTGCCAGTAAGATTGGAGGATTTTGTCACATGCTTCCTATACGCTGCCCTTGCAGAGGATGTTCTCCATGTGGATGACCTTCCATTATTAGGAGATCCACAGGTGGCATTTGGTATACTCTCTTCTAGTGTTGCTCGTCGACCATCCTACCTCATCCGTACAATTTCCTCCTCATTGTCCTTCCTATCACGTTTGGGAGCATTTGATAGGAGGATTATGGGAGTCTTTGGTGATATTATTGGACCATGGACTTTTGAGTGTGTGATAGGGGATTTAGCATGTAGACAGATGGCTCTGCCAATCTCATGTGGTGGAGTTGGCTTGCTTTCTATGGAGGAGACGGCACCTATAGCATTTTTGGGTAGTTGTGCTCTCGCAACACCCCTACTTTCCTCCCATTTTGGGGTTGCTAATAGACCGGTTTTGGAGACTTATGTGACAGAGGTGGAAGGAGGATCCTATTCTTTCCAAGTGTTATTGCAGTAGACAAGAGATAGTCTATCCCCTCAAGCACGAGAGGATTTTCCACCTTTTGCTTCACTATTGACAGATTGGACTAGAGGTTTACAATCTTCCTTGATGGAGCGACAGTGTGAGCATATGTTACATTCTCTCTTAATCGCCTCGTCCATTCCTCAGGCTACTAGAGCACATCTTTGCTCTTGCTCTTGCTCTTGCAAGGATGCATGCTCTTGGATCCTAGCTCAAAATCTTCAGTTGCTTTCCTTCGATACTTTACCCATTTGGTATAGCAAGAGCTAGCTGTGAAAAGTGGTTATAGCGCGTGAAGCAAATGTAATGGTATTGAACTTAGAGTCGTGGAAGCATCCCCAATTTACCAAAGTACTTAAATTTTGGAATTATGTGACTTGTAAGATGAGTTCACACACTAACGTCCTGGTGTTTGGAGAGTAAAATTTGTGTATAATGTATCAAAGTTGAATAATAGATTCTACTTAAATGAGTAAGATCTAAACTTTCCTTGGTCTACCCAGGTACCTCTAAACGTAATAAAAGATAAAAGTAGTATTAAAGATACATAGTTTGTATTCTAACGGAAATAATATATGCACCATAATAAACATGTCAAGTTGATGTGCTAGAAAAAAACATTCAGTTAGTGAGCTAAGAAAAGAATTAATCTTCCTTCATTCAGTAAACACAAAGTTTATGATTCTCTTGTGTGATAGCTACATGATAATTAATGCTCCACTTAACCTTGTAATTGAATACATTTATGCTTCTAAATTTTACATAGTTTCCAAAAACATTAAATTAAATCTAGCTCCTCAAGAGAAAATGTATTGGAAGTTTCAAATTCCTACTATTCCAAGTTTAAGAAGTATCATACATGAACAATAATTTATTTCTAAATTTATCCATTTTGATAAATAATAAAGATAGAATCTTAAAATCATTATTATGATCTATTAAATGGTTGCTTGATGTCCTTTAGATGGAAGAATCTAACCAAATAACACAATGAATTAGGATGATTTGAAACTTAGTTTTAACTCTTGTATACATAAAAAACAACCTACTAAAGTGTCTTTGGATACTACAATTCATTTTGATCTCTCTAGCTGATTCTTTTATCTTAGATTACTATTAACTTGAAGTGTTATACACATCAAACTTTGAATAGTTCTAGAAAGCTAAAAAGCTCAATATTTTTAATGTAAGTTTTTACTATTTTTCCTTTTTAATTATCACAACTGTAAGATAGTTTTATAGGATACAAACATTTTTACAAAAAATTTTATTTTTTTTAATTTGATTCTTGTTTGCAAAGATAGGACAAATTAATTTCTTGTTTAAGGAGGAAAAATTCTTAGTTGAAGTATCCTTTGGAGTTATGTCTATTTAGGCAAAGGTATAAATGGAACAAGTACAAAGTAAATGGCACTATGAAGGAAGAATTCCAATTTAGACATGACACCAAAGTTAGAGCAAAGAAATCAAAGCCAAGTGCCTTTGTATCTGAAGAACTTTGCCTGAAAAATATTGTATCCAAAGAATTGTGGTGAACTATCTTTGCACTATAGTATCAATTTTATTTTTATTTTTAACTTCTCAAAGATTACTGAAAGGTTAAGAGGCTGTTAACACTAGAACACACGATTTAATTAGAGGTAATCATGTAGGAGGATGAGGAAATAACCCAAGAAAAACCTTATGGTTTCCTTATGTCCAAGGAACACGAGGAGGAAGAGTTTCATGATCATGAATCTCGTGGTTGTGATTTCTTATGATTGTGACCCTCATGATTGTTACTTTCATAGTATTTATGATCAAGATATTCATGATCATGATCTTGTGTCATCAACACAAATGACTCTTAGGACAAAGTTTGTGAATGAAGTAAACCTTATCAAACAACATCGGCCTAAGACATTATTGGCCTAATAGTCAACCAATCTTGGAGATTTCAAATGACTTTAATATGCCACTACATAGACAAAGAACAAAAATTGATGATCATTCAAATTGGCTAAAATGATTGCATGCCAAACAATGATGTTTCACCAAGGATGTACCCACAAATTTTGAAATGGATGACCTTGAGCTATAATTTGAAGCCTCATCTCATGCACTAACTTCTTTTTGATTGAACAAATTTGCAATTTTGCATGCAAAGTCTCTAGCAATTTCATTGACTAGTTGAGAATTAAGAGTTGAGAGGTTAGGAGATTGGATGAGTGGATGTTTGGGTGGCTTCTGTATTTCACCAAAAAATCATGAGCAAGCACAATAGCTCTCCAACTAAGAAGATGTATAATGCTTCTGGAGGTGATTTTGAAATCACCCATAGTAAGAAGTTGCCCCTTTATTGCAAGAAGTAGATCCTTTGCAACAAGAAACTTGATTTCTTGTTGTGGAATTGAACTTTGAGCAACTTAGCCATGATTCATAAAATTAGGGACAATTGTGACTTCATGCTAGAAATGTTAAGGGAGAATGTATTGGCATGGACCAAAGTGCATTAGCGGAAGGTGCTCAAGCTTGTAGCTGGATATCCCCATGATGCAATGACCATAGATTCCTTGTGGACTTGTCCTAAGAGTAAAATCTATGAGGACATCAAGGCATCATTCAAAGAGAACAAGTCAAGCAACATGTAGAGAATTGTGGGACATAAGGGCCCATACATACAAAGGGTGATTGCAAAAGCAATCATGAAGCTATTCAAGAATAAGCATATTACCTATACCAACACCGACAAAGCAATCTTCATCTAGTATCTTCACAAGGAACAACTTGTGAATTGGGCAGAGATGTTTTGTAAGTGGATTCATGATATGTATGGAGACATGAATGAGGAGGGAAAAGTCACCCTCATGCTATCCTTTGTTATACACTTCTACATTGGGATGAAGTTATTGACAAAGGAAGAAAGGAAAAAGTTCCCAACACATTTCTACCATATTGGGTATCTTTATATGTACCCAAATGTGACTATGGAGTATGAGAAATAGAGAGTGGTTGATGTCAATTCAAAGTACATATATGTACATGTGGAGGAGGTATAAAATACCCCGAGATACCTAAAGAAGAGGAAGGAAATTATCATCATGACCAAAGGTGCAAACATCAAAGAGGAAGAAGCCATAAGTGATAGATAACTCCTTGGAAGAAGATCATGATGAAGATAATCACAACATGGTAGAGGAAGATGTCATGATGGAAGAAGATCATAGAGGCAAGAACAAGAAAGAAGGTGTTGTTGAGATACCTAAGTTTTCCTAAGAAGGAGAGGCAAGTCAAGGAGGGCACAATCACACAAAAAAGGAATAATTAGTGGGGAGTCCTTCACTTGCATTGAACTCTCCTCATATTCAAAAGCAAGAGTTGGCAGTCAACATGATATTGCACAATTAGGGCCATCACAAGAAGACAAGTCTAGTGAAGAAGAAGCAAACAACTTTCTAGAAAAGGGCAAGGAGACCTTTCATGAGCAAGAGAAAGTCCCCATGGTGATGCATCCTTGGATAGATGAAAAGCATTGCCATCAACCAACATCCAAGGAGAACACAACAATGAGGCTAGATTGTTGGTAACAAAGGAAGGTTATGAGGTCCAAGAGGAAGAAGAAGAAGAAGAAAGACCACATACTAGAGAGGTACTCATGCTTGACAAGATCATGAAGGAGATGTTGAAGGCCAAGGAAGAGGAATCCACTCAAGCATGCATACAACAAGGAAAGAGAGATGTGCACTTGACCAAAGCTGCAACCATTACTCATTAGGAAGTAAGAGAGGAGATATGCATTCCACTTTGCACCAAGGAGTGGATAGAGAAGGAGCACACTCAAGAAGAAGAATGCTTGAACCAGCCCAATCACAACCAACAACTCCTCCCATGTGAGTTGATCCGTACAATAGGTTCAACTCTTCATGAGTTGGAAATTGTAACAATATGGAGTTTAGTGATGAAGTTAGTCGGGCTTACGAAGTAACACATAAGACAAACTAGCCTAGAATATTCCAAAAGTATCTAGGAAACTTCTTGGGAAGCTTCCCGGCTAGCTTAGCTTGCACCTCAAGTAAATAGCTTCTAGAAGGAAGCTTCTAGAAGCTTCCAACTAGCTTAGCTTGCACGCCAAGTAGGCGGCTTCTAGAAGGAAGCTTCTTGAGAAGCTTCCTAGTTAACTTGGCTTGCACTCTAAAAAAGCGGCTTGAGGAAGCTTCTTGAGAAGCTTCTCAAGGGCCTTGTATGCTACCTATAAATACCAAAGCCAAAGCTCATGCTAAGCATTTGGAGTTTTCTCACATTCAAGTGTCTCAATGTGAGTTTCCATTCTCCTATTTCTCTCCTCGGTCTCGGTCTTTTACATTGGTATCAGAGCAGGAATGGGATGGATGGAATTTATGGACCACCAAATCCACTTCTGTCAAACCATTGGGATTTTCATGTCCAGATATTACCCAAGCACCACTTCACACAATTCATCACCTCACACTTTGAGTAGGATTTTCTACATATGATCACCGTGTTTGAGGAACCCTTGATACTTCCGGTTGTCACTTATGGAGAAAGGTGGATGTGTAGTATCTATGTGTTAATCAATTAGATAAATTGGGAGTAATAGGATAGAGTAGTAGCTATGGCAGCAATACCAGATGTTATCCTTGCGATGCAACAACAAATCAAGCACCTTACTTGATTGTTGGATGAACAAGACCAACAACAACAAGAACATATAGAGAGAGTGCTAGTCCGAGATGGAGAAGATTGTATTTGATTTCCAAAACCCAAGGTGTTTGAAGGCAAGAATCTTCCAATCATAGTGGAGAATTTTGTGTTTGATTGTGAATGTTACTTCAAAGCCACCAATCTTCAAGATGAACAAAAATAGATTCACTTGGCTTCTAGCCAATTGGATGGTGTGGCAAAACTTTGGTGGCAATTTCGACTGGAGCAAGCTGAATGACAAATTGTTGCACCAATCTTGATATGAATAGAATTCAAGGATGCAATACTTTGTCAATTTCAAACTATAAATGCCACCCGAGCCGTACGAGATAAATTAGTAAAGTTGAAGCAAATTGGCTATGTAAGAGGTTACATCACACAATTTCAAAAAATATCATGCAAATTCCAGATATACAAGAAGGGGAAGTTCTGGATCGATTTGTGCGAGGATTGAAGTCACAAACCAAATTGGAGGTAACCATACGAGAACCACAAAACATAGAAGAAGCCATGCAATTGGCTGAATGCTTTGATTCCTTGGTTGTGACAACTTGTTCTTACCTCAACTTACCCCAAGCTTACCATTACAATATGCATAGGTGGAGGAACCAACACCAATGGAGATTGATGCTATCCAACGGAGGCCACTTGGTGTAGCAGATAGAGAAAGTTTGTGACAAAATGGAGGTTGCTTTTATTGTTGCCAAGTTGGACATCATATTGATGAATGTCCACTTAGGAATGGGCGACCTCAACAAGTTACCCAGATGGAGTTTGTGAAACCAAATGATCAAGGAAACAAAGAATCCTAAGAGGAGATTTTGAGCCGCCTACTAGGAGCTTGATTAGTTCTAATAGGATTGAAGGCTTGACCTATGCAAGTTTGCTTCACTTGTAAGGTACGATATCTAATCAAGGTTGTAGGATTTTGGTTGATTCTGGAAGTTCAGAGAATTGTATATCTATGCAAGTAGCAAAGGAATTGGGTATTCTTATCAAGCCAATGATTGGAAGTAGTTTGATGATGGCGGATGGTAGAAAGGGTTCTGCATTCCGCACCTCACATCTTGTTACTTTCAAGATTGGGAAGGAGTATTTGGAGTGTATGAGGTTTGTAGTGGCACCTCTACACTATGATATCATTCTAGGTCTACCTTGGCTTGAACATCATAAGGTTCAATTTGATTGGACCTAACACCAAATTCAAGTACAACACCAAGGTAAGAATTTCAGATTAGGTTGTCTGGCACCTCTGAGTAAGACACTTAAGAATAGTGAGTCCTAGGATGAGAAGTTTGTCAAGAAGGTAGCCGTAGAGTGAACCTTGCATGGAGTGGAGTTCCAAGATGGGAAGTTTGCCAAGAAGGCAACCATGGAGCAAGCTTGGAAGAGAAATGGAGTCCTTGGAAGGGAACTTGGTTAGTAAAGCAGCCATAGAGCAAGCTTTGGAGGAAGATAAGTCTATGTTTGCGGTGTGGATCAAGCCGATTGCACAAGAACAATCAAAGGAGTGCCAAGAGCCTTATGAAGCAATGGTTGATCAGATAGTTCGAGAGTTTGCAGATGTGTGTCTGGATGATTTGTCAAAGGGATTACCCTCCGATTGAGGTATACCCTTCAAGATCAAGTTATTGCCAAGGAGTACTCCAATGAGTAGACTGATCTATTGGCTCTCACCAAAGGAATTAGAGGAGTTGCAAACAACACTTACAGAGTTGTTGGAGAAGGACTTTATACAACATAGTACCTCTCCTTTGGGAGCACCGGTACTATTTGTTCTAAAGAAGAATGGAGGACTTTGTTTTTGTATTGATTACTGTGGGCTCAATAAGCAAGCCGTGAAGAATGCATATCCCTTGCCTCAGATCAATGACTTGCTTGATCAATTAAGTGGAGCACACTACTTTTCCAAGTTGGATCTTTGTAGCGGCTATTGGCAAATTCCTATTGATAGAGAGGATGTGCAAAAAACTACCTTTTGTATAAGGTATGGGCATTTTGAGTGGAGCGTTCTACCTTTCAGACTCACTAATGCTTTAGTAGTCTTCATGGATCAGATGCATCAGGTGTTGGATGGACTATTGGATTGGTCCGTGGTAGTGTTCTTGGATGATATCTTAATTTATAGTAAGATAGAAGGAGAACACGTGAATCATATGTGAGAAGTCTTAAGATGACTATGACAATCAAAATTTTACTACAAGAAGTCAAAGTGTGCCTTTTAGCAAAAGGAGGCTTCTTGGGTCATAAGATCTCATCAGAGGGGATCAAGATGGAAGAAGAAAAATCAAGGCCATTACTGATTGGCCTACCCTGAAGGATGCTACAGAAGTACAAGCATTCAATGGATTGGCCAGTTTTTACCAACAATTCATCCATTATTACGCTCATGTGGCTGCATCATTGACTAACCTCTTGGGAAAGAACTCGAGCTTCTAATAGACCACCAAGCATGAAGAAGCATTCCAAAAGTTAAAGCATATGGTGTCTTCAAGATCCATTGTTCAACCATAGGATCCTCAACTACCCTATGTGGTTGATTTTGATGCTTCTAACTTTGCAATTGGAGCTATGCTGCAACAAGAATTCTTAGATGGACTCCACTCCATTGCCTTTGTGTCTCACCGACTCAATACGGCTGAGTGAAACTACTCTGCTCAAGATCAAGAACAACTTGCAATGGTATACGCCACCAAGGTATGGAGGCATTACCTCTTGGAGAAACAAGTGATCATGCAAACTGATCATAGAAACAATCCTTCCTTACTACCAAGAGTTGGATGAGTTATATGAAGTTGATTGCACTTTTCATTATGTTGCTCTAGCAGTCCATGCAAAGAAGGTAAGAGCTCATGAAGATCAAGGAGCAACTCCATACTAAAGAAGAGGATTGTTATGAATGTCGTGAACTAGAGCAGATGATGGACAAGTGGAGGAAGGTAGAACATGCAAGATGGGAGAAGTACAATGGAGATCTATAGAGGATGCATGTGGAGGTATGAATCCTCAATCTGGGAATCAAGTAGCAAGAGGTAGAACATAACAAAAAACTTCATGCTTGAGACAAGGAAGTCATTATGTTGAAGGCCAAGTTGGATCAAGATCGTCACTGACAAAATCACACATGGTAACTACAAGGAGTTGGCAAATCTACATCAAGGCATTGACCAATCAACTTGACAAACAAGTGGAGTGCAAAGAACTCATTACCATACAATGTGGTAGAAGATGAAGGTAAGATTTAGATTATGCATGTGAACCTTGAGGAGGAACATTCTCAAGTACTCACAATAATGGTAGCTATGGAAAATCAAATGATTAAGCATGTGGAAAAACTAGCAAAGATCCTCCCACACCAAGTTAAATTGCATGACTTTAAGAAACAAAGTCATGCAATAAAGGTAAAGGTGTACAACAACAAACAACTAGAGCACCTATTCACTCAACTTAAGGGGCATACAAGCTAAAAGATTAAAGATATGTTAAACAAGATGTTTGTCAAGTTTCTAGATTACAAAGTAAAAGTTAAACTTCTGCAGAAAACTAAAGGTAGTTCTACATGGTAGTGTAAAAATTTGTGAGATTATGAACTGTAGAATAGTCTAAGTGTGGGATGACCATTGGCCTAGTGGAAAAATGACAAAAAATTTTAGGCCAAAGATTTTTGTTATTGTATACTATTGATTCATGACATATTTTTATGAGTGGTCAATTTTTGTAATTAAAGACCTTTGTGATCAATAGCAAAATGAACAATTAGAAACATAAGAATTGAGGAGTTGATCTACCATTGCCATCTAGGCAATTTTTAATTAAGTTAGGTTAGGATAAGAATAGATTAAAATACTAAGTTAGTGATAAGATAGGATTAGAATTCTGAGCAAGTGATTAAGATAGAATATAGACCTTAAGTGAATGAGGTTAGATTAGTTAGGAGGATTTTGAGGAACATGCTTATCCATTAAAGTCCCTACAAGAGGAGTAGGCAACCGTGTAGAAAAAATGAAGGATTGGAAGACCCCATCAAGCCGTACAAGGGAGAAACAAAAAAGGTAAAATGGGGCTAAGCCCCAATAGAGTCTGCCCTACCGCACCTAAGATATCCGAGCTATGCAAGTTGTACAATCTACACATAACTGGAGTATATAAAGAAACATCATCTAATGTGATTGCTCTCCTACGGATTGCACCAGCCACTGCACTCTATAGAGCAATGGACACATGCTGTCTAAAATATGCTACAAATATGAGAGTGAGAGTGGTACACCTTGGCGCCTAACATAATAAGCTCTCACGCACTCCCTAATAAATGTGTCAAATGCCATGTTCATTGTTCCATATAACTCCAAGGCTAAAGGAACAAAGAGGTGATTCCGCTGTGGCATGCTCCTATACTTGGAGACCTTATGACCTGCTGCTGCACTTGCTGCCCATCCAAGAGGATGGGTAATCACTCCCTCCAAAACTATATCCTGCATAAGGTCCATAACCATGATATCTGCTATTGTCACCTGATCATCCCGGACCAAGTATAGTTCTATCCTCACATGTGTTCTCTGCAAAGCATACGAACGCTCCTTTTAAGCAAGTATCCACTCTCTTGTGCCATAACAAACACTATGTCCCTAATAGCATCATGGGTAGCTATCTTCTGTCCTCCAAAAGAACACCGTGTTATGTGGACCGTTGTTGTATCTAGTGTTGAACCACACTCACAAATGAGTAATGAAGATGCAGATGGGTGGACCAAACCTAGGCAAAACCTCATTGTTGTAGAGAAAGTTGTTGGTGTGAGTCAGAATGCCCTAATGCACGGTTGAGCTAGGATCCAAGAGCCTGCACCCTTATTAGAGCAAGAGCAAAGATGTGTTTTAGTGGCCTGAGGAATGGACGAGGCGACTACAAGAGAATGTAGCATATGCTCACACTATCGCTCCATCAAGGAAGACTGTAAACCTCTAGTCCAATATGAAAATAATGAAGCAAAAGGTAGAGAATCCTCTTGTGCCCATGAGGATATACTATCTCTAGTTTTCCACAATAACATTTGGAGAGAAAAGGATCTTCCTTCCACCTCTATCACATAAGTCTCCAAAAGTGACCTATAAATAGCCACAAAATGAGAGGAAAGTAGGGGTGCCAAGAGAGCTTAACTACCCAAAAATGCTATAGGTGCCATCTCCTCCATAGATAGCAAGCCAAATCCTCCACATGAGATCAGCAGAGCCATTTGTCTATGTGCCAAATCCCCTATCACACACTCAAATGTCCCTAGTCCAATAATATCACCAAAGACTCCCATAATCCTCCTATCAAATGCTCCCAAACATGATAGGAAGGATGGTGAGGGAGGAACTATACGGATGAGGTAGGATGGTCGACAAGCAATAGTGGAGGAGAGTATACCAAATGCCACCTACAGATCTCCTAGTAATGGAAGGTCATCCACATGGAAAACATCATCTGCAAGGACAACGTCTAAGAAGCATGTGCCAAAATCCTCCAATCCTATTGGCACTCCAAGAACACAAACGTCCATCTATGGATGTGATGCACCCCTCTAGAAGCTTAAGGTGGGGCGGGATACCTAAAAGGAACCATGCTCTACACTTTGACACCTTGACTTTCAAGCCTACTAGATGTAGCTCGGTAGTCACGTAGTCAAAGGCCTACCCAATCTGATCTACAGGGCCTATGATGTGTGTATCATTTGCCAAGGAGGGAAATACACAACCTAGCATGGCCAAAGTAGTAGATAAGAGAGCTCCAAAGTGAGCCATGGAAAATAAGGGTCCTCCCAAAGGATCTCCTTAACGTCTACCAACAATTGACTCCAAGACGGTGACTTCCTCTTGTGAACCACCATGCTAGTAGTAAGTGAAGTAGGAGAGCCATAAAGAGACCGCACAAAGGGAATGAGACTTGCCAAGGATCCACCAGCCTCCCTAACCTCTCTAAAGATGGATGCACATGAGACACTATTAAAATTATTCTCAACATCCACCGATAGGACGACCCACTTTGGATGGATATTTAGGAGTGCCCTAATGCCTAGAGAAATAGCCTCATATCCTCTAGGTGTAGCCACTCCAAACTGATGTGGACTGAGGTGTTGTCAAAAGTGAGAACAATGCTGAACAATGGTACAACTGACCAAATGCAAAAAGATCTCTCCAATACCAATTGGTCTAATGCCCTTTGTGTCCTTCTCCATCACAAGAAGTTGACTAGCACCTAACACTCGACTAACAAACATAGGAATATCTTCTCTTACTACAACTACAACCACCTAAAGCAACTTGATAAAACCACTAGAAGGATCATCTGCCTTAAAGCAATCATTAAGGTGCTCATAAACCATCCTTGACAAGCCTCCTATGGAAAGGCGAGGGCTAGTGCACAATGCTTGTGCAAACAACAACCTATCAAGACATAAAGGTTGCTTAGGCTGATAATCTATGACCTCTAGTGGTAGTCCGTCTACTGTTATAAGATGTAGTGAGCATACAAAAGAGATAGTCTTATCAATAGGACTCGCCATAGACAAAGGATGTAGTGCTTCTACTAAACTCTTCCGCTTGACCCAATGTCTTATACCGTCATAATCAAGTTGACTTTGTGGGTATCTTGTGGTGATGCTTATCTCCTAAATTATGTAGCCCTAATAGACTCCTCTTGAAGGACCACCCAATCCACACTCTGAATTGATGATATCTATAGCCACCTCTCTATGCCCCACACGTCCCCCTCTAGCATAACAAAGACACCATCGAGGGAGTAAGAGGAATAAGAACCATGCTAACTTCTCCAACGGATCACGTGCCAATTGATCAAGAGGTAGGAAAAAAGCCTATCTAGCCTCATCATGAAGTGTGCAAGGTAGCCTATGGAATAGACATGGACATGGAAACTAGTCTCAAATAACTCCAAAATGCAACCCGCCTGAGAAGCTAACCACTCCCACAACTCAATTGGTATCCTTGGGACGATCAACAAAGGGATAGAAGAAGCGTGCATAATCCCAAGTGTTTTTGCTATTAATATGGTTGCTTGTCTCACGTGCCCATACCAAGTGGTCCAGTCATAGTCCTTGTGCATCCTTCCCACAAGGTCTCTACTCCTTGCAAGGTAAAGCGTCAGTGACACACCGGGCATGGTGTATTCCGACCCGCTCTAAGTGACTCCGCATGGGAAGGTGTAGCCATGGCTAGCACAAGAATAATGATAGTAACACATGATGCTCCTCTCCACATATCTACAGAACCACAACCTCACATCCCAACTCACATAATAAAACAATCTCTTCAAACCCTAAAAAATATAAACTCTCATAACTTTCAATTTCCATCTCCAAAATTTTCAAACTAAATTTGCATGTAACTTAATCATGAAAACCAAGAGATTAGAAATAAAAGGGAGAGTTGGAATAGTAAAAAGTGATTTGGCTTGATGTAAACCAAGCTCATTTGTTCAATCAAGAAATATATTTTCAAAGCTTTATTACTCAAAGACCTCCATGCTTTTTTATGTACGTTGTGTGCATTCTACAAGATGGAATATTTACTTGAGTGAGTAGTGGTGAGGAAACTTGAAGTAGGAACATAAGTGGTTGAGTGTATAAGATCATTTGTACTTGTTTGGAGTGTTTGATCTTTGGGGTTTTAAATGATGAAGGCAATGTGATGAGTGGCTAATGAAGACCAAGCGCATCATGAAGTACCACAGTAAAAAAAAGCTAGGCAAAATCATTGATTAATAACTCCTTCATAATTGAACCTTCTAGGAAGAGTAGTACACATTCTTTGTGGTTACATTCATTGAAGTGGTAGGACTTTTGTGGTGAAATTTCTCAAGAAGTACAAACTACCATTGGCATATGCTCGTGATATTAATGACTATCAACATGATCACAATAGTCACAATGCTAAATTTTTTACCATTAACAAAGATAAGGAAATAATGACCACTTGTCAATCTTGGCTTTCATGAGGAATGATCTACAAAGCAAAGTAACTTTTATGATGAATTAACCATCACTTTTAGGAATAATTTGAAAAGAATCTATCATGAAATTGATTTTTTTGCCTTTTCCACACTCTACCATAGGAGATGACACTACCCTATTCAAGGATTGATTCATGCCCAAGAGGTTAAACATGAAACAACAAAGAATTACCATTTTGACCCTTTCTTTCCTCTTTTAGCCATTTCTAACATCCATCCCTTTGTGAACAATAAATTCTTACCATTTTACTACAATTTGGTCAACATTGAGTCATTACAAGAACTTTGGTCCAAACACCAATACATCCAAAGATAATACATACATTTGAATTTGTTGCTACTTGGTTAAAGAACTATTGCCAAAGGCCATTTGCATGCAAGGAAGATTGTTTGCATCTGGTGATGCATATATGAGAGAGACCATTCAAGGAATGTTTCACATGTGTAGAAAGGATTTCTCAACATGAGCCTGACATGTGTGAAGAAGGAGTGCTTAACCACCCCATAGCCACTAAATGATTGAAAATAATCAAGGAATTTGCCTATAAGACTAAGTGCACATTGACCAATTTCACTTTCCACTAAGCAATTTCATTTTAAGATTCAAGTGAACTTAGGATCTCCAAATTTTTGTAGCACTTGTATTTTCCCTACCTTTGTACTTGTCTAGTCTTTGCTTTTGTACCTAAAATCCATTTGAAAGGAAATATGATGTTTGTCTAGAAATCCATGAAGAAGACCCCAAAGCTATTCTTCAAAGTCCCATAGTAAACAAGTGGGTAATTTATTGTAGGAGTGAGGTAATCCAAAGTAAGGCCTTTGGGATCATCCATGAGATGAAGGAAGGAAAGCAAAAAAAAAAAAGGTAATTTATTGTAGGAGTGAGGTAATCTAAAGCAAGCATCTTGACATCTTGGTCTAGAATTGGGAACTGAGGACTTTGGGATCATCCATGAGATGAAGGGAAGGAAAGTAAGAACAACATGGGACATAAGAGGCAACCCCTATAATTGGACAAGGAGAATTGGAAGAATAGGTGTAATACTCCAAGGACAAGAGAAGAGAGAAAACACAAATTGCACACTCAAACATTTGATGCTCCAAAGAAGCACCTTCCCTTTATTATATAGACAAAGAGGATCTCCTCCAAGGAAGCTCCACCATAGGATTAAGGACATAGATAGGTGACATGTCCGGTCTAGGTCCTATCTGGTTGGTCAAACAAGCTTTGACTGGAGGGAATCTTTTAGGGAATCTTCTTGTAGGAATCTCAAAATCATGTAAGGTACCGTTGGAAAGCTCTTGACGAGACAAAGCAAGGGGGAGGGAAGGACAGCCTTTCCTCTGTTGGGGGGGAGGATCTGCACATTTTCAAGGCCTAGTTCATTTGTTTAGGCCTCCAAAATTGCCTTCAAAGATTTCAAGTATATTTCGGTTCCTACTCTACTAGTAGAAGTCCCCTTTTGGTGATATCTATTTCTGATCTTTTTAGTCCATCATGTGTAACATCCTTCCAGATGTTACCAAACCAATTCTCGCCTTTAAATCATATGTCTAGCTATTGGTTCTAAGGTTCTCAAGTCTATTTCGGTTTCTGCCCTATTAGTAGAAGTCCTCTTTTTGTGATACTTCTATCTTATCTATTTTGACCATCATGTATAACATCATTCTAGATGTTACCAAACTGAATTTCACATCTAGATCATATGGCTAGCTCTTGGTATTACAATAGGCCATGACTATATGTAAGAGCACTAGGAACCATAACCATTGATATAAATTTTTCATACAAGGTGCTCATCAAAGTTATCAAAGCAATCTTTGTAGAGGAACAATAAAAGAACAATGGTTGATGCATTGGTATTTATAAGGATCTGGCCCAAAGAGTGATCACTGAAGCAATTATGAAATTATTCAAACATAAGAGGACAACTCACTTGACCATCAATTGTGTAGACTTCTTTGAGTACATGTATTAAGGAGAACACATCATTTGGGCCAATATATTTTACCATCAAGCAAGGAGTCCATATTGAGAATTCAAGGAAGATGGTGGAGCAACTTACCTAGCCTCATTTACTATCCATTTCTACAATGGTCTCAATTTACTAATGAGGAAAGAGTGCAAGAAGTTCCCAAGTCACTTCCATCCTATGGTGTACTTTGCTTCAAAGCTTAAAGGAAAGAATATGATGAAGAAGTACCAAGATTGGATGCAAATTTTGCATTGATTGGAGAATCTATAATGATGGACAAAGAAGTCATCATTTTGAAGACAAAGGCAAAGAAGAAGAGGAAAACTCCAAAAGACCCCCAAAGCTTGTAAAGAGACCAAGATGATGGTGTTACATTACCCCGAGACTAAAATTTCACTTCATCCTTGGTATAAAAGTCCTTTTACCTTCTATGATACAACTTTAACTAATCATGGTTAATCCTATCAAAGTGTATTCCTCTTAACTCCTTGAGATCATAGGTGTAATTACCTACACCTTCTCCACTATGAAAGGTTCAAAGTACATGGGCAAGAACTTCTTTTGCACTATCTTGAATCAAATGGAATCAAACAACATTATCCAATAATCTTCCTTGAAGAGCTCCACCTTTTTCTTGCCTTACCTCTTGTCATAGCTCTTTTTTTTCCTTTGGGCTTGCTCCACTCAAATGATAGCAATTGGTCTTGCCTCTTCTAATTCCATGAGCTATTTCTTCCTTGACTTCTTTGTATCACCTCCTTGTGTCTTCTTCAATTTCTTTTGAGGGCTTTGAAAAGTAGGAAGATCAAAGTGAATAGGTAAAGTAGACTCAATAGCATATACCAATTGAAATGGAGAATATTTGATGGATGTTTTCATGGTTGTCCTATACTCCCATAAAACTACATGAATCCTCTTGTCCCAATGATATTTTATCCCTTCCATTTTTGCATCTTTTACCAACCTCATGCACAAGGTTTGATTGATTCTCTCTGCCAAGCCATTGGAGTTTGGCTTGTAGAAGGTAGTCACTCTATGTGTGATAGAGAAATTCCATAGCATAGCTCTAGTGATACTTCATGTAAATTCTCTTTCTTTACTAAAAACCAACTCCAAAGGGCATCCAAACCTAGTGATGATGATTTCATAAAGAAATCTATCAATTTCATTGTCATTCTTATCTCTCAATGGTCTAGCCTCAACCCACTTAGTAAGGGAATCAATAATTACCATAACATACCTATTGTTCCTTGGAGTTCTATTGAGAGGACCTACAAAGTCAATTCTCCACTTCTCAAAAGGTCCTAGCAATAGATTTGATCTAAGAGGTGGATTAAAGGTAGAACTCTTAGCAAAATCTTGACAAACATTACAAGTCTTGCAATAATCAAGACAATACTTGAAAATTCTCCTCCAATGGTAGCTTGCATCTAGAATCTTGAAAGCAATCACCTTTCTTACAACATGATCTCCATATACCAAACCATCATGAAATTCTTTCATAGACTCCTCTTTACCCACTACTTTTTGAAGTAGACCATCTGCTCCTTGATAGAAAAGAATGTTCTCCACCATTGTGTAATGTCCAGATCTTGCTACAAAGGCCTTCCTTTCCCTAGTATGCATTCCATCTAGATAGTTATTTCTTGTAACAAAGTCTAAACCTCTTGAGTGATTGAGATTGTCATGAGCTCCTCATTTGGAAAGAAATCATCCGTTGGCTCACCTCGATCATGATCATAAGCCCTAGATAACAAATCAACAATTTTTTTCTTTCTTGGCCTATCTTCAATGGTGTAATTATACTCAGACAAGAGTATCATCCACCTTGCTAACCTTCTTTCCATATTAAGCTTGTTGAAGATGTATTTCAAACCCTTGTGATCCATGAAAATGGTGGCCTTCTCTCCAATCAAGTAATGTCAAAACTTCTTGAGACCAAAAATCACTAGCAATCCTTCCCTTTAAGTGATTGAATAGTTCTTTTCTATTAGACCATTTATCTACTAACATAAGCTATTGGATGATCATGCCCATCTTGGTCTAATTGACTAAGAGTGCATCCTATAGCTATATTGAAAGCATCAATGTAAAGGATGAAAGGCTTATTCCATTAAATTTAGCAAGAATTGGAGTCATAACAAGGTATTGCTTTAGCTCCTCAAAAGCTTTGAGAGCTTTCTTGTCTTCCAAAATCATTATATATTCTACACTATATCAATGCATAAGCCTTGTTGGAAAATGAGAAGATGAATCTCCTAAAGTCCCCAATCATCTCTAGGAATTGGTGTGACTTTGTTAAGTTTGAAGGGAATGGAAGCTTTGAGATTTTCCTCACCTTTTTAAGATCCACTACTATTCCATCCTTGGAAATGATATACCCTAAAATTAGATCTTCTTCACAACCAAAGATGCACTTCTTTGGGTTAAGTGATACATTTGATTCATCCAAGAGTTGCAAAAATTTGATCATGTCCTCAAAGTCCTCCTCCTTGCCCATAGATAAAAAACTCATCAATAAAATCTCTCACAAATTTTTGAATGAAAGGTTCAAACAATTGTTCATGAAATTTTGAAATGTGGCTAGAGCATTATGAAGCCCAAAAGGTATGACCTTGAAAGCAAAAGTTCTCCGAGGTGTGGTGAATGTGGTGAGTTGTTGATGCTTTGGTGCAATTTTGATTTGGTTGTAGTCATTATAACCATCTCCAAAGCTATACCTCTCATGACCTACAATCTTGTCCAAGATCTCATCAATGAATAGCAATGAGTAGTTATTCTTCTTAGTAATGATATTGAGCTTCTTGTAATCAACACATACACAAAGCTTACCATTCTTCTTCCTCACAATCACAATTGGAGATACCCATTTTGAATTCTCCACCTCAAAATAAACTCAATCTCCTTGAGCTTATCAATCTCCTCCTATACAACCAAAGCTATTGATGGACTAATGTGACATTGCTTTTGGCAGAATGGTCTTTCATGTGACTCCATCTCTATCTGGTACTCCTCTAAGGTGATTTCCTTGAGATCCTTATAATTGAAAGCAAACACATAGATAAACTTGTAGAAAATCTCCTCAAATCTTACCTTCTCCTCCTTGGTAACATTTGGACCATACTTGACGGTAGATAGTCTCCTCTTTATCTCCTCTAGTGTTAATGGTGATTTATCAAGGTCTTTCAAAACCATTGGCTTAGGCTCAAAGTCCATAGCACACAAGGGATGCACATTTAAATTATATTCAGAGTCATCTTCCTCCAATGAAATCTGTTTTTCCATGCTTATGTCCACATCTAAAGCTCCTCCTTTTGAATCTGATTCTCAATAATCAAAAGATGGTGTAGCTATGTGAAATATGGTTAGTATTGGTTATTGGAATTTTAAGCTGATGGTTTGATGGCCCAATTCTCAAGTATCCTTTGTGTCATCAATTAATTGTTCAAGTTGCTCTCAATCATGGCCTTTAAAGTAGCAAATCATAACTTACATCCTTCAAAACTTAAAAAGTCATGAGATTTTGAACTCCCATAACCAATACTACCACCTTGTCCATCACACCCATTGGTCAAACTTGTTGCTTGTTTGCCATGCTCACTACAAATTTTGAAGGTCTAGAGGATATCATATCCAACTTCTTCAACAACTTCTCTCATATAATATTCACCATAGATCCTCCATCAATAAGTGCATCCCTGATGTTATGACCACTCATCCTTGTATCACTCTTGGAGATATATTCATAAGCCTCCCATGGTGTTGGTTTTACATCCATCATCCCCATTGATACTAAAGCTTTTGCTTTGTCCTTTCTTTTACTCCTTGTAGAACTCAGACCACCTCTAAATTCCTTCCTCAAGGTAGTATCTAAAGCAATCAATTGACCTACAATCATGTTTGCCTTATGACTACCAATGTAACAATATGGAGTTTAGCAATGAAGTTAGTCAAGCTTATAGAGTAGCACATAAGACAAATTAGTCTAGAATATTCCAGAAATATCTAGGAAGCTTCTTGGGAAGCTTCCCGACTAGCTTAGCTTGCACCTCAAGTAAGTAGCTTCTAGAAGGAAGCTTCTAGAAGCTTCCAACTAGCTTAGCTTGCACGCCAAGTAGATGGCTTCTAGAAGGAAGCTTCTTGAGAAGCTTCCTAGTTAACTTGGCTTGCACTCTAAGAAAGCAGCTTGAGAAAGCTTCTTGAGAAGCTTCTCAAGGGGCTTGTATGCTACCTATAAATACCAAAGCCAAAGCTCATGCTAGGCATTCAGAGTTTTCCCTCATTTGAGTGTCCCAATGTGAGTTTCCATTCTCCTATTTCTCTCCTCAGGTTCGGTCTTTACATTGGTATCAGAGCAGAAATGGGATGGATGGAATTTATGGACCACCAAATCCACTTCCACCAAACCATTAGGATTTTTGAGTCCAAATATTACCCAAGCATTGTTTCACACAATTCATCACCTTGCACTTTGGACAAGATTTTCTGCATATGATCACCATATCAGAGGAACCCTTGGTGCTTCCAATTGTAACTTATGGAGAACAGTGGATGTGTTGTTTCTATGCATAAATAAATTAGAAAGATTGGGGGTGGTGGGACAGAGTAGCAACCATGGTAGCAATACCCGATGTTATCCTTGCTATGCAGCAATAAATCAAGCACCTTACTTGATTGTTGGATGAATAAGATCTTCAACGACAAGAGCAAGTGGAGACCATACCAATTTGAGAAGGAGAAGATCAGATCAGATTCCCTAAACCCAAGGTATTTAAAGGCAAGAATCTTTTGGGTGCAGTAGAGGATTTTTTGTTTGATTGTGAATGTTATTTTGAAGCTACCAATCTACAAGATGAGCAAAAATAGATTCTCTTGGCTTCTAGCCAATTGGATGGAGTAGCAAAGCTATGATGGAGATTTTGAGTGGATCAAGCTGAATGACAAATTGTTGCACCAATCTTGACATGGATAAAATTCAAGAGCGCAATAATTAGTCAATTCCAAGCTATAAATGCCACACGAGCTCCACAGGATAAGTTGGCAAAGTTGAAATAGATTGGCTTTGTAAGAAGTTACATCACGCAATTCCAAAACACCATCATGCAAATTCCAAATATATTGGAAGGTGAAGCTTTGGATTGATTTTTCAAGGGCTTGAAGGCAAGAACCAAATTAGAGGTAACCATGCAAGAGCCACAACACTTGGAGGAAGCCATGCGGTTGGCCAAACATTTTGATTCCTTGGTGACAACAACTTGGTCTTGACCTTGACCTCCATAGAGCCTACCAATACACTACACACAAGTGGAAGAGCCAGCACCAATGGAGATTGATGCCATTCAACAAAGACCCTTTGGCACGACAGATAGAGAGAAACTACAACAAAATAGTGGTTGTTTTTATTGTCACCAATTGGGGCATCGCATTGTTGAATGTCCACTCAAGAGTAGACGACCTCAAGAAGTTGCCCAGATGGAGGTTGTGGAGCGGAATGATCAAGGAAACAAAGAATCCCAGTAGGAGATTTTGAGCCGCCTATTGAGAGCTTGATTATTTCCAATAGGATTGAAGGCTCAACCTATGCAAGTTTGCTTCACTTGCAAGGTACGATATCTAATTGGGGTTGTAGGATTTTAGTTGATTTTGGAAGTTCAAAGAATTGCATGTCTATGCAAGTAGCAAACGAATTGGGTATTCCTATCAAGCCAGTGATTGAGAGTAGTTTGATGATGGCGGATGGTAGAAAGGGTTCTGCATTCCGCACCTTGCATCTTGTTACCTTCAAGATTAGGAAGGAGTATTTGGAGTGTATGAGGTTTATAGTGGCACCTCTACACTATGATATCATTCTAGGTCTACCTTGGCTTGAACATCATAAGGTTCAATTTGATTGGACCTGATGCCAAATTCAAGTACAACACCAAGGTAGGAATTTCCAATTAGGTTGTCTGGCACCTCTGAGTAAGACACCTAAGAATAGTCAGTCCAAGATAGTAATTTTGTTGAGAAGGTATCCATAGAGCAAACCCGAAAGGGAAGAGAGTCCCAAGAGGGGACATTTGCCAAGGAGGCAACCATGGAGTAAGCTTGGAAGAGAGATGAGTCCTTAGAAGAGAAGTTTGTTAGTAAAGCAGCCATAGAGCAAGCTTTGGAGGAAGATAAGTCTATATTTGCGGGGTGGATCAAGCCGATTGCACAAAAAAATCTGCGGAGGGCCGAGAGCCTCATCAAGCAATGGTTGATCGGATAATAAAGGAGTTTGCAGATGTGTTTCCGGATGATTTGCCAAAGGGATTACCCTCCAATCGAGGTATGCCCTTCAAGATCAAGTTATTGCCAAGGAGTACTCCAATGAGTAGACCAATCTATTGACCCTCACCAAAGGAGTTGGAGGAGTTGCAAATAACACTTACAGAGTTGTTGGAGAAGGACTTCATACAACATAGTACCATTCCTTGGGGAGCACCAATACTATTTGTTCCAAAGAAGGATGGAGGACTTTGTTTTTGTATTGATTAGTGTGGGCTCAATAAGCAAACCGTGAAGAATGCATATCCCTTGCCTCGGATCAATGACTTGCTTGATCAACTAAGTGGAGCATGCTACTTTTCCAAGTTGGATCTTTGTAGTGGCTATTGGTAAATTCCTATTGATAGAGAGGATGTGCAAAAGACTACCTTTTGCACAACGTATGAAGCACATCAAGAGTTGACATTATTGATGGGAGGAGCAACTCCAACTATATGACATCAAACTTGAGTACAAACCAGGTTGGTTCCATGTCATCCCTGATGCTTTATCACGACAACTTGATTTGAAGTCTCTTCCTCTCATCAAAGCGGCAATTTCAACGGTGTCAGTTGACTCCAAGGTCCAAAACGAGTTTCAGTCAACTCTACACCAAGATCCCTTCTTCCAAATGGTACATGGTCACCTTACGTCATACGATAAGGAGTACAACACCTTCTCCATCAAGGAGGGCCTTTTATTCCATGAGGACCGGATCTATGTTCCAGCTAAAGGTGATCTTCGACTTGTGCGCCTTCAAGAAGCTCATGATTTACCCATTGCTGGTCACATGGGTGTGGACAAGAACTTGGGTACCCTCCAACGTCAATGGTGGTGGCCTAACATGACACGAGATGTTCAAGAATTTATCCGATTGTGTGAGAGCTGCCAACGTAACAAGGCCAACAACCAAAAGCCAAGTGGACTCCTTCAACCACTCGCCGTTCCATCCGCTTGTTGGGAGCATGTGAGCTTGGATCTCATAACATCCTTGCCAAAGACAAAATAAGGACACATCGCAGTCATGGTGTTTGTGAATAAGCTTAGTAAGCAAATCCACTTAGCACCAACCTTTGATACCGTGGATGCTCCAACCTTAGTGCAAATCTACTTTGACAATGTCTTCAAGCATCATGGGATGCCATGTGTACTCATCTCTGACCGTGATCCTCAATTTACTCGGAAGCTTTGGCAAGCACTCTTCCAAATACTCAACACCAAGCTTACTTTGTCCATGGCATATCATCCTCAAACTGATGGAAAAACCAAACATGCAAATTGTACATTGGAGGATAGGTTGCATGACTTTGTCAATGTCCACCAAACAAAATTGGGATGAATGTTTTGCAGCTATAGAATTTGCCTACAACAATTCCAAATAGGCAAGTACCAGATTTTCTCCTTTCTTTCTCAATTTTGGCCAAGATCCGCTTGTTTCAGATTCTCTTCTTGCTCCCCCTCCATCTCAAGTTCCTCATACTTCCACATTCTTGACCACTATATCCCAATCTCTCCAACAAGCCAAGTCTCACCTCCTTGTTGCTCAGAATCATCAAAAACAATATGCAAACTACCATCGTCGTGATCTCACCTTTGAAGTCGGTGATAAAGTCATGTTATCCTCTAGTAACCTCCCTCTCCCACTTGGTACCTAAGTTTGTAAACTTGCCTCTAATTGGATAGGACCCTTTGATATCACCCAAATTGCCTTGTTACATGCGTATCCATCCTATCTTTCATATTTCTAAGTTGAAACCCTTTGTTCCTAACCCCTCTTCCTTTTCCTCTTGAGTCCAACCTCCTCTTCTTCCTATCCCTATCAATGATCATGAGGAGTACAAAGTTGATAGTATCCTTGCGTGTTGCTATATTCAATGAGGCCGTTGCCAACATATGGAGTACAAGGTCCTTTGGAAAGGATATCCCCTTCATGATGCCACATGGGAACCTCTTTCTCACCTCTAGAATGCATAGACAACCATCCATGAATTCAAAGCTTCACTGGCGACAAGGACGTCACCAACTAGCGGTAGGGAAATATGTAACAATATGGAGTTTAGTGACAAAGTTAGTTGGGCTTACGAAGTAGCACATAAGACAAATTAGCCTAGAATATTTTAGAAATATCTGGGAAGCTTCCCGGCTAGCTTAGCTTGCACCTCAAGTAAATAGCTTCTAGAAGGAAGCTTCTAGAAGCTTCCAACTAGCTTAGCTTGCATGCCAAGTAGGCAGCTTCTAGAAGGAAGCTTCTTGAGAAGCTTCATAGTTAACTTGGCTTGCACTCTAAGAAAGCGGCTTGAGGAAGCTTCTTGAGAAGCTTCTCAAGGGGCTTGTATGCTACCTATAAATACCAAAGCCGAAGCTCATGCTAGGCAGTCGGAGTTTTCCCTCATTTGAGTGTCCCAATGTGAGTTTCCATTCTCCTATTTCCCTCCTCGGATTTGGTCTTTTACAACCAACATCCTCTAACACATTATAGCTCCATTGTTGCTTTGAGATCAAAAAATCATCCAACTTCTTCCTTGGAGTCTTTGTTGATGGTGTTGAACTAGTAGTACAAGTACTCCTTGTGGGCATTGGACTATCCTTGTGTAATACCAAGAGCTAACCATATGATCTAGATATGTATTTCAGTTTGGTAGCATCTAGAATGATGTTATACATAATGGTCAAAATAGATCAGATAGAAATCTCACCAAAAGAGTACTTCTACTAATAGGGCAAAAACAGAAATAGACTTGAAAACTTTAGAACCAATAGCTAGAGATATGATTAAAGGTGAGATTTGATTTGGTAATATCTAGGAGGATGTTATGCATGATGGAATAAACAGATCAGAAAGAGGTAGCACAAAAAGAGGACTTCTACTAATAGAGTAGGAACCAAAATATGCCTAAAATCTTTGAAGGCAATTTTGGAGGCCTAAACGGATGAATTAGGCCTTGAAAATGTGCACAATTCCCCCCCCCCCCCCACCCCCCCCCCAAATAGAGGAAAAGTTGGCCTTCCCTCCCCCTGGTTTATCTTGTCAAGAGCTTTCCAATGGTACCTCACCCACGTGATTCTGAGATTCCTACAAGAAGATTCCCAAAATGATTCCTTCCAGTCAAAGCTTGTTTGACCAACCAGATAGGACCAAGACAGACATGTCACCCATCCAAGTAAGTAATCCAAGAGTGAAGCTTGTTGACATGTCACCTATCTATTTGCATAATCCTATGGTGGAGCTTCCTTGGAGGAGATGCTCTTTGTCTATATAATAAAGAGAAGGTGCTCCTTTGGAGCATCAGATGATTGAGTGTGAAATCTGTGTTTTCCCTCTTCTCTTGTCCTCGGAGTATTACACCTTGCTAGGAATAAATTCTTGATAAGACTATATATTATCTACAAAATTGCTCTCTTCTTCTCTTGTGCCAAAAGCTCCAAATTAATACCTTTGGAGTTTGAGCATTCTCTCTTCTCATACTTGCTCTCCACTACATCTATGGATGTTATCTCCTTACCTCTACTTTGCATAGGAGGTACTTGGGTTTCACCACCTCCTTTGTTTTTGTATTTGCCTCCTTGTAACCCCTTCTTCCATGGTAAGTAGAATTTGGGCAATTCTTTTGGAGGTGACATCTACCTCCCACAACCAAAACCATTTCTATGATTAAAATTTCTAGTTGGTTTGCCTCTTCTATATGATATTTTCTATAACCCCTAGGCCCTCTCTCAACATTCTGGTCCACCTCTATCTTCTCCCATAGTATCATTGCATTGATCTTGAGATTTGCAAGTTGCTCCATGATAGTTTGAAGAGGATCTTTTGGCAGAGGTGTGCAAGGATAGGAGCAAATAATACTTGTGATGCAACCAAAGGATCAAAAGTCCCATCATACTTGTAGAATTTTTGAGAATACACAACCTCATTCACCACTCAATCACTCTCATCTCCTTCCAAACTCTCTTCCAAAAAATGCAATCTTGATAACTTCTACCTTGGAAGAAGGTTTCTCATATCTCACCTTGCTTTTGAATTTATGGTCTCAATCCTCTTACAAAAATCTTAGTGAGCATGGCTCCTTACCCAATCATGGTAGTCTCCACATCATCCCCACTCTTCCCAATATTATGCGGAACCTAGACTCTAACTTCTCCACTCTTTCTGCATAGACTCTCACTTTCTCTCCATTTCCTTGTTTGAGGAAGATCATCTCATTCATCAATATTTCATAACTCTCATTCATAAGATAGTTTTCAATGAGTGTTGTAATCAAATCTCCCAAGACTCCTCTTGCCCATCTCTCCTCTCTCTCTTTTTGGTATTTTGACTCATATTTTACAAGAGCTACATCCTTAAAGAAATATGGTAGTAGTGAGGCCCATTCGTTCTTCCTCCTCTCATTGTTTCCTATGCAAGCACTCTTAAAAGTCTCTCAAAAAATCCTCCACATCCTCTCTATTCTTGCCAAAGAAAACTAGAAGTTTCCTAATCTTAGCCTCTCATTATTGGGGTACCCACTTTTTTTTAAATATATTTTGACAAAGAAGTGTACAGTCAAAGTCATATTGAACCTAAATAGCGCTAGAACAAGGAGAATTGTGTCTTTAGATTGAAACCCAAAGTAAAGCAACTTTGTGTTAGGAAAGAAGGACTCAGATTGGACTTGTCACAAAGAAACCTGAAGTAAGGAAACTTTGTCTCGATGCAATCAACCCAATGCAAAGAGACTGCATAACAACTTTCCTTTGGTTTACCAATCAAGAAAGTACAAGCAAGAAAATAGCTAAGGTGTGAATGACTAAAAATTGACAAATGCCAAGAGGAACTCATGAAAAATGTGTGATTTTTAGTGAAGAGTGATGGAGGAATGACAACACAATGAAGAAATATAAAGTCAAAACTTTGTCAAGGGGATTTTGAAATGTCACACAAGTATCCTAAGCCACTAAGTAGTAGACCCAAAGGAGTGTCTGTAGAGAAGACATCCGATCCAATAGTTTGATGTTTAACAATCTTGAGGGAGTTAAAATCTTGAAACCAAGAGACGGTGGAATTATCTTCCAGCTACCATGAGTTAGAGATTGCATGATGCCAAAGAAGGGTAAGAAGAAAAGTCCTTCACTTGCAATGAGAAATCCTATGATTTAGAGGTTAGACATGATAGCCAAGATTGAAGTTCTAAGTAGACTTTGGATCACTTTTCTGGCCTAGAATTGGAACTTGAGTTTTCCAGGGTTCATGGCAAAAGTAGCTTTGAGTGATTGTGAGGAGGGACCAAAGAATGAAGGGAAGAGAGGCAATCTGGCTAGATGGATAGGATCAAATTGGAAATTGGTTTTGGGAAGAGAGGCTGGTGAGGAAACTAAGGCTAAATTCCACGGGAAAGGAGAGTCTATGGAGGAGACTGAAGAAATCTGCAATTCCTTCATTGCGCCACACACAAAAAATGGGTATAAGGTCAATACCTATCAAGACCCGGTAAGGCAAAGTACTTTTTGGGGCAATGATTGTGCTATTCAAGCCAGATTTAACCACATATGTGATGAAGCACCAAGTGGTGTTTTCCCAATAGATGTTTGCAAGAGCACCGGTGAATTAGGCAAAGTGTTTTCACCAAAGAATGAGGCAGATGGTATGGTGTTGGAGAGATTGAGCTGCTCTCTACTATTTGGTGCCATTCATTGCACACTTCTACTTTGGGTTGAACCTGATGAAGGAGGCGGAGTGAAGAAAGATGGGGTCTTACTTTCATCTAGATCTACAAAAAGAAGCAGATGAGGAAGAGCAACATTACATCCGACATATCCAAAGTAGTGATGAGCACTATGCCAAAATGGGCCAACATATGAAGGAACTCTAAATATCCCAAAGACAAAGAAGAGAAGATAGCATGTGGAGATGGTATCACATGTTCAGTCTCAAGAGATGAGAAAGGTGAATCCAACATAGGACATTATGGTAATCAATGAGTCATAGGGAGCAGAAGAATCAGAAGGCAAAGCCGAGTATAAGTCAAAAGACTTAGAGAAGAGGAAGAACTAGAACTTACGCTGCAAAGTGAAGAGTTGAGCAATGGAAGTGAGGACGAGCCGGAAGTTCAGTAACGGGTAGAGAACAATGCTAAAGATGAAGATCAAGAGTTCCATGCTACAATTGACCGCATAGGAGGAAGAGATATTCCATGTCTGGAATTGCCGAGGATAGAGATAGAAGAAACTCAAGAAGCCAAGCCAAAGTTGGGGTTCAAGAAAGGTAGTAGGTTGAAGAGAGGTGTGCCTACTGCTAGTGCAGAAACAAGCAAAGTGAGCCCAGTAGATGAAGAGAGAGAAAGCTTGGATAAGGTGCCTCTGAGAGTAAGGAGATTGAGACTTTGGAATAAAGCTCCAATAGAAGAAGTGAAGAGTGCAGAACTCAAAGAACATGAGTCTTTGATAGGGTAGAGTACTTGTCAAAGATTTTCTGTCCATCGTTGTTGTAGTTGAAGAAGAAGAGAGAAGAGTTGAGAGGAAGTCATGTAGAGTTGAAAGATGAATTGAAAGAAGTACAATACATGAGTGAAGAAAGTTTGGAGTTGAGAAGGAAGTTAATCCACAAAGAGAGGGAAGTAGAACTTTGGACTGAAGTAGAGCTTAGGAGGAAGGAGATTGAGAGCCTGACCAAAGATTTTGTAAAGAGAGACAAAGCAATGACAAAGCAAGAAGAAGATCAAAGAGAGCAGATGGCAAAGACTGATACTTTGAGGGTAGAAGTGCATGACACGTGAATAGAGGTTATTCTTTTGAAGGCTATGGTAACAATCATGGGACAAGAGTTGGAGAGCTTGAAGATGATTGCGGTGGAGAAAGATCAAGCTTGGCAAAGAGAGTTAATTGTGTGAAGTCATGAGGAGGAGAGGTTGCACGGATTGATTAGAGGAATGGAAGTGCGACTCAAGAAAATGTGAAGGAGAAGGAAGCATTAAAAGCCAAGTTGGAAGATGAGGTGAAGATGTATAGGGAGGAGTTGTAGGCGGAGAGAGAGAAGCTAAAGATAACTAGGCCAAAGATAGTTGAGGAAGTAGTAGTGAGAGTGGAGGTAATGTTGAGCACGGTATCAAAAGTTCAGTTGGAGGAAGCAAGACAATATGAAATGAAATTGCTAGTGTACGAGACAAGGAAGAAGAAAGCAAAGGATGTACAATTGAATAAGTTATTGATTAGTCTAAGAGATTGAGTAGATAGGAAGATGTTAGAGGCAAGAGAAAATGTTTGTCTTAGATTAGATGTAGCAAGAAAGGAGTTAGATGAGATTTGGAATCCAAAGAAGAACATCCTATGCAAAGTAGGAGAGGTAGGACTGCAAGTTACTTTGGATGAGATTTTTGAGTTATTAGAGAAAAGTGGGTCAGAAGATAAATATGTAGATAGAATACACATGAGTGCAATTGTAGTTCATAGTGAAGTAGAAGAAA
Source organism: Lunularia cruciata (assembly GCA_948567375.1). Classification (NCBI taxonomy): domain Eukaryota; kingdom Viridiplantae; phylum Streptophyta; class Marchantiopsida; order Lunulariales; family Lunulariaceae; genus Lunularia; species Lunularia cruciata. The sequence continues at coordinate 60,626,300 of OX419759.1, read as the reverse complement.
GAGTAGAGGATATAGTAGTATTTTATAGACACAAAGAAGGGGAAATTCTTGAAGGAACATTAGGCTTGGAAGCCAAAGTTGAGGTTGATATCAGATCAAAATAGTAACAATTTTGAGATTTGAAGAGGCAAATATGAAGAGATGCATTGTAATTTTACATCTCCAAGTTGGTAAAGTTGTTGTAGAACAGTAAAGTAGTTAGATAACTATTGAAGTGCTTAGCCTATTTAAAGGAAGCATTTGCAATGCTTTGTTGTTCAATATTTATATTTTTGAAGTTGATAAAGTGAATTATTGTAACTCAATGCTTGTCATTTTAGCTTAATTCCAAGTATCAATCTTGTGTGTATGTTTGTAAGTGTTAGGAAATTTTCAAAGTGCAAGTCAATGTGCTTATTGGATGTTTAGATTTTGCAACCAAGATTTTCATTTTGTGTGATTGATCTTGAGTGAAGTGCAATCAAAGCAATGCCTTGATAGATCTTAGAGGAATTGTAGTGTTGGTAGTATTCTACATTTGTGAATACAATGCATGGTTGATGCAAACCAATTTTGATCTAGGAAGTTGTGCCTTCAATGGAAGGGTGGAATGCAATTCTAAGGCAAGATAGTTTTGCAGTGAAGTAGCATTCTTTGAGAAAATTTGAATCATCACAATCAAGATTGTTTGGAAAGATTTGATGGAGTTGTAATTATGGAATGTTAATTTGTGATAATACTATGATAAGTGTTTGTTACTCTCTTTTGGATGTGGTTTCTACCTGAGAGATTAAAGACTCAACCAAGAAGAACTACATTGTGATTGTTTTACTTTGTATTTGACCATTTTTTACTCATATCTCTATGTGAATGAAATTTTACTTATTGATTACTTCAAAAGTGATGCTTGCCGGGTTGTCACAATTACCTTTCTCCTCTCTCTATTTTTAGTCTATTTTCTCTCTCAACCTATAACTAATACAGTATATACATGACTAGCACCATTTGAGAATAGTCCACTTTAGCTAGTACAAAGAGTTTAGGTTGCTCCATGATTTCTATGGCATGATCAAATCCAAAGGTGCAAAGTAAGGTAACTCTTATGGATATCTAATCCATCAACTGAAAGATTATCTTCATTACTAATTTTGAGAACTTTTTGATGAAGGTAGTAGTTCACTATAGTGGAAATATGACTCTCTCAAAGGTCACCAACAAGGTTATTGCTCCTTTACACCAAGGTCTCCAACAACATTATTGCTCCTTTTACACTCATGGCTCTTTGGAAGTCCTTTCACTCCACAAACCTCATATAACTCCTTGGTGCTAGATCTCCTCTCCCACCCCCATTCTTGGTGAAGAAGGTCTAACATGCAATCCCAAGTAAGCCTTTCCTTTCTCTCAATCTCTTGCTCTTAAGACTCATAAACATGAACTTGCCTTGTGTCCTTTCTCTCCACATAAGAAGCACTTAGAATCACTCTTTCCTCATGGCAAGGAAACTCTTTGAATCCTCTCAACACTCTCTTCAAATTTTACTCTAAACTTTCATTTTTTTCAAATCAACCACTATTATCACTTCAACCCTTGAGGAAGTTTACATAACCATAATTTCCACTCATGATGGCTCCATGCTCCCAAGATGAGTCAAAACATTCAAACATGATTTTGGTTGAACCTACACTACTCATTCATGTAAACTTAACTCTCTTGAAATGACTCCTCCTCACATTGTCAACCAATTCTCCCAAATTATAACTCTCAAACCTTTGAATTTTTCACACTTGATCAACACTATAGGTTGTTCTCCCTTGTAAAATATTAGCCCTTTTCATTGAGCCATTTAGCCTAGGCATCTTTCTATTCAGCACACATCTTTCAGATTTGGTCTAAAAACCACCCCTCTCACTTTAGAAATTCATAACTTCTTGTGCAGGAATTATCTCTCCCTAATTCTTAGACCAAAAGGTAGGATATCTTGCAATAAATTTTCTTGGAAAGTTTCAAAAAAAATCCCATAAAAATTGAAGAAATGTCAAACTCTATACAAAATTCCAAAGAATATACTATAACAATATGGAGTTTAGCAATGAATTTAGTAGGGCTAACAAGTAGCAAATAAGATAAATTAACCTAGAATATTCCAGAAATATCTAAAAAGCTTCTTGGGAAACTTCACAGCTAGCTTAGCTTACATCTCAAGTAAGTAGATTTTAGAAGAAAGCTTCTAGAAGGTTCCAACTAGCTTAGCTTGCCTGCTAAGTAAACTACTTCTAGAAAGAAGCTTCTTGAGAAGTATCCTAATTAACTTGGCTTGCACTCCAAGAAAGCGGCTCAAGGAAGCTTCTTAAGAAGCTTCTCAAGAGCCTTGTATGATCCCTATAAATACAAGAGCCAAAGCTCATGCTAGGCATTTGGAGTTTCCCCTCATTCAAGTGTCCCAATGTGAGCTTCCATTCTCCTATTTATCTCCTCGATCACGGTCTTTTACATTGGTATCAGAGGAAGAATGGAATGAATGGAATTTATGGACCACCAAATCCACTTCCGCCAAACCATTGGGATTTTCATGCCCAGATATTATCCAAACATTGTTTCACCCAATTCATCACCTAGCATTTTGGATAGGATTTTCTTCATATGATCACCTTCTTTGAGGAACCCTTGATACTCCCGATTGTAACTTATAGAGACCGGTGGACGTGCTGCATCTATGTGTTCATCAATTAGATAAATTGAGAGAAGTGGGATAGAGAAGTAGCTATGGCGGCAATATCGGACGCTATCCTTGCAATGTAGCAACAAATTGACCACCTTACTTGATTGTTGGATGAACAAGAGTAGCAACAACAAGAACATATATAGAGGGCACTAATTCAAGATGGAGAAGATCACATCTGATTTCCAAAACCCAAGGTGTTTGAAGGGTTTAGGAATCTTTTGGGAATTGTGGAGAATTTTTGTTTGCATGCGAACGTTACTTTGAAACCACTAACCTTCAAGATGAATGGAAATAGATTCTCTTGGCTTCTAGGCAATTGGATGGTGTGGCAAAACTTTAGTGGCAATTCTGAGTAGAGCAAGCTAAACAATAGATTGTTGCACCAATTTTGACATGGGTAGAATTCAAAGATACAATACTTGGTCGATTTCAAACTATAAATGTCACCCGAGCTGCATGAGATAAACTGGCAAAGTTGAAGCAAATTGGAGGTGACCATGTGGGAACCACAAAATGTAGAAGAAGCCATGCAACTAGCTAAGCCCTTTGATTCCTTGGTTGCGACAACTTGGTTACAACCTCAATCTACACAAAGCCTACCAGTACACTACGCACGAATGGAGGAACCATCACCAATGGAGATTGATGCTATCCAACAGAGATCACTTGGTACAACGGATAAAGAAAGATTGCAACAAAAAAATGGAGGTTTTTATTATCACAAAGTTGGACATCACATTGCTGAATGTCTACTCAGGAATGTGCGACCTCGACAAGTTGCCCAGATGCAAGTTGTGGAATAGAATGATTAGAGAAACGACAAATCCCAGTAGTAGATTTTGAGCCACCTACTAGGAGCTTGATTAGTTCCAGTAGAATTGAAGGCTCAACTTATGCAAGTTTGCTTCACTTGCAAGGTATGATATCTAATCGGGATTGTAGGATTTTGGTTGATTTTGGAAGTTCCAAGAATTGCATGTCTATGCAAGTAGCAAAGGAATTGTGTATTCCTATCAAGCCAATGATTGGAAGTAGATTGATGATGGTGGATGGTAGAAAGGGTTTTGCATTTCATACCTCACATCCTATTACCTTTAAGATTGGGAAGGAGTATTTGGAGTGTACGAGGTTTGTAGTGGCACCTCTACACTATGATGTCATTCTAGGACTACATTGTCTTGAACATCATAAGGTTCAATTTGATTGGACCCCAACAACAAATTCAAGTACAACACCAAGGTAGGAATTTCTGATTAGGTTGTCTGGCACCTCTAAGTAAGACACCTAAGAATAGTCAATCCCAAGATGGGAAGTTGGTTGAGAAGGTAGCCATAGAGCATGCCTTGAACGGAGAGGAGCCCCAAGATGGGAAGTTTGCCAAGAAGGTAACCATGGAGCAAGCTTTGAAGAGAGGTGAATCCCTAGATGTGATGTTGTTAGTGAAGCAGCCATAGAGCAAGCTTTAGAGGAAGATAGATCTATTTTTGTTGGGTGGATCAAGCCGATTGCACAAGGACAATCTAAGGAGAGCCTCAACCTCATCAAGCAAGGGTTGATCAGATAGTTAAGGAGTTTGCGGACATGTTTCTGAATGATCTGCCAAAGGGATTACCCTTTGATCGTGGTATGCCCTTCAAGATTGAGTTATTGCCAAGGAGTACTCCAGTGAGTATGCTAATCTATAGGCTCTCACCAAAAGAGTTGGAGGAGTTGAGAACAACACTTACGGAGTTGTTGGAGAAGGACTTCATATGACATAGTACTTCTCCTTGGGGAGCACCAATACTATTCATTCCAAAGAAGGATAGAAGACTTCATTTCTGTATTGATTATCGTGGGTTCAATAAGCAAACAGTGAAGAATACATATCCCTTGCCTTGGGTTGATGACTTGCTTGATCAATTGAGTGGAGCATGATACTTTTCCAAATGGGATCTTTGCAATGGCTATTGGCAAATCTCCATTGATAGGGAAGATGTGCAAAAGATTGCCTTTTGTACAAGGTATGAGCATTTTGAGTGGAGAGTTCTACCTTTTGGGCACTAATGCTCCAACGGTCTTCATGGATAAGATGCATTGGGTGTTGGATGGACTATTATATTGGTACATGGTGATGTTCTTGGATGATATCTTAATCGATAGCAAGACAAAGGTAAAACACGTGAATCACATGCAAGAAGTCCTAAGATGACTACAACAATAAAAATTTTACTGCAAGAAGTTGAAGTGTTCATTTTGGCAAAAGGAAGTTACCTTCTTGGGTCACAAGATCTCATCAGAGGGGATCAAGATGGAAGGGGAGAAAATCAAGGCCACTACTAATTGGCCTACTCCGAAGGATGCTATAGAAGTATGGGCATTTAATGGATTGGCCAGGTTTTATTGATGGTTCATTCATTATTATGCTCATGTGGCTGCACCATAGACTGACCTCTTGGGGAAGAACTTGAGCTTCTAATGGACCACCAAGCACAAATAAGCATTCTAGTAGTTGAAACATATGATGTCTTTAAGACCCATCCTTCAATTGTATGATTCTCAACTACCCTGTATGGCTGATTTTGATGCTTCTAACTTTGCAATTGGAGCCGTGTTGTAATAGGAATTCCCAAATGGACTATATCCCATTACCTTTGTGTCTCACCCACTAAATACGGCTGAAAGAAATTACTCTACTCAAGACCAAGAACAACTTGCAATGGTATATGCCACCAAAGTATGGAAGCATTATCTCTTGGGGAAACAAGTGATCATGCAAACTGATCACAAACCATTGTTGCATACCTTACACTTGGAACACATGAAGAGTCAATATCATTGATGAGAGGAACAACTCCAATTGTTTGACATCAAACTTGAGTACAAACCAAGTCGGTTCCATGTCATACTTGATGCTCTATCATGGCGACCTGATTTGAAGTCTCTTCTTCTCATCACGGTAGCAATTACGATAGTGTCAATTGACTCCAAGGTCCAAAATGAGCTTTAGTCAACTCTACAACAAGATCCCTTTTTCCAAATGGTACATGGTCATCTTACAACATGCAACAAGGAGTACAACACCTTCTCCTTCAAGGAGGGCCTTCTATTCCATGAGGACCGGATCTATGTTCTAGCCAAAGGTGATCTCTGACTTGTATGCCTTCAAGAAGCCAATGATTTACCAATAGCTGGGCACATGGGTGTGGACAAGACCTTGGGTACCCTCCAACGCCAATGGTGGTGGGCCAACATGACACGAGATGTTTGATAGTTTGTCTGATCTTGTGAGAGTTGCCAACGTAACAAGGCCAGTAACCAGAAGCCAAGTGGACTCCTTCAACCACTCCCCATTCCATCCACTTGATGGGAACACGTGAGCTTGGATCTCATCACATCCTTGACCTAGACAAAGCAAGGACACATAGTAATCGTGGTGTTTGTGGATAAGCTCAGTAAGCAAATCCACTTGGCACCAACCGTTGATACCGTGGATGATCCAACCTTAGCGTAAATCTACTTTGACAATATCTTCAAGCATCATGGGATGCCATGTGTACTCATCTCCGACCATGATCCTTGATTGATTGAGAAGTTTTGCCAAGCACTCTTCCAAATACTTGGCACCAAGCTTGCTTTGTCCATGGCCTATCATCCTCAAACTGATGGAAAAACCAAACATGAAAATTGTACCTTTGAGGATATGCTACGTGCCTTCATCAATGTCCACCATACCAGTTGGGATGAATGTCTTACAGTTGCAAAATTTGCTTACAATAATTCCAAACATACAAGTACCAAATTTTCTCCCTTCTTTCTTAATTTTAGCCAAGATCTGCTTGTTCCAAATTCTCTTCTTACTCCTCCTCCATCTCAGATCACTCATACTTCAACCTTCTTGAACACCATATCCCAATCTCTCCAACAAGCCAAATCTCACCTCCTTGTTGCTCAAAATCATCAAAAACAATATGCAGACCACTATCGTTGTGATCTCACCTTTGAAGTTGGTGATAAAGTCATGCTATCCTCTAGTAACCTACCCCTCCCACTTGATACCCAAGTTCATAAACTCGTCCCTAATTGAATAGGACCCTTTGAGGTCACTCAAATCATCTCTCTTGTTGCTTATCAACTTGCCTTACCTTGTCATATGTGCATCCACCCTATCTTTCACATTTCCAAGTTTCCACTCCCTTTGTTCCTAATCCATCTTCTTTTTCCTCTTGTGTCCAACCTCCTCCTCCTCCCATCCCTATCAATGATTATGAGGAGTACAAAGTTGATTGTATCCTTGCACGTTGCCACATTCAACAAGGATGCCAACAACACACGGAGTACAAGGTCCTTTGGAAAGGGTATCCCCTTCATGATGCCACATAGGAACCTCTTTCTCACCTCCAGAATGCACAAATGACCATTCAGGTGTTTGAAGCTTCAATGGCGACAAGGATGTCACCAACTAGTGGTGGGGGAATATGTAACAATATGGAGTTTAGCGACAAAGTTAGTAGCGCTAACAAGTAGCAAATAAGATAAATTAGCCTAGAATATTCTAGAAGTATCTAAAAAGCTTCTTGTGAAACTTCCCAACTAGCTTAGCTTGCATCTCAAGTAAATAGCTTTTAGAAGGAAATTTCTAGAAGGTTCCAACTAGCTTAGCTTGCATGCCAAGTAAATGAATTTTAGAAGGAAGTTAATTAGGAGGCTTCTTGAGAAGCTTCCTAATTAACTTGGCTTGCACTCCAAGAAAGTGGCTTAATGAAGCTTCTTGAGAAGCTTCTCAAGAGCCTTGTATGATCCTTGTGAATACAAGAGCCAAAGCTCATGCTAGGCATTTGGAGTTTTCCCTCATTCAAGTGTCCCAATGTGAGCTTCCATTCTCCTATTTCTCTCCTTGATCATGGTCTTTTACAATACAATTTGCAAGAATTGTAACAATGTAGAGTTTATAGACAAATTAGCCAAGACTAACAAAGTAGAAAATAGGCTAAATTAGCCCAAAAAAATATAAGATATTCTAGAAGCATCTAGGATGCTACTTGATACCTTCCAAGCAACTAGTAATGTGTATGCCAAGTGGTGACTTCTAAGAGGAAGCTTTTTGGGAAGCTTCTTGGCTATCTTAGCTTGCAAGCCAAGTAGGTGGTTTCTAGAAGGAAGCTTCTTGGGAAACTTCCTAACTAGCTTAGCTTGAACGTCAAGTAGACGGTTTCTAGAAAAAAATCTTATTGAGAAGCTTCACGATTAGCTTAGTTTGCACTCTAAGAAGGTGGCTTTTAATAAGCTTCTCAAGAGCCTTGTATGTTCTCTATAAATACCAAAGCCCAAGCTCATGCTAAGCATTTGGAATTTTCTTCATTCAAGAATCCTTATGTGATCTTCCATTCTCCTATTTTACTCTTGGTCTTTTACAAGAATAGTTTACCCTACCACCTTCCAAAAATTCTAGCTCAATACATGTAGCAACCCTTGCAATAATTCAAGTGTTACAACCAAAAGATAATCCAAGCTATCTTTTATGGAAATTCAAGTCCAAATTAACACTTGGATTTTTGCCCAAAATCTACAATCCACCTCATACAATCTCTCCAAATCCTCTCATGTGTATAGTATGCATAATATCACCTCAAAAATATCGTAATGAATTATAGGGTATATAAATCGGTCCAATTTCTCTAACCTAAGTTAAGCCCTCTTATTTTTAATATTCTCTCTAAGTGAGCTCTCATAAACTCCTTTTGCCTAATAGAATTGTACAAGGAACATTATCTTGCCTTCTAAAGAGGTCCCAACAAGAGAACAACAAAATGTGAGCCAGCCTAACTCTCACTCATGATGAACCTTTGATGGCTATTCAGGTAGCACACCATGGAGTAAGAAGGCAAGAGGGCAAGAGGAACCCCAACTCCATCACATTCCTCCAAGGTTAGAACTCCAAGGTACCTCCAAGACTCAAGACATTGTTCATCATATAACTCAACAAGAGAGAGATAGATAGATAGAGGTAAATGAAAGGATGATGAGCACCTCCTCACCCCTAGCTTATATACTTGTGAAAAATTTACACCCAAAGTTATTAATTATTGGAGTAAGTCAAGTTACTAGGCTAAAAGTCAAATAAAGTCTAAAGGAATATCCAAGAACATGGGAATAATCCCATGGGTAGGTGGTCTTATCCTCACCTACCAACTAAGTCAAGGATTCCTTCATTAAGGCTTATTCTTGTGGGCCTAAGAGCTCTCAACTCCTTCCTCAAAATCAAGTAATTAGGAATAATACCAAGTCAATACACTAGAGAGCAAAATAGTGGTGTTCACTTTTTCCCTTCCTTTAAAATAGGGTCACTATTATCTTAGCTATGACTAACTCTGGCTAATGATGACTAATCTAGAAACTTAGCTAAACTTCATATAAACAATATTTCTCCACTACTTGCAATACCAAACTTAATATCCCTATAGAGCATACATGCATCAAAGAGTGTTACAGTACTTGATGAGAATGTGTGATTTTCAACGGATTTGCAAGAACAAATCAATGTGTTGAGGATTAAAGCTTGATTAAGAACATTGAGAGTATCACACATAATTAAAAGACAAGGGCATTTGGCAAATACAAAGACACCTTTGGAGTTATGGCTTCAAAGAAGTGTAGTAGGCATCTTATGAGCAAAAGAGCCTTCAAATTGAAGTGAACCATCACCTTCAGGATTAATTTGAAATCTATTTGTAATGAAAGTGATCTTTAGTTTGTCCTTTTGTGTAGTGTGCCACAAGGGTGCCACTACCTTCTTCTAGGAGCAATTCTTGCACAAGAGATTAAGTATGAAATAATGAACAAATTGTAACATAAAGATATTTCCTTTCATGTCTAGTCATTTTTTATCCCATTCTTGTGGGAATGACTTGTTCTTACCAATTTACTTGAATTTGGCTGACATTGAGTCACTATATTTTATACAAGTCATTAAAACTATGTGAAAACCAACACAAAATTGAGAGTGATACTGATCATGCCTGTAGATTTATTTCTACTATTAGATTATGTATGTGGTGGTTGAAACTAAGACTATTAAAAGCTATTTTATGGTTTTTAATTAAATATTTACAATCAAGCTAGAAAAATATTTCAAAATATTTTCCCCATTCTTTCCTATAATTAAAAAAATCTAAGTACATTAATCAAGTTATTTTCCATACTGAATCAATATATTTATGAAAATATATTGTACTGGTTATATTTATAAACGATGGTAGAAAATGTAAAGAATAAAAATGGTAGAAGAAGAGAAGAGGTGTACTAGAACTAAGTGGGATGGGTAGAAGGTGGCTGGAGACTTTATTATTTTTACTCGCTTTGATTTAGTTCATAGGAACGATAACAAATATCTTACTAGATTGTTATCACATTCTTTGGATATTACTAGATTGTTACTATATAGTTTGGATATTTAACAGTCACATAAATAACCATTACCAGGAAGTAAAAATATGGATAAGTAGTATCCGATAACAAATATATTACTGGATTGTTTAGACAGTTAACCATCACATAATAGCTATTACCAAGAAGTGCGCAAAAATCATCCAAAATAAGTTGAAATAAGTAGTACTAGTGAACTAATTGAGATAAATTTATATAAACATCAATAGCTAGGTGCATCCCGCAGTAATACTTATAAGAACTTGAGTAAAAGCATATAAAATAATGACGTAGTCTATACTGCCTTGGTAAGTTGGTACATCTTGTCTGAAGAAGAGACTAATGTTATAAACTGGCTTTAACTAGCCTCGCTGAGGGCTGTTCCTCTTAACTTAACGGACACGTTGCACATACTTTAGCTTTAGGGAATAGCTTTAGGGAGGCCTGCCAACCTCGTTGAAATTAAAACTTGTGAAGCCAATGAGGCTATCAACTTAATTTCAAAAGAATCTTCTGGTTTGGACCACCAGTTAGCGGTAAATGTAGGAGCCATGAATATGCTAGAAAGGAATTGTAAACACACCTCACCTTTTCTGCTCATCCGCTTCACCTTCCTATTTTAACACTTCCAGCCGATCAAATTGGTAAATTGTGAAATTGATAGTTGTCATGATATGATCATAGGATCTCTACATCTAATTTTAACATTGTGGCCAAGTTCATAACATAGCAAGAGTGGTTTGATCAGTTTATTTGTCCCTAGAGGGTGACGTCGATGAGCAGAAAAAGTGAGATGGATATATAATTTTCCATGTTATAATTATTTATTTAAATTTTTTAATATTATGTATCTTTATTCTTTATCTTTTTTCACTTTGTGACTTTATATTAACATGAAACTATTATGATCGGGAAAGTGACCCTGTGTGGTAAAGACGGTAAGACTCCATCAAAGCTGTACGAGGAAAAGAGAAAGAGATAAGCCTATAGGATCTAAGCCCTATAGTATCGTTAAAAATATTTCAGATAAAAATCAATATTAATTATATTATATATTTAATATTGAAACATAAATGACATCCAAAGTGCATAAATAATATATTGATTTATGAAGGTAAATATATTACTAATATTAGAATAAAATTTATCATGATAATCATAAGATGATTACCATGATACACGTTTACACGTGACTATAAAAATGATGGAATTTTATCTATATTTGGATAAAATAGTACTTATTTGGGAAAATTATTTCACTAAATTACATATATGGATGTATCAAAGACTACTAAAATAAAATAAAAGAGATCACAACCAAATGTTTCATTTTTTACTTTTCATTCATGATATATTTATATTATATATTTACCTTAATATATATCTATGAAAATATTTTATAATGATGCAATTATTTCCTTGCTAATTATTATCAAGAATTATCAATAGATATATTGAAGATAGAATGATAGTTTTTAAGAGGTGCTAATGGATCTGCTGAAGGTAGGGTGCCATCGATATGGATTTATTTAACATAATTGACAAGTGAATTGAATGATAGTTATATGAATTTTCTAAACATATAGATATTATATTTCCATAGATTATCAATTAAATGATAGCATTTTAACTGAAAGTTGGCTTTATTCACAGAAGCTGTTAGGCTTGCTCATACTATTTTAGCCTTAGCTAGCTTTGCTAGCACCACCAAATGTGAAATTATTGGAAGCATGTATTTGACCAATAACTTGGATCTTAGTCAATCAACCATCATCAAGGTTGAAAACTATTGATGATTAGTTAGATGTTTAAACCGTAAATCGACCTGGTAATCATTTTAAATGGTATAAAACTAAATCTTTAGTTGAAAAGAGTCTTTCTTGTATCAAAAAAGTTAATGTCATCTTCAACAAACCATGTTGAAGTGGTAAGATCTTTTTTTAAATCCTCCTTCATAAAAACAAAGATGTATTATTATTTAAGAGAGATCAATTAGATCAAGATCCCATCTATATCAAAATGTCAATTTAAGTACAAATTTAATTTAAATTCAAAGGTAAATATTATATCATTTCTAGTAGAATGACATTGTATCTAGAATGAAAGACTAACAACAAAGCTTTAGTCTTTTATTCTAGATAACCCTGAGCTGTTTTACTTTCAACAAAGTGAATCGTGGGAATGGATTCTTCGAGTTTGAGATATTACTCTGTAAAAGGTACTATATAGAGTTATCGGAGTTTAAGGTTTAACCAACTTGTTTTTATCATAGTTTTACAAGGCCATTAAAAATATGATATGAATATGCAAGGTCCTTAATATAATATATAGTTTTGCAAGTACAATCGGCCATACAATTCCTACACGGAAGTGTTTCAACATCTTTATTTATTTATTTATTCAAGGGATTCACAAGTACCTTTTCATACTGGTTAGTATTAAAAATAAATTTAAAATGATTAAGCATTTCTTTGACAAGCAGCAAAGTGATAACACGCTTTAAATCATAAAGTTCATCACTTCTTTATTGATTAAGCGAATGCTATGAGAGTTTAGAATCTAAGATTTTTACTTGCATCTTGTACCAAAGTTGCGGAAAACTACCTCTTTCCCGTTAAACTCTCCCAAGATATTGAAGATGCACAAATTAAACTAAATAATCTCAACAAAATCAAAGCGATGATTATGATCTTTTGGTTCCCTATTCTAAACCCTATCTTCCATCAACTTGTACTAGCGTTTTCCAGAAAAGGATAAAAGACAGCGATTTCACTTTTAAAGGGAGAAAAGGCTATACTTTTTCTTAAAAGAATAGGTTGTCATGCACATTATCTTCTGTTCGTGTAAGTTCTTTTAAGAATTTGAAAATTGGATACTCATTTCTATGATTGCCTCAATGGGAGTAAATGGGACTGTGGATATATGATTTCTGTGTGTGAATCTCTTTTAGAGTTGTCGAAAGAAAAGACGTGCATCTGTTTTGTTTGTAAGCAGAATATGTAGAAGAAAGCCGAAAGGCAGAAAAATAGAAGGTGGCCAGAAGCTCCTTAAGCCATCAGCCGCGGCTAGTAACTGGAAAGGGGAAATTACAGGCAAGCAACACCTTAAACACGGTGGTGTCGCTTAGAAAAGCAAAGTAGTCACAATAGCATGTGTCTATATCAATAGCTAAGGTGTCATGTGATTGAATTCAGAACATTCATAGCATGTAAATTTGTTTAACTCTGAATTTCGTTCAGGTAGTTGGCCCGAACATCTTGTTCACCTTAATACAGCACCATTGGTTGCCTAGACAATCTCAATCGGATGCTGAAGCATTGAAGGCATCTGTGTGGAAAGTAACTCCTTGTCTTCACCCTGTTTCTGGACTATCGTGGACCTACAGACTAGTTAGCTGCCTTGGTTTTCTCACTTAGGAGCATCAGAGGAAAAAGCTACATCTTACTACATGACAAGTAGTTGCTCACTTGGAGATCTGTCGCGCAATGTCGTGCAATGTGACATTGCGCGTAGAAAGAGTAAATACCTAAACGAAGTTTTGAAAACTTGAAGCTTTGCTTTCATAATTTACGCTTCAAATTATGAAATGTGGAGCTAAAATTTGAGAAATTGAAACGATCGTCTTGCTGTTCGGCTGTTTGAAATAGGGAGACCCAAACGAAATATCGTCTAAAATGATGTTTCCTTTCGGGCAGATAACTTGTCATGACAACCTGGGTCGTTATCGGTAACAAACGAAGTTTAAGAATCAGGAGTGTAATCTATGTTATCAAGGGCCTGCTTCTTCAATCGAAGGGTGTTTTGCTTCTAAGCTTCCACTTTAACTATGTCATCAGTGGAATTGTGACATCTAAGAAGATAGAAGGTGGTGCTAGATGTTATCCAGGATTGAGAAGTTCAATTCAACAAGATCTTTCCAATTGTGGATAACCTCTAATACCACGATGCTGGTTCAAAGTCCATCGCCATAGGAGATCACTCATGGAGACAAAATGAAGAACGCAGGATTGGTATGTGCATACGAGAAGGGTTAAGCAGATTCAATCTAAACGAGTGGCGGAAATTCTTCTGTTATCTCCGCCAGGCCGAACGCACATTATGTCATGGTGACTTCGAAATTCACAGCACCAGTTTTATATTCCTCAAGTTCAAGCAACATCTTCCCTGACCATGGTTCTGCACAACTTCCCACGCCATAAGACTCTCTATAGTCCGAGTTTCTAGTACTTTATCGGCTCGGTGCAGACAGACCCTGCTCTTACCATTTGACTCAACCTATGAGCATTGTCACTACCCTGAACCCTCAAGCAGGTCACTTCGCTATAGTTTATCACTCGATCTCATATTACCAGTAAGATAGAATAGCCAACTACCTTACAACTTATTCGAAACTTAAACCAAAATCGGAAGCTGTACAAGCTTTACATCTGAGAAAATAACGCGCCATCCACCAACACCTCAGATAGACTATACTGAAATTGGTTGCATCTTCCACGTGATTTCCTGGCGGGGTTCAATGTGTGCGAATCTCCTCGATTGCCGTCCTCACAGCTGCAGCTCTCTCAGAATCGAGTTCAGGTTCAAAGACAACTTCTTGTAATGTTGAGTTAACTCTCAACGCGTCTATCAACGCCTCGAACTCTTCATCTTCTTCCAGTTTCCAACTGTCGAGTGCAAGTTTTCGCAAGCTCGTGTTCTCTCGCAAAGCCTCGAACAACAACATCCATATATCCAGGTGATCATCCTCCTCAATTTCATCCAACTTCAACTCATTCAAGGTCTTCGTGGTTTTGATCCACTTGACAAACTCATTTTCAGCACTCTGCGTGATCCAATCCCCTCTCAACCTAAGAACTCTAATGGTTGAGTTGGACCTCAACGCTGTATAGAATGCGGGCAAGTTCACGTCAAGATTAGGCCTGCAGTCCTGAATGAAGACATCGAGGTTCTTGATGGTAGTATTAGACATCACAAGATCCAAAATCTTAGAAAATGTGGCTGCATCTATGAAACCTTGGTCCTCAGGGTCCTGGAAATCCCAACTCTGTAGATTGGGCAAAGCCAAAGATTCAATGGAAGTGTTATCCAGTAATGATTGCAACAATACATTCATCTCCTCACGACTTGCGCCATCAACACCACTCCACTGGAAAAGAAACTTGACTATACGAGAATTAGTCCCCAGTAATTGGGGAAGGACACCGATCCTCATTGTATCACCGTCAGTGCCCGAACCTGCAACAATCAAGGTATGGACCGATGTATTGGGTTTCTGCGTCAGGAAAGCTGCTTCAAAGAAACTGTCCATTGGCCACCTAGTCTCTGGGGGGTCATCAACTGAATCAAGTTTTACAGTGAGTTCTTCCAAAGACTGGTGTGAGGCCACAGCTTCTCCCACCTGCTTGGCCTGGATAATGTCCATTTCTACATATGTCAAATCCAGACTCTTCAAGTGAGGATCCTTGAGATGCTCAAGGGTTTGTTCAATGGGGGATTCATCTCCCCGGACATAGGATGATTCTTGTTCATCAGTAGATTTCACGCCGAGAGGTTCTTCTTCTTCTTCTTCTTCTTCTTCTTCTTCTTCGTCTTCTTCTTCTTCTTCGCCATAATGGGATTGCCTCTCATCCCTTTTCCTTCCCGAAGTTTGCTCATCAGCACGCTTAAGTCCTTCAGGGGAGAAATCCAATTGCTCGTGAGGTACCTGCTCAGAGACGTCGCGGTTGTCACCATCGCTATTCTGCTGCGACATCTGGGTGATGTAATCCCTCTAGCCTTCGGTTGATTTTGTGTCGATTGACGTTACGGAATGCCGTTGTCTCTCCCTACATGCCAAGCAGGAGATGCCAAGAACAAATCTTATTAGTAGACCATATTATAAATGCCATTTTATCTCTCTGATCGTTGAAGGTACACGCAACCACCAACTCATTTGTTCCATAGAACAGAGGGCGAAATCCATAGCACTATGGAAAAGTGAATAGATTTCAGGGGAAAGGCTAGACGGAGGGACGTGGATATTCACTATTATGTCATGTAAAATGCGTGAGGTGCCAAACATACAAGTCTTCAGAATTATAGCCACCAGCGAAGTATCCTATCAAATGACCTAACAGTAGATTAACGCTGAGACGAAATAGCGAGAGTTGAGAGCCTGCACAGTTTGCAGCTTATACCAATCTGTTTCCAGTAATAGCTGTAGAACTGTATAGCCTTTATGTCAGTCTGTAAGGTCCTGGTTTGCCCTTCGAACAGCCTATTGCATGTGATTGAAAGAGCTGCTGGAGCGGCTTGTACAGACCACTGTAAGTGGGTAAGACAACCAAAGGTTAAAATACACTCAGTAGATTCGAAGAACTCCTAAATGCACTTATTCGAAGAACTCCTAAATTTACTAGGTGGACTTAAAACCAGCTGAGTTCATGCTCTACGTTAGTGCTTCCCGTTGAAAGTTCATCCTCTTGGATGCGTAACTAAATCAAATTGTGGCTTGACACTCGTTCTAACTACTGGAGATTAAAATAGCACGAAGTAGACCGTCTTGAAAGCTTCAACAAAGGTCCTCCTTGAGATTGAATTGGGCACCTTCTAGACTAACAAAGACATCTTGAAGCTACTTGAGACTTCGAAAACGCAAACTGGAATAACCAGGGCATTATACAGTTTCACCAGACAATCTACTTGGCCACAGTGGTTATTCTCTAGTTCGGTCTCACCGAACGAACTTCAGAGGGTGATCGGATTGCAGGGTACAGCAGCAAAACCAAACACAGGGTAGCTTGCAGCTCGTGGGCTAAATACGGAAGAGAAGTCCAAAATAAAAGCTTTTTGCTACCTGAAAGGACCTGTTCGCAGTCTCAATCTCTTGCGCAAGATACAGCAGATGTTGCACCAGAGGTGTGACTCCTGTGACAACTCCGCGGTCTGGAACTTCCACAGCAGAGGACTGAAAGCGGAGAATGAACTCATTCCACATTTCGAACCTCAGCAATCTCATACACCAACGTCAAATCACAAAACCATGAAACGACGAAAAGATAAAAATATTCTCTCCTTGGCACACGAGTTACCTCAGTGGAATGTCGAAACGCTTCGTATTCTTCTGGCTTTCAATCGATCATCAAATCGCATACAGCCTGCCAATTTCAACGCCCGAATATTTCACACGATTTGAAATCACTACTCAGAAAATTGTGCCCAGAAATTGCTGGAGATTATCGGTCACAGCATCGAGGTGAACATGCCGCTGAAGCATTTTCCAGGAAGAAGCATCTAAAAAGTTTGCTAGTTTTCTTAGAGCCAAGTAGATCTGAAGAGCCGGGACTTGGTAACGCGACAAGTGGTCGGAAGATAATTACAAATGTGGGACAGAGATTGCGGACCTACTTTAGAGGAAAGAGATCTATGACATGGCAGGGATCCTGTGCGTGGTATTAGCCCTCTCGTAGGCCACCGGATTCACGACGCAAATTAAACAAGGTAACAAACGGGGAGCAAGTGGATTTGCAGCACATCTGAATCCTATCGTTGATGGTTGCTCGCTTGCTAATAAGCAGTGGGATGTTTCAGTTGTCCGATTGATGGGTACCCCTAACTCGCCGTAAAAGAGTTTATGGGTAATGGGCAGTTTATGGGCAGTAAATTTCTTACTGGTCCGTAAAAGTAACCGGAAAGCACGTGCTTTAGACTCTTTACAGGTGTTCATCCTCTTTAATTATGACTATTAAGGATAACAAATTTGAATGTATGTATCCATAGACTTAATCAGTGCTTACTAACGATACCAAATTTGAATTGAATGGTGTGGATATTTGTTAGGTAGAAAGGCTTGTAATTACTATGCGGAGGTCTTGAAGGAGAAATTAGAACAAGAAACTCAAATCCCTTAGCGATATTGGGAGGAATCCAAATTTGGAGCAAAAGTTCAAAGAACAAGAAAAGAGAAGTGTAATTAGGAGAGGGAGAGACAAGAAAAGACAGGTGGAGAAGAATAGGATGAGATAGGGAATAAAATTTTGAGTTAGCTTTGAGCGGAGCAGAGAACAGCAGATGGTTTTGAATATTGTAAAGGAGCACAAGGTGGTTGTCGAGATGCATTGGATCAGCCCTTGAATGCTCTTCAAAAAGTGCGTTGAAAAATACAAGCATAAAACAAGTCAGATTTTAATGGCAGAATGTAATCTATCATGATTATTGTGCATAAGCTTGTATCATTCCTCCTTTTGTTCCTGTTGCAACTATTGTGCATAAGCTTGAGAGTATCTTGGGACTTCATTGAGTTAGATTTCCAAGAAGTGCTAATTACTTTAGGTGTTATGTGGTTCAAGAATGCTATGATCATATCATGACATGAACTATTAGAAGAGATTGACACTCTGGCATGATTTGAACTACACTAGACAATGCAGTTATTTGATAGTGCACAATACTTATTAGCAGATTCAGCCTACATCCACGGGAGTCATCTTCTTCAATAGACAATGCAATTCTTTGATAGTGCATAATACTTATCAGCAGATTCAGCCTACATCCACGGGAGTCATCTTCTTCAATAGACAATGCAATTCTTTGATAGTGCACAATATTTATCAGCAGATTCAGCCTACATCCACGGGAGTCATCTTCTTCCCTCTTTCTGAATTACTTGTATTGTTGACACACATCAATTTAATAAATGTGTAGCAAAGACTAAAATATCAAACTAACATTGCATTTGGATATTGAAAGCTTAATGGCACTTGTAATGGGAAATCATATTGTAATTGAAGAAAGTCACATAAATGCATACATTTTGAAATGGATAAGTTTATGTATTATATTCCATAATTTCTTGTTAAATTTACATGATATACAGATTGAGGACAACGGTGAATTCTTAGAGTAGATGGCATTGAACAATCTGCCATTCACCAAGAGCACAATAGAGAATTATTACAAAGGGTTGTCATGGAAGAATGCTTTGAATTGCTTATGATAGTGATTAAAACTTTTTTATTCTTCCTAGGGCACTTCATAATGCATGAATTAACAATGGTTGTGTGTGCACATTTGCAATTGTTAATTATAGCTTTTATAGAGATCCAATTTAAGTAGTTTAAAGCTAGAATGTTATCAGTTTGCAAGTTCAAATTTTCCGAGTCTAGGAAGAATGTAGTAAATAAAAGTGGTGAATCAATTTGAAAATGTTCTTAAGAGATTAGATGAAAGGTTGCTTTCAAATGTGATCCCAAATTCCTAATTCCTAATTTCCAAATTAAGATCATCAAGATTAAGAGTAGTGTAGCAATAAGAAGTAGGACCATTCTTTAACTTCAAAATATCTTAGACAAAATGAAGAGTTGATTTCAAAAGCAACCCAAAGATTCTTAATATTCAAGGACAATCTCCAAGGAGATATGGTTGAAGCGTTTAAGAAGTCGGGTAAGAGTCGGGTAAGAAGAAATTGAGTATTCTTGCTTGTTGTTGTTATTTGAAGCAAAGAAGAGTGTATTTTATATTTTTGAAAGGAATCGGAGAGGAGTAAATTCAAAATCTATTGGGTTACTTGTCCTTAGTGATTTTGAGGAATGAAAGAGAAAGAAACAAATATAAGAAGAGGGATAAAATAACAAAAGGAGAGGAGAGAAGAGAGTTAGATTTTCAAAATTTTAGGGAGGAAAGAGGAATGGAAGAGATGCATTTTAGAAAATAGGGGGTTTATGTTATTTCAAAATGAAGAGGGTAAATTTCAATACAAATGAAATTTTTGGAAAGCTCACCATCTTGGAAAGGAGTGACTATAAAGGTGATGCATTTTTATGTAGAGGTGTTGAGTCCTATGTAAAAATTGGAGTATTTTGTATTTTTTTTCTTTTGCCACTTTCCTTTTGATTTTATACCTCCATTCTTACCCCAAACCAAGGAGAGTTGATGTCAAGTTTTGTATTTCATGTTTTAAGTTTTGCAAGAATAGAAGTATTATTATATTTCATCCTTGTAAGTTGAGATAGCATAAGAGTATGATCAAGGTTTTAGTTGCAAACCCAATATAACATCCCTTGGTGTTTATTACCTTCTTGCAACCTCTTGCAAACCCAGTTGACATTTGAGACTAATAACACACAAATTCAACACAATCTTGAACTTGCAAATCCTCCTCATGGAAACACCTTATAAACTTGATAGACATTTGGGACTAACGACACACAAAAATTCAACACAATCTTGAACCTACAAACCCTTTGCAACCCCACTCAAACCTAGATGACATTTAGGACTAAGGACATACACATTCAACATAATCTTGAAATTCTGTACAACAAACTAGAATTATCTTTATTATCATTACATAATTCACATTCCAAAATCATCACTTCTTACAAAATCAATCTCAAAGAGTGCATGGATATAGCTTTTGGTCTCTTCAATGCTCTTTCTTGCACTCAAACATTCTACAAATGCAGCATGAAAGTGTTTCGATTTCTCTTTTCTCTCTCTAATATTTAAGCTTTGGATCTTTCTTTTTACCATTATCTTCTCTTATTCTTTTTGCCATTATCTTCTCTTCATTTGCTTAAATTTTCTCTACTTTGGATTTAATTTTATCTACACATAAAATCTTCTCTGATTCCTCCTTAGCTTTGACTTTCTCTAGCTTTGCTATTTTTGAGCTTCAAGTTCTTCCATCTTGGCTATCCTCATGGCTTCAAATCTTGGCTAGTTTGATCCTTGCTCTTGTAATCCATTACTTCCTTCATTATATTTGTATGGTTAGCAAAGTCTTGTGCAAATCCAAATGTTGATAGTGAAGGATTCTTAAAAAAGGAGGAAGACTCATAAAGGTTTTGTAAAACCTTTACAAATCTTCCTTCTTATTTGAGAATCATCTCAACTTCTTCTACTCGTATTAAATTTTCATCTTCTATGCCACTCTCATATATGGAACATCATTGACTTCATACATCAAGGGTGAACAAAGTCATAGGATGCCACACTCTCATCCTATAGCTCATCTAACACATATATAATATTGGCAATGCCTATTTGGAATTGAGAGCATATATGGAGTATCAATAATGTGAATGCATCCTCCTCCCCAAAGTGCTCTTGTGTAACTCTATTTCTAAGACTATAATCTCTTCACGTAGGCTTAAAAGATTAACAACATTACTCTCATATCCAATCAATTAAATCAACAATATTATTCTTATCCTCAAGTCCCATATTTAAATCAAAAATATTACTCTCATCCTCAACCCCTTATTTAAATTAAAAATATTAATCTCATCTCTAAGCTCCATATTTAAAAGCGTAGGAAGAGATATATTAGCTCCCAAACTAACGAAGACAATGATGATTTATTTTGTTGTTGATGGATCTCCATTCCCATTTACTTCCTTCTAAATATGATCCTTGTGCACTTTTCCTTCCAATCTTGGATCAACTTGTAAGACTGCATATATTTGGCACACTTCTTGTACAATTTCTCCCACTTCATAGTCTCATGAAACCTAGTCCTAAATTTCACCATATAATTGGCCATATAGGAGAATGGAGTACTCTTTTGCATTGGGCTCTTGGAATCGTATTGGACATCTTGTGTATTTGCTTGAAGTGCTTTGGTCCTCCAAGTAACCAAGAATTTGAGGATAATGATGAGGACTATATGAAACCTATCATCATCACATTTTGGTTTGATTGCAAGCAATGATTTATTCACATGAGGATGCATTGTTGGTACTAGATCTACAAATCAA
The DNA here is from genome assembly GCA_948567375.1 of Lunularia cruciata. Lineage (NCBI taxonomy): Eukaryota > Viridiplantae > Streptophyta > Marchantiopsida > Lunulariales > Lunulariaceae > Lunularia > Lunularia cruciata. The sequence continues at coordinate 60,604,460 of OX419759.1, read as the reverse complement.
GAGATCCAATGTGATATGGACAAAGAGTCAAGACAAAGAGACTTGGAATTTGGACTTGAGTGAACAATCGATGAGAGTGATTGAATATGATGTGAAATGATTTTTAAACAAGTACAAATGCCAATGGGAGAAGTGCGGGGAGAATTGGAGGAGAAATAAATTTTTGAGAGAGGCTATCCATAGTTGACACAATAAGGTGTAACTTCTTTGCCAATTACTCTAAAATCTGATTTTTCAAAGTTCAACATACAAATTATCAAAGTTGGTGATCACAAGAAGTTTAACTTCTCACTTTGGAACACAAAGTTTGCATTTGCTTTGTGAACTTGGAGAATTTGAAATTGTGTCTCTTGCCATGAAAAATAAACCTCAAACTATTATAATTGTATGTTTGAAGATGGTGAAAATTTCCATTCACAAGGTTGTTTGCAAGAGGGAAAATTGCCATGGTGTGACGAGGAACTTTCATGGGAAAGCCATGGGAAGAAGGGAAAAGCTTGCATGGATTCAAAATTCAAAGTTCGAATATCCAAAGCAAAGAACAATTTTCTTTCACATGTCAATCATTAATACTTATAAGAATGCATGATAATCTTTCAATCATTCTTACTTTCACAGTAATAAAATTTACATCAATTTTATCTCATAACCTTCCCCTGATTTTGTTCTCGTATCCTTAAACCGGTCCTGAAACCATAAATAAATTTCAGCAAATCCGGACTTTGGACTTATCGGGAAACCACCATAAATTTACAACGAATACTTGTGTGATTTTCTCGCCATGTTCCATAAAAATTTCCCTTGTGGTGGTTGGTGAGAGCTGCCCTACAGCTTCACTGACACCCTGTAGACCTGTGACTTGACCTACTGGCTGAACTTGGCGACGCCGTCTTGTTTGGTCCTTACCCAGAGGGGCCCTTTCCTCCCCCGGAATTACGAGTACTCGCGTGAGTCCGGCAAACGACGTGACCGCGGCACGGCGGGCAGTTTGCCCTAGCTTCTCTGCCAGAAGCTAGGGCAAACTGGCAGAGATTTATCGTATCGCACTTCCGGAAAGGACATCCTTTCCGGAAACCCGTTCGGTCAACCTTGTTGACATGTTGACTTTATTACAAGATTTCACGATCCTGTGATCTTTTGCCGATCTAGGCAGGCAAAGGCCCATCGTGCCCCAAATAACAACCCGGTCCAAATGTGGATCCACGTGTCGGTGCACAAGTAAGAACTTCTGCACGCGGAAGGCACTCCCCGCAACGCAAAGGAGGTCATTACTTCAGGTTAGTCTCTGTGCAGGACTCTGCCATTTGATACTCGATCAACGGTGTTGAAAATGCTCAATTGCGGCTGTTTGGGTTAAATTAGCACCATGAGCCATGAAATGCGAATGTACCTTTCTTCTTTATTTATCCTACGCCTGTTTCTTTATTTAACGAGTTGTCTCTTCATTGTTTAGACAAGACAATGCCACCTTCATGAGTTCGACGATAATAGACCAGATAAGGGCCTCTGCCAACTAGTGGTTTATTTCTTTTCGTTAGATATCCAGTAGATTGCTAATAAAAGAAAAATGTCAATTAATTATTTAAATAATAAAATAAATTATTTAAATAAATGAAATACGTTTAGAATTTAAAATTCCTTGAAACAGTAAATTATTTTATTTTCTGAAATTTGATGGATGAATATTTATCTAAATAGGATCACATCAACGTAATTTAGCAAGTAAACACTATTTAATAGAAACCACAGTAGCCAAATAAGATAATTATTATATATTATACGTTTGCAATTAATCAGCAATGCAAAATCTATTTGATTTTCTGATTGACTGGAATGAGAACGAAGACCATTCCAAATATTTCAGAAAAGAATCAATCGAGTAAGAAGACACTATCTATATTTCTGTCAAGGAACTTTTTTGATCCTTTTAAATGTGACCTTCTAAGCTTGGACCAATGGACCTGATCCAAAACGATAGTGGTGGGAAAAAGCATTACGTAGGGTGGAGTCCAGCTTCTGGATATTAACTACTTCATTATTCATATATATATATATAGTAAGTAGATGTTAAGGATAACTTCTATATTTATTCTATACTATATGGTCATTGAGTTAATTTCAGTATAAATAGTAAATAATAAACTCATTTAATACCAAATGTAAGATTGATAAAAATCTCCCATTTTCTTGAATTGTCTGCAAATGATTATAGAACTAATAGTTGAATCCAATTAAACTATTTTACATTATAATCTCTAAAATATGTGTATATTTTTAAGTTCAAATCAAACTTATACTTTCTATTATTATAATAATTTACATCATCATATTTATTGTTAAATTATAAGAACAACATTTTAACTAAGAGCTTCTCCTAACTTTTAATACTTAACTATTACAAATGTTCTTTTAAAGAATATTATTGAGGAACGAGGATCATCAATGACACATATATTAAATTAATTAAAATTTACATATATAGAATTATTTCACTCATTATAATTAAAACAAATATTTTCATATGAAAATATATACTTGAAAGCATAAATTTTATGACTTGGTGATAATATTCTAGTACAATGTGTAATTTCATTCCTTATCCATTTGCAAAATTATATTTATCAATATCTAAAAATATCATATAAATTTTAAAAAATTTCTTCATATTTTCTTCATTTTCATTATGAATGGATTTATCATCAATAGATTAAACTATAATGCTATTCCCATAAAAAATTTATATTTACAATAAATATTATATTATATTTTATCAATTTGCTTGATGAAAGTCTTGCTTTTATTAACAATTCAAGTGACCTATAGACCAATGGCTTCAGCTACATAATTAAGAGATATTATAAAAATATGATGGCTACATGTATGTTAACACTCAAGTAAATATTTGATTTAATAATAATAAATATATAAGAAATATTATCAAAAATTAAAGGATTTTAAAGTATAGAGGTCCTCCAAATTATATTCCAAAGGAGTAGTAAATTTAAGCTTCTCGTTATGTCTATAGTAAAATGTATGCATTACATATACTTTGCATTTGGATATGCAATACATACACATTATTAGTAGTAACACTTAAGGATAACTAAGAAAACAACATTACTCCATTGAAAAATAAACTAATCAATGATGATTTTACAAGAATGAAATTTAAAAAATAATGATTAATTAATTTTAATTGATTTTGTGATTGCATCATAACATTTGTAGTACCAAAGCTGGTTTGCTCGAACATTGGAATATTAATCTCGGTAGTCATAGTTATATCAATAGTTGTTCAAAGATTACTTAATGATGGCTTGATTTTGTGTTAGGTCTATTGATCATGCCGTTGGAGCTACCTTCAATCACATATTCACACTGTTAGATGAGTCGTTGGTGATACCGTTTTACTGTTGGAGTGTTAGGTCTAGTCCAAGGTTATACCTTTGAAGTGTAGCTCTAGAGAGTTCACTTCTTTGATGTTGAGTCTTTGAATTTTTGGTTATGGTGAATAAAGGCCAACTAGCATCACTTTGAGTCTCTTAGCTAGAGTGGGTGTGGCTTGACAATACAATCAATGCTTATTGTTTGCATTTTCTTGAGTTTAATAATTGATTTTTGATTTGAGTTGAGTGTGAACTAAATTGATTATATTAGAGAAGTGAAATTAGGAGGAAATAGGGTGTAGGAAGAGTGGGCATTGGTAGTATTTCTAGGCCTGGGAGATCATTGCTTGATTTCTTAAAGAGTAGATCATGTGCAACAGCTTTGTGGGAACTATTGTAGAATGATAGTCAAATTGACAGTTGGGCGGATGGTGTGTGGAAGCACTCCCAAGTTTTGTGGAATCGAGATTGAATTGAGTCAATGGGTGTTCAACTTGAAAGAAAGAAAGTGAAATTGGAGGTTGTGGTGGTGCAAATTGAGTCCTAAGGGGAAAAATTGGAGCTAGATTGAGGAACCCATCCTCTCAAATTAGGGATGTACAGATTTTCCAAATTGGTAGAATACTTGGAGATCTATTAAATTGGGGAAGGATTCACTTGATTTGGAGGTTTGAGTTGGTGGAGGTTGGCCAAGTTTAGAGGTCAAGTTAGAAAATGTTAGAAAATGTTGGCTAAATTTAGAAGTGTGTCAAATTTGGTGGAGGTTAACCAAATTTAACATTTAGAGGTCAAGTTGGCAAATGTTTGCTAAATTTGGAAGCATGTCAAATTTGGTGGAGGTTAGCCAAATTTAACACTTAGAGGCTTCAAGGCATAGGACAGTGTGCTAGAGAGGCTACAATAAGTAAGTTTGCTTGCATGAGGCTAGCTAGGTTAGACTATTTTTTGGCAAAATTTGCCCACCCTTCAACATTGTGCATAGAAGGGTTTGAATCCCAAATCTGTGGTTCATAGATTGGTGCCCTAGCCAATTATTGGTCCACACTCACTTGTTGTCCTAGTGATTGGTAGACTGATAAATATACTCATGTAGCTTTGGCTAGGAAAGGATGTTTGATCCCGTCTTTCTTTGGTGATCCTAACAACATAAGAGTAGATGTTTTAAACATTCATATTATATCAAATGCCAAATGGTAATAGAGACAGTCCGGTTTTAATTTGGAAGATGGAGGCTAATCATTTAGATTTTTTTATGATTGGAATCTCTCTATTCGCTACTTCTTATTTGTGCACCACATTTGTGTGAGGTGCCTTGATATTTAGAGTATTGGTGCTCTAGTGTGTTTTAGATAGTGAGGTTGAAATGATGATCAATCAGACTACATATGTTTCTCTCTAATGAGATAGGAAGTGATGGCATTAGATCGTGAGAGTGTATGTTGTGATAACAAGTTACAAATTGCCCTTCCCTTTAGTGTGGTTGTCATAGTTAGAGGTACATTAATGAGTGATTTTTGGTTGGTGGTGGTACTTGGTGTTAGGAAGTGATGGCCTATGAGAGTGTGTTGTGATAATAAGTTACAAATTGCCTTTCCTTTAGTGTGGTTGTTATAATTAGAGGTACATTAATGAGTGTTTTTTAGTTCATTGTGGTAATTGGTGGTTACAATTGTAGTTTGGAGTACATCATCACAATGGAGTTCTCCAAGGTTTATAGAGGAGATTTTGTTGAAATAGACATTGGGTTTACATGGAGTGATGCTTGGTATCAACCCATATCTTAGGTCCGAATGAGTTGGAATTTGACACAAGAGCTAATTCTTGAGCTAATTCTTGACTTGAGAGTACACATGGTGTGTCCACACTATTTTTGTGGGACATGGACAAGATTTATAGTGCATAAAGGCCCTAGGCATTACTCTAGTACAATGGGTACCATTAAGTTGGATGATTTCATCCAAGAGTTTGATAGTTGGTATGATCTACAATAGATATAGAACTTGAATTTATTTACCTCCTTCATGGTATAGAAAGAGTTGCTTTAGCACTTGGAGGGTCTGTCAATGGATAGCTACTATGAGTTTAGGAGAGCTTTCTTGAAGAAGATTGAGCTATGGAGATAATACTTGTCTCCAAACTACATCTCAATCATTTTAGGCTTAGTTTCTAGGGTAAATTGGCAATACCCATGAGTTATAGCTCTAGTAGCATTGGTGTATCCAATGGAGGTGCTCTAGTTAGGAATGATGCTACTATGAGTGGAGGTACTATTGTAGGAGGTGATGCAATACTTAGGTTTAACACCATGATAGAGTTTTTCTAGTGCTTGAGACAAAACTACCAAGGAGTGCAAACTGACAAGTTGAAGAGCTTGCAAGAGTTCCAAGGAAGGCTAAGGAGTTTATGCAAGGAATACACTTGCATGAGATAACTAATCAATTTCACTCAAGGAGTTATTGATCCCAAGCAATCTAGTTTTGGTATAGGATATTGGATATGGAGTTGCAACATGGATGCCAATGTTATATTGTTGTTGGCTGCCTTACCAACTTTGGCAATGGTCCTTGGGTTGGCTGAGTGTATTGAGTTGAACATGATGGAGGAGAGAGTGGAGTGATGACATCTAGATTTGGTAGCAAGACCTCATCTATAGTTGTTACCTCTTCTAGAGTGCATCACATTGTTTTGGCTTTTGAGAGCAAAGTGGATAACCATGATCTTATGGAGCGAGTGGAGGGCCTAGTGCACCTAGATCCTTACCTTCATTTTTTGGTCAATAGTAGCTAAAGGGTGGTGGTGTTGCTTGTCGGACTTGTGGTAGACCTCACCATAAGAGAGAGTGCCTCCAAGGTTAAGAGAGAGTGCCTCAAAGGTAGTAGGCATGATACCTTTGGAGTGCCATAACTAGCTTAGTGTAATACCAATAGCTAGACATATCATCTAGAGTTGAAAATTGGCTTGGTAAAACTTGGAAGAATTTATGTATGATGCACTAGGTAGATCAGATAGTACTGTCACCAAAAGAGTACTTATTCTAATATGGCAAGAGTCAAAATAGCTTGAATTTGTGTAATAAACACTAGACATATTATCTAGAGGTGGAAATTGACTTGGTAATATCTAGAAGGATGTTATGCATGATGGGCTAGGTATTTCAGATAGAGGTGTCACCAAAAGAGGACTTTTACTAATAATGCAAGAGCTAAAAATAGCCTAGAACTTTAGAGCTAATTTTGGAGATCTAAACAAAATAAGTAGGCCTAAAAAATGTGCAAATTCCCCCCCCCCACAAAAGGTAAGGTTGGCCTTCTCTCCCCCTAAGTTTTTCTTGTTGAGAGCTTTCCAATGGTACCTCACCCATGCGATTTGGAGATTCATATAGGAAGATTCTCTAAAGATTCCTTCTAGTCAAAGGTGGTTTGACCAACCTGATAGAATCAAAACCGACATGTCACCTATGCATGCAACCAATTTAAGGGTAGAGCTCACTTACAGGTCCCCAATCCATGTATCCAATCCAAGGGTGGAGCTTCCTTTGGATGAGTCCTCTTTGCTGTATAATACAATCAAGGTGCTCCTTTAGGGCACCGGTGGTTGAGTGTGAAATTGTGTGTTTCTTCTTGTGTGTTTTTCTTCAGGTCTCTTATCCTTGGAAGATTACACTAAGAGACAAATGTGACCATTACCATAGATTTGGTCATATTAGTGATTGATGCTTTGATACAATTAGAGTTATAAAGTGGTAGGGCTACTATGGCAAGTGGTAGACAAGCCCCAAGTCATGGAGGATGCAATGGCAGAGGACCTACACCTTGTAGAAGTCTGATACCTACCCTTGCTTTTGATATAACCATGGTTGCTTGGATTGAGCAGTTAGAATAAAGGTTGGCTAGCATGGCCATAGCTTAGAGGAGATCAAATTCAAGTGTTGAGAGTTCCACATCTTATGCTAGTGATACAGATGTCCTTGATTTAATGTGTAGAGCAGCACAAGTAGATGCATTTGCCATAGTTACTAAGAATGAAATATATGTTCCAAAGCCTAGAGGAGCATCAATGGAGTGGGACCCACAATGTAAAAGACCAAAACCGAGGAGAGAAATAGGAGAATGGAAGCTCACATTGGGACACTTGAATGAGGGAAAACTCCGAATGCCTAGCATGAGCTTCGGCCTTGGTATTTATAGGTAGCATACAAGACCCTTGAAGCTTCTCAAGAAGTTTCCTTGAGCTGCTTTCTTAGAGTGCAAGCCAAGTTAACTAGGAAGCTTCTCAAGAAGCTTCCTTCTAGAAGCCGCCTACTTGGCGGGCAAGCTAAGCTAGTTAGAAGCTTCTAGAAGCTTCCTTCTAGAAGCTACCTGCTTAGGGCGCAAGTTAACTAGTTGGGAAGCTTCCTAAGAAGCTTCTTAGATGCTTCTAGAATATTCTAGGCTATTTTGTCTTATTCTCTACTTTGTAAGCCCGACTAACTTCGTCACTAAACTCCATATTGTTACATATTCCCCCGCCGCTAGTTGGTGACGTCCTCGTCGCCAGTGAAGCTTCAAATTCCTTGATGGCCATCTGTGCATTCTGGAGGTGAGAAAGAGGTTCCCATGTAGCATCATGAAGGGGATACCCTTTCCAAAGGACCTTGTACTCCGTATGTTGGTGACGGCCTCGTTGAATATGGCAACGCGCAAGGATACGATCAACTTCGTACTCCTCATGATCATTGATAGGGACAGGAAGAGGGGGAGGTTGGACTCGAGAGGAAAAGGAAGAAGGGTTAGGAACAAAGGGTTTCAACTTGGAAATATGAAAGACAGGATGGATACGCATGTGACAAGGTAAGGCAAGACGATAAGCAACAGGAGAGATAATGTGGGTGATATCAAAGGGTCCTATCCAATTAGGAGCAAGTTTACAAACTTGGGTATCAAGTGGGAGAGGGAGGTTACTAGAGGATAGCATGACTTTATCACCAACTTCAAAGGTGAGATCACGACGATGATGGTCTGCATATTGTTTTTGGCGATTCTGAGCAACAAGGAGGTGAGATTTGGCTTGTTGGAGAGATTGGGATATAGTGGTCAAGAATGTAGAAGTATGAGGAACCTGAGAGGGAGGGGGAGCAAGAAGAGAATTTGGAACAAGCGGATCTTGGCCAAAATTGAGAAAGAAGGGAGAAAATCCAGTGCTTGCCTGTTTGGAATTGTTGTAGGCAAATTCTGCAGCTGCAAGACATTCATCCCAGTTGGTATGGTGGACATTGACAAAGGCCCGCAACATATCCTCCAATGTACGATTGGCGCGTTTGGTTTGTCCATCAGTTTGAGGATGATAGGCCGTGGACAAAGCAAGCTTGGTGCCGAGTATCTGGAAGAGTGCTTGCCAAAACTTCCTGGTAAATCGAGGATCACGGTCGGAGATGAGTACACGTGGCATCCCATGATGCTTGAAGACATTGTCGAAGTAGATTTGCGCTAAGGTTGGAGCATCCACGGTATCACAGGTTGGTGCCAAGTGGATTTGCTTACTAAGCTTATCCACAAACACCACAATTGCGGTGTGTCCTTGTTTTGTCTTTGGCAAGGATGTGATGAGATCCAAGCTCACATGCTCCTAACGAGCGGATGGAATGGCGAGTGGTTGAAGGAGTCCACTCGGCTTCTGGTTGCTGGCCTTGTTCCGTTGGCAACTCTCACATGATCGGACAAAGTCTCAAACATCTCGTGTCATGTTGGGCCACCACCATTGGCGTTGGAGGGTGCCCAAGGTCTTGTCCACTCCCATATGACCAGCTATTGGTAAATCATGGGCTTCTTGAAGGCGCACAAGTCGAAGATCACCTTTGGTTGGAACATAGATCTGGTCTGCATGGAATAAAAGGCCTTCCTTGAAGGAGAAGGTGTTGTACTCCTTGTCGCGTGCTGTTAGACGATCGTGTACCATTTGGAAGAAGGGATCTTGCTGTAGGGCTAACCGAAACTCGTTATGAATCTTGGGATCAATTGACACCGTCGTAATTACTGCCGCGATGAGAGGAAGAGACTTCAAATCAGGTCGTCGTGATAGAGCATCAGGGATGACAGGGAACCGACCTGGTTTGTACTCAAGTTTGATGTCGAACAATTGGACTTGCTCTTCCCATCGATGATGTTGACTCTTCATGTGCTCTAGGTGTAAGGTCTGCAACAATGGCTTGTGATCAATTCGCATGATCACTTATTTCCCCAAGAGATAATGCCTCCATACCTTGGTGGCATATACCATTGCAAGTTGTTCCCGATCTCAAGCAGAGTAATTTCTTTCAGCTGTATTTAGTCAGCGAGACACAAAGGCAATAGGATGTAGGCCATCTGGAAATTCTTGTTGCAACACAGCTCCAATTGCAAAGTTAGAAGCATCAAAATCAACCACACAAGGTAGTTGAGGATCATATGGTTGAAGAATGGGTCTTGAAGACACCATATGCTTTAACTTTTGGAATGCTTCTTCATGCTTGGTGGTCCATTGGAAGCTCGAGTCCTTTCCCAAGAGGTCAGTCAATGGTGCAGCCACGTGAGCATAATAGTGGATGAACCGTCGGTAAAAACTGGCCAATCCGTTGAACGCTCGTACTTTGGTAGCATCCTTCGGGGTAGGCCAATCAGTAATGGCCTTGATCTTCTCTTCTTCCATCTTGATCCCCTCTGATGAGATCTTATGACCCAAGAAGGTAACCTCCTTTTGCCAAAAAGCACACTTTGACTTCTTGCAGTAAAATTTCCACTGTCGTAGTCGTCTTAGGACTTCTCGCACATGATTCATGTGTTCTGCCTCTGTCCTACTATAGATTAAGATATCATCTAAGAACACTACCACAGACTGATCCAATAGCCCCTCCAACACCCGATGCATCTGATCCATGAAGACTGCTGGAGCATTAGTGAGTCCGAAAGGTAGAACTCTCCACTCAAAATGTCCATACCTTGTACGAAAGGCAGTCTTTTTCATGTCCTCTCCTTCAATAGGAATTTGCCAATAGCCGCTACGAAGATCTAGCTTGGAAAAGTATCGTGCTCCACTTAATTGATCAAGCAAGTCATCGATCCGAGGCAAGGGATATGCATTCTTCACAGTTTGCTTATTGAGCCCACGGTAATCAATACAGAAACGAAGTCCTCCATCCTTCTTTGGAACAAATAGTATCGGTGCTCCCCAAGGAGAGGTACTATGTTGTATGAAATCCTTCTCCAACAACTCTATAAGTGTTGTTCGCAACTCCTCCAACTCCTTTGGTGAGAGCCGATAGATTGGTCTACTCACTGGAGTACTCCCTGGCAATAACTCGATCTTGAAGGGCATACCTCGATCAGAGGGTAATCCCTTTGGCAGATCATCCGGAAACACATCTGCAAACTCTTGAACTATCCGATCAACCGTTGCTTGATGCGGCACTTGGCCCTCCTCAGATTGTTCTTGTGCAATCGGCTTGATCCACACTGCGAATACAGACTTATCTTCCTCCAAAGCTTGCTCTATGGCTGCTTCATTAACAAACTTCCCTTCTAGGGACTCATCTCTCTTCCGAGCTTGCTCCATGGTTGCCTTCCTGGCAAACTTCCCATCTTGGGACTCATCTCCCTTCCAGATTTGCTCTATGGCTACCTTCTCGACAAACTTCCCATCTTGGGACTGACTATTCTTAGGTGTCTTACTCAGAGGTGCTAGACAACCTAATCGGAAATTCCTACCTTGGTGTTGTACTTGAATTTGGTGTCGGGTCCAATCAAATTGAACCTTATGACATTCAAGCCAAGGTAGACCCAGAATGATATCATAGTATAGAGGTGCCACTACAAACCTCATACACTCCAAATACTCCTTCCCAATCTTGAAGGTAACAGGATGCAAGGTGCGGAATGCAGAACCCTTTCTACCATCCGCCATCATCAAACTACTTCCAATCACTGGCTTGATAGGAATACCCAATTCCTTTGCTACTTGCATAGACATGCAATTCTCTGAACTTCCAGAATCAACCAAAATTCTACAACCCCGATTAGATATCATACCTTGCAAGTGAAGCAAACTTGCATAGGTCGAGCCTTCAATCCCATTGGAACTAATCAAGCTCCCAGTAGGTGGCTCGAAATCTCCTACCGGGATTCCTCGTTTCCCTGATCATTCCGCTCCACAACCTCCACTTGGGCAACTTGTCAAGGTCATCCATTCTTGAGTGGACATTCAGCAATGCAATGCCCCAATTGGCGACAATAAAAACAACCTCCATTTTGTCGTAATCTTTCTCTATTTGTTGTGCTAAGTGGTCTTCGTTGGATAGCATCAATCTCCATTGGTACCGGTTCTTCCACTCGTGGTACTGGTGGGTTTTGTGTAGGTCGAGGTCAAGACTAAGTTGTCGCAACTAAGGAATCAAAACGCTCAGCCAATTGCATGGCTTGTTCTACATTCTATGGCTCTCGCATGGTCACCTCCAATCTGGTTCGTGACTTCAATCCTCGCACAAATTGATCCAGAACTTCACCTTCTTGGATATCTGGAATTTGCATGATGATATTCTGAAATTGTGTGATGTAGCTTCTCACTGAGCCAATCTGCCTCAACTCTGCCAATTTACCTCGTGCAGCTCGGGTGGCATTTATAGTCTGAAATCGACCAAGTATTGCATCCTTGAATTCTGCCCATGTAAAAATTGGTGTAACAATTTGTCGTTCAGCTCTTTCTACTCGGAATCGCCACCAAAGTTTTGCCACTCCATCCAATTGGCTAGAAGCCAAGAGAATTTGTTTCCGCTCGTCTTGAAGATTGGTGGCTTCAAAGTAACGTTCACAGTCAAACACAAAATTCTCCACTGTGCCTGGAAGATTCTTGCCTTCAAACACCTTGGGTTTCAGAAATCGAATGCGATCTTCTCCATCTCGAACTGGCGCTCTGTCTATCTGTTCTCGTCGTTGCTGGTCTCGTTCATCCAACAATCGAGTAAGATGCTCGATTTGTTGTTGCATTGCAAGGATAACATCCGGTATTGCTGCCATCGCTACTACTCTATTCCACTACATGCAATTTATCTAGTTGATTAACACGTAGATACAACACGTCCACCGTTCTCCATAAGTTACAACTGGAAGTATCAAGGGTTCCTCTGACACGGTGATCATATGTAGAAAATCCTGCCCAAAGCGTGAGGTGATGAATTGTGTGAAATGATGCTTTGGTAATATCTGGACATGAAAGTCCCAATGGTTTGGCGGAAGTGGATTTGGTGGTCCATAAATTCCATCCATCCCATTCCTGCTCTGATACCAATGTAAAAGACCAAAACCGAGGAGAGAAATAGGAGAATGGAAGCTCACATTGGGACACTTGAATGAGGGAAAACTCCGAATGCCTAGCATGAGCTTCGGCCTTGGTATTTATAGGTAGCATACAAGACTCTTGAAGCTTCTCAAGAAGTTTCCTTGAGCTGCTTTCTTAGAGTGCAAGCCAAGTTAACTAGGAAGCTTCTCAAGAAGCTTCCTTCTAGAAGCCGCCTACTTGGCGGGCAAGCTAAGCTAGTTAGAAGCTTCTAGAAGCTTCCTTCTAGAAGCTACCTGCTTAGGGCGCAAGTTAACTAGTTGGGAAGCTTCCTAAGAAGCTTCTTAGATGCTTCTAGAATATTCTAGGCTATTTTGTCTTATTCTCTACTTTGTAAGCCCGACTAACTTCGTCACTAAACTCCATATTGTTACACACAAAGAAGAAAGACTAATAGATAGGTCAAACTTCCCTAGTCTTTCAAACTCTTTGAGACACTACAAACAACATCCATGGATCCTAGAATTCCTAATGCATGTGTAGTAGGTGGTGGTCAAGTGCATGATGGACTAGATACTAGTTAGTCAACTACTACTACAAAAATTGAGTCTAGCATGATGTTAGAGGTGGTGCAATTGATTATGTGCTCTCCTTTGTTCTCAGCAAATGACAAGTTTAAATTGGGAGTTGACTTAACTCCAATGTTTTGGTTAGTTGCCACACTTTGTGAGAGTAGGGATGATGTGATTCCTACTTTTAGAGTAGAGGTGGTTGATGGTGGAGCTAATATTGTTGAGGAGCATGGGATTTTTCTGGCTACTAGTGGAATGAACCTCTAATGGTTATTTAGAGTAGCACACCATGGACTAAGAAGGCAAAGAACTAAACCTCATCACACTCTTGCAAAGCTAGAACTCAATGGCATCTCCAAAACTCAAGGCATTGCTCACTAGAGAACTCAATGAGAGAAAGATAGTTGCAAACTATCTTTCCAAGTGAAAGGATGATGAGTATTTCCTCATCTCTTGTTTATATACTTGTGAAATAGTTATACATCAATGTTACTAATTACTATAGTAACTCAAGTCACTAGGCAAAAAGTCATCTGAACTTAAAAGTCTAGAGGAATATCCAAGCTCATGGGAATAATCCTCTAAGGATGTGGTCTTATATTGATCCAACTACTAAGTCAAGGATTCCTTTACATAAGCTATCTTTGGACTATAGAAGAATCCAAACCAAAAAGGCTTGTGGGCCAAAAGTTCTCAACTCTTTCCTCAAAGCCAAACTAATATGAACAATACCAAGTCAATACACTAGAATCCAAAATAGTGGTGCTCACTCTTTCACCTTCTTCTAAAGTAGAGTCACCTCTATCTTGGCTATGGCTAACTCTAGCTAGTCATTATTAGCATAGAAGCTTGGTTAAACTCTATATAAACAATATCTTCAACTATATATAATACAACATAATGTATATAATACTAAAAATCCCAATAGAACATACATACACCCATAGGTGTTATAAGGCTAGGCCACTAAACAAGTATTGCACAACACCAATGAAACATTGGCCGATTTGTCATGCCATGGTAGTATCATCTATGATATTTTGTGCCATACAAACATTTTCAAATATCTATAAGAATGATTTGAAATGTTCTCACCTTGTGAACACTATTGTTCTAGGGATTATACAATTTTTTGCTCCTCCTGAGGTTGATGACATTGTAGTAAGAGCTACAAGGGCAATAGGAGCTGATTTAGGTAGTACTTGCACAACCATAAAGTATAGTGCTAGGGTGGATAGATTTCCTTGGGCAAAAGTGCTTGCCATGAATGGAAGCAGTGCCCAACTCTAAAAGTTTGAAAGTGTACTTGTAAACATAGGAAGTAATGCTTTCCCTGGATTGGGATCAATAGGACTTGTAAAAATGGGAGGTAGTGTTTCCTTCAAACTAAGAGATTTATCTAAGGGCTTGGGTAATGCTCTCCTAGATTGAAATAAATTTTGATTGAAAGATAGGAGTAGTCCTACCCTTAAATTGAAAAAATTTGCATCCTCATGGGTCGGTGTAGAATAAGCATGCCTGAATGAGTTGTAAAAGGGAGTGGAGAGGACAAACACATCAATTGGTAGTAGAGCCAAAAATGTCTGAGAGTTAATCTAATCCCGTAGGCAAGGGTATGGGATGCTATGGGGTATAGAAGTGCATGACAATCTAGTCTTGGACTATGAGCAAACAATCTCTTAGTGATCTACTGACAAAATTCCCATAATTGGCCTATGGGTAGAGACCATGTAATGATCTATAGGCAATTGCGGGACAAAGTTAACCCTTAGACACTTAACCTAGGAATTAGCTTGCATGTTTATCCTTTTGTGAGCCCTTCAACTTCCTTGGTTGTCACCATCCGGGTAAGTAAGGAAATGTTACAAGTAGTGCCAATGACACTCTAAGATCTAGACAAGAATACAATGAAAGGAAATGCTATGGGCAATGCTTGTGACACTCTAAGATATAGACAAGAATGCAAAAAGCATAATGAGGAGCATCAGTTTACACATAATACATGTTCAAGAATTGAAACAAGACTCAATACTCATTACATCAATAGATAAAATGGATTTTCTCTATAGTATTTGCTGCACAGATAACCCAACAACCAGAGCATCTTACAACATAACTAGTATTCACTTCAGCCCATGGGCCAAAAAATTACATAAGTCACTTGATAACTCCTTAATACTCAACTCAATCCAAATAGGGTTCCCCTCAAAGATAGAATTTGAACCTTAATTTCCTACTACAAAAAATAATGGTTACAACATAAGGTGGACAAACTTGCACTAAGTGGCTCAAGCTCCGTTATATAGTAGGGATCCTAACTCTACAAAGAATTTTCTACCCCTAATACTAGTTCTACTATGGCCACAATCTCCTCCTTGTGCTACCGCTATTAATGCCAATTGGCTCATAATCCTTCATCTCTAATAGATTACGACTTTAACATTGTCAAAATGATGTCTTGGCTTTAATTACCTACCTAATTACTTCTCTAATGTATTGCCCCATAGAGGTCTCTTCTCATATTAGTTTACCTACCATAGAGGATTTCTCATGCACCTCCACTACTTTGCTTATAGGTGGCTTTGACTTAGTAATTGGGTTGCAATTGTTCTTCTTCTGTAGCACTCCAAGGACAAAAGAAGAGAGAAAACACAAATTTCACACTCAAGCATCCAATTCCCAAAGGAGTACCTTCTCTTTATTATATAGACAAAGATGAACTCTTTCAAGGAAGCTCCACTATAGGATTAGGCACATAGATAGGTGACATGTCAAAAAGCTCCACCCTTGGATTACCCACTTGGATGGGTGACATGTTGGTCCTGGTCCTATTTGGTTGGTCCCTTTGACTAGAAGGAATCTTTTAGGGAATCTTCTTGTAGGAATCTTAGAATCATGTGGGAGAGGTACCATTGGAAAGCTATCGATGAGACAAAGCAAGCAGGAGTGAAGGCCATCCTTTCCTCTATTGGAAAGAGGGGGAGGGGATGTGCATATTTTTTATGCCTAATTCATCCGTTTAGGCCTTCAAAATTGCCTTCCAAAGATTTTAGGCATATTTTGGTTCCTACTCTATTAGTAGAAGTCCCCTTTTGGTGATACCTTCTTTTGATCTATTTAGTCCATCATGTGTAATATCCTTCTAGATGTTACCATACCAATTCTCACCTTTAAATCATATGTCTAGCTGTTGGTTCTAAGCTTTTCAAGTCTATTTTGGTTTTTGCAATATTAGTAGAAGTACTCTTTTGGTGATACTTCTATCTGATCTATTTTTTCCATCATGTATAACATCATTCTAGATGTTACTAAACCAAATTTCATATCTAGATCATATGGCTAGATCATCTAGATCATATGGCTAGCTCTTGGTATTACACACCTCCCTCCTTTTAAAACGCAACATCCTAGTTGTACAACTGTTGCTCAAACACTTGCACCAATAGCGGTGCAAGTGTCAAATTGGTAGCAGGCTCCCAAGTTGCCTCATAGAAGGGGTAACCTTTCCACTATACCAGATAGTCCACCCGTGGATGGCGAGTACCACGCATGCATTTTTGGAGGATATGTTCCACTTCATATTCCTCTGTGCCATCAATGAGTGTCAAACAAGGTCAAATGTCTTGTGTGGAATGACAATGGCCAGATCGAGGAGCATATCTGCATAGTAGGGAAACATGGAACACTGGATGGATCTTCATGTGTGGTGGTAGCTCAAGGTGATAGGCCACAATGCCAACTCAATGAAGAACAGAGAAAGGCCCAATAAAATGGGGTCTGAGCTTACGAGGGCCAACTAATGTGAGGTTGGCTATAGACAACCACACTTGATCCCCCAACATTAAACTCCATGTGCCTACGGTGTGCATCAACATACTACTTCTGTTGATTTTGTGCAATCTGCAAACTGTGCTTGGAGCTCTCCACACCGTGTTGGATTTGAGAAACAAATGTGTTGACTACATCGACCTTGGTAGCCATCGGACGTATCTTCATCAAGCTAGAAGGTGTAAAGGGATGCTCACCATACATGAGGAAGAATGGAGTGATAAAGGTGGATGCATTCACTAAATTGTTGTAAGCAAATTCCACCAAGGGGAGTAGGGTGTCCCACCTCTCTTGCTCTTCTAAGGTGAAGCCGTGCAACATGTCTTCAATAGTGCAATTAGCCAGTTTTATTTGTCTATCTATTTGTGGGTGGTAAGCTATGGACATGGCCAACTTGGTTTTGAAGAAACCAAAAAGTGTTTGCCAAAACAAATTGGTGAAGTGAGTGCCTCTATTGGTGATGAGTACTCGAGACAAGCCATGGTGAGAGAAGACTGCATCTAAGTATAATTGAGCTAGTCATGGAGCGGTCATGGGCGTACATGAATCATTTTGCTGAGTTGGTCCACAAAGAGCAAGATGGAGTCAAATCTTAAGGTGGTTTTGGGTAATTCACAAATGAGATCCATACTCACATGTTCCCAACGTTGTGGAGGAGTGGAGAGAGGTTGAAGCGCTGCAAGAGCTTGATTAGAAGCTTTGTTCTGTTGATAGAGTAGGCAACTATGTACGTAGTCCATCACATCATTGCTCATCTTGGGCCAATAATAATGGCAATGGATTGTTCCAAGGTCTTGTCCACTCTGATATGACTTGCAATGGCCTAATCATGACATTTTGCTAGAATAGTGGTGCGTAATTTTGGGACATTTGGGATTCATAATTTTCCATCATGAAAGGTGAGTCCTTGGGTGCTGGTGATGCCTTTGGATGATTGTGCTCCTACAATTTGTGGATCAATTTTTGTAGTAGCCAGGATCTCTGGCCAAAATTCAAGATTAATCTTAATCTCTGCCACCAAATTATTTGCCATTGGTATGCGGGTGCATGCATCTGTAAGTTGCTTCTTACCTCCTACATACGTGATGTTATGTTGAAGCATTGTTACCACTCTGCCCACCAAATCTGGTGATGAGATAGATCTTTTTGTGTCTCCAAGTAGACTAGAGGTTTGTGATTTATCTCTACTACAATTGCCTTCTCGCCCAGATAATGCTTCCAATGCTTGGTTGCAAGGACAATAGCCAGCTCTTCTTTTTTTATGGTGTGATAGTTGCACTTTGCCGATAAAAACTTTCAAGACAAATATGCAATTGGATGCCATCCATCATGCCACACTTGTTGTAGGACTGCTCCTATTGCTACGCCTAATGCATATGTAGCCAACTTGATTGGATGTTTTGGGTCATACCACTTCAAGATTGGTGCATGTAGCAAGGTGGCTTTCAATTCTTGAAAGGCCAACTCTTGTATAGTTCTCCATGTTCACTTCTTTCCCTTGCCAAGTAGTGCCATTAAAGGTTGTGCAACCTTGGAGAAGTCCTTGACAAATTGATGATAAAATCCCATCAACCCCAAGAAGCTCTTGAGTTGAGTTTGATCTTTTGGGATACTCCATTTTTGAATGACCTTTATTTTATTTGTCAATAATTGAATACCCTCTACACTTACTCCATGCCCCAAGTAGTCTACTTTAGACTTGCCAAACTTGCACTTTGAGATTTTGGCTCATAATCAATTTTGTCTTAAAATTTGGAAGACTTCTTGTAGATGTTGTTTGTGTTCCATCATTGTGCTATTGTATACTAAGATGTCATCTAGGAAGATGATACTAGACTTATCTAAGTATGGACAAAAATGTCATTCATTAGACTCATGAAAGTGGTAAGTGCATTGGTGGGGCCAAAAGACATCACAAGATATTTGAAGTGGCCATACTTGGTTTGAAAGGCAGTTTTGTACACATCCTCCTATGCAATTTGGATTTGATTGTAACCATTTCACAAGTCCAATTTGGTGAAGTATCTTGCTCCATAGAGTTGATCAAATAGGTCATCCATGCAAGGCAAGGAGTATTTGTTCTTCACTATTTGCTGATTGAGACCCCCATAGTCAATGCACATGTGCATTGTTCCATCCTTCTTCTTCACAAACAAGATAGGAGCCCCATATAGGGATATTTTGGGTTAGATGAACCCTTAATTTGAGTCTTACATTCCTCCAACTCATGAGGTGTTAGGCAATATGGGGCCTTACAAGGAGGTGTCTTTCTAATGAGTGTCTCAATTTTATGATCTTCTCTCCTTTTTGGTAATAATCCTGAGGGTAAATCATAAGGAAAGACATCTTGAAACTCATCCACCATATCTTTCAATTTCTCAAAAATTTGTCCATCAAGTTGTGCACTTTGGGCTTCTCTTATTAAACCCATGAAACATCTATCTGTCTTACAAATAGTTACCGTCCCAATGACATAGAGAGGTAGTTCTTGCTTGTGTGAATTTTCTTTAACCCCAATGATTGACCATTGGTGGGTTCTCACTACTTTCTTCCTCCAATCTACCATAGTGTTGTAATGCTCCATCCATGGCATGCTTAAGATTGCATCACAACAAGCTAATTGTATCACTCACTACTCAATTACTTCTTGATATTCTTGTAGAGAGTGTTACCAGTTTAGGTAATGATTCAATCCTCTGTGTTTGCCCGTTAGGTAACTTTACTTCTTCTCTCTCATCTCTCTCTAGATCCATTCCCAATCATATTGCAACACAACAAGACAAGAAATTCTTTGTTGCTCACGGATCTATTAATATTCTCACTTGATTGCCTTCTAGGACTCTATTCACAACAATCAATTGTGAGGTTGCCTTTTGGGACCTTTGTGTGCTTGTCTTCTTCCTTCCCTTGCTTCTCTACTTCCTTATTAAGCCAATAAGGCCATGAGGTGCATTTATTGGTGATCTTCATTTTCCATAGTGATTTCCACCTCTTCTTCTTCAATGCATCCTCCATGTTGTTCAAAGATTGCCTGTATGAAGGTCAAGGGCCTCTAGGGAGACAAGCACAATAATTGGCAGATATGTGCCCAATACGGTCACAATTGCAACAACATTGTTGTTCTCCTTGAGTTCCTTCTCCTCATGGGATTCCATCTCTCCGTTCTTCTACTTGTCCACGCTCTCCTTGAAGCATTCATGCTCCTTGATCCCAAAACCAAAGGTTGCCCAATTCCATTGGTACTTGTCCACCCATGTGTGGCATTTCTGCCAAATAATGTTGAGGTGGAACTACTACTTCACCTCTACCCAATGCCCTTGCTATTCTTTGTGCACAAGCAATGGCTTCAAACACCATGTGAGGATTTTGCACCATGACTTCTTGGCAAATTTGCTCCTTCAATCCTCATTTGAAATTGTCGAGAGTCTCTGCTAGACTCATGTCGGTCATCGTGACTTGTAGATCCAAAAATACCTCCATATACTCTTGTACGCTTTTCTTTTGTCTCAATCCCCATAGTCGGATTTGGGCCATATGCACGGAATCCACCAATTGGAAATTCTTCAGCAATCCTTCTTGCGTTGCTGTCCACATGACCTCCCTTCTCTCTGCCAACATGGATCATTCCCAAACATTGTACCATGTGAGAACTTTATTAGTCAAGTACTCACATGCAAACACACTTGCAACATACTCCGTGATCTCTGTTGAGAACAATCGGAAATCTTGATTCATCCTCAAGATCTAGTTTTCCACTACTCCCATTGTATGTTGCTCCCTTGTAAGGCTCGATGTTGCAGGTCTTCTTCATCAGGAGTAGCAATGTGGCTTCATTATTGATCGGGTTGTAGGCATCGATGCCTCTCCAAGTACTTTAGTCATAGGTATTGGGTTTTGAGATGACTCTTCTTCTTGCATTGCTTGATCATTCTTGAGGATCTGCACTTGAATTTGGAATGCCTCCATGGTCATCTTAATCTCTCAAAATTTGTTCAACATCCATTGCATTCCTTGCACCAGCTCCTACAATTGTAGATCCATGGTTCTTGCAATACTCAATTGCTACTGTCTACTTCAATAGAGAGTTAATATGATCACTTTGGAAGGCACAAAAACTATTGGGACTACCATTGGGACCTCAAAAGCGATCACTTGTTGACAATACTCCTCACCAAAATTTCTAACCACAAAATCTCTAAACATCACTTTTGATCTTTTGAGTGATCTCATTATATAACAAATTTCTACTTGAGTGTTGAAAGGGAGAGGATTTGGGATATTCACATCCATAACATCATAATAGAATGTAGATTGTCAAATTCTGCTCTTTGTTGTATACCACCATGGGTAGAATCACTGGATTTGGTGAGTTCATCACTCTATCCATGAATTCTATTCCAAAGTGATAAACTACTGATTCTCTCATTTGCTCACATTGGATGTACATAACCTTGATGTGGAATGGATTCAAGAATATGAAGCTAGGTGTGAGAAATTTTCCTCTCGGTGCATCCATCCCATCCGCTCTCTAAAGTCCTTCCCAAGTCTAGCAATTACTCTATGTTCTCCACCTCAAATTACTTGGTTTCAGTAGTTCATGCTCTTCCAAGAGGGGTGGTCTATTCTCTTGGATTAAAACACTCACTCTGATACCATTTTAACACTCCAAGGACAAGAGAAGAGAGAAAACATAGATTTCACCTCAAGCATCCGATCCCCAAAGGAGCACCTTCTCTTTACTATATAGACAAAGATGATCTCCTCCAAGGAAGCTCCACCATAGGATTAGGCACATAGATAGGTGATATATTCACAAGCTCCACCCTTGGATTACCCACTTGGATGGGTGACATGTTGGTCCTAGTCCTATCTGGTTGGTCAAACACGCTTTGATCAGAGGGAATCTTTTAGGGAATCTTTTTGTAGGAATCTTTGAATCACGTGAGTGAGGTACAGTTGGAAAGCTCTCAACAAGACAAAGTAGGAAGGAGGGAAGGCCATCCATTCTTTTGTTGGAAGGGGTGGTTAGCACATTTTTTATGTCTAATTCATCCGTTTAGGCCTTCAAAATAACCTTCAAAAATTTTAGGCATATTTTGGTCCTCACTCTATTAGTAGAAGTCCCCTTTTGGTGATACCTTATTTTGATCTATTTGGTCCATCATCTATAACATCCTTCTAGATGTTACCAAACCAATTCTCACCTTTAAATCATATGTCTAGCTGTTGGTTATAAGTTTTTCAAGTCTATTTTGGTTTCTGCCCTATTAGTAGAAGTACTCTTTTGGTGATACTTCTATCTAATCTATTTTTTCCATCATGTATAACATCATTCTAGGTATTACCAAACCAAATTTCACATCTAGATCATATGGCTAGCTCTTGGTATTACATCTTCCTACATCTTGCAATGTCCCATAAAGAACAAATCTTGCTTAGACTTGGCTCCTTTTCTACTGTTGATACCACATATCTTCTAGCTACATCCCAAGTAGACCCCTATCATCATGATGTAATCCAAGTAAAACACTCTCACTAGTAGTCAATAGTTGTGTTGCAAGAATACCATACCCACTTGGTCCACTACTCCTAGCATGTGCTTGAATTGTCCCAATAGGCATAGAGCTCACAAGTGTCCAAGTCGTGATGCAAACCAAGCATATCCTATGTTGCTTGGCCAATCCAAGGCTCACAACCCATGTCAAACGATTTAGATCCATGGCCTAACCTAACACTTGATACCTAAATGCCTCTTACATTGCTAAAATGGGATTATTTTGGTATGGAAACCCATTGCTTGCTCTCTCTTATCAGCATTGGGCTTCACTAATTGTTGTAATTGTGAGTCCCAAGCAAGTCCAAGACCTCACTCTCAAAAAAGCATGAGAGCTTAGGAAACTCATGAGTGTGGGTAAAGTGGCTCTAGGTTGCCCAACAAGGTTCACCATTGCCATGCATGACCTATCAACCACTATCACCATCTAAGATTGGCACCCAACATCCAAAATATCATCAAAAATAATGTGAGCTAGTTGTTGAATCCCATCATAAGCACATTGTAAAACCTCTTTAGGTAAGAGTTTCATCAACCAAAATGAAGATAATGAGTTTCATCCACCAATGCTAACTAGATCTAACAACATGGCAAGTCCCATCAAAGAATGGACTTGATGTGTATTCAACACCACATGTGCAAGAATCACCCATCAAAGAAACATTCTCTAAAATGTAGACTAGAGAAATGGCCTGATGGACCTAGAGATGTCATCATATACATAATATCTCCAAAACATACCAAAATAGAGATCTTGTAGATCTTGTAGACCTTGATCTTGGCCAACATGGGTATGTCCCTAACACGACGATCCTAAAATCACCAAATGAATGGTACCATATCTCTCCAAATCTTGTGCTCCCAACAAGGAAATGTCTGTTGGTAAGATCTTTTGATAACCCTTGATTTTTGACATTGGTAGTAACTCAAAATATCAATAAGCCAAGTGTGCCACATGATGTAGAGATTCACCTAGTAGTCTCTCTCTCTACATACAAGTACCTCTAAACCCATATACTTGCTTGTAATACCATAGCTAGTCCAATGTTGATCCCACCAAAAAACTCCAATAGATACTCCCTCTACAGGATACTATCAAGCAATAAGTGTGGTATCCCAAGGTGACAAGGTAATAAATTTAGAGGCTTATTCTCACATTAATCTCTTGGTGGTACAAGGCTCCACTCCAAGCTTATTGCACCAATTGATATGCATGCTACTACAATGCCTACTCAAAACTCCACAATCCAAGGTGAATAGAACAACCTCACTTGTACTCCAAACCAAGTGATCTCCTTTGGTACTAGCATATCCTCCACATGAGCATTCCTCTTCAATAAGTCACCAAGCCAGGTAACAAAACCACTGAAAGCTAAAAATGATGCTCCATGGTCCTTGGTTGTAGTGAGCCAAGATTATCAAACATACACACTCTTCTCTTGGCTACCAACCTAGCCTATAGAAATTTATCTCCTTCCAATAGTCAATATTAAAACCCATTGGGTATAAAACTGCTCCACTAAGTAGCACATCATATGACTCTACTATTGTTGCAATGGCTTGATCTCTCATGATAGAGCTACCAATTAGATGATTGGGTTGAATTTGGACAATAAGCTCTCCACATGTGATGTATTGTGTAGAACCACCCTCTAGAGATATCTAGATCTAAAGTAGACACCTCTCTGCATTGGTCTTCCATAGCCTAAGACCAAAGATTGCATCCTTCCACAACATAAAGAACTTCACACTAGAATCTAATAAGACCCTTTTTATGGTATATATACCTCCCCAAAGGTCCCACCAAACAAAAATTCATGCTTTGGTTATTGAATAAGACAACTCTATGTGTGAACCAAGCTTGCTCAAATGTATGTTTAGCTAGTAACTTCAAACCTAGCAAGTCCAAGGACCTTGGATAGCCCTTGGACTTGCTATCCAAGTGCTTTTGGACATTATCCAAGGACCTTGGATAGCTCTTGGACTTGCTATCCAAGGACCTTGGATTGCCCTTGGACTTGCTCTAATCTAGCCTTCGCAGCAAAATTCAAGGCAACCTTGAAGAACGACAAGACTAATAATGGTTTTTCTGTCCTTGCAATTAAAGATCATGCTCAAAGGACATCCTAGTAGATTTAAGTGATGAAGTTATTCAAATCCAAACAAACAACTTACCCAAGCAATAACCATGCAATCTTTTTCAAGTACATATATGAAGGAAGGCATGTAAATTGGGCAGCAATGTTCTAGGCATGGGCATGAGAGCTTGCTAGAAACATGAATGAAGAAGGTAGAGTGACTCTTCTATCTCCCTTTGTTATTTATTTTTACGTGGGAGTGAATCTTTTAACCCTAACCTAGAAGGAGAAGTACCTCAATTACTTCTTCTCCATAGGACATTTTGAGGAGCCACATTAATTAGAAATGATGTATCTAGGAGGTATCTAGGAGTGGATGCAAAATTCACCCACACAAGGAAGTATGTCATGGTGAAGAATGCCACAACATGCTAGGCTACAAGAAGAAGAAGTTGTACAAACTGGTTACAAAACTCCTAATTAGGGGAAGGAAGAGACATGCAATGCCTTCCAAGCCAAAGATGATGTCCAAAAAAAGGGCAAGGTGGATCCTTGTGGAGGACAAAGATGGAGTTGGATCACAACCAAAGCACACCTTCACTATCAACAAGCAATCATTCACCCAAATCATCATCTCATCAAACAAGGATGTGACAAAGGTGAAGAAATACAATTGATCTTGGACCAAACTCCTCCAAGGACAAAGGAAAATTTTTTCATAGAAGAACAAACACCTGCCTCATGAAGATATGATGCAGAAATTGGGCTCTCAAGCCCCAAAAGAATATAGCTGATAGCTTAGGGTTAATGAGATTCTCCTTCTTTCCACTTGTAGGATAAACAAAGCTACAAGAAGAAGGAGCACTCAAGGAGGAAGAAGTGGCAAAAGACATGGGATTGTGCCAAACCAAGGGAGAACTTCAACTAGAAAGAGGTCTTCAAGACAAAGGATTTTCCAAGACTAAAGTCCACACAATGATGAGAAGAGAAAACAACCAAGAAGACTCCACCTTCTTTTTTGAGATCAAGAAGGAGGAGAGTAGACAATTTTCATCATTTAAAATGGCCAAGGATGCTAGCTCAAGCAAGAAAGACACTTGGTCAATCATCATGGTGCCATGCTCTATTTTAGTTGTGCACACAAAAGGCCCAATGTTGGAATTAATAGAGTAGCTCCTTCCCATATACAAAGAATGTCATGGGAAGGTTACCAATTATGCTACCCTCCTAAGCCACCTCTATCAATTGGCACAAGGGGTTGTATAGGAAAGGATGAAGGCACATGATGAATTGGTAGAAGTTTGTACCCAACACTTGGAGATGGAGAAATGCAATAATGACGTGGTGCAATAGGTGGCCAAGCTTAGGGAAGAACAAGAAGCCCTAGAGAAGGAGGTGCATGAGGAGAGAATCTATAGAGAAGGATAAGCACTTTGTCAAACTAGCTTGAGGAATAGGTAAACACTCAAGCCAAAAAGATCAACATATTGAAAAGAGAAGTGAATAAAGTGAAGGTAGTCCTTATTGCAGTGGAAGTGCAACATCAGGAGGTGCTGCCAATGGTGGAAGTACAAGTGAAGAAGCTCACCAAGGATATCAAAGAGAAGGAAGAAGAGCACAAGCAAGATAGACTGGCCATTTGGGAGGAAATCTTAGCAAAGTTGTAGGATATTCAAATGCAACTCAACTTGGAGATGACCATGATCCTTGGGAAGGATAGAGATGGTGCAAGAAAAATTGGTAAGAATTGTTAAGGAGAAAGTAAAATCCCTCTTGGAGAGGCTGAAGTCTTGGGATTTGAGGTCTCAAGTGCATGCTTTGATAGTGAAGGTTTACATAGATGAGCTCTTGTAGTAGTTGTATAATAGACTTCACAAACATACCTCAAAGAAATTTGAGGATTCCACAAAGAAGCTACTAGATGTGATTGCTAGGAACCAAGAAAAGGTCAAATTGTTTAAAAAGATGTGTAAGGGCAAAGGTTGTTCCTTGTAGTAGATTTTAGGACAATGGGTTTTAGCCAAAAGGAAAATATAAAGAAGCATGCTAAGTGTAGAATGCACCTTTGGCCTAGAACTACCTTTGGCCTTGAAGAAGTTTTCATCTTGGAATACCTTTGGCCTAAAATAATTTTGTAGTTAGAGATTGTAGGACACCAATTAAAATTGGAGTAAACAGCAAGCAAGAAGTTGCATTGCCAGCCAATGCATAACCATCTCTTAATTACATTTAGGATAAGATAAGTAGGTAGGATTAACAATGAATGATGAAAATATAATTAGAAGATTTCCAACTCTCCTTAGCCCTTGATTTTCTTAATCAATAAGCAAAAAACTATATATATGGATTGCAACCCAAAGAAGATATGTTCTTGTAATGGGTTGTGACCCAATATTCTTGGGCTGAGCCTTTCTCTATCACCTAGGCAATGAATAGCAGCTTGCCAAAGCATACCAATGATTTTGCTCTACTAGTAGTTTTTTTTTACCAAAGTTGGAGTTGATGCATGGGATATGATTATACTTGTTGTGCGTATATCCATTGCTACAAAACATACATCATTATCAACATCATACACTATAGAAGCACAACTCACACATAAGTCATACATGAACTCTAAAGTGCCACAATCAATTTGTTCACAACTCAAATCAAACTCAATCATATCAGTACTTGATCTATCACTCAACAATCTGCCAACAATTGGGCATTGATTATAGTCAAACCACACCCACTCTAGCTAAGAGACTCCAAGTGACGCCTGTCAAATTTCTACCCACCATAGCAAGGAACTTGAAGACTCAACATCAAAGAAGTGAGCTCTCTTGAGTTGCATTTCTAGGTATACCTCTTATTTTGACCTGGATCTCCAACCTTAACGGTCCAATTGATGGCACACCCAATAGTGCAAGTGATGATGGGCCCTACCATGTAACCAATACCCCAAACAAGAAGTCTGACCATCAATAAGTAGTCTATGAGTAACTACCAAAACACCTTTGACTACCAATACTACTACTCTAGTGTCCAAGCAATCTAAGTGTGATGCTATAAATGGCGTGACATACTCTTAGGTAACCCCAAATATGGAAGCAATCATGTCAGTGAAGTTCATGCCACCCTCATGCCATACTTTAGTTGAATTTGTGGTTTGAACCATGGATGTTTTGAACTAACAATTGTAACTTCATGTCTTGCTTAAGCTTCATTCTGCATTTGTGGTATGAATCCCACTCACAAGGATAGTTCTCTTCTCATCTCAAGTAGGAGCATGATTTGTCTCATGCTCTTACTGCATGTACCACACTACCACTAATATTTTGTTGGGCATATATACATTGTTACACAACATTCATTGTTGTCAACATCGTATACTATAGAAGCATAACTCACACATAAGTCAAAAATGGACTCTAAAGTGAAACAATTAAGTGGTTCATTCTTCTACTCAAATCACATTCAATCAGATATGTACTTAATCCTTCACTCAACAATTGAGCACTAATTATAGTCAAGCCATACCCTCTCTAGCTAAGAGACACATGTGATGCTTGCTGGCCTTTGTCTACCATAGCTAGGGACTCAATATCAAAGAAGTGAGCTCTCTAGAGCTATGCTTTGAAAGTATACCCCTTTGCTTGACCTAAGTCTCTAGCCCTAATGGTGTTGCTAATAGCACACCTGACGGTGCAATTGGTGCAAGTGATGGCGGGTTCTACCACATGATCAGTAGGCCTAACATGAAATCTGACTGCAAACAAGTAGTCCATGAGTAACTACCAAAATAACTATGATTGCCAACACTACCACTCCAACATTTGAGCAAACTAGCTTCAACACTACAAATGTCATGACAATTGTTGTGCATATATACATAACTTCACAACATACATCATTGTCAACATCATACACTATAGAAGCACAACTTATACATAAGTCATACATGAATTCAAACTCCAAACAACCATCTATTGCAAGTATCTTATATGCCCTATGGTGGACAAAGATCAAGATGCCTAATGGAGCTTGATAGCACTACCATCAAGCTCCACCATTAGTTGCATATCTGCAATCTATACCACATAAAGGATGAAGTAGCTATATGTCAAGTACATCTAGGATATAACCATTGTCCTTGAGGAACAACCATGAGGGGAGGAGTCAAACATGCCATATGACATCTTTTCAAATAGTCATCACATACCTACATAGTACTAGCTACACCAAAAGAGCCACATAACATACACCGGAAGCCTACATGTAAAATTGCCAAGCTTGGGTCCATAGTGCCATCAATGTTTGGGAGGTGCCATGGCATACAATTGCACAAATGATCCTTCCAAAAAACCACATCATGTCCTTCCAACACAAGGACTTTGGAAGGCAAAACCTCTCACACTTTCAAGGTAGTGCGGCCTATAGTCACATCATGTCATCGGTGCAGTCTATTGTAGATATACATAATCACCTAGATGAAATTGATGGATTGAGGGTCTATAACCTCCTCCTTGAATCGTTTCATATCATAAGGTATCCCCATGTTAAGCAATCTCTAAGTTCTCAAAGGCCATCACACTCTAAAGGATCTCTTCCCATTGAGAACATGTGCTTGTCTATATGTTTGGATCATTCCAGTCCAAAACTACAATACCATCACAACAAATGGCTATAGGTAAATCTAGATCTTATCCATAGAGTAGAAAGTAAGGAGAGAAAGATGCTAAGGAGGCTTGCTAGCTGAACCACTAGCCCATGGCCAACCAAGGTAACTAGAGATCCCAATCTCCCAAGTGTCTTCTCTGCAAACCATACATATGCAATCATCTTCACTATGTAAACCAATCTCTTTGCTAAGCCATCTACCTTAGGGTATCTCGGGAGGTAGTATGATGATCAATCAATGCCTTGTCACAAAAGACCTAAAACTCCTCTAAGAACTTTGTATCTTGATCAATCAAAACCTCAATTGGTGTACCAAAATGACTAAGACCCTGGTCCATGAACAAGTAAGTTGTCCTTTCACTAAACTTGTCAAGAACTGCCACCAACTCAATCCACTTGGAAAAGTGCTCTACCATAACCAAAAAATACCAATGATATCTCACAATCAATGATACTGGTCAAGCAAAGTCCAAACTCCAATAGTAACCCAATCCCATGATATGTAATGGGTGTAATTGTGGCATAGGAGCATTAAATAATGCTCTAACTCAACCACAAACCACACATCTAGCAAAAAATTGTTGTACATAAATCTACATGTTGTGCCACCAATAATGACTCTAGATTAAGCTACATGTATACTTTACTCTAAGGTGACCTAGCTCCCCATGAACAACTATGGTCTTTGAGATGAAGTGATACTACTCATACTCTACCATCCTCCCATACATGAAGAAGGGGTTTGCCCTCCAATCTAAATTGCTTGGCTTGTTGAAGAACAAGTCTCTCTCCTTGGTACCAATTGTGCCACCCATAACACCAATGTGAAGACAATCCATGATTAAGACATCATCATGAATGTCTTGTTGACTTGCACCGATATCTCTCCCCTTTGGATCTATGACCTCCTCAAATCCTCTTGTATGTGCTAAGAGACATACCACCAAGGCCTCAAAAAATTATACATAGAGAGGTATATGCATGCTAACCTAGCATCATGTCCTCATTTGTCTCACCATGCTAACGTGATCCGGTCTGATCCTGTTGGTTGGGACATGCATTTCTACTCAATCCATCCACATCATGGTTCACCACTCTAGATCTATGAATAAACATGAAATCATACTCTTGTAAAATTAGAGCCTATCATGCAAGCTTCCTTGAAAGCTTGTCGGACTTCATCAACCACTTCTATGGCTGATGCTCATTGATGAGATTGAAAGGTACCAAATAGGTAACATAAAAATATGCTACTTCCCATACAACTGCCAAGCACTCTCTTTCATATGAAACTATACTTTGCCTTCACTCAATTGTTGGAGTGACTAGCATGGGCCACCATAAACTCCTTCCACTTATCATCTTGTTGGATGAGCACTACTCCAAGCTCCAACATACTCTAACAATGTGAATCTGGAATGGTCATCCTTTGATCAATCTCCTAAGAATAGGGGTAGATGTCAACCTCTCTTTGAGCTCTATAAAAGTTCTCTCTTGCTCATCTTCCCAACAACACTCCTATGTAAGGTTGGTCATCAAGGCCTGGCAATAACACAATCATCTAACATATTGGTGATAGAAGTTCACCAACCTAAGGAATGCTTGCACGCTGCTCACATCCATAGGCCAAGGAATACATGCAATAGCCTTCACCTTGGTTTGTTGAACACCAAGTCCTCCATGGTAGATAGTGTAGCCCAAACACTCAACTTGCTTGTGGAAGAATCTACACTTCTCAGGATGGTATTTGAGTCCATTAGATCTTGACCTCTCAAACATCTCCAACAAATTTCTCTCATGCTACTCCTCAGTAGTGCTCTATACCAAAATGTCATCAATATAACACCAAGCAAAATCCAATCCTATTAAGATCCTATCCATGATCCTCTGGGAACTTTTTTCCAGAGGGTCATGGATATGTTCGGCAAGAGTGTTCTTTAATCCAAATGGTAAGAACTTCCACTGATATATTACATCCTTACCGTGAGGATCAATAGCCCAAAATGTTATGTTGGACTTGACTTCTTCCTTGATTGGGAATTGATGATATCCTACTCAAGGATCCAAAGTACTAAAAATCTTTGCATACCCAATTGCATCAAAGGTCTCTTCTGGTCTAGGCATGGCATACGGATCAGCCCTAGTCTATTGGTTGATAGGACAGTAATCTCCACACATCCACCTATTTGTGTAGTTGCCATGCATATCTTGATTGGCACCACTCTAGTTGAAGCATAATGTCCATGTGAAATCTCCACCAAACCAGTCTCAAATAGGTCTATACTCTGGCTTTGAATCAATGTCATTATATATGTAGGGATGTCCAAAAACTATTGTATTACTAGTAAGCTCAATTTGAATACTAATTCATTTACAACACCCATATCCTTCAAATTGAAGGCAAAACAACTAATGTAGCTCCTCCAGAACTTCCAAAATCTCCATATTTCCACTCCTTTAAACTTGGGTCTAATGTTTGGTTCCCAAGTATCCTCTATAACTAATGTAGTAGCGGAAGATGCATGGACTGGCTGCTAAACCGGCCCCAAGGAACATTAATGTCATGCCCCCAACAACTAGAGTCCCCAACCTCAATGTGGAAACTGTCTTTGCTCTAGCTGCAAGCTGTACCATGTCAGCTTGTTGAGCGGGAGTGTTGCAATTTAGTAAAGTGGCAAATAGAAGGCGCCATGAGGAGCGGGGACAGACCATGGACTCCAACTTGGATTTTGTCCTTTTCTTTATCATTATCAACTTATTGTGTTTATAAGCTTTACTTCACTCCCTCGTGGATTTTATCCTTTTCTTTATCGTTATCAACTTATTGTGTTTATAAGCTGTACTTAACTCCCTCTTGTAGTATCAGTTTCTTCGTTACATACCTATAGCTCATGAGCGTGCGTTTAGACAATAGGAACAAAACACTTATTTTTTGGACGGCAATTACTTCCTGATATAACACGTCCGCTTACAGTTCGAGCCCACTCCCTCTTATATTTGTTGAGTCTACCCTAAAGTCCGATTGGGACTCTATAGG
The DNA here is from genome assembly GCA_948567375.1 of Lunularia cruciata. Taxonomy (NCBI): domain Eukaryota; kingdom Viridiplantae; phylum Streptophyta; class Marchantiopsida; order Lunulariales; family Lunulariaceae; genus Lunularia; species Lunularia cruciata. The sequence goes on along the minus strand of OX419759.1, from coordinate 60,572,061 downwards.
TTTGTCCCAAATACTGTCCCATGCTCCTCTGGATCCTCGAGGTGTAACGCTTCCGATGGTAGTAGCTTCAGTGGCTGAACGGTAATATAAACCTCGGCCTTGAAGTGTATTGGTCGGTGTTTAAAATACTACGTGTATATGTAGCCTACACGTTGAACAAAACCTCTTGGTTTGATTTCAGGACAGGTAAAGTTGCAGTATACATGCGCAAAACAATCAATCTCTTCATCGTAAACGGACATTCTAAACTGAAGAAAGTTTTTGAGCCAACATATGGGTTAACTACTCACCTTGAAAACCACAGGCGTTGCAGAATCCAAAACGATTTCATTTCGTAGATGTGCAATCCAGAAGCTCCAACCATTCTCCTCTAGGACCAGTTCAATTCTCTCTTACAATCATTCAAGAAGAACTTTAGTCCCTCTATACGACTCGGAGCCAAAAAGCCTCGGTCTTCATATGCGAGTATATTCAGTGCTAGCCTATTGTGTAACATCTCTTGGACACCGACAAGGTGTTACAGGAAGTCGCTTGAAGAATATGGTTGCATAACATTTATTAGGTGCTCAGATCAGGAACGTGGGGTATTCTCGTCGAACGTGCGCATCAAACCTGATATCACACCTGGTTGAAATTTGTAATGGTCTCAACAGTGCCGTACGCATTATATTGATACTCTGCATCCAATCTCTACTCCAGTTAAATATACAGTGATAGCAGCTTCTTCAGGCTCCACGATAGTTGTTCACGTTAGCGTTCCTGACATACTCTGATCGTATAGAACAAGACATCTCAGTACTGTTACTATGAATATCACAACACTCAAATTATTATGAATCAAAGGGTATCGAGCTACATAATACTCCACAGAAAAGAATCCTTCCATCGAGCCTTCAATATTTTACACTTGCATTGTCCAATCCGCATAAACAATCTTCACAGTCAGATATTCCATTATCTTTGTGGTCGTGTTTACGTAGAGAAAGCGGTTAGTAGGGGATAAAATGGTGTTGATGCTCTGCCAGGTCTTTCTGAACCTTTAGTCCATTATTTGTCCTGAGCAGATCGGTAATTGTTACACTCTATGCTCATGGCCAGCACAAATTAAGCAAGGGATCCAGTAAGAAATCAAGCACAATCTGGACCATCAGATATCTCTCAGAGCACAAGTTGGATGCCTCCTGTTTGAGATTCACCCTTAACCCTTGGAAGTATGTGAACAATATTACGTGTTCTTCTTCTACCTACGACTGGCTTCTGGAAACATGTCTTTAACATAATACTTGCGTCTGGGCCTGCACTCCGCTCAGTTGATTTGATCGGTCGGGACTTTAAAAGCATCCTGTTCCGTCAAGTAACAGAGCGGGATGACATTCTAATCCTCTTTCCTAATATACGATGGCCATCCTGACGTTCATTGTGCACAACGTGATTTTGACCACTTGTGGTGGTCAGGCTACCTTCTCACTTCTTTTGGGTCGAATACTAGAAACCGGCAAAGCACACTCGTCGAACATCTCCATAATGGCCTCCTCATGTGTCATGAGCGGGAGCTTGCCGCGCTTGCACAAGAGGCGATTGACACAAGTTCGTTTTCTCCTGGCGGTGGCAGCAGGTGTTTCAAATGCCGAACCCGTTTAAGTCTTTCTTTATGACCAACCTGACCACAACTGGAACGTCGGGGAACGACAAGTGAATGGAATCATGGAGGCGGATTGTGCAGGTGCTTTACACTTCCATGTTTGCTTCGTCGGTGTAAGTCACAATTGATCAATTCGACTCATGAAGATGAAATAAGTTCGATTTAACTAGATTCGTTGCATCGAACCCCGCTCGTGGAAAAAAAAGCTTTTTTGGTGAATCCCAGAATGTTAAACCTGCACAACCCTGTAAGCAAATTAAGCTTTCCACGATTGCCAGTTTAGGATAAGAAGATGGCAAATTCTTCTTGCCCTTGTACTAATGATGAAAACGGTTCAAATGTGTTTGCAGGCTTGTGATGGATTCGTACTCCTCAACTCAAGTGACACCATGGTAGCTCAAAAGGATGCAGTACTGAATGAAAGTTCTTTCAGATTGTACGGACAAATCGATGAGATCAACCTGCAGATCGAAGGAGAATGCCCTGGGTTTCATGTGCTGATATTCTTGCTTATTCTTGCACGAGATACAACCGCCAAAGTACATTCTGTTTGGTTAAAACCTCGGAATCCACGAGGATGTGAAGAGCTGGATAAAAGTTTTGAAGGCAGCAATCACGACTAATGACAAAACGACATACCAATAACTGGTAGTCTGTGTCAAGCATATATGCGGAATTGAATTCACTAGTCCCTCAAACCTACTTTTACTAAAAATAAAACTTATTATAGGAGTAAGTATTGCTAGATCAAAGAACAGAGCATCTACGCTGATTCTCTGTCCGGAACTCTATTAGGAGTAAAAGCTATATTTCATTCTATTGCAACAATCTCTCCGGATAAAGCATATAATCTAATCTCAAAGGCGGTGAACTTCAATTCTAAACGCGTAAACAGAGCACCTCTGTTATTTCTATGCCCTGAGCTCCAAGGGAAAATTCCCCAACGCTTGAAACTTGTGAAACTGCTCAAAGAGCATCATCTGCCAACTGGAGAGCCTCCAACACTCGGGACCTTACATCATCTGGAAGAACAGCTCGCGGACCCTTCTTTGAGTAGAATTCACCCAACATACGCAGCGCTTTTTCAAGAGCTTGATAAGAGTCCTGGGAACACCAGTATGGCAAATAAGCTTATTCTGATCAATTGTTTTGCTCAGACATTCCTGAGGATTCTAAATTGCAATTAATCAATAGGTTACGAAATAGAATGGATTACGAAACAGGGGCATTTATCTCGGAGTGATGGAAGGAAGGAACTGACCTCTGTAGCAACCACATTCGATCCTCGCCAATTGGCAACGTAATCACGAATGGCTGCCTTAGCCGAATCGGCGCTTCTCCGGAATTCACCTTCATTTTTAGAAACCCCGGTGAACGACTCTCGCAAAGACGTTACCACACCCCTTGCACTTTTCAAATAAGCCTTAGGCAGTTTCCTCCCCGATTTCGTCGTTTCTTCAGAATCAAAAAGGGACATTATCCCTCCTATAACACTCTGTTCTTGCTCCACAGCGCCTTCCTTCTTGACCCGTTCATCTGCTAAGACCTCTCCTGGCCACTGCGCCAACAATAATGTTGCTGAACATAATATCGCGCCCCTTATTGCCTGCCTTCGAGTCCTTACAGTCTCTATCTCACCATTTTTGGCCTCCAAATGCTTCTCTGATTGACAAGACTGGGAGGAATTCTTAGCACAGATGTTGACAACACCAGCTGATCTTCGACTCCTTGGCACAAGCGCTGCGCAAGCCACAGAAGTATTTACCAAATGCGCCATGATCTCAGAATTGGCGGGCTTGCTTGAGGCAGCAACCTGAAGAACTCCCGTGAAGCTGCATCAGTAGCAATACGGTTTCGCGGAATTTTCCCAGATTGCTACCCTAACGATACGAAATCGTCAACTGGTGTCTCGTAGTCACAAACATTTACCTGAAGGTGAGGCAAGGACACACGAGCGGAAACAAGGCAGCCCCAGCCCCCTTATCATCCTTCCGCACGCCGATCTATATCACTGCTACAATCTTCTGAGCTCGAGGAAGTTCCAATTGCTCCGAAACTGCTCAATGATTCTCAGCCCTGTCCAGTGCAAGTCAAAACTCTGTCCTTCTTTTCCTGCCATTCTGATATATTTTCTTCTCGTCCATGTCTAGATCAGTCCGATCAATTTCGTCGACCATTTCGGTCTCCTCTCTATCCACAAATCAAACTGAGCAGACAAGTCGATTCATTGCCACGTCATCCAGTAACCGGCTGAACTCGCTATCGCAAGTCGAAAATAGATGGCGACCTCCAGAATGTCCGGTACGTACAGCAGTCGATTTTGACCTCCATGGAACCTTAGATTCAAGCGACAGCACAATTTGTGACCATCTGCTGAAACCGAACTCCTAAAACAAGACCTAGAATCTTCATAAAAATGTGGACTTGCAATAAATAATGTCCAAGATTGGAAGACAGTCATCATCATCACTACTTTTATCAACGGTCGATTACAAATGCGAGAATTATGTTTTCATTAAATGTAAAGTAGCATGTTGACTGATATTCTGTCACTACTAATTACAAGCTCCTCCTTTGCGTCAAAGTTTCAAAAATGAAGCACTGACGCATTGACCTGCTTAGCGCATTGAGACATCTCAGTATTTGGCAAGACGATCTTCTTCAGATAATTCATCTAAACCAAGAAACGCAATAATATCTTGTAATTCTTTGTATCGTTGTAAAGTTTGTTTTACTCCCTGTGCGGTTTCATAATGTTCTTCACCTACAATCAACCTAACATGTTGTTTTTTTCTGCGTTGCAGTGGAAAAGTTGACAAAAAAGTTGCATTGAATTGTCACTTTACAAACCTAAGAACATTTATTTTGTATTAAAATAATTTAAGTCAATATTAAATAGTCTGTAAAATATAAATGAAAAACTTCATGTCCGGTTCTGAGAGGGGCAGGATTCTTCAAATCCATTATCTGTTACAATAATACAATAATCTGCATAATTGAATGGAACAGTAATACCACCACAGATTACTTCATATTATATCATAAAATATCATATTCATTAAAAGCGTTTAACACTTTTAATAGTTTTACAGTTTCTTCAGCAACATCTAGAACTACAACAACACCCATCATATGAAACGGGTTTAAAGTCCAGTTATGGAAGTCTTGGAAAAGAAAATTCTAAAAACTGTAGTAAAATTTACTAGATGGTTTAGTTTTTTATTTACCTTGTTTATAGGATCTAAATAAAAATCTAAAATTAGACTAGATATTTTGCCATAAAATAATAATATTAAATAATTTATTTTTTTAACAGTTTATTCTAGCATTATAAATTTATTTTATGACTAAAAAATTGCAATAACAAAAAGCACTTTGTATTATTCAATTCATCAAAAATTTTGTTTAGCAATAAGACTTATCTCTAAATGATAATAAATTCCCATTTTCATTAAAAAAACTGCCCTTAATTTCAATGTTAGAGAAACACCTATGCAACCTGGCATCTAGCTATTTTACCACGATTCTATTTATATTGGACCAATTTGTTATAGATTGGTCAGATGTCATAGGCTCTTGCCTAATGTGTTTTGTATTGTGCTTTCAATCTTTTGACTCTTCAGGTTTACAGCGGACGTCTATTTATATTGGACCAATTTGTTATAGATTGGTCAGATGTCTAGGCTCTTGCCTAATGTGTTTTGTATTGTGCTTTCAATCTTTTGACTCTTCAAGTTGTCCGAGCTTTATATTTTATTATTTCATTATATTTTCCCATAGGGTTTCCCTTAAAGTATTATCACCGCGAAAGAGTTTGACCATCAAATCACCGCCCAAGCTCTACCACTCAGCTAATCTCTAGCCGTGCAGGTCTTCTAACAGAGAAGATGTCTTTTGACTCTTCGAGTCTTTCCGAGCTTTATATTTTATTATTTCATTATATTTCCGAGCTTTATATTTCATTATATTTTTCCATAGGCTTCCTTAAAGTATTATCGACGCGATAGAGTTTGACCATCAATTCACATCCCAAGCTCTACCACTGAGCTAATCGCCAGCCGTGCAGGTCTTCTAAAAGAGAAGACGTAATACCAACAGAGAAAAATACCAATCCTATTTATATTTACTTGATGACCTAAAATTCACTCTTCAAGCGCTTGAACCATCTTGGATTACGTTTCGACACAAAGAAGTACTTTTAAATCGTATCTTTTATTAAAAAATTTACTATCACCTTGAAAGGAGAAATTTTGGGTTATTAGCTGCTTTAACTAAAATATTTTTATTAAAAAAAACTTTAGTAAGCAATGAAATAGTTTTTTCTAAATAAAAATTTACGTTTTAGTTTAAGGCGATTATCATAAACTCCTTGATTTATGCTGCTTCTGTTATTGCTGCTGGGTTAGCTGTGGGCCCAGCTTCTATTGGACCTGGTATTGGTCAAGGTCTATGAGACATTCCCCTGATCGTTACGCCTCTCTCTCGTGCGGGTCGGACTTACCGACAGGGAATTTCGCTAGTCATAGTTTTAAAGAAATTCTAGAAGCTCACATAGGTCCATTTACTGGAGAACCGGTTTCAATTTCAACATTGGCAAAGCCAGTCATACTACCTTCACCAAGATTAGAACTTAATTTAGCCGCTCTTTCTAAATGACGAGAATCTAAATAAAAAACATCTCCTGGATAAGCGTCTCTACCAGGTGGTCTTCTTAATAAAAGAGACATTTGTCGATAAGCTTGACCTTGTTTAGACATATCATAATAAACGATAAGACTATGTTATTGTTTAGTACGTTTACAAATTTATTTATTTATTTTATTTTGTAAAACAAATTAAAATAAATAGCAAACTAGTTATTAGTATTTTTTAGATTTGTAATTATAGGATACTCTAGTAATTTTATGCCGCTACTCGGATTCGAACAGAGATGCGTTAAAAACTGCTTCCTAACAGCAAGGGTCTTCCTTCCTTCTACCGATTTCACCATAACGGCTTGTCTAAATTGATTATGACAAAAATAGATTATAAAAAATGAAAATAAAAATACATATAATTAGATTTCACGAACATTATAGATAAGTGCAAGCGTCTTTACTAGAAGTTGATAATTTATTATTTTGAGTGAACAATTTGAAAAGTTTAATAATAGTCCAAAAATAGAATATTAGAATATAATATTCATTTTCATTTAAAAAATGAATATTAATAAAGTGTCCTATGCCTCGACTGAAGAGAGGACAACCTCGATGACTATTCGTTCACTATCACGGAACCAGACGTCGTTGAGCTTACAAGTTGATAGCAGAAAGCACTCTTTAATCGATGCACCATGTAGAATGAACCGAGCAGTTAGCTATGATGCTGCGTCGATTCAAGCTGATACTTTTGAGTTGGACTGGACCCCGTATAAATGCTACTTTTTCTACAAAAGTATGCTCTTAGATACCCACACTCCTAATTTTACTACTATCCACCACACTAAATACAGATTCGTTTGCCAAGAAAATATCTTTTGCGCCTTACGCCTTGTTACCAAACTTGGAATTGTACATGTGCAGAGAAGGTCAAAACTATGGCACTTGGGATGAGGATATCGAAGAGATATTCCTTCCTTACCAAAACGAGACGTTACTACACACCAGTTGCACACGGAAATGCGTTAGCAGACAAGCTTGAAGTTTGCCGAGAGTGGAGGATTTGATGGATAAGACCACCTCTAGACATTTCAGTGGCAGTTGTGATTTGTAGTAAAATTCAAAAGGGCGTCGTAGACAATGTTAGTGCTGACAGAAAGCGTCTGTTTTCCCATCTTCACAGCAGGGAACTCTGGAGAATGTACACGTGGTGTTAAGGTTCAAACTCCGACGTAGGTACAAATTTTAAATATGGAAGGACTAAGCAGCAACTTTATCATTTCATCCATCAAGTGCAAGATATCCGGCCAAAACAATTTCGGTGATGGTCAAGTCAGAGATGATCGGAACGAGAGTTTATCCGCAGGTCTAAAAGCAGACACTCCAGGCAACATTCTTGCGGAAAAGCTCGTTGAACATGTCCAATATGACTGACACCAGGAACCATAAGGTAAGTGGCATTCATGAAGAACAATGAGCGGCAATGCATTCGTCGGTAACTAAGGTCTCACAACCTTGATGCAAGTCAGTCAAGAACATTATAAGCAGTATTTCTCTCAACAAGATGGGAACTAATTGTCCAAAGTACTTATCTGATAGCGCATAAAAAATCAGGTGATTAGAGGAAAAACTTTGATAAAATCCATTGCAAAGAAAACCAGTAGCAAGAATACGAGATGAAATTTCGTATCAACAATTGCTCCTTAGCGTGTAACTGGGATCCACACCCTACAAAGTACAGCACTATCGTCTCATAATCTGTTTCATTCGAATAAACAAGACGTAAGTTTTCACCTTGATACACGAACGCCTTTCTCATGGTACAAACCACTTTCGCAATCTCGATCCTAACCGAGTTTGCTCCCTTTCGTGAAGAACAGAAAAAAGCTTTCTACATTCTCGATCTAAATCTAGTTTCTATTGACCCAGACTGGCTACAGGGTCTATCAATAAAGGTAGTAAAGACACTACCTTGGACATCCTGTGGATATATGACGTTGGAACTGACCACAATTCTTTCTACCAGCTTTGGTGAACAAGATGATGAACTCATCATCCCTCCCACTTCGCCTCCTATTCGACGAAACCCAGTCAATTCAAAGTATTCACATAACTGACCGACAAGAACCACCCAGCATCCTCACCTGTGATAACTAAGGAATGTGCCCGCTAGCAATTGGTTAACAGAATCAAGGTAGCTTCATATATTCACAGCTGGTTGCGAGAAAGTCTTGGCGATTTTTTACATGATACTGCAATTTGGTTGACCATCACCTCCAAGTGCTCCAAAATCAGGAAGCCTGCCATGCCCGCCACACCAAAAAAACATGAACATAAGGGCACCGTACATATATATATACCAGCAAGTCTAGTTTCACAATTCCATTAGAGATTGATCCCACACTCTTGTGTGCAAGACAGCACTCTACTCCCACGTTAATACATCGACATCCTCCTTACGCGCACTGGGAGCTAAAGGCACCGATAGACAGTTAATATCGAGATTGCACAGAATAGAGAGCTGGAAATGTAGCGTACATTGGCAGTCCATCTGGGTCCACATCCAGGCCAGGAGCAAGTTCCTTCACAATATCATTTGGTGGCTGGCCACAGTTCTGCATGCTATGCATCAGCTCCATAATCTTCGGAAAATCATCGGGTGTGGCATCATACACATTACACAGCTGCATGATATATGCATGCTGCCTTGTGTAGCGGTCATAGTCTTCTTTACTCAGCTGAGCTTTGTTCGCAGCCAACCACTCAGGATAACGCTCACCTATTTCCTTCATAGGTTCATGCAGTACCTCCTTCGATAGCAGTTGGCGCATCATTGTGTCCATAATTGATTGCATATCCTTCCAGTCCAATGTGTGATCAAGGGATTAGAACAAAGGAGTTGTTCAGCATAAAGACGGCTACGAGATTTGTTCTAGAAGCTCAGTAAAATCTGAAGCCGTTGTGATATTCCCAAAGACTCCCAAATGCCCATGTTCTGAGCTCACTAAGCCAGATCTGCTCAAAATCTGGATCCCTGAGACATTCTAACACGGATAATCTGTTAAGAGTTCCTTGGCCATTGAGAGCAAAGCTTATTGGTGTTTTTTTTTTGAAAGAACATAGGCGGAAACGTCAGTTGAAAATTTATTTTCTGTCGATACTATAAGAAGAGATTGTAACTTTGATTTGTACATAGAAGAAGACGAGGGAGATGTTGATGCAACAATTCAATTCAGAATAGAAAAATACAACTATACGAACACTATCAACATAATATCGTTTCTGGTCACGACATCATCCAAAATATCCGTCTTATCTTTCAGATAACTTCAGAACTACTCGGAACATCGGCAATTAAACCCACCCATCTTGTAGGAAGTACCTGAGATCCGCCCAGGTCTTCAAACTGCTTCATCAAGTTTTCTACCAGTTCCTCTCCCATAATTTTGTCTTTGTCGAGGACATCGATATTTCCCACCGTTTCCCGAGTCTGTTGCTGAAGCATATCTAACGTCGCGGACAAAGGTCTTTGTGGAGCTGAATTCCGGCTATTTCCACTACTTTCCCTCGAGCCTGAGCTCGTCGCACCAGCTCCAGATGCCGAGCCAATCTTATTCCCAGACGATTTTTTCTTACCTGTTGTCAATGTCGGCAATCCAAGCCCTAACCCTTGCCCTAGTTTTGCTCCTGAGCTTCCATCTGAAACAGAAGGTCCAGACCCATCACTGCCTCGAACTGCTGATTTTTCTTTTGAGACTGTTTCCTTTCCACTTGCCCTATTAACCAACCAGTAAATAAAAGATCTCGCGTTAGCTACTCGACCTCCATCGCTCAATACTCCAACCTTTATCGCAGATACAAATTTTGCTCTTGCCCTTCTCCATTCAATCCGGTACCAGAATTAAGTGCGTAGACATAAACCTACCTCCACCATCAACTGCACTCATTGAGTCTGTAGCTAACAGCAATTGACAAAGCGTCATATAACCGAATACTCTCGACATGCAACTTAGAGCTACAGAGCAGAACTTACTTCGCCTCCGGCTTCGAAATTTCCACCTTCTTAAAATCATCCAGAGCACCTGCACATCAAACAGCCAATCGCAGGAACTTAAATTCCAGTCCGCATACATTAAGAATATTGTATCTCATAATTCAGAACCTCGACAATCCAAACACAATTCCGCTGGCGAATTCAGAGCCGTCTTGCCGATCGTCCCTGCTGCCTACTGCCCTTGTAACTTGTAAATAGCACCAAAAAGAAAAGGCTCATAAATACGACTCACTATCCAAGAGATCTTCCAAATCGTCCATCTCGTGTAGCTGCGAGATCACCAAGTGCTCTTGTCGATCTTCTGCCTAAAAATTAAACGAAGCTTGTGACTACGTTGTGTGTACACGCACCCCTCTGCACACGAGTTCTCGTCCGTCTCGTCTCCCATACCTCGATCAGCTCGATCCTGTGAAGACTTGACTCCCGTTGCAGTCCGGACTTTAACTTCCAGCACCGCTGGACTTAGAGAGTAAGGTTCCATATCTTTTGTCCTCTTTTGGCCGGGAAGACGGCAAAGCTTACAGACAATCCCCGTAGGACGTTCGGACTACAGTACCGAAGGATTTAGACTTGAAGTCGATGGAATGGGCGGGTAAAGGCCACCGCGTAGCAAACACGAAGGATGGGAAGCCGCCATCAAGCCCGTACAACGTACAAGGGAGTGACAAAAGAGATAAAATGGAGTTATCCCCATTTTACTTACAGTCGATGAAATATAAGTATGATAAGTTTATGAAATGATAGAAGGTGACCTTGTAAAGAAGGATGAGAAGGATGAGAAGACCCCATCAAGCTGTACAAGGGAGAGACAAAAAAGGTAAAATGGAGCTAAGCCCCAATAGAGTCTATATGAGAAATCGGCCTTACCGCACCTAAGGGATCCAAGCTATGCAAGTCATACGATCTACACACAACTGGAGTATCCGAAGAAATATCACATTAGGTATTAGATGATTTCTCTCTTATGGATTGCACCAACCACTGCACTTTGTAGAGCAATGGACACACGCTGTCTAAAATATGCTACAAAGTATGGGAGTGAGAATGGTACCCCCTGGCGCCTAACATGATAAGCTCTCGTGCACTCCTGGACAAATGTGTCAAATGTCGTGTCCATTGCTCCATATAACTCCAAGGCTAGAGGAACAAAGAGATGACCTTGCTGCATGCCCCTATACTTGGAGACCTTGCAACCTATTGTTCCACTCGCCGCCTATCCAAGGGGATGGGTAATCACTCCTCCAAAATGGTATCCCGTGTGGGATCCATAACCACAATATCCGCTATTGTCACTTGATCATCTCAGACCAAGTATAAGTCTACCCTGAGACATGTTGTCTGCAAAGCACATGAATGCTCTTTCCAAGCCAAGTATCCACTCTCTCGTACCATAGCAAACACTATGTCCCTAACGACATCATGGGTAGTTATCCTCTATCCTCCAAAAGGAAACCGTGTTATATGGACCGTTGTTGCATCTAGTGTAGAACCACACTCACAAGTGAGTAATGAAGATGCAAATGGGTGGACCAAACTTACGCAAAACCTCATCGTTGTAGAGAAAGTAGCTAGTGAGAGTCAAAATGCCCTAATGCACGGTCAAGCTAGGATCCAAGAGCCTACACCCTTGCCAAAGCAAAAGCAAAGACGTGCACTAGTAGCCTGAGGAATGGACAAGTCAACTAAGAGAGAATGTAGCGTATGCTTACACTATCGCCCCATCAAGGAAGATTGTAAACCTCTAGTCCAATTTGACAATAGTGAAGCAAAAGGTGGAAAATCCTCTCAAGATCAGTAGAGATGTCTATCTACATGTCAAATCCCCTATCACACACTCAAATTGCCCTTGGTCCAATAATATAACCAAAGACTCCCATAATCCTCCTATCAAATGCTCTCAGACGTGACGGTGAGGGAGGAACTATACGGATGAGGTAGAATGTTTGACAAGCAATACTGGAGGAGAGTATACCAAATGCCACCTACGGATCTCCTAGTAATGGAAGGTCATCCACATGGAGAACATCATTTGCAAGGGCAATGTCTAAGAAGCGTGTGACAAAATTAACCGATCCTATTGGCACTCCAAGAACACAAAGTCCATCTATGGATGTGATACACCCCTCTGGAAGCTAAAGGTGGAGAGAGATACATAAAGTGGACCATACTCTGCACTTTGACACCTTGATTCTCAAGCCTACTAAATGTAGCTAGGTAGTCAAGTAGTCAAAGGCTTGCCTAATCTGATCTACAGGGCCTACGATGTGTGTATCATCTGCCAAGGAGGGAAATAGACAACCTGGCATGGCCAAAGTAGTAAATAGGAGAGCCCTAAAGTGAGCCATGGCAAATAGGTTTCCAATCTCCTCAAAGGATTTACTTGACTTGTACCAACAATTGACTCCAAGACGATGACTCCCTCTTGTGAACCACCGTGCTGGTAGTAAAGGGAAGCAAGAGAGCCATAAAAAGACCGCACAAAAGGAATGAGACTTGCCAAGGATCCACCAGCCTCCCCAAGATCTCTAAGATGGATGCCCATAAGATGTTATTAAAAGCATTCTCAACATCCACATGTAGGACGACCCACTTTGGATGGATATCGAGGAGTGCCCTAATGCTTAGAGATATAGCCTAACATCCTCCAAGAGCTACTCCAAATTGATGTGGATTGAGGTGCTATAGAAAGTGAGAACAATGCTGAAGGACAATGGTATGACTAACCAAATGCAAAAAGATCTCTCCAATAGCAATCTATCCAATGCTCCCTATGTCCTTCTCCATCGTGAGAAGTGGACTAGCACCTAACACCCGATTAACAGACATAGGAATGTCTCCTCTCACTACTACTACAGTCACCTTAAACAACTTGATAAAACCACTAGAAGGATCATCTGTCTAGAAACAATCTCTAAGGTGCTCATAAACCATCCCTGACAAGCCTCTTGAGGAAAGGCGAGGGGCAATGCACAATGCTTGTGCAAATAGTGACCTATCAAGACATAAAGGCTGCTCAAGCTGATAATCTAAGACCTCTAGTGGTAGTCTCTCTACTGCTATAGGATGTAGTGAGCGTAGGGAAATGATAGTCTCATCGGGTAGGACTCGCCATAGACAAAGAGTGTAGTGCTCGTGCTGCTCTACTAAACTCTCCCGCTTGACCCAATTTCTTACACCGTTGTAATCGAGTGGACTCTATGGTATCTTGTGGTGATGTTTATCTCCTAAATCATGTAGCCCTAATAGACTCCTCTTGAAGGGCTGCCCAATCCCCCACTCAGAATCAACAAAACTAGCAGTCACCTCTCTCTGCCCTGCACATCCTCCTCTAGCATCACGAAGACACCATCAAGGGAGTGAGAGGAATAGAGACCATGCTAACTTGTCCAAGGGATCACGTGCCAAGCAATCAAATGGTAGGCAAAAAGCCTATCTAGCCTCATCATGGAGTGTGTGAGGTAGCCTATGGAATAGACGTGGATGTGGAAAACTAGTCTCAAATAACCCTAAAATGCAACCCACCCTTAGAAGCTAACCATTCCCACGATTTGATTGGTATCCCTGAAACACTCAACAAAGGGGTAGAAGAAGCATGCGGAATCCCGAGTGTCATTGTTGTTGATGTGGTCGTTCATCTCATGTGTGCATCCCAAGTGGTCCAATTATATTCCTTGTGCATCCTTCCCACATGGGTCTTTACCCCTTGCGAGGTAAAGGGTCGATGACACACCGTGCATGGTGTATCCCGAGCCGCTCTAGGCGATCCCACATGGGAAGGTGTAGCCATGGCTAACACAAGAATAATGATAGTAATACATGATGTTCCTCTCCATATCTCCTCATATATGTAAAATCACAACCCCTCACATCCCAACTCACATAAGAAAACAATCTCTCCAAACCCTAAAAACTATAAACTCTCATAACTTTCAATTTTCATCTCCAAAATTTTCAAACTAAATTCCCATGGAACTTAATCATAAAAACCAAGAGATTAGAAATGAAAATTCCCCCTACCCATCACTCTCAATGTGTAATGATCACTCTAAACCCTAAAAAAGTGTAATACTCCGAGGACAAGAGAGAGAAAACACAGATTGCACACTCAAACATTCGATGCCCCAAGGGAGCACCTTCTCTTTATTATATAGACAAGAGGATCTCATCCAAGGAAGCTCCACCATAGGATTAGGGACACAGATAGGTGACATGTCAGCAAGCTCCACCCTTGGATTACTTACTTGGATGGGTGACCTGTCTGGTCTAGGTCCTATCTGGTTGGTCAAACAAGCTTTGACCGGAGGGAATCTTTTAGGGAATCTTCTTGTAGGAATCTCAGAATCACATGAGTAAGGTACCGTTGGAAAGCTCTCGACGAGACAAACCAGGGGGGAGGGAATGCTAGCCTTTCCTCCGTTGGAATCTGCACATTTTTGAGGCCTAATTCATCCGTTTAGGCTTCCGAAATTGCCTTCAAAGATTTCAGGCATATTTCGGTTCCTACTCTATTAGTAGAAGTCCCCTTTTGGTGATACCTCTTTCTGATCTGTTTAGTCCATCATGTGTAACATCCTTCTAGATGTTACCAAACCAATTCTCACCTTTAAATCATATGTCTAGCTATTGGTTCTAAGGTTCTCAAGTCTATTTCGGTGTCTGCCCTATTAGTAGAAGTACTCTTTTGGTGATACTTCTATCTGATCTATTTTGACCATCATGTATAACATCATTCTAGATGTTACCAAACCAAATTTCACATCTAGATCATATGGCTAACCCTTGGTATTACAAAAAGCTAAAAATCCTCATAACTTTCTACTTAATTCTCCATAGTATTCAATCTAGGTACCTATGGATCAAAAATTGAAAAACAAAAAGAATCTACTATTCACTCTAGTGTTATATGCTAGAAAGCACTCCAAAATTATAGATATGTCTTCTCACATCTCTCCCTCTCCACTCCCGTCTACACACTCTCCCACATCAAAAAATAGGAAGGAGAAATAAAATGTAAGTTTACAATCCTGGAGCACAATAGAAGGTACAGATTTCCGACTGCAGTACCTATGGAAGTAGACTGCAGAACCTATGAGCATTAAGGAAAGTACACAAGAGAGAGGTGGAAAATCGTTCGTAATTAAGAAAAATTATATATGGGGTGATTGATTAGCTGAAACAACCATAAAATATTACGGAGTTTAAAAAAGTGGAGTGAGATTTATGCATTTTTCTTCTTCCATGTTTGAGTCGGAATACTTTTGAAACTTCCAATCAATAACATTTGAAAGTTATGACTAAATTATTCTCCTTCAATAAAAATTATTACAAAATTGACCACTCCTTTCAAAGATAAAACTGAATTACCCGATATTTTGAAAAACTATATGGGATATTTTAAAATACATTATCTTGTTTAGGTTTTGGAAATATATAGACATACCTAGGTTAAATTGAACTATTGATCGAGTTAGTGAATTGACGACTTCATAAAATTGATTCAGATGCAGAAATTTTTATTATTATTTTAAAGTTTTGCATGTAAGATTGTAATGTTACGGGCATATCTTGTAGTATTAATTTCTGTTTACGATTAGTATTGACTATGTCTTAGAAATAAATAGAACTCATGCAATTTGTATACAGGAGTAATTCCGAAGCTGTCAAATATTATAGGCAAAGAGTTTTTTTTTTGAAAAGAATACGCATTAACATGAATTTGGATCACCATTCCGTGGTCATTTGCAAATCCAAAATATAGCAAATACTATTTTTATTAAGTTCTAATTTTTAAATGATTTGAAGAGCCTATGTGTTGTCCTTTTGGATGTATGTCTGATCATCTCTTTGGATGTTTTACAGTGGATTACCTTTTTATACAAGAAATAAGATTTTGTAGCATAAGAATTAAATATTCTAACATTTTATCTGTTCAAACTTTCAAATATTTGAGATTTATATATCTGATTCGTCCAAATCGAACTCCGCATTTGCAACCAATACAACTTAACTATTAAGGTTATAGTCAAGTTCTCATCTTCAATTTGACTTCTTGGATTCCAGTCGTCTAATATCAGTTTACTATTTGATTGTCATCTGCCTGCGTAGACTGAAAGGAAAATCTAGCTAATTAGTGCACATATCTCATTTTCGAGTTAAAGACAGGCACCTAAGATGTTACTAGCATCTCTTTTCTTTAATTTATAGAGTGAGAGTAATGTTTGAGGATATAGGAATATCTCATAGTTAATGCTGGTTAGTTCTCGTTTGAGATTACAATAAATAAAAGATATCGTTATTGTCGCCATAGGAGCAAGTTTTGCTCGTGAGAATGTGCTTTTATATACTACAAGCTTTTGAATCAATCTTATAAGTGTGCTGTAGCAATTTCTGCTCCAAATATTTACGTTTGTCGGCTGTTACCCAAAACTCGGACTTAAGTAAGGCCAGTCTCAACCAATATGCTGATCTATATTCAATCTCAAGTCATGACATCTCTTAATCCTTTACAGAGGAGTAGATTTCACGCATTACGGGAAGGGACATAGTGCTTATCATGTAAAAAGATCGGAACAAAATGACCACAGTCGATACGACGTTGACACATAATCATCTAGACTTCATTAGCATTATGACAATCGGTAGGGCAGATGGGCAGTAACTTTGAATCGATGACAGCAATAAGCTTTTTCTTAATTCAACTCTAGTATCCACATTAATTACTGAGCCACGAGATTATCTTGATGTCTTCCAATTAACAAAAGTCACAGCAACACTTCACATGAGTTCAAGTTGCCACTCGCCCCTTCAAAAGGAAAAGAACACACGTCTTATAAAATTTGAGAGAAACTTCATGACTTTAAAATTGATGAGTTTAAAGTGATCATATGACAATGAAGCTGTGGAAAAGCGTGTAAGAATCGAAGGCCTTCGCATACCTTTGACGTACTTAGGAAGGCCTTCATCCCGGGGTCCCCTTCACTGGCAGCTAGCATATTATGATCAAAACTGTCAAACTTATGTCATGGTCACAACCTTTTTCATCTTGGAAGTGCGAGACACTCGTCGGTCTGACGGCCGGGGCATGCACTGAATGCGATTTGTGTACTACCAGGAATGTGAAAGTATTGACACAAGCTCTACATGCTTGAGTAGACTATGTTCGATGGCACATAGTTGGGTAATTTGACAGACTTCGAACACTGTGCTCACTGCCACTGAGGATTGACCTTGTGATGATTAAAGCGAACGGGAGGAGTTTGACCTTCTGGCTGCTCCTAGGAGTCTCGTAGTAATGCCTCTGAAGCAAGAGGAAGTGGAAACACGAACAAAGGTCGTGCTTCTGCACCACCAGCATCGGCAGCCCATACGGATGTTTTCCTCGATTTTACCCTTCACCTTGGCCAGTTCTGCTCTCGCCTTATGCAGTCGGACGCTCAGAATCTCGAATTTCTCTTGCATTGCCAGAAGTTTCTGGTTGTACTTAATAGCCTCATTCACGTCCATGGTCCCTCCATGTGTGATCGTCTGCTGTGCGCCCGCTATCACTTCCTCCAATTCTTCTCGGACGCCCCCATGTAGGCCCGCGGTCTCTTGACTGTACACATCCATCTCGTTTTCAAGATGCTGAAGGTCTTCCTTGGCTGAGTTAAACACCAGAGACTTTTGACCCTGAGGCTTAAGCTTGGGAGGTCCTGGACTAAAAGAGGGTTCCAAGTGGATTTCTTGACCTGTAGGCAGTGTGATGACCTCCTTACGCAACAGGATATGTCCAATCCATGAAGAATCTGCTAGCTTAATCTTACGATCAAGATCCACTTCAAATTCTTGCTCCTCGGAACGAATGAAGACTGAAGGTTCTGTCTTACTAGCAAAGGACTCATCAGGTTTCATCCAATCAGAAGTAGGAACCTCTCCCGTCAGAATGGCTTTACCTTTGATTTTCCTTGCAGCAGCAGCTGCTTCCGTTTCTTCTTCTTCTTCTTCTTCTTCTTCTTCAACATTCTGTGGGGGTTGAGGAAGAAGTTCACCTAGATCACTCAAGGAGCTGAAGGTAAAATCTTTGAAGCTCTTTGGTTGTTCAGAAGTCGCAGTATCCTTCTCCGTTATCGGTGCAGGTTTCTCCTCATTAGAATGAACCCTTGCACTTTTGAAACGCCCTTCCATCTTCCAATGCTGTTGAATTTCTCACACTGGATAGTATCTCCCTCTCAGTCGAAGGTGACAGCCCCAAAGAGGCTATACGAACATTAGGAAGTTTGAGAGACTCATTCACCTGCAAGTGAGGAATTTCACACAAAGCGCAGACCACTGAGGGTCTGAAGTTCAACGGAGTTTCCATGTTCCTCAGGCATCTTAAAGCGAGGACCATCCGAATCAATTTCAGTTTTCAACTGCATAGAGACGTTCATGAGTGGTATATAAGATACATTCCGCATTTAAAATTTGAAATCATCATAACTTTAAACTCTGGAATCTGATACAAGTTGTTGGATATCCGCTTCCTCTAGTTTTATCTGTTTCTGCAACTCTTCCGACGGCTTAGATCGATGAGATAGCAGCGGCTGGTTGGGAGTTCGAATTCTGGAGGTAGGACATCAGATCTGCGTGTGATTAAATAGAGTTCCGTGATTGCAGGACTCACATCTTGGCTTCTCCAAATTGGATAACACAAGTTCCAACTGTAGGAGTTAGCAACATCATCATATCAGTCATATACTAGTATTAGCCCCGTGCATGATGCACATGGCAAAAAGACCCGCTTAGACATATATCGTCCCTCTCCCTACCCTTTGTCCCCGACCCCAAAAGCAATTACATTCATCGTCTCCGCGTCCGTTGTCTCCCAACCCTTTGTCCCCCGACCCCATAAACAATTCCATTCATCGTCTCCTCGTCCGTTGTATCCATCCCCTTTGTAGTATCACCGTTTGTCTTCGTCTCTAGATATAGTTCCGTCCAAGGTCCCCATCCCCAGGAACACTTCCGTCCGTCATCCCCGTCCCCTAGGTACCTACCCTAGTAGTAAGTTTAAGGTAAGTAAGATAACTGGAACACGCTGTTTTTGTCAAATCTGAGCTTTGTCTATGCACGCATGAATCATCAAGTACATTCATTATTGTTTAGTAGAGACATCCTCGGAGTCTATTAAGATGAGATCTCGCACTTTTCTTGTTTAAAACTGTAGAGATTCCTCATTTAATCTTGTAATATTACTTCATTTGCACCCTATTGGAGAATGGGTTGACCATCTTTACATCTTTATGCAACCTGAGGTGATTCTTTAAATTGTGAGAGAGGCCCACGTCTTATGCTATAAATACATAACTTTCAACATTGGTTTATGAGGAATATAAGTTAAGAAGGGGATGTTCTCAATGGTACGAGTTGATCTTTACCATATCGATTCTTCCAAGAATCTGATTACATTGTATTTTAAGAGTAGAAAAGCCATCCTAATAATCTATAATAAGTTATAATTATTATGATCATTAGAGAGCAATTAATGATGGTTTTACCGGATAAGTTTCTTCGGAATGTAAGCTTAGCTGTTTTTATTCCCTCATATACATGATTTTTATGCGTATTTTTCAGATCAAAACTATGGTATATTAGTTATTTCGACTCTTTCTTTACAGTTCTTATAGCCGTATTTTTTTTTCTCTTCCAGGACAACCAAAGAGAGAATAAATTTTTATCCTAGTAACTTAAAATTTTCAAATTTATGACATACATGTTTATCAGATATTATTGTTGTTTAATTTCGGTACATTCTTGAGGACTGTATATCACGTAAACGATATTGCAGCTTCTGGAAAGACATAAGTTGTACATGAAGAGATTGTATAGATGATATAGCAGAAACAATAAACACCTTTGCCAGTATTTGACTGTAAAATAGAAGGAATTATATTTTTGATAGAGAAAATTAAAATAACATTAAAGACTTACATAAAAGGACATCAAATGCCGTCAATAAGAATTAGGAGATTTTCTTGATATTCTAAAATACTCATTTCAAGTATAAATTCTTAACTGATTATAAGGTAACTGATTTTTTTTTTGTTAAATCAACATATTAATGACGATCATACAATAAAAATACATTAGCCTTAATTAAAAACATAAAATCAATTACTTTTAGATCGATTAGGGCGATCGTGTAGAAAACAAGAAGGATAGAAAACCCCATCAAGCCGTACAAGGGTGAGACAAAATAGGTAAAATGGGGCTAAGCACCATTAGAGTTGATATAAGAAATCTCCCTACTGCACCTAAGATATTGAAAGTATGCAAGTAGAACAGGTGACAAAGAACTGGAGCATCTTAAGAAGCATCACCTAGTGTGATTGCTCTCTTATGGATTGCACCAGCCACTGCCCTTTGTAGAGCAGTGGGCATGAGTTATCTAAAATATGCTACAAAGTATGAGTGAAAGTGGTACCCATTGTGCCTAACATAATAAGCTCTGTGCATTCCTTGACAAATATGTCGTACACGATGTCCATTGCTCCATATAACTCCAAGGCTAGAGGAACAATGAGGTGGCCTCGCTGCATACCCCTATACTTGGAGACCTTGCGAGCTGCTGTTGCTGCACTCGATGCTGCTGCTGCACTCGCTCTGCACTCAAGGGGATGGTTAATCACTCCCTCCAAAACTGTATCATACATGGGGTCTGTAACCACGATATCCACTACTATCACCTGATCATCTCAAACGAAGAATAAATCTACGCTAACATGTGTCATGTGCAAAGCATTACTTTGCTAAGTGAACTACTAACAATATGTTGTTAGTGAAAGGTTAAGAATGGGTATGGTGCAGAGCAAATGGAGAATCAGCTTGACAGTACTTCAAACTTGAGAGTTCTAGATACACCTAACTCATTCTCACCGAACCATTAAAACATGATACCTAGCTAAAGTTGTCAAATGCAATCAGCTAAACCATCAAAACATGATACCTAGCTAAAGTTATCAAATGCAATTAGCTAAATTCCACACAACTTATTACCATCTCACGTAGCTCAAGACTCTTCTCCCGTTCTTTTCCCGTTACTACCTTAGATTATCTATCCTATATTCATACCAATTGCCACCATTGATATCTTAACATAAATTAAAAGCCTGGTTTTCTTCCACTCACTAGTGATCAAATATGACCACGCTGATATAATATAAACACAAAAAATTATGATATTATCCTCTGATTAAGATGCTTCTTTGGCTAAAATTTGCATGTACATATAGGTTCATATTAAAGGTTGTTACCACAAAAGTTTCATTTCATTCTAACTTCCTCAACTCATACATATATATATGTTCCATTATCTATCTAAAAAGTTATTATTCTATTAGGTTGCGCTAGAATGACAATAATTTCTTTGAATTTAACTTAAACCTTAAAATTTAAAATATAATCATGTTTATCTCATCTGCAGCAACTTAAAGTAAGGAAGTGTTACAGCACTGTTAAGAAAGGAGGGACATTCATGGCATTCACCGCAGATGCATATAATATCCCAAAAAGATACTAATAAATCTCAAAGCGAAAGCCAACTGCGGAGAGCGCAAAGAGGGGCGGCGAGAAGTAGATTTGATCCAACAATCAAGATAATCTGAGGTAAACAAATGCAGTGAATATTGATAATAAATTAATTTAATTTAAACCTGTAATAATGAGACTTCTAAACTTAAATTCAGATAAATATCATGACACATAAAAATTATTTTATTAATTAATAAATATCGAATAAAGTATTAATATATATATATATTATATATAGACAATAATTTATACAGTCTCACTTACATAAAACTATATTCAAATTTGAATAAACCTGTCACATAGTTATTTGTTTTACAAACGGTGATATGCTCTTGTTTCCTTCACGATTTATTTCGCGCCTATTTTATCCGGCATACATTCGTCCAGTGGATAGAGGCAAGGACTCGGCTGAATTGGACTCTTATAAGTGCGCATTTTTGTGTTGAGAATTGAAGTCAGATCGATTTCTTTGATAATTTCATAGTTCGTAGATAGATTACGTCTTCTGTCAGATTTAAAGAATTTAAATAATGAAATCTTAATATTGAAAGCATCAGAGTTTATTTTGTGTCCAATCGCTAGGAGAATCTTACTCGTGTGACTTATACCGTGCATTTGTCCTCCCGCATACTGAAAATTGGGGGGTAAAAGTGGAAAACACCACCCAGCGTGGAAGGTACCTCAGAGCCCAATTCCTCGTGATTTATTGTCTTCAATCTAATCCCGATGTCTTATTCTTTACTATATTCAATAGGGCACTGTAGGAAGGTGGAAAGAAATAATCCGGATGCAAATATTATCTTTGATGAACCTCACCAACTAGAAATACCAGATAGATTGCCTACGGAAATTTACCAGGAGAAGGCTGCATTCACTCCTCCCTTGAGGCTCCTATTTCACACTACGCGCACAAGAAACCTTTGTTGTGCGACAGTCCATATGCTTGTCACCATTGTGACTCAAGGGATCATATAGTTAGAAAGAGGAAACAAACGCAAGAAATCAACTTCCCTACTTATCACCACCTGTTCGGGAAGCTCGAACTTCGAACTCGAAGGCAGATCCTAGAGACACTTAGATTCAAGTACGAACGAGGACCAAATGTAAGAAACATTCGTGAAGTGCCAGAAAGCGAGCAGTAGGGTGAAGGGTTCACCAAAGCCCTGCCTCTAAACGGGCGTGATGGTACATTGGAGATTAGCAAGATCTTCCTTGCAGAGCCTACATCTATATCAAAAAGTTTACACGAGCTGAAGGCAGGCTACGGGGCTGGCTAACTATCCAGATACAGGTTCGGAAAGGGAATACCAATTACATTTTGCTTTGAAGTTTGCACCTGGACGGACAACCCTTCTGCCCAGGCATTGCTTCTACAAACTTTTAACAAGAAGTTAAAACTGATGTGCACCTACAGAGACAGAGGACTCAACTCACTAGCTGAAGAACCGAACGGCGATGGTGATCAAGAGTTCGTTCACCTTTCTTTACTTGTCTCACGACAAAGATAAGAAGCCACGGTTCATCTGGTCAAATCAGGTAATTTGGAAACACCTCGTCCTGCCCCTCCCGCACAATTCCCATATTTCGTAATTTATATATAACTTTCCTCCAAAATGAGAGTCGCACTTCCTTCACTCTCCACCAGCATCCTATCGCAGTTTCGTCATCATCTTCAGAGCGAAGGTTAAATCAGACAAGGATCTGGAAACCTCCATCCTCTGCGAAAGTATACACACCTAACATCCGGACTAGGACTGAAAGTGCCGAGCCGCGGAAACCTCAAACTACTGAAGCAGATGCGGAAGGGCCAACTGGCTCCAGTTAGCCCTGTGTACTGCCACATTGATTTGAACTTTGTCCTCAACAATGTGAGGAATTGACAATTCATAGCCTCATCAAATGCATGTCTATTATTTCTTCGTTGCAAATGCTTCACGTAGTGACCTCCTACGTGCTCGATCAGGCGCCCTGGGTGTCTTTCCGTTGTCAAACAGGCTAGCAATCCTTGCTCACTTGTTTTGCCCTTCATTCCAGCGCAGAAGAAACGATTTCCCAGCTTCGTAAGTGGACCAACAAATAGCAGCGGCAGGAGTGTGGAACAAAATTCTTGGTCTGATGCCCTTTAGTAAAGCTGATGGGCCCTCCTGCTTCACAATTCTCTTAGCTGCATGTAGCACAGACCCGCTCCTGAATCTTTCAGATCCACAAATACCCTGAGACAGAAAACTCCACTTTGTCAGTTCCTACATACCACATTCACCTTCATCTCCATCCTCACCAACATGATCTGTCTTTGCCAATTCCAGCAAGTGATGTCCAAGGAATTTCACTGGCTTCCCTTGGATATCACCCGCATATGAATAAGTTGCGGAAACCCTACGATTCATTCGATCACAAAAATCTCCGTTAAACGTGCAGGTAAATTTCTTTTAAGACATGATGCTCTAACTCTCTTCACATGGCGAACCTTGCCACTAGATTAACTGCCTTACACCGCTACTTCAGCCTGACAAACTTAATTTTTTATGTCATATTGTCCCAACCAACCACGTAGAATATCTACAAACTTCACGATTACGCTAATCTACTGAGCCAAAATAGGTTAGAAGCTTCATCTGTAAATTGAATTTGCTCAAGCGTACACTAACTCCATAGACGATGCAACGAATTTACAGTTAACCAGCCAGTTGTCCTTTGTGTCCACCAATTTCAACTGATCAGACAAAGTCATCTCGTGATTGGCTCGCTCGAATTTGGACACCGCTTATCTGAATCGACCCGACATCCAGAAACAACCCTTGAAAAAGCCCGTCTATGGATACTAAACACCACGACAAGATAATGCTCAATTTCAACAGAAGATGCCGCTTCTATTAAAATTGAGCCGGAGTACATCAAAGAAATCCATCTCTTATACCTGGGTTTGTAGACGTGTTTTGATCACATCTAGGGGAGTAGTTACTGCACTTGCAAGAGCCCCGGCCGCACCACCAGCCGTGATGTGCATAAGCAAACTTTCCTGTCACACCACGATGGATAAGAGGTGTAAGTATTATTGGTGATGCCCTTTCGGAAGATATAACTCGTTTGCTGTTTTCTCCTTAAGTAGAGAGAATTCTCAGACTAGACAAGAATGAGTAGGATGATATTTCAGCTGAATGATGGTAGCACAAGTATGATCATCTCCTCTTGAGCCAAGCCCCAAAATGACGTCAACCAGGTGGTGAGGCAAGTAATTGTCTTCTAAGATGCAACACAAGATGATCGGAATCCTACCTGGCCAAAGCACTGGTAGCTGAATTTAAGTACAAACTACAAATATCTGAAACCAAAATTGACTGGATGGCAGAAGCAGGAGCTAAGTACCTCCGAGGCCTGGTCTGGTGAGAGCTCGGTCAAGATTTTCTTAGCAGCCTCATAAGATGCGAAGTGCACAGCGGTGAAAGGCACATTCATAACCACGGTGGTGCGGTAGGATACATAGAACGCTCTGATTCCTTCCTCTCGGAGCATCGTCTTTATGCAATCTGTCAACCCGGCATAGGGACTCTGTCGCACCTGCAATCTCTGTTTCACAACATCCATTGGAGTGAAAACAGCGTCACTCGCAATTGTGGCCAGGGACCCGGCACAGCCATGGGCCAGAGGATGGAAGCCAGCTTCGTTACCCCCGAGTTTCTGTTTGGCAACTTCATAGACTGAGAAATACACAGCATGAGCCGGACCCGCACCAAGTCCCATAGCTCCAATTCCTCTGTACAACCCCAAAGGACCTTCATTTTTTATGATTGTGACCAAAGCTCTACCAATCGTATTGTGAATCGATCCTCCAGCACTGGCCAACATCTGCATGCGGGTTTTCAACGTATCGACCGGAAACATGGCCATGTGCTCCACCATCCCAGCTACTGATCCAGCTAACATGTATTGCCCAAACCCTAACCCATCAAACTTCGCAGTATCCTTTGTTTGGAGGGGAGCAGCAAGAGGTTCTCCATAACTCGTAGACGCCTGAGTGGACTTGCGAGCTCGCAGTAGCCTCTCCCGCAGCTCGGATGCCGCCTCGGACATTCCCGGCTGCGGGAATTGCGATCTTTGAGCAACTAAGGACGAAGAAACAGAGAATCTGCTCCGACAATTCTCTTCCAATGAAGGGAAAGGCAGGCCTTCTACTGTTCGATCAGGTCCAAACCAACAGATATCAATGAAGCCGACGAGGCAATCGAATCGATCTCTTCTGCGCGAAGATCAATTCCCTCCCCTTCCCTTCCCTTCCCTTCTAAGCAACTATCGCCTTGCCTCGATCTTTCCCGACTCAAAGAACCCCGTGATTTCTATATACACCCGCCGAACATGAGACGACTGTTCGAGTGCCTCTAAATATAGATGCAGTAGTGGTAAACCTCTTAGGGTTCCTCTACTCTGAAGAGTAAAAGGCCAATGGGACAGCTTCCCTTGTGGAACTCTCAGAGGAACCTCCTCGTGTTCTTTTTCTTCCTTCCCTCTCCTCTTCTGCTTCCTCTTTCTCCTGCTACTCTCTCTCTCCAAACCAAAGTACTTTAGAGTTCAAACCCTTCTTCCCAAATCCTCGGGCCGATCCACCGGACTTTGAAGGCAGATCGGTCGATTTAATTCCCGAATCAACTTCAAGTAGGAACAGAACACTATAAGTAAATTTCCAGGGAGACGAAGACAAAGGGTTTCGCGAACGGACTTAAACTCCAGTGAATGAACGAAATTCCCGCTTTAGTTTCAGTTCTCTCTCTCTCTCTCCCTCCCTTCCTTGCCCTCGGTTATCAATCACCATCCATACACCACCATGCAGAAACTGCACTGCTTGCAAAACTCGCTACCGCAACAGCACAAACATTCGCCACACCACAGACCAAAACCGATCCTTGCGGTGTCGTTAAAACTACTACAAGGTGGCGGCGTGCGTGCGGAAGTAATTCCGATCGGAAAATCAGTTTCACGCACGGATTGTGAGCACATGCATCTGCGGAGGAGAAGCAATGGTGCACTGAAAGACGAGGGGCGTGAGGACACCACGCAGGGAAGTGTGCCGGTCACGCGCCTCGCGGGCCTTTAAAAGGTTGAGAACCCGATCATGGAGCCTACCTGCAATTCGCGTTACATCCACCCACCATCCTCAATTTTCCCGACTAATTTCCTCGTCGATTTCTCGCTCCTAAATCTTCCTTAACTCTTTTCATACAGTCGTCATGTGTTTGTCTGTTCTAGACTCCGTCCATGCACGTAAGCTTTTGTGTAAGGATAAGATCAATTAGATCTCCTGTACCGTACTTTTATGAACAATCTGGTCCCACGGTTGGATTCACGGTCTCCTTAACAGGGGCGCCTAGTAAAAATTTCATGTAGTTGGACGATTTCTGGATTAAGGACCGTGGTACAGTAGTTTGAAGTAGGGTTTTAACTAAGAAAGAAAACATACCTCATAGAACACAAGAAGTTCCTACATAATTCCTATCCCATCAAGCCTAACAAAGGTGAGACAAAAGAGGTAGAATGCGACTAGGCACCAATAGTATCAATATGAGAAATTTTCCCTATGAGAAATCTTCCTTTACAAACCTAAGATATCCTAGCTATGCAAGTTGTAATGTCTATAAACTAGTGGAACATATGAAAAAGCATCACCTAGAATGATTGCTCTCCTATGGATTGCACCAGCCAATGCTCTCTATAGAGCAATGGACACACGATGTCTAAAGTATGTTACAAAGTACAATAGTGAGAGTGGTACCCTCGGTGTCTAATATGATAAGCTCTAGAACACCATGTCCATAACTCCGTATAACTCCAAGGTTAGAAGAACAAAGAGATGACCTTGTTGTAAAACCCTATACTTGGAGACTTGGCGTGCTGCAGCACCGCTCGCTGCCCATCCAAGAGGATAAGTAATCACTCCCTCCAAAACTACATCACACATAGATTTTGTAGCCACATATCTGCCGTTGTCACCTGATCATCTCGGATCAAGGATAAGTCTACTCTAACACGAGTTGTTTGCAAAGAATATGAGTACTCACTCCAAGCAAGGTATTCACTCCCTCTTGCCATAGCAAACACTATATCCTTGATGGTATCATGGGTAATTATCCTCTATCCTCCATAATGACAGTGTCATATGGACCGTTGTTGCATCTAGTGCAGACCACACTCACAAGTGAGTAACAAAGATGTGGAAGCGTGGACCAAACCAAGGCGGAATCTCATTGCTAGTGATAGTGGTTAGTGCAAGATTAAATAGATTTTAAATATAGGAACAATATATAGTTTTAAATAGAGTTTTAAATATAGGAACAATTGGTCTTGTATTATTAAAATATTGATTAATAGAATAATTAATGGTCTTGTAATTAATAGAATATATATTGAGAGATTGAGAGCTGATATATGATATCATTTGTTGAATCCTCTCATATTATATTGAGAATAAGTGATCCCACGTAATGTGTGAAATCCAAGGATGACACCGATCTATCATCAAATAATAAACAAGGTTAAGGAAGTTAAATGTTGATGTGAGGTTAATAAAGTAAAATTTTGGTAATTAAGTTTCTCTTTGTTAAATTGATTGATAATTTAGTAATAGATCAGTTGTGAATGATACTAGTGGAGTGGCATCCGGCTCAAGGGTGTTAAAGGACGGATTGATTTCACATGGCT
This sequence comes from Lunularia cruciata, assembly GCA_948567375.1. NCBI lineage: Eukaryota > Viridiplantae > Streptophyta > Marchantiopsida > Lunulariales > Lunulariaceae > Lunularia > Lunularia cruciata. The sequence goes on along the minus strand of OX419759.1, from coordinate 60,543,491 downwards.
ACTTATTGTGGCCAAAAATTTATGTTTTTTTATTCAAGTAGATGCTTTATTTTGAAGAAGATTTAGCTTTAAAATCTTATGTTGTACTAGTTAGAAGGGTCGGAAAGTAGAATTATATATGGTGGTAAGTTATCTTTGGAATAATGAAATATGTGAATCAGGTGTAGTTTATAAATTTGAAGATTATATCAATTTATTTTTATAATACAATCTCTCAATGAATGTGGAACATAAATATTTCATTGACTAAAATTTTACCGCTAAAATTCTGTTTTGATATTATAATATATAAAGTTGAAACTTATCCTCTAGTGATTTGATATAAATATAATAAAATTAAAATCATAATTATATTTATAATGATGTATGCAATTGTTGTTGTTGGTATTGAAAATGTGAATACCATTTTCAAATCAAAGATGCTATCTTGCATATCAAAACCACTTTGATATTAGCTCGATAGGTACTAGGTAGATTATATCTAAAAGTAAATATTTGGATATAATCTACTAAGTATTAGTATCATTCACAATGGTTAATTAGTTGGTTTCTTTTATTTTACTCCGTACATTTGGTCAAAAAATCTAGTATGTATAAATTGTGATTAGTAATTAAGATTACAACTAAATATTTCATTCTCATACTCTTTGTAGGATTTTTAATTTTTAATGATGAATCACTCATAAGGTATTTCTAAAGATTACATAGCAATGCATTTTAAGGGTATGTTAGAGTTCAGTTATTAAATCTTCAACTCAGAAAAGAGATATTCTCTTTCATGACATTTTATCTTATCTCTCAAGTTTATTATTGTGATCTTTAAAGACATTAGAGTTTATTATTTTATATTTGCATATTATTCTAAAACTAAATTTATCAATTAAGTAATGGTTAAGTTAGTTATGTGTTTAATAATATAGGTAAATAATCTACAATGTTACCTTCCTAAGTCAATATGATCCATAGCCACAACAAAATTCCAATAATAGAGGCTATCAAGATTGAGAGTGGAGCTAGGGATGATAGCATATGTAGTTGAGTGATGAGTGCATAGACTTGTAGCCCTACGGAAAGTCTCCATGTAACCCTATTGCAAAACAAAGTGCATCAATGCATGCTCACTTCTGATTGATTATTTGAGATATCAAGTTGTGGAAGGGGGCTAGCGTTGATTGTGCATATTGAGACATTGCAGCCTGGAGCAAGTTTGCATGCAATCCTACTGCAAACAAATCACTCACCATGTTTTGTAGCACAAGCTTATCAAAGTGCACACTTATGACATTGGAAAATGTACAAAAATGGGAGCCATTCTAGTACAATAATCCAATTTATCAGTCAATCAGATAGATATTGCTTTGTGATTGGACCCAAGTGAAGTTCAAGCTTCTTAAAGCACCCTCCCAAGGGATGATTAATGGTACCCTAGAAAAGGGAGATGTGTTTGAAAACATTGATTTTGCCCAATCCAGTACTACAAGGCAGCACACTATCACCCATCTGTAGCTTGACAAAACACTTGCACTTTGGGTACTTCATTGTATCATCATTTTGGCTTATGTAATCAAGGTAAAGGCCAAAATTACTTGTCATAGCATTAGGCCTAGGCAAAAATACACCAATGTTCTCTATTGTTGGCTACAAAAATTTGAACAATACCATAAGCTATGTAAGCACAAGTCATACAAGAAAGTGGCTCTATTGACAACAAAGCCATTGTTGAGCAACTTCCTAAACTCCAAGTCAAGATATCAACATGCACCATAAAAAAATGTGTACAATATAGACAAAAGTGGTCTTTTCTTTCAAATGGTGTCAGACCGGACTGCACCATCTCACAAAATTAGATAAATGGGACCAAGATGTGCAAGATAAGGTTCACTCTAGCATTTTATGCAAATGCAAATGGTTCAGACAAATTAGAGCCACTCATCATTGGCCATGAAAATTAGTTGCAATGCTTCCAAAAGAAAATTAGTAAGCAACTCGGCTTCAACTATTGCCATAATCAAAAAGTATGGATGATCGACCTAAATTTTACAAATGGCTTGAAGTCTTTGACTAGAAAATAAGATTGATTGATCAAAGTCTCCTCCACTTATTGGACAATGTGCCTTCTCATAGCATTGGTAACCTCAAGCTCACTAACATGGAAGTGCATGTGTTGCCTCCCAATATGACCTCAGAGATGTAGTAGATGGACACGAGTATCAGTATCACATTCAAGCGCCTTTACCTCCAATTTCATCTACAACACTCAATCAACAAGGACAAGGCCAAAGAGCACAATATTTATAACGTGGAACAACTCACAACAATGCAATGGAGTAAAGCTATGTGGAATAAAAATCTCCATTAAGATAATTTTCAATTTCTTTTGGCACATTGGGCTCTTCAACAACAATATAGCTAGTGAGGCAAAAGTAAGAGCATCTAATTTTGCAATTGTGCAAGCAATTGTGCAAGCAATTGAAGAGGACATTTTTGAGGAAATTGATGCACTTTGTATCAAAATTATCTTGTCAATTGAACCCTACTGGATCCCCTCAACAATGTTAATGTAGCACATATGATGCTCTTCAATGACAAGTTCTTGGCATTGGCTACACCAGGAGAAGAAACCAAAGACAAGGCAAGAGCAAAAGTTCATGGGAAGAGGAGATTTTGGAGGCAATTGGTGTAGTTTGTATCACAAGTCCCATGTCAATTAAAGACCTAGTGGATCCCATTGAAGAGGCTAATGTAACACATATGATGCTCTTTGATGATTAGTTGTTGGCATTGGCTGCACAAGGAGAAGAAACCAAAGACAAAGCAAAAGCAAAAGTTAAAGGGGGAATAAGGAGATGGTATGGAAAATATTTTCCAACTCTTAGCAAGAGAGAAGCATATTATCCTCTGAAAAGATGTTAGCCTCCTTGACCTTTTCCTACCTACCCACTTTATAGCTCATCAAGGTCTCCAAAGCTTGCAACACAAAATTGTGCACAAGCAACAAGAAAATCCACTTTAGATAATTAGCTTGTGCAATAAGAATAAAATAAAATATTATTTTTCCATTAAAAAACTATGGACCTCTCTATCTTGATATTGAGTATTTGGGATCGGATGTAACTTATAGCCATAGAACAAACTTGGTGGATAGTGTATGATATTAAGTAGTGGAAGATTTAAATAAATAAATAAATAAATATTTATTTATTTATGTAAAGATGTTTGTGCTTACTCAACCACTTGATGATTGGATGCATAAGTGTGCTAACCCACCTTTGCCTCACTTGAGCAAATTATATTCTTTTGTTAGTTTAGTAATTTAAATATAAACTAGTGCAATAGGTTGGGAGCAAAGATGACCAGAAGTCTTTAGTAACTAAAGAATTTCTCATGAAGTAAGGGAGATGAGACAAAGTCTTAACAAGCTCCTAAAATGGAAGAATCATTCCCATATACAATGACTATAATCAGTCCAAGTGGTACAAGGATTGAGCATTTGTATTGTGAATAGTATTATTTGGCATATCTTTGTTCTTATGAACATCAAAAATATGAATGACGCTTTGAGAATACAAAGATGTCAAATTTGGCACGACAAACTTTCCATTGTTACAAGATTCTACCAATAGATGACATGCCATCAGAACTCATGCGCTATGCATGAAGACTCTACCAAAGAATGGATTTTTGACCAGTTGGCACTAAGTGACATGCATGTGGGATGCAACCATGAACCCTCACCAACTGCCACAATGGCCAAAGGATGGATTAGTTTGACAAAACCATAGAATGGTATCCCCATCTTTACTTTTTCACTTTTCACTTACTTGAAGTTTTATTGCACAGGATGAATTCCTTAGTTCTAAAAATATCCACTTTTGTTGGTAGGGTGCTAAAACTCAAGAGTTTGTGCAAGAGGATATGGGAACAAGGTAGATTCTCAATCTAGAAGATTCAAAAAGGGCAAAACTTACCATAGACTTGAGACAAAGAAGACCTATAGAGATTGTTGGCAAACCTCCTAAAATTTCTAAGTGGGGCTTGTATTGCTAATCAGATTACATAAGAAGTAAAAATATAGAGTCCTTGCTATGAGATTGGAGTATGTTAGACATATCCATACTAGAAGAGATCCTTGATAACAACCATATGAGTGACAAAACCTTGAAAGGAAATTATGTTTTGTGGACAAAAGGCCATTAGAAATGCGTAGTGGGACATAAATGCTTGCCTTTTGACTAAATGTACATGGACACTCCTTAGGGTTGTCCTCAAAAGAACCTCAAAATTGAGAATTCAGTTGTTGATGGGAAGTTGACAAATAAATACCAAATAGATGACCTTGAAGATCCTACCCAATGAATCATCACAATAATAATCATGAAACTCTTCAAGTCAAAATAAATGGCCTACAAAAACTTGAACCGAGCCATTTTCTTCCAACTTCTACACAAGGGAAAACCCATAAGCTAGGCACAAATGCTGAGAACCTATCAACAAGCTGCTGGAACACATGACCAAAGGAGGAGCTACAATCATAGTTCCTTTGTTTTGTATTTCCATATAAGAATGGATCTTCTTACAAATAGAAGATGAAATACCCTAGCCACTTCCACTATCCATCATATTCCAATGGGCACTCAGACCTACCTAAGGAAATAACAAAATACCATGAGGTAAATGAAGAGTATGCTTGTATGAAGGAGCTCATATTTGTTGAAGAGTCTTACAATACAATGATTCCTTGTAAGATGGTGCTAGCAGCATGACCCAATATCCAAGTCTCCAAGAAACAAAACCAAAATGTCCATAACTAGACAAGTTTTTTGGCCAAAGTGGAAGTAGAGATGCCCTCAAAAATGAAGGGAATGATGACACTATGGGCAAAGCTGGTCAATATATAGCACTAATTGCATTTGACTATGGAAGGGCTACTTCAAAACATAACAATCAAGAAGTGATAATTCCTTCACTAGGATTTTGTTGCTTGGGATGGGTGAAAATATGAAAATAGTGGATTGAGATGACAAAGTACAATTGTTTCAAACAACAAACAAAAATGAGAACAAGAGGAAAATGATAATGGAAGAGGATGGCATCCCTATCTTCCACTTGAAAAAGACACCAAAGAAAGTAATCACCATCATGGATGTTGTCTTAGGTCTCCTTGATAATATAGCTAATTTGTAACAATATGGAATTTATAGATGAGTTAGTTGAGACTAAAAAATTAGCAAGTAAGTTAGATTAGCCAAAAATTATAAGAATATTCTAGAAGCATCTAGAAAGATACTTGGTACTTTCTAAGTATTGGGTAATGAGTATGGCAAATGGTGACTTCTAGGAGGAAGCTTCTTGGCTAGCTTAGCTTGCACGCCAAGTAGGTGGCTTCTAGAAGGAAATTTCTTAGGAAATTTCTTGACTAACTTAGCTTGCATGCCTAGTAGGTAGCTTCTAAAAGGAACTTTCTTGAGAAGCTTCCCAATTAGTTTAACTTGCAGTCTAAGAAGACGGCTTTCAGAAAATTTCTTGAGAAGTTTCTCAAGAGCCTTGTATGTTCTCTATAAATACCAAAATCTAAGCTCATGTTAGGCACTCAAATTTTCCCTCATTCAAGAAGTCCCATTCTCTTATTTGTAACAATATGGAGTTTATGGACAAATTAGTCTAAACTAACAAAGTAGCATGTAACAATATGGAGTTTAGTGACGAAGTTAATCGGGCTTACGAAGTAGAGAATAAGACAAAATAGCCTAGAATATTCTAGAAGCATCTAAGAAGCTTCTTAGGAAGCTTCCCAACTAGTTAACTTGCGCCCTAAGCAGGTAGCTTCTAGAAGGAAGCTTCTAGAAGCTTCTAACTAGCTTAGCTTGCACGCCAAGTAGGTGGCTTCTAGAAGGAAGCTTCTTGAGAAGCTTCCTAGTTAACTTGGCTTGCACTCCAAGAAAGCGGCTCAAGGAAGCTTCTTGAGAAGCTTCAAGGGTCTTGTATGCTACCTATAAATACCAAGGCCGAAGCTCATGCTAGGCATTCGGAGTTTTCACTCATTCAAGTGTCCCAATGTGAATTTCCATTCTCCTATTTCTCTCCTTGGTTTTGGTCTTTTACAAGCAACTATTAGGCCAAATTAGCCAAGAATTATAAGAATATTCTAAAAGCATCTAGGAAGCTACTTGGTAGTTTCCAACTATTGGGTAATGGGCATACCAAGTGGTGACTTCTAGGAGGAAGCTTATTGGGAAGTTTCATGGCTAGCTTAGCTTGCATGCCAAGTAGGTGGTTTCTAGAAGGAAGCTTCTTGAGAAGCTTCCCAACTAGCTTAGCTTGCACGCCAAGTAGTGTAATACTAAGAGCTAGCCATATGATCTAGATGTGAAATTTGGTTTAGTAACATCTAGAATGATGTTATATATGATGGTCAAAATAGATCAGATAGAGGTATCACCAAAAGAGTACTTCTACTAATAAAGCAAAAACCAAAATAAACTTGAAAACCTTAGAACCAATAGCTAGACATATGATTTAAAGGTGAGAATTGGTTTGGTAACATATGGATGGATGTTATACATGATGGACTAAATAGATCAGTAAAAGGTATCACCAAAAGGGGACTTCTACTAATAGAGTAGGAACCAAAATATACCTAAAATCTTTGAAGGCAATTTCGAAGGCCTAAACGGATGAATTAGGCCTCAAAAGTGTGTACTTTCTCCCCAGTAGAGGAAAGGCTGGACTTGCCCTCCCCTTGCTTTGTCTGATTGAGAGCTTTCCACCGGTATCTCACCCATGTGATTTTGAGATTCCTACATGAAGATTCCCTAAAAGATTCTTTCTAGTCAAAGCTTGTTTGACCAACCAGATAGGACCTAGACCAACATGTCACCTATCCAAGTAAATAATCCAAGGGTGGAGTTTGTTAGCATGTCACCTATCTTTATGCCTAATTTTATGGTGGAGCTTCCTTGGAGGAGATCCTTCTATATAATAAAGAGAATGTGATCTTTTGGGGCATCGGATGATTGAGTGTGAAATATGTGTTTCCTCTCTTCTCTTGTCCTTGGAATATTACAATGGTATCAGAGTGAGTGTTTTAGTCCAAGAGAGTCGATCACCCCTCTTGGAAGAGCACGAACTATTGAAATTGAGTAATTTGAGGTGGAGAACATAGAGTAATTGCTAGACTTAGGAAGGACTTTAGAGAGTAGATGGGATGGATGCACCGGGAGGACAATTTCTTGCATCTAGCTTTCCATTCTTGAATCCATTCCACATCAAGGTTATGTACATCTAGCGTGAGAAAATGAGAGTATCACTAATTTATCACTTTGGAGCAGAATTCATGGACAAGGTGATAAACTCACCAAACCCGGTGATTCTACCTGTGGTGGTATATGACAAAGAGTAGGATTTGACAATCTACATTCTATTATGATGTTATGGATTTCATTGTCCTAAATCCTCTCCCTTTCAGCACTCAAGTAGAAATTAGTTATGTAGTGAGACCAAAAGTGATGTTTAGAGATTTTATGGTTAGGAATTTTGGTGAGGAGTATTATCAACAAGTGATAGCTTTTGAGGTCCCAATGGTAGTTCCGATAGTTTGTGTGCCTTTTGGAGTGATCATATTGACTCTATATTGAAGTAGACATTAGCAATTGAGTGTTGCAGGAACCATGGATCCGCAATTGCAAGAGCTTGTGCAAGGAATGCAAGGGATGTTAAATGAATTTTGAGAGATTAAGATGACCATGGAGACATTACAAAGTCAAGTGCATATCCTTGGGAAATGATCAAGCAATGCAAGAAGAAGAGCCATCTCAAAACCCAGTACTTGGAGAGGTACCCGTGCGTACAAACCCTATCAACAATGAAGCCACATTGCTACTCCGGATGAAGAAGACCTACAACATCAAGCCTTACAAAGGGCAACATACAATGGGAGTAGTGGAAAATTGGATCTTGAGAATGAATTGATATTTTTGATTGTTCTCAATAGAGATCACAAAGCCTGCTGCAGGCGTGTTTGCATGTGGATACTTGATCGATAAAGTCCTCACATGGTACAATGCTTGGGAATAATCCATGTTGGCAGAGAGAAGGGAGGTCACGTGGACAGCAATGCAAGAAGGATTGTGGAAGAATTTCCAATTGGTGCATTCTGTGCAGATGGCCCAAATCCAACTATGAGGATTGAGACATAAGAATAACATACAAGAGTATGTGGAGGCATTTTTGGATCTACAAGTTGCAATAATCAACATGAGTCCAATAGAGGCTCTTGAAAATTTCAAACAAGGGTTGAAGGAGCAAATTCACCAAGAAGTCATGGTGCAAAATCCTCGCACGGTATTTGAAGCCATTGCTTGTGCGTAGAGAATAGCAGAAGCATTAGGTTGGAGGTGAAGGAGTAGTGTTCCACTTCAACATTAATGGGTAGAAATGCCACACAAGGGTGGACCAACACCAATAGAAAACCTTTGATTTTGAGATCAAGGAGCACGACCGCTTCAAGGACAACGTGGATGGGTAGAAGAACAAAGAGATGGAGTCCCACAAGGAGAAAGAACTTGAGGTGAACAATTTCATTGTTACAATTTTGGCCATATTGGGCACATATCTACCAACTATTGTACTCATTTCCCTAAAGGCCCTTGGCCTTCACACATGCAATCTTTGAACAACATGGAGAGGCGCATTGAAGAGGAGGAGGTGGAAATCACTTTGGAAAACAAAGATCACTAGCAAATGTACCTTATGGCCTTACTTGCTCAATAAGGAAGCAGAGAAGCGAGGGAAGGAAGAAGACAAACATGCAAAGGTCCTAAAAGGCAACCTCACAATTGATTGTTGTGAATGGAGTCTTAGAAGGCAATCAAGTGAGAGTATTAATAAATCCAAGAGCAACAAAGAATTTCTTGTCTCGCTCTATTGCAATAAGATTAGGAATGGATCTAGAGAGATGAGAGTGAAGAAGTAGAGTTACCTAACAAGCAAATAGAGAGGATTGAAGGAGCCTTATAAGAGCTTGATTAGAAGTTTTGTTTTGTTGACAAAGTAGGCAGCTATGCATGTAGTCCACCATGTCGTTGCTCATCTTGGGCCAATAGAAATGGCATTGGACTGCATCCAAGGTCTTGTCCACTCTAACATGACCTGCAATAGCCAAATCATAACATTCTGCTAGAATGGTGGTCCATAATTTTGGGACATTTGGGATCCATAATCTGCCATCACAAAAGGTGAGTCCTTGGGTGATGGTGATGCCTTTGGATGATTGCGCCTCTACAATCTGTGAATCAATTTTTTGAAGCGGCCAAAATCTTTGGCCAGAATTCAAGGTTAATCTTAACCTTTGCCACCAAGTTGTTGGCCATTAGTATGCAGGTGAATGCATTTGCAAGTTGCTTCTTACCTTCCACGTAGGTGATTGTCAAGTTGAAGCATTGTCGCCACTCTACCCACCAAATCTAGCAACAAGATAGATCCTTTTGTATCTTGAGGTAGACTAGAGGTTTGTGGTCTGTCTCAACTACAAATGCCTTCTTGCCTAGATAGTGCTTCCAATGCTTGGTTGCCACAATGATGGCCAGCTCTTCTTGTTCTGTGGTGTGGTAGTTGCGCTCTGCCGGTAACAACTTTTGAGAGAAGTATGCAATAGGATGCCATCCGTCATGCCACTCTTGTTATAGAACTGCTCTTATTGTTATGCTTGATGCATCTATAGCCAACTTGATTGGACGTTTTGGGTCATACCACTTCAAGATTGGTGCATGTAGCAAGGCAGATTTCAATTCTTGAAAGGCCAACTCTTGTGTGGTTCCCCATGTCCACTTCTTCCCCTTTCCAAGTAGTGCCGTTAAAGGTTGTGCAACCTTAGAGAAGTCCTTGACAAATCTACGATAGAATCTTGTTAACCCCAAGAAGCTCTTGAGTTGAGTTAGATCTTTTGGGGCACTCCATTTTTTAATGACCTCTATTTTATTCGTCAATACTTGAATGCCCTCTGCACTTACACTTTGTCCCAAGTAGTCTACTTTAGACTTGCCAAACTTGCACTTTGAGATTTTGGCATACAATCGATTATGTCTTAGAATCTAGAGGACCTCTCATAGATGTTGTTTGTGTTCCGTCATCGGGATATTGTATACTAAGATGTCATCCAAGAAGACGATAACAAACTTATCCAAGTATGGACAAAATATGTCATTCATTAGACTCATGAAAGTGGTAGGTGCATTGGTGAGGCCAAAAGGCATCACCAAATACTCAAAGTGGCCATACTTGGTTCAAAAAGAAGTTTTGTACACATCCTCCTCTACAACTTGGATTTGATTGTAACTGCTCCGCAAGTCCAATTTGGTGAAGTATCTTGCTCCATGGAGTTGATCAAACAGGTCATCTATGCGAGGTAAGGGGTATTTTTTTTTCACTGTTTACTAATTGAGACCTTGATAGTCAATGCATATGCATATTGTACCATCCTTCTTCTTCACAAACAAGACAAGAGCCCCATATGGTGATATGCTAGGTTGGATGTACCCTTTCTGCAGCATTTCCTCAATTTGAGTCTTAAACTCCTCCAACTCATGAGGTGATAGGCAATATGGGGCCCTACAAGGAGGTGTCTTCCCTGGGAGTGTCTCAATTTTATGATCTACTCTCCTTTTTAGTGGTAATCTTGAGGGTAGATCATTGGGAAAGACCATCTTGAAACTCCTCCACCACATCCTTCAATTTCTCAGGAATTTGTCCATTGAGTTATGCACTCTAGACCTCTCTTATTAGATCCATGAAACATCTATTGGTCTTACAGACAATTGCCATCCTTATGACATATAGAGGCAGTTCCTGCCTATGTGATTTTTTTAACCTTAATGATTGACCATTGATGGGTTCTCACTACTTTCTTCCTCCAATCTACCATAGGGTTGTAATGCTCCATCCATGGCATGCCTAAGATTGCATCATAACGAGCTAATTTTATCACTCGCTACTCAATTGCTTCTTGATATTCTCTTATAGAGAGTGTTACCCGTCTAGGTAATGATTCAATCCTCTTTGTTTGCTTGTTAGGTAACTCTACTTCTTCACTCCTATCTCTCTCTAGATCCATTCACAATCTTATTGCAACAAAGCAAGACAAGAAATTCTATGTTGCTCTTGGATCTATTAATACTCTCACTTGATTGCCTTCTAGGACTCCATTCACAACAATCAATTGTGAGGTTGCCTTTTGGGACCTTTGCGCTTTTGTCTTCTTCCTTCCCTTGCTTCTCTGCTTCCTTATTGAGCTAGTAAGGCTGCAAGGTACATTTAGTGGTAATCTTCATTTTTGAAGTGATTTTCACCTCCTCCTCTTCAATGTGCCTCTCCATGTTGTTCAAAGATTGCCTATATGAAGGCCAAGGACCTCTAGGAAAACAAGTACGATAGTTGGTAGATATGTGCCCAATACGGCCACAATTGTAACAACAGCGTTGTTCTCCCTGAGTTCCTTCTCCTGGTGGGACTCCATCTCTTTGTTCTTCTACCCGCCCATGCTCCACTTGAAGCGGTCATGCTCCTCGATCTCAAAACCAAAGGTTGCCCAATTCCATCGGTAGTGGTCCACCCATGTGTTGCATTTCTGCCCAATAATGTTGAGGTGGCACTTCTCCTTCACCTCCACCCAATGCTCTTGCTATTCTATGCGCACAAGCAATGGCTTCAAATACCGTGCAAGGATTTTGCACCATGACTTCTTGGCGAATCCATTCCTTCAACCCTTGTTTGAAATTGTCAAGAGCCTCTGCTAGACGCATGTCAGTTCTTGTAACTTGTAGATCTAGAAATGCCTCTACATACTCTTGTATGCTGTTCTTTTGTCTCAATCCCCATAGTCAAGTTTGGGCCATCATTACAGAATGCATCGATTGGAAATTCTTTGGCAATCCTTCTTGCATTGCTATCCACGTGACCTCCCTTCTCTCTGCCAACATGGATTGTTCCCAAGCATCATACTATGTGAGGGCTTTATTGGTCAAATACCCACATGCAAACATACCTACATCATGCTCTGTGATATCTGTTGAGAACAATCAAAAATATCGATTCATTCTTGAGATCCAATTTTCCACTACTCCCATCATACGCTGCTCCTTGTAAGGCTCAATGTTGCAAGTCTTCTTCATCCGGAGTAGCAATGTGGCTTCATTATTGATAGGGTTCGTAGGCACAGGTGCCTCTCCAAGTACTTCCATTGTAGGTATTGGGTTTTGAGACGGCTCTTCTTCTTGCATTGCTTGATCATTCCTAAGGATTTGCACTTGACTTTGTAATGTCTCCATGGTTGTCTTAATCTCTTGAAATTCATTCAACATCCCTTGCATTCCTTGCACGAGCTCTTGCAATTGCGGATCCATGGTTCCTACAACACTCAATTGCTAATGTCTACTTTAATATAGAGTCAATATGATCACTCTGGAGTGCATGAACTATCGGAACTACTATTGGGACCTCAGAAGCTATCACTCGTTGATAATACTCCTCATCAAAATTCCTAACCACAAAATCTCTAAACATCACTTTTGATCTCACTACATAATAGATTTCTACTTGAATGTTGAAAGGGAGAGGATTTAGGACATTCATATCCATATCATCATAATAGAATGAAGATTTTCAAATCCCACTCTATCATATATCATCACAAGTAGAATTACCGGGTTTGGTGAGTTCATCACTTTGTCCATGAATTCTGCACCAAAGTGATAAACTAGCAATACCTTCATTTGCTCATGTTGGATTTACATAACTTTGATATGGAATGGATTTGAGAATGGAAAGCTAGGTGCGGGAAATTGTCCTCTCGATGCATCCATCCCATCTGCTCTCTAAAGTCCTTCCTAAGTCTAGCAATTACTCTATGTTCTACACCTCAAATTACTCAATTTCAGTAGTTCATGCTCTTCCAAGAGGGGTGATCCACTCTCTTGGACTATAACACTCGCTCTAATACCATAGTAATACTCCGAGGACAAGAGAAGAGATAAAAACTCAAATTTCACACTCAAACATTTGATGCCCCAAAGGAGCACCTTCTCTTTATTATATAGACAAAGAGGATCTCCTCCAAGGAAGCTCCACCATAGGATTAGGCACATAGATAGGTGATATGTCAGCAAGATCCACCCTTGGATTACTTACTTGGATGGGTTACATGTCGGTCTAGGTCCTATCTGGTTGGTCAAACAAGCTTTGACCGGAGGGAATCTTCTTGTAGGAATCTCAAAATCACGTGGGTAAGGTACCATTGGAAATCTATCAACAAGATAAAGTAGGAGGCAGGAAGGCCAACCTATCTTCTATTGGGGGGGGAGAAGTACACATTTTTGAAGCCTAATTCATCCGTTTAGGCCTCTAAAATTGCCTTCAAAGATTTCAGGTATATTTTGGTTCCTACTCTATTGGTAGAAGTCCATTTTTGGTGATACCTCTTTCTGATCTATTTAGTCCATCATGTGTAACATCCTTCCAGATGTTACCAAACCAATTCTCACCTTTAAATCATATGTCCAACTATTGGTTCTAAGGTTTTCAAGTCTATTTTGGTTTTTGCACTATTAATAGAAGTACTCTTTTGGTGATACTTTTATTTGATCTATTTTGACCATCATATGTAACATCATTCTAGATGTTACCAAACCAAATTTCACATCTAGATCATATGGCTAGCTCTTTGTATTACACCAAGAGCCTCATCAAGTAATAGTTGATCAAATAGTTTGAGAGTTTGGGGATGTGTTTCCAAATAATCTGCCAAAGAGATTACCCTCCAATTGTGGTATTCTCTTCAAGATCATGTTATTAGCCACAACGTTAGTAGGGCTAATGAAGTAGCAAATAAGACAAATTAGCCTAGAATATTCCAAAAGTATCTAGGAAGCATCTTAGGAAGCTTTCCGGCTAGCTTAGCTTGCACTCCAAGTAGGTAGCTTCTAAATGAGCTTCTAGAAGCTTCCAACTAACTTAGCTTGCATGCCAAGTAAGCATATCCTATAAAGAAACTTCTTGAGAAGTTTCGCAATTAACTTGGCTTGCACTCCAAGAAAGTGGCTCAAGGAAGCTTCTTGAGGAGCTTTTCAAGAGCCTTGTATGATCTCTATAAATACAAGAGCCAAAGCCCATGCTAGGCATTTGGAATTTTCCCATATGCAAATGTCCAAATGTGAGTTTACATTCTCCTATTTTTCTCCTCTATCTCGGTCTTTTATATGTTCCATCCCATTGCCTTTGTGTCTTGTTGACTAAACACCATAGAAATGAATTACTCTACTTGAGATTGAGAAAAACTAGCAATAATATATACCACCAAGATATGGAGGCATTATCTCTTGAGAAAACAAGTGATCATGCAAACTGATCGCAAATCCTTATTGCAAACATTACATTTGGAGCACATGAAGAGTTAGCATCATTGATGGGAAGAACAACTATAATTTTTTGACATCAAACTTGAGTACAAACTTGGTAAGTTCTATATCATCTCCCATGCCCTATCATGATGACTTGATTTGAAGTCTCTTCCTCTCATCATGACGACAATGATACTAGTGTTAATCAACTCAAAAGTCCAAATCAAGTTTAGGATTGCTTCTCAACAAGAACCCTTCTTTAAGATGATACAAGGTCATCTTGCAGCACAAAATAAAGAATACAACACCTTCTCCTTCAAGAAAGGCCTTCTTATCTATGAGAACCAGATCTATGTTCTAGCAACGAGTGATCTATGACTTGTGCACCTACAAGAAGCCCAAGACTTACTAACTGTTGTGAACAAGACCTTGAGTACCCTACAACACCAATGGTGGTGGCACAACATGGCACAAGATGTTCAAGAGTTTGTTTGATCTTGTAAGAGCTATCAAGACAACAAGGCTAGCAACCAAAAACTAAGTGGACTCTTTCAACTACTTCATATCCCATCTACTTGATGGGAATATGTGAGCTAAAATCTCATCACATCCTTGCCCAAGACAAAGCATGGTCACACAATAATCATGGTGTTTGTTGGTAAGCTTGGTAAGAAAATCATTTGGCACCAACTTATGCTATAGTAGATGCTCCAACATTGGCCCAGTTCTACTTCAATAAGATCTTCAAGCATCATGGGATGCCTTGTTTACTCGTCTTTGACCGTGATCCTTGATTCATCAAAAAAATTTGGCAAGCAGTCTTTCAACTACTTGGCACCAAGATTACTTTGTCCATGGCCTATCATACTCAAACTGATAGACAAACCAAATGTGAAAATTGCAGTATGGAGGATATGCTTTGTGCCTTTGTCAACATTCACTATATCAATTGGAATGAATGTCTTGCAACTTCTGAGTTTGCTTACAATTATTCCAAACATGTAATCATTGGATTCTCTCTCTTCTTCCTTAATTTTGACCAAGATCCACTTGTTCCAGATTCTCTTCTTACTCCTTCTCCATCATGTCTCTCATACTTCTACCTTCTTGACCACAATATCCTAAACCTTATGAAAAGCCAAATCTCATCTCTTTGTTGCTCAAAAGCATCAAAAACAATACACGGACCAACATCATAATGATCTCACCTTTCAACATCATAATGATCTCATTCAACATGAGTACAAAGTCCTTTAGAAAGGGGATCTCCTTCATGATGCCACTTGGGAGCTTCTTTCTTATCTCCAAAATGCACAAGTGGCCATCCAAGAGTTTGGAGCTTCCATGGTGATGAGGACATCCTCAAATAGCGGTGGGGGAATATTTCATAATATAGGGTTTATAGATAAGTTAGTCTAGACTAACAAAGTAGCAAATAGACCAAATTAGTCAAGACTTATAAGAGTATTCTAGAAGTATCTAGGAAGCTACTTGGTAGCTTCTTAGTAATGAGTAATAGGCATGCCAAGTGGTGATTTCTAAGAAGAAGCTTATTGGGAAGGTTCTTGGCTAGTTTAACTTGCACGCCAAGTAGGCAACTTCTGACAAACTTCTTGGTTAGCTTGGTTTTCACTCTAAGAAGGTGAATTTAGGAAGCTTCTCAAGAGCCTTGTATGTTCCCTATAAATATCAAAACCCAAGCTCATGCTAGGCATTCAGAGTTTCCCTCATTCAAGAGTCCTAATGTGATTTTTCACTTTGATCTTTCATTCTCTTATTTCTCTCCTTGGTCTTTTTACTTGATTGGCTTACTTAAAAGGATGCCATAGAAAAGTGAGCATTTAATGGATTGGCAAGTTTTTATCAATGGTTCATCCATTACTATTTTCATGTTGCCGCACTATTGATTATCTCTTAAGGAAGACCTCAAGCTTTCAGCAAACCACCAAACACAAAGAAGCATTCTAAAAGCTGAAATATAT
This sequence comes from Lunularia cruciata, assembly GCA_948567375.1. NCBI lineage: Eukaryota > Viridiplantae > Streptophyta > Marchantiopsida > Lunulariales > Lunulariaceae > Lunularia > Lunularia cruciata. Next base: position 60,527,122 of record OX419759.1, on the reverse strand, counting down.
GGTGACTTAAAGACCTATTCTTCACCCATATGATTCTCAACTACCTTATGTGGTTTATTTTGATGGTTCTTTCTTTTCCATTGGAGCTATGTTATAGTAGGAACTCTTGGTGGATTACATTCTATTACTTTGTGTCTTGCCAACTAAACACCGTAGAAAGGGATCACTCTATTTGAGATTGAGAATAACTAGCAATGGTATATACCACCAAGGTATGGAGGTATTATCTCTTGGGGAAACAAGTGATCATGCAAATCAATCACAAATTGTTGTTGCAAACATTACATTTGGAGCACATGAATAGTTGACATCATTGATGGGAGGAACAACTATAGTTGTTTGACATCAAACTTGAGTATAAACCTGGTAGGTTCCATGCCATCTCCAATTTCTTGTCACAACTATCTGATTTGAAGATTCTTCCTCTTCTTATCACAACAGCAATTACAATAATGTCAATTGACTCAAAAGTCCAAATCAAGTTTAGACTACTTCACAACAAGACTCTTTCTTTCAGATGGTACAAGGTTATCTTGTAGCACATGATAAGAAATACAAAACCTTCTCCTTCAACAAAGGCCTTTTATTGTATGAGAACCAAATCTATGTTCTAGCCAAGGACAATCTACGACTTGTGTGCCTTCAAGAAGCCCATGACTTAACAATTGCTGGTCATATGGGTGTGGATAAGACCTTAGGTACCCTACAATGCCAATGGTGGTGACCCAACATGGCACAAGAGGTTCAAGAGTTTGTCCAATCTTGTGAGAGCTACTAATGTAGCAAGACCATGATCCAAAAACCCAATGGACTCCTTCAACCACTTTCCATCCCATCTGCTCAATGAGAATACATGAGTTTAGATTTCATCACATCCTTGCCCAAGACAAAGCAAGGTCACACAACAATCATGATGTTTGTTGATGAGCTTAGTAAGCAAATCCATTTGGCACCAACCTTTGATATAGTGGATACTCCAAAATTGGCCCATATCTACTTCAACCTTGTCTTCAAGCATCATAGATGCCTCATGTACTCATATTTGAACATGATCCTTGATTCAGAAGAAAATTTTGGCAAGCACTCTTCTAACTACTTGATACCCAACTTACTTTGTCTACAGCCTATCGTCCTCAAATTGATGGACAAATAAAATATGCAAATCACAACTTGGAAGATATGCTTTGTGCCTTTGTCAATGTTCACTATACCAATTGGAATGAATATCTTGTAGTTGTTGAGTTTGCCTACAATAACTCCAAGCATGCAAGAACTAAATTCTCTCCCTTCCTCCTTAATTTTAGCCAAGTTCCACTTGTTCTAGATTCTCTTCTTGCTCCTTCTTCATCTCATGTCCTTCATACTTCTTTCTTCTTGACTGCAATATCCCAATCCTTACAATAAGCCAAATTTCATCTCCTTTTGCTTAACATTGTCAAAAACAATATATGGACCAATATTGTTATGATCTCACCTTTCAACTCAATGATAAGGTCATGCTTATGGTAGGCTAGTAACCTACTCCTCCCACTTGGTACCTAAAATTTTAAACTTGCTCCTAATTGGATAGATTCATTTGATGTCACCCAAATCATTTCTCTTGTTGCTTATCGACTTGCCTTGCCTTGCCTTGTCATATGTGAATACACCTTGTATTTCATATTTCCAAGTTGAAATCATTTGTTTTTAATCCATCTTCTTTTTCCTCTTTTGTCCAACTCCTTCCTCCTCCCATCCCTATCAACAATCATGAAGAATATGAATTTAATCATATCTTTGCACGTCGTCATATTCAACATTGTTGCCAACAACATATTGAGTACAAAGTCCTTTGGAAAGAGTATCCCCTTCATGATGCCACTTTGGAACCTCTTTCTCATCTCACAATCACAAGTTTCCATCTAAGATTTTGAAGCTTCCATGGTGACAAGGAAATTACCAACTAGCATTGGAGGAATATGTAACAATATGAAGTTTATAGATTAGTTAGTTAAGGCTAACAAAGTAACAAATACGCTAAACCAGCCAAGAATGATAAGAATATTCTAGAAACATCTAAGAAACTACTAAATGCCTTCCAAGTATTGGGTAATGAATATGCCAAGTGGTGTTCTAGGAAGAAGCTTCCCAACTAGCTTAGTTTGCACCCCAAGTAGGCAGCTTCCATAAAGAAGCTTCTTAAGAAAATTCTTGGTTAGCTTAGCTTGCACTCTAAAATGATGGCTTTTAGAAAGCTTCTTAAGAATATTCTCAAGAGCTTTGTATATTCTTTATAAATACCAAAGCTCAAGCTCATGCTAGGCGTTCAGAGTTTCACTCATTCAAGAAGTCCCAATGCGATCCATTCTCCTACTTCTCTCCTTGATCTTTTACACAAGTTATCAAGGAGGAAGCCAAATGAACAAATGGTTGAATGGCCATACCAAGGAACCCAAGCATGTTAAAAAAGAACATGCCTTGGATGTCCTTAAAATTAAGGAGGAAGAGTCTGCAAGAGTGTGCCTACAAGATGAGAGGGAAAATGTAGCCACATCCAAAGATGCAGCCACCGCTCACAAAGAGAAGGGATTGGACAGACCAAATCAACCTATGAGACCAAGGCCAAAAAAGAAGGAGATCATTACTAAAGAACTCTCATGCCACTTGAAACATGAAGTCACATTCACTTTCTTAGTTGATGATAGTCTACATGGTGACTATGGTGGCACCAACAATGGAGACCTTAGAAGAAATCATGCTTTTTTAAGGGGAACTTGATCCTATGATCAGAGTCTCTATAATACTTGTACAACATCTTTACTAACTGGACCAATCTGGAGTGAAAGACAAGGCACTGCTTTGTAATGAGCTAAATCAGATTCAAGAAAAGCTTGAGACCAAAGAAGCAATATCTCATGAGAAGGACCAGGTGATGGAGAAGTGCCAAAAAGACAAAAAAGCACAATGAGAAAAGAACAAACTAGTATTGCATAAGATGAAAGTAGAGATCAACAATCATAACAACAAGGTATCCCAACAACAATTACAACATGCTGACCAAATATGAGCATAAGATGAGGCAGTGTTGACACTACGAGTAGACTTGGAAGGGACCAACACCAAGGCATCTAATGTAGAATCCCACCACAAGAATCTTAAGAGGATTATAGATCTTTGTATCCAAGAGTTCATTATAATTATGAAGCAACAACAAGAGGAAGAAGACATGTTGAAGGCAAAGGTTTGTGACAATGTGATGGTAGAGCTCCAAAAGTGCATGAATGAACCTAGAGAACAAATAGATGAGGCTACTTGCATCAATAGGGCATAAGATGACTCATTTGCTAAACCAATTGGAAACAAATAGCCAATGAAAACCCTAGCATACAAAGATAAAGGACCTCAAGACACAAATTGATGCACTAAAAAGGAAGGTATATACAAAACAATTAAAGGCATTGTTTGTCACACTGCAAGGCCATACTAACTCCAAGTTGTGGGAGATGCAAACTAGCTTGCACTAGAAGTTGCCAATTACAAGAAGGGGCTTGTAAAGCTCATTCAAATAATCAAATGAGCAGGTGGTTTGTCAAAGTTGCTGCTAGATCATCTAGCAAAATAGTAACAATTTCATACAAATGACAAATTGTGTAAAGAATGACCATTATCTATCTTGTAGTTAGGATAAGATTTTTTTTGTAGTCATAACCCAAGTCTCTTTGTATTTGTACATACTTCATACATTGTTAATTAGGTTATCATATGAAGATCTTATGTTAACATGTTTCCCAACAAAATAGCAGTAGATAACAAATCAAGAGATTGAGGTGGCCATTCCATGTAGACCTTGCCAACTTAGGCTATGATAAGATAAACAAAAAAGATGTGATTAGCACTTAGTGCCATAGATGTAATTAAAAGATTAACAAAACATTATAGCCACTAGATCTCTTTGGTGGATAAGTAGAACATGTATAAAGGGCCAAGGCCTAATGATCACCATGTTCATTTGGTCCATCCTTTTATTTGCCAATAAACAAAGTTTATACCATCAAAGGTAAGTCTATGTATGTGTCTAAATGGCTTAGTTCAATAGGAGTGAGGAATCCCTAAAGTGGGAGTAGATACACTTGATTGAGCCAACTCATTTGTGTTGCACTAGAGCATCACCTCTAGGAGCTCTAAAAGACCAAGAACAATATGTTAAGGAGTATTGTACAATACTTTGAGCATGATGGCTAAGCAGTTTGACCCGTTCATGACTCTTGTGAAGTTGTATCTTTTGGGAATGGTAGAATACTACTTCGTAGTGGTAGTTTAGCAGAGTGATAGGACCTTTGTGAAACTCCTATCTCCTTTTCGTATGCATATTATAGTGTCTAATGAGTAGCACCTCAGTGTAGCACTGAGCTTGAACAACACAAACTCAATAAAGCAAATGATTGACATAATTCACTTGACAGACTCAATGACACAAACTTGGAACCAATCATGCAAAGGGAACACGAGGACCACCCAAAGCAAAGTGATATTTGTTAGGGATAAGCCATCACATTCAAGGATCATTTAAATTAAACTTGTAGTGAATGTGATTTTGTTGATTTATCTTTTTGTTATGCACCATGTACTGTAACAATACACTCTTTTGGAAATGACTCTACCCAACATGTTAAACAAAAAACAATAGATGGTCATCATTGTGATACTTTATTGCAATATTAGCCATTTTTAACTTGTATTCTCATTGGACCTATTGTTCTTACCACATTATTACAAATTTGAATGACACTTGGTTGTTACAATAACCATAAAATTGTCTTTTTTCCTATCCTTCATCAACTTATATGCATGAAATAAATTATATAAACTTTATTTCATTTCCAAGTATCTATTTTATAATAAGGTCAAATTTTGTCCCACCAAGTTATACATTTCACATAATGATTTACTTACTATATTAAATTAAATTAATATATAGTCATAATAAAATATATTTTTAATATTTTTATTCTCTAGATTGATAAGGTTTACACTCTAAGAATAGAGTTTAAGAGTATTCTAAGATGGGTACAAAAGCAAATTGAAGAGTAATTATATAAATATAATAATATTTACTATGATAATATATAAATTAAAAATATATTATTGAGATAGGATGATGGACTAAATATAGTTACTTGACACCAATTTTTACTTTTGCAATAGATCCTATAATATTCTATATTTTTATTACCTGACTTGACCTCAATCCAAATTTATGTGCTTTGAGATATTTTCTTTGTTAGTTTTATTTTCAAAATCTTAGTTTAAACCTTTAATGTTTATTTAAGTATCATTCATAACTTTTTTATTTTCCTAAACCTTTGATAACAAATTTATATTTTAATTCAAATTTTAGGAAGACATTTCACTAGTTGACTCTAATTAGAGAAACAATTTTGTTTTGTCATAAATGCTATATAATTGAGTGCTTGAGTTTTGAATAAGTTGTATTTCAAAACTTTAACAGTAGTATTAAGAGAAGTAAAGATATTGATTTAATATTTATAGAAGTTATTTTAAATTTGGATAAGTTGTTTTGCCCTAAAAGGATATAAATATCATACCTTATAACTTGAATTTATGAATTAAAAGGATGTATACATAAATATATAGATATAGATAAATATACATTATGAAATGATTATGGATTATGTGGATTATGGTTACTTTTTAGTATGTTGATATTAAAAATTGGAGGAATGTTGATAGTGCTAAAATAATGAGTGCCTTATAGATAGACAAAGTTGAGTTTAACTACTTGAAATAAGGTCAAGATAGGTCATATAGCTAATTGAAAGAGCAATGTTTAAGCATGACATGTGAGCCGGCCTGATTCTCACTCAAGATGAACCTTTGATGGCTATTATGGTAGCACACTATGGACTAAAAAGGCAAAGAACACCAACTCCATCATACTCTTCCAAGGCTAACACTCCAAGACTCAAACCATTGCTCACTAGAGAACTCAAATGATAGAGAGATAGTTGCACATAAAAGGATGATGAGTACCTCCTCACCCCTAGTTCATATACTTGTGAAATAATTATGCATCAAAATGTTACTAATTACTAGAGTAACTAAAGTTACTAGGCTAAAAGTCAAATAAAGTCAAAAAGATAAAGGAGTATCCATATTCATGGGAATATTCTCCTAAGCATGTGGTCTTATCTTGACCCAACCATTAAGTCAAGGATTCCTTCACATGGACTATCCTTGGACTATAGAAGATTCCAAAATGAAAAGGCTTGTGGGCCCAATAATTCTCAACTCTTTCCTCAAAGCCAAACACCTAAGAATAATACCAAGTCAAAACACTAGAATCCAAAATAGTGATGCTCATTTTTTCCACTTCCTCTAAATTGAGGTCCTCTCTATCTTAGTTATGACTAAATTTAGCTAATCATGACTAATATAGAACCATCCTTTATCTTTATATAAATAGTATCTTGCAAGTACTTATAATACCAAACTAAATCTCACAGTAGCACATACATGCACAAATGGATGTTATAGACCCAACCATAGCATATATCATACTACCCCTAGCAACTTTATAGAGAGTAGAAGATATGGAATCAATGTCAAGTGGGTAGTAGGAGAACATTTTGCATTCTAAATTTCTTTTAAGAAAAAAAAACCAATACTCCATACAATTTTTGGAAGGCAAGAATCTTATTTTTCTTGGTTGATGAAAGGTTTTTAAATTAGTAACACAATGTGAGCAAAAAATGTGTGAGCAAATATTGTATTTGTTCATAAGATGATAAACCATATAGTACTTAAAAATCATCAATACAATATTGGAAATTGGAAATGAAAATCAGTAGGAGGAGAAATTGGATCCCATAGACATATACATATGTCTAGATTATTTCAAGTAGTCCAAAAGCTTTATGAATGAAGGTGGGAGAAAAGTGTCATTGAGCTTGTTGACCATGTCCGCAAATAAATAGTGAAGAAGTGAAATGTGTAGATTACAATTAGTGATCCTTGCAGCCAAATTTTGAGATATAAATATATAAATACCAAAAGGCAATATGGAAACTCATTGTTGTAAGTAATTGGGAAGATAAAACTACTTCTACTAATTTATATATATCATTCATCAAAAGAAAAGTGTAATAAAATAATTTATTGATTCTAAAGAATAGATTGGAAACTCTTAATACAAGTATATCTCACAACAGATCCCAAGTGTTTGATTAAGAGAAAATTCTTCTTTGGTATTTGTATGTAGAACATCGGATCTCTAAGAAAGGAGCAGAAGAACTTTTCTTATCCAATAATGTTGTCCGCAAAGCAAAGGTGAGTTTTTCTAAAATTCATGATAAACTGACATGACATTAAGTATAATTTTGAGATTAAATTGGAGCCAAACTTGAGGTTATGATGAGTATGTTCAAGAGAATATGATGACATTTAATGGTAGATTTTAAAGTGTGGATGGCAATGATAAGCCTGATTTGGATGAGAACTTTATTCTAGACTACACGTAAAACCTTGTTGTAAACTCACAAGGACTTAGTTTGGAGGTGTTTGTGAGTTTGGCACAACTTGTGGTATAATTACCTTTCACCACAAGTTGTATGTCAATTTTTTGACTTTGCAAACAATGTTAATGTATCTTTTATGTTGATTTATTACCAAGATACACCAAATAAGGTTTTGAATAAGGAGTATAGTTAAGGATGAATTCATCAAGAGGTGCAATATGATGGTATCAATTGAATCAAGATACCTATTATTATATTGGATATCCAGCAATGCTATCAAATAAACAATAATAGTAAAAATTAAAGATATTGAATTATCTTGAGGAATTTTGTCTCTCAACTATTGTTTCATTATTTTTTAGCAATTCTCTTTCTGGTATTTATAAACAAAAGATTACAAGATTCATTGTAACAACATGGTGTTCATATTTGTAATATTGCGGTAAGAACTAGTTAATCCACAAAGATGCAAGTTGCATATGACTAAAAACAAGGTAAAAGTGTCACAATGATGATACTATTTTTTTTATTTAACTTCTTGGGCATAGTAGTTCCTAAAAGAGTGTAGTATTACCTCTATTGGTGTACTACAGAAATACAAGCAATTACAAATCACTTTCACTAGAAGTATACTCTTGAGGATTCCTAAAGATGATGAATTATTTGTAATGAAGGTCACTTTGCCTTAGAATTTCCTTATCCTCCAATTAGCTTGACCAAATTCCTACCTACTATTGTCATGAAAGTCCTACAATCTACCATCTGCACTACCTTTATGAGCTTTGGATCATATGAGATCAGTAGTGCTCAAGGAGTCTTATAAGTAATAGGATGAAACACACAAACTAAATTGGAGTCAAATGTCCCAATGGTCCTATCTTTCTGTCATCTACAATTGTAATGTAATGTTCTACCCTTTTCAAAAGGTGCTACTTTATAGGAGGTTAGAATGGTTCATGCTGCTTAATCTCCCACTTTGTAGTACTTAATGATACACTAGGCTTGTACAAGTCCATTACAATATCATTCTGGACCTATATAGAGCACCTAAAGGTTCACCTTCTAGTTCTACACAAATGATTCTTTCACTCTAGTTCTTATGCCTTTATGCCAAGATTCTTCATGCTTAAGTGGTCGAGTATGCAAAAATTCATACAAAGAGTAGATGCATACACATACATCAACTTGAAAATCTTGATGGTACAAGCCTTGTTTACTAGAGTGGAAGTAACAATGCACCAAATGAACACAATAAACATTTAATCTAGACCCTATATCCATTTCCTACTTAGCTGCCAAAGAGATCCAAAGGCTACAAAGTACTAAAGATCTTCCAATTACATATATTCCTTACTAATCTTATCTTAATCTTATCCTAATCTAATCTCCAAGTAGGCACATTTGATAAGGAGCTGCCACCTTAGCAAATTTGTTGTATAGGAGTCTACTTGCATTTTGTATTTACACTAAGGTCTATGAACTATCTACAAGTACAAAGTTCCATGAATATGACTATGAGATGTATACAAACTATGAGGTGTAAATGACTATGAGATGTAAATAACTACAAGACAAATTGGCTGCAACAAATTTTGTTGTGGCTCTATTCTTAAGACATTGTTGGAGTCATTTCTTGGTTGCAAGATGATCTAGCGGCACTGATGAAAAGCTACTTATGCCTTTACAGATTTGAATGAGTTTTATGAGCTCCATCCTATAACCAGCAACCTTGTTGGCATTGTTGATTTGTGCCTCCTTGAATTTGGAATATGTATGGCTTTGCAACTTCAATAATAAGGCTATTAGTTGGTTATATGTATAGACCATCCTCTGGAGAGCCTCAATTTGCATCCTAAATTCTTTGATCTTTGTTTGGTTTGTTGTTTTGTTGGCCAACCATTCCAACTAGCCCAGGAGTCTGGTCACTATATGGTTGTGGGGAGCCCTGATCATTTGTTCTTTAAGTTCTCTTGTTCTTGTTGAAGTCTGACTTTAGGTCTTCCTATACCTTCATTTTGATTTCCTCCTTATCCCAAGATCATTTCAAGCTTGTTGTGACTTCTTGAATAAAAAGGTCAATAAGTTCCTTGAGTTCTTGTACCAAACCTCTACTGCAATTGCCTTAGTGTTGGCAGCCACTAATTATGTCATGATTGTCATTACCTATTTGTCTTGTGCCTTGATCTTTTCTTCATATTGGGCTCATTGCTTTGCAACCTTATCATGTACTGCATCATCCTCCCTCTATAGGCATCATAAGATGACCTTGTGCGGTTCTCATAACATAGCATTCCTCCTTGTGGAACTTCTCAAGCAATTGATCCTTCTCTTGTGACAATGAGGTCTCCTTCTTGAGTTGTTCTTTGACCTTGTTGAGTTCAATACAAAGCTTTGTCCTCAAAAGCTGCAATTGTTTTGTTATGGAGGTACTTTACAAGCATTATTTGCTTGTCAATTGTGGAGTTCAGCTCTTTATAGTATGGCAAGATATTCTCCAACATTTCCATCATTGGAGTAATTGCATGTACAAAGTACATTAACATCAAGTATCATCCATTGTGTTTTTTACCCCCATTTGGTCCACTCATATTAGAGATTGTGCTTGCGGTGTATTGTTAGGAACAATATCCATCTTGATGTGTTTTAGCATTGTTTTCTTGGTTACTCCTATGGGCTCATCTCCTTCTTGCAGGTGGCATATTATGGAATCTTCTTCTTTTAATTTCTAAGCTTTGCTTCCTTTGTTTGTTGAGAAATTTCCTTGGTTGTTACTGGATTTTCTTTGGACAATCTTAGTTTTTTGGTTTGTGTACCCAAAATGACATCAATGATGTTTACTCTAGGACTCTTAGGCCAAGCAGGTTCATTGGAGAGGATTGATGAGTGCAAGGGTACTCTCTTTAGACTTGCAATAGGAGCAGCTTTGTCTTCCTCCATTGGTGCTTTCCTATTGTCTTAGGCAATTATTTAGGTAGTGGCAATGATTTCACTTTATCATTTTTTATTTCCCCTATTGACTTTTTTGGTGCCATCTAGTGACAAAATGCACATAATTTGACATCATTTTTTTTATTTGTCCTCATTTTGGGAGGTTTCTTATCCCTTGTTGGAACCCTAATGAATTTTGTCAATCATGGAAGCTTTTTTTCCACCTTGTCCTCTAGCTCTACCACTTGCACTACCTTGATAATCTGAGTTTGTTTTTGCTCCTTGGAAACCAAAGTTTTGGTCTTCATAGTAGGCACCTTCTTACTAATCATAATTTTGTTAGATGATTCCTCAATGTGTACAAACTTCTTAGTACAAGCATAGTCCTCATATGACTCATGTTATTTTATGATTTCCTTGGCAATATTTGGATGCCCATTAAAGTAAGCTAGATGGTGGGAGTGGCTTGGAGATTTCTGCTTCTCTTCTTTCATCAAGAAGTTCATTCCAATGTAGAAGTGTATAATGAAGGGAGCTATGATCATGTCCAATCCTTGAGCCATGTCCTCCAAGAGCTTGTTTACACATTTGTGGAACATCTACTCCCAACTCATAAGTTTCTTTTGTGGAGGATCTGGAAGAATATAGCTTGGTTAAGAATAACATACAAGGTTCATTTCAATTGAAAAAATTCCATTACAACTTGTCAAATGGGGACTTTTAGACATTCTATCTTGTACACATTCATGGACTTCCCTCCAAAAAATGTATCATCTATCTTAGCCTTTAGGTTCTTACTTGGTCTACCATGGGGAGTATCAATGTAAATCTGCCCAAATGGTGCACACTTTTCTTCAACAACTTGTGACCAGTGCTTCTTTGTCCACATGACAAGATTGGTTCTCAATGTCTTGCCAATTGCGTAAGTTTTGCTTCTAATTTCTTCTAGTAGGGATACATCTATCAAGCTCCAATCCTACAAAAGGAAGTCTAGTTGTCTACTTTTTAAGTAGTTGGCTTTACAATAAAATTCTTACTTGGATATTTTGGGTGTTTGGAAATGATCTCACCTAGCTTTTGTTGCTTGACCTTTGTCTTGACCACTATCACTTGGTCTACCATCATGTACTTGTTGAAGACCGATATCAACCATGTTACCCTCCACCCCTCCTTTCACTTGAGTTTATAGTGAATCTTGGACAGATGTTAGAGCAATTCTTGCACAAGAAGAATAGAAAATTGCAGAAGAGAAAAGTAACTTTTGTAGTGTGGAATTACCTTTCCCTTTTTATATTACCTTACTCAGTTCATTCCTTAGCCATCATAATGTTTGGTGGAGGGTTGTGGTCAAATGCTACATGTGTGAATTCTTTGCATGAATTGGTTGCAAACTATTCTTTGGCGGCATGACAAAAGTTGTGGTCTGTGGATTTTTGAAATGGCAACGGGAACCATCAAAACTTCATCTTTACTAATGTTGTCATCATGTAGTTCATATGAAGGAGCCCCAAGAAACCTCTAACATTGTCATAATCTAGCTTGTATTGTAAGCCTTGTTGGGATGGTTGTTTAGTACAATGGAGGTTACAATACAATGCCAACTTTGTCCGTTCATGGGTATGAGAATTCATATCTTCATTTTATATACTTGTATTTTTTGGGAAGTTTCTCACACTGGACTTTGACATCTTAACTTTGTAAGGGATTAGACCCACACTAATTGTTTTTTTCTACTTAGTATTACCCTAATGCTTAATATATTGTATAAAATTATAAAACTACAACAACAAGGAAAATTGGTACATGAAAGAAATATGAGTCATGGTAGTTCATGACCCACTTTTCTATTTTATCCCAATTCTTCTCATTTCTTGTAAATTAATAGTGCTTTAGACAATATATTAAGCATTAGCATAGTACTAAGTAGAAAAAATAATTGGTATCTTGTACTTCATGAAGTCTGAATGTAGCTTGAAAAACCTGCCAATGAATACAAGTTTCCAAAACAGAGACCAAAATTCTCTTACCTAGACCAAAAAACATTAGCATTGTATCATATCCTATTTGTGCTAAGAAAAACCTCATGACTAGGTCTACAATACGAGCTGGTTCATGATGATGTCAAATATTTGTGGAACTCCTTCATAAAAATTGCAAAGTGACAAGATCAATCAAAATGAAGTTATGGGATTCCACCACCAATTGGTCCACAACCACCACCACCAATGGTCCACAACCCGTAACATTTGGTGCATTGCCAAAGAGCCATTTGCAACCATTTTGCATGATGGATTTGTGTTTGCAATGTTTTGACCACAACCCTTTTGTCATGATCATGACCTTCACCACCAATTGGAGAACTTATGCATACAATTGAATCCATTTAGTTGGTGTAATTCTCCCATGACATTCTAACAAATGATGACAACCATCTTCAAGGAATATTTGTAAAAGTTGTTAAAGATATTCATTGACAAATTTTTTGTCTTTAGCAAAAGGAAAGATGATGTTTCTTCTCTCAAAAAGACCTTCAAATGATGTAATTCTAATGGGCTCTTGTTGCACTTGGAAAAGTGATTCTTCATAATGAATGAGAGCATTCTCCTAGGACATTGTGTGGCCAACCAAGGAATGGAAGTAGATACAAAGAAACTATAAGTGATTCAAGCACTAGAGCAGGCTATAAATCTCAAGGAGTTACAAACCTTCCTCGGCCATGTAGGTTACTATCAAAGATTTATCCCTTGGCTGCTATGCTCATGAAGCTACTTAAGAAGATGGAAGACTCCAACTAGACATATGACCAAGAAGAGGCTTTTGTATCATTGAAAGGAAAGTTAGCAAGAGCCCAATGATGAGAGCACCTAATTAGGACACTCCCTTCCATGTGTATATAGACACCTTGTCAATTGCAGTAGGTGTGATCTTGAGCCAAAAGGATGACAACAAAAGGATTTACCGGTGTACTAAGCCAATACGCAATTGTTGTAGGTTGAGTATAAGTATACAACAATTGAACAAGAGGCACTTGGTATAGTATATGCCTATAAGAAATTCCATCATTATCTCTTGGGATATGAGTTTGTATTCCATGTAGACCACTTTTCACTTCAATACTTGGTAAATGAAGCGGATCTAATCCACCTTCTTTACCAAGTGTTGAAGTGCAAAGGGACAAATAGCACAATGGATGCTACTACTATAAGAGTTCACCTACATTGTGTAGGTGAACTCACAAGGACATCACCACAAGAGTGTAGATTTCTTGGAAGATGGAAAACCAATATGAGGTGATCAATAATGATTTCCTTGATGAGTAAATCTTTCAAATCTCAACCAAATGAACCATGAGGTACATGCAAGAGCACAATTAACTCCATACTGTACTAAGCTCCACCAAATTGGATCCTAAATAATGAAAAAATTTCTATCATAAAAAGAGCCCTCATCAAACTAAAGTAAATATCCTATTCAAATTAGGCAAGGAAAAAATTCTGTGGCATTGCTTAGCATCATACAAAGTAGGAGGAGTAATCCAATCCCTCCACTTGGAAGCTACAAGTAGATAGTTTTCCTCAAAATGGCCATCAAAAATATTTTAGCAATTGGGTATTGGTGGCCTTAAATCTACAAGGATGTACATTAATACATAAAGAGGTGTGATGCATGCCAACAAATTAAAAGACCTACTTCAACATCACAATGGACACTACAACCACTTTTGCCTATGGCACCATTCAAGAAATGGAGAATTAACTTCATAGGTCCAATTTCAGCATGCTACAAAGACCACAAAACAACAATTACATTTTGGTATGTATGGATTATGCAACAAAGATGGTAGAAGCCCAAGCAACCAAAGAGATAATGCTAACATGGCCTTAGAGTTTTCCTTCTACAACATCATTTCCTAGTATGGGTACACACTAGAGCTTCTCAATAACTGAGGGATACACTTCCTCAACAACCTATTTGAGGCTCTCACAAATTATCTTCAAATCAAGCATTGTAAGACTACTCCCTGCAACACAAACACAAAAATGCTCTCATGAAAAAGGCTAATGACCTATTGTGCAAGATCCTTAACAAGTAATGGTGAACTATGCTTACAATTGGGACACAAAGTTGCTTGCCTCCCTATGGGCATATTGTACTACAAAATAGATCACTAGCAAGAAAACACCATATTTCCTTATATACGGGTTACACTCAATTTTACTAGTATAGTTTGATATCATAACCTACAAAATCCTCTAAAAGGATCACATGTCCAAAGAAGATAGTCAGTTCACTTACATTTAGCACTTGATATTCCTAGAAGAACAACAAGAGGAATCTAATGGAACAACAAAGGAACAACAACTCCAACAACAAAAGCATCATGACACAAGTATTCAACAAGTACAAATAACTAATAAAGACCAAGTACTATTGTATGATAACCATCATAGATTGCTTCAAGGCAAGCTACACCTTAGATGGATAGGGCTATATAGGGTAGATATGGTCTACAATAATGGGTCATTATAGTTATCTAATCTACATGGTAATGTTTTTGCCACCAGAGTAAACAGATGGTAAGTTTGTAAATATTATTGTTAAAATACATAAATTTTGTTTCCTTTGTCTGCACATACACTCAGATTTGAAGAGGAAGATGTCATGACCCCACTTTTCCTTTTTGTCCTAGTTTTCTTGTTTCTTGTAGTTTAATAGTGTTTTAGACAATATATTAGGCACCAAGATAGTACTAAGTAGAACAAAAAGAATAGTTTGTGTCTTATCCTTCACAAATTCCATATCTAGCTTGATGAATCTCTTGAAAAATACGGGTTTCTGGAATGAAGACATGAATTCTCTTACCAGGTTACAAGCTAATTTATACTTTTTGCCATAAATTTTTTTAGTGACCACTTTAAAAACTTTATTGACAAACCCAATTTATGCAGGGCTAATGTAGGAGCTTGTTGAGCATTTGACAAACTAACAAAATCCATTTAAAATGAGATTTGTCCCTTCAACAGACAAGCAATCCAACCTTTAGTATTTCCCTTGCACTTTCCCATTTGCACTTCTGCCAGTTTATTGGTAATAGGAATATCTGCAAAAACTCTTACCCATATTTTAGAATTTCTTTGAAATTTTCTGCTTATAGCATGACATGCTGCTTCAATTGCTTGATATGAATTACAGCCAGCTTCACAACTTTTAATGCCATATTTCCAAAACAAGCAAGATCGCAAACTTTAGCATCATATTGTATCTTATTCATAGTAAAAAACCTCATGACAAGGCCTATGACACAAGCTTGCTCAAAATGATGTCAAAATTTTTTGGAACTCCTTCATACAAGGTGAAAACAACAAGATTCAGTCAAAAAAAAGTTTTATGAGATTTTGCCACAAAGTCAACTATTTGTGACCTATGACTTTTGGCTTGCCACCAAAGAACCATTTGTGACCATTTTGTATGACGGGTTTGTGCATGAAATGTTTGACCAGAACCTTTTGCCAAATTTTCCTCAATTGATTGAGGAATGACCAAGCAAGCATATCTAAAAAATGGAAACCTCACCCTACAAAAAGTTACTTTTTACATTTCCAATTTTCTATTCTTCTTGCATATGAATTGCTCAAACGTCTATCCAAGATTTGCTACAAACTTGAGTGCAAAAGTGCCAACAAAAGAAAAAAAAGTAACAAAAGAGACATCACCTTTTGAAAACTACAAGATGGCAGAAAAGGGATGGTGGTCAAGATAGAAGTCAAACAATGCAAATTGGATAAAATCATTTGCAAACCTTCCAAACTATCCAAGTGGGGATTGCATTATAGAGTTAAGTACTTGAGAAGTAGAAATCTAGACTTCTTATTGTGGGATTGGAGCTTTATAGGCATACCATTGCTAGAAGAGATCCAAAACAACTCATTAAAAAAGGAAAGTCATTAAGAGCCAATCCAATCATGTCGACAAAAGATTGTTTGCAATGAGTCTTTGAGGAAGAATGTGCACCATTTGGACAAAACTACATTGATACTCCTCATGGTGGATTGAGTAAGAGTATGAAGACCAAGATAGATGATGAATTTGTTGGAGGTACAAGATAGAATGTCTAAAGTACCCCATCCAATGAGCTGTAATAGAATCAATCAGGAACTTGTTCTGATAAAAGAAAACCTCATACAAGGAATTTTCTTCTCACTCCTACATAAAAATAAACCTATGGGTTGGAGAGGTGGAGGTTTCATGAACAAGTAAACAAAATTTTGGAGGACATGGCCCAAGGATTTGCCATGATCATAGTATCTTTCATTGGACGCATCTACATTGGAATGTGCTTTCTATCAAAAGAAGAATAGAAGAAATTCCCAAGCCACTTCCACCATTTGGCCCACTTCAATGGACATCTTGATTTGGCCAAGGAAATAAAAAAATATCATGAGGTGGACAAGGAGTATGCTTGTACTAAGAAGTTTGTACCTATCAAAGAATCATAAAACATCATTATGATTAGTAAGAAGGTACCCATGATGAAGGCCAAAACCTTGATTTCCAAGAAACAAAAGTGAATTTAGGTCATCAAAGTATCATCAAGAGAGAATGGAAGTAGTGGAGTTGGGAGACAAGGTGGAAAAAAGCCTCTACAACCAATGAAGGTTAATTTGGCTCCAACAAAGAAAAGGAAACCTTCCAAAATGGAAACAAGTCAGGTAATGACAACTCGTTATGTGCATCTTGTCATTAGATGCCAATAAAAAAACCTCAAGGAAGACAAAAAACCAAGCACAATCATCACCAACACCTTAAGAAGCGACTAACAACTAAGGGAAAGCACCAATGAAAGAAGACAATAATGCTTCTATCACAATTTTGAAGAAAGTACCCATGCATGTACCTATCTTCTTCTCTAAATCTTGCCAGCCTAAGAGTCCTATGTTGAATGTCATGGATGTCATTTTGGTTGCAAAAACCAACAAAGTAGGATTTTCCAAATGAGGTCCTATAATCGCTAAGGAATGCAAGCACTAGAAGTAAAAGTACAAATATTGAAAGAAGAAGATTCCACCATGGGCCACTTGTAGAAAGAGGTCAAACCAATTGGTGTAGCTAACAAAATGATGTCAAAACACATCAAGATGGAGAGTGCTTCTCAAGATACACCACTAGCATAATCTTTGACACAAGATGACTAGACAAATACAATGGAGGATATTTGCCATTATATGACATACTCCATTAATTTGATGGTGTGGTTGATTTTGGTCTATTGCATACATGCAATGACTCCAACAATGGAACTATTGAGAAATATCATGCCTTACTTCAAAGAGCTAGACTCCATAATTGACAAGCTAGTTAAGCTTGTAAAGTACCTTCATGACAAGACAAGTACAATTGCCAAGACAAGGCCCGACTTCATACCAAACTAGATAGTGCCAATGAACAACTTATGAAGGAGACTGTGTCATTGTAAGAACAAGATAAGCTGCTTGGGAAGTTCCAAAAGAAGTAACTGGTGCTACAAGAATAATATGAAGTCATCTTATGATGCTACAAATGGAGGTCAATGTAGTGTAGAGAAACATTGTAGAACAATGAGCCCAACAAGATGAACAGATTAAGGCACAAGATGAAGAAGTGGCAACCATTAGAATAGAATTGGAGGCTGCTAACACAAAGGTGAAATGCAGGCTCAGTACAAGAGCTTAAAAGAGCTTACATATCTTTTTATTGAAGAAATTACAACAAGCCTAAAATGATCATGAGATAAGGCGGAAGAAATTAAAACAAAGGTACAAGAGGACCTAAAGTTAGAACTTCAACAAGAATGTAAGAACTTAACAAACAAGTGTACGGTGCTTCTCATTACCATAAAGCATGTAATGAGTCAACTCCTGGGCTAGCTGGAACAAATGGCCGATGACACAACAAATCAAAAAAAGATCCAAGACTTCAAAACACAGCTTGAAGCTTGAGAGGAAGGTCTATATGAATAACCAATTTACAACCTTCT
Source organism: Lunularia cruciata (assembly GCA_948567375.1). Classification (NCBI taxonomy): domain Eukaryota; kingdom Viridiplantae; phylum Streptophyta; class Marchantiopsida; order Lunulariales; family Lunulariaceae; genus Lunularia; species Lunularia cruciata. The sequence goes on along the minus strand of OX419759.1, from coordinate 60,508,666 downwards.
CACTCAAGTTGCAAAGCCATATGAGCTCCAAGATCAAAGAGGCACAAACAAGTGTTGCTAACAAGGTTGCCAGGTATAGAAAGGAGCTTGTAGAGCTCATTCAAATCTATAAGGATGCAAGTAGTCCGGCATCAATGCCGCCAGACCATCCTACAACCAAGTAACAATGATGTCTTAAGAACAAACCCACAACAAACATTGTGATAGCAGTTCCTTCATAGTAGTTCTTATCTTGTAGTCATTTTCCTCTTGTAGTCCATTCAAACCTTCATCATTGTTTACATCTTGTAATCATAGTAAAGATTATTCATACTTTTAAATAGTTTGTAGACCTTAGTGTAAATAAAAAATCCAAGTGGACCACTACATGATATATGAAGAAATAAAAAATTTTCTGAGTTGGCAATCCCATGTCAAATACAACTACTTGGAGATTAGATTAGGAAAAGAATAAAATAAGATTAGTGAGGACTAGACATAATTAGAAGATTTCTAGCCATTTGTAGCTATTGGATCTCTTTGGCTACTAAGCATAAAAGGTATATAGGGCTTAGACCCAATGTCTACTATGTTCATTTGGTGCATATTTCCATTATAGTAAATAAGATTATACCATCAAGAATGTCAAGTTGGTGGTGTATGTGTATGTGAGTGCTCTTTGTATGAATATTTGTGTCCTTAGTCATTGAGTTGTGATAAATCTTGGCATAGAGGCTTAAGCAGTAGAGTGGAAGAATCATTCGAAGTTGGAACTCTAGGTTCTCTACATGGGCCAGGAATGATATTGTAATGGACTTTCATACGCATATGTATTGTTAAGTACCGCAAATTGGGAGACTAAGTAATATGAGTTATTTTAACCTCCTACAACATAGTGCCTTTTAGGAAGGGTAGAACACTATGTTATGGTCATAGATGACAAAGAGATAGGACCCTTGGGAGATCTTACTCCAATATAGTTTGCATGTTTTGTCCTTCTATTTGTGAGGTACTTTGAGATTTGATTATCTCATGCGACCCAATATTTGCAATGGTGGTGCAAAGGAAGATCATAGACCTATCATGATGATAGTAAGTCAGAATTTGGTTGGGTTAATTGGAAAGTAACAAATTTCCAAGGCAAAGTGATCTTAGTTGCAAATGATCCATCACCTTCAAGAGTCCTCTAGACTACAATTGTAATGAAAGTGATTGGTAATAATTTTCATTTTGTTAGTATATCAATAGGGGTGATACTACTCTCTTCTTGGAATGACTTTGCCCAAGAAGTTACATACAAAAAAATAGATTGTTATCTTTGTGACACTTTTAGTTCATTGATAGTCATATCCTACTTGTATCTTTGTGGGATAGACCAATTCGTATAGCAATATTATAAATTTGAATAACTGTGTTTTTACATGACATCCATATGCTGGTAAGAAATTTTTTAGAAGAAGAAACATAACATGAATTCCAATCAACAATTCAAATGTTTGAAATATTTTTTTAAGAATCACAAGTATGACCAATCCTTTATAGGACTAGCATTTTTTGAGGATATTTACCTCATCTCAAACACTTGTGACATCTTCTTTGCTTAATACTAATTGACTTCTACTTGTTCTTTATTAAACCATGAGAAAATATCAAAAAGATAAAATTGATATAAAGCTTTGTGCTTTAATCATCTTCTCTTTCTTAAGGAGATAGCTTAATGCTTTTTGCAAGATTAATTTTTCATGACTTCTAAAAATTGTAAGAGAATTTTAATACTTTTTTGGTAATGAAAGCATCCGTATCACAAGTTGCTCCTTACTAGTAGTCTATACTAGATATTAACAACAACTGATGATCATTGTTTAAATTGTCTCCTTCCTTCATCTTAACATCTTAAGTTCACTTACCAATACATTTTCAAAATTGCATCTGAGTTTGTTAGAAGGGTTTTAATGATTTTAAGATAAAGATTTTAACCAAGCCTAAATAATAGTTTTTACACACATATTATTAATTTGTAAAATTTTCCAAACAATTACATTGAACTACAATGTAATGGCATTATTGTTAACTCATTTTTTAACATTCTTGACCTTGAAATGGATTGGAGGTTGGCTACTATCAATGATTTTTATCAAATGTTTGGATGAAAAATAATTCTATTTGGAAATGCAAAATATATTATGTGGTCCTATCAAATTTTGGATTTTTATCAATGATAAGAAGAGAGAAGATTAAAATATCATGAATTGATGAAAGAATGAGGAATTGAGAATTTGAAGAAAGAGTAGCAAAAAATTAGAAGAATGGGGTAAGAGAAGTCACAAAATTCTCAATGTGAGAAAGCTTATTTTGGATAAACCAGTTTCACTAAAAGGAACAACTTCTACAACAAGTTCAATTTTTTTGGAATTCAATCACTTGATCTTGAGAAGGTTGACGCTTAAGATGTTCCTAATGTTCAAGAAATTGAGATGTAAATCAATTTCTTCAAACTTAAGAAGAAATTGGATTAAAGTGACTAAGAATCTTATTTGATATCATATGAAAATAAAGAATATAAATTGAGAAATCAAGCTTTTTAATAGTTATATCATGATAAAATTGATTCTAATTGTTAAGAAAGCCTTCCTTGGGTAAAAGTCACACCAAAATTATGTATCTTTTCATATTAAACATACCAAAAAAGTGTGCTTATCCATATGTCATTAAATTATAACATTAAGAAATAATTATCTATTTAAAAAATATAAAAAGTATAACAATGATCTAATGGCTTACACAACTCCTCTATCCTAGAATAAATCCAATCTAGTTATTTTTATCAATTACTTATTGATCTAAGAGATTGAAAGATGGATTGATGAAATAAAAGAAACTATTAATTAAAATGTACTAAAGTATTGAAGTTCAATACCCAAGTAGTTACCATTTGGCATATTATGTCTCTATAGTCTTATACTCGACCCCCAAGGAATCTCTAACCTTTTTTATTCCTATGAGATGGAGGAGAATATAAATGTGCATTCCAAGCACTCTCACCTTCTAGACTAGTCCTCTTTGAATGTTCAAATTAAGATGCTTGCATTACACAAGTCTCCATCCTCATAGATTACTTTTAAGTTCTTTCTTTCACAACTTTCTTTCATAGGAGAAACTATAACTTAATTAAAGAGCCCTTTTGCTCATAGTTTCTTAATTCTCAATATTTTTTTGATTAGAAGGTAATCTTTGAGTACTTGATTTTGGAATATCCTACATTCAAGTTTCTCTCTGTTCTTTATTCTTTTCTGCAAATTCCTTCATATCTAGTACCACTTGGAGTTATATATTTGTTTGGTACTTTATTTGTTCTTGCATTTTTAAGGAAAGATTCTATTGTCAAATTTATTATTATTGGAGAGATTTTCCTAAATTTAGTTTCACATACTATTGTTGATAATTTTGGTAGTCTTTTGCAACATAATTATCCTTTTATTGGATTGATCTTGAAAGTTAGGAGATGGTAATGTTGGCCTCCAAGTATCCTTTGACCTTTGCAATGATTTGCTGTTTATCCATGAAAAGGTTTCAAGTACCTTAAGTCAATCATTTGTTCTATCTTGTTTTGTGCACATATTTGATAGTGGATTATATCTCCTTGTTTATTCACTTTCACCTTATTGTTCTCCATTTTGTACCACTCAAAGCTACATATTTATTTTTGCTTTATGTCTCCTTTCACTCTCAAGAGAGACTTCTAGAATCTACCCCATTAGTATTGGAAATGCTTTCATATATCTTTTCTTACTTACTAATTTTTCATAATAATAGTATTTTTAATTTTTTTTTCCTAATATTGTTTTACTACAAGAGGTTATATGATATTTATTTTTGGTATCAAAGCATCCTCAAAACTCCCTTATGATTGAGTTTTTATCCAAGTAAGTGTTCCAACTAGTCTCAATACCATCTCTCCTTCTATCTCACCTTATGTTTTCTTGTTTGATGTGAGATCATGTACATTCCTCAATCCTAATATTACATTTTTTTTCAATAAATATGGTACAGATTGAGTGATCTCTTTTGTACAATTATCATATCATCATAAGAGATTTCATCCAACTTGCATTCTTTTGTTAGACATTTGCTAGCCATAGCTCACTTCACTATTTGGAGAGAGATAATTACTACCACCTATCACATTTCTTCTCTTTATTTGAAGAACTATACCAATATTTGGGTCATTTGGAGGAGGTAACAAAAACTCTATTTGCTTTTATACCTCGTTTAGAGAGCTTGGATTTATGAGTATAAACCTATAGAAACTAATCTTGGAATTTTTTAGCTCTCTTCATTTCTTCAAGTTCTTTTTATTTTTCAAGGTGATCACTAGATGTTTGTTAGTTGATATAACCTTTTGGTTTAAGAGCTTTGTATGTTTTCACGTAACCATATGTTCTTCCTTGTTGTTGCAGTTTTTTATCCCATGTATTCCTTCAATTTCTGCCAGGGTATATTATTTGGTTCGGGACTTCATCTTTCCTTAGTCAAATCTGTGCTTATCTGTTATTCATACATTACTAGTTCGTGATGTGCCATATTAATGAAAAAAAAGTATTAAAAAATCTGCTTATTTCTATAGAGAGAGAACAGATTAAATTTTACAAAGCATTGTAGAGGTTGCTAAAGATAATCATTGTGCTTCCGTATTTGAGTCCTAAATGCAGTTACCATTACAAGACAAACACCGACAAATGAGGAAAACCTTAGATAAGAATCGAGCCCTCTGCACATAACATGTCGGTCTGGATGTAGAACATCTTCACCTCTAAATTCAAAATTACAACAAGTAGAGAGAAAGCTTTTCCCCTTCTCCTGATTTTAAATGAATAATTAAATTGACCTCTTTCTTAGGCACTCTCGGCCAGTCTTATACTGGCCATATCTGCTTTTTGAGCTACCCATTCCAAGATGGTCGACACATTTTCTTCATTGGTGCTGTAAGCACCATTGGAATCAGCATGCATGGAGACTTTTCCCATTTCTCATTTGACAAAGTTGGCTGTTATACCGTACTAGTCCCAGGATTCGCTATGGGTGTGGAGTGATGAGAAAAACTATTTATTCACTGTATAGTATAACGCTTGCACCACCTCTTCATTTGAAGAGGAATCTTCTACTTTATCTATGGATGGATAAGGAATCATATATTGGCAACTTCCGAGGTTCTTGCTCACCAATTATGAGATCAAAATAATTGTAGCTTATATAAGTTACAAGCAATCGGGTTTCTAGCAGAGTAGGTGCTCACTCAGTGGTCAGTTTACTACGTTAGCTTAAAACAGTTCAAAACTTCACAAGAAATTATACCAAGCCATGGAGGAACATTTCCACTGTAGATTTGCGTATGCGAATAATTTCATGGAATATGCTACGAGCGAATTTGGAACCTTCGATCTTGAGATATAAGATTGAGCCCTCCCTGCCAGCTCCAAAACCCAGAGGTTAAACACTAAATCTAACGCTTTTGACCTTTGATCTGTTTCACATATGTAATGTAAACATCAATGGACAAAAGTTACATTTGATTGACCGATTTGGATTTCAGATTCCGGATTCTTACTAAGGTAAAGACAGCAGTGAATCTGTCGCAAAGCAAAACTGCTGGGGCAACTTCCAACAAACGGCGAATAAACCAAATGGACCCCTAGTGGCACTTGATCCAAACATTCAGATCATATCATTTTGTTGAGAAGTTTGTACTGTTATATGGAGAGGAATCTTTCTATCCTCAGTGCGTTTGTTTAGATTTTGGTCTGCTGTCATTGAGCATGAGAAAGAATTTGTCGTCTATTGTATACGTCAAATGTACTGCCTCCCCACATGCAACTGTTTTTGAGCTCCTCTAGTCACCAAAAGACACATTATATTGTCCTATGTTTAATCAACTGAGAGAGTTGCCTAGATTTTCTGCTCTAGCCTTGGAGGTTAATCATAGACTTGATAACTTGATGTGTATTCTGTCATGCGGATGTTGTCTCCGATTTTCAGGTACTACTGTAGTGGAAAAGAATCGGTGCGTTACAAACCATGCGAATGGTTCATATGGCAGAACATTATCTCTTTACTGGTCATCCTTCTTTTTCTTGTCAGGTGGTCGTGGTTATGATACAGGCAAGATATCTTGATATCTTATATCTTGTACTTTCCAGTCTTAGAAAGATATCAGATCGAAAAGTATACATATATACATGCTACACAAATTACAAGATAATAAAAGCTTTGAAATAAAATCCATCGATGTATGCCTTCAATGCTATTATAATGGTGAGTTGACCAGATATGCTGTATCATTCTTCTAACAGCACCTCTTCTCGCTCAGGGTTTGAGAAGAACTTTTAACCAGGGAGAATAGAGGATACAATGTTCGCTTTATCCGCCTTTATTCCGGACCGGGAGCGTAACTATTGACCAGGTGAACAAACCTGCACTGTTTCGTCAACTTTTCATTACTGTGATCTTGTTTATTGGGACCTGATCACATGCATTTGTCTTCTCAGTTTGTAATAACTTCTTTGAGGGCAATTCATTCTTCTTAGTGTTAGCTTATTGTTATCAACTTGAGAAGTCGAGTTATCGACCCATCTTTGATTTGCTTGGTCTTCTCTGACATGGGAGTGAATTTGAACACAGTATTCTGGGTTTAGCTTGTGTCACAACTGTGGGTTTGGTTGTGATCGATGTGTACACAGCAGAATAAGTCATTTCCATGATTTTCTGTGTACCTTAGTTCGCATAACGTCGGACCAAACGTCGCAGTGACAACGACAATGGAGATTGGGGCTCCAGAAGACTTCCCAGTGTACTCTATGTACTGTGGGAGTGCGCACGTCTATCCACTTTTGGCCAAGACCACGACTCCTAACCTTGACGATTGTCAGAAGGTTGAGATCTTTTACTTTTCCTGTGCACAAGCGAGCTCCATCGGGTAGACACGCACGGTCTTCTCCACAGCCAATTGGGTGTTGTACTGTGACTATCTTTCCATCTTCCAAGTATCAGTGCGTTCGGATTGAGTGATATTTATCACTGTTACACCCTCATCCTACTGTCAGTCAGTCAGGAATCTGGATGGTATGGACTCCGGAGACTCAGTGTTTTTGACACAAATCCCCACTGTAAATGAACACGGCACTGCATGCTCCAGGTCGTCTCCAGGACAGACTATACCGATCCCCGTATGAGATTAAATGCAGATTAGTTAAACACGCTCATTGATAAGCTTTGGGAGTAACAAATTCACGCATAGCGTAGGAGATCTCGATCACTTTGCCGACAGTTCCCTACCTCTGCCGGGAAAAATTGCGATTGTAAGAATTTCGTTTTCGCATATTTTGACTGCCAAGGTTACTGTCTGTCTGAAATGGTGAGTGTGCAGTCCATGTTGAGCCAGCAAACCTCGAGAAATCGATCCATCTTTCTATTTAGAGTGCATTAGCCGAAGTCGCACACTTGTCACATTCACCTTGTGTAATCATGTTGACGAGTTGAAAAGGAATTCTTTAGCAAATTTGACCAACCAGCGGTAGACATGTGGAATCTGTTGAATAGGTTGCGGTGAGCTCATGAATACGGATTAAGTACTAGGTACATTCGGAAAAGAGAGCCACCGCTACACTATAAATCCCACGACAGCTTTTAAACATTAAAGTCGTTACAATCTTCAGTACCTTTCTTGGGGCTACTAGTGTTCACTGCTCGCTTAGGAAAATTGACCCTTCAACTGGGGCGGCTCGATTGCCTCCGGGCAGGAAAAGAAGGTAATTTCCGTTGAGCCGAGAGGAACTGGGCACAGTTTACAAGATGGCAGGTGATAGAACAAATCCACAATCGCAGTTGGAATATCCTCATCATTGCACATCTTCTAGTACCCTGGTTCTGTGGAGAGCACCATTTCTTGCTACTGTGAAAGACAATTACACCAGGGATAGCTTTCCTGCAGTGAAATTGACCAAATCGATGACATCTCGAGAGCTCAGGAATTCATTAAAATTAGAATGATATAATTATAACTCGTAGCTGTGATTTACACGCCAAGATCAAAATGTCTGGAAGTGAAGGTAAAGTGGTTATAAGGAAGATTGAGGAGTTTCCGTAAGTATAAGTATGGCGAGCCAATTGAGTATCCACCATTCCTTTCAGGAACATCTTTGATGCATACGAGTAAAGGTGAAGGCCAGGTAATTTCCTGTTGGTAAGGGTAGAGAAGGTTCATCTTTTGAGAACAGATGAGGGTCATTATTATTCGAGTGGTCAAATGATGATCTCTGGCTCTATGAAAAGGAATCTAGTGCTGCAGTTCACATGCGACTGCTACTTTGTAGCTCGTAACGTGCTGAAATGGAAAATGATCAGGTTACTTACCGAGGTGAATAAAAACTCAACCCTTCGGCTGATCCGATGGCTGGGAATCTAGAACTGCAGTTCCTTAGCATTTCATTTGCTACTGCTGCTTGTTAAACGTGTTTGAGGAATGACGTTCTCGAGGAAAAGTCAAGAGGTTCTGTTCTCCGTTGAGTGGTCCCACATCTCGAGAAAACGTACGTTGCTCGATAGTTCACCCTCACAAATGCAAAGAAAGAAGACGCGACATAAGCTCATGAGTATCACCATCGTAGCCCCACTGTGGCGCATGGTCGCGGAGACCCTTCTTTGTGAACCTGGTAAGTTTATGCGTAAGCCATGGTGCTGTAATCCACAGCTTTCTTCTGGATTGGTGCGAGGGCTTTTGTCCTATGAGGCAACAGTGAAGCATTTTGTTTGGGCTTAATTTATCGGATCCTGTCTATTTGAACTGTTGGTGGGTAGCCATCTGGACTCTTACTGGGGAGCTTGTCGACATATCTTGAGGAGATAAACACTTTGAGAATTACTGTTCTTTCAAATAGACCATTCCAAAATTGGCACCCTATAAGAGGAGCCGCAGATTGCATGTGATAAACCCCCAATTATACATCGTAACTTGCATGGACCAAATTGGGCAACTTTTCGAGTATGGTAGTATTCCTAGAGCGTTATGCTTACACAGTATCAGAAATTTGCCATCGCAGCGGACAGGCCGAATTCTGGAGCTGACGTGAACAGAAGCTCATCAGATACAACCAAGCGAACGGACAAGAGAACAGTTGTTGAACAAGCTCAAGGAAGTCAGCAAATACGAGATTCAACAAATATCTCATTAGGATTTGATCACAGTGAGTAATCACTTGAAAAGAAGTAGGGACTGCTGTAAAGTTATTTGGTTTACAGTTTTATCATCACATATTTGCAATTTGAGTGGGAAATTTCTCTCAGAAATTTAAGTTACAACTGGAATTGGCCCCATTTTATGATCTACATTGGTCTGAGTTTTGGAATCCTTTGTTTCAACTGGATTCGCGTGACATGATTCACTGAAAGATCTAAGATTTGCCAAAAAGGTTGAAGGCTGAAAATAATAGAACATCTACCATGGCACCTCTATTTTGACTATAATTACAATGTAAGAGCCAGGATACCATGAAGAATATGCTATCCTAATCATGTTGGGACTCAGATTCTTATTAAAATATTGGCATACTTTAAGAGAACTGGTGACAGTGCTGGACATATTTGGAAGTCCAAACCATGAGTGCCAGACCTCAATCATTCCCTGATCCATAAGGAACGGCGTTACAGTAGCCGCATGCAGTCTCCTCTAGTGTCTCTAAACGAGTGGAGCAATTTACTGGGCAAAACATACGCGAGGATCAAGCTTGCTGAAAGAGCTCTGATGATGAAATAGATTGCTTCATTCAGCAACAGTGGATGTCAACAGGGGGCCCATTCATATATTACAGTTACGTCCAATATGACCTTTACAAGTACATTTTACATGACATTGATGACCACGAATCCCCGAAAGCAAGCCGAATTTCAAAGAACGAGCAGAACACTCGTAATGATGGAGTAGAGATTGACAAAATTCCAAACACCCTGTCCTTGCGAATCAATTCGCAAAGCCCACCTCACCTTGCATCAATTATCTTGGACCTCTCTCCAACTTCAAAGAATTTCGGTTTCAGCTTCTGCCTTGGCTCGCGGGTCATGGACGATATGTTCTGTCTTTGGTAAGCACCAGGACTGTTTCAGGAGGTGCTGGAAAGTCCTAACAAAATCAGCAATTCAAAGTGGTTGAAGATTCTTCTCCCTTGCGTGTGGGAAGCGCGTGCCTCACACGACCCCACAAGGACTTTTCAGCTAAAGATCAAAGGACTACCAAAAACCTCCAACGGAGGTGGGGGTCGAAAGGTTGACCTCAGCCTTTTTGACAACTTGGAGACTAATCATCATCATCATTTGTATTACTAGCTTGCTTTATGTGCATAATGACCACCAGTCAACAAACAACAGTCAAAAGCAGCAAGCAAGCACAGCGATACTAGAAGCCGAACAAATATCTATTCAACTCCACGAAATCAGGTACCAACTAATATCTAATCCCCATGACTTTGTTTCTCAAATCCCATCAGGCACCAAACTACGAATGAGTTCATGTCCTCTTCAATATGTAAAGGCAAAAGGTGAAGGTTCCACAGGTGTTTGTTATTCGGAGAACAGGATATACCGCAGATAGTTGATGATGTAAAGTGAATAGTTCTTTTCTACCGAATCTGTTTCTTTAGGATCTTGAGGCATGTATTGTTGTTGCTGCCAAGAGTAAGTTGACTTGGGCCTACAAGAAGAAATCGGATGATTTGGAGTATCCAAGTTGCAATACGCTCTGAATCTCACAGTAAACAGTGGCAATGAGAGAACAGGCACATGGAAATATTGCCCGTGCAGTTTAAAAAACATTGCAAAGAAGCAAAGAAGTAAAAGATAGTCATAAGAGATTAGTGCATGCTACTCTAAACTCTAGTCGATTTGGCTGCTATACAAAGCATTGAATTTCAGCCAAATTTACTGAATAATCTAATCATTAGAATTAGAATAAGAATGATGATTGAGCTCACACTGACAGAACATTTTAGGGCTACAATTGAGACTTGTAAAGATTAGTAGAAGACATTGTTGCATATCAAGACCGGATGGTGCATAGTAAGCCAAAGATATGAATCTTAAACTACTTCATATTATTCTAAAGTTTGATTTAGTTCCGAAGTACGTCTTCGTTAATAAAATAGTGACAGCCGTCTGGGAAGATTACATTAAAAATTAAATAAGCATGAAGTACGTACCACTCTTTAGAAATTCTAGTGCTCGTTAGCTCGTGTCCATTAATTGACATTCAATGTAACAAAACCATTTTCAATCAGTCTAACCTTGTATGAACAATCAAATGCAATCAAGAAAGTAGCAATATACGATGAAGCTCGCCTCAATTTTAATGGAAAGAAAACGTCAAAATGACTTAGTCTTAATGCAGCTAGTTACAGTCAAGTGCAACTAGCGACAAATTTTATTTCAGATTATTAACATGGTTGATTAAGTATTCTTCCCATCCTTCTTCTTATCCTACGCGGTCGCCTTTCTCGATCAAGTATTGGACCGAACATGGTCCTCCAAGGTGTGGAAAAAGCGACCGCATGTGAAAACAAGACGGATGGGAAGATCCCATTAAGCGGAACATGGAAAAGACATAGGGGTAAAATGGGGCTAAGTCCTTCAAGGGGCTTATGTTATTGAAGACATAGGGGGTAAAATGGGGCTACATCCTTCAAGGGGCTTATATTATTGACCTTGGGTTACAAACTAGTTGGCCGGTCTGCCTTCGCCGAGGAGAGCCTATGGCAGTGATCATGAGATGCAGCAACCGCTTCTGCTGCTACCATTCTTCCGCGAACAATGGAAGCCGCAGAACAATCTCAAATACTGAAGGAGCAGTAATTTTACCACAACTACCACGCAACATCAGTGAGCAAAGACTTTAAGTAACGCTACTACTCTTCCAGCCTCACTTTCTTATCAGGAGGGTTCTTGCCCATTGAGACAAATATTAAAGACATGGACATTAGCAACAGATCCTATACGGAAACGCTAAAGGAAGATGGGATATTCATAGCCTTAGTTGCGTTAGTTTCAAAGTGAGCTTTGGGATTACCGCAGCTCAAGAAAAGGGAAAAGAAAAAGTGTTTGTAAACTAAGAATTTGATATACTTTGGAGTAGAAAAGCATCCTTCGTTTCTATCATTGTGCTCTTCGTTGGACGAACTTAACCCGCAAGTGCAGTTTTCCTTCCGCGGAGAGGAGACGCGACCAAGTTCGATGTTCTCGCTCAAGATAGTAAAGGAATTTATGGAGTAAACAGATTCAAGCGAAAGAGTTGAAAGTTAACTAATTTATCAGAATCAATTTGAGGAGGTATGGGGAATATGTAGCTTCATTGGACACAAGTTTCGAACCATCTTATCGCTTATGAGCCGAGTCAACAATTCCATGGGTGTGTAAAGGCTATGGCCATTAGATGACGTCTTCTTAACGTGGGCAAACCTTCTCACGTCATATCTCTTAGATAGCGGTATCGTATACATGATGCAGCAAGAGCCTCGTGATGGAATTACTAGAGGTTACACTGTCTGTGGTTTGATACATATCAATAATCGTAATTCACCACATCACAGAAGCAAGTCTGGTAGAGGCAGACATATACACATAGACCGGAATCCGCGGAATATACCGATATTTAGTTGCTGTTCTAGAACTTAGATATGCGATCGGCTGAACGAATTTGTGAAAGAAATTCAAGAAATCTTCTTGTGAAGTACGATGTTGCAAAGGCATTTCATCCATACGCGTTGGCCGAAGTAAGAGCTTGCCGGCTTGCATCTCTACCTATGCAAATGATAGATGCATTTAGTGCTTTCAGTTCTGTTTTACCTTCAGAGCTCGTCGAAGTTTAGCAAGGAGTTCTCTAACAACTCAGCTGTGTAAGAGAGGTTGAGTATACAGTTCCATGTGAGCACCCAGGAAATTCAAGTTCAAAAGGTGAACGTTTCGACTTTTGGGGGTTGCGGCGAATCTTCTGTCAATTCTATCTGTTGCAGTAGTTCTCTTTGAAAGATTCTGCCTACATCCTAGCAGAACTAGGTGTAGTACGTTTCCTCTGAATTTAGGTCTCTAGCAAGCTGCTTCACCTACACGTCAAATCCTCAGGCTGTCAGTCAGTCAGCGTCTTTCCAAATAGCGGGTATGTTGTCCTGAATGTTGGGTTCTCCCTATATAAGCGGCAGGTGCTACATTCCCTTGGTGAGACTTTTTGAGTCTGAATTAGAGGTGGACATAAGCTGTTCAAGTTCATAGCAATCGGGAACAGTGCTTTTCGACAGGACATTGAAAAGATTTAATCTTGCAGGTCTTATTGAGTACAAACAATTTTGAGAAAAGTACACGTTTCCTATCCACAGGTACCCCGGGGAAACATGCTTACAGTGCTGGGTAGAATGCAGTTGAAAGTACTTACGAACTCTTTCTAAATTAACAGGTTGTTGACGAACATTAAGTACGAGAAGTATATCTGAATGAAAGGACCCTACACACATTTCAGTATCATCCCCAACGACATGTGAGAGATTCTCATAACTGGCTCATGTACTCGTGATGAGGCAAGCAGCAGCCTACTTAGTCCACTTCCTGATAACCTTAATAGGCATGCTTGGAGTAAATAGAGTCAAACGACAAATGTGGTTACGATAGAATCGTTACAAGAAAGTTGCAGATATCCTAATGCACATATTCACCAAAGCAGATATTCAGAACATTGACTGACCCTTCACGTATCTGAAATGTGTTTCCAAAATCTGAACAGCAAATCCAGCTAATCTAGAGCATGTGCGCAAACAATAGCTTTAAGTTTACCAGCGAGACCAGCCCATAACTCTAAGTACCAGTGCTTCGAAAGTCACAGACACTTAGAGCCATTGTTTAAGATTCAGACACAATCGTCCGTTACAAGGCACGCAGCTCAACAAAGACGCACGTTAGGAGAAGCAAGGCGGTGATACTGCTAGAAAACTCAACAACCTGTCATGATCTTTGTCACTGTCAAGACAGAGTGAATGGTTATCTGTCTTAAGTCGAGGAAGCGCAAAGGAAGAAGATCAGCGTACATGTATAGCAGTCCGGCACTTAGATTCTTTGACCCTGATTAGAACCACACGTCGTTGGACATCTTACAGCAGGTACTTCCCCAATATCTCCGCTTTGGAACAGCGAGTTGAGATGTGCTATGGAAGAGGACCTCAGGTCGGAAGAATCGCCTTCAAGTTTCATAATTGCAGCTCTCTAGCAGCCGTGAACTTGTAATCAATTGTCTCTTGTGATAACATGAACTCCAAATTAAAAGAACTCACTAGTAGATTGCACAACCACTGAATGTGTATCATAATACATATCCAGCATCATAGGTTTGAAACTCGTGCCCAAATTGGATCCGCGATTTTGGCTATCCGAAAAAAATCAGGTACTACAGGCTTCAAAGGGCTGCATGTTTCCCCTTCACCCTTTAGCACTGTCATTAATTTTTGGAATGGGGATGGTGGACGTCTTATATGATCCACCTCCATCTCCTCATCAAGTGTATTTGACATGTCTAGTTCCGTAGACTTATGATTCACTGAATACCGTTCAAAAATTATAAAGAGAAGGGAGTTACCAACGGCCATAACCCAGAGTCCGTATAGGAAATTCTTATGTTCTGTGAGATCAACCAAGCTGAATGCTTTGATAGAAAAGGGCATCGGCTTCAACATAAAAACTGAAGAGAGTGCGTATAAACAGATCATGGAAGCAACCAAAGGGATGTTGCTGAAAGGTGAGCACCTGAACATCCCAAAACTTTGGCTGAGTGCCATAGCCATGCTCACGTACTGCAACGCACCGCAGAACGGTCAGTAATTAAAGAAGTAGCCAGACATCCATATAGTTCTTATGTAGACTTGCATCTGGAGCAATTCTAAGCGATGAATTATAGACTTAAGAGGTTGGAGACACTGCCATAGGACCACCCCTTTTCGACAAACCTAAGCAGTAACCGTGTTTCCGGTGTAGCTGTAGATATGATCATGGACAGCATGTTGAGCTTGGAGCAGATGAAGACATGCAATTTCCAGGTGTATCTATGAACGCCAGCATATCCAATTCAAGTTCGAGTTTGTTAGTCACCTGTAACGAGGAGAAGAGAAATGAAACGGTGCTGTTTTGGTTGTGATCTGAGCTGTACTTCGATTTCTCTGCCGGATCTGCTGTATGACTACCATGATTCTGGTCGTTCGGGTTCTCATACCAGCTCTAGGTAGAACATCCACACATCCAAGTAAAAGTTATGTTGCATTTATCTGTCATGCTTCTTCGAGCTGAATTGACTTCTGAGGAACTCTAGTGAAGGATGTTTGCTATTTCAAACAGAGGAAACTCGTGCCTTGGTCACAGTTAGCAGTATTTCAATCATGTCAAATAATAGGTCTAGATTCTTCAATAGGTAGGGGAAGTGATCAAAGCGCATGGTACAATTTTTTGGGGACTTACCGATCACTCACCTGGTGCTGGAGATAAACTTGCGCCATTGCCTGAAATAACATGATGAAGAAGCTTTGTCCGTACACACTTATTAGAATTGGCAGAGCTAGCAAGTTACTTTCAGGCTTGCCTCGAGACAGCTCTGTTCTGGGTTGAGTGGCAGGCATGAACAGAACCATAGGAAACACGAGGCCCAAATCTGCCCACAAATACTGATATTCGAATAGTTCTAACTGATATCTGCGACAAAACACCGTTCTGAGAAGTAGGATAGTATACGTATCCTTTTGACTAGGCTTCCTCTTTCTCCCACTTCCAACAACTTCCGATGCATTTGATTACGCTGTTGCTCTTTCCCCGACAGCAGAAACGGTATAAACATGGTGAAAATTAATAAAAAAACCCTAACGAAACGTCGAAACCCCTGCCTACCAGAAGTAGACACCCGCTGCAACTGGGAGTATATACAAGTTCTGAAGCAAAACCTCACAAATCACTTCACAACTCATACGGGTGGCTGAACCACTTGGAATAGACAGTCTACATAAACTACTGCTTTCATTAATCATCAGAGCCGCAAACATTTAGAAGTCCGGAACGAGACGTACTTGTACAGAACCATAACAGATGTCGCCTGAATGAGGGCATAAAAATACATATATTTAAACATGACTGTCGCATTCACTAAAGCACATCGGCCTTCAGCAAGGACCTGCAACATATGTGCGGCAAGAGAAATTAAAATAGTTCTGAGGTTGTACAATTGCCCTGTCGCAAGTACATTGACTATCTTCGGAGGTACGCGACATAGTAATGTCAACTTCTACAGTAAAAAGTTCAACCCACAGTTTTTAACCAACTTTAAGAAGCAAAATTATGCATCGTCAAACGACACAATAGTTTATTTATGCTTTTGGTTGCGAAAGTATGGAGTATTGAGCAAACATTCTCTGATACATCAATCACCGATGGTCTACCATAGGCACAACACCGATGTGTGCAAGTTTCGTTGAGAATGGAGCAGCAATACTAGGTCCAGCAGCCATTACATCTGTGCTCTCCACAGGCTTGCTGGCAATGCTGCATCACAAGAAGCAAGAAGCTGAGCTCTGTGAGGAACTCGCATAAGTTTATCTCAGGCTTATTTTCTGACAGGGCCATCGAAAGTCAGATGCAAGATAGCGTTACTTTTGGAGCTAGGAAGAATGTACCTGATACCAACATCAGCAGCTTTCAGTGCACCTGAGTCATTTGCTCCATCTCCTGTCCTGTGCACATTCACGTATCAGCATATCCAGGATCCAGAAGGTATCTGGACACCAACATGCTTGCAGAACTCAATCCTGTTTCCAGGAAGCCTTAGACTTTATTTAATGCTATCTCTTCGTATGCACTCATCTCGCATTTAAGTGGCAACCTCAGTACAGTGATATTAAACTCAATTTGATCTCTCATCTACTATTTTCCTTTGAGTGCGCATGAATGATATAGCATAAAGGAAGGGAGGGCCATAAGGTCACGTACGTACATGCACACAACGTAGCCTAGATCCTGAAGACCCCGCATTAGTTCAAGCTTGTTCTGTGGTGACATTCGAGAGAAAATATTTGCCTGGGTGAGGACCATTTGAAAAGGTGTTACACATTCAGTAATCTTCACATGAGTGGAGCCTGTTCGCTCCATAAATTTCTCTATCAACTTGTCATGCTGTATCGAGAGGGCAGAAAATGCTCGGCCGGTGACAGCAAGATTCACTGGGGCCACTGTACCCAAGGTGCTCTGCGCTTACATATACAACAAGAGTAAGTCTTCACATGAGGTTTCCGATTATGAGACAAACCTATGCCATTCCAATTAATTCTATGACATGCACTATACTGTTATCACTCTACTATCAAACGGTTTCTCGAAAGAACCCAGAGATGATCTTAGTAAGATCCCTATCAAGTGAGGTTGGTTGCAACTCGCATGTGTCAGAGCTTTCGCTGCTTACTTCTCTTCCAGGACTTGTAACAACGTCTCCCGATCCCAACCAAGAAGGAAAGATCGTGTCAAGTTCGATGTCCCGTTCAGAATCCACATCTTTCAAAACACAACCGCTTTTGTATTGTCCCAAAGGGGAGTCGGCAGTCCGATCTATGAGAAATGTCCGACATGCTGACCGCAAGAAGAAAGGGCCACACTGCCTGCAAGGAAACATAACATAAGTTTACATTATCTTAGGAAGATATATGCGAGCATCTTGCTGTTGATTAGTCCTATCAGCCACGGTTGTTATTTTGGTAAGAAGTTCGTAGGTCACTAAAACTTAAATGAGCGAGGTATGTACTAACCGATTGTTCGGGCTGGACTGGAGGCTTCTTTGCTATGATAAGGGACGAGCAACAATTACTTCACAAACTACTTGCAACAATGGCCAAAGAACCGATTGCACTGTATTAGCGGGCTCTCTCTCAATGCTAGCCTTCCACAGTAGGTTCTATGCTTTTGAGCCCAGGCGAGAAGGCCATTAGCGCAGATAGAGAAGCAAGTAAGCTATATCAGCAGACACTTCAGCAGGGGTATGAGTTCAACCACTATGCATATGTACTTCCCAAAGCTTCATCCGTTCTGTTACAGGAGGTGGTCGAACAAGGAGTGAAGTAGTCATGTATGGGGTCTTGGAGAATTTTGTGACATTTTTGAGATCTCTAGAAAGTATTTCCATTAGCGTAAGGCAAATAAAGACGGTACCTGCAGACAGAGATTGCAGTCAATGGATTGTCGCCTGTCACCATCACTTCACGTAGACCAGCCCTGGCTAATTGGAGTAGAACATCTGAGGTTTCTGCCTTAACCTTGTTCTCCATAGCCATGAAACCACAGAAGATTAAACCTATTTCCATTTGACTTCGATTGGCGACCAGGACCTACAATCACGGTCAATGTGTTAAATGCAGTTCTCTGTTACCGGAATTGAGAAAAGGTGAGGATCGTTTCAGCGTACACAATTAAAATCGGCTCTTATATATGTACTTGACATACTGCTCATATCATGTGCTGTAGGACAGTTTTTCAAGTATGATAGTTAGTTAGGGCTGCAGTTGACGGTGGCTGACCTGCTGCAAAGTTATAGACCCAAGCAACCGATATGCACATGCGAGAACACGGTAGCCACTCAGAGTAAGTTCCTGGAGTTGAATATTAAAATCTTGAGGTAATGACTCAGCGGTGCAAACTTCCTGCAAACTGCAAAATGTATCAGAACCACATCAATGAGAATTTAAAGCGAAGCATGATATCGAGTGCAAAGAATATTCTTTTAAGCACATGTACAGGGTTTTGTCCATGAGTTCCTACAAGTCCAAGCAACAAATAAGTGAAGCTTAAGTCTGACTAGTATTACTTTCTATTCCCTCAGGGCTTTACTTCAGAACTGTCCATGACCTACCTCTCCGGTGCCCCTTTCACAAGCACCCAAGTTCTGGCTTCATCGAAACTTGATTTCGATGAGGGCATTTCAAGGACTATGCTGCTCATGAGGCGGATTTCAGAGTCGAAGTCAAAACGTCTTAAAGTTGCAAGGACTTGCTGAGAATCAACGTCCTTAGGAGGAATGACCACAGTCTCGATAGAAGGATGCATATTTGTCCAGATTATTGAATCTGAAATATCCTCTGTGATTATGATTGGCTCGTCTGGACGGCTGAGGTGATTCCAACCTATATAGTCACCGTAGAATTGAGTAGCTATGAAGATGCTAGAGCCCTTGAATGTAAATCATCTATGTCTAAGCTGAAGAGGATTGGAAAAGGAAAACATGAGTGGTACTAATCAGTAAAGCACTAGTCTCTTGGTCTGAAGAGGTCACATATCTACTGTGTTCTAAGAATGAAATTACCATTCATGGATGCCGATTTAATATCTATACTGAAAGCCAGTTTACGCATATATAACAAATCTTAACAGCGGATGCAGATGTACAGCCAAGTAAAATTCACTTGCTTCGGCTTCTTTATCCATACCATGCTCGTTTCTAGGTTCCCGCGAATTTTAGACCATCATTTTGGTACATTCCTTACGAAATTAAACATTGCAGCAACAAAACCTTCAGAAGTTTATGATGCTCACCTGTTTTAGAAAACATTTGAATCTCCAACGGGTCTCCAATAAATGTATTTTTGGAGTTCAAATCTACTTCCTCCTTCCCTATAAAGAGCCCAGAATCTTGTGTCCTCTGTTTCGTATACGAGCTTCCAGTTCCATTTGCCCTCCGAACCCTGCGTAGCAAATCCTTCCATCTAGGGCTTGTCTGACCAAGTTCATCCACTAGTTCCTCACCCGTTGCACAGTCAGGTTCTGACGCTGGCTCGTCCAGAAGGGAGATACTATGACACGCCGCCAAGGTGTAGAACAAACCGAGAGAGGAGAGAGCTGTTTTGTCATCTGAAGTATCCCCTTGCACAGATAACAGAGCCTGCAGTTCAAAGGCTTGATCAAATTTGTAGATATGCTCAAGCACGTACCCATACGATGCAGCAAGTATCTCACAGAATTGGGATCTTCATTCAGATTAGCAAATGCTATTTGGAACCGGCATCTTACTTGGTTACCCTGACGATATAAAGCCTGGAGATCCTCTTCCAGTTTTCCACACTTGGTCACCCTCGGCACGCTTTTGCTTTCGCTGCAGATGACTGGTACCACCCCTTTTAAACTCAAACCATCCTCAGTGAGCGTGCCGGTTTTATCAAAACACAAAGTGTTGACCCGACCTGCGTTGATTATGCGATTTGGATTGATGCAATATATCCCCTTCGTTTGTAGACGAGTGAAAGAAACTGAAAGACCAATGGAAAGAGCCAGTGGTAATGCTGGTGGAACAGCAATTGTAATTAGATTGATGCAGTTTTTGACAATTTGCGTTCTTGACTCCTGGATCCAGAACCACCGTTGACAGATTATGGATTAAACGATTTTCTTTCACACACAATGTTAGCGAGTCAAATTATACACTAGTCTATATGCATCCAGGGCTTACCGCTTTAAGTGTAACTTATCCTATAACTCACGGTTAACAGCAACTTCGAACATCTTTAACTCTAATATTTATCCGCTCAAATGTGACTGGAGCGCTTTGAACAATATTTTGTAGAGCAGGCAATGTCGTTGAGAAGTTTACGAGAGCAGAGAGCAGCCAATAACGAGGCAACAAATATGCTTACTCTGCCAGCTTGCCAAAGTATAGTGACAATGCAGACGAAAACCAAGTAAACTCCAAGGTTTGCAACGAAATAGTAGAGCTTTTTCTCGAAGTCATATTTTGATGGCTTAGGAAAAAGGATAGCCCGAACGAGTTGGCCTTTAGCTGTTCCATATGCTGTGCTAATCACCATAGCTGCAACTGTCGTAGCCTCCTCCTGATTGACCAGCAGGTACCGTGAGGATCAGTATGAACATTTACGTCAATACGCAGCACTTAAGCACATGTAGAAAACTACATGATGGGGCAGGTCCCTACCTAAACAA
Organism: Lunularia cruciata; assembly: GCA_948567375.1. Classification (NCBI taxonomy): domain Eukaryota; kingdom Viridiplantae; phylum Streptophyta; class Marchantiopsida; order Lunulariales; family Lunulariaceae; genus Lunularia; species Lunularia cruciata. Next base: position 60,487,663 of record OX419759.1, on the reverse strand, counting down.
GACAGTCTAGGTAAGCACCTTGATAGCAAGGGGATCCAGGCTCGACGGTCGAGGCGACACGAATTGCCAAATGGAGGCAGGTTGGTCACTCTCCAATTCAAAACTAGAAAAGGATGCATGAGGATTAGAAGAGCCCCTGATCTGAACAGCTTTGGTTCCCGATAGCAACTTATATCTGCCGTCACGCTCTGATTGTGTTCGAAACATCTGCAGCATTCCACCAACTCTTATAGCAAACGTTAAAGTTGAGACGTCCTTCAAGACTTGAGAGAGGGTTCAGCACGGAACTTGAAAGATGAACGCATGAAAAAATGCGTACCTGGCCAAAAGCTGCGTGCCCTAGAGGTAGAGGTGTTTTGGAAACAGGAGCGCTTTCTCCAGTGAGCATTGATTCATTCACGACGCATTGCCCAATAAGCAGCACAAAATCGCATGGAAAGATCATTCCTGCTTCAATCTGCACGATATCTCCTGGCAATAACTCGGATGAAGACACCAACACTGGTCTCAGCCGAAGTTCAGCTGTGTCGTCTGCTACCAGCGTTAGCCTTTTCAGCTCACATTCGGAAGCAGCCAGCTTCTTGACAGCGAGTAAGTTTTGACGAGTCTCAATCACGTTGTATAAAACCGTAACAATTGTAAGGCTTAGGATGACATAGGCGTATATCTGATACGATGAGCAGATCCAAAAGATAATAGAGAAAACCTGAAATAAGAAGAAAGGTCTGAAGATCTCCAACAACAGCAGGTTCCTGCGCAGCATACGCAGAGGATCAATTAAACCTGGTACGACGCAGTTGGGATTGCATGGAACCTGGTAGCACAATGGAGTGAGATTCCTTACCAGAGGTCTGGCACCTTCACGGTAAGTTGATTAGATCCATAAACCAAACTACGCCTCTCTCTAGAATCAGACTTCTTATCTGCACACGAATCCCAAGTCAGCAAAATTAGTCACTGCTCGTTCCTCTCGTGGCGAAGGCGATTGAGCCTTAGTTAAAGCAAATAATGATATGTAGCATTTACTATCACTTACTTTCTTCTGGATCATGGCCAATCTCTTTTAATGCACAGTTACTCGCTACAGAATGTAGCTCAGCATATGTCACGTCCGTATTGAAGCCTCTGCGAGTCCAGCTACCAAGTTGAAAGTTATACCAGAAGCGTTCTTCACGCCATATGAACATTCGAGGTCTGTACGTGAGCGACTGCCAGAACAGACAACTTAGAAGTAATACTTTATATGTTAGTATGCATATACCGGGGAGTTGAAATTTCCTCCCGCTGATGGACTGTCAGAACTGACTACCTAGAAGCGAACACTTGAAAGAGCTCGTCTCCAAATGACTTTGCATGCATACTGAACTGTCAGTAATCAATACGAGCATAGCTTCTTGCCTACAAGTCAACTTGCTCCGTAAAGTGCCACACGACTATGCCGTCACTTGTGTCACCATATTAATTGGAATGAGCTCTTTCCTCTACTTGATAATTAACGACCTTTTCTGCTTGAGGCATTGTTTATGTGCGCCGCGGATTGCGGTCTACACAAGTTGGAGTCATTTTGTCTTGGCACGTTATGCTCCAAAGACCATCCCCAGGGTATTATATCCAGATCCTAGTCTTTTGTTTGGGAAGTTCTGATTATTCATGCGGACTTGTTCTGCGCGCATATTGCCCCAGTACATCAAAAGGCGGTAGGGAATGTGGCCACAGCGGTAGGTCAATCGTTGACAACTGTAGTACATTGCTCATTCCTGGCGGACTTTAATGCTTTTTCCTGGCGGATTAGTGTCCTAGCAGTCATCATGCAGTTGTAGACTCCAAGCTTTCAACATAGTGTTATGTTGTCGGAGCCAGTCCTCAGAACAGAGGATCTGATGACTATGATCTGCTTGTGAACTTGTGTGCTCTATGCTAGACTCAGACTGGCTACTGGATGAGATGCGTACTTAGCTGAAAACTTCACATCTTTCAATTATAAGGATGTAGATTGAAAGGTTCTTTGAAAGCCAAGCTATTCTGCAAGATCCATATTCTCCTGCAAGACTAAATGTATTTTCTACTACGATTCTACTTCAACCAGAAAAGGGGAATTGGTTGTCCGGGCATCCTGTCATAATCTCTAGCTTCTACTGACCGAATGTGCCGCCATTATAATTCTTTACGAGGGGGCTTTATCAAAGACTCAGTACCTCATCAGAAGAGAACCGAGCCTTGCTAGCGTTTATCCAACACTTGTCATCATCCTTGGTACAAATCCATTGAATGTGAGCAAGGGTCAAAATCCCATCCATGCTTTCCACAAGTACACGTTCTGCAGCCTCATCATTCTGGTGCACCTCCACAAATCGAAGTCTTGCATAAATACGAGGCCACGTAGAACATATGACTAGGGCCATTCCTCCACTCACCATGCAGGCGAGCAGAAAGATCAAGTCCTTAATGATAGAACATCGATAGAACTTGGCAGACTTTATTTCTAAAATCTGGTCATCCTCATCCAATACTGACATCTCTCGTGGAGACCCAGCGCTTCTTGACCTCTCGGTGTTAGGCCCTTGTTCAGAGTCCTGCACCGCATTTTGGCCAGGCAATTGGGGGATTGATGCTGGAGGCCTATCAACCATACTTGTATCTTGAAACAACCAGTCTTCTTCATCGTTCCCGGCGTATTGATTTCTGGCATAATGTTTCACAAAAAGTCTTCCCCTTTTAAAGGGAAATCCGTTTCTCATACTCACGTCCTGGCAATCAGCCTCCGCCATTAGGCAACTGATCTAGGCGAATTTTGCTTTCTCGCGCTAGTACATGGGAACATATACTAATAGTTGCCTTCTCCACTCGATAAAATTACACCTTGAAAGTTAGTGTTAATTCTCAATCAGAGCACTCGCGGAAGGACGCCTTTTCGTAGATGTCATGATCTTCAATCCGGAGTCCAAGATAGGACAGAAGATCATAGTTAAGCGAATACATCTGATAAGTAAAGTTTCAATTCTATGATTCCGCAATGAGAGTTGAGCCGTCTCTTCTTCATATCTGTTACCTCGAAGCACGTTCCTCCTAGTGACACTTCAAATTTGGGGAAGAACTACCTAAATCTCGGATCTGGAAGATACTGCACTCGTCAAATTAAGAAATTCACAGTCTCGAACTGGAAAAAGCACGAATTGAATTCCTCAACATATATTAAAAAATACGTGAATGCCGATCTATCCTATTTAATCACAATTGGAAGACATAATGCAACAAAACTGACGGCCCAAACACGAAGTTCATGGATAGCAAAATTGTCAACAACGCCTATGAGTTCTTACGCAGCTCAACCGCTTATGTTTCCGGAGTTAGTGCAGCCAGACACGAGATGACCTAGAAGATGGTCTAATGCAGGAGGTGATAACAAGTAGCAGCCATAGCAGATCATCCTGCGACTGCTTGGAGCAAATAGCCCTGGAATCAGGCCCGACAGGCACAAGTGGTCCCATTCTTCATACGACCTCTTTCGGATCTGATGCGACCGCACTATCAGTATCTTCTGCTTTGAGTCGAACCCCTTCCTAAAATCTCCCGTCGACTCAAGAATCTACACTGTGGAAGTTCAAGGCCACTAAACCCAATGACAAACGGTGACCGATCTAACCTGTTGGCCACACCCTCCGGTCACCGAACTAGTTTGACGGGCCATGGTCTTGCCTTCCGTCGTTACTCTAGATGGATGATGTCCCAAAGACTTCTGATAGTGGGTTACTCAAATTGCTGACTGGTTGTATCCGGTGAGATCACCGACACTAGCAAGTCAGGTATTGGACTTGGGGTTTTGGACCAGCGGGGTTTGTGGCGATAGATGAGTTGCTGTCATTCGATATTACTGTTCACGTTGTGACTTTTAGACCTCTATTTATGACTTATTCAGCTCTGATTCTAGTTCAGAATTTCGGAGCTACTACTTTTGAGCCCCGAGGTCAAATATTTCAGACGAATTTCTCTCTACGACCTGTAAATGCATGAACGAACAAATTGAGGTTCCTGCAATTACAATTTTTCGAAGAGCCTTTCTCCTGGGTTCACCTGACCAACATTTCGTGAGATCGGGCCCGTTCCTTTCAGCAATTTGAATCTCGTGAATTCTATTGTGCACCACAAGCTCTGAAATTGATATGTCTAGTTTCAGAAAAGTACATAACTAGCTCTTTTTTCTGAGCCTCAAGATCGTGTTCTTGAAGCTGCAAAGATTGGATTATATGGACTCGGCAGTGTCACCAGAAGTGATTAAATTTATGCGCTTGGCAATAAATGAGGTAACCCCAGGCTCTGATGCAGGAATAGTTTTCTGTTTAAGGGAATTATCTCTGTTTCTTAACAGATTTGTCATCGCTTTCTCAAAGGATTCAGCTCTCTATTCTGCTTTTGTTCACAGATATTCTCCATGACATCCTTATTTCAGTGATTCAAAAAGGATTGTCTACTTCATAGACTAGTGTGAAAGCAAGTATTGATTCGACACAGAATGGTCCGTGGAGATTTTGTTGTGTTCTCTGCAAGAGGTAGAAGGACATGCTTTAGACAAAAATGTCAAAGACTATTGGCTCGTTTTCATTTGATTCTGGAGTGGTTTCACAGGCTAAAAATGCGCTAGCCAGACTTGAAGTGCCTGTGGGGTACGAGTCTTCAATTCCCATCGTAGGAAATCTGAATTGCTTGTTGGACTGTAGCTGCTGTGTCCTGGAAACTTCATGTCGGTGAACTTTATGGTCCCAACTATTTATTTTCTGTATGAGCAGAGTAGGGCATACAATCTCTGCACCTCACAGTTCTATTTCTTTCATGTTGTTCCCGTGTTCTTCCCATGTTGTGTCCGTTCAGTATTCTAGTCCCAGACAATTGTTAGCACCTAAGAGTGTCAAAATTCATGTGACCTAAATTGGAAGGTTTTGACTTTGACCAGGTGTGTCATTGTTGAAAACGGGAATGTCATTGGTTCTGGCAGCAACAGGGTGAATGAAACTAGAAATGTAAGATTCGTCACTTGAATCTTTCTTACAATTCTTTGAGCAAGTTGGGGCCAGTTTCTGTACTTTTGTGAGCAATAGTATAAGGTACTCAGAAGGTATACTTATTCATAGTTATGATCTCAGGCAACGAGACATGCAGAGATGGAAGCTGTTGACATGATTTTGGCTCAATGGACACCATCTCGATCAAACTCCCAATCCATTAAAGAGCAACTAGCTAAAAAGTTCAGTGAATGCGTGCTTTACGTGACATGTGAACCGTGCATCATGTGTGCTGCTGCATTGGCCATCTTAGGTACTGAGTTTCATGCCTGACTATCGACTTCCGATACATAACCTGGTATTCTTTGTGTCTCCATTTGGATGTCACCATGTATTAGTTTATTTTTTTACGGAGAAGAAAAGTGTATTCCAATCTTTTTGCCACAGTTGCATGACCGACACCTGAAATAACAAGACCATACCGGAATGGTCAGCAAAGAAAAATGTCATAACTTAACTCAACTGTCAATTTTCTTTGCAGGAATCAAGCAAGTCTACTATGGCTGCGGTAATGATCGATTTGGAGGTTGTGGCTCCATATTACCACTGCATACTGATGGCTGCGGTGGATGTGGTGAAGGGTCAGTAGAATCAGGCCACCATCTCATACTATCTCACAATCCTCTTGATCAATCAGCTTCACACTTTCATGCTTATATCTTGTAGGTAGATTGCTGTGATTCTGATTCAGAATAGGCATCTGCTTCATTAATTTGTCCGACCACTCAAGCACAAATAGTCTTCCCTGTTGTGGTGTAGTTCAGCCCTTCTAAGGACCAGTCTGATTATGTATCTTCGAAGAAAAAGGGCTTTGAAAGCGTAGGTGGGATTCTAGCAGATGAAGGAGTTGCGTTGTTGCGCAGTTTCTATGAGCAAGGCAACCCTAATGGTGAGCAATACACCAAAAATGCTTCTCCCCTGTCGCTGTTCGACCATACTTTCGTTTCATATGGAGAATTTAGATACTTCTGGGGTCGAAGAATTGAACACGTATCTTCTGTGACATGTGTGTTGATATCACGGCCGTGGTTATCCTATGCAGCCCCTCGCCCACATCGACCTGTTAAAGTAGCTGACTAGCTTTGCGACCGCCCAGAAATCTTGAGATATAGCGGTTTCTGAGTACAACTCTCCCAACAACAAACTAAGTGATCTAAAGGAGCACCTACCCGGATATAGGTTCACAAGTGTGGGGTGTTGCGAGGTTTCCATTTTCTGTTTCATTGGAGCACATAGCCAAGACTGAACATAGGGGTACCACGCATGAAGGATCACTGATGGAAGGGCACTAAGAGTATCCTTTTGGCACCGACTGTACGATGGAAATATGAAGTACTAGATAGGGCTTCACAGATTCTTGAACCCAGGGTTTGCTATTTTTCTTATCAAGATTGTTAGCGACGGAGTATAATCTACAATCTCAGGAAAGTTCAGAGAACTTTGAGAACTTGTTATTAGTCAAGTGTTGGTTTAAGTAGGTATTCATTGCACATTCTCAATGTGATAGGTTTTTGTATGCAATTGACGGTACAAGGGACATCACAAGTATGTCCTGCGAACCGAGTATCCTCGTTTATCTTTATGATTAGAGTTGATATAATGGAATATATTGATTGTAAAGGTCGAGAGAATTTAACAGTGCCACCAGCAACCATTACAAAATTGAAGGAATTCGCCCAAAGCAATTTAACATCATGACTTTAAATACTACTTCACAAATTAGTTAGCCTCTTCTGCAGAGGACAACAGAACTGAACCGGAGTAGCATCAGATCAAACGGTACTAGCCCTTTTTAACATCTAGCAAAGGAATTACAAGAGGCAGACAGAATCGAGCTACTTCAGACATTGTTGTAGCAACATCTATGAACACTTACGAAAGACGGCCCCATGTCTAAAGATTTCAGGAACCTTCATGAAGTCTCGAGCTACGGGCTTCCCAGGACTCCAGTTGTGATATTCGCACTTCAAACGACGAACCCCTATCTGTACTTCAGTAGGTTTGGGTACCATGTGATCATAATCCGTCTCCTCATCTTTGACTGACATCTCAAGCTCAGTTGACCTGTGGCTTACTGCGTAGCTTTCAAACACTATAAAGAGTAGGAAGTTTGCAAGGACCATCAACCAGAGTCCGAAAAGAAAAACTTTCTGATCTGACAGATCAACCAAGCTGAAGGCGCTCAATATGTATGATGGGAGCCCTAGCATGAAAATCGAGGAGATAATAAACTGGCAGATCAATGATGCGGTAAAGGGAATGTTGATGAGAGGAGAACGTCTGAATATCCCGAAGCCCTGGCGCAACGTCATTGCCAAGCTCACATACTGCATATTCCACCGTTTCATGGTTAGGTGTAGTTACTGAATGTCAATTTTTGACGGGTTAATCAACCAGCGAACGAGTTAATAACTTTGGACTTCTACTGGGTAATACGCTTTGGTGGATTTGGGACAATTTAATAGCAGGGTAATATATTGAAAATTCCTTTCAGTTGCTCTATCCCTTGCCCTGGACTAAATCAGTCATCTTAATTTCCCCGGCCCTAACAAAACCAATGGAACTCAATCTTCTGATAATAGGTTGCCCGCTATAAATTTACCTGGAATGAGGCGAAAAGAAAGGAAACTGTGTTGTTGTAATCACAATCTGCTGTGCTGGTGTAATAATAATCTGCGGTCAGTTCCCGGTCTTCGCTAACGCTGTCGACCTCTCGTAACAGCTCTGACCATCGTTACCGGATCACAGACACGGGAGAGAAAGAATGTGTCAGTGTATTGCTTGACGTTCTATCTAGTTTTCGACCGTAGTTCTTGTAGCTATGCGATGTTTTGCAACATTTCATAAAACCCAGTATCCCTGCTTTATCCCAAAAGTAATGGCTGGGGAACCTTACTTTTTGTGCTTGTACAAATCCAGGGCATCTTACTAATTATCTCCGTTACAGAGTAGCAATTTTGTCAATTGATTAAAAGACACGGGTAGTCTGGTTTTCAAAATTAACTGAAGATCCCTATCCAATCAAGGTCACAGAGTAATAGTTTTGGGGGACTTTTTAACAGTCACCTGCTGCTAGAGATAAAATTGTGCCATAATTTGGAATATTATGATGAGCACACTATGCCTAAACACACTGAGTAATACAGCCAGTGCCAACAGATTGCTCTTTGGTTTCCCTCGACTCAATTTTCTTCTCGCACGAGTCGCAGGCATGAAGAGAACCATGGGAAATACAATGGCAAGATCTGTCCACAAATATTGCTAATGATACAGGTCGAGTTGGTACCTGGCATCAAAACTGGCAGTCAGACTAATGATAGAAGCTATCCAGTAATTTCCTTTCGATAAGAGAACTTCTTGAAATCAACAGCAGTTCAATGACAAATAACGGTAATGATACTTCCGTCATCTCTCGAAAAGTTATGAAAGATGATGATATTTAAACTGATGCCTTTACAACAACTTAGTAGCGCTCATGTACAATATCACTACAGATGTCGCTTGAATCAGGGCATAGAAGTACGTATATTGGAACGCAGCTGTAGCATTCACTAACGCACAACGACCCTGGGCTAGGACCTGCACCATACCATGACATATACATCCCACCAAGCCCGTAAGGAACCCGTGTTTAATCGAACGGGTTCCATCTACACTCACATATTACAGCAAGCAATAACGTCTGGAGCTCTACATCTCTTGGCATCTTCAGTGAAGTTAAGAAAGATTCAACCATGCTAGTGTGAGAAATTCTGATGTTTCACAAGCGGTACAGTATGCAATATGAAATTTTGTTACTGAAAGCAGGATCCTTGAATGCTTGACAATATATATATTCTCAAGTTGCGCCAGCGCAATCAAAGCCACTATGACATTGTTTTCTTGTGTATTTTGTAGATTACCATTGGCACCGCTCGATGTGGGTAAGCTTAGTGGAAAATGGAGCAGCTATGCTGGGTCCAGCTGCCATTGCATCCTTGCTATCGAGAGGCTTGCTAGCGATGCTGAATCAGACGTGAAAAATGCTTGTCAAAATGGACGTGAAAACGGGGTGGTCATGGAGCAAGGTTGCATTCCAGAAAACCGAACGATTCAGGAATATTCACATCTTCAGCGAATCTCCTTAAATCTGTACCTGATTCCAACAGCAGCATCTTCAGTGCACCAGAATCATTTGCTCCATCTCCTGTCGTGTGGTTACAGGAAACAGAGTGATTGTGTGGGACTGTTATATCCAGATACAAGGACATAAATACTCAGTTTCAGTTGGAAGTGTTTATCATACAAACTGTAGCTGAAGTTATAAATAGCTAGAGACAGTACTTACATGCACACCGCGTAGCCGAGGTCTTGTAGGCGTCGTATTAGCTCATGCTTGTTTTGTGGAGATATACGGGAGAAGATATTCGCTTGAGTAAGAACCTTTTGAAGCGGTATAACGTACTCTGTAACTTTGACATGAGTAGACTTTGTTTGCTCCATGAATTGTTCTATCAACTGGTCATGTTGTATTGATAAAGCAGAAAATGCTCTTCCTGTCAAAACGACATTGACACCACCCTCTTTCCCTAAAGTGCCCTCCCGTGCATAAGATTGCGAGTGCAATGTATTAGTCACACTATTTGTCAGTGGCCTCATTTTGAAGGTCTTTGCAATGTTCAAAAAAAAAGAGCGCTATTTCATTTCCAGAGCTCATATTCCCTTCAAATAGCAAGAGCTTCTACTTCAAAAATCAAATCAGTTACCTTGCTTTTTGAAGTAGGAACCATATTTCTCAACCCGGATGGAAGCACTAACACGGATGGATATCAATATCTCCACCAGAATCTAAGCTTTTTAGGACGCAACCACCACTTTTACATCCACCTGATTGGAGACCGGGAGCTTGGTCCATGAGGTAACTTTTGGTTGAAGGCCTCAAGAAGGCCACACTGCATGCATGTCGAGTTCTCCGAAACATATCGTTAAGCTAGATGAAGAAACGCAAAGCAGCCGTGGATGAAATTTATTTCGATTCTTGGTGAGAAGAGTATACCAGATGACAAACAACAGTATCACACTCGGACAGCAAAGCTGGTAATTCTGTCACATGATTACATCACCTGTGGACACTTTAAGGAATAAACTGCAGGAAATTTGTTGCTTAGCTACATCTTTAAACAGACATTCCCCATCGTAGGTGTAAACATGTATCTGGCTACTGAAATTTATACCTCGCTATAGTAAAAGGGTTGTTCCAGTCACCATAATTTCTCGTAAAGCAGCTTGTGCCAATTGGAGCAGAACACCTGAGGTCTCTGGTTTAAGCCTGTTCTCCATGATAAGGAACCCACAGAAGGGGCAAGTCTGTTTCCATCTGCTTCCTACTTGTCACCATCATCTGGCATCAGAACAACGACTAACTCAGCTGTATGCAAGCGATATTCGCATCAAACCACAGTGAGATCCTGCGCACGTCCTATGTCAGCGATTAAAAATTTTATAACAGAAACTTCCTACAAGACACAAGGCTATCAGACTTTCCAATATAACTCCGCAGGGTCCTAACAAATCGTACGTTTCAGTAAAGGGTGAATCTTCCTACCTCATAGATACTTGTAGATCCCAGCATCCGATTAGCACATGCAAGAACACGATAGCCTTTGAGAGTAAGATCTTTGAAGTGACTGGAAAAGTTATGCGGTAGAGTCTCAGCTCTACAGATATCCTGCAAACTGCACAATCTCGTAACAAAATATGATTTTCGACTACATGGACTACATGCTTCGGACACCATAAAACAAATCGTCGTTCAGTGAGCAAAGTACTTCCGAACAACGGACGTCAAATGTGTAACTTGTCGCACCTTTCAGGAGCTCCTTTGACCAGTATCCAGTTCCTGGCCTCAGTTAAGTTTTCGGATGCTGTAGGCAGTTCAAAGATTATGCTGCTCATCATGCGAAGCTCGGAGTCAAAATCAAATCGCCTCAGGATGGCTAGTACTTGAGGCGACTTTTCAACCTTAGGAGGGGGGATTATTATGGTGTCGACGGAAAAAGGCACATTTCTCCACTTTGTTGAGGAGTCTGAGCTCTTTCCAGTCCCTGGCACTGTGTGGGAAGGACGTGTTTCAAATATCCAACCTGGAAGATCCAGACAGAAACGAATCCATGAACATGGCATCTAAACATGACTGTCCAACGAGAGAAGACATAGACCTTATTAATGCAGAAGTTGAAATCTAAAACGATTGTACTAACAAACACCAAGTGCTCACCAGGAGGAAGTGGACATATATGCTCCTATAATGCAAAACAATCAAGCCCATTTTTCAACCGGGGAATTTTGAAGAACATAGAAGAACCATTAATTAAAGACAAGAAGCTATACACGAAGTGGTATTATAAGTACTCGGAGTTGTACCTGTACTGGCAAACATTTCACCTCCATAGGATCTCCGATATACTTAGTCCCTGCTTGTACCTCTTGCCCGTTTCTGACTTATGCTTTCCGGACCAGATTGGAGTTTTTTGGTCCACGGAGAATGAGACATGATATGCTTGAAAGTGTTGTGGAGCCGTTGTATCAAATTGGTATTTTGCGCACGAGTTCTGGTCTCAACCATGGTAGAGCCACCGTCGGGTGGATATAAAATTGACATACTATGGCAGGCTGCTAAAGTGCAAACTGGTCCAAGAGAGGGAACACATGATTTATCAACCAATTTCCCGTCTGCCAAAGGAAGAAGTGCCTGCATTTTCAGTGCTTCAACAGAGTTAGGTTTCTTCACTCTCAGTATTTACAATTGTGACGACCAATAAGAAAATGACTGTAAGTCTATCAATACAAAGCATTGAATCCCGTATGAACAGATAGAGCATGAAGGTTGCCAGTTTGCCTACTAGGTTGTGGGCCTGCATGAATCTGATAGTTGAAGGAGGCTTGACCACTTTCTGACATGGTGACCTCGGAGGTATAAGGAGTGACGATCTTCCTCCAGTTCACCACAGTTCACTGGCGAACTAGAGGTTTGGTAGTGGCTTTCCATGACTGGTACTACTCCTTTCATGGTCAACCCGTCCTCCGTCAGAGTTCCAGTTTTGTCAAAGCACAATGTATCAACTCGACCTGCACTGACTATATGAGCCGGATCTATACAGAAGATACCCTTTTCTCATAAGCGTTTGAACGACACCAACACACCAATTGTAAGAGCTAGAGGCAAAGTTGCTGGAATAGAAACTGTCAAAAGGTTGAAACATCGTTTCGCTATATCCCAGGCTGATTCCTGCATCAAGTCGGGCATACACACGCAGCCAGAAAACTTAAAGCAGTAAATCGAGAAAAACTTGGACGTGAACGTCAAGTGTGTTCTAGCCTTTCTAGAGGGAAGATGAACGAAAGCTTGTACGAGGTTGTGTCCTGAGCAGAAGTTGTCAAGTCGACACCTGTTTGTCCTGTACTAGAGATTAACTGCAACACTAGCAAAATTGGGAAATAGACATGATTCCTGTTGCTAAAACAGCAGTGGTACGTGCATGTTCACCTTCCCAGCCAAGAAAACGACAGTGGCGATAACGAAAGCAATCGACAATACTACAAGATTTGCAAAGAAGTAGTAAGTTTTTCTTTCGAAGTCGAATTTCGAGGATCTTGAAAGCGAACAGCTCGAACAAGTTGTGGCAAATCAAGATTCATGCTGGTTGATTATTAAATACTGATTCAGATCTATCTTTGGTCCGTCAGTGCTAAAATCTTCCACGTAAACTTGATCTTGACCTGGACCTACAATTTGGACCTCAACTTCATACCTGCATACCCTACACACGGTAGATTCAGTTTTACTCCTAGGTCGCATCAAAATTGACCTCTTCCTGCGTACATTGCGTTTACAACTCAGCCTAGAAACTGTACTTCCTCCCAACTTGGTAAATGTACTTTGATGTTTCGGATATAAGAACTAAGTTTACTTTGATGTTTCGGATATAAGAACTAAGTTTTCAAATTTCATAATTCGTCCGAACGTCTCTTCTTATCTTCACCACTCTTTCCTCGTTACATCAGTAGCACCGATTTTCTTCTCAGATCAATCTGTTACAGATCAGCGTTGCAATCGTACTTCCAAGGATACTCAACAGATTCAATTGGGTAAACGCATATCAATCACGCAATTCTATCTATAGCACAAACAAGACACATGAATGAAACCTTCTATTCAAGAACAAACCTTCAACATAAACTCGCCTGAGCATCCCATCACAAAAGGACTGTTTAATATTACAAGCCTCTGACATCTTCACTCCCGTATCACCATTGTCACGCTGTGAGGATCTACGTCTTTCCGCGTCCATATTCTGTGTAGTGTCTTCCTGCTACTTTGAAGCTTGTTTCTTACTTAAGCTTATTCTCCAGCTTTTCCGTTCATGTAACATCATAATTCATACGGCTTTTGCGTCTATCAATTGCAAGCAGTCTAGCTATAATGTGTACTAAGACATCTTTAATTCATAGGATGTCTTTCACTGTGGTTGGTGCTTCACATCATGAAATGTACCGTCTAGTTGTAATATTGTGCTGAAGCTTCAAAGAGGTCGGTTCTGGTTTCTTTCACTGTACGTGAAACAGCAACTATTCATCGGTGCTTTGACGCATTAAATGGCTACAAAGGGTTTAAACTGAGCAGTGAACGGATCATTCCACCCTCGTTTGAGCACCTTATTTCAGGGCTGTCTGAATCAACCGTTGAACGATACGTCAGTAGCATCAAGGATGCTGCGCCCTTACACAACGAGCAAGAGATTGGTCACCGGTGTTGAAGCAGGTTTGGTTTGCAGAGGTAATGTCAAGAACGTCTTTCAGCCTAATTGGGTTTAGGTTTGATACTACGGCCCAAGGAAATCATGATCTCAAATCTTGCCCAGGCAGTGGAGATCAATGGACCTGTCGACCCATAGATTGCTACTCTCTTTTCTGTATCAGTTCTATTTTTGGAGAAAGTTCTACCTAATTCCAAGATTCATAACAATTTCTTAGAAGCTTTAGCCATTGATGTTAACGGGACTGGTTACCTTCCAAGACCTATAGTTGAAGCTCTGATGGATGCTACTTTGCACATAGCCAAGAAACGAGCAGCTTCCTCGTCTCTTGGAGCAGCTTCCGTTAAAAGTAGAGTTTGAGATGGGGAAAACCATCTCTGGAACCGTGCTCATGCAGATATAAGAAAATGTAAGAAAAAACTTTTTAAGGTGAGTTACGAAGGTTTTCTTTCCCTTCTGAATATTTGATGGATTCCGTTGGAACGCTGCTGCAACTGGGAAGGACATTGAAGACTCGACAACAAAGTTTTAGATAGTTGGAAATGATCCTTACAGAGTGTTTCGAGCTCCTAAGTTCAATGTCCCGTTCAGAATTCACATCTTTCACGGCACGAGCGCTTTTATATTGCTCCGAATGGGAGTTGGCGCCCCGATGCATGAGAAATGTCCGACATGCTAACAGCAAGACGAGAGGGCCACACTGCCCGCAAAGAAAGCCGTAAACATAACATCAGATTATCTGAGGAAAACATATGCAAGAATCTTACTGTTTACTAGTACTATCAAACCCACCGTTGTTATTTGACAAGAAGTTTATAGTTCGCTATATAAATAGGAGCAAAGTATGTAGTAACTGATTGTTTCCGGCTGGACTTGAGGTTTATTTGCCATGATAAGGGAAGAGCAACAATTACTTCACTAACAACATGCAACGACGGGCAAAGTACGAATTGCACTGTACTAACGGGTGCTAGCCTTCCGCACGAGGTTTTATGCTTTTGAGCCCAGACGAGAGAAGGCCATTAGTGCTTGGGTACTGAGTTTCATGCTTTACAATCGACTTGCGATACATAACCTGATACTTTTAGTTTACAATTGGATGTCACCATGTATTAGTTGTATTTTCTTATGCAGGAAAAAGTGCATTACAATTTATTTTGTACAGTCGCATGACCGACACCTGAAATAACAAATCATTCCGAAATGGTCAGCAGGAAAAATGCCATAAGTGAGCTCAACTGTCAATTTTCTTTGCAGGAACCGAGAAAGTCTACAATGGCTGCGCTAATGATCGATTTGGTGGTTGTAGCTGCATATCTCCATCTCATACTGATGGCTGCGGTGGATGTGGTGAAAGGTGAGTAGAATCCGACCACCATCTCTCATGCTATTCACAGTAGATCCATTACGAACCATCCCCGCAGCTTGGCAGCTGTGTGTTGAAGGTCATTCCGAATTTTGCTACAATATTGTTTTTAGGAAAAGCGAGTTCTCTTGATCAACCAGTTTTACAATTTCATCCTAATACTTGTAGGTAGATTGCTGTGATTGTGTCCAGAAAGGAATCTGCTTCATTAATTGTTGTGGTGTAGTTCGGCCCTTCTCAGGAGCAGTCTGATGGTGTATCTCCGAAGAAAAGGGGCTTTGATTGCGTCGGCGGGATTCAAGCACATGAAGGAGTTGCGCTGCTGTGTGGTTTCTATGAGCAAGGGTGAGCACTACGTATAAAAACGCTTCAACGCCAAAAAAGCTTCTCCATGTAGCTAGATGTTTGACCATATTTTCATTTCATATGGTCATATGGTCATTTCATACTTGACCATATTTTCATATTTTCATTTTCATTTCATTTCACATGGCAAATTTAGATACCTTTATACGGCAAATTAAGATACCTTTAGTGAGAAGAGGGATATTTTTGTTTTATAGGTTTGTTTTGGCATGAACATGGTAAGTTACAATTTGATTGGATGAGACAAAATATTAAAGTCTAATATAAAAGAAAAAAATGTTGATTAAATTATTTAACACTTTTGAATAAAATATTAAAAAATAATCACAAAATGAAAAAAATAGTGATTAAGTTGAAAATTTTGAATAAAATATTTAAAAATAATCACAAGAGGAGAAGTTTGTTAGTGAAAATAGGATAGAGTAATGGTTTATATTTGTGTATGACTTGTCAAAAAGATTACATTCAAGATTGTGGTGTGCATTTCATGTAAAAGATCAAATCCAAAATAGGAGAATAAAAACTCACATTGGAACATTTGAACGAGTGAAAACTACGAATGTTTAGTATGAGCTTTGGCTTTGATATTTATAGATAGCATACAAGGTCCTTTAGAAACTTCTCAAGAAGTTTCTTCAAGCCGCTTTCTTAGAGTGCAAGCCAAGTTAATTAGAAAGTTTCTCAAGAAACTTTTTTCTAGGAGTCAACTATTTGGCATGCAAGCTAAACTAGTTGGAAGCTTCTAGAAGCTACTTATTTGAAGTGCAAGCTAAGCTACCCGGGAAGTTTCACAATAAGCTTCCTAGGTACTTCCGAAAATTTTCTAGGCTAATTTGTCTTATGTGCTACTTCGTAAGCCTGACTAACTTTGTCACTTAACTTCATATTGTTACACTTCAGATTGAGTTATTATCAAAAAGTATTCCAATGAATACATTGAGTTACTGCCAAAAAGTATTATAATGAATAGATCAATCTACTTATTATCACCAAAAATACTAGATGAAGTTTCAAATAACACTCATAAAGTTGTTGTAGAATAATTTCTTACAATATAATACATCTTCACGGGGAACACCATTACTATCTATTCCAAAGAAAGATGGAGTACTTACATTTTTGTATTGACTATTGTTGCCTCACTAAACAAATAATGAAAGTACATATACTTTGTCTTGAATTGATAACTTATTTGATCAATTAAGTAGAGCATGATATTTTTCCAATTTGGATCTTTGAACATACTATTGGCAAATTACCAATGATAGAAAGAATGTGCAAAAGACTACCTTTTGCACAAGGTATAATTTTTTTGAATGGAAAGTCCTACCTTTTGGGCTTGTTAATACTCTAGTAGTTTTATGGATTAGATGTATCGAGTGTTGGATAAACTATTGTATTGGTACATAGCTGTATTCTTGGATAATATTTAAATCTATAACAAGACAGAGATAGAACATGTAAATCACATGTGGGAAATCCTAAGATAACGACATCAATATAAGTTTTATTACAAGAAGTCAATATGTACCTTTTGGCAAAAGGAAATCACCTTCTTGTGTCATAAGATCTCCTCAGAGGAGATCAAGATGGAAGAGAAGAAAATCAAAACCATTACTAATTGGCATACTTAGAAGGATACCATACAAATACATGCATTTAATGGATTTGTAAATATTATCCATGATTCATCCACTATTATGCTCATGTGATTGCACCATTGATTGACCTCTTAAGAAAAACCCCAAACTTTAACTAGACCACCAAGCACAAAGAAGTATTTCACAAGCTGAAACATATGGTATCTTTGAGACCCATTTTTCAACATAGTACTCAACTACCTTGTGTGGTTGATTTTGATGTTTATAACTTTGTTGGTGGAGCTATGTTACCATAAGAATTTCAAGATGTGTTACATCCCATTGCCTTTGTATCTTGCCAACCAGACACCATAGAAAAGATGTATCTACTCAAGATTAAGAACAACTAACAATGGTATATGTCACCAAGTTATGGAAACATTGTTTCTTGGGGAAACAAGTGATCATGACCAATCACAAACCCTTGTTACAAACATTATATATTGGAGCACATGAAAAGTTGAAATCATTGGTGGGAAAAAAGAACTACAATTGTTTGATATCAAAATTGAGTATAAACTCGATTGGTTCTATATCATCTTTGATGCTTTATCATAATGACCTAATTTAAAGTCTCTTCCTCTCATCACGATGGCAATTATGATAATGTTAGTCAACTCAAAAGTCCAAATCATGTTTAAGATAGCTTTACAACAAGAACTTTTCTTTCAAATGGTATAAGGTCATCTTGCAACACATAATAAGGAATACAATACCTTCATCTTCAAGGAAGGTCTTCTATTCTATGAGAACTAGATCTATATTCTAGCCAAATGTGATCGACAACTTGTGCACCTTCAAGAAGCCCATTACTTACCAATTGTTGGTAACATGGGTGTGGAAAAGACCATGAGTAAACCATAATGCCAATGGTGATGGCACAATGTAATACTCCAAGGACAAGAGAAGAGAGAGAAACACAAATTACACACTCAACATTTGGTGCCCCAAAGGAGCACCTTCTCTTTATTATATAGACAAAGAGGATCTCTTCCAAGGAAGCTCCACCATAGGATTAGGCACACAGATAGGTGACATGTCAGCAAGCTCCACCCTTGGATTACTTACTTGGATGGGTGACATGTTGGTCTAGGTCCTATCTGGTTGGTCAAACAAGCTTTGACCGGAGTGAATCTTTTAAGAAATCTTCCTATAGGAGTCTCAGAATCACGTAAAGTATCGTTTGAAAGCTCTCAATGAGATAAACCAGGGAGAGGGAAGTCAGTCTCCCCTTGATGGGGGGGGGGGGGGGGGTTGAATAATGTACACATTTTTGAGGCCTAATTCATCCGTTTAGGCCTCCGAAATTGCCTTCAAAGATTTAAGGCATATTTTGGTTCCTACTCTATTAGTGGAAGTCTCCGTTTGGTGATACCTCTTTCTGATCTATTTAGTACATCATGTGTAACAACCTTCCAGATGTTACCAAACTAATTCTCACCTTTAAATCATATGTCTAGCTATTGGTTCTAAGGTTCTCAAATCTATTTTGGTTTCTGCTCTATTAGTAAAAGTACTCTTTTGGTGATACTTCTATCTGATCTATTTTGACCATCATGTATAACATCATTCTAGATGTAATTAAACCAAATTTCACATCTAGATCATATGGCTAGCTCTTGGTATTACACACAATATGACACAAAATGTTTGAGAGTTTGTTTAATCTTGTAAGAACTGCCAATGCAACAAGGCCAACAACTAGAAATTGAGTGGTATCCTTTAACCACTTCCCATCCTATATGCTCAACCAGAACATATGAGCTTATATGTCATCACCTCTTTTCCCAAGACAAAACAAAATCACACAACAATCGTGGTGTTTGTGGATAAATTTAATAACCAAATCCATTTGACACTAACCTTTGATACAATGGATGCTCAAAAATTGGCCCAGATCTACTTTGAGAATGTCTTCAAGCATCATAAGATAACTTATATATTCATCTCCAATTGTTATCTCTAATTGTGATCCTTGATTCACCGGATAATTTTGGCAAACACTTTTCCAAATATTCAACACCAAGCTTAATTTGTCCACGGTCAATCATTCTCAAATTAATAGACAAACCAAACATGTAAATTGCACTAGGAGGATAAGATTTGTGTCTTTGTCAACATTCACTATACCAACTAGGATGAATGTCTTGGAGCTACTTAGTTTATCTACAATAATTCCAAATAGGCAAGCACCATATTCTCTCTCTTCTTCTTTAATTTTGGCCAAGACCCACTTGTTCCAGATTCCTTTCATGCTCCTCTTCCATCTCATGTCCATCATACTTCCACACTCTTGACCACAATATCCCAATCCTTACAACAAGTCAAGTGTCATCTCCTTGTTGTTCAAAATTGTCAAAAATAATACATCAACCAACATTGTAGTGATCTTACCTTTCAACTTGATGATAAGGTCATGCTTTCTTCTTGTTACCTACCCTTTCCCCTTGATACCCAATTTCATAAACTTGCTCTGAATTAGATAGGTCCATTTGATGTGTTCCAAATCATTTCTCTTGTTGCTTATTGACTTGCATTGCCTTGCCTTGTTATATACAGATCCACCCTATCTTTCATATTTCCAAGTTGAAACTTTTGATTTCTAATCCATCTTTATTTATTTCTTGTGTCCAACCATGTAAAAGACCAAGACCAAGGAAAGAAATAGGAGAATGGAAGCTCACATAGGGATGTTGGAATGAAAGAAAAATCTGAATGCCGAGCATGAGCTTTGGCTTTGGTATTTATAGGTAGCATATAAGGCCCTTGAGAAGCTTCTCAAGAAACTTCCTCGAGTCACTTTCTTAGAGTGCAAGCCAAGTTAACCAAGAAGTTTCTCAAGAGACTTCCTTCTAGGAGCCGCCTACTTGGTGTGCAAGCTAAGCTAGTTGGAAGCTTCTAGAAGCTTCCTTCTAGAAGTTCCTTACTTGAGGTGCAAGCTAAGCTAGTCAGGAACTTCCCAAGAAGCTTCCTAGATACTTTTGGAATATTCTAGGCTAATTTTTCTTATTTGCTACTTTGTTAACCCTATTAACTTCATCACTAAACTCCAAGTTGTTATATATTCCCCCACCTTAGTTTGTGACGTCCTCATTGCCGATGAAGCTTCAAACTCTTGGATGGTTGTATGTGCATTTTGGAGGTGCAAAAGAGGTTCCCATGTGGCATCATGAAGGAGATACCCTTTCCAAAGGACCTTGTACTCCGTATGTTGTCGATGGCCTTGTTGAATATGGCGACATGCAAGGATATGATGAACTTTGTACTCCTTATGATCACTGATAAGGACATGAGGAGAGGGAGGTTGGACTCGAGAGGAAAAGGAAGAGGGGTTAGGAACAAAGGGTTTGAACTTGGAAACATGAAAGACTGGATGGATACGCATATGACAAGGCAAGTCAAATTGATAAGCAACAGGAGAGACAATTTGGGTGACATTAAAGGGTCCTATCCAATTAGGGGCAAGTTTAAAAATGTGGGTATCAAGGGGGAAAGGGAGGTTACTAGAGGATAAGATTACTTCATCTCTGATTTCAAAGGTGAGATCACGACGATGGTGGTACGCATATTGTTTTTGATGATTTTGAGCTTCAAAGAGTTGAGATTTGGCTTGTTGGAGAGGTTGGGATATAGTGGTCAAGAATGTTGAAGTATGAGAAACCTAAGATGGAGGGGGAGCAAGAAGAGAATCTGGAACAAGTGGATCTTGGCCAAAATTGAGAAAAAAAGGAGAAAATCTAGTGCTTGCTTGTTTGGAATTGTTGTAGGAAAATTCTGCAACTGCAAGACATTCATCCCAATTGGTATGGTGAACATTGACAAAGCCACGTAACATATCTTCCAATGTAAAATTTGCACGTTTGGTTTGTCCATCAGTTTGAGGATGATAGGCCGTGGACAAAGCAAGCTTGGTATCGAGTATCTAGAAGAGTGCTTGCCAAAACTTCTTGGTAAATCAAGGATCATGGTTGGAGATGAATACACATGGCATCCCATGATGCTTGAAGACATTATTGAAGTAGATTTGCGCTAAGGTTGGAAAACTCTAGTGCAAATCTCCTTCGATGGTGCTAAGTGAATTTGCTTACTAAGCTTATCCACAAACACCACAATTGTTGTATGTCCTTGCTTTGTCTTGGGCAAAGATATGATGAGATCCAAGCTCACATGCTCCCATCAAGCAAATGGAATGGCAAGTGGTTGAAGGAGTCTACTCAGCTTCTGGTTGCTGGCCTTGTTACATTGGCAAATCTCACACAATTGGACAAATTCTTGAGCATCTTGTGTCATGTTAGGCCACCACCATTGGCATTGGAGGGTACCCAAGGTCTTGTCCACACCCACGTGACCAAGCTATGGGCTTTTCACAAGTCAAAGATCACCTTTGGCTGGAACATAGATCCGGTCCTCATGGAATAGAAGGCCCTCCTTGATGGAGAAGGTGTTGTACTCCTTATTGCGCGCTGTAAGGCAACCATGTACCATTTGGAAGAAGAGATCTTGTTGTAGAGCTGACTAAAACTCATTTTAGGCTTTGGAGTCAATTGACACCATCTTAATTGCCGTTGTGATGAGAGGAGGAGACTTCAAATAAGGTTGTTGTGATAAAACATTAAGGATGATGTGGAACTGACCTGGTTTGTACTCAAGTTTGATATCAAACAATTGGAGTTGTTCCTCCCATTGATGATGTTGACTCTTCATGTGTTCCAAGTGTAAGGTCTGCAACAATGGTTTGTGATCAGTTCACATGATCACTTGTTTCTCCAAGAGGTAATGCCTCCATACCTTGGTGACATATACCATTGCAAGTTGTTCTTGATCTCAAACATAATATTTTCTTTCAGCCATATTGAGTTGGTGAGACACAAATGCAATGGGATGTAGTCCATTTGTGAATTCTTATTGCAACACGACTCTAATTGTAAAGTTAGAAGCATCAAAATCAACCATACAGGGTAGTTGAGGATCATACAATTGAAGAATAGGTCTTGAAGACATCATATGTTTCAACTTTTGGAATGCTTCTTCATGCTTGGTGGTCCATTGAAAAGTCAAGTATTTCTCCAAGAGGTTAGTCAATGGTGCAGCCACATGAGCATAATAATGGATGAACTATCGATAAAAACTGGCTAGGCCATTAAATGCCCATACTTCTATAGCATCCTTTGGAGTAGGCTAATCAATAATGGCCTTGATTTTCTCCTCTTCCATCTTGATCCCCTCTGATAAGATCTTGTGCTCCAAGAAGGTAACTTCCTTTTGCCAAAAGGTACACTTGGACTTCTTATAAAATTTCCATTGTTGTAGTCGTCTTAGACTTCTTGCATGTGATTCATGTATTCTGCCTCTATCTTGTTATATATTAAGATATCATTCAAGAACACCAACACATATTGATCCAATATTCCATCCAACAGTTGATGCACATGATCCATGAAGATTTTTGGAGCATAAGTGAGCCAGAAAGGTAGAACTCTTCACTCAAAATGCCCATACCTTGTGCAAAAGGCCATCTTTTGCACATCCCTATCAATGGGGATTTGCCAATAGTTGTTATGAAGATCTAACTTGGAAAAGTATCGTGCTCTACTCAATTGATCAAGCAAGTCATCAATTCAAGGCAAAGGATATGCATTCTTCACTATTTGCTTATTGAGCCCACAATAATCAATACAAAAACAAATTCCTCCATCCTTCTTTGGAATGAATAGTACCGGTGCTCCCCAAGGAGACTTACTATGTCATATGAAGTCCTTCTCCAATAACTCTGTAAGTGTTGTTCGTAACTCTTCCAACTCCTTTGGTGAGAGTCAATAGATTGGTCTACTCATTGGAGTACTCCTTGGCATACCACAATCGGAGGGTAATCCCTTTGGTAGATCATTTGGAAACATGTGTGCAAACTCTTGAACTATCTGATCAACCATTGCTTGATGAGGCTCTTGGCTCTCCTTAGATTGTCCTTGTGCAACCAGCTTGATCCACACCGTGAAAATAGATTTATCTTCCTCCAAAGCTTACTCTATGGTTGATTCACTAACAAACTTCCCATCTAGGAACTCATTTCTCTTCAAAGCTTGCTCCATGGCTGCTTTCTTAGCAAACTTCCCATCTTGGGGCTCCTCTCTCTTCAAGATATACTCTATGGCTACCTTCTCAACAAAATTCCCATCTTGGAACTGATTATTCTTAGATGTCTTACTCAAAGATGCCAAACAATCTAATCAAAAATTCCTACCTTGGTGTTGTATTGAATTTGTTGCTGGGTCCAATAAAATTGAACTTTATGACATTCAAGCCAAGGTAGTCCTAGAATGACATCATAGTGTAGAGGTGCCACTACAAACCTCATACACACTAAATACTCCTTTCTAGTCTTAAAAGTAACAGGATGTGAGGTATAAAATGAAAAACCCTTTCTACCATCCACCATCATCAATCTACTTCCAATCACTGGCTTGATAGGAATACCCAATTCCTTCACTACTTGCATAAACATACAATTCTTTGAACTTCCAAATCAACCAAAATCCTACAACCCCAATTAGATATTATATCTTGCAAGTGAGCAAACTTGCATAAGTTGAGACTTCAATCCCATTAGAACTAATCAAGCTCCCACAAATAGGTTGCTCAAAATCTACTATTAGGATTCCTCCTTTCCTTGATCATTCTGTTCCACAAACTCCATCTGGGTAAACTTGTCAAGATTGCACATTCCTAATTGGACATTCAACAATGCAATGTCTAACTTGGCAAAAATAAAATAACTTTCATTTTGTCGTAATCTTTCTTTATCTATTGTACCAAGTGGTCTTTGTTGGATAACATTAGTCTCCATTGGATAACATTAGTCTCCATTGGTGTTGATTCTTCCATCCATGCGTAGTGTATTGGTAAGCTTTGTGTAGGTTGAGGTCGAGACTTGTGAGCCGGCCTATCTCTCACTCAAGATGAACCTATGATAGCTATTATGGTAGCGCACCATGGACTAAGAAGACAAGGAACCCCAACTCCATTATACTCCTCCAAGGCTAACACTCCAAGACTCAAGACACTGCTCAGTAGAGAACTCAATGAGAGAGATAGTTGTAAATGAAGGATGATAAGTACCTCCTCACCCTTTGTTTATATACTTGTGAAATAGTTACGTACCAAAGTTACTAATTACCGTAGTAACTCAAGTTACTAGACTAAAAGTCAAGTAAAATCAAAAAGTATAAAGGAATATCCATTCACATGGGCATATTCCACTAACATGTGATCTTATCATGACCCAACCACTAAGTCAAGGATTCCTTCACATGGGTTATCCTTGGACTATAGAAGAATCCAAAACAAAAAGGCTTGTGGGCCCAAGAGTTTTCAACTCTTTCCTCAAAGCCAAACACCTAGGAATAATACCAAGTCAACACATAAGAATCCAAAATAGTGGTGCTCATCTTTTCTATTTCTTCTAAAGTAAGGTCCACTCTATCTTAGCTATGATTAACTTTAGCTAATCATGACTAATGTAGAACCATCCTTTATCTCTATATAAATAATATCTCTCAAGTACTTATAATACCAAGCTAAATATCACAATACCACACACATGCACAAATGAATGTTACATTTACCCCCCGACTAGTTTTCACTTTGTCCTCAAAGTGAAGGTCTCTCTACCTTCTATGATATATCTTCAAGTTATCATGGTTAATCCTATCAAAGTGTCTTCCTCCCAATTCCTTGAGATCATAGGTGTAATTACCCCACACCTTCTCCACTATGAAAGGTCCAAAGTATTTAGCAAAAACTTCTTTTGCACTCTCTTGAATCAAACATAATCAAACAACATTACCTGATCAACTTCTTTGAAAGGCTCCACCTTCTTCTTGCCTTGCCTCTTGTCATAACTCTCCTTTTGTTTCCTTTGAGTTTGCTCCACTCAAACCATAGCAACTTCTCTTGCCTCTTCCAACTCCATGAGTTGATCCTTCCTTGACTTCTCTGCATCACCTCCTTGTGCTTTCTTCAATCTCCTATGAATGCTTTGGAAGGTAGGAAGATCAAAGTGAATAGGTAGGGTAGACTCTATACCATATACCAATTGAAATGGAGAATATCCGGTGGAAGTCTTCATGGTTGTCCCATACTCCCACAAAATTGCATGATTCCTCTTGTCCCAATGATGTTTAGCCCTCTCCATTTCTGCATCTTTGGCCAATATGATGCACAAGTTCTGATTGGTTCTCTCTGCCAAGCCATTGGAATTTGGCTTATAGGATGTAGTTACTCTATGTATGATAGAGAAATGTTGTAGCATGGCTGTAGTAATGCTTCCTATAAACTCTCCTCCTCTATCAGAAATCAACTCCAAAGGGCATCTAAATCTAGTGATAATGTCTTCATAAAGAAATCTACCAACTTCATTTTCATTCTTGTCCCTCAATGGTCTAGCCTCAACCCACTTGGTAAGGTAATCAATAACTACCATAATGTACCGATTGTTCCTTGGGGTTCTATTGAGAGGACCTAAAAAATCAATTCCCCACTTCTCAAAAGGTCATAGCAATGGAATTGATCTAAGTGGTGGAGTGGATGTAGAATTTCTAGCAAAAGCTTGACAAACATGACAAGTTTTGCAATAATCAAGACAATCCTTGAAAATCCATCTCCAATGGTAACCTACATCTAGAATCTTGAAAGTAGTCACCTTTCTTGCAAAGTGTCTTCCACACACAAAACCTTCATGAAACTCCTTTATAACTAGGATAGACTCTTCCTTACCCACTGCTCTTCAAAGTAGACCATCTGCTCCTTGGTGAAATAAGATATCCTCCACCATTGTGTAAGGTCTAGATCTTGCTACAAGGGCCTTCCTCTCCCTAGCATGCATCCCTTCAGGATAGTTACCTCTTGTCACAAAATCCACAATCTCCTTGTACTCCATTGGAACTTCTTGAGTGACTAAGATTGTCATGAGCTCCTCATTGGGGAAGGAATCATCCACTGGCTCATCTCCATCATGATCATAGGCTCTAGATAACAAATCAGCATTTGCATATTTCTTTCCTGGCCTATCCTCAAAGGTGTAGTCATACTCAGACAAGAGTATCATCCACCTTGCTAGTCTCCCTTCAACATTAGGCTTGTTGAAGATGTACTTCAAAGCCTTGTGATCCATGACAATGGTGGCTTTCCCTCTAATCAAGTAGTGTTTAAACTTCTTGAGACCAAAGATCACTACCAACCCTTCTCTCTCTGTGATAGAGTAGTTTTTTTCTGCTAAAACCATCTGCCTACTAGCATTATCTATTGGATGATCATGCCCATCTTAGTCTAATTGACTAAGAGTGCATCCTATAGCTACATTAGAAACATCAATGTAGAGGATGAAAGGCTTACTCCAATCAGGTTATGCAAGAATTGGAGTTACAACAAGGGATTGCTTGAGCTCCTCAAAAGCTTTGAGTGCATCCTTGTCCTCCAAAATCACCATGTAATCTACACCCTTCTTCATGTAGATGGTCAATGCATAAGCCTTGTTGGAAAATGAGAAGATGAACCTCCTATAGTACCCAACCATCCCCAAGAATTGGTGTAACTTTGTCAAGCTTGGAGAGAATGGAAGGTATGAGATTTTCCTCACCTTCTCAAGATCAATTGCTATTCCATCCTTGGAGATGATGTGCCCCAAAAATAGATCTTCTTCACATCCAAAAATGCACTTCTCTAGGTTGAGTGATGCATTTGTCTCCTCTAAGCATTGCAAGACCTTGATTAGGTGCTCAAAGTGCTCTTCCTTGCTCCCATAGACACAAAAGTCATCAATAAAATCTTTCACAAATTTCCCAATGAAAGGTTCAAATCCCTTGTTCATGAACCATTGGAATGTGGCTGGAGCATTGCAAAGCCCAAAAGGCATAACCTTGAAAGCGTAAGTTCTCCAAGGTGTGGTGAATGTGATGAGTTGTTGATGCTCTGGTGCAATCTTGATTTAGTTATATCCACTATAACCATCTCCAAAACCATACCTCTCATGACCTGCAACCTCCTCCAAGATCTCATCAATGAATGGCAATAGGTAGTACTCCTTTTTGGTAACAACATTGAGCTTCTTGTTATCCACACATACCCAAAGCTTGCCATTCTTTTTCTTCACAATAACAACTAGAGACACCCATTCTGAATTCTCTACCTCAAAGATAAATCTAGCATCCTTGAGCTTATCAATCTCCTCCTTCACAACCAAAGATATTGGTGGGCTAATGCGGCGTTGCTTTTGGCAAATTGGTCTTGCATGTGACTCCACCTCTATCTTGTGCTCCTCCAAGGTGACTTCCTCCAAATCCTTGTAACTGAAAGCAAACACATGGATGAACTTGTGGAAAATCTTTTCAAATCTCACCTTCTCCTCCTTGGTAACATTTGGACCATACTTGAGGGTAGATAACCTTCTCTCTACCTCCTCAAGTGTCAATGGTGATTTATCTGGGTCCTTCAAAACCTCTGGCTTAGGTGAAAAATCCATAGCACACAAAGAATACATATCTGAATCAGATTCAGATTCATCCTCCTCCGTGGAAGTCACCTCTTCCATGCTTGTGTTCACACTTGAAGCTCCTTCTTCAGAATCTGATTCTCAATAATCAGAAGATGGTGTATCTGAATGTGAAGTGTTGGTGGTGTTGGTCACAAGAACTATGACTTTATGGTTTGATGGCCCAATCCTCAAGTACCCTTTGTGCCATCAATCAGTTGTACGTGCTGCTCTCAACCATGGCCTCCCAAGAAGTAAGTCATAGCTTGAATCCTTCAAGACTTGGAAAGTCATAAGATTTTGAACTCCCATAATTGAAACTATCACCTTATCCATCACCCCTACTGGTCGAACTTGTTGCTTGTTTGCCATGCTTACCACAGATGTTGAAGGTCTTGAGTGTAGCATACCCAACTTCTTCATCAACCTTTCTGACATGACATTTCCTATTGATCCTCCATCAACCAATGCATCCTTGATGTTGTGACCATTCACTCTCACATCAATCTTGGAGGTATATTCACAAGCCTCCCATGGTACTGGCTTGGCATCCACCACCCCCATTGATACAAGAGCTTTTGCCTTCTTCTTCTTCTTGCTCCTTGTAGAACTCAAACCACCTCTAAGCTCTTTTCTCAAGGTAGGGTTCAAAGCAATCAATTGGCCCATTGTGATGTTAGCCTTGTGGCTACCAACATCCTCCAACACATTGAGTTCCACTGTTGCTTTGTAATCAAGAAATCCTCCATCGCCAACTTCTTCCTTGGAGTCTTTGTTGTTGATGGTGTTGAGGTGCAAGTGCTCCTAGTAGGCATAGGAGTATCCTCCCCGGGAACACCATTGCTTGGAGTAAATCCTTGAGAAGAGTGAACATCCTCTACAAAACGAGCTCTCTTCTTCTCTTATGCCAAAAGCTCTAAATTAAGACCCTTGGAGTTTGCTCATACTTGCTCTCAACCACATCTATGATGATATCCCCTTACCTTTTTTTGGATTAGGAGCCACTTGGGTTTCACTATCTACCTCTCTTCCTCTATTGGCTCCCTCATAACCCCTTCCTCCATGGTAAGTGGAATTTGGGCAATTCCTTTGGATATGGCCTCTTCCTTCACAACCAAAAAAATTTCTATCATTGAAATTTTTGGCTCGTTGGCCTCCTCTATATGGATAGTTTCCATAACTCCTAGGCCCTCTTCCTTCATTCTGATCCACCTCTCTCTTCTCCCATAGTTGCACAACATTGATCTTGAGATCCGCAAGTTGTTTTGTGATGGTTTGAAGTGGATCCTTTGGTGGAGGTGCAAGAATTGGAGCAACTACTACTTGTGGTGCAACCCTTGCTACCAAATTATCAGAAGTTCCACCATACTTGTAGCCTTGAGGAGGATGCACAACTTCCTTTGCCACCAAATCACTCTCATCCCCTTCCAAACTCTCCTCCATACAAATTGCGATCTTGATAGCTTCAACCTTGGAAGAAGGTTTCTCATATCTCACCTTGTTTCTAATTTGTGGTCTTAACCCTCCAAAAAAATTCTTGGTGAGCATGGCTCCTATGCCAATCATAGTAGTCTCCACATCATCCCCACCCTTCCTCAATACTTTGCAAAATCTGGACTCTAACTTTTCCACTCTTTCCACATAGACCCTCACTTTCTCTCCATCTCTTTGCTTGAGAAAGGTAACCTCACTCATCAATCTCTCATAACTTTCATCAAGAAGAAAGTTCTCAATGAGTGTTGAAGTCAAAGTCTCCCAAAACTCTTCTTGCCTATCTCTCCTCTCTCTCTTTTGGTATTGTGACTCATACCATGTAAATATTGCATCCTCAAAGAAATCTGGTAATAATGAGACCCATTCATTCTTTCTCCTCTCATTTTTTCCTATGCAAGCTCTCTTGAAGTCTCTCAAAAAGGCCTCCACATCTTCTTCTTTGCTAAAGAAAACTAGAAGTTTCCTCATCTTAACCCCTCACTATCTTTCTTTTCTCTCAATTTTTTTTCTCTTTTTTTTCTCTCACTCTATAACTAATAGAGTATGTACATGACTAACACCATTTGAGAATAATCCACCCTAGGGAACACAAAAGGTTCAGGTTGCTCCAAGATTTCTATAGCAACCTCAAATCCTAGAGTGCATATTAATCAAACTCTCATGGATAGTTTATCCATAAGTTGAAAGATTATCTCCATCACTAATCTTGAGAACTAGTTGATGAAGGTGGTAGTATTTCTGTAGTTGTACTAAGACTCTCTCCAAGATCCTTTACCAAAGTCTCCAAAAGTGATTTTACTTCACTACACTCATGTTCTTTTGGAAGTCCTTCAACTCCACAAACCTCACACAACTCCTTGGTCTTAGATATTCTCTCTCCCAATCTTGGTGAAGAAGGTCCAACATGCAAACCCAAGTCAAGTTAGCCTCTCTTTTCCCTCAATCTCTTCCTCTCAAAGTTCAATGGACATGAAATTGCCTTATGCCCCTCTCTCCATATAGAAAGCATCTAGACTCACTCTTTCCTCCAAGTGGTGTAAGTTTTTGGATCCTCTCAACACTTTCTTCAAATTCTATTGTAAACTCTCTTTTCCTTAAATCCACCCTTACAATCACCTCAGACCCTTGAGGAACCTTGCATAGTCTCAATTTCCACTCTTGATGACACTCCATATTCCCAAGATGAATCTAAACACTCAAACATGCTTTGTGTTGCTCTCAAACTCCTCATGCATGAGATCTCAACTCTGCACAATTGACCCTTCCTCACAATTTCACTCAAATCTCTCAACTCATATGTGACAATCGTCTGAAATTTTTTCACTTGATTATAACTCCAAGGCGTCCCACTCTGCAAAATTTCAGATCTTTTTATCAAGTCATTTGGCCTAGACACCTTTCTATTCAACACACATATTTCAGATTTGGTTTGAAAACCACCCCCTCACTTCAAAAACTCATAACTCCCTATGCAAGAATGATCTCTCTCTAATTTTTGTGGCAGCAAGTAGTATACAATGCACTGAATTTTCTTGGAAGTTTTTAGGACAATCACTAAAAATTGAAGAAAAGGCAGACTCTGTACAATTTTCCAGAGAGTATGTAGTTGCAGGAGTAGTTTACCCTGTCAAATTTCAAAAATTCTAGCCCAATGTGCATTATAGCTCTCAAAATAATTTTAAGTGTGATAATTGAAAGATAACCCAAGCTATAATATATAGAAATTTCAAATCCAGATCTCAAACTTGAGATTTTGCCCAAAATCACCTTAATTCCCGAAATCACTTTAATCCCCAAAATCTACAATCCACCTCACACAATCTCTCCAAATCCTCTCATGTGTACAAGATGTACAAAATCACTTCAAAGACATCATAATGAATTACTGGGTATAAAAATGGATCTTGGTTCTCTAATATAAGTTTAGCTCTCTCCTCTCCTAATGTTCTCTCCAAGTGAGCTCTCATAGTCTCTTCCTGTCTAATATAGAATTGAACGCGGAACATTATCTTGTCTTCTAAAGAGGTCCTGGCAACAGAACCACAAATTTGAGCCGGCATGTCTCTCACTCAAGATGAACCTTTGATGGCTATTATGGTAACACACCATGGACTAAGAAGGCAAGGAACTCCAACTCCATCATACTCCTCCAAGGCTAACACTCCAAAACTCAAGACATTGCTCACTAGAGAACTCAATGAAAGAGAGATAGTTGCAAATGAAAGAATGATGAGTACCTCCTCACCCCTTGTTTATATACTTGTGAAATAGTTACATACCAAAGTTACTAATTATCGTAGTAACTCAAGTTACTAGATTAAAAGTCAAGTAAAGTCAAAAAGTATAAAAGAATATTCATCCACATATGCATATTCCACTAGCATGTGATCTTATCATGATCCAACCACTAAGTCAAGGATTCCTTCAGATGGGCTATCCTTGGACTATAGAAGAATCCAAAACAAAAAGGCTTGCGGGCCCAAGAGTTCTCAACTCTTTCCTCAAAGCCAACACCTAGAGATAATACCTAGTCAACACACTAGAATCCAAAATAGTGGTGCTCATCTTTTCCACTTCCTCTCAAGTAAGGTCCACTCTATCTTAGCTATGACTAACTTTAGCTAATCATGACTAATGTAGAACCATCCTTTTTCTCTATATAAATAATATCTCTCAAGTACTTGTAATACCTAGCTAAATATCACAATACCAAACACATGCACAAATGGGTATGACAAACCAAGTTGTCACAACCAAGGAAACAAAGTGCTCAACCAATTGCATGGCTTCTTCTATATTTTGCGGTTCTTGCATGGTCACCTCCAATTTGGTTTGTGACTTCAATCCCCACACAAATTGATCCCAAACTTTACTTTCTTGTATATATGGAATTTGCATGATGATGTTTTGAATTGTGTGATGTAGCTCTTTATTGAGCAAATCTGCTTCAACTATGCCAATCTATCTCATACGGCTCGGGTGGCATTTATAGTTTAAAATTGACCAAGTATTGCATCCTTGAATACTGCCTATGTCAAGGATGCAACAATTTGTCATTCAGCTCACTCCACTCGGAATCGCCAGCAAAGTTTTGCCACACCATCCAATTGGCTAGAAGCCAAAAGAATTTGTTTCCGTTCATCTTGAAGATTGGTGGCTTCAAAGTAACGTTTGCATTCAAACACAAAATTCTCCACTATGCTCAAAAGATGCTTACCTTGAAACACCTTGGGTTTTAGAAATCAAATACGATCTTCTCCATCTCGAATTGGCGCTCTCTCTATATGTTCTCGTTGTTGCTAGTCTTGTTCATCCAACAATTGATTAAGGTGCTCGATTTGTTGTTGCATTGAAATGATAATGTCCGGTATTGTTACCATAGCTACTACTCTATCCTACTTCTCCCAATTTATCTAATTGATTAACACATAGATGTAGCATGTCCACCGTTCTCCATAAGTTATAACCAAAAGTATCAAGGATTCCTCCGACAAAGTGATCATATGCAAAAAGTCCTACCCAAAGTGTGAGGTGATGAATTATGTGAAACAATCCTTGGGTAATATCTAGACATGAAAATCCCAATGGTTTGGTGAAATTGGATTTGGTGGTCCATAAATTCCATCCATCTCATTCCTGCTCTGATACCAATATAAAAGACCAAGACCGAGGAGAGAAATAGGAGAATGGAAGCTCACATTGGGATGTTGAAATGAGAGAAAATTCCAAATGCCTAGCATGAGTTTCGGCTTTGGTATTTATAGATAGCATACAAGGCCCTTGAGAAGCTTCTCAAGAAGTTTTCTCAAGCCGCTTTCTTAGAGTGCAAGCCAAGTTAACTAGGAAGCTTCTCAAGAAGTTTCCTTCTAGGAGCCATCTACTTGACGTGTAAGCTAAGCTAGTTGGAAGCTTATAGAAGCTTCCTTCTAGAAGTTACTTACTTGAGGTGTAAGCTAAGCTAGTCGGGAAGCTTCCCAAGAAGCTTTCTAGATACTTCTAGAATATTCTAGGTTAATTTCTCTTATTTGCTACTTCATTGCTTAACTCCATATTGTTACAAACCCCCTCCTCCTCCCATCCCTATAAACAATCACAAGGACTATAAATTTGATCATATCCTTGCACATTACTACATTCAATGTGATTGCCAACAACATACAAAGTACAAAGTCTTTTAGAAAGGGTATCCTCTTCATGATACCACTTGGGAGTCTCTTTTCCATCTCTAGAATACACAAATGCCCATTTAGGAGTTTGAAGCTTCCATGGTGATGAGGATGTCACCCACTAGCAATGGGTGAATATGTAACAATACGGAGTTTATCGATGAATTAATCAAGTTTAACAAAATAACAAGTAAGCCAAATTAACCAAGAATTATATGAATATTCTATAAACATCTAGGAAGCTACTTGGTATATTCTAAATAGTGGAGAATGTGCATACCAAGTGGTGACTTCTAAGAGGAAGTTTCATAGAAAGTTTTGCGATTAACTTAGCTTGCATGCCAAGTAATTGGTTTTTAGAAAGAAGCTTATTGAGAAACTTTCTGATGAACTTGGCTTGCATTCTAAGAAAGTAGCTTTTAGAAAGCTTCTCAAGAGCCTTGTATATTTTCTATAAATACCAAAGACTAAGCTCATGCTAGGCAATTCAATTGCATACTATGAAATCCCTTAATATCATTTTTGGTCTAATCACATCATAGATTTCTACTAACATGTTGAAAATAAAAAGATTTGATATATTCACATTGAAAATAAAAGGATTTAATATATTCAAATCCATTTCATCACAAGAATGTAAATTTTCAAATTCTATTATCTATTGTATATCATCACATGTAGAATCACCAAGTTTGGTGAATTCATCATTATGTCTCTAAACTTTGTTCCAAATGATAAATGAGATATACTCACTTGCTCATGTTGATATAAATAATCTTGATATGGAATACATTGAGGAACAGAAAATGGGGTGCAAAAATTTATCCTCTAGGTGCCTCTATTCCATTCTCTCTCTAAAACATTTCGAATCTATCCATTGCACTATGTTTTCTCTCATCAAACTTACTCGGTCTAAGTCGCTCATGCTCTTCCAAGAGGGGTGATTCACTCTCTTGGATTAAAACACCTACTTTGATACCATTGTAATATTTCAAGGACAAGAGAATACCCAAAAGAAACTCAAGAATGATGTTTAGGGTTTAGGGTTTAGGGTTTCACCCATAAGAAACAAAAAATTTCAATTCTCGATACATTGATGCACCACAAGAGTATCTTGTATTTATTATATAATAAGAAAGAGTATCCCTAAAAGATAATTCCATCCTTGGTTCAAATATATGGATTGGTGACATGTTAGTGAGCTCCACCCTTAGATTAGTTGTATGGATGGGTGATATGTCAATTTTGGTCTTATCTAGTTGGTTAAGCAAGTTTGACTAAAAGGAATCTTTAAAGAATCTTCTTGTAAGAAACTCAAAATTACATTGGTGAGGTGCACTTGGAAAGCTCTCCAAATATGTCTAGATATTGGTATTACAACTAAATAATTAACCAAGTTGGTAGAGAAGTTGCACAAGCATGATGATGCCAAGTTTGAGAGTGTCTTAGGCAATATTCACCATGAACTGCTAGAGTATAATGAACATATTGAGGAGCTGATTTGGAAGTGCAAAGGAGGAGGGTTGAGGTTGTGTGATGCCACTACCCCATAACTATGAATTAAGACTAACCTTATTCTACCTAATTGGTTGTTATAGATTAAATGCTGGTGCCATCGGTAGAGAGGTGCTTATTGTACACTCTACCAATACTATGAATCCAACCTGAGTTTTAGTGTTTTAGGATTCATATTCCTCAAGCATGCTGCGATTTACACTATCTATTCCCTTTTCGCTTCCCTCCGACCCAACCAAGACACCATCCACTCCTCTTCCAGTTCCCTCCGCTCCACCCATTTCTCAATTAAAGCTCTGTCGTTTGGTCTTTGCTTGACGTTTCTTTGTCTGATGGTCCTTCCCGGCTTTCGGTTTCAGATGCTCCGACCCAGCCAAGACACCGTCCACTCCTCTTCCTCTTCCACCCTTTCCACCTATCCTCAACTAAGGCTCCGTCTCGATATTTCTCTGTTTAATGTCCTCTCTCGGTTTCAATTCAGATGCTTAATTTCTTAATCTCCGATGCTTACTCCGTTAAGGTCTGGGTTGTTATTAGATGACGCACACTAGTATTCTGTATGTGCTATTTATGAAATGTATCAATTATGTTTTCATATGGTCGTTCTCGGTTCCATATATAGGGGTTCTTGATCCCCGGAGAACGGTTTCTGCTCCCATATCGATGTGATAGGTTCTTGTACGCAATTCACGGTACAAGGGACGTTTACAAGTATGTTGCGCGAACCTGGTATCCACGTTTATCTTTATGCTTAGAGTTGATAGAATGGAATATATTGATGGTGAAGGTCGAGAGAAATTTAACAGTGCCACTAGAGACGAGTTACACGTTTATCTTTATGCTTAGAGTTGATAGAAAGGAATATATTGATGGTGAAGGTCGAGAGAAATTTAACAGTGCCACTAGAGACGAGTTACAGAATTGAAGGATTTGCCGCGAAGCAATTTAATATATTAACCTTAAATGCTGCTCCACAATTAATTAGCATCTTCTGCAGAGGACAGAAGTAAAGCGTAGTTGCGTCAGATCAAACGATACCGGCCCATTATAACGTCTAGCAAAGGATAATGCAAGAGCCAGACAGAATGGAGCTACTTCAGCACTGTTTGTAGGTAACATCTATAAACACTTACGAAAGTCGGGCCCACACTGGTCTAGAGATTTCAGCCACCTTGATGAAGTCCCGGACCACGGGCTTTCCAAGACTCCAGCTGCGGTCTTCACCCATTAAAACTCGAATACCTTTCTGTACTCTAGTAGGTTTCTGTATCATGTGGTCATAACCCGTCTCCTCATCTTTGACTGACATCTCAAGCTCAGTGGACCTGTGGCTTACTGCGTAGCGTTCAAACACTATAAAGAGTAGGGAGTTTGAAAGGGCCATCAACCAGAGTCCGAAAAGAAAATCTTTGTGACCTGACAGATCAACCAAGCTGAAGGCGCTCAAGATGCATGATGGGGGCTTTAGCATAAAAATCGAGGAGAGAATAAACTGGCAGATCAATGATGCTGTAAGGGGAAGGTTGGTGAGAGGAGAACGTCTGAACATACCAAAGCTCTGGCTCAACGTCATAGCCAAGCTTATATACTGCATGTTCCACCGTATCATGGTTAGATTTCTCTACTGAATATAAACTCTTGACGCGTTAACCCACTTGGCGAACTAGTTAAGTCCTCTGGGCTTTCACTAGGCAATATGGTGGACTTGGGATCATTTAACAGGGTAAATAAGTACGCAGAGCAAGAGCGTTTAAAATTCCCTTCAGTTGCTCTATCCCTTGCCCTGGACTAAATCAATGATCTTAACAAGCCAAGGGAACTCAAGCTTCTGACAATAGGTTGATCGCTACAAGTTTACCTGGAATGAGGCGAAAAGGAAGGAGACTGCGCTGTTGTAATTATAATTTGCGGTCAGTCCCGGGTCTTCGCTATCGCTGTCGACCTTTACCTTCTCATACCAACTCTGACCATCGTTACCGGATCATAGACACAGGAGAGAAAGGATGTGTCAGTATGTTGCTTTCAGTTCTATCTGGTTTTCGACCGTAGTTTCTGCCGTGTTTTGCAACATTTCATAAATCCCACTTTCCCTGCTTTATCCCAAAACTAATAGGTCGGGAACCTTACTTTCTGTGCTTGTACAAACCCAGGGCCTCTTACTAATGACCTCCCTTACAAAGTAGCTATCATATCAGTTGATTACAAGACACAGGTACTCTGGTTTCAAAATTAATTGAAGATCCCCAGTCAATAAAGCTCACAGAGTAATAATTTCGGGGGATATTTTAACACTCACCTGCTGCTGGAGATAAAATTGTGCCATAATTTGGAACAATATGATGAGCACACTATGCCCATAGACACTGAGTAATACGGGCAGTGCCAAGAGATTGCTTTCTGGTTTCCCACGACTCAATTTTCTTTTGGCATGAGTGGTAGGCATGGACAGAACCATGGGAATTACCAGGGCTAGATCTGCCCACAGATACTGATAGTCAGACAACTCGAGTTGGTACCTGGTATCAAAAGTGGCAGTTAGACTAATGGGAGAAGAAATCCTCTAATGTTACTTCGATAAGAAAACTTCTTGACATCAACAGCACTTCAACCACATAGAACGGAATAATAAATAAATAAAATCAATTATTATTATTATTCCATCATCTCCTGGAAGCACAGCTCGAAAGTTATGGAACATGATGATATTTAAACCGATGTCTTTTACAAAAAAGTAAGTAGCGCTCATTGAATCCCTACCTGTACAATACAATTACAGATGTCGCTTGAATCAGGGCATAGAAGTACATATATTTGAAGATAACTGTAGCATTTACCAAAGCACAACGGCCCTGGGCTAGGACCTGCAACATACCATGGAATATACATCGCAGCAAGCAACGTGTAAGGAGCCCGTGTGCTAACGAACGGGTTCCATATACACTCAATCACAGCAAGCAATAACGTTTCTAGCCCTATATCTCTTGGCATCTTAAATGAAGTTAAAAGGGATTCAACCATCCTACAGTGAGATATCGTGATGTTTCACAAGCGGTGCAATATGAAAATTTCTTACTGAAAGCAGGATCCTTGAATGTTTGACAATATATTCTTAAGTTGCCCGAGCGTGATCAAAGCGAGTATGACATCGTTTCCTTGTTGATTATGTAAATTACCATTGTCACCGCTCCGATGTGGGCAAGCTTAGTGGAAAATGGAGCAGCTATGCTGGGCCCAGCTGCCATTGCATCCTTGCTATCGAGAGGCTTCCTAGCAATGCTGGATCAGAAGTGAAAAGCTCTTGTCAGAAAAGATGTAGAAAGGGAGGTAATGATTTAGCCAGATTTCGTCCCAGAAGACAAAATGATTCAGGAATGTTCACATCTTCAACAAATCTCCTTAACTGCGTACCTGATTCCAACATCAGCAGCTTTCAGTGCACCAGAATCATTTGCTCCATCTCCTGTCCTGTGGTTAGAGAAAACAGAGTGATTGTCTGCGACTGTTGATCCAGATACAAGGACATAATTACTCAGGTTCAGTTGGAAGTGTCTAGAAGTAGCTTAAGTTTAAAAAGAGCTAAAGACAGTACTCACATGCACACCGCGTAGCCGAGGTCTTGTAGGCTTCGCATTAGCTCATGCTTGTTTTGTGGAGACATACGGGAGAAGATATTCGCTTGAGTAAGAACCTTTTGAAGCGGTGTAACGTACTCAGTAACTTTGACATGAGTAGAATGTGTTTGCTCCATGAATTGTTCTATCAACTGGTC
Source organism: Lunularia cruciata (assembly GCA_948567375.1). Taxonomy (NCBI): domain Eukaryota; kingdom Viridiplantae; phylum Streptophyta; class Marchantiopsida; order Lunulariales; family Lunulariaceae; genus Lunularia; species Lunularia cruciata. The sequence goes on along the minus strand of OX419759.1, from coordinate 60,448,970 downwards.
ATGTTGTATTGATAAAGCAGAAAATGCTCTACCTGTCACAACGAGATTGACACCACCCTCTTTCCCTGAGGGGCCCTGCAGTGGAGAAAATTACGAGTGCAACGTATTAATCACACTATTTTTCAGTGCCCTCATTTTGAAGGTCTTTGCAATGTTAAGTTCATTGAGCGATACACGTTTCATTTCCAGAGTTTACATTCTCGACAGTTAGCAAGAACTGTTATGTTTGGCTTGTTATTAGTGACTTGAGTGATTATTGAAGACTGACAGTCAAGAGCAAAATGTGACTGATGAAACAGCAAGGTGCGGGACAGGCCCTTATATAGATATATCTAGTTACTACTATGACAAAGTATTAAAGTGATAGATACCTTGAGTGGTCAATATTCAGGAAGTCCCGCAAGTCAGTCAGTCAGTATAAGTATATATATATATATAAATAAATATTAACAGTAAATAACGTGGTTCACTATATCTATATGCGCGCTGTGAGTAATAAAGCGTTGGGTGAGCCTGTTTCAGCCGTGGGGGTTGTTTCCGAGACAGGAAGTGAACCACGTTATTTACTGTTACATTATCTGCTTAAAGGGGTTGATGATGTGCTATTGCGAGAGGTTCTCAGGATTGTGTTGTCTAACAAGAGCTTCCACTTGAACAATCAAATTATTTACCTTGCTTCCTGAATTAGGAGCCATATCTCTCCACCCTGATGGAAGCACTAAAAGCGAATCGATATCAATATCTTCACCAGAATCTAAGCTTTTCAGAACACAACCACTTTCACACCTCACTGATTGGAGATCTGGATCTCGGTCTATGAGGTAAGTTTTGGCGGAAGGCCTCAAGAAGAAAGGCCCACACTGCCTGCATGCCGAGTTCACCAAACATATCGTTAAACTAGATGAAGAACCACAAAGCCGCCGTGAATCAAATCCATTTCCGGTTCTTGGTGAGAAGATTATCCCAGATGGCAAACAGCAGTATCATACTTGGACAGCAAAGCTGGAAATTCCGTCGCATGATTACAATACGCTTTTATACCTTAAGTACGAAACTGGAGGATACTGTTGCTTGATCTACATGATTAAACAGATGTTCCCAATCGTAGATGTAAACATATACCTGGCTACTGAAATTGCAGTAAAAGGGTTGTCCCCAGTTACCATAATTTCTCGTAAAGCAGCTTGTGCCAATTGGAGCAGAACACCTGAGGTCTCTGGCTTAACCTTGTTCTCCATGATAAAGAACCCACAGAAGATCAGGTATGTTTCCATCTGCGTCCTACTTTTTACCATCATCTGGCATCACAACAGGAGCTAGCTCAGCAGTACACATACAATATTCCCATAAAACCACAATGAGATCCTGCGCACGTCCTATATCAGCTTTTCAGAACTAAACACAAGAAACTTCTAGCAAGACTCAAGGCTATCAGATTTCCAATATAACTCCGCAGGGTCCTAAAGGGTGAATCTGCCTACCTCATTTATGCTTATAGACCCCAGCAACCGATAAGCACACGCAAGAACACGATATCCTTTAAGAGTAAGATCTTTGAGCTGACTGGAGAAGTTATGCGGTAGAGTCTCAGCCTTACAGACTTCCTGCAAACTGCACAATCTCCTGAGCAACATGTCCTTGTTGACTACTTGGACTACATGCTTCAGACACCATAATGCAAATCGGCGTTTAGTGAGCAAAGTACTGCCAAACAACAGACGTCAAATGTTTAAATTGTCACACCTTTCAGGAGCCCCTTTGACCAGTATCCAGCTCCTGGCCTCAGTTAACTTTGCGGTTGCTGAGGGCAATTCAAGGATTATGCTGCTCATCATGCGAAGCTCGGCGTCAAAATCGAATCGCCTGAGGATGACAAGTACTTGAGGCGACTCAACCTTAGTGGGAGACATTATTATAGTGTCGACGGATGAAGGCACATTTCTCCACATTGTTGAGGAGTCTGAGCTCATTTCAGTTCCTGGAACGGTGTGGGATGGACGTGTTTCAAATATCCAACCTGGAAGATCCAGACAGAAACGAATCCATGAACATGGGATCTAACCTGACTGTCCAACGAGAGTAGACCTAGACCTTATCAATGCAGAAGTTGAAATCTATAAGTCTCGTACTCCCACATAGATCAAGGCTCAGCAGGAAGAACGGAAGATTATTTTCTTCTATAATGCAAAGCAATCAAGCCCATTTTGAAACTGGGAATTTTGAAGAACATAGCAGAAGTCCTAAAAAGTACACTAGATGGTAATCTATGAGTACACGGGGTTGTACCTGTACTGGCGAACATTTGGATCTCCATGGGATCTCCCAAGTACTTAGTCCCTGCTTGTCCCTCTTGCCAGTTCTGACTAATGCCTTCGGGACCAATTTGAAATTTTTTGGTCCATGGAGGATGAGACATGATATACTTGAAAGTATTGCAGAGCTGTTGTATAAAATTATTATTTCGCACAGGATTTCCAGTTTCGACCATGGTAGAGCCACCGTCGGGTTGATCCAAAGTATATATACTATGGCAGGCTGCCAGAGTGTAAAATAGTCCAAGAGAGGAGACAGATGGTTTATCAACCGATTTTCCTTCTGCCAAAGGACGAAGTGCCTACATTTTTAAGTGCTTAAATAGAGTTAGGTTTTCCCACGTCCAGTACTTACAGTTGCTACGACCAATAATAAAATGACTGTAAGGCTGTCAAATAAAAGAACGTATGAACATATAGAGCATGAAGATTTTCAGGTTGCCTACTAGCTGTGGGCATGCATGAATGTTATGGTTGAAGGAGGCTAGACCACTGTCTGACCTGGTGGCCTTGGAGGTATACGGAGTGAAGATTTTCCTCCAGCTCACCACAGTTCACTGGCGAACTAGAGGTTTGGTAGTCGCTTCCCATGACTGGGACTACTCCTTTCAGGTTCAACCCGTCCTCCGTCAGAGTTCCAGTTTTGTCAAAGCACAACGTATCAATTCGACCTGCGCTGACTATACGACCCGGATTTATACAGAAGATACCCTTTCCTTGTAAGCGTTTGAACGACACCGACACGCCAATTGCAAGAGCTAGGGGCAAAGCTGGTGGAACAGCAATTGTCAAAAGGTTGAGACATCGTTCAACCACATCTCGGACTGATTCCTGCATCATGCCATACAAACACAGCCAAAAAATTTGAAGCGATAAATCAAAGAAAAGCTTGACGTGAACATCAAATGTATTCTAGCTTTTCTAGAGGGAAGAGGAACGAAAATTTTATACCAGGTTGTGTCCTAGCAGAGTTGGCAAGTCTGCACCTGTCGTGCTCTATACTAGAGATTAACTGCAACACTAGCGAAGTAGGGAAGTAGACAGCATTGCTGATCCTAAAACACCAGTGTACATGCATGTCCACCTTCCCGGCCAAAAAGATGACTGTGGCGGCACAGACAACAATCTGGTATACTACAAGATTGGCAACGAAGTAGTAAATTTTTCTTTCGAAGTCGTATTTTGAGGGTTTTGGAAAGCGAATAGCTCGAACAAGTTGTCCCTTAGCTGTTCCGTAAGCCGTGGTGATGACCATGGCAGCAACGGGCATAGTCTGCTCCTGATTCAACAAGAAATTCTGTTAGTTCTAATATGACTTGGGATTGTACCAGCAGAGGTTGATCAAAGTCTTGCCAAAAATTTCAGCTGCAGTGTTTTCAGTTAGTACCTTGGTTACAAAATGACCGGAGTGACAGTTCTGCGAACTCAGAAACTGCCAAATAGTATCATGCTGATCACTACCCTCGGAGTTGGAATGGAGATGGGGATTGGAGGAGGCCTTAATCTGAATTGCAAGAGTACCAGAAAGTAATTTGTACTTTCCATCACGCTCTGACTGCGTTTTAAATTCCTGCATCATTTTAAAAACACTTCAGTCATCAGCGTATATTGTTTGGCCATGCTTCTAGACATAGAAGTAATTTCTCGGTAATAACAATAAAGACTAACTGAAATGTACCTGTCCAGTTGCTGAGAATCCTGATGGTAGACGTGTCTTTGGAACAGGTGCACTTTCACCAGTGAGCATGGACTCATTGACCACGCACTGGCCAGCAAGTAGTACTAGATCGCAAGGAAAAATCATTCCTGCTTCTATCTCAATGATGTCCCCTGGCAGTAGTTCTGACGAGGAAACAACTTGTGGTTCCATCCTAACTTCACCTTCTTCATTGACGGCGAGTCCCAGCTTCGTTACATTGCATTCCGACGCAGCCAGCTTTTTGATGCTTTGCAAGTGCTTACGTATCTCAAAAACGTTGAAAAGGATTGAAGTTGTGGTCATGCCTAAAATAACGTAGGCGTATATTCTATACTTCTGATAGATCCAGAAGGCTATCGAGAAAATCTGGAACAAAAGAAATGGTCTGAAAACCTCTGTCATCAATATGCGCCTGCACATGAGACAGAACGAGAATGTGAAACAGGATTCTCATAAAAAGATTTGTTTTTCGTGGTCCATTGACCTTTGGAGTCATGTGGACATCGTGACCATCTTTCAAGACGTAAAAGTAAGTGAGAATTCTACCCAAAATTTGGGACGCTAACCCTCAGTTGATTAGACCCATAAACGAGATGTCGCTTTTTCCTGAAATTAAACTTTTGATCTGCCAGAAATACAGCAACAAGTCAGCACCCGGTTTAACAGAAAAGATGGTTTACACATAATTCAATAGAAAGAAATTGAAACTCGAACATGCAGAACAGAGAAGGAACATGCAGGAATTGCAAACGCACTTTGCTCAACACCATGTCCAATTTCCCTCCGAGCACATTCACATGCAATGGAGTGCAACTCTGTAAAGGTCACATCCACATTAAAAGCTCTTCGAGTCCAGCTTCCTTCAACGTGATTGTACCAAAACCGCTCTTCTCTCCACACAAACATTCGAACTTTGCTTTTCATCAGCTGCTCATTTGGACCAGTTTTAGAACAGCACAGAATGTTCAGCAAAGTCGGAAATTTCGAGTACATTCTCATCTAATGAAAGTATTCTCTGTAAGTAGTAAACTTCTTGCAGTCATCTACAAGCAAAAATTGCTTCCTGAGTTTTCCAAGACGACATTTCGAGAGAACAACATGTGAACAAGGAGTAGACATTCCATCCTGGGAAGCATATCTCCTTGGACTTGTCAGTACCTTTTCGGACGAGAAGCGAGCTTTACTAGCAGGTATCCACCTTGTGTTGTCTCCTTCTATATAAACCCTCTGAATGTGAACCAGTGTTACGAGCTCGTCCACACTCTCCACTAGCACACGCTCCGCTCTTTCGTCATCCTGATGGACCTCCACGAAGCGGAGATATGCGTAGAATTGAGGCCATATAAAGCAAGCGACCGGTAGAATTCCGCCGCTCAAAATACAAATGAACAGGAAGCATAACTCCTTGAAAATCGACCATCGGTAGAACCTGGCAGACTTTATTTCCAGTATCTGGTCATCCTCGTCCAAAGTAGACAGATATTTTCCCTGTGTTCTTCCATCGTTTGATCGTCTAGGCTGTTCGGGATCGACATTTTCCAGACTATCTGTTCGAGTTAGTGGCAATGCTGCTGGCTTCCGATCTTTCGTGCTCATATCACGTAGTAACCAGTCATCCTCCTCATCATGCAAGTTACTCCTATTGTCTCTAAAGGAGGAGTTCTGACGCTTAATTGCAGCCTTCATAATGGAGGTTGCACTTGCCATTCAGCAGAACAGAGAGTAATCGTTTACGTCGACCACTATGTATGGATCATTGCATTGGGTATGGTTTCCAGCTTAGAAGAATAGCGCAGCTTAGACGAATCTCAAACCCAACAAATCCACGAAAATATAGAGCCTTCCAATTTCAATGAGCGTAACTTGTTTCTATGCAGAGAAGTTTCCATAATGCCATCTCATCGTCTTGAACGTTGTAATAAGTACTCATTTTGATACCGTGTGGTCCAATTTGCGCACATTGTTCGAGCAATGACTTTTTGATCTCTTATAAGTGATCTCTACTCGTTTACCCCTATGAAGTTCTTATCCATAACAAACTGATCCACCAACTGCCTTGGGTCTCATTAAATTCTGCGGGATGCTCAGAATCTCGGTTCAATATATTTACCGTTGCTTGGCTAACGATGTACCATGTCAATGCTAACGATGTACTATGTACCATTTCCAATCAGTGCCAGAAATTACTTTCTCCGTTTCGATATCGCTGATGAAAAGGTGATTCTGCAATTGCCAGTAATATCCAGCCGCTCGCATGCGGCTAAGGGACTTCACACCACGAAGGGCGGTGTCAAAAAGAAGCTTTTGGTTACGGGTAGAATCGTCCTGACCGCAGATGGGGTGGTATCAAAAGAATCTTCTGGTTACGGCTGGAGTAGTCAATACACTTGAAGACTTTGATGGCATCTGATTCAATAGAGAAAGTTCGTGTCCGGTTTCTTATCGGGAAACGCAAGGCAGACGAGAACACATAGACTTTGATGGCATCTGAATCAATAGAGAAAGTTCGTGTCAAGTTCCTTATCGGGACCAAACGCGAGGCAAACGGGAACCCATGAAAACTTTGATAGCATCTGAGTTAAGAGAGAAAGTTCGTGTCAAGTTCTTTATCGGGACTCATCGCAAGGCCAACGGGATCCATCTAAACCAGTATTTCTGGCAGTTTATTTAAATACGTGAAAGTATCCAAATACGTGTACGATGAAAGACAGAGTTGCGATAGGAATTGGAAGTTCAAGCAGAAAACTATTTGTTTCTTAAATCATGCATAGCATAGTTTAAGGGTTTGAAATATCCTGTAAGAATACCAAACTTTGCTCACTTTATGTTTTATTCTCCCCACATTAGTTTGTATACGACTAAATAGAAGAGAAATTCATGTATCAGGAAGGAGACAACTTCTGCAACGGAGGTCCGACACTTGGGTCCATAGAATTACATCCTTGATATTTGTTATTAAAAGCAATTCAAATATCAAGAATAGGGACGATCAATGCACTTTCGCAAGGGCGGGAATTCCATTTTAAGTTTTTATGACAGATGAAAAGTACTTATTTGATCAGGAAAGAAAACAATTTCTAAATTTTTTTGGTTTAATATTCTTAAAGCTTATCACCGTCATATTGAAATGAAAAACATTTGCTAACGACTGAATCCACAATGTAACACGTTTTACTTCCCGTTAGAAATGACATCACATTCGAGAGAAGACAACCAATGATAACATAAAGATAAAGTTCATTGACCTTAATTCGGGTACTCCATGAGTTGTAAATATTTAATGCAATATCGGAAATCGACGATCTCGCCTCCAGATCTCTAATCCCCTATCCGACGAGGCTGAGACACGGTGTGAAATATTTTCAGATTTTAGAAAGTTGAAATGAGGATACACGGTTCATCACCCAGGCCTGAATTTTTCTTGCCAGGGTTGTTCATGGCGTTGTAAAACGCTACTTCTTCGTCGTACAGGTAAGCGACTACTTCGCAGCAAGGATATAAGCTCCCATTGGTGCACATGCCCAACACATGCACAATCGAGAAATTAGCTTGAACAAGATCCAACGGTTGAGAAAAAGTCTCGTAAGTTCTAGGTGGGTCCATATTCGTTAACTTTGTACTGTAAGCTGAGCACCAAGGGATGATGGTGGGGTCCGTAGTGCATAAAAGGCTTCTGATTTCGTGGCCCTCTGATCCAAAGTGCCGCCACACGGGAGAGAGCAGGAAAAAGTATGTATATTATTTTTTCGTGCGGCTCCGCGAGGGTAAATGAGGATTGAGAAACAGAAACTATCCTCGCATGACAAGCGTCACAAAAATGTGATGTTTAGTCTTACCCTGTGATCTTGTACAGTGCATCAAAATTTTGGAGACTGAAAACCTCGGATATTATCGCTGGATTCATGGAGCAGAAAGCACAACACGATCCACCCCTAGAACTGATCCCAAGTAGAGAAGAGGAATTTCTTATAAACACGACATTCCAGAATTCAGTGAAACTGACGTTTCAGAGTCTGGTGGTCACAAGCTATTGGAAAGAACAGCTTATCATCGAAAGCACTATCGTTCAAAGAGGAAAGAAAACCATTACTTACTTCCTCACTGGCACATCTCCTGCACTAGCAAGATGGCCATGTATCAGAATTGTACTGCATCTGGTACTTTGCTGGAGGAGCTGCAGCGATTTGGTGAACCCGTTTGGTTTGTATACATTTGTAATCTCAACACGGTGATTTAGGATCATGTTAATATCCATAATACATGAAACTTTTGGGAAGTCTCAACATCCAAGTTGCGGCGTAATTACGGATGCATTATCTCGCGGCCTCTCTGGCTTACGTACCTTTTAGACTTTAATATCGAAATGAGGGTCCTACCTTACTTCTTGCAGGCGGACTAAGATCGCCTGCAGTTAGCATGGCCTGATTTAAATCTGGTGAGAGGACTTGAGGAGTGCGTCTCCTATTTCACTATTGGAGTTCTACAATTACAGTAGAGCATCAATAACAGACATGTACAGTACCTCACACCAGGATGAGCAGAACTCTATCAGAACTAGTTTCAGAATGTATCGTCTGGTGTCAAATCAAGCTTCATGTTGGCTGATTATCAAATACTGATTCAGATCTATCTATGGTCCGTCAGTGCTAAAATCTTCCACGCAAACTTGATCGTGGCATGGACCTGCAGTTTGCCCATCAACTTCATACCTGCATACTCTACATACGGTAGATTGTACGTTCACATGTGTGGGATGCAACTCGCTTGCACCTACCAAACATTCATAATGGTTGAGCGGTCAACTTGAATACTCAAGGAAGGGTGGTCACTTTTCCAGAATTAGACAAGAATGAGTCACAGCAGCACGGATAGAATTTTCTCCACTTTCTGCTAGAAGTTATTAGAATTTCAAGAAGAGAGTCTATCATTGCAAGAAAGGCAATTGAGAGAGATGAAACGGAAAGAAGTAGTGGCAGCCCCTCAAGTGCTTAGGCGCAGAAGGAAAGCACCCAAGATCCCCTCAAGATTGACCAAATGTGCACTCCATTCTAGGTAGGAGTATCTTTGCAGCAAGAGGGTAGAATTCTTGCTGTGTAATTGGGAGTTGAGTGATCATACATGCTGCATGAGAGATAATAGGGATTCAGGGACAAAGAACTTGATAGGGAATATCTTTTCCTAGACAGAGGAACATTTGCGGAGAGTGTTGGGCCAGAAAATTCTCCCCCCCAATGCCATCACCCTAGATTCAACATGGACTGACCCAGACTCAAGCATGGAAGCATGATTCAGAGAAGCCTTTAAGGATGACAAAACCAACAACAGTTTGTCCATTCCTGGATACAAGGATCCTGCTCAAAGAGCCCTAGCTGAATTCATAATGAAGTCCATCTATGGGATTGTACAAAATTGAAGTGATCAAGAGAGATCTCATCACACAAGCCAAAGCTCATGTCTCCAATGCTAAAGTGGAGAAGGCGAAGATGGAGGAGAATCAAGTTGTGGAACTACAAAGCCTTCAGATGTAGTTGGCAAAAGAGGTGACCTGATGCGAGTACCTATCAGTGAAGGAGAATTCAGGTTCAATGAATGAAGCCACTTCAAGTTTCAAAGCAATGCTTAGCACAGGAGCCAAAGCAGAGTTGGAGGAAACATATTTACATGAATTGAAGTTGTTAATGTAGGAAACAAGGAGGAAGAAGGCAAAGAAAGTAGACCTGAATGCCTTGCTTATTAGCCTTAGAGTAGATAGGAAAATGACAAAAGTAGGGGACAATATTTACCTTAGATTAGACTTAATTAATACAAATATGGATAGTCTCACTTGCACTTTCAGTGAGAATACAGTGACCCAATCCAAAGTAGTTGAGATCAGAGTGCAGGTGACCATGGCTGACTTACCCAAGTCATTTGAGACATTTAGATTAGAGAAGGAAAAGATAATTAGAATAGCTTTGACTTTAGTTGTAGTGTGAACTGAGGATGTGATTGCGATAGTAGTAGCAGTAGAACCCAAAGTGCAGGAGACACTTATAGTGGATTCCGGTGAGGAAGCCAAAGTCAAGGTAGTACTCGGACCCTATCTGAGTCAATAGCAATTACAAACTCAAAGTGATAGAATTGTAAGTAAGACGCTTTGTATTTTAAACTTGATAGAAAGTAGTTGTAACACTTAAGTAGTTTAGGTAGTTTTTGTAACTTCCAAGTGATCTGCCTATTTAAGGTAGTCATTTGGAAGGTGTTGTATTCAGTAATGAGCAAAAGAATGAGTAAAGTGAAGTGTTGAAGAAGCACTCATCATTTTGCTTAATTTGAGTATCAGTTGAATGTCTTCATCTGTGAGTGTATGGAGAAATTTGGGTTGCAATTGAGAGATCATTAGATGTTGGATTCTATGACTCTGCATTCCATTCTTTGTGTTTGATCTTGAGTGGAGCACATCCGATGCAATACCTTGATGGATCTATGAGAACTATAGTATTGTCAATATTGTTCAATTCTATTTGCAGACAAGAGACTGATGCAAAGTAACTTTGGACTAGGAAATTGTACCTTTGATGGAGGGGCAGAATACAATTCCAAGGAAAAGTCACTTTGTAGCAGAGTGGTCTTCTTCCTATCAACTGAATCTTCATAATTGACATTAATTTGGACTGAAATTGAAGAATTGTGATTTTGAGTGAGAGTTAATTGTGGAAAGACTGGTATTATGCATTTTCTACTCTCTTTTGGGTGTTCTTTCTACCCAAGAGGCTAAATATGTAACCAAGAGAACTACAAAGTTACCTTTCACTTCATATTTTACCTTTCCTGACCTATATCTCAAAGTGAGACAACAATTACTCACACATTATTGCATAAGTGATACATGTTAAGTTGTCACACCATCCGTTGGTGGTATGCCTATCATGGTCAAAGGCCCTATTTATCCTTACTTGCATCTTGCTATTGAGGTTGAACCGAGATTCCAAAGTATAGCCTCCTGCCACTTTGGGTTCTCTCTCCAATGTCTTTCTCCAATGTCTTTCTCCAATGAAAAGGTGTCCATTCTCTCATATTTTCTCTCAACTCTCTTGGTATCATTCTATTCATAGCACAAAGCTTTGGAGCCATAGCACCCAAAGCTTACTCTCAACCTCTGCAATGTCACTCTTTGAGCAGCCATTTCCCATGGATGGATATCTAGGGTCCTCAAGTTTAGAGCATTCCTATTTACCCAAGGAGAAGCTTTCTTCACCAACGTGCTATCAATTGATGTTCCTCACAAATCAACTCTCAATTACTCCTCTACTCACTTGGATTGCAAGGGGCAGAAATTAATGAAGAATGGAAGACTAAGGAATTCTAAAAATTTCTCCATTGTGAAAATCTCAAGTTTATAGTGGTTTTTTCACTCCTTGCTTGCAATGATCTTAAATTTCCCATCACTCTCCATTTGTGTGAGCTATCTTGGAGGTGGTCTGTGCATGTTCTTGAAATTTGTATACCATTGGTCCCTCTTCACCAAAGAGTTCTCCCACTCTTCTGAAGATAACATGCCTAGTCTTCCAAAGGCTGGAGTCTCATATTCAGAAGATGGGTTCTTGTCTTCACTGAAAATTGTGACTATTATTTGTAAAGAAACTAGTCTGATGAAGAAGTGTATCTTCCAAAGACAAGGTTTTTATCCAAAATCCGGTTTTGTGTGATTTCTCCCCTAAAGGTAGGAATACTGCTCTTCCCTCTATTCTAAACAATTGAAAAAACATAGCAAAGTAAGAAAGCACTACAACTCCCAATTCCACAAGAGAAAGCTAACTCTCAACCTCTACAATGTAACTCATCTAGCAGCCATCTCCCAAGGGTTTTTGCGGGGATTGCATGGTCTTGAGAATGTGCTGAGCACCTAGCTGCTCGCACTTGGACTTCACAATTTGCAATGGTACGAGTGGCATACATAAAATCTAATGGATGGGTTGTGAGCTGTCAGTGACTCCCAAACTTGTACAAAGAACCAATTGCTGAGTTTCACTTTATTTCTTCTCTCATGCAGCAACTGATGCCATGTGCTCCAGTTTCCTTATCAAAGCTCTCATTTGTGATGCAATCTGCCTGTTGAAGGGCTTCCAAATTCTTCCTTCCTGCACTTCTGGCCTCCACTTTAACCAGATGATTGTCCCAGAGTACAACGCTCCATGCTACAGACTTACCAAAGCTATAGAAGTTTGTGCTCTCCAAGATCTTTAATTCGGGTTGTGATCATCCCTAGAGAACTTTGTCTAAATGAACTACCACGCACATGCAATCCATCAAGAGTATTCCATTGTTTTCTTGAGCAAGGCTTGCATACACTTCATTGCAACACAAAGGAAGAAAAGCATTATTGAATGGCCAAGAATGGAACAAAAGAAGAATTCGGTTATCAGTAAGGGCCTGCCATCCTATTTTTCATAAACAATGGGTCTATCGGATCAAGATTCACTTGCACCATCTCTGCACTTTTCAATCCTTTAGTTTTAAGCTCAGAGCCTTCTAATGTCTGATAGCATTGCAAGCATACCAACCTGTCAAGCATACCAACCTGTCTATGAAACAGAATTCCAGTTTCCTGTAAGAGTTGTGCAAGCATCATCGGAATCTCCTTAGACTCATATCTACCTTTCAGTCTTCCTCTCCGTACCTATACTTGAACTGGTTTCTACCTTTGACCCTGGATGAACCCTTCCTTCGATCCTTCCCTGACTATACCTTTGATTATTTCCTTGTCCCTGTCAAAGATTCTTCATTGTTCCCTTCTCTTTTTGATCCTTCACCCTTTCATCAAAACTCCTCCCTATCATTGTTTCCAGTCCCTTTGATTTTCTTCACTCTACTTTCCTTCCCGATCCTTCACTATTCCTTTCTCCTTTCACTCCAAACTCCTTTGATATTTCCCTTGTCACTGCCAAGATTCTTGAACTCTCTTCAATCTTTTACTGTCTCTAAAACCCTGAATACTTCCCCCTCACTCCAAACTCCTTTAGATCATTTCTTGACTTTTCCTTTCCTTCCTGATCCTTCACTGTTCTCTTCTCTTTTAGATCCTTCACTCTTTCACCAAAACTCTTCTCGATCATTCTCCTCTCCTTCTTAATCTTTCCTGTCAATCCCTGATTTTTCCTTTGGATACATGTCACTGCCCACAGACTCCTGAACTCCTTCTGATTTTTCACTCTCCGTCTCTTCTGCCCATTCCCTTGATTCTTTTCCATGCCACTTTGATTTCACGCAATCACTTTTCTGTCCTTGTCACAAAACCCCTTCGATACCTTTCTGTCATTCACAAAAAAAACAAACTCTCGATACTTATCTATCCCTCATTCTGCTTCGATACTTTGATGTCACCCAGAACTCTTTTGATCTCTCACTCTCCGGAAGATTCCTCTCGTGTATCCTTCACTGTATTCTGTCCTGCCCTCCTGATTTCTTCCTTTTGATGTCTCTCTGTCACTCAACTTCCTCTCGAAGCCTTTCTTTCATTCCAAATCTCGATCTCTCACTCTCCGGAAGATTCCTCTCGTGTATCCTTCACTGTATTCTGTCCTGCCCTCCTGATTTCTTCCTTTTGATGTCTCTCTGTCACTCAACTTCCTCTCGAAGCCTTTCTTTCATTCCAAATCTCGATGGCTTTTATCTCTCTGCTGCTTTTATTTTCTTTCCTTCCGCACTTCCTGTCATCTCCTTCTTCCTGGCACCCCCTATTCCCTTCACTCACTCTCCAAAGAAAAAACCCTTCTCTACACTTCTTTTACTTTCCAACACATTTTGATTTCGTCCCCTTTGACTTCAGCTGATTGGTCTTCTTGTACTATCCCAACTGCTAACCCAATCTCCTAAAGACTTCTTTCCTGTGGGTGCTAAGTCTCGTTTGTCATTTTCTGCTTTCCCTTCACTAAGTCTACCCTTCTCTAGTTGATCCTTTTCTTCCTCTTCTTAATGCTCATTCTCTTGGGTTTTTGCTAGTGGCTGAATATATTCCCCTTTATTTGCAATGATTATTTCTTTTTCACATGGATTTTCTCAAACTTCTTTTGTATCCTCTCTATGGTACTCTTCTTGCTCTTTTTCTCCTTCCTTCTTCTCCACTCTTGAGCTCTTTTTCTTTCTTCTCCTTTACAGTAACATAACAAAACTCCCAAGGCGCAACAAACTCAGGAACATTACAACCCTTGCCTCGAATACTTTCCAACCTCCAAACCCACTACCATTACTCTTCTGTCAACTCTCAAAATACCTATCGCACTAAATGCATTAATGGAACATGTAGATAATTTTCCCCATGACACCGCTGGGGTCTTCAAATTCAAAACGTTCTGAGTAATCCAAAGGGGTGGATTTCACTAATGTCTAAGTGATCAATCTACTCACAACTGACTCTCAATTTATTTTGTACTCACTAGGTTTGCAAGAGTTAAAAATTCCCGAAGACAAGAAGGCCAAAGATTGCAAAACTACTCCACTGCAAAAGTCTCAAGGTTTAAAGGAGCTTTTCCCTCCTTGCTCGCAACGGTCTTGAGTCTCCCATCTCTCTCCACTCATGTGAGCCATTTTGGACGCTCTTTGCATGTTCTTGAAATTCGTCTACTGTTGATCATTCTTCACCGAGGAGCCTTCCTACTCATCCAAATATCTTCCTCATCTTCAGAAGACAAAGACAAACAGTCTTCAGACTATGGTTCTTAATCTTCATTGAAAAGTTTGGTCATCATTTGTGAAGTTTGGCAAAGAGCCATTTCTTCCAATGACGATTTCCAAAGATTTCTTCCATTAAGTTTTTGTGGAATTTCTTACTCAAAGGCCAAAATTCATTCTTCTTTCTACTCTTTAAAACAAAAAAAAACAAAAATGAAGAAAATCACAATTCCCGTGCACTACAGTTGGAAACGGGAATGTCATTGGTTCTGGCAGAAATAGGGTGAACGAAACTAGAAATGTAAGATTCGTCACTTGAATCATCCTTACATATTCTTGGAGCGAGTTCAGGCCAATTTCTGGAGTATATTTTTGCGCAACAGGGTAAGAAATTCAGAAGGTATACTTAGTCATATTTATGATCTCCGGCAACGAGAAATCCAGAGATGGAAGCTGTTGATATGATTTTAGCTCAATGGACACCATCTCGATCATCAAACTCTGAATCCATTAAAGAACAATTGGGTAAAGAGTTCCGTGAATATGTGCTTTACGTGACACGTGAAGCATGCATCATGTGTGCTGTTGCATTGGCCATCTTGGGTACTGAGTTTCATGCCTTACAATCGACTTGCGATACATAACCTGGTACTCTTTTAATCTACAGTTGGATGTCACCATGTATGATTGCTATTTTCTTACGCGGGAGAAAAGTGCATTCCACTTGTTTCTGCACAGTCGCATGACCGACACCTGAAATAACAAGATCATTCCGAAATGGTCAGCAGGAAAAATGTCACAAGTGAAAAATGAACTGTCAATTTTCTTTGGAACCAAGAAAGTCTAGTATGGCTGCGGTAATGATCGATTTGGAGATTGTGGCTCCATATTACCACTGCATACGGATGGCTGCGGTGGATGTGGTGAAAGGTGAGTGGAATACGGCCACCATCTTATACTCATCCACAGTCCTCTTGATCGATCAGCTTTACACTTTGATCCTCATACTTGTAGGTAGATTGCTGTGATTCTGTTTCCGAATAGGAATCTGCTTCATTGATTGTTGTGGTGTAGTTTGACCCTTCTCAGGAGCAGTTTGATTGTGTATCTTCGAAGAAAAGGGGCTTTGTTAGCGTGGGCGGGGTTCTGGCAGATGAAGGAGTTGCGTTGCTGCGTGGTTTATACGAGCAAGGCAACCCTAAATGATGAGCAATACACAGAAAAACGCTTCTCCCCTGTAGCTGTTTGGCCATATGTTCGTTTCATATAGAGAATTTAGATACTTCTAGGGGAGAAGAATGGAACACTTCTTTTCTGTGACATATGTGTAGATACCACGGCTGTGGTCATCGATTCAGCCCCTCGCCCCCATCGATCTGTGAAAGTAGCTGACTAGCCTTTGTGACCGTCCAGAAATCTTGGGATATAGTGATACAACGTAAATCATACAATACAACATAGCGATACCATACAAAATAGCGAACGATGTATATCCATACAGGATATACGTGGTTCATTTCTGGGTTAAGCTAGGTCCACAGCTGAATACTCTCACTAGTCTTGTATTGAATACTGCATATGTCCACAGCTGAACAATCTCACTAGTCGTTTACTGAATAATGCACACACTATGTAATTCGGGATGTAACTCTAAGCTATTACATCCCAATAATCCCAATAATATTACAAATTGAATGACTCCTTACTACTCTACGGACTATAAATAATGCCACAGTATACAACTCGTGATATAATTCTAAGCTATCACATCTCAAGTTCTCAATAATACCACAAACTTAAAGACTTCTACAACACACTATACAATTCATGACATAACTTTAAGCAATCACATCTCCAGAATACTACAAATTGAATGACTTTTAAATATTGCACACAATATTCAGATCCTGATATCAGTCTCAGCTATCACACCCTCAAGAAAGCTACCAACTGAATGACTCCTGGTTGAATTTTATGGATTTTGTATCTGTCAAACTCTCAATTCAGATCCTACTCAAACAGGTTAGACAAACACTAATCGTCACTCCGAAAAACAAACCCTATCCGTGAAGTCCATAAAATTCAGAGTATTCCTAGAACAAAACCCAAAACATGGACTCCTTGGTTCTTGCATAAGTTCCAACCCCTACTTCTCCCTCATACGATTTGTGAACGGCACTTTAGGAAGTTTTGCACACGTTCAAAAGCTTTTCTCGCTGTTACCAGCTTTGAATAGCACTTTCAGAAGCAACCGAGTTTGCGTAACTCATAAGTGCATTAACACTCATAGTTTTCAACGGAAACTCGAGAGGTACTCGTATTCAATGGCAATTTGGGAAGCAAACGATTGATCTTTTGAACTCAAACTCGAGAGGTACTCGCATTCATCCAAAAACTTCGGTACTTTTGGAAGCAATCGTGTTGGCCTAAGCATTCATGAGCTTTTGAACAGAACTTGATACAAGAAGTAGCTGCATTCGCCCAGCTACTTTGGCAGTGCCTAACATACTTCAGCACTGTCTTAGGCCCTTATTAAGTCGTTAGTCCTTTCGTAAAGGCTTACTATGACGGCTGACTGCTTCCTTGAGTGTTTTAGGTTTACTAGGACCGTCTGTATGTATGCTTCCTCCTGTGTTTAGTGTTTTAGGGTTCGTATTCATAAAGGATGCTGCGATTAGACTCTGTTGCTTTTACGCTTCCCTCCGACTCAACCAAGTCAACTTCCACTCCTCTCCTACTTCACTCCACTTCACCCATCACTAAGCTAAAGCTCTTGTCTTTTGGTCTTTGCTCGACGTTTTTTTTGTCTGATGGTCCTCTCCGGCTTTCGATTTCAGATGCTCCGACCCAGCCAAGACACCGTCTACTCCTCTTCCTCTTCACTCCTTTCCACCTATATCCCGAACTAAGCTCTGTCTCGGTAAAGTGTCCTCTGTATAATGTCCTCTCTCGGTTTCAATTCAGATGCTTAACTTCTTAATTTCCGATGACTACTATGTTTATGTCTTGGTTGTCATTAGATGACGTATAATAGAAATCTCTATGCGCTATTTTTCAATGTATAAATTATGTCTTCATATGGTCTTTTGGTCGTTTTCAGTTCCATACTTTGGGGTCCTAAGTCCCCCGGGAACGGTTTCTGCTCCCATTTCTCAAATATCAATGTGATAGGTTAGCTTTTCGTATGCCATTGACTGTACAAGGGACGTTTACAAATACTCTCTGCGAACCAGGTATTCTCGGTTATCTTTATGCTTAGAGTTGATAGAATGGAATATACTGATTGTGAAGGTCGAGAGAAATTTAACAGTGCCACTAGAGACTATTTACAGAATTGAAAGAATTTGCTGCGAAGCAATTTAACATATTGACTTTAAATACTGCTTCACAGTTTAGTTAGCCTCTTCTGCAGAGGACAAGAGCAGAACTAAACCGTAGTTGCGTCAGATCAGACGATACCAAGCCATTATAACGTCTAGCAAAGGGATTACAAGAGCCAGACAGCATCGAGCTACCTCATACATTGTTGTAGTAACATCTATGAACACTTACGGAAGTCGCGCCCAGAATTGTTTAGAGATTTCAGCCACCTTGATGAAGTCTCGAACCACGGGCTTTCCAGGACTCCAGTTGTGATCTTCACCTTTTAAAAGTCGAAGACGTTTCTGTACTTTAGTAGGTTTGGGTACCATGTGGTCATAATCCGTTTCCTCATCTTTGGCTGACATCTCAAGCTCAGTAGACCTGTGGCTTACTGCGTAGCGTTCAAACACTATAAAGAGTAGGGAGTTTGCAAGGGCCAGCAACCAGAGTCCGAAAAGAAAACCTTCGTGACCTGACAGGTCAACCAAGCTGAAGGCGCTCAAGATGTATGATGGGGGTTTTAGCATGAAAATAGAGGAGAGAATAAACTGGCAGATCAATGATGCTGTAAGGGGAATGTTGGTGAGAGGAGAACGTCTGAACGTCCCAAAGCTCTGGCTCAAGGTCATAGCCAGGCTCACATACTGCACGTTCCACCATTTCATGGTTAGGTATCTCTACTGAATGTCAACTTTTGACGGGTTAACCCACTTGGCGAACTAGTTAAGTCCTTTGGACAATTACTGGGCAATATGCTTTGGTGGATTTGGGACAATTTAACAGCAGAGTAAGTACATTGAAAATTCCGTTCAGTTGCTCTATCCCTTGCCCTGGACTAAATCAGTAATCTTAACAAGCCAAAGAAACTCAAGCTTCTGACAATAGGTTGATCGCTACAAAGTTACCTGGAATGAGGCGAAAAGGAAGGAAACTGTGCTGTTGTAGTTGTGATCTGCGGTCAGTTCCGGGTCTTCGCTATCGCTGTCGACCTTCTCATACCAGCTCTGACCATCGTTACCGGATCATAGACACAGGAGAGAAAAGATGTGTCAGTATATTGCTTTGAGTTCTATCTAGTTTTCGACCGTAATTTCAGTAGCCGTGTTTTGCAACATTTCATAAAGCCCAGTATCCCTGGTTTGTCCCAAAACTAATGGCTCGGGAACCTTACTATCTGTGCTTGTACAAATCCAGGCATCTTACTAATTACCTCCCTTACAAAGTAGCTATCTTATCAGTTGAATACAAGACACAGGTACTCTGGTTTCAAAATTAATTGATGATCCCTAGTCAATCAAGGTTACAGAGTAATAATTTCGGGGGGTAGTTTAACGCGCACCTGCTGCTGGAGATAAAATTGTGCCATAATTTGGAACAATATGATGAGCACACTATGCCCGTAGACACTGAGTAATACGGGCAGTGCCAACAGATTGCTTTCTGGTTTCCCTCGACTCAATTTTCTTCTGGCATGAGTCGTAGGCATGAACAGAACCATGGGAAATACCAGGGCTAGATCTGCCCATAGATATTGATAATCATACAACTCGAGTTGGTACCTGGTATCAAAATTGGCTGTCAGACTAATGGTAGAAACTATCCTGTAATGTCACTTCGAAAGGAAATGAACGGCGTTTCAACGACAACGGTAATACTACTTCCGTCATCTCCTGGAAGCACAGCTCTAAAGTGATGGAAGATGATGATATTTAAACTGATGGCTTCTGCAACAAATTAAGTAGCGCTGATAGGATCCCTACCTGTACAATATAATTACAGATGTCGCTTGAATCAGGGCATAGAAGTACATATATTTGAACATAATTGTAGCGTTCACCAATGCACAACGACCCTGGGCTAGAACCTGCAACATACCATGGCATATACATTGCAGCAAGCAACCCGTAAGGAACCAGTGTTCTAACGAACGGGTTCCATATACGCTCAACATATCACAGCAAGCAATAACGTTTTCAGCTCTACATTCCTCGGCATCTTAAGTGAAGTTAAAAGAGATTCAACTATCCTAGAGTGAGATATTGTGATGGTTCACAAGCGGTGCAGTATGAAATATGAAGTTTTCTTACTGAAAGCAGGATCCTTGAATGTTTGATAATATATTCTTAAGTTGCGCGAGCGTGATCAAAACGAGTATGTCATCGTTTTCTTGTTGGTTACGTAAATTACCATTGTCACCGCTCCGATGTGGGCAAGCTTAGTGGAAAATGGAGCAGCTATGCTGGGCCCAGCTGCCATTGCATCCTTGCCATCGAGAGGCTTGCTAGCAATGCTGAATCAAAAGGGAAAGATCTTGTCACAAATCACGTGAAACGAGGTAATGATGTAGCCAGTTTTCATTCCAGAAAACAAAATCGTTTAGGAATGTTCACATCTTCAGCAAATCTCATTAACTGTGTACCTGATTCCAACATCAGCAGCTTTCAGTGCACCAGAATCATTTGCTCCATCTCCTGTCCTGTAGTTAGAGAAAACAGAGTGATTGTCTGCGACTGTTGTATCCAGATACAAAGACATAATTACTCAGGTTCAGTTGGAAGTGTTTAGAAGTAGCTTAAGTTTTAAAAGAGCTAAAGACAGTACTCACATACACACCGCGTAGCCGAGGTCTTGTAGGCTTCGCATTAGCTCATGCTTGTTTTGGGGAGACATACGGGAGAAGATATTCGCTTGAGTAAGAACCTTTTGAAGCGGTGTAACGTACTCAGTAACTTTGACATGAGTAGAATGTGTTTGCTCCATGAATTCTTCTATCAACTGGTTATGTTGTATTGATAAAGCAGAAAATGCTCTACCTGTCACAACGAGATTGACACCACCCTCTTTCCCTAAGGTGGCCTGCAATGCAGAAAATTATGAGCGCAATGTAATAGTCACACTATTTGTCAGTGCCCTCATCTTGAAGGTCTTTGCAATGTTCAAAATTAAAGAGCGATACACGTTTCATTTCCAGAGTTCACATACTCGTCAAATAGCAAGAGCTTCCACTTGAACAATCAAATCATTTACCCCGCTTCCTGAAGTAGGAACCATATCCCTCGACCCGGATGGAAGCACTAGAAGCGAATCAACATCAATATCTCCACCAGAATCTAAGCTTTTTAGGACACAACCACTTTTACATCTCACTGATTGGAGATCGGGAGCTCGATCTATGAGGTAAGTTTTGGCTGAAGGCCTCAAGAAGAAAGGCCCACACTGCCTGCATGCCGAGTTCACCAAACATATCGTTAAGCTAGATGGAGAATCCCAAAGCAACCGTGAATCAAATCCATTATCGATTCTTGGTGAGAAGAGTATTCGAGATGGCGAACAACAGTATCACACTCGGACGGCAAAGCTGGCGATTCCGTCGCATGATCACATTTCTGTTGACACCTTTAGTAAGAAACTGCAGGATACCTGTTGGTTGGCCTACATGCTTAAATAGATATTCCCAATCGTAGGTGTAAATATATACCTGGCCACTGAAATTGCAGTAAAAGGGTTGTCGCCAGTCACCATAATTTCTCGTAAAGCAGCTTGTGCCAATTGGAGCAGAACACCCGAGGTCTCTGGTTTAAGCTTGTTCTCCATGATAAGGAAACCACAGAAGATCAAGTCTGTTTCCATCTGCTTCCTACTCGTCACCATCATCTGGCATCAGAACAACAGCTAGCTCAGCTGTACGCAAAAAATGTTCCATCAAACCACAATGAAATCCTGCGGACGTCCTATATGAGCAATTCAGAAGATGATAAAAGAAACTTCTAGCATGACACAAGGCTATCAGATTTCCAATATATAACTCCGCGGGTACTAAAAATCGTACGTATTAGTTAATCTTCCTACCTCATTTATGCTTAGAGATCCCAGCAACCGATAAGCACACGCAAGAACACGATAGCCTTTGAGAGTAAGATCTTTGAGCTGACTGGAGAAGGTATGCGGTAGAGTCTCAGCCCTACAAACTTCCTGCAAACTGCACAATCCCCCAAGCAACATATCCTTATTGACTACATGGACTACATGCTTCAGACACCATAAAGCGAATCGGCGTTCAGTGAGCAAAGTACTTCCAAACAATGGACGTCAAATGTCTAACTTATCACACCTTTCAGGAGCCCCTTTGACCAGTATCCAGCTCCTGGCCTCAGTTAACATTGCGGTTGCTGAAGGCAGTTCAAGGATTATGCTGCTCATCATGCGAAGTTCGGAGTCAAAATCGAATCGCCTCAGGATGGCTAGTACTTGAGGCGACTTAACCTTAGGTGGAGGCATTATTATAGTGTCGACGGATGAAGGCACATTTCTCCACATTGTTGAGGAGTCTGAGCTCTTTTCAGTTCCTGGCACTGTGTGGGATGGACGTGTTTCAAATATCCAACCTGGCAGATCCAGACAAAAACGAATCCATGAACATGGGATCTAACCTGACTGTCCAACGAGAGAAGACATACACCTTATCAATGCAGAAGTTGAAATCTAAAATTATCATACTTACACACAAACCAAGTGCTCACCAGGAGGAACTGAAGACTGTTCTGCTTTTAGAATACAAAGCAATCAAGCCCATTTTGAGGAACATAGAAGAACTACTGAAAAATACATGAAGCCATTCACTAGATGGTAATCTATAAGTACACGGGGTTGTACCTGTACTGGCAAACATTTGGACCTCCATGGGATCTCCCAAGTACTCAGTCCATGCTTGTCCCTCTTGCCGGTTCTGGCTAATGCCTTCGGGACCAGTTTGAATCTTTTTGGTCGACGGAGGATGCTTGAAAGTGTCACGAAGCCGTTGCATAAAATTAGTATTTCGCGCAGGATTTCCGGTTTCGACCATGGTAGAGCCACCATCAGGTTGATCCAAAGTCGATATACTATGGCAGGCTGCCAAAGTGTAAAATAGTCCAAGAAAGGAGACAGATGGTTTATCAACCGATTTTCCGTCTACCAAAGGAAGAAGTGCCTACATTTTTAAGTACTTAAATACAGTTAGGTTTCTTCACGTCCAGTACTTACAGTTGTTACGACCAATAATAAAATGACTGTAAGTCTGTCAAATAAAAGCCCCAACTCGCGTATGAACATATAGAGCATGAAGATTGTCAGGTTGCCTACTAGCTGTGGGCCTGCATGAATCTGATGGTTGAACAAGGCTAGACCACTTTCTGACCTGGTGGCCTTGGAGGTATACGGAGTGAAGATTTTCCTCCAGCTCACCACAGTTCACTGGCGAACTAGAGGTTTGGTAGTCGCTTTCCATGACTGGTACTACTCCTTTCAGGTTCAATCCGTCCTCCGTCAGAGTTCCAGTTTTGTCAAAGCATAACGTATCAACTCGACCTGCACTGACTATACGAGCCGGATTTATACAGAAGATACCCTTTCCCTGTAAGCGTTTGAACGACACCGACACACCAATTGCAAGAGCTAGAGGCAAAGCTGGTGGAACAGCAATTGTCAAAAGGTTGAGACATCGTTCCACTATATCCCGGGCTGATTCCTGCATCATGTCAGGGCATACACACACACAGCCAAAAACTTGAAGAGTTGAATCAAAGGAACGCTTGACGTGAACATCAAGTGTATTCTAGCTTTTCTAGAGGAAGAGAAACGAAAATTTATACCAGGTTATGTCCTAAGCAGAAGTTGGAAAGTTTACACATGTCGTGCCCTGTACTAGAGATTAACTGCAATACTAGCAAAGTAGGGAAATAGACACGATTGCTGATGTTAAAACACCAGTGTACATGCATGTTCACCTTCCCGGCCAAGAAGATTACTGTGGCGGCACAGACAACAATCAAGTATACTACGAGATTGGCAACGAAGTAGTAAATTTTTCTCTCGAAGTCGTATTTTGAGGGTTTCGGAAAGCGAATAGCTCGAACAAGTTGTCCCTTGGCTGTTCCGTAAGCTGTGTTGATGACCATGGCAGCAACCGGCATAGTCTGCTCCTGATTCACCAAGAAATGCTGTTAGTTCTAATATGAGCTTAGGATTGTAGCAGCAGAGGTCGATCATAGTCTTGCCAAAACTTTCAGCTGCAGCGTTTTCAATTAGTACCTTGGTAACAGAACGATGATCGGAGTGATAGTTCTGCGAACTCAGAAACTGCCAAATGGTATCATGCTTATCACTACTCTCAGAGTAGGAATGGAGATGGGGATTGGGGGAGGCCTTAATCTGAACTGCCAGCGTACCAGAAAGTAACTTGTATTTTCCATCACGCTCTGACTGCGTTTTAAATTCCTGTATCATTTTAACACTTCAGTCATCAGCGTATATTGTTTGGCCATGGTTCTGGACACAGAAGTAAATCTCTGTAACAATGAAGACTCACGGAAATGGTTCTGGACACACAAGTAAATCTCTGTAAAAATGAAGACTCACGGAAATGTACCTGTCCAGTTGCTGAGAATCCTGATGGTACAGGTGTCTTTGGAACAGGTGCACTTTCACCAGTGAGCATGGACTCATTGACCACGCACTGGCCAGCAAGTAGAACTAGATCGCAAGGAAAAATCATTCCTGCTTCTATCTCAATGATGTCCCCTGGCAGGAGTTCTGACGAGGAAATAACTTGTGGTTCCATCCTAACTTCACCTTCCTCATTAACGGCAAGTCCCAGCCTCGTTACATTACATTCCGACGCAGCCAGCTTCTTGACGCTTTGCAAGTGCTTACGTATCTCTAAAACGTTGAAAAGGATTGAAATTGTGGTCATGCCTAAAATAACGTAGGCGTATATTCTATAATCCTGATAAATCCAGAAGGCTATCGAGAAAACCTGGAACAGAAAAAATGGTCGGAAAACCTCTGTCACCAATATGCGCCTGCACATGAGACAGAACGAAACAGGATTCTCATGAAAAGCATCGTTTTTAGTCGTCCATTGACCCCGTGGAGTCTTGTGGACATCGTGACTATACTTTCAAGACGTAGAAGGTAAGTGAGAATTCTACCCAAAATTTGGGACGGTGACCCTGAGTTGATTAGACCCATAAACGAGAAGACGCTTTTTCCTGAAATCAAACTTTTGATCTGCCAGAAATACAGCAACAAGTCAGCACCCGGTTTAACTGAAGCCATGGTGTGTACATAGTTTAATAGAATGAAGCTGAACTCGAACATGCAGGACAGAGAAGGAACATGCACGAAATTGCCCACGCACTTCGCTCAACACCATGTCCAATTTCCCTCAGAGCACATTGGCTTGCAATGGAGTGCAACTCTGTATAGGTCACATCCACATTAAAAGCTCTTCGAGTCCAGCTTCCTTCAACGTGATTGTACCAAAACCGCTCTTCTCTCCACACAAACATTCGATCTTTGCTTTTCATCAGCTGCCAATTTAAACCAATTTTTGAACAGCACAGAATGTTCAGCAAAGTCAGAAATTTCGTGTACATTTTCATCCTAATGAATCTATTCTCTGTGAGTAGTACACTTCTTGCACTCATGTACAAGCGAAGATTACTTCCTGAATTTTACAAGTCGACATTTCGACAGAATAACATGTGAACTAGGAGTAGTTATTCCATCCTGGGAAGACTTGTCAGTACCTTCCCGGACGAGAAGCGAGCTTTGCTAGCAGGTATCCACCTTGTGTTTTCTCCTACGTAAATGGTCTGAATGTGAACCAGTGTTACAAGCTCGTCCACACTTTCCACTAGCACACGCTCCGCTCTCTCGTCATCCTGATGGACCTCCACGAAGCGGAGAAATCCATAGAATTGAGGCCATATAAAGCAAGCGACCAGTACAATTCCGCCGCTCGAAA
Source organism: Lunularia cruciata (assembly GCA_948567375.1). NCBI lineage: Eukaryota > Viridiplantae > Streptophyta > Marchantiopsida > Lunulariales > Lunulariaceae > Lunularia > Lunularia cruciata. The sequence goes on along the minus strand of OX419759.1, from coordinate 60,423,160 downwards.
TACAAATGAACAGGAAGAATAACTCCTTGAATATTGACCACCGGTAGAACCTGGCAGACTTTATTTCCAGTATCTGGTCATCCTCGTCCAAAGTAGACAGGTCTTTTCCCTGTGTTCGTCCATCGTTTGCCCGTATAGCCTGTTCGGGATCGACATTTTCCAGGCTATCTGGTCGAGTTAGTGGCAAGGATGCTGGCGTCCGATCCTTCGTGTTCATATCACGCAGTAACCAGTCATCCTCCTCGTCATACAATTTACTCCTCCCGTCTCTAAAGGTGGAGTTCTGACGCTTAATTGCAGTCTTCATAATGGAGGTTGCACTCGCCATTCAGCAGAATAGAGAATAAAGTTTACGTCGACCACTCCATATGGATCATTGCATTGGGTATGGTTTCCAGCTTAGTGGAATAGCGAAGTTTAGACGGACCTCAAACCTCAAACTCAACAAATCCACGAGGATATAGAGCCTTCCAACTGCGGTGAGCGTTACTCGGTGGCCTGAACAGGAGCCACATCGTCACCCCCTGTTCATGAGGAGTTCGGACATTAAATTCCTCAGTATAGTTTAAACTAATCAGAAGAGAGGCGTTTCATAACACGAAGTTGGAAAAGGTGTATGACAGCGACTAGACTGGATACTGACCACACGGACTTGAAGCATGTCTGCCTTCTGATTCTTGGTTTGGGAGGGGTGCTCAAACCTCAAATATCTTGGGATGAAGCTGTTGGTCAAAAAGCAAGTGGGAGAAAGAGGCGATCGACGTCACGGACCAAAGTTGGGTGTATTTCCCCACATGTAGGAAGGAATTTGTTGGCGCCCAGCGAACATTCACCCCACTCTCGGTTACCCAAGTTTCACAGCGGAAATCCTATCGAATGAAAACACGCTGCGAACAAGTTCGACCAAATGGAGTGATCGTCTCAACCGGGTGGCGAGTTACTAATTGCCACCCATCTTGGACCCTCGACCTCAAGAGCTCCCAGATGTCACACTACTCTCCTTCCTTCGATTACGGTGACATTATGCAAAAAAGCAGGCCGCCTCACTTGCTCGAAGCAAGCAGCAAATCAAGCGCAATAGAAAGTTGTCGCAGAAAATCTGGTGCACTGCAGGGAAGTATTGTTCAGCTGCATCTGGATGAGCAGTTGAAAGGGTCGTGCATGACCGGCTATTACACGCAGTTCGAAAAGTTCACACGCTGTTACTCATTTTTTCTCTCACATAGAGAAACAGGAAATTGATGTCACGAACCCGTCTCCTTCAATCGGCTGTTCTACGTTGGGGTTTAGCCCCAGTTTACCTTTTTTGTCTCTCCCTTGTACGGCTTGACGGGGGTCTTCCCATCCTTCCGTTTTTTCTACTCGGTCGCCTTCGTACTTCTACGTAACTCCTTCAATTCCGTCTGAAGCATCCCACATCTCTGGAACGCCAACCACAGCACAAACTTCAAGATTCACGGTTCGAAAAGTTTCAACGCATAGATTCCCTAAAAGTATGTGTTGAAGGGGTCAAGATTCATTTTATGGGAGGTTGATATAATAGCACTTTCCCTCTATACCTTTCGGCATGACACGGTGACTTACGTATAATACGGTCAATGCAATAAGTCGTCGCGAACCACATTTGGATCCAAAAGACCTTGACCGTGTAACCGGTAGACCTAGTGTCTAACCGTTACATTGTGATTGGTAACAGTAATTAGAAATAGAGTGTCCTTGATTTGAGACGAATCAGTAGCTAGGGTAGGTAGCAGTTCTTATGCGTCCAGATATAATATATTTCAGTGATTTGACGCAGAATTGGAGCTGTCTAAGAGCAGTGTCTTTTGTGAGACTAACAAAATTATCGTGGACAGACCGTGACTATGTGAGATGGTCATCTCTGGTCGTCGTGGGTGCCCCAAGTGGAAGTGAAAGGACTGTGATGATGACTTGAATCACTGCTATGATGCAATCCGAGACTCTAAGATTACGACTGAACAGAGGAAAATACCAGCACATGTTCCACGTTTCCTCATAAACCCTCCGCTCGTGAATTGTAAGCAAATTCAGATACCACTGGTGAGGGTCAGCATTGCAGTACACACAGCTACGTAAAGACATTCAACAAATGTCATGGATGGAGTAGACATCAGATGGATATGTAAAAACGAATATCTTGGATGTACGAATAAACCTGTTCGAGATGCTTGCGTTCCTGCGTTCTTGCGTTCTTGGTATTCTATCTCTCATTACTCCTCATTGTTTGACACGACGTACGTCTTCGTGATGAGATACTTTTTGACTATGTTGGAAGACCATGGTAATGTAGAGACTAAAACTGGTCTCTCTTTCTGATAGTCCTTGCGTGATTCCACAGGAAACATACGACTTGATCGATTGTACCACTAATCCCAAACATATGGAAGAAAATGAATATGTATTGCAGCACACTACACGGTAAAATTGGTTAAATGTCGAACCAGGTCAACGATGATCTCCCCAATTGCAAATTGTTATTCTTTGCTCATCATATTATCAGCTGTCCCGGTTTGTACCGTTTTCTCAACATGCTAGGCGATACAACCATATAGCTCCTCAAACAGAAGGCGATGTTGTTTGTGATGGAGTCTATGTACACATCAAGCATGACATAATTCAAAAGTTATGTTTGTTAAACATGGACAAATAGGCTTACTTCTAGGTCGAATGTTTTAAGAGCATTTCATCAACAACAAAATTATCTCACGTTGACTACTTCGGGTGGCGCTGGACGCATAGAAGCAATTTAGGAAATGAATTTATCAAGTAACCCTCAAAACATTCTCACTAACTTTAAATTTAGTGAGAATGTTGTACTTAAGTGAGTGCCTCCATTGTCGTACTTACCATACTCTTAACACAAGTTCTTAACACCGTTCTTACTTTTCAACGATCCATATCCATAGATGTGAAACATAAAAGAGAAGCACAGGTGGAAACCGTGCTACAAGATGTAGTCTTGACGCCTGGCACTTGTGTTCATGCGTAGACTTTAATGGACCTAATTGACAAGTCACGTGTTTGGGCCTCGGGCCTTACTGTGTCTCTGGTGGACGGCATTACACAGAGCATATTCCGAGGTTCTCGTCCATGTTCATAGAAAAGAAACCGCCCACGAGAACAAGAAGTTTCCCCGTCAAGCCTTACACGGATAAAAACATAAGAGGTAAAACGGGGCTAAGCCTCAATAATATCGCTAATAGGTAAAAAGCGACCGCGTAGTAAAAATGGCTAATATAGCCCCAATAAGCTAATATAAGCCCCAAATAATAATAGCCCCAAAAATGGCTAATATAACCCCAATAATATCGCCAATAGTAGGAAGCTTGAAGTTGGACTATGGTTCTTAGAATACACGATTTTCTTAACTTCTCGTGCAGCTAGGTGGAGGAGAATTTCATGCACTATACATGCCGCCTTCTGATTTCGGGACAGCTGCATAGTTGCTCTTGTAATGAGTGTCCTGTCAAGAGGAGCAATGTCAGCTATAGACTTCCGGGGACAATGTCAGCTATAGACTTCCGGGGACAATGTCAGCTATAGACTTCCCGGGACTCTACTGTAAAGCTGCGGAGAGCTTGAGCAGATGCGGCAGACAATGGTGACGACAAGTGCTCAAGATAGCAATATTGATGAATTTCTCTGACGTCAGTTCTTGCAACAGTATGCCAGAAGAATCAGTCACAAACTTCATACGGTAAAAGGCGACCGCGTAGGAAAAACGAAGGACGGGAACACCCCATCAAGCCGTACAAGGGAGAAACAAAAAGGGTAACATGGGGGCTATGCCCATGTTATATGGCAGTATAAGATAAGATGACCTTCTACTGTACTCTTCTGCCTGGTAGGTTACTAGGTGACCATGGTGGAGCTTCACCTACTTTCCGACGAAGCTCTACCCCGCATCGCAGAGTGGTTAGTACTCGATTGCAGATAGTACTCTATTCCACGTTAACACCCCTAATTGTTAGGTTGTCAATCTAGCTGCTGCCGCTCGATTAATGGTGGTAACGATTAACCAGTTTCAAGAGTCGAAATCATACATAATTGGACGAGAGGATAATGAACTGGATATTCAAGCGAATGAATTGAATTTTGTTATTGATAATTTGCCAGTTTTCTTTTCTGTTGTAGATGGTCCCGGTGAATCAACCTAGCAATTAGAGGGTATTAACCTAGAGGGCTCTGCCTAATTAATAAGCGGGTTCCGCTGGCGAAATTTCTAAATGCCATGAAGGCAGTCTTTTGTCGCTTGACGGGATCTTCCCATCCTTCATGTATTCTATGTGTTGCCTTTTTTTTGCTCTTTTCATTCATCAAGGCAGGCAATGAGTCTACGGCGTAACTAAATCCGGTTGTCAGTGTATCACTGATGGACGGACAACAAGGTGACTCCTGACGACTGCGTCAAGGTATTGTAGACCTACTGTACTAATTTGACCGTTCTCTGTTGTAATTGACGCAGTTTGAGGAAAACATGAAAGCACAACCAGAATACATTTCCAGTCGCTTCAGTTATTATTTTAGAAAGCAGACCTCAAGAACACAAGAAGTCCGAGAAGATCCATCAAGCTATATAAGAAGTCCTAGAAGACCCATCAAGCTGTACAAGGGAGAGACAGAAAAGGTAAAATGGTGCTAGAACCCATTAGTATTGATTTCATCTAAAATAGCCGAGCTCTGCAGGTAGTCAAGTTTATAAACTATTTAACATCCAAAGAAGCATCACCTAGAGTGATTATTATTCTATGGATTGCATCAACCAACGCTATTTAAAGAACAATGGATATATGTAGACTAAAATATATTATAAAATATAATAGTGAGAATGGTACCCTAGCGTTTACCATGATAAACTCTCATGCACTATGTGACAAATGTGTCTGAACACCATATCCATCTGCTCCATATAATTCCAAGACTAGAGGAACCAAGAGATGACTCGTTGCATACCCAAAAATAGCAACACGGGAGTTTCATCGACACCAGTCTCAATGAGAAACGATGCACCATATCATCTCACTGAAGCCATCAAGCCACCTACACATGTGAATTCACAGGGGCCTTTCCAAAGTTGAGGTCCAAGAAAGGCAAAAATTGTCAAGATGCGGTTCCAACTGAGTCTTTGAACTACTTAGAACCTCCATTAGTATAAGGCTGTTGGGGCTTAGCCCCATGTGACCTTTTTTTCTCTCCCTTGTATGGCTTGATGAGGTCTTCCCATCCTTCGTTTTTCCTAAGCGGTTCCTTTTACATTAGATAAGTCTGTTTTGGTCAGGTTTTTTAAGTTGCTGTAATTACTATAACGCATAACGCTATCTCTATGATCGGAAGCAATGAAAGAATAACATTCAAGGTTAACTTGACGATTGATCATAAATGACGAATACTGAGTTCGTAGTAAATTTGCTGAGAATTATGGGGTTCTTCACCAATGTCTCACAATTAAATAAACTAATGGAACAAATAATCCTTGGAAGATCCCCACCCAAAACTGTAAATTCTCGACTTATTTCTATTTATTCTTTTAGTGTTCCCTTCAACTCAACCCGATAGAATCCATGGATTAGCAAAATTCCTTTTTACATGGGACACAATCCTCTCCCACTATAAAAGCACATTCAACTTCGTTCTTGATTAAAAGAAAGTCTAAAATTTATAATCTAATTAGTAGGCACAAAGAGTAAGAATAAACTCATCAAGAATAATCTTTTCTAGCTTCTAGGAAATGTTTATTCACTTTCCATTTGATTTGATAGAATAATCTTACACGTACAAGTTGGTACCTCTATCACATTGGATGACCTAATCTTTAAAATATTATATAGTGTTACACAAGTCAAACAAGAATCTTCATCCTTTTTTTTTCCTCAGGATTTCTAGTATGCTTGACGTGTACAAGGAGCCTAGGGTGGCATATGGAAAGGGTTTGTTTTCCTCATGATTTCTAGTATGCTTGACATGTACAAGGAGCCAACGGTGCAATATAGAAAGGGTTGATGGTGTTAGGCTTTGGCGAGTCTGGCGGTGAATCCAACCTGATACTCTATTGAGCACTCTTTTTCCCCAATAAAGACTGATCCAATTTTAGTGATAGATTTATGGATGTTAGTCCACCTTGATTTTCTAGTTCCTCATCTATACAAGGTGACAAGATCTTGTCTTGAAATGGGAATTTGAATTAGTTTGTATCTACATCCAAATTTGATGGGCTACTCAGTCCTACTTCCTCATCAATGTTATGGAATAATTCCCGTAATTTGTCTTCATATGCCCTTCAAGGTCTTCTTGTAGTCATTGAGGAAACTGATTGAGTACATACGGACACTCCTCTTCAGTTAATATGTTAGAGGTTTACTCTTGAATAAGATGCTTTAGATAATCATTTCCGAACGGAGACATAGAAGCGTCTTTCCCAAGAGGGAAGGGTTGGTGAATAGACTTCAATTTACATTTTTTGTGGGAGTACCAAAATGTTTCTTCCAACCAAATTCTTTCTTTGCCTTCTCTAACTGCTAAAGTTGCAATTTGCATGTCAAAAATTATTTTCCTCTTGAAAGCTTCTCACTTTTCTTCTTCCCTTAGCAGCTCTTGAGCTTTCTTCAAATTTCATTCCTTTGTTTCACGTAGAAGATCATGGTTGTTGGCACGTAGGTCCCTTGCTAAGAATTGTATCTCTTGTCTTGGAGAAGATCTTCCCAAAGACATTCATCTTTCTATCAACTAAGTCCAAAGAATAACTTTGTATCTTCCCACTCCCAAAGAATGTATCCCTAGCGTAGCCAAAATTTATGTGACAATCCAAGGTGCACACAATTGTAATAAGTCTGCAAGTAAATGTTCATTCCCATGAGGATAGTAAGGATATTGGTCAGAAATGAGTAATGCAAAGTAAATATGACTGAATAAATTCTTTGTTATCATTTCTTTGTACTCTAGGGCAAAAACAACAACTAGAAAAGTAAAATATAACCAATCAAGCATATTGTGGAGATGGCAATTAATAGTCAGTCCTTTAGACAAATGAAAACTTTGTTCCAAATGTGATGGTTCAAATCCCAATAAGGCATCTACTTCCTTCACGTACTAATTCATAGCAAATCATGTTCTACCCTTCCCAAAGGCATGCATTAACCTTGTAGTGTTACCCCAAATATTGACTACTTTCAAAACTATAGTTTCCAAGGAGTATCCCTTATCAAGTAGTCAACTTAGAAGGTCTGCTCATCGATAGTGTATGGACCTTGGATAACAATCTAAGAAGGCAATGTCTTCTCCCATCAGTCACTCAGAGAAGGGTGGAGGTTTTGGCCAAGCCCTTCAAACCTAGTGTTTCCAGCACACCCTTGGTCATGATGTTCACCAATGATCCCAAGTCGATGCAATGATTTGGTATAACACTCCCTTGGATTGTTACGAGAATATTCAAGTCGTGCACCTTAGTGTAAAACATGTGATGATCGGTTGGAATTATGTCTACCATAGCACTATAAGAGATTCTTGTGGTTGAAGTGTGTGGTGTTTCTCCATGATTGCATCCCTATGGGTGAGTATTCCCAATTAATGGATCCTTGAAGCGCACCATGGGCTATTCTTTTTGTAGGAACTTCTATAATTTATTTCATTCAATGGGGTAAATTTTACAAAGTTGTTAAATAGTTATATTGGCTCTAAGATTAGCCAGATTAGCAACAATTTCATAGTCAGGTGTCATCAAGATGGGTGGTTGTTTTGCTAGTGTGTCAAACATAGGGACTACAACATTATACATTTCCAAAGTGGGTTGCGGACTTTCATCCCACATGGCTTTGTCCTCCATACTTTTAGAGGAGTAACTATCAAAAAGAGAGTTGTTGTCTATATAAGACATTGCATAAGTGTAGGCATGCATGATGAGGAACACATTGGCCTCTGTGATAGAACTTCTAGTGGTTGCTATTGTATTACCCGTAGGAGCACTTTCCTCAACTACTATGAAATGCACATTCCTATTAGGAACACAATTATTGTGTGGAGCACTTTATATGGGTGCACCCCTATTTTGAGTTATAAAGTTCTAGAAGTCTGAGCGTTGCACTATGGTATGTGCTCCAAAGCAGAATGTGCAACATGCAAGCTTTTTTGTGCATTGATTTGCATAATGATTCTCACTACAAATGTGATACCGTATATTATCCAAGAGGTCCTCTGCCTCTTCCATTCCCTCTTCCTCCTTGGTAGGGTGGATCTTGTAGGTGTTTTTAGAAGCTGTTGTGCTAGAAGATGGCATCCATAGCATGAACTCTTTCTTCTTGAGGTCCTTGACGTCTTGTGAGTGTTCTACAATGAGACATGATATGTTTGTACTTTGTACAATGTACACACAATAATTGGAATGTCTAGTGTGGCACATTGAGCATTGGTGTGCCTTTGTCCTAGACAAAAGGTACAAGAAATCTCTCCCCATGCAGTAGTGCTCACTAGGTTCCTCTCTTGAGGATGCTATGCTAAGAGAAGATTCTCCAAGTGGTCCAACTTCACTAAGATGTCCTCTATCTTGGTAGTAGGTGCAAGAATGTTGGTGACACCTCATGTGAACACTATTGTTCCAACACTCATAGGTACATTGGGATTGCTTAGGATTGTGCCTTGTGAACACCATTTTTCTAGGGGGTATACAGTTGGTTGCTCCTCTTAAGGTTGATACCATTGCAATGGTAGCTATAGGGCCTGGATTAGGTGGTACTTGCGCAGCCATTGGGTGTGGTGGCAAAGTAGATGGATTTCCTTGGGCAGAAGTGCTTTCCATGAATGGAAGTAGCTCTTGACTTTGAAAAATTGAAAGCTTGCTTGTAAATGCGAGTGGTAATGCGTCTCCCAAATTGAGATTAGTAGGACTTGCAGAAATGAGAGGTAGTGCTTACCCCATATTGAAAGAAATATTGCATGAAAAGATGTGAGGTAGTTCTTCCCTCAAACTGAAAATAGTGGGTGGGGCAATATCAAATAAGAGCGGCCCAAACAAGTTGTAGAATGGAGTGGAGAGGACATATGCAACAATTGACAGCTATGCAAATTTTTTTGGCAAGTTAGTATAATCCCATAGGCAAGGATATGGGATTCACCATGACATGGAAACCGGGACAATCTTGTCTTGAACTCCGGGCAAAAGTTCCCCAAACCATCTACGGGCAAACATATGTGGGCAGAGTTCTTGTAATTGGCTTATGTGCAAAGATTCCATAGCAACCGTAGCTTGAATGAGGGATAGAGTGAACCCTTAGACACCTAACCCAAGAACTGGCTTGTAGGTCTATCCACTATGAGCCCTTTGGCTTCCTTGCTTGTCACCCTTTGGGTAAGTAAGTAAATGCAGGCACAACATGTGACACACTAAGATCAAGGCAAGAATGCAAAAAAAGGAAATACTATGGGCAATGTCTATGACACTATAAGATCTAGAAAAAATGCAATGAGCGCAATTAGGAACATCAGTTTACACATAATACGCGTCTAGGGATTGAAATGGGACTAAAAAATCATTACATCAATTGATAGAATGGATTTTGCTTATAATATTTGCTGCTGAAATAAACCAGCAGTGAGTTACAACCAGAGTGTCTTACAACCGATATTGGTATTCACTTTAGCCCATGGACCCAATGATTACAAAAGTCACTTGATAACTCACTAATACTTGACTCTACCCAAATAGGGTTTCCCCTCAAAGACAGAAGATGAACCTCAATCTCACACTATAGAAAATGATGGGTACATAGTAGGGTGGAGGAACCTTCACTAAGTGGCTCAAGGTCCCTTATATAGTAGGGATCCTAACCCTAAAAAGAATTTTCTACCCCCTAATACTAATTCTACGGTGGCCGCCATCTCCTCCTTGTGCAACTGCCATTAATGTCAATTGGCTCCTAGACCCTTCATGCTAATAGATTACAACTCTGACATTATCAGATTGTCATCTTGGCTTTAATTACCTACGTAATTACTACCCTAATGTATTGCCCCACACGGTGCTCTTCCTGGATTAGTGTACAATCAGAAGAGGAGTTCTCTCACACCTCCACTACCCTGCCCATAGGTGGCTCTGCCCGCACATCCTGCACAATTGGTCTTCTTCCTGCATCTTCCATAGTCCCATAGAGAACAAATCCAACTTAGATCTGGCTCCTTTTCGACCATTGATATAGAGCAAAGAGATAGCACAAGAAAATATCAAAAGAATGATAAAGGTTGGGTGAGAACAATGGGCAATTAGAACTGAAATTCACACATGTGATCACTGCAAGAAATAGTTATATATGAATAAAATACACCATAAACAACGCTGCAAAATTGTTATTATTTTAAATACATAGCCATGAGATAGAGAGAAGTGTTTAACCACTGACGATCATGGTCGGTGCCGCAACAGGTATACATGAATGAAAGCTTGTCTAAGATACAAGACATAGTGGACTTAAAAATGCCTACAATTTATGGGTCCTGTTTCATTAATTAATTACTTATTAATGCTACTACGTAGAAGGATTGGACAAGGTCCATAAGATTTGAACATATTCATTGAAACATGTATTGATCGGGAAATGAATCAATTTGGAATAAATCAAGAGAGTAAAAAGCATCTGTGCCGGAAAAATTCTCACTATTCTCACACTATTCTTTTTCTAATTTAAAAATATCTTAAGTTAGAAAAACAATGTATTTTGTGCCTATTTCAGTTCTACGAAGATTCTTTCAAATTTCTTACTGCTTTGTTAACATGAGGTCAGTTTGCTTACTTGGCCCTCGTGCTAATTGGTATGTGATATAGATGTATGGATGAGCGTTATAAATATTTCTAAGGTGATAAAATACATGCATGTGTTTTACACTTCTGAGTATATTGTAGGGTGGATTAACGTTAACCTCCACTTATTTCTGCCCATCGATGAAACCAGAGAATGCATTAATTTTATGCTCTTTAAGCTCAAGTCTGCTCAGCAGATAGCTCATATAAAACAGCAATTATATAAGAGTGGATTCAAGAAGCACGATATGCACCATAGTCTAGAGTAACCACGAAAGAACCCTGATAAGAAACAATACAGAAGAAACACATGACACGGAGAAAGATTGTACATGTTCGAATGCTCATAATGTGAATTTCAGGGCTGACGTGCTCAAGGACACGAGTTGAAGAACAAACACTAATAGGAAAGGGATCAAAACTTGACTGTCACCTAAATCCCAAATGATGATCACTGTAATTGTGGGAGTTAAGGGCAAAGTAAAGAACTACACATTTCTGAAGTTCCTAGAGCACTAGTCAAGATGAAGTAACTGCATCAAATACTGACTTTCAGGATCCCCTCACAGTTTAAGACAACTAACACAATGAAGTCCACCTTTAATTACCGAGATTTTTCCCCACTAGGCTTGCTCGCAATAACATGTGTCTGATATTCCGCTCAACCGTGGGCATGTTACCAACAACGTGCAGGAAAGTTGAGTTACGGTGGTTCACTCGGTTTACAACTAAAATTTGGTTCTGGGAATCGATACGAGCATGAATTTTACCATTCTGGATCAACTCGACAAGCTCTTTTGCAAGATCTGTAAAACAGGTTCTGAATGATGCCGCCATAAGCTTCATATCTAGCGTTTCAAACGCGGATGTATATTGAATCAATGCTTTTTCGCGTATCTGCTGATATACACGTGGTATATGATCTTGAAAGTATGGATCGAGCAAAAGTTTGAGTTTTCAGGTTCTCTCGATGAATAACACAAGAAGTATACTGGCTTTATACTGGCTGGTTATAGTCATAAATGAGTTCTTTGATCTGGTACGAGGTCCAAGTTTGCTGAAGGTCGTGCTGGTGATTACTCTTCTCTTAAACTCTGCTCGATAAAGTGTAGCCAATGCACAGAGTACGCCATAGAGGGCACAGTCTTCAGCAGCTAACACCCAGGTAGGGAAAATTTTCATCGCTGGAAGTGACAAAAATTCTCTGGCAGCCAGAGAATAGTTCCTGGCACGGAGGTAATTTAGTCCTGTTGCACAACGGAGTTTCGCTTGCGTGGCGGGCCCAGGTGGATCCTGTGTAAACAGATCCTGTAGAATCGACAAACGGTTAGACATCTTGTCAACTTCACCAAGCTCAGTGGTTATCTTGATAACATTCAGCATGGAGTGAACTCGATCTGGTGACGTTGGGGAGTAGTTATCGGCCCCTATGTACCAACTCAATGCCTTGTGCAAGTCTCCACGCTTGTAGGAAATATCTCCCAGTCAAATACTGGGCCTGTATGCATCTCGTTTAGTCGGTTTCTCCGGTATGTCTCTCGAGTCGTTTTCTGCTTTGGTATGGAAATCATGCGTCACTCTTCTCAGCAAATTTTCACATAATGTGGCCTGAAGCTCGGTCTCCATAATCCATTCGTCATCGAGCATATATTCTGTACCCAAGCGTCCAGCAATATTATCCACTATCGATTGGTATAAACCAGTTGCTGAAGTCTCTTTGACGTAGTCATGGGCTAGCCGTAAAGCTTCCAGCGCCAAATCTTTTGACTCGGTATGCTCGGCTATGTATGGGAGACGACTAAGCTTTCCATATCCTGTGTACAAACTGGCAGAAGAGTCCAGATCACAAAATTCCCTCTTATATGTAAAAACTCTCTCTGGGGATCTAGTCAACCGATAAGTCCAGTGATCCCACTTCATCTCCTCCTTCATGCCACCCTTCGCCGGCGAAAATGGGGAATGAGACGGAATCGCTAGTCACAGTGCTCTCTGAATCTGTAGGCGACTCTAGTAGAGCTCTATACTCTTGAGGAGTGATCCTCTCTGCATTCGAATTTATATCACCCAGTGCGCCCGAGAATTCAGCCTTTGTGTTCCTGCTCATCTCTCTGTTCTCGTCCAACACCACTGACTCCTCAATTTGACAAGCCGCAGTACTCCACTCTTTCAAGTCTGTACTTCGTCGAATGCTGCTTGATCTCACCATGGTTCCACCTACTGCAACCAATCGAGGCGGACAACTTGATTCTTCCATTTCTAATCCATAGAACTCAGGTAACGGATCGCAATACCTTTCATTTCCGGTCATATCTCCAGATGTCAACAAATTCAACTGAATATGCAGAACGACTAGGTTCCATCTATCCAACCGTGTCTAGAGGCTCAGTCCGTATACTGGTACAACGATTTTAAGAACTTGATTGATTCTGGTCATTAAACCTTGAAGTTCGTACTGAGAACGATATCTGTGGCGATTTCGAAACGCAAAATGCTTACCAACTGACTCAACCCATAATTTGCATCCGAATTTCCGCATCATCTCATTGTTTCACTGTGGAATCAGCTTCCTGGCTGGCTCACGTTTGCTGCTTGTCAATTTGAACTACGCCACACCTCCAATTTGCTGATTCACGCTGGTACATCGCTGCGGTGACAATATGCTTCGGGGTATCTATTGTTTGTTTATTCTGAAGTACTACTTGTTATTCAGGTATTTCTTCACCTAAACCACTTCCTTCTAATGCGTGCAATACCTTTATCTTACAGCTTAACTTTTCTATCTTGGTTTCCTATCATTTTCACATTTCCACTTTCACTCCATTGTAAAACCTACCTTATTAGCATACTTCTTCGATTTTGTTTCTTTCTCGATCTCAATTTCTAGCCAGGGGCTTGCCCTGGATAAGAGTCAGGAGTGAGATCCACATGTGTTATATCATCGTTATAAGCACCATTTTGTCGATAGAGAAGAGATTTGAACAGCAAGATCTTGGATATCTATTAGTAGTTATGTAATCACATCGTATACGGATGTATCATATGCTGATCTAATGTATAAGAAACTACGTAAAATAAAACTATCTACAGAAGTTGAATTAATGTATGATACAGGAATATGACATATTATATTAATCAGTGAATAGGAAATAAATTTTTCAAAAGTTTAATTAAGTGATAAAAGTAAGGTTAGTAACTTGATATATATCAGCTACAAAAGAAAAAATTCTCAATTTATGATCATTTAATGGTATCACTCATAAATATCAAAACCTTAAGGAATAATGAAAATCCTCGTGCTCAACGTTAAGACTGAGAGTTAGAAGCAAGTTAGATCACTCTCCCAGCTTTCTTAGCTGGCTAGATGCATTGGTAAATTAGAAGTAGTAGATAATGGAACCAGGAAAAAGAAATCTTTATATGTGGACAGAACTTGATACTCAATATCGCTTTTTGTCCTCAATAATGTCTATGCTGATATTTATCATTCTTTACACTTTACGGAGCGTAAAGAATGATAGATATCAGCAAAGATATTACAGGTGATTAATTAATTAATACTTAACGGTTCCGAGTATTTTAATTTTTAACACATTTTTACTTACATTCATAGATTTTACGATTATCCCCTTGCGAGAGACTTGGACAAAAGAACTAACAGAACCAAAAAAAAAACAAAAATATTAGGTTTATTACAATTACATGTACATGTACATTTACATTTGCAACTAGTTCAAATTTTCTTATATCCATTTTGATTAAATTCATAGAAAATCACTTCTTGTACGCATGTGCACATACGAGTATTTAGTATAAGCATAACTCAGTTTACAAAATTAATAAGCCAAAATGTTTGCTTGTTGATATTTTCTCAAATTTACTAAAATAAAAAATTAATTTTCACTATGAAATAATTTGTATTCCACATAAATATATTTAAATAATATTCTTGGTATAATTCAAATATGAGGTGTGATAAAAACTTGGTTCAAGGAAATTGACCTATTAATTGTTCCCACAAGAAGATAATTTATACAAGGCATTATGCGGAAAAGTAAATTAGCTTTGTTACAATTTTATATTATTTTGATAATTTTATAACGGATGAAAAATTTTGGTAGATTATTTTAGACTTAATTAAATTCTTCAAAAGTTTGGAACCTAAATAGCTAGTTAACAGCTAGTTAATCAGCTAGTTAACATTTATTGGATGGGTAGAAATACATATATAACACATATTTTAAAACTGTCTATATTAAAGTGAAAATAAAAATTAATAATTTACTAAATAAATAAACCTGTCATGAAAATTGGTATTGCATTAATTATCTTTGTCTATCTTTGAGATTTTATTAGACTATTATTAATAAGAAACTCATGAAAGAGGTAGATAGAATCTTTTGTAAATATAAAATATAAAATAATAAACTTTACTTTTTATTGATGTGATGAAATTATTTATACCTTCGGAGCTATACATCATTTTATCTGGACGTTAAATCATTGAAAATAAAATTTCATTTCTATTGCAAAGTAGAATAGAATGGAATATAGAATATCATTATTCTAGTTTAGAATAATGATAAGCTCTCCCTTGTACGGGCTTGATGGGGTCTTCCCACCTTCTTTTTTCTACGTGGCCGTCCTTTCCCTTTAGAATAATGATAATAGAGTCTAAACATACATCTGCTAATAAGACATAGAGAGCAACCTTAATGCCATATAGTTACTGAAGTCACTTATTGGTAAAAAAATAAAATTAGAGCTATCCAAAGATAACACTTGAATTTGGATTATCAATCTTGTTGACCGTGAAATTGCATTTTCGAGACTTAAGTACACTCAATGAGTCTAGTTAAGGCAGAGATAATCTGGACATTGGTAGCTCAACCTATATTACCTTTAGCTAAGTTGACTAAAGCAAAATTTAGTATCATTTAAATGGTAAAACTGAAATCGACTTTATATAGACATGAAATTCATAGAATATAGTTCAATGATGCAATTAACCATACCATATTTATAAAAATAGTTTGTAACACTATGAAAATTAACTAGACTATATTTACACAAATATTGCATAATACTATGAAAATTTATTATAGTAATGTAATAGAATTTAGTCATGTATATTATCAGAAACTTAGAAAAGATACTTTGGAAAGAATTTGAATGTTTCATAGAAGAATTTGAAAGACTAAGTAATCAAGTAAGGTACTATATAACCTTATTATAAACTTGGATTTGTAAGGTGTTAACGAACCGTCTTGTCGCCAGATTAAATACTTAGCTAAGAAATTTAGGATTAAGTTCTTAACGAAGTAGATGTTTATCTATCTCTAGTACAAATATAAGAATTAACTTTAAAAGAGTTGACTATATTCTCAATGTAATAGAATGTATTGCACTCAGAATACATTCCATTCAAAATTTATCTCTTCATCCCTTCCTTCCTACTCTTCTCCTTGCTTTGGATTTTCTACAAGCTCTCTTGTTTCTACCTTACTTTTAATGGACTCATTAGAACCCTTGATACGTGTTGTGGATTCTTGAAATGTGATTTCGTTTCAAAGCTATCTTTAAAAATGATTTCTCAATTTTCATAAACTTATGATAAAAATAATACTGTAAAGTTCTCATAAGTATTTTAAATCAAGTTAAAATGTTATACTTAAAATAGTGATGCTTTACTAAAGATATTATTGCATTAACATCATCACCAAGATTAAATATATTTGTCAAGAAGTTATCTTAATTTATTTTTTGAGTTGTTAATATAATAATTATCTATTATATTTTACATATAATTTTAAAATTTTAAGTTATATTTTAGAATCTTGCTTTCTATATACTAGTAATGCTTGAAAGTTTGAATAGCTATTTTTCAAATAAAAACATTAGTAGATTTAATTTCTTGCTCAAACAATGTAAATTAAAAAATATATATATAATTTTAAATCTAAAAATTCAGATATGTGCTCTTATTATACATCAACTTACTATGTTGTGGTGGCACACCTTTGCCTCACTTGAGTGAAATTTCTTTTTTTTTTTGGTTAGTTTAAATATGAAAGGGTACAAAAAGTTGAGAATAAAGATGAACAGAATTTGTGAGTCACTTAACAAATCCCTCACATAGTAAGGAAGATGAAATAAAGCACAAATAAGCTCTTAGGATGGATTGTCATTCCCTTGTACATTGACTACAACCTAGTTCAATTGGTACAAGAAATAAGAATTTGCATTGCAATTGGAATTACTTGATAGACCTTTGTTCTTACAAATATAAAAAACATGAATGGTGCTTGATGAATACAAAGATGTTAAATTTTTCATGATCATGTTATGCCTATAGATGACTCACCATTGACACTCAGCGCCCCACATGAAGGCACCGCCAAAGAATGGATTTTTGACTATTTGGCACCAAGTGATATGCATTTGACACTCATGCGCCCCACAGGAAGGCACCGCCAAAGAATGGATTTTTGACTATTTGGCACCGAGTGATATGCATTTGGGATGTGATTCTGATCCTTCACCAACCACCACAATGGTGGAAGGATGGACCAGTCTGAGAAAACTATAAAATGGTGTCCCCACCTTGTGAGGAAACACTTTTTAGTATTTTACTTTTCATTTTCTTCAAGTTTTTTCATGCAAGAATTCATATACGCCCTTGAAAGATCCACTTCCATTTGTAGAAGTATGAAAACCTGAGAGTGTGTGCAAGAGAGTGTTGGGAATAGGGTAGATTCTTGGACTAGAATATTCAACAATGGAAAAACTTACCAAGAGGTGAGAGAGAAGGCGAGATGATGAAGACTTGAAGAGATTGTTAACAAACCTCCTAAAATTTCTAAGTGGGGCATGTATTGCCATTTGGATTACATAAGATGTAACAATGTAGAGTTCTTGTTGTGAGATTGGAGTCGGTCAAACAAATCCCTACTAGAGGAGATCCGTAATAACACTCATATGAGTGACAAAACCTTGAGAGAAATATTGTTTTTTTGACAAAAGACCATTAGCAACAAATGTTGGGACATGAGTGCTCACCCTTCAGACAAATGTACATGGACACTCCCAATGGTTGACTTGGGAAGAGCCTTAAAGAAAAATCAAGAATTCATTTGTTGATTTGGAAGTCAACAGATGGATATCAAATAGATGACCTCAAAGATCCTACCTGATGAATTATGTAATGTTCCAAAGACAAGAGAACCCCCAAGAGAAACCTAGAAGAAGAAACACAAAGCTTCACACTCAATACTCCAATGCCCCAAAGGAGCATCTTGTCTTTACTATATAGCAACGAGGATTCCTTCAAAGGAAGCTTCACCCTTGGATCAGATATATGGATTGGTGACATGTCAGCAAGCTCTACCCTTAGATTATTTTCATGCATGGGTGATATGTCAATTCTGGTCCTATTTGGTTGGTCAAACAAGCTTTTGTTAGAGGGAATCTTTAGGGAATCTTCTTATAAGAATCTCAAAATTGCATGGGTGAGGTACGTTTGGAAAGCTCTTGAAAAGACAAGTATGGAGGAGGGGATGGAAGGGGAGAGGAGGGGAGGGAGGGGGGAAGAGGGAAAGCCAAAATTTATCCATGGGGAAGAATATGCACATTTTCAAGGTGTAATGTATCTATTTAGGCCTCAATAATTGGCTCTTAAGTTTTTGAGATATTTTTGGCTCCTAACATATTAGTAGAAGTGCTCTTTTAGTGATACCTTTATCTGAACAACTTATTCCATCATATATAACATCCTTCAAGATATTACAAAGCCAATTTTCACTCCTAGATAATATGTTTAGCTATTAGTATTACAAGTTATCACAAAAATGATTATAAAACTCTTCATGTCAAAAAAAACAACATATATAAACCTGAATCAAGCCATTTTCTTTTAAATTCTACACTAAGAGAAACCCATAAGTTGGGCATAATGTTTTGAGAATGTACAAGTGACCTATTGGAAGATATGACTAAAGGAGTTGCACCCTTTTTTTGCATTTTTACATAAGAATGGACCTTCTTATGGAAGAAAAGAAGGTGAAATACCTTGGCCACTTCCACCTTCCAGCATATTTTAATGAGCACTCAAAGTTACCAAAGGAAATCACAAAATACCATGAAGTAGATAGGGACAAAAGACTAATCAAACCATCTAGTAGCTGGTTCTCTCGGAAGTTTCCCTTAGGATAGCTAGAGAATAAGAAGTTTCATAAGGTAAAGTGAATGATTAGAGGCATCAAGGATGAAGCATCCTCAACCTATTTTCAAACTTTAAATAAGTGAGACACTAGAGTTGCTTGATTGAACCCTTGGCAGACAATTTGAACACTCCAAGTGGGCCATTTTTAGTAAGAAAAATTGGCAATGCGTGATGAACCAAAAGTCGGATTATGGTGCCAAACTGCGGGCTAACCTAGATCCCACAATGGATGTGGATCAATTAAGACAACATGATGGTGGTCTTGGAAGTCAAAATCCACTAAGGAGCATATAACAACTCACCTGACAAATCTATTAGCCCCAAAAATAGATGACACTAAAGCACACAACCTACACCCGGGTAACAACATGTAGTTTAGCGACAAAGTTTGTAGGGCCAACAAAGTAGCAAATAAGACAAATTAGCCTACAAGATTCCAAAAGTATCTAGGAAGCTTCTTGGGAAGCTTCCGGCTAGCTTAGCTTGCACCCCAAATAGGTAGCTTCTAAAAGCTTCTAACTAGCTTACCTTGCATGCCAAGTAAGCGGCTTCTAGAAGGAAGCTTCATGAGAAGCTTCCCGATTAACTTGGCTTGCACTCTAAGAAAGTGGCTCAACGAAGCTTCTTGACAAGCTTCCTTCTTTTACATTGGTATCAAAGCAAGAATGCAATGGATGGTATGTATGGACCATCAAATCCACTTCCGCCAAACCATTGGGATTTTTGTGTCCAAGTACTACCCAAGCATCATTTCACACAATCCATCACCTCATGCTTTGGGTAAGATTTTTTGCATATGATCACTTTTTCACCCTTGGTATTGCTGGTTGTAACTTATGGAGAATTGTGGACGTACAACATCTATGTGTTAATAAATTAGATAAATTGGGAGTAGCGGGATAAAGTAGTAGCCATGGTGGTAATATTAGATGTTATCATTGCTATGCAGCAACAAATTGAGCACCTTACTTGATTATTGGATGTACAACACTAGCAACAACAAGAACACATAAAGAGAGCACCGGTTCAAGATGGAGAAGATCAAATCCAATTTCCAAAACCCAAGGTGTTTGAAGGAAAGAACCTTCCGAGCATTAATCGAGAATTTTATGTTTAATTGTGAATCTTACTTTGAAGCTACCAATCTTCAAGATGAACAGAAACAAATTCTCTTGGCTTCTAGCTAATTGGATGATGTGGTAAAACTTTGGTGGTAAAACTTTGGTGGCAACTTAGAGTGGAGCAAGCTGAACGATAGATTGTTGCACCAATCTTGACAAGGGTAGAATTCAAGGATATAATACTTGGTCAATTTCAAACTATAAATACCACCCATGCCGCACAAGATAAATTGGTAGATTTGAAGCAAATTGGCTTTGTTAGGAGCTACATCATGCAATTTAGAACATCATCTTGTAGATTCTAGATATACAAGAAGGTGAAGTTCTGGGTCTATTTGTGAGGGGCTTGAAGTCACAAACCAAATGAAGATGACCACGTAGAAACCACAAAACATGGAAAAATCCATGCAATTGGTTGAGTGCTTTGATTCCTTGGTTGCAACAACTTGGTCTTGACCTTGACCTACACAAAGCCTACCAGTACATTACACATGGGTGGAGGAACCGGCACCAATGGAGATTGATGCTATCCAACGGAGACCACTTGGTACAACAGATAGAGAAAGAACAACAAAATGGTGGTTGTTTTTATTGTCGCCAAGTTGGACATTGCATTGTTGAATGTCTACTTAGGAATGAGAGACCTCAACAAGTTGCCTAGATGGAGTTTGTGGAGTGGAATGATCAGGGAAAAAATGAATCCCAATAAGAGATTTTGAGCTGCCTATTAGGAGCTTGATGAGTTCCAATGGGATTGAAGGCTCGACCTATGCAAGTTTGCTTCACTTGCAAGGTACAATATCTAATTGGGGTTGTAAGATTTTGGTTGATTCTAGAAGTTTAGAGAATTGCATGTTTATGCAAGTAGCAAAGGAATGGGGTATTCTTATCAAGCTAATAATTGGAAGTAGATTGATGATAGCGGATGGTAGAAAGGGTTTTGCATTTCATACCTTGCATCTTGTTACCTTCAAGATTGGGAAGGAGTATTTGGAGTGTATGAGGTTTGTAGTGGCACCTCTACACCACGATGTCATTCTAAGACTACCTTGGTTTGAATGTCATAAGGTTCAATTTTATTGGACCCGACGACAAATTCAAATACAACACCAAGGTAGGAATTTCTGATTAGGTTATTTGGCACCTTTGAGTAAGACACCTAAGAATAGTTAATCCCAAGATGGGAAGTTTGTTGAGAAGGTAGCCATAGAGCAAGCCTAGAAGGGAGATGAGTCCCAAGATGGGAAGTTTGCTAGGAAGACAGCCATGGAGCAAACTTTGAAGAGATATGAGTTCCTAGATGGGAAATTTGTTAGTGTAGCAGCCATAGAGCAAGCTTTGGAGGAAAATAAGTCTATTTTCACCATGTGGATCAAGTTGATTGCACAAGGACAATCTGAGGAGAGCCAAGAGCATCATCAAGCAATGGTTGATCAGATAGTTCAAGAGTTTGTGGATGTGTTTCTAGATGATCTATTGAAGGGATTACCCTCTGATCATGGTATGCACTTCAAGATTGAGTTATTGCTAGGGAGTACTGTGAGCCGGCATGTCTCTCACTTAGGATGAACCTCTGATGGCTATTATGGTAGCGCACCATGGACTAAGAAGGCAAGGAACCCCAACTCCATCATACTCCTCCAAGACTCAAGACATTGCTCACTAAAGAACTCAATGAGAGAGAGATAGTTGCAAATGAAAGGATGAGGAGTACTTCCTCACCCCTTGTTTATATACTTGTGAAATAATTACATACCAAAGTTACTAATTACCGGAGTAACTAAAGTTACTAAGCTAAAAGTCAAGTAAGTCAAAAAGTATAAAGGAATATCCATCCACATGAGCATATTCCACTTAGCATGTGATCTTATCTTGACCCAACCACTAAGTCAAGAATTCATT
Organism: Lunularia cruciata; assembly: GCA_948567375.1. NCBI lineage: Eukaryota > Viridiplantae > Streptophyta > Marchantiopsida > Lunulariales > Lunulariaceae > Lunularia > Lunularia cruciata. The sequence goes on along the minus strand of OX419759.1, from coordinate 60,401,115 downwards.
CACATGGGCTATCCTTGGACTATAGAAGAGTCCAAAACAAAAGACTTATAGCCCAAGATTTCTCAACTCTTTCCTCAAAGCCAAACATTTAGGAATAATACCAAGTCAATATATTAGAATCCAAAATAGTGGTTCTCATCTTTTCCACTTCCTTTAAAGTAAGGTCCCCTCTATCTTAGCTATGACTAAATTTAGCTAATCATGACTAATGTAGAACCATCCTTTATCACTATATAAATAATATCCCTTAAGTTCTTGTAATACCAAGCTAAATATCACAATATCACACACATGTACAAATGGGTGTTACATTTACCCCCCGACTAAGTAGCTAAATATCACAATACCACACACATGCACAAATGGGTGTTACATTTACCCCCCAACTAAGTTTTCTTTTTGTCCTCAAAATGAAGGTCTCTCTACCTTCTATGATACTTCTTCAACTTATCATGGTAAATCCTATCAAAGTGTCTTCCTCCCAACTCCTTGAGATCATAGGTGTAAATGCCCCATACCTTCTCCACTTTAAAAGGTCTAAAGTACTTAGGCAAAAACTTCTTTTGCACTCTCTTGAATTGAATCAAACAACATTACCCAATCACTTTCTTTGAAAGGCTCCACCTTCTTCTTGCCTTGCCTCTTTTCATAGCTCTCCTTTTGTTTCTTTTGGGCTTGCTCCACTCGAACCATATCAACTGCTCTTGCCACTTTCAACTCCATGAGTTGTTCCTTCCTTGACATCTTTGCATCACCTCCTTGTGCTTTCTTCAATCTCTATGAATTCTTTAGAAGGTAGGAAGATCAAAGTGAATAGGTAGGGTAGACTCAATACCATATACCAATAGAAATGGAGAATATCCAATGGAAGTCTTCATAGTTTTCATATACTCCCACAAAACCGCATGAATCCTCTTGTCCCAATGATGTTTAGCCCCCTCCATTTCTGCATCTTTTGGCCAACATCATGCACAAAGTCTTATTGGTTCTCTTTGCCAAGCCATTGGAATTTGGTTTATGGGATGTAGTTACTCTATGTGTGATAGAGAAATGTCGTAATATGGTTGTTGATGCTTCCTGTAAACTCTCTTCCTCTATCAAAAACCAACTCCAAAAGGTATCCAAACCTAGTGATAATGCATTCATAAAGAAATCAACCAACTTCATCTTCATTCTTGTCTCTCAATGGTCTAGCCTCAACCCACTTAGGTAATCAGTAACTACTACAATGTACTAATTGTTCCTTGGAGTTCTATTTAGAGGACCTACAAAATCAATTCCCCACTTCTCAAAAGGTCCTAGCAATGGAATTGATCTAAGTGGTGGAGTGGATGTAGACTTTCTAGCAAAAGCTTGACAAACATGACAAGTTTTGCAATAATCAAGACAATCCTTGAAAATCCCTCTCCAATGGTAACTTGCATCAAGAATCTTGAAAACAATCACCTTTCTTGCAAAGTGTCCTCCACATACTTAACCTTCATGAAACTCCTTTATGAGTAGGATAGACTCTTCCTTACCACTGCTCTTCAAAGTAGACCATCTGCTCCTTGGTGAAAAAGAATATCCTCCACCATTGTGTAAGGTCTAGATCTTGCTGCAAGGGCCTTCCTCTCCCTAGCATGCATCTCTTCTGGATAGTTACCTCTTGTCACAAAATCCACAATCTCCTTGTAATCCATTTGAACCTCTTGAGTGATTGAGATTATCATGAGCTCCTCATCCGAGAAAGAATCATCCACTGGTTCATCTCCATCATGACCATAGGCCCTAGATAACAAATCTGCATTTGCATGTTTCTTCCCTAGCCTATCCTCAATGGTGTTGTCATACTCAGACAAGAGTATCATCCATCTTGCTAGTCTCCCTTCCACATTAGGCTTATTGAAGATGTACTTCAAAGCCTTGTGATCTGTGACAATGGTGGCTTTCCGTCCAATCAAGTAGTGTCTAAACTTCTTGAGACCAAAGATTATTGCCAACCCTTCTCTCTCTATCTTAGAGTAGTTCTTCTCTACTGAAACCATCTGCCTACTAACATAAGCTATTAGATGATCATGCCCATCTTGGCTAATTGACTAAGAGTGCATCCTATAGCTACATTAGAAGCATCAATGTAGAGGATGAAAGGCTTACTCAAATCAGGTATAGCAAGAATTAGAGTTACAACAAGGGATTGTTTGAGCTCCTCAAAAGCTTTGAGAGCCTCCTTGTTTTCTAAAATCACCATGTAATCTACACCCTTCTTCAATGCATAAGCCTTGTTAGAAAATGAGAAGATGAACCTCCATAGTACCCAACCATCCCCAAGAATTGGCGTAACTTTGTCAAGCTTGAAGGGAATGGAAGGTCTGTGATTCTCCTCACCTTCTCAAGATCAATTGCTATTCCATCCTTGGAGATGATGTGCCCCAAAAGTAGACCTTCTTCACATCCAAAAATGCACTTCTCTGGGCTGAGTGATGCATTTGCCTTATCCAAGCATTGCAAGACCTTGATTAGGTGCTCAAAGTGCTCTTCCTTGCTCACATAGACACAAAAGTCATCAATGAAGTCTCTCACAAATTTCCCAATGAAAGGGTCAAATACCTTGTTCATAAACCATTGGAATGTTGTTGGAGCATTGCAAAGCCCAAAAGGCATGACCTTGAAAGCATAAGTTCCCCACGGTGTGGTGAATGTGGTGAGCTGTTGATACTCTGGTGTAATCTTGATTTGGTTATATCCACTATAACCATCTCCAAAACTATACCTCTCATGACCTGCAACCTCTTCCAAGATCTCATCAATGAATGGTAATGGGTAGTAGTCCTTCTTGGTAATAACATTGAGCTTCTTGTAATCCATACATACTAGAAGCTTGCCATTCTTTTTCTTCACAATCACAATTAGAGACACACATTTTGAATTCTCCACCTCAAAGATAAATCCAGCCTCCTTGAGCTTATCAATCTCCTCCTTCACAACCAAAGATATTGGTGGGCTAATGCAATGTTGCTTTTGGCAGATTGGTCTTACATGTGACTCCACCTCTATCTTGTGCTCCTCCAAGGTGACTTCCTTCAAATCCTTGTAACTGAAAGCAAACACATGAATGAACTTGTGGAAAATCTCCTCAAATCTCACCTTCTCCTCCTTGGTAACATCTGGGCCATACTTGAGGGTAGCTAACCTTCTCTCTACTTCCTCAAGTCAATGGTGATTTATCTGGGTCCTTCAAAACCTCTAGCTTAGGTGCAAAATCCATAGCACACAAGGGATACACATTTGAATCCAATTCAGATTCATCCTCCTCCGTGGAAGTCTCCTCCTCCATGCTTGTATCCATACCAAAAGCTCCTTCTTCAGAATCTGATTCCCAATAATCAAAAGATGGTGTATCTAAATGTGAAGTGTTGGTGGTGTTAGTAATAGGAACTATGACTCTATGGTTTGATGACCCAATCCTCAAGTACCCTTTGTGCCATCAATTAGTTGTGCATGTTGCTCTTAACCATGGTCTCCCAAGAAGTAAGTCATAGCTTGAATCCTTCCAGACTTGGAAAGTCATGAGATTTTGAACTCCCATAATTGAAACTACCACTTTATCCATCACCCCTACTGGTCAAACTTGTTGCTTGTTTGCCATGCTCACCATAAATGTTGAAGGTCTTAAGTGTATCATACTCAACTTCTTCATCAACCTTTCTCACATGGCATTCATTGTTGATCCTCCATCAACCAATGCATCCTTGATGTTGTGAACATTTACTCTCACATCAATCTTGGAGGCATATCCACAAGCCTCCAATGGTGTTGGTTTGGCATCCACCATCCCCATTGATATTGGAAATTTTGCCTTCTTCTTCCTCTTGCTCCTTGTATAACTCAAACCACCTCTAAGCTCCTTTCTCAAAGTAGGATTCAAAGCAATCAATTGCCCCACTATGATGTTAGCCTTGTGACTACCAACATCCTCCAAGACATTGTAGTTCCATTGTTGCTTTGAGATCAAGAAGTCCTCCATCCCCAACTTCTTCCTTGGAGTCTTTGTTGTTGATGGTGTTGAAGTGCTTGTGCAAGTGCTCCTAGTAGGCATAGGAGTATCATGGCTAGGAGTAAATCTTTGAGAAGAGTGCACATCCTCTACAAAACGAGCTCTCTTCTTCTCTTGTGCCAAAAGCTCCAAATTAAGACTCTTGGAGTTTGAACACTCTCCCTTCTCATACTTGCTCTCAATCACATCTATAGATGCTATCCCCTTATCTTTGTTTGGATTAGGAGCCACTTGGGTTTCACTACCTCCCTCTTTCTCTCTATTGGCTCCCTCATAACCTCTTCCTCCATGGTAAGTGGAATTTGGGCAATTCCTTTGGATATGGCCTCTTCCTCCACAACCAAAACAATTTTTCTCATTGAAATTTTTGGTTGGTTGGTTGGCCTCCTCTATATGGATAACTTCCATAACTCCTAGGCCCTCTCCCCACATTTTGACCCACCTCTCTCTTCTCCATAGTTGCACCATATTGATCTTGAGATCTGCAAGTTGTTCTTTGATGGTTTGAAGTGGATCCTTTTGTGGAGGTGCAAGAATTGGAACAACTACTACTTGTGGTGCAACCCTTGCCACCAAAGTATCAAAAGTTCCACCATACTTGTAACCTTGAGGATGATGTACAACCTTCTTCACCACCAAATCACTCTCATCCTCTTCCAAACTCTCCTCCATACGAATTGCAATCTTGATATCTTCAACCTTGGAAGAAGGTTTCTCATATCTCGCCTTGCTTCTAATTTGTGGTCTCAATCCTCCCACAAAATTCTTGGTGAGTATGGCCCCTGTGCCAATCATAGTAGTCTCCACATCATCCCTACACTTCCTCAATATTATACAAAATCTGGACTCTAACTTTTCCACTCTTTCCACATAGACTCTCACTTTCTCTCCATCTCCTTGTTTGAGAAAGGTCACCTCACTCATCAATCTCTCATAACTCTCATTTGGAAGAAAGTTCCCAATGAGTGGTGAAGTCAAACTCTCCCAAGACTATTCTTCCTTATCTCTCCTCTCTCTCTTTTGGTATTCTGACTCATACCATGTAAGTGTTGCATCCTCAAAGAAATCTGGTAAAAATGAGGCCCACTCATTCTTCCTCCTCTCATTGTTTCCTATGCAAACTATCTTGAAGTCTCTCACAAATACCTCCACATCTTCTCCATCCTTGCCAAAGAAAACCAAAAGTTTCCCCATCTCAACCCTTCACTATCTTTCTTTTCTCTTAATTATTTTTTCTTTTTCTCTTTTCTTTTCTCTCACTCTATAACTAATAGAATATATACATAACTAACACTATCTAAGAATAATCCACCCTAGGGAACACACAATGTTTAGGTTGCTCCAAGATTTTTATAGCCACATCAAATCATAGAGTGCATATTAATCAAACTCTCATGATAGTTTATCCATAAGTTGAAAGATTATCTCCATCATTAATCTTGGGAAGTAACTGATGAAGGTGGTAGTATTTCTATAGCTGTACTAAAACTCTCTCCAAGATCCTTCACCAAAGTCTCCAAAATTGCTTTTACTCCACTACACTCATGTCCTTTTGGAAGTCCTTCCACTCCACAAACCTCACACAACTTCTGATCTTAGATCTTCTCCCTCCCAATCTTGGTGAAGAAGGTCCAACATGCAAACCCAAGTCAAGTAAGCCTCTCCTTTCTCTCAATCTCTTGCTCTCAAAAGTCAATGGACATGAACTGAACTTATGTTCCTTCTTTCCACATAAAAAACACTTAGACTCACTCTTTCCTCCAAGTGGTGTAAGTTTTTGGATCCTCTCAACACTCTCTTCAAATTCTATTCTAAACTCTCTTCTCCTCAAATCCACCCCTACAATCATTTTAAACCCTTGGGTAACCTTGCATAGCCTCAATTTTCACTTTTGGTGACCCTTCATTTTCCCAAGATGAGTCTAAACACTCAAACATGTTTTTGTTGCTTTCACACCCCTCATGCATGAAATCTAAACTTTACAAAATTGACCCTTCCTCATAATGTCAGTCAAATCTCACATCTGGTATGTCATAGTCCTCTAAAATTTTGCACACTGAATCACAACTCTAGTGCGTCCTTCCTTGCAGAATTTTAGATCTTTTCATTCAGCCATTTGGCCTAGGAACCTTTCTATTCAACACACATATTTCAGATTTGGTCTGAAAACCATCCCCCTCACTTAAAAAATTTATAACTCTATGCTCAAGAATGATCTATGTCTAATTTTTGTGTAAATAAGTAGAATACAATGCACTAAATTTTCTTGAAAAAGTTTCACCACAATCCACCAAAAATTAATAAATGGCAAACTCTGTAAAATTTTCTAGAGAGCATGCAAGTACGGGAGCAATTTACCCTATCAACTTTCAAAAATTCTAGCCCAATGTGCGTAGCAGCTCTCACAATAATTTCAAGTGTTATAATTGAAGGATAACCAAAGCTATCATGTTTAAAAATTTCAAGTCCAGATCCAAACTTGAGATTTTGCCCAAAATAACCTTAATCCCCAAAATCTGCAATCCACCTCACACAATCTCTCCAAATCCTCTCAAGTGTACAAGATGTACAAAATCACCTCAAAGACATCATAATGAACTACAGGGTATAAAAATAGGTCCAAATTCTCTAACATAAGTTCAGCCCTCTCCTCCCCTAAAGTTCTCTCCAAGTGAGCTCTCATAGCCTCCTTTTGTCTAATATAGAATTGTACGCAGAACAATATCTTACCTTCTAGAGAGGTCTTGGCAACGGAACCAAAAATGTGAGCCGGCCTGTCTCTCACTCAGGATGAATCTCTAATGGTTATTATGGTAGCGCACCATGGACTTAGAAGGAAAGGAACCCCAACTCCATCATACTCCTCCAAGACTCAAGACATTACTCACTAGAGAACTCAATGAGAAAGAGATAATTGCAAATGAAAGGAATGATGAGTACTTTCTCACCCCTTGTTTATATACTTGTGAAATAGTTACACACCAAAGTTACTAATTACTAGAGTAACTGAAGTTACTAGGCTAAAAGTCAAGTAAAGTCAAAAAGTATAAAGGAATATCCATCTACATGAGCATATTCCACTAAGCATGTGATCTTATCTTGACCCAACCACTAAGTCAAGGATTCTTTCACATGGGCTATCCTTGGACTATAGAAGAATCCAAAGCAAAAAGACTTGCAAGCCCAAGAGTTCTCAACTCTTTCCTCAAAGCCAAACACTTAGGAATAATATCAAGTCAACACACTAGAATTCAAAGTAGTGGTGCTTATCTTTTCTACTTCCTCTAAGTAAGGTCCTTTCTATCTTAGGTATGACTAACTTTAGCTTATCATGACTAATGTAGAACCATCCTATATCTCTATATAAATAAAATCTCTCAAGTACTTGTAATACCAAGCTAAATATCACATACCACACACATGCACAAATAGATGTTATAGTACTCCAATGAGTGGACCAATCTATTTGTTCTCACCAAAGGAGTTGGAGGAGTTGCAAAAACACTTACGGAGTTGTTGGAGAAGGACTTCATACGCATAGTACATCTCCTTGGGGAGCATTGATACTATTCATTCCAAAGAAGGATTGAGGACTTCATTTCTGTATTGATTACCGTGGGTTCAATAAGAAATAGTGAAGAATGCATATATCTTGCCTTAGATCAATGACTTGCTTGATAAATTGAGTGGAGCACGATACTTTTCCAAATTGGATCTTTGCAATGACTATTGTAAAATCCCCATTGATAGGGAAGATGTGCAAAATACTACCTTTTGCACAAGGTATGGGCATTTTGAGTGGAGATTTTTACCTTTTAGGCTCACTAATGTTCTAATAGTCTTCATGGATCAGATGCATCAAGTGTTGGATAGACTATTGAATTGGTATATGGTTGTGTCTTGGATGATATCTTAATCTATAGCAAGATAGAGGTACAACACATGAATCACGTGCCATAAGTCCTAAGACAACTACAACAATGGAAATTTTATTACAAGAAGCAAAGTGTGCCTTTTGGTAGAAGAAAGTTACCTTCTTTGGTCACAAGATCTCATCGGAGGGGATCAAGATGGAAGAGGAGAAAATCAAGGCCATTACTAATGGGCCTACTCTAAAGGATGCTATATAAGTATATGCATTTAATGGATTGGCCAGTTTTTTCCGACGGTTCATCCATTATTATGCTCATGTGGTTACACCATTGATTGACCTCTTGGGGAAGAACTTGAGCTTTCAATGGACCACCAAATACAATGAAGCATTCCAGAAGTTGAAACATATGGTGTCTTCAAGACCCATTCTTCAACCATATGATCCTCAACTACCTTGTGTGGTTGATTTTGATGCTTCTAACTTTACAATTGGAGCAGTGTTGCAACAAGAATTCCCAAATGAACTACATCCCATTGCCTTTGTGTCTCGCCAACTAAATACATCTGAAAGAAATTACTCTATTTGAGATTTGTAACAACTTGCCATGGTATATGCCACCAAGATATGGAGGCATTATCTCTTGGAGAAACAAGTGATCAAGTAAACTGATCATAAACCATTGTTGCAGATCTTACACTTGGAACACATGAAGAGTCAACATCATTGATGGGAGGAGCAACTCCAATTGTTTCACATCAAAATTGAGTATAAATCAAGTCAGTTCCATGTCATCCCTGATTCTCTATCATGATGACCTGATTTGAAGTCTCTTCCTCTCATCATGATGATAATTACGACGGTATCAATTGACTCCAAGGTCCAAAACAAGTTTTGGTCAGCTCTACAACAAGATCCGTTCTTCCAAATGGTACATGGTCGTCTGACAACATGCAAAAAGGAGTACAAAACCTTCTCCTTCAAGGAAGACATTCTATTCCATGAGGACTGGATCTATGTTCCAACCAAAGGTCCAACTTGTGTGCCTTCAAGAAGCCCATGATTTACAAATTGCTAATCACATGGGTGTGGACAAGACCTTGGGTACCTTCCAATGCCAATAATGAAGGCCCAACATGGCACAAGATGTTTGGGATTTTGTCTAATTGTGTGAGAGTTGCCAATGCAACATGGCTAGTAACCAGAAAGTGAGTGGACTCCTTTAACCACTTCTCACCATTCCTAAACCCATTCCATCTACTCTATGGGAACATGTGAGCTTAGATCTCATCACCTCCTTGCCCAAGACAAAGCAAGGTCACACAACAATTGTAACAATATGGAGTTTAGCGATGAAGTTAGTCGGGCTTACAAAGTAGCACATAAGATAAATTAGCCTAGAATATTTTGGAAGTATCTAGGAAGCTTCTTGGGAAGCTTCCCGGCTAGCTTAGCTTGCACCTCAAGTAAGTAGCTTCTAGAAGGAAGCTTCTAGGAGCTTCTAACTAGCTTAGCTTGCATGCCATGTAGGCAACTTCTAGAAGGAAGCTTCTTGAGAAGCTTCCTAGTTAACTTGGCTTCCACTCTAAGAAAATGGCTTCAAGAAGCTTCTTCAGAAGCTTCTCAAGGCCCTTGTATGCTACTTGTAAATACCAAAGCCAAAGCTCATCCTAGGCATTTAGAGTTTTCCCACATTCAAGTGTCCCAATGTGAGTTTCCATTCTCCTATTTCTCTCCTCAATCTCAGTCTTTTACATTGGTATCAGAGCAGGAATGGGATGGATGGAATTTATGGACCACCAAATCCACTTCCACCAAACCATTGGGATTTTCATGTCTAGATATTACCCAAGCACTACTTCACACAATTCATCACCTTGCACTTTGGGTAGGATTTTCTACATATGATCATTGTGTTTGAAGAACCCTTGATACTTCTGGTTGTCACTTATGGAGAAAAGTGGACGTGTTGTATCTATGTGTTAATCAATTAGATAAATTGGGAGTAGTAGGATAGAGTAGTAGCTATGGCAGCAATATCGGATGTTATGCAATGCATCAACAAATCAAGCACCTTACTTGATTGTTGGATGAACAAGACCAACAACAACAAGAACATATAGAGAGAGCACCAGCCCAAGATGGAGAAGATCATATTTGATTTCCAAAACCCAAGGTGTTTGAAGGCAAGAATCTTCCAAGCACAATGGAGAATTTTGTGTTTGATTGTGAACATTACTTTGAAGCCACCAATCTTCTAGATGAATGGAAATAAATTCTCTTGTCTTCTAGCCAATTAGATGGTATGGCAAAACTTTGGTGGCGATTCCGGGTAGAATGAGCTAAACTCCAGATTGTTGCACCAATCTTGACATGGACAGAATTCAAGGATGCAATACTTGGTCAATTTCAAACTATAAATACCACCCGAGCCGCACAAGATAAATTGGTGAAGTTGAAGCAGATTGGATCAATAAGAGGCTACATCACATAATTGTAGAACATCATCATGCAAATTCCAAATATACAAGAAGGAGAAGTTTTGGATCGATTTGAGCGGTGATTGAAGTCATGAACCAAATTAGAGGTGACCATGCAAGAACCACAAAACGTAGAAGAAGCCATGCAATTGGCTGAACGCTTTGATTCCTTGGTTGCGACAACTTGGTCTTGACCTCAACTTACACCAAGCTTACCAATACAATACGCATGGGTAGAAGAACTAGCACCAATGGAGATTGATGCTATCCAACGGAGGCCACTTGGTGCAAAAAATAGAGAAAGATTGCAACAAAATGGAGTTTGTTTTTATTGTCGCCAAGTTGGACATTGTATTGTTGAATGTCCATTTAGCAATGAGTGAACTCGACAAGTTGCCCAAAGGGAATTGGTGGAATAGAATGATCAAGGAAACAAAGAATCCCAATAGGAGATTTCAAGCCGCCTATTGGGAGCTTGATTAGTTCCAATGGGATTGAAAGCTCGACCTATACAAATTTTCTTCACTTGCAAAGTATGATATCTAATTGAGGTTGTAGAATTTTGGTTGATTTTGGAAGTTCAAAGAATTGCATGTCTATGCAAGTAGCAAAGGAATTGGGTATTCCTATCAAGCCAGTGATTGGAAGTAGTTTGATGATGACAGATGGTAGAAAGGGTTTTGCATTCCGCACCTTGCATCCTATTACCTTCAAGATTGGGAAGGAGTATTTGGAGTGTATGAGGTTTGTAGTGGCACCTCTACACTATGATATCATTCTGGACCTACCTTGGCTTGAACATCATAAGGTTCAATTCGATTGGACCCGACGCCAAATTCAAGTACAACACCAAGGTAGGAATTCTGATTAGGTTGTCTAGCACCTCTGAGTAAGACACCTAAGAATAGTCAGTCCCAAGACGGGAAGTTGGTCAAGAAGGTAGCCATAGAGTGAACCTTGAAGGAAGTGGAGTCCCAAGATGGGAAGTTTGCCAAGAAGGCAACCATGGAGAGCCAAGAGCCTCATCAAGCCAATATTGATCGGATAGTTCAAGAGTTTGTAGACGTGTTTCCGGATGATCTGCCAAAGGGATCAGAAGGTAATCCCTTTGGTAGATCATCTAGAAACATGTCCGCAAACTCCTTAACTATCTGATCAACCATTGCTTGATGAGGCTCTCGGTCCTCCACAGATTGGTCTTGTGCAATTGGCTTGATCCACACCGCAAATACAGACTTATCTTCCTCCAAAGCTTGCTCTATGGTTGCTTTACTAACAAACTTCCCTTCTTGGGACTCATCTCTCTTCCAAGCTTGCTCCATGGTTGCCTTCTTGGCAAACTTCCTATCTTGGGACTCCGCTTCCTTCAAGGTTCACTCTATGGCTACCTTCTCGACCAACTTCCCATCTTGGGACTAACTATTCTTAGGTGTCTAACTCAGAGGTGCTAGACAACCTAATTGGAATTTCTTACCTTGGTGTTGTACTTGAATTTGGCATCGGGTCCAATCAAATTGAACCTTATGACGTTCAAGCCAAGGTAGACCCAGAATGATATCATAGTGTAGAGGTGCCACTACAAATCTCATACACTCCAAATACTCTTTCCCAATCTTGAAGGTAACAAGGTGCAAGGTGCGGAATGCAGAACCCTTTCTACCATCCGCCATCATCAAACTACTTCCAATCACTTGCTTGATAGGAATACCCAATTCCTTTGCTACTTGCATAGACATACAGTTCTCTAAACTTCCAAAATCAACCAAAATCCTACAACTCCAATTAAATATCATACCTTGCAAGTGAAGCAAACTTGCATAGGTCAAGCCTTCAATCCCATTGTAACTAATCAAGCTCCCAATAGGCGGCTCAAAATCTCCTACTAGGATTCTTTGTTTCCCTAATCATTCTGCTCCACAACCTCCACTTGGGCAACTTGTCGAGGTTGTCTATTCTTGAGTGGACATTTAGCAATGCAATGCCTCAATTGGCGACAATAAAAACAACCACCATTTTGTCATAGTTTCTCCTTATATGCCGTGCCAAGCGGTCTTCATTGAATTGCATCAATCTCCATTGGTGTTGGCTCCTCCACTTGTGTGTAGTGTATTGGTAGGCTTTGTAGAGGTCAAGGTCAAGACCAAGTTGTTACCACCAAGGAATCAAAACATTCGGCCAACCGCATGGCTTCCTCTAAGTGTTGTGGCTCTCGCATGGTTACCTCTAATTTGGTTCTCGCCTTCAAGCCCCTCATGAATCGATCCATAGCTTTGCCTTCCAATATATCTAGAATTTGCATGATGGTGTTTTGGAATTGCGTGATGTAACTTCTTACAAAGCCAATCTGTTTCAACTCTGCTAACTTATCCTGTGTAGCTTGTGTGGCATTTATAGCTTGGAACCGACTAATTATTGCGCTCTTGAATTCTACCCATGTCAAGATTGGTGCAACCATTTGTCGTTTGGCTCGCTCCACTTGGAGTCTCCACCATAGCTTTGCTACTTCATCCAATTGGCTAGAAGCCAAGAGAATCCATTTCCGCTCGTCTTGTAGATTGGTACTTCAAAATAATATTCACAATCAAACACAAAATTCTCCACTACATCCGGGAGATTCTTGTCTTCAAATACCTTGGGTTTAGGGAATCTGATCCAATCTTCTCCTTCTCAAATTGGTACTCTCTCCACCTGCTCTTGTCGTCAAAGATCTCATTCATCCAACAATCAAGTAAGGTGCTCATTTTGTTGACACAAAAATCCCAATGGTTTGGTGGAAGTGGATCTGGTGGTCCATAAATTCCATCCATCCCATTCTTGCTCTGATACCTATGTAAAAGACCAAATCCGAGGAGAGAAATAGGAGAATGGAAACTCACATTAGGACACTTGAATGAGGGAAAACTCCAAATGCCTAGCATGAGCTTTGGCTTTGGTATTTATAGGTAGCATACAAGGCCCTTGAGAAGCTTCTCAAGAAGCTTCCTCAAGCCACTTTCTTAGAGTGCAAGCCAAGTTAACTAGGAAGCTTCTCAAGAAGCTTCCTTCTAGAAGTCGCCTATTTGGCGTGCAAGCTAAGCTAGTTAGAAGCTTCTAGAAGCTTCCTTCTAGAAGCTACTTACTTGAACTGCAAGCTAAGCTAGCCGAGAAGCTTCCCAAGAAGCTTCCTAGATACTTCCAAAATATTCTAGGCTAATTTGTCTTTATGTGCTACTTCGTAAGCCCGACTAACTTCATCGCTAAACTCCATATTGTTACACGCTTGTTCCAAATTCTCTTCTTGCTCCCCCTCCATCACAGGTTCCTCATACTTCCACATTCTTGACCACTATATCCCAATCTCTCAAACAAGCCAAGTCTCATCTCCTTGTTGATAGTGGTCCGTCAAAAAAAACATGCGGACCACCATCGTCGTGATCTCACCTTTGAAGTAAGTGATAAAGTCATGTTATCTTCTAGTAACCTCCCTCTCCCACTTGATACCCAAGTTTGTAAACTTGTCCCTAATTAGATAGAACCCTTTGATATCACCCAAATTGTCTCTCCTATTGCTTATCGACTTGCCTTGCCTTATCACATGCGTATCCATCCTATCTTTCATATTTCCAAGTTGAAACCCTTTGTTCCTAACCCCTCTTCCTTTTCCTCTTGAGTCCAACCTCCCCCTCTTCTTGCCTCTATCAATGATCATGAGGAGTACAAAGTTGATGGTATCCTTGCATGTTGCCATATTCAACGAGGTCGTAGCCAACATACGGAGTACAAGGTCCTTTGAAAGGGTATCCCCTTCATGATGCCACATGGGAACCTCTTTCTCACCTCCAGAATGCACAGACGGCCATCCAAGAATTTGAAGCTTCATTGGTGACGAGGATGTTACCAACTAACGGTGGGGGAATATGTAACAATATGGAGTTTAGTGACAAAGTTAGTCGGGCTTACAAAGTAGTACATAAGACAAATTAGCCTAGAATATTCCATAAGTATCTAGGAAGCTTCTTGGGAAGCTTCCCGACTAGCTTAGCTTGCATCTCAAGTAAGTAGCTTCTAGAAGGAAGCTTCTAGAAGCTTCCAACTAGCTTAACTTGCACGCCAAGTAGGTGACTTCTAGAAAGAAGCTTCTTGAGAAGCTTCCTAGTTAACTTGGCATGCACTCTAAGAAAGTGGCTTCAAGAAGCTTCTTCAAAAGCTTCTCAAGGGCCTTGTATGCTACCTATAAATACCAAAGCTAAAGCTCATGCTAGGCATTTGGAGTTTTCCCACATTCAAGTGTCCCAATGTGAGTTTCCATTCTCCTATTTCTCTCTTTGATCTCGGTCTTTTACAACAATTTTGGTGTTTGTGGATAAGCTTAGTAAGCAAATCCATTTGGCACCAATTGTTGATATTGTTGATGCTCCAACCTTGGCACAAATCTACTTCAAAAATATATTCAAGCATCATGGGATGTTGTAAGTACTCATCTCCGACCGTGATTCTTGTTTCACTAGAAAGTTTTAGCAAGCACTCTTCTAGATACTCGACACCAAGCTTGCTTTGTCCATGGCCTATCATCCTCAAACTGATGGAAAAACTGAACGTGTAAATTTCACCTTGGAAGCTTTGTGCCTTTGTCAACATTCACCAAACCAATTGGGATGAATGTGTTGCAGTTATAGAGTTTGCATACAATAATTCTAAACATACAAGCACCGGATTCTCTCCTTACTTTCTCAATTTTGGCCAAGACCCACTTGTTCAAGATTCCCTTCTTGCTCCTCCTCCATCTCATGTCCTCATACTTCCACCTTCTTGACCACCATCTCCCAATCCCTCCAACAAGCCTAATCTCATCTCCTTGTTGCTCAAAATTGGTAGAAACAATATGCAGATCACCATTGTCATGATCTCAACTTTCAAGTTGGTGATAAGGTCATGCTCTCATCCAATAACCTCCCTCTCCCACTTGATACCCAAGTTTGTAAACTTGCCTTCTTTTTTCTCTTGAGTCCAACCTCCCTTTCCTCTTGTCTCTATCAATGATCATGAGGAGTACAAAGTTGATTGTATCCTTGGGCGTCACCACACTCAACAAGGCTATTGACAACAAACTGAGTACAAGGTCCTTTGGAAAGGGTATCCCCTTCATGATGCCATGAGAACCTCTTTCTCATCTCTAGAATGCACAACTGGCCATCTAGGATTTCAAAGCTTCACTAGCAACGAGGACGTCACCAACTAGCGGTGGGGGAATATGTAACAATATGGAGTTCAGCAATGAAGTTAGTAGGGTCAAAAAAGTAGCAAATAAGACAAATTAGCCTAGAATATTCCAAAAGTATCTAGGAAGCTTCTTGGGAAGCTTCCCAACTAGCTTAGCTTGTACCCCAAGTAGATAGCTTCTAGAAGCTTCCAACTAGCTTAGCTTGTACGCCAAATGGCTTCTAGAAAGAAACTTCTTGAGAAGCTTCTTGATTAACTTGGCTTGCACTCCAAGAAAGTAGCTCAAGGAAGCTTCTTGAGAAGCTTCTCAAGAGCCTTGTAGGATCCCTGTTAATACAAGAGCTAAAACTCATGCTAGGCATTCAAAGTTTACCCACATTCAAGTGTCCTAATGTGATCCTCCATTCTCCTATTTCTCTCCTTGGTCTTGGTCTTTTACACCCGGCCATTGTGGGTGAGTACAAGTATGTTTGTATGAAGGAGTTCATATTTTTTGAGGAATTGTACAATACAACAATTCCTCATAAGAAGGTGCTAGCAATGTGAGCTAAGGTATAGCCCCCTAAGAAAAAAAATATAATTTCCAAATGGCTAACAAGTCATCCAACAAAAGTGGAAGTATATATGGCCTCATAAATGAAAGGAATGATGACATGATTGGCAAAGCTGGTCAATCTTCATCACAAATAAGTAGTGGCCAAGGAAAGGCAACTTTGGTAAACATTGTAGAATCAAAAAGTGAAGATTCTTTCATCCAAAATTCATCAATTGCATTTGACAATGATGTAGATTTTGGGGATTGTAAAGACAAAGTGACTACATCTCATACAAAAAATGACAATCTGGACATGGGGTTATCTTCACCCAAAGGGAAGGAGGCAATGGAACAAGACAAAGAACTCCCTATTTCCAATTTCAAGAAGATACCAAAGGATGCACTAACCTTCATCAACCTCATCTTAGGAGCACCCGACAACCAAGTTTAGTTTTTGAGAACAAAGCAAGATGACAAAGCACTATCAAAGGATCAATAACTGGTAAGGGAAGAAGTTCATCCAAGTACCAAACAACTCACCAAGGCCAATGTCCTCAAATGAAAGAGGAGAACTCCATGGGAGGTTGACTATTTGACGGCAAGGACAACACTAGTGAGGCTAATGATGTTGCCACATCCCATGAGAAAGTAAGGACCAATCATATTGACAAACCTACAAGCAAACAACTAGTGGGTGATGAATGGACTAGATGGGATGAGTAGAAACCCATGTCCCAATGAGCAAGGATCAGACAAGAGCACGTTAGCATGGTGAGACAGATGAGGAGATGGTGACATGCATCTACCTTTCTTTGCATATTTTTTGAGGATTTGGTGGTATCTCTCTCAACACATAAAGGAGTTATTGAAATCATAGATCCAGAGAGTGGAGATAGTGGTATAGTTCAGCAAGACATTCATGATGTCTTAGTGATGGATTATCTTTGCACTAGTGTTGTGAGTGGCATAGTTGGGACCAAGGAGAGAGACTATATTCTTCAGCAAGCCAGATGGTTCAAATTGGAGGCCAAACATCTTCTTTGTGTATGGGAGGATGGTAGAGTGTGAGTAGTACCACTTCCATCTCAGAGACCACAATTGGTAGATCATGCTCATGAGGAGTTAGGACATTTAGGAGTAAAGCATACATATAGCTTACTCCAAAATCATTATTGGTAGTGCAATATCCAAACTGATGTACAACAGTTTGTTGCTAGATGTGTGGTTTGTGATTTAGTTGGAGCATCATTTAGTACCCTACGCCATAGTTACACCCATTACCTATCATGGGATTGGTTACCATTGGAGTTTGGACTTTGTTGGACCTTTATCATTGATTGAGACATCATTGGTAGGTTTTGGTTATGGTGGAGCTCAATCCACTTCTTTAAGTGGATTGAGTTGGTGACACTTCCAGACAAGTCCAATGAAGGGACGGCTTACTTGTTCTTAGATTGAGTTCTTAGTCATTTTGGTGCATCAGCTAAGGTTGGATTGATCAAGATATAGAGTTCTTGGAGGAGTTTCAAGTCTTGTGTGACAAGGCTTTGATTGATCATTGCACTACCTCCCAAGATCACCCTGAGGCAGGTGGAGCTACTATTATGTTAGTGTGTGATAATTGTTTGAGAGGATGACATATGGTATGTTCAACTCCTCCCCTCACGGTGGTTCTTCAAGGATAGTGGTTATGTCCTAGATGTACTTGACTTATAATTAGTTCATCCTTTATATGGTATAGATTGTAGATAGGTGATTCACGATGGGGCTCAATAGCACCTGGCCTCCTAATCTTTTACCCACCAAAGGGTATACCATCTACTTGGAGTAGATGGCTATCTAGAGTTGGAGGGACCTAACCATCAACTACGGAGGCAATTGTGGCACTTAAGAGTCCATGTATGACTTATGTGTGACTTGTGCTTCTATAGTGTGTGATGTTGACAACGATGTATGTTGTGTAACAATGTATATACGCATGACAAAGATTCTTGCAGAAAAGCTTCTAAGAATTTTCCAAGGGTAGAGTAGCTTGTAAGCCTAGCTGATGGCTAGCTTAGCTTGCACTCCAAATAAGGTGACTCTTAGAAATAACCTTCCTTAGAAGCTCCTTAGAAGTCTTCTACCCAAGTTACTTACAAATACCCGAGCCAAGCTCAAGCTAGGCATTTGGAGTTTCATTCACTTGAGAATACCCATATGATCTTCCACTCAAGTCTTCCATTCTCCTTTTTCTCTGTGTTCTTTTACACATCACATTAAGGAATCATTTAGATGAGCATCATTACTTTCAAATTATCTTCCAATAATGTGCTAGGTGTGGTGTTTTAACCCTTTTTCGAGAATGAGTTAGCCCAAGAGATTAAATATAAAACAATAGATGATGATCCTTGTCACGCTTTATTGTAGTTTCTGTCATTTCCACCTCATATCCTTGTAGGACATTGGTTCTTACCACATTATTATGAATTTGAATGACACTTTGTTGTTACATGTGTTCCTATTAGTCAAATTTTATTAGAGATCTCACTTTTGGGTAATTTATACATTTAATTTGGAATTGAACTTGATGTTTGGCTTATATTTTATATATTTATTTATTAATATTTAATAATAAATTTTCTCAATATTTTTATAAGGCTTTAAAAAAATTTTTATGGTCAAACAAAAAGTACATAAGAAATTCTTAGTTATTTATTTTGGGGTTTCAAATAAGGGTTTACATGTACTTGTAAAATTCTCATAAATCATTTTTTGAGAAGTCTTACAAATCCATAAAGATACAAGAGGAGTATCTAAATTGTATGGACAATATCCATAGCTCTACAAATTTTTAAAATTACCTTTGTCGTGACTTGTAAAACTTCAAGGGGTTATGGGCAACTTGTATTGGTCTAAATTATAGCACTTTATGCCTATCCAACTTTTACAAGTACATTAATTGAAACCCTCCACTTTCAGAATAAGATAATAGAAGGGTCAGATCTTTTTATCTCTTTTGTAAGATAGTGCAGGTTCCTTTCTCTCTTTGTGAAAGACATTTAACCAATCTCTTATTAATAAATTCAGAGTTATATATGATTAAGATTAAGATAAGATATATGATTAAGATTTTAATGAAATCCTTAATAAGTAATAACTATGAATATATATTAATTACTATAGCTTTATATTCTAGAACATATCTTGTAGATATATTATGAAACATGTTTTTTCTTTTATATTTATTTTCAATGAAACCTTAACTTATAATCTATATGATTGTTTATTAATTACTGAGGTTCATATGTTCTATATATATCTTATGGATATATAATATAATTAAGCATAATTAAACTGTATTAATTTTATTTTTTCCTTTTTAGCGTCTTAAGGATAATGAATATCACCATGTTGCTCATTCTCTAGCTAGATAATGGAATTTATTTCTAAAAACTCAATACTATTAGGTTTGATGGTTGATATGATCTTCTTATCACATAAACATACATATTTAATACCATCTAAATTTTTTAATTTTTTAATATTTTCTATGTATAAATGATAATTATTTACATATTATACTATTAATACACTAAAGAAAATTGTATTAATTCAAGAAACATAAAAATCATCTTGGGAAATATTCTTTATATCTATATATTTTTTATAGTTTTTTAGTGTATCTACATTTATAAGAACATAAAACCAAATCAACTTAGTAATACAAGTTTTTTGTGTTGTGTGATTGACATTAAGATCCCTCAAATCTCATGCATTAACAAACAATTGAAGGGAAAATAAAAGCATATTTAAGAGAAACAATGATTGAAAGTGAACATATGAAAGCAATATGAAAGCAATATTTAAATAATTCTTGCTAAAAATGCTAGGTTTTGAAAGGTCTATTGTAACATAACCTTTGAGTGCAATGAGTAGATCTTTATCATAATTGTAGGTTGGTCCAATGGGGAGATATGATTTATTCAAATGTTATTCTTTTTGGGTCCTATTTGATTATTATTATTCAAAAATATTTAATCTTATAATTTAGATTAGTTGAAATTGGCACGTCTTTTCTAGTAGTATTGTTTGCATCTGCCTTGCTATATAACCCACAATGGTCAACAACTTTCACTCTGAAAGTCACAATGGCCACATGGTGGAGATGGGTGTGAATATACCATATCGGAGAAGAAATTTCATCTAAGTTCATATTTTACCCAATTCTTATAGTTATTTAACCTTATTTCTTTTGTTGTAGTAATAGAGATAAGATTAAATCCCCGAGAATATTGGTGTTTCAACTGCAGATTTATGAGTTCTTTATTGCAAGTTATGGAGTCTCTAAAGGAATTACACCTACCCATAAAAAAGTGAAACTCTAACCCCTCTAGATTAACCAACGTGGCAAATGTTAAGAAGTAAGATCCACATGTGTCATAAAAAATAATTAAAAAAATAGTTGACATGTGTAACCATTAATGTTATTTGAATTTTCCCAAACATGTACATGAAGAGAAGCTAATGAGCAAGGTAATTACCATTGTGGTTGTTTATAGTCTCTGAATTGACTTTGGAGTTCCCTTGCAATTGACTTATGTGGTTCCTTCGGCCTTGGAATTGAATTGAAGATGTGTGATCTTTTCCTTCATCAATAACAAAACTATAGCAAATCAAAAAATTGAAGATGGGCGCAAGACCAATACATGAAGATTGAAGTTGACAATTATAGTTATGTAAATTCCCATGCTGCGCCAGACTCTAAAGAATGGATAGAGCATTACAACTCTATGGTAGATTGGAGGAAGAAAGTAGTGAGCACCCGCCAAAGGACAATCATTGGGATAAAGAACATAGTCAAGAACTACCTCTCTATGCCATATGGACAATAGCTATCTGTAAGACAGATAGATCTTTCATGGGTCTAATAGAGAAGTCTAAAGTACACAACTCAATGGACAAATTCTTGAGAAATTGAAGGATGTGGTACGTGAGTTCAAAGGTGTCTTTCTAGATGATCTACTCTCAAGATTGCCACCAAAAAGTAGAGTAGATCATAAAATCAAGACACTCCTTAGGAACACACCTTGTAAGGCCCAATATCGTCTATCATCTCACATGTTTAAGGCTCAAATTTAGGATATGCTATAGAAAGTGTTTATCTAACCCAAATATCACCATATGCAGCTCCTATCTTGTTTGTGAAGAAGAAGGATGATACATGGCGTATGTGCACTGACTATTGGGGCCTCAATCAACAAATAGTGAAGAACAAATATTCCTTACCCCGCATGGATGACATGTTTGATCAACTCAATGGAGAAAAAAACCTCACCAAACTAGACCTACAAAGCGGTTATAATTAAAGCTGTATTGTAGATGAAGATGTATACAAAACTAACTTTTGAACCAAGTATGGCCACTTCAAGTACCTCATGATACCTTTTGTTCTCACCAATGCACCTACCACTTTCATGAGTCTGATTAATGACGTATTTTATCCATATTTAGATAGGTCTATTATTGTCTTCCTAGATGACATCTTAGTATACAATAGGATGATGATGGAACACAAACAACATCTATGAGAAGTTCTCCAAAATTTAAGACAAAATCAATTGTTTGCCAAATCTCACAATGCAAGTTTGGCAAGTCTAAAGTAGACTACTTGTGGCATAGAGTAAGTGCAAAGGGTATCCAAATATTAATAGATAAAATAGAGGTTACTCAAAAATAGAGTTCTCTAGAAGATCAGACTCAACTCAAGAGCTTCTTGGGGTTGACGGGGTTTTATCATCTATTTGTCAAGGACTTCTCCAAGGTTGGACAACCTTTAATGGCACTACTTGGCAAAGGGAAGAAGTGGACATGGAGAACCATACAAGAGTTAACCTTTCAAGAATTGAAAGACACCTTGCTACATGCACCAATCTTGAAATGGTATGACCCAAAATGTATAATCAAGTTTGCTATAGATGCATCAAGCGTAGTAATAAGAACAATCCTACAATAGGAGTGGCATGACGGATTGAATCAAATTGCATATTTCTCTCAAAAGTTGTTATTGGTAGAATGCAACCATCACACCATAGAATAAGAAGAGTTGGTTATTGTCCTTGCACCCAAGCATTGGAAGCACTATCTTGGCAAGAAAGAATTTGTAGTGGAGATAGACCACAAACCTCTAGTCTATTTTGAGACGCAGAAAGATCTATCTCATTGCTAGATTTGGTGGGCAAAGTGGTGAAAATGATTCAACATGAAAATCACCTACATGGAAGGCAAGAAGCCACTTGCATATGCATTCACTTGAATACCTATGGCAAACAATTTGGTGGTAGAGGTCAAGATGAACCTTGAATTCTGGCCAAAGATTTTGGCTGCTATAAAAATTGATCCATAGATTTTCGGAGCTTAATCATCCAAAGGTGTCACCAATACCCAAGGACTCACCCTTTGTGATGGTAGATTCTGGAGCCCAAATTTCACAAAATCATGCACCACTATCCTAGCAAAATGTCATGATTTTGCCATTGCAGGTCATGTTGGAGTGGACAAGACCTTGGATGTAGTCCAGTGCCATTACTATTGGCCCAAGATGAGCAACAATGTGATGGACTATATCTGTAGTTTCCTACTTTGTCAACAAAAGAAAGCTTCTAATCAAGCTCTTGTAGGACTCCTTCAATCCCTCCCTACTCCTACACAATGTTGGGAACAGGTGAGTATAGATCTAGTTTGTGAATTGCCCAAGACCACCTCAAGGTTTGACTCCATTGAAGTCTTTGTTGATTGACTCAACAAAATGATTCATGTATGCCCTACCACCAAGGACGTGATTTCTCCACAACTAGCTCAATTGTACTTAGATGCAATCTTCTCTCATCATGGTCTGTATCAAGTGCTCATCATTGATAGAGGCACTCAATTCATTAGTTTGTTTTGGCTAACACTCTTTGGTTTCTTCAAAACCAAGTTGGCCATGTCCATAGCTTACCACTCATAGACCGATGGAAAAATAGAGCGGGCTAATTGCACTATTGAAGACATGCTACAAGGCTTCACCTTAGATGAGCAAGAGAGACGGGACACCTTACTTCCATTGGTGGAATTTTCTTACAAAAATTTAGTGAATCCATTCACCCAAGTCACTCCATACTTCCTCATGTATGGTGAGCATCCCCTCACATCTTCAAGCTTGATGAAGCTCCATCTGGTGGCTACCAAGGTTGCGTAGTCAACAACTTTATTTCTAGAATCCAACAAGGTGTTGCTAGCGCCAAGCACACGTTGCAGATAGCCCAAAATTGATAGTAATAGTATGTAGATGTACATCATAGGCACATGGAGTTCAATGTCAAGGATCAAGTGTGGCTATCAACAACCAATCTCACATTAGTTGGTCCTAATAAGCTCAGATCATGTTTTATTGGGCCTTTTTCCATTCTTCATCAAATCGGCACTGTGGCCTATCACATCAAGTTACCACCACACTTGAAGATCCATCTAGTGTTCTATGTTTCCTTACTATACAGATATGCTCTCCAATGGGGCCACTATCATTCTATACAAGACATTCAACCTTATCACAACACTAATTGATAGCACTGAGGATTATGAAGTGGAATGTATTCTCTAGAAATGCATCCATGGTACTTACCATCCACAGGTGGAATATCTTGTATAGTAAAGGTTACCCACCATATGAGACAACTTAAGAGCCAGTTGCCAACTTCACACATGCACCGGTGCTGGTGCAATCTTTTGAGCAACAGCTTAGTAACGAGGATGTTACGTCTTAAAGGAAGGAGATTTGTAATACCAATAGCTAGACATATGATCTAGAGGTGAAATTTGGTTTCGTAACATTTAAGAAGATTTTATGTATGGTGGACTAAATAGATCAGATAGAGGTATCATCAAGAAATTACTTTTACTAATAGGGCAGAAATTAAAAAACTTGAAAACCTTAGAACCAATAGCTAGATATTTGATCTAGAGGTAAAATTTTGTTTGTAGCATATGGAAGGATGTTACACATGATGGACTAAATAGATCAAAAAGAGTATCACCAAAAGAATACTTCTATTGATAGAGCAAAAACCCAAATATACCTATAAGCAATTTTGGGTTGCTCTATTAGTAGAAGTACCATTTTGGGTTGCTCTATTAGTAGAAGTACCATAAGGTTTTTAATTCTATTTTGGTTTTTACTCTATTAATAGAAGTATTCTTTTGGTGATATCTCTATCTGATCTATTTAGTTCATCATGTATAACATCCTTCTAGATATTACCAAACTAAATTTCACCTCTAGATCAGCTTTTGGTATTATACCTTGGCACCAATTGTGCCATCTATAACACTATTGCAAAGATAATCCATCACTATTACATCATCATGAATGTCTTGCTAATATGTACTAATATCTCTGCCCTTTTGATCTATGATTTCAACAACTCCTCTTGTATATGTTGAGAGAGATACCATCAAGGTTTCAAAAAATATACATTAAAAGGTAAATGCATGCCAATCTAGCATCATCTCCTCATTTATCTCACCATGCTAATGTGCTCTAGTCTGATCTTACAAACTAGGACATGGGTTTCTACTCAACCCATTTGCATCAAAGTTCACCACTCCATGTCTACAAATGACCATGAAATAATACTCATTAATAATAATACTCACACAGTAAAATCAAAGGGTTTAAGCTTCTCTAAAACCTTGTCGGACTCCATCAACTATTTCAGTGATTGATATCAATGATGAGAGTGAAGGGGTTACCAAATAGGTAACATTAGAAATTTGCTACTGCTCACACTACTGCCAAGCACTCTTCCTTATATGAACTATTTGAAAATGACTTAAAAAAAATACATCTATTCTTTGACTTCATTGAATTGTTGGAGCAACTAGCATAGGGCACCACAAACTCCTCTCCCCATCATCCTTTTGGGTGAGCATTGCTCCCAACCCCAACATACTCCAATCAATATGAACCTAGAATAGCCATCCTCTGATTGGTCTCTTGAGAATAAGGTTAGATATCAACCTCTCCTTGAGCTGTATAAAAGCTCTCTCTTGCTAATCTCCCCAACATCACTCTTGTGTAAGCTTGATCAGCTATGTCAAGGCCTTGGCAATGGTACTAAATTCTCTAACATATATGCAATAAAATTTTACCAATCTAAGGAATGTTTTCCCTTTACTCACATCCATAGGCCAAGGAATATGTGCAATTATGACAACCAAACAAGTATAACTTTTGCAACAATGGGTAAATAATCATTTAACCCCATAGAGATACTAGTTAGGAATGGTTTGTAGCACCCATGTGTGCATGTATGTGCTATTGTGATATATAGTTTGGTATTACAAGTACTTGAGAGATATTATCTATATAGAGATAAAATATGGTTCTACATTAGTCATAATTACTTACAAATAGTCATAGCTAAGATAGAGGAGACCTTACTTTAGAGGAAGTGGAAAAGATGAGCACCACTATTTTGGATTCTATTATATTGACTTGGTATTATTCATAAGTGTTTGGTTTTGAAGAAAGTGTTGAGAACTCTTGGACCCATAAGCTTTTTTGTTTTGGATTTTTCTATAGTCTAAGGGTAGCCCATGTGAAGGAATCCTTGATTTAGTGTTTGGGTCAAGATAAGACCACATGCTTAGGAGAATATTCTCATGAGCATAGATACTCCTTTAGACTTTATTTGACTTTTAGCCTAGTAATTTGAGTTACTCCAATAATTAGTTACAATGATGCATAATTATTTCAGAAGTATTGAAACTAGGAGTGAGGAGGTACTTATCATCTTTTCATTTGAAACTATCTCTCTCTCATTGAGCTCTCTAGTGAGCAATGGTTTGAGTCTTGGAGTGTTAACGTTGGAGGAGTAGGATGGAGTTGGGGTTCTTTGCTTTCTTAGTCCATGGTGCGCTACCATAATAACTATTAGAGATTCATCTTGAGTGAGTGATGGGCTGGCTCATAGGTCAAATAAAAAGTAAAATGTAACAATGTAGTTCTTCTTGATTTCATATTTAGCCTCTTGACGAGAAGAGACTAACAAGTTCTCAATAGCAACTCTTGTCACAATCAAATGTCACTCACAATCACAATTCAACAATTTCTTTCCAGTCAAATCTCAATTGTGACGATTCAATTGACTTGAAGAAGGCTACTTCACCACAAAGTGACTTCACCTTGGAATTGCATTCCACACCTCCATGAAGGTGCAACTTCATCAATCAAGATGACATTTCATCAATCCAATGCATGAAATCACAAGTGCCACATACTACCAACACATAGTTTTCACCAATCTATCAAGGCATTGCTTTGATTGCTATCCACTTAGGATCAAACACAAAGAGGCAAAGTTCAGAATTTTAGAATCCAACATCTAATAATCTTTGAGCTACAATTCAAAATTCTCCACACACTCACAAAAAAAAAAGCACAAGACTCATACTTTGGAATTAAGCTAAATGACAAGCACACAAGTCTAAACTAGTACTGAGCATTGCCTTCAACTATACTGCAATTTCACTTTCTGCATCCAAATCTTTCTTCTCTAAGTGTGACTCACCTTGGGTCACCTCTTCCTCCAACTTCATATGAAGTACCTGTAACTCCTCAACATACTTTGCCTCTAACTTCCTTCTTTCCGCTTCCCCCTTAGCAACATGAGCTTCTCATTGCTTCACCAACTCATAAACCCTATGCTCTTCTCAGATTCTACTTGCAAGCTCCTTCTACCAAGCCCAATCTTTCTCCACCGCAACTTGTTTGAGCTCCTCCAAGGCTTATTCATGCATCTCAAGTTGATCCTTTTGACTATTCAATTCTGTTTGAGCATAGTCAAAGTTCCTCTACAACTTCTCCAACTTTGCTGTTTGCTCCTTCAACTCCTCCTTCTGGCGCTCTAGATAGCCACCATGTTGCTCAAAGCTCTCCTACAAATCATTGAAGTGTTGTTGTCAGATTTTTGCATCAACCCAAAGTACTTCGGCTTCCTCCTTGCTCTTTGACAACCTTGCCTTCAATTGCAAAATCTCCTCTTTGAATGACTTCACTAATTGAAGCTCATTCTTTACCTCCATATACTCCTTCTTTGAATCCAACATGAGCTTCTCATTGCTTCACCAACTCATAAACCCTATGCTCTTCTCAGATTCTACTTGCAAGCTCCTTCTACCAAGCCCAATCTTTCTCCACTGCAACTTGTTTGAGCTCCTCCAAGGCTTATTCATGCATCTCAAGTTGATCCTTTTGACTATTCAATTCTGTTTGAGCATAGTCAAAGTTCCTCTACAACTTCTCCAAATTTGCTGTTTGCTCCTTCAACTCCTCCTTCTGGTGCTCTAGATAGCCACCATGTTGCTCAAAGCTCTCCTACAAATCATTGAAGTGTTGTTGTCAGATTTTTGCATCAACCCAAAGTACTTTGGCTTCCTCCTTGCTCTTTGACAACCTTGCCTTTAATTGCAAAATCTCCTCTTTGAATGACTTCACTAATTGAAGCTCATTCTTTACCTCCATATACTCCTTCTTTGAATCCAACATCCACTCCTATAAATACACTAACAATGGACATACTACACTTGATAGATAAATCATTCCATGGAATGTGTCCTTGTCTGCATCTCCTTCATCTTTTGCAACTATCACTAGCGCTGCAACCAAAAGTCTTGATCTTATCACCTTTAGGTTGACATCCTCCAAGCTCTCTTCTCCTTTAGCCTTGGGTTCATTAGGTCCAGCTTGTGCAGCTTTGATGAGTCTTTGGGATCATGCTCCCCTCTAGAACACCATCTGGAATTCATCCTCCTTTGTTGGAACATCTTCCTCCAACAAATCCCGTACAAGGATTGTCACCTCCTTCCATGCAATCGATCTCTACATGGAACTCACAATCCAAATGTTCTTTAGCCTCTTCTTTCATGGAACTCATGGTCCAAATGTTCTTTAGCCTCCTCTTCCACTAGCTGCTCAACTTGGGTTTGCCCTCACTTCCATTAGTTGACTCCTTTCTCATCTCCTCCTCTGAGTCCTCATCATTAGACTTAGCTCCTCCTCCTTCTTCAATCCCTAAAGATAAATCCACCAAGGCAACAACTGAACTTGGATTCACTCTTTGAGTAGCACTCTTCTTGGCTAGCAACATAGTGTCCTCAGGTCTACTCCTCCTCTTTGATCAATATACTAGTAATGTCAATGTCTTCTTCCTATTGGTTATTCTCTTGCACTTCTACCATGTACCACTACTCGTCCTCATTTGCATCTTGATGCAAGTTTGGATGAAAATGGGACACCATCTATCTTCTCTCCTTGGAGTTGAGCAAATTCAAACCCAAATAAAAATAGGCTGCAAAAGGCATAAAGTAGTGAGTTGGCCAATCATTTCTCCAATGCCAAATCATTTGCCTTGTCCTCAAATAGAAACATCTTACCTAGTTCATACTCTCTCCTACAAACATGAGATGAAAGACGATAACTTGTTGCTTTGTGACATATGTAGTCCAATCTAGCTTCATCATTGCCATCACGGTCTTGATAATACTCTGCCTCATTGGGTCTACATACGTGTCTACAAGTGGAGGTACCACTACATGAGGTGATGTAGTACCAGGGGTTAACCCCATGGTAAAGTTCTTCCAATGTTTGAAGTAAAACTATTAGGGAGTGCAGATTGACAAGTTGAGGAGCTTGTAGGAGTTCCAATGAAAGGCTAGAGAGAGCCTATGCGAGGTATACACTTGCATGAGATGGCATATCAATTTTACTCAAGGAGTTATTGAGGCCCAAGTAATTTTGGTATGGGATTCTGGATAGGGAGTTATGACATAGAGTACATGATGCTATGTTGTTACAAGCTACATCACCTACTTTGGCAATAGTCTTTGGTTTGGTTGAGCATATTGAGCTCAACATGGTGGAGGAGAAATTTGTGACATCTAGATTTGGTAGGGAGACCTCATCCACAATTGTAACCTCTTCTAGAGTGAAGCAAAATGCACCACACCATGTTGGCTTCCAAGGATAGGATGGACATCCCAGATCATATGGAACAAGTGGAGGGCCTAGTGTAGCTATACCCTTGCCTTCATTTTCAAGTTAGTAGTAGCCAATGAATGGTGGTGTTGCTTGTTAGACTTGTGGTGGACCTCACCATAGGAGAGAGTGCACTCAAGACAATGGATTGGCATCTCAACCGGCATAAAGATAGTGTGACCATTGCTATAGATTTGATCACACTAGTGACCAATGCTTTGACCTACACCCAAAGTTACGGAGTGAAAGGGCTGCTATGCATGTAGTAGAGGAGCTCCAGGTCATGGAGGACAAGGTGGTAGAGGTGGTGGTAGAAGATCCACATCTAGTAGGGATGTAATACTTGCCCTTACGTCCGATACAGTCATGGCTACTCAGATTGAGCAATTAGAGCAAAGATTGGCTAGCATGGCCATAGCTCAAAGGAGATCAGATTCAAGTGCGGAGGCTTCCACCTCATATGCTGGTGATAGAGATGTCTTGGACTTCATGTGTGGAGCAACACAAGTGGATGCATTTACCACAATGACTAGGAATGCAGTATGTGCTCCAGAGCCTAGACAAGCATCAATGGAGTTGGGCCCACAAAGAAGAGAGGCTAGTAGACAGGTCAAACTTTCCTATTTAATTTACACTCTCTAAGGCACTACATACAACATCCATGGCTCCTAGATATCCTAGTGTAGGTGTGGTAGGTGGTGATGGGAGGCATGATAGACTACATAGTCAACCACTTGCTACTACACAGATTGAGTCTAGCTCAATTGATTATGCGCTTTCCATTTTTCTTGCCCAATGACATGTTGACATTGGAAGTTGATCCAACCCTAGTGTTTTGGTTGGCTGCCACGCTTTGTGAGAGTAAGGATGATGTGGTTCCTACTTTTAGAGCAAAGGTGGTTGATAGTAGAGTTGACTTTGTTGAGGAGCATGGGATCCGCTCAAGGACTAGTGGTTTATAGTAGATAGCAATGGCTAGATTGGAAGAGTTATCAACTAGACCGGTCTTTGAGCAAGCATAGTTTACACATGGAGTTGTCCTATTGGATAAAAAAAAGGGGAATTTTTTGTTTGGTAGGACCTTCAAGGATGGCCTATTCACCACAAAGGGTCTACTAGACTCTGGTGCGTAGCCTCTTATGTTGGGAAAGGCTACAATTGTCGATCTGGAGTTATGGAAGACCAATGTGGAGAGGTGTTCATTTCAGATCCAAACATCTCTAAGGAGTGGTTCTACACAATACATCACATGTGGAAAGCTCACCTCACTATCTAGATTCAACTTGGTCATTTGAGTGGTAGCTCTATGGTGAGAGCTCAAGCCATTATGACAATAGCTGAGTCATATGATGTGTTGGTTGGGGGAGTAGTGTTATACCCCATGGGTTTTAATATTGACTATTGGGAGGAGACAACTTCCTATAGACTAAGTTGGTAGTCAAATGAGGGATGGGTATGTCACCTACTAGTAAATTTTAGTAGTGGTAGTCTTGGCTCACTACAATCCAAGAGCACGGTGGCATCAATTTCAGTTTTTTATGGTTTTGTTACTTGGTTAGTGACTTATTGGAAGGGAATGCCCATGCAGAAGATACTTTGGTACCAGAGGAAATCACTTGGATTTGGAGTACAAGTGGGATCATTCCATCCACCTTGGATGTTCCATTGTGGAGTTCAAAGGAAGCATTGCAGCAACACGCAAATCAGTTGGTGCAATACGCTTGGAGTGGGGCCTTTATACCACCAAGAGACCAATGTGAGGATGAGCATCCAAAGTCAATTACCTTGATACCTCTAGATACCACATTCATTGCTTAAAAATATCCAATAGAGAGAGTATGTCTATTGGATTTTTTTGGTGAGATTTAGCATTGGACTAGTTGCGGTACTCCACGCGAGTATACAAGTACATAGGTACTTGTATGTGGATAGAGATGAGACTACTAGGTGAGTCTCTCTACATCATGTGACACACTTGACTAATTGGTATCTTGAGTTATTACTAATGTAAGTAATTAGGGGTTACTAGAAGACCCTACTAGTAGACATTTCCTTGCTAAGGCATAGGATCTGGAGAGACATAGTCCTATTCATTTGGTGATTTTTGGATAGCCATGTTAGGGATATACATGTGTTGGCAAAGGTTTGGGTCTTTAGGATCCCCATTGTCATGTGTTTTGGGAGATGTTATGAATACTATGACATCTCTAGGTTCAATAGTCCATTTCTACATCTTAGATTTTGGAGAACGTCCCTTTGATAGGTGATTCTTGCACCCGAGTGGTGGCAAGTACACATCAGGTCCAGTCTTGGAAAAGACTTGCCATGTTAGATGCAGCCAGAGAAGGATCTTGGGCTCATTGTCTTTGTCTTTGGTGGATGAACCTCTTACTCAAAGAGATTCTATAGTATGCTTATGATGGGTTCAACAACTAGATCACCTTATTGTTGATGACATCTTGGATGTTAGGTGTCAATTTTAGATGGTGGTAGTGGCTAATAGATCACCTATGGTAGTGGTGAACCTAGTTAGACCGCTCCAAGCCACTTTTCCCACACTTATGGGTTTCCCAAGCTCCCATCCTTTTCAAGAGAGAGGTCTTGAACTTGTTTGGAACTCACAATTATAGCGATTAGTGGAGCACAATGCTGATGAAAGAGAGTAAGCAATGGGTTTTAACACCAATATTACCATTGTTCTAGTAGTGTTAGAGGCATCCAGACATTATATGTTAGGTTAGGCTATGGATCTAAATTATTTGACTTGGATTGTGAGCCTTGGCTTGGTAGAGCAACATAAGATGTCACAGAGCTCACAAGTGTCAGAGTGGTGATGAGCATCACCACTCTGACACTTGTGAGCTCTGTGCCTATTGAGTCAATGCATGCACATGTTGGGGATGATAGACCAAGTGGACATGGTATTCTTGGGACACAACCAATGGCTATTAGGGAGAGTGGTCTACTTGGAGTTCATCTAGGTGAGTGTGGTCTACTTGCAATGTAGCTAGAGGACGTATGGAGCTTGCAACTTAAATGGAGGGAGTTTATCACATGGAGGTTGGGATCTCTAGTGGTTGTGAGCATGATGCTACTGCTTCCAAGGGGCCAGTGTAATAGCCAATCATTACGTCTTCCACTCCTATATCAATTATAGAGGATACTTGGGAGCCAAATTTGGGACCCAAGCTTACAAGAGGAGAAAGATGGAGAGTTTGGAGTTTCTTGAGGAGCTACACAAGCTATTTTTCCCTCAATATGAAGGATTAGGGTGCTCTTAAAGGACTTGGCTTTGGATTAAGCTGACTAGCAATACACCAATTTTTTTACTTCCCTATTGATATAGTGACATGGAGAGAGCATTGATTCAGAGTTGGAGTAGAGACCTTTTTGAGGTTGGTTTGGTAGAGATTTCACATGGAGAGTATGTATCAGCTAGAATGATGCTAGCAAAGAAGGATATGCATGCAACTACATAGATAGGCGGATGTATGGAGATTACCGTCCTATCAAACAACAAACTAGCATTGATTGGTATGTTATGCCTATGCCAAAGGAGATTTTTGATGCACTTGAGCATGCAAAGGTCTTCAATACTTTGGATCTTTGAGCAAGATACCATCAGTTGCCAATCAAGGAGGAGGATAAGTCCAAGACATCATTTTGGGTTATTGATCCTCACAATAAGGATGTGTTATATCAATGGATGTTCTTACTGTTTGGTTTAAGAATGCTCATGCCAAGTTCTAGAGGATCATGGATAGGATCCTAGCTGGATTGGATTTTGATTGGTGCTATATTGATGATATTTTAGTCTATAGCCCTACTATAGAGGAGCATGAGTGACATTTGTTGGAGGTGTTTGAGAGGTTGAGATCTCATGGACTCAAATTACATCCTAGGAAGTGTAGATTCTTCCACGATTTGGTTAAGTATTTAGGTCACACTATCTACCCTAGAGTTAATGTTCAGCATACCAAGGTGGAGGCTATTGCATGTATTCCTCGGCCTATGTGAACAAAGTGCAAGCATTCCTTAGGTTGGTGAACTTCTATCACGGATATGTTAGAGGATTTAGTGCCACTTCTAAGGCCTTGATGAAGTTGACCAAACTTAGTTAGGAGTGGTGTTGGGGAGATGAGCAAGAGAGAGCTTTTCTAGAGCTCAAGGAGACGTTGACATCTACCCTATTCTGAGGACACCGATTAGAGGATGACCATTTCAAGTTCACACTGATTGGAGTATGTTGGGGCTTGGAGTAGTGCTTCCCCATCATGATGATGAGGGGAAGGGGTTTGTAATGGCCTATGCTGGTCACTTCAACAATTCAGTAGATGCAAATTATAGTTCATATGAGGAAGAGTGTTTGGCAACAGTATAGGCAATAGCACATTTCCAATGTTACTTATTTGGTAACCTCTTTACTCTCATCACTGATCATCAGCCACTAAAGTGGTTGATGGAGCTTTGAAGGAAGCTTGCACAATGGGCTCTAATTTTACAAGACTATGATTTCATAGTTATTCATAGATCTTGAGTGGTGAATTGTGATGCAGATGGGTTGAGTAGAAACCCATGTCCCAACAAGCAAGGATCAGATTGGAGCACGTTAGCATGGTGAGACAGATGAGGAGATGGTGCCATGTTGGCATGCATCTACTTTTCTTTGCATATTTTTTGAGGCTTTGGTGGTATCTCTCTCAGCACATACAGGAGGAGTTATTGAGATCACAAATCCAAAGAGTGGAGATAGTGGTATAGTTCAGCGAGACATTCATGATGATCTCTTAGTGATAGATTATCTTTGCACTGGTGTTGTGGGTGGCACAATTGGGACCAAGGAAAGAGACCATGGTCTTCAACAACCCAAATGGTTCAGATTGGAGTGCATACACCTTCTTTGTGTATGGGAGGATGGTAGAGTATGAGTAGTACCACTTCCATCTCAAATAGCACAATTGGTTGATCATGGTCATGAGGAGCTAGGACATTTTGGATTAAAGTGTAAATATAGCTTACTCTAGAGTCATTATTGATAGTGCGGGATCTAGATTGATGTACAATAGTTTGTTGCTAGATGTGTGGTTTGTGACCAAGTTAGAGTATCATTTAGTGCTCCTACGCCATAGTTACACCCATTACCTATCATGGGATTGGGTTACCATTGGACTTTGGACTTGGACTGTGCTGGACCTTTACCATTGACTATGAGACATAATTGGTAGGTTTTGGTTATGGTGGAGCTCAATCCACTTCTCCAAGTGGATTGAATTGGTGGTACTTCTTCACAAGTCCAATGAAAGGATGACTTACTCGTACTTAGATTGGGTTCTTAGTCATTTTGGTGCACTAGTTGAGGTTTGACTGATCAGGTACATAGTTCTTGGAGGAGTTTCAGGTCTTGTGTGAAAAAGCTTTGATTGATCATTGCACTACATCCCGAGATCACCCAAAGGCAAGTGGAGCTGCTATTATGTTAGTGTGTGATAACTATTTGAGAGGATGACATATGGTATGTTTGACTCCTCCCTTCATGATGGTTCCTCAAGGATAGTAGTTATGTCTTAGATGTACTTGACTTATAGTTAGTTCATCCTTTATATGGTATAGATTATAAATAGGTGACTCATGGTGGGGCTCGATAGCACCTGGCCTCCTAATCTTTTGCCCACCATAGGGTATACCATATACTTGGAGTAGATGGCTATCTGGAGTTGGAAGGACCTAACCGCCAACTAGGGAGGTGATTGTGGCAGTTTAGAGTCCATGTATGATTTATGTATGAGTTGTGCTTCTATAGTGTGTGATGTTCAGAGCGATGCATGTTGTGTAACAATGTATATACGCACGACAAAGCTTATTGCAGAGAAGCTTCTAAGAACTTTCCAAGGGTAGAGTAACTTGTAAGCCAAGCTGATGGCTAGCTTAGCTTGCACTCCAAATAAGGTGACTCCTAGAAAGAACCTTCCTTAGAAGCTCCTTGGAAGTCTTCTACCCGAGTTAATTATAAATACCCGAGCCAAGCTCAAGCTAGGCATTTGGAGTTTCACTCACTTGAGAATACCCATTTGATCTTCCACTTTGGTCTTCCATTCTACTTTTTCTTTGTGGTCTTTTACACATCACATTCAGGAATCATTTAGATAAGCATCATTACTTTCAAATTATCTTTCAATAGTGTGCTAGGTGTGGTGTTTTTACACTCATTACTTTCAAATTATCTTTCAATAGTGTGCTAGGTGTGGTGTTTTTACACTCTTTTGGGAATGACTTAGCCCTAGAGATTAAATAAATAAATAAAAGATGATCATCCTTATCACACTTTATTGTAGTTTTTGTCATTTCCACCTCATATCCTTGTAGAACAGATTGGTTCTTACCACATTGTTATGAATTTGATTGCCACTTTGTTGTTACATGTATTCCTCTTAGTCAAATTTTATTAGAGATCTCACTTTTGGGTAATTTATACTTAAATTTGAATTGAACTTGATGTTTGGCTTATATATATTATATGTATTTATATTTATTTAATATTTAATAATAGATTGTCTTGATGTTTTTTATAGGGTTAAAAAAAATTTTAGAGTCAAACCAAAAAGTACCTAAGAAATTCTTAGTTATTTATTTTGGGGTTCAAATAAGGGTTTACATATACCTGTAAAATTCCCATAAATCATTTTTTTAGAAGTCTTAAAAATCCATAAAAAATACAAGAAGAGTATCTAAATTGTGTGAATAATATCCATAGCTCTATAAAAATTTTAAAATTACCTTTATGATGACTTGTAAAACTTGAGGGGGTTATGGGCAACTTGTATTGGTCTAAGTTGTAGCATTTTACGCCCATCCAATTTGTACGGGTACATTAGTTCCTCCACTTTTTTTAGAATATATAATAGAAGGATCAGATCTATTTATCTCTTTTGTAAGATAGTGCGGTTCCTTTCTCTCTATGTGAAAGACATTTAACCAATCTCTTATTAATAAATTCAGAGTTATATATGAGAAATTATATGATTAAGATTTTAATGAAATCCTTGACAAGTAATAACTATGATTATATATTAATTACTATAGCTTTATATGGTCTACAATATATCTCATAGATAAATTATGAAACATGTTTGTTCTTTTATGTTTACTTTCAATGAAACCTTAACTTATAATCTATATGATTATTTATTAATTACTGATATTTATATGTTCTATATATATATATATATATATATATATATATATATATATATATATATATCTTATGGATATATAATATAATAAATCATAATTAAATCATATTAATTATATTTTTCCTTTTCTAGGTCTTAAGGATAATGAATATCACAATGCTGCTCATTCTCTAGCTAGATAATGGGATTTATTTCTAAAACTCAATCCTATTATGTTTGATGGTTTGATATGATCTTCTTATCACATAAACATACATAATTAATAACATCTAAAAAATTAATTTATTAATATTTTCTATGTATAAATGATAATTAGTTACATATTATACTATGAATACACTAAAGAAAATTGTATTAATTCACAAAACTTAAAAACCACCTTGGGAAATATTCTATATATATATAGAGTATTTCTATATATTGTTAAAAAATATATAGAATAATATTTTTGTATTATTTATATATATTAATGTATCTATATTTATAAGAACATAAAACTAAACCAACTTAGTAATACAAGTTTTTTCGGTTTTGTGATTGAACTTAAGATCTCTCAAATGTCATGCATTAGCAACCAATCGATGGGAGAATAAAAGCAGAGTTAAGGGGAAAAATGATTGAAAGTGAAAATATGAAAGCAATATTAAAATAATTGTTGCTAAAAATGCTAGGTTTTGCAAGATCTATTGTAGCATAAACTTTGAGTGCAACAAGTAGATCTTTATCATAATTGTAGATGGTCCAATGGGAAGATATGATTTATTGAAATGTTATTCTTTTTGGGTCCTATTTGATTATTCTTATTCACAAATATTTAATAGTAGAATCTAGATTGGTTGAAATTTGCACGTCTTTTCTAGTAGTATTGTTTGCATCTGCCTAGCTATATAGCCCACAATGGTCAACAACTTTCACTGAGAAAGTCACAATGGCCGCATGGTGGAGATGGGTGCGAATATACCATATCGGAGAAGAAATTTCATCCACAGTTCATATTTTACCCAAGTCTTATAGTTTTTTAACCTTATCCCTTTCGTTGTAGTAATAGAATATTAAACCCTTGAGCATATTGGTGGTTCAACTGGAGATTTTCTGAGTTCTTTATTGAAATTTAGCGAATCTAAAGGAAATTACACCTATCCGTAAAAGAAGAAGAAGTGAAACTTCTATAAATTACTTTATC
Source organism: Lunularia cruciata (assembly GCA_948567375.1). Taxonomy (NCBI): domain Eukaryota; kingdom Viridiplantae; phylum Streptophyta; class Marchantiopsida; order Lunulariales; family Lunulariaceae; genus Lunularia; species Lunularia cruciata. The sequence continues at coordinate 60,363,567 of OX419759.1, read as the reverse complement.
GGTAGAATTTACGAAATCCCAATTGAGTGCTAAGGGTTACGGGTTCAATTAAATGACAATTGCCCTCTTGAGTAACTAACCAGGGTGGCAAATGTAAAGAAGTAGGACCCACACGTCATAAAATCAAATAAGAAAAATAGTTGACATGTGTAAACCATTAATGTTATTTGAATTTTCCCAAACTTGTACATGAAGAGAAGCTAATGCGCAAGGTAATTACCATTGCGATTGTTTATGGTCTCTGAATTGACTGTAGTTCCCTTGCAATTGACTTATGTAGTTCCTTCGGCCTTGGAATTGATTTGAAGATGTATGATCTTTTTCTTCGTCAATAACAAAACTATACCAAATCATGACCAATACATGAAGATTGAAGTTGACGATTATAGTTACGTAAATTCCCATGCTGCGCCGACTCTAAAGAAATGTTGCTTGAGTACGCCAACTAGATTACAGAGATAATAGAGAGATTTAATAATAACTCATTGTCAAGGTTATAACTGCATCAACATTTATATGAAAGTTTTATTTTCTGAAATTTAAAAGCCCGCTCTGACAATTTGATATTTGAAATTCAAAATTTGAGCAGGGCTTAAATTTGTTGCACCTTTAACTAAAAATGACCTATCCTTAGTCACTGAAATGAAAAGGGATCTTTACAAGGCCATCTAAGGCTTTGCCTTCGGACTGTCAAATAAAGGGGGATCGAAACGTGTTTTGCTTGAAGGTTGGGGTTTGGTTGAGATCTTGCTCAAATTTTGGAATATATTCTCCTTTCTCCTCCCTCTTTATCCTCTCTCTTCCCTTCTCTTCTGAAACAATCTCTTCTCCCTTTCTCTTTCTCTTCCCTTCTTTGTCCAAATATCTTTTGAGAATGTTGTCTGATTTTGTTTCGATTTTTTGTTTGTTTGTTTGATTTTCTTTTGAAAATGTAGGAGAAATTCTCTCCTTCCTTTTGTGTCCGATTCTCTTCTACATGTAAGTATATGGTCGAAATGGCACGGTGAACGATCACATGCAACATTGTGATGAATGATCTTTGTGAGTTCAAGTATATAATTGAAATTGAAACCGATGCACTCAACTTTTTCTTTTAATTCTCTCAATACATATAGTGATATTCTTTCATCGAAGAATTGATACTCTCATCAAAATAATTGATATTCATGTCACCAAAGAATTGATGTTCATTCACATAATATCATTATTGTTTTACCAAAACCAATATCCGATCACGTGATGGCATCAAAATTTATATAACTATAATTTTCATGCAATATTTCAATTTTCTCAACATGCACAGCCTTTGAACTCTCTGAATCAAAAGCATCTTGGGAAGCGATATCCACCACCAACCAATGAATTCAAAAATGATATGAAACTTTATTAAAGATTCAAAAAATCACGAGCTTGTAGATTAGAGCTTGTAGATTAGAGCAGCAATACAAATTCTTCCATGTCAAAATATCTTCACTCCATATTCCATCCAATTTCTTAAACCCTATTCATCCAATCCCCTAGTCAACTTTCAATTGATGAAAGTCAATTTCACCTTCCTCATCTCTATCAGAAATTTACTTCCATTTGCATTTCTTGATTTCATTCATTAGTATTTGTAGTGTTTTACAACACGGCATCTTAGAATCTCACACAATTGAAAATTTCTCACGACAAATGAAAATATATGAGCAATGTCAAGGAGAACTCATCTCCCGTTACAACTCTTTCTCTGATCCTTCATATAGAGAGGACACTTGTCTTCCTTATTCAAGTTCAAATTGAAACTATGATTAATGACACTAATGAAACTTTACGAGTTGATTAAAACTCATTAGGAAAACTCAATAACCCGTTAAACACTACAGAGCATTAAAATCATGACGGGTAAATACTTTCCGGGTCTTCCCTGAACAATTTAGAGTACCCTTGCACTCTACCCATATCCATAAAAGGAATTCTTTATATTTACCGATAGTGAAACCTCTATTTGAAACATAATATTGGATCTCGTTTAGGGACGATAGACGGCACTGAACAGATGAAGATCACATGGGGCTGAAGACGTGAGGTACTTGTAACATGATACATAGGAGATTACAGGAGTCAGGAAGGCGACCGCCTCTTAGGATAACAAGAAGGGTGGGAAGACCCCATCAAGGAAAAGATATAGGAGGTAAAATGGGGCTAAGCCCCATTCTGAAGTGAGTAGGAGGAGAATTTCACACTTATTATGCAGGCCACAAGTATCTGACTGGTTCTTTCATATTATATGAAAGAATCAGAATTATTTCGAGTAGCGAAGAGCTCCTTTGCATGTATGTTATCGGGATTTTTGGAGAAACAGAAAGAGGTCATAGAATCATCCATGCTTGCCAGGCTATATATGTATATATGACAAGTTTCAGCAATAATGATTTAAAAAAACATGACAGTTTTCAGTAATAGTTACATGCAAATTTTCAACAATAATAAAAATAGAAAACAAAAGGCTATATGGTAAAAGTCATGCTTCATGAGAACGTACTACAACCTTATAAGTATACCATAGCACACAATCTTAGAATGTTTCACACAAGAACAAATTCAAAGTTGGTGCTTAAAAGTTAATCTTTGAAGTTTTAATCTAAGGACACTCATAAATTCCATTGAACACCGTGGATCTTACTTATTGATGTCCACGTTGCTTCCAGTTTCCCCGGTTTTTAGCAAGCTTTCGTTTTTGTCAAGTTAACTCTCATTGCAATGGAGACCCGGTGGTCACCGGCTGGATTCCCGGTTATGTCGTTACCATCCTGCACTGTTCTTTGCCGAAGAATTGATATCGGCAACGGAGACCGCCGAAGAAACCGGTGTGAGATTCTTCGGCGTTCGAAGACACGGAACGAGAGATTTGCACAATGGAAATCGAGCTCACTCGCCGGAGAGATTGAGCTGTCAATGGAACTGCACCAAGTAAAGAACTATCGCTAAGAACAATAACAATGTATCACAAGGATTTTCTGAACAACAACAAATTGACTGGCAATCTTAGGGGTCTTCCCATCCTTCGTGTTTTCTACGCGGTCGTCCTTTCCGATCATAGGTGACAGCATAGGGGTTAGGAGGGAAGAAACTTGTGTACGCAAGCGAACGAGAAAGTTCTGATAACCGCATTGGGGTACGAGAAAGCCAATTTCTGGTCTACATGAGAAAGAAGAGCTACTGTTGATCAAGTTGAGCTTCGTCCGTGTTATCTCTCTTTAGATGTCCTTCGAGAAAATTTGAATTCCTGAAGCCACAGATTGATTGTGTTTGGTCAACAATTAGAATCTTATCCATTCGACTCCGGAGATCGAAACTCGTCTACAATCTGGTCCTCTGGGAAAAATTTTCTAAAACCTGATGTGAAATGGAGGTGCAAACAGTACCATTACAGCTGTGTATTCATTACCACAGTCATCACAGCTCCGGACTTAGAAAATGTACGAGCAAACTTGCCCTGCAGACTTACAGAATGACTTTTGTGACATCGACGTTGAGAATGATCAGTTCCATGTATATTGAGTCGATTTGGTCCTCGAGTTCAACCCACTTGATATACTTGGTCCTTCATTTAGATTTTTGAGGGTACAAACCTTTCAGCTTCTAAAACCGTGAATGATGAAGCATGTGTCAGTTTTCCTCAGTGTTGATCATTATCAGTGTCAGCTCCAATTCTCGACAGCCGAGCGAAATTGAACTTGCAGTGACGAGATTAATATGTAATTCGGATCGTTAAATTATACGTGTGATGCGGTGACATCTGGTCCATTTGATCATTCACGATTGGGTCCTTCACAATGTCGGTCAATTGGAAGTGCATTCCAGGTAAACCATTCATCATGCGTGCAAACATTTTCGATCTTGTTGACTTTGACTTTTGGTTGAACTGTACCGGTAGTCTACTCAATCCCTGTAGCTGGAGTCCATGATACAGTAGAATTTTTCAAAAAGTATCGAGGTCTGGATTGCTATGCTTAATTTGTGAGATATGCGTTGACCTTCAAATTGAACCTACCTTTGAACAGTCAAAAGGTGACCGATTTACATGTAATTTGCGTATTTCGAAAGTCAACGGTAAGTAGCTTTTATAATCAGCGATAATCAGCTGCTTGGTTCCGCCCGTGAGAATAGCATACGAAGTTCACTGGAGTTCAAGAGTTTTCATCTCTTTTGGCTTAATTATTAATTATCTTCTTTAAATGTTATTTCCCTAATAAATCAACTTTCTAAATTAGAGACGCATGATACACATCTAGAAGATGTTTGATTCTAAAATTAGGGTTTCTCAATCCATTTCATTTTGTCTTGTATTAGTTGTCATATAGGTCCTTTGCTTCTTTCCGACGTCAACTGTATGTAGTTTTTTTTTCAAAGCGATAATCATTTGCTTCGTTCAGCCCGTTAGACCAGCGTACGAGGTTTACGGTACTCCAAGAGTTTTCATCTCTTTTGATTTTGCACAGATTATCCTTTCTTAGTGTTAATATCCCTACTAAATGGGATACATATGATACATATCAAGAAAAGGCAACCACATAGTACACAAGAAGGATGGGAAACCCCATCAAGGGAGAGACAAAAGAGGTAGAAGGGAAGAGCTAGGCCCCAATACTATCGATATGAAAGATCTGCACTAATGCACCTAAGATATCCAAGCTAGGCAAGTCATAAATTCTACAAACTAGTGGAGCATCCGAAGCGTCACCTAGAGTGACTCCTCTCCTATGGATTGCACCAGCCAATCCTCTCAGTGGAACAATGGATACATGATGTCTAAAGTATGTTACGGAGCATGAGAGTGAGAGTTGTACCCCTTGGCATCTAATATGAGAAGCTCTCATGCACTCCCTAACAAATGTGTCGAATGCCATGTCCATCGCTCCATATAATTCCAAGGCTAGAGGAACAAAGAGGTGACCTCGTTGCATACGCTTATACTTGGAGACCTTGTGTGCTGCAACTCCGCTCACTGCCCATCCAAGAGGATGAGTAATCACTCCCTCCAAACTGCACCACACGTATGGTTTGTAACCACAACATCCGCCACTATCACCTAATCATCTTGGACCAAATATAAGTATGCTTTGATAGGTATCATCTGCTAAGAATATGAATACTCCCTCCAAGCAAGGTATCCACTCCCTTGTGCCATAACAAACACAATATCTCTAATGGCATCATGAGTAGCTATCCTCTATCCTCCATAAGGACACCATGTCATATGGACCGCTGCTGCATCTAGTGTAGAACCACCCTCATAGGTCAATAACAAAGATGCAAATGTGTGGACCAAACCTAGGCAAAACATAATCATTGTAGAGAAAGTGGTTGGTACAAGTCGGAATGCCCTAATGCATGGTCAAGTTAGAATCCAAAAGCTTGCACCCTTGCTGGAGCAAGAGCAAAGATGTGCTCTAATGGCCCATGGATGAGTCAACTAAGAGAGAATGTAGCATATGCTGACATTGTTGCTCCATTGACTGCAAACCTCTGGTCCAATCTAACGGTAGTGAAGCAAAGGATGGAAGGTCCTCCTATGCTCGTGGAGATATCTCTCATCTGCTGCAATAACACCTAGAGAGAAAAGGATCACTCCTTTACCTTGGTTATATACGTCTCCAAAATTGGCCTATCAGCAACCACAAAATGGGAGGAAAGTAGGCACCAAACTGGCCTATAGCAACCACAAAATGGGAAGAAAATAGGGGTGCCAAAAGAACACCATTATCCAAAAATAATATAGGTGCCATCTCCTCCATAGATAATAGGCCTAACTCTCTACACTCGATTGGTAGAGGTGTTAGTCTATGTGCCAAATCACTAATCATACACTCAAGAGTCCTTGGTCCAATGATATCACCAAAGACTCCCATAATCCTCCTATCAAAAAGTCTCAAATGTGATCAGAAAGTAAAGGAAGGGGGAACCGTGCAAAGAAGGTAAGTCGGTGGATGGGCAATAATAGAGGAGAGTATACCAAATGCCACCTATGGATCTCCTAGTAGAGGAAAGTCATCTACATGGAGAATAAAATGCCACCTATGGATCTCCTAGTAAAGGAAGGTCATCTACATGGAGAATATCCTCTACAAGAGCAGTGTCTAAGAAGCATGTGACAAAATCCTCGGATCTTATTGGCACTCCAAGTATATGTAGCCCATCTATAGATGTGACACACCCCTTTGGAAGCACAAGGTGTGGAGTGATACCTGAAGGGGACCATGATTTGCACTTTGCATCTTGACTTCAATCCTACAAGATGTAGCTTGCTAGTCAAGTGATCAAAGGCTTGCCTAATCTAATCTACGGGGCTATAATATGTGTATTTTTTTGCTTATGAGGGAAATATACAACTTGGTATGGCCAAAGTAGTAGATAAGAGAGTTCTGAAGTGAACCATGACAAACAAAGGTCCACCTAAAGGATCTTTTTGTCATGTACTAACAACTGACTCCAAGATGGTGACTCCCTTCTGTTACCACCCATGTTGGTAGTAAAGGGAAGCATGAGAGCAATAGAGTGACTGTTCAAACGGAATGAGACTTGCCAAGGATCCATCAGCCTCCCAAAGCTCTCTAAAGATGGATGCTTAAGAGATGCTATTAAAAGCATTCTCAACATCCACACGTAGGACAACACACTACAGATGGTCATCTAGGAGTGCCATGATGCTTAGGGAAATAGCCTCGCAACCTCTAGGTATAGCTACTCCAAACTGGTGTAGACTGAGGTGCTCTCGGAAGTGGAAACCATGTTGAAGGACAATGGCTCGGCTAACCAAGCGCAAAAGAATCTCCCCAATAGCAATTGGTCTAATGCCCCCATGCACTTCTCCATTGCAAGAAATTTAATAGCACCTAATACCCTACTAAACGATGTAGGGATAGGGATATCTCCCCTTGCTAGTGATGCAGCCACCTGAAACAGCTTGGTAAATCCACTAGAAGGATCATGTGCCTGAAAGTAATATCTAAAATGCGCATATCCGATCCTTGACAAGCCTAATGAGGAGAGGTGAGGGGCAGTGCATAATGCTTGTGTAAAAAGTGATCTATGAAGACATAAAAGTTGCTCAGGTTGATAATCTAAGACCTCTAATGGTACTCCCTCTCCTGCCATAGGATGTAGTGACCGCAAGGAAGAGATAGTCTCATCAGTGGATTAGCTATAGACAAAGGGTGTAGAGCTTGTGCTTCCCTACTAAACTCTCTTGCATTGTCGTAATCAATGTACTCGGTGGTATCTTGTGGTAGAATCTATTTCTTAAAACTTGGTGGTATCTTGTGGTAGAATCTATTTCCTAAAATGTGTAACTCTAACAGACTACTCCTATAGGGCAGCACAATCTCATGCTCAGAATTGATGAAATCTAACAACCACTTCTCTATGACCCTTATATCCCATTCACTTCCATGACTCGATACATATCTAGAACATGTGTTATTCTAAAGTGTCTCTCAATCAAATTTATTTTGTCTTGTTTTTGTTGTTATATACATATCATTTTCATTTTCATTATTGGTTTTATTGAGGATGCATACATGTTCAGTTTCTTGGACTAAGTTTGTTTGAGATCATAACCGTCGATGATAGTTGATAGTTTCGGGCGCATGGGACGTTAAGACGACAATCATTTGTCAAGTCAAAAAGCAGTTGTGTGTCTCATCACATTTCTGTTTTGAGAACTTTTCGGAATGTTTGTAATAACTGAGACGAGAACTTATAGTGCATGAGATTGTATGAGCACCTTTCTCTTAAGCTTCTCTGAGTATCTGTCATACATGAGAAGAGGTTGTGTGAAGAATGCATATATAAGTGAATTCTGAACACTCAGAACGCTTTCCTGTTTTGAATGTGTGAAAATTGAGAAAGATCTGTTATAGTATGTAATCTAGCCAAGAATTAATGTCTCTTCTTTCTCTGCAATCTTATGTCCTCGAGTAGGTTCTTACTTCGTACTCGTTAAGCTCAAAATCCACTCGAACGACGTCTCAAAATCCTGAAATCAGGCGCTGCCTTGGACTCAATTGGATAACTCTCACAAACGGAAACTCGTGATACTAAATACTAGCTAATCGTTACTAGCTTTACGAAGCACGATTGAAGTGACGGACAACCTGTCGACACGGAGAAGATTTGATTGTTTCTTCGTGGAAGGACTTCAAGTTAGACGATTAAAAGCTAAAAGCTCTTAATCCATAGACTTCCTCGAGAAATTCAGTTGTCGGATTTATGTGCTACAGGCACGGAGCAATCATGTTAAAAGAAAAGGATACAGTAGTCATCTGTAGAGTGTTGTATAACTCCTCGTCTATAACGTGTTTGTACCGTCTTTACCATGGGCCCTTTCCAATTGGACGTGCTACGTCAAAGTCCTCTCTCATGTCTGAACTTTTCTTTTGGGAACTGCTTTACGACGAAGTTACTGGTAGTGAGCAATGCAGAGTAACTGAACACGTCTTAACTCTGGATAGATTCGCATGATTTTCTCTTTGCGCTATTGCAGCGGCTCCTTCTCCAGCAGGTACTGATCCTAACTTCTCTTGTCTATCATACATCTGCCGCCGTGTGTTAAAGGCGGGAGCACACTTCAACTTACGGTAGGAAGACCCAGAAGCAATATTCCTGGATTATTCTAAATTTGAATATTGGGACGCCCTGTAAGATGTCGTTCAGTTCCCTTTTTCCTAGTGATATAGGTAATCCATTACATCAGGTCTGTCCCCATTCGAGCTTTTGCTGTTATATTATTGACTAAAACTGTATCACTAACTACAAAAGAGATTGGTACGTATAGCCACTTTTGTAGTGCTCCTTTCTTGATTTGAAAAGTAGAATCTTTATCTGGGAACTTGTCGCGCCCGGGAACTTGTCGAAACGTCGCTCCGCGTCGATAGCTTTAGGGAATAAAGGCTCGCCGGCACGGCACCAAACTAATGTTTGGATGGCAAAGGCACGAAATGGGTTTTGGTCAGAGATGTTTGGCGTATAGTCTCTGATGGGAACCGTCATGGTTCGTTCTCTGCTGATTGTCCTTGCGAAAATTCCAGCGTATAGTCAAATTCGACCAAGGCATCGCAACCTCCTCAGGCGCAATACTGGAAGGGATAGTAAAAGTAGGAAAGCTGTTACTAAAACAGACCACACAAATAAAGATACTCTATACATGGTGAACCCAGAGGCGAATCAATACATCACATCATGCTACCGTAAAAACTTCGCGCACACTCGGAACCAGATGTCGGAGATGGCCTCAGTTGGTGACGTAAGCCAGTAAACCAACGAGTGGAGATTTCGGGACTTTGACTTTGGAAGTCAATAGGGTGGTGCTCAACGAAAGCCATACATATCTTCGTTGGTCAAACATCTGCAGTTAGTGTTCAGAATTGCACTGCTTAATATTTGTAATGGTAAATAAGAATTTATCCAAAAGAAGAGTAGAGTCACCACAATCAGGAAAGTCAATCTCATGGTCAATCTGCAAAATCTACTAGCTAGTCGAATGGATAACCTTGCGACCGTGAGCGGTAAGAACTTGTAGTATAGAGCTTAGCTGCATAATCTTTTGCATCAGTGTTATCCGTAATCTCTGTGTTCAGCTCAACGGGAAAATCAAATCCAAGAACATGGTATAAAGAGCTTGGACGTTGACAACGACAAGAATAATAGCTTCTACAGAACAAATCACCTCCAATTACGCACTTGTGCAGAAACTATGCTACTCTGAACCGTCAAAGGGAAGCAATGCTTACACCACCAATTCCACTCTGCTTAAGTTAACCATGCTCAGACAACCAATATTGTCCAGTAACAGAGTAACCCAGCTGTATGCAAACGCTAATTTTGAGCCGTACCTAGCAACAAATCTCGCTGTAAAGTACGAACAAGGTTGCTGGGTATCTGGATTACGAACGCAGCAACTTTTGCGAGGGGAAGCACGAGGATGGTTATCAGGTAGGACCGAAATCCTGATGTCGGGATTGATTGGGAAACGGCAACTTATCCACTCAGGACACATAGTAGTCTACTGACAATGAACGGAAGTGCACTAGAAGATTATCGAATGTCCACCATTTCGGGCCCTTCTGAAGTTACTATTGCGAAATCTGACCAAGTCGGGGACGCAAATTACCGAGGGCAGGTGGGTATTGACCGGCCATAGGCGACTGCAGCGGGCAGTTGCGATACTATAAAATGGAGTCGGAGGAAATAACACATCATGCATTCAGTTCCCCTGATTGCTGCGTGCTATTGTACGTACTGCGTACACAGGAGTCTACTCCCTGAACAGAATCTAAAACAGCACTCAGAAGAACACGTACGATTGCGATCAGAAATCTTAAAGATACAGAATTCAAGCCATTATGAAGATTGAAGGTCTTTCAATTTCAATGGGTACACGAGTTTTCTTCTTCGGTATCCTCGTTTTGCAGTGTTATATTGCTCCTGCAATTGCTTTTCAGGTACGTCCTTGTCCTTAAGATCCATCCTTACTGAGTAAAACATATTCTGCGTGGTTAGCATTGTCTCTGTACTCTTGAAGTCTCTGCCTGGCATTCCTGTCTAAGTATTGCGTAGCTTGGCAATTGATTAAGGATTACTTCGACAATGGATTTTCCTTGAATTTCCACTGTGTAATTTGCATATTATTTTCTTCGTGATTATCCCTAATGATTACCAGTTACGGGGCCCTGAGTCCAGGTTTCAAGTTTAATTTTGTACCGGAGAGGTAAGATAATATAATTAGGGAGTTGTGTACTGAGCATATACGTTTATCTTCAACAGACTTCAAGAAGATTGCTCGTGGAGTCGTTGAATGACTGCCTAAAACCCGCTGGAGCAAAGATAGTACTACCAGGTAGTGCGGAGTATACAACGGCACGGGGCCATGTCTTCAACCACAGGTTTCTATGGTCTCCGGCGGCATTCGTTTTTGCTACCACAACAGCACATGTATCGAATGCCGTTCAATGTGCAGTCAAGTTGAACGTGGGAATCGCCCCTCGCAGCGGTGGTCATTCCTATGAAGATTATTCTCTCGGTATGTAAGGTTTTCGGTACTTCTTAAACTGTAGCTATTAATCAGCTCTGGTCAGCAGCACGGAATTCCGACTCGCTTTCAATTCGGAATTCAACAACTAGTTGGGTATCGATTGTACAATTGTGTATTTCTATTGCTACAAGTCAGTTGAACATTTATATGAACTCGTTACATGAGGGAGAAAGCCATTTACTTCATGCATCTACTTGCAATTCGTCTTTGGATACACAGTCACGATAACGCGTTTGAATTGCATGCACTTAACTATAATAGAAGGATGAAGCTCAGACGTCTCTTGATGTGATCAGGTGGGAGAGATGGTGTCATAGTTGTGGATTTGGAAGGTATGAACAAGGTCACGTACAACTCGGCCACAAAGACAGCCACAGTAGGAGCAGGTGCAAGACTAGGACCCATCAAACTGGCCCTATGGAATCAAGGCAAAGTGTCGACTCCATCCGGGACATGTCCTAGTGTGGGAGTTGGAGGCCATTCGATGGGTGGTGGATGGGGATTCATTTCCAGAAAGTGGGGAATCATGTCCGACAACATTGTGGAAGTTCAAGTTGTCACGGCTAATGGGACTGTGGTGACTGCCAACTCCAACACTAACTCAGATCTTCTGTTCGCTCTAAAGGGTGCTGGTGCGAATTCATTCGGTATGTCCATTCATTGCTCAGTGTAATCAAGTACATGCATAACTCGCTCAGTATCCGAGTTAACCCATTCACAGTTTATGTGAACATCCGAAGGCAGTTGCTTGATGGACAAATGAGTTTGACGAAGTACTTCCACTATCTTATAATCTCAGATACCTTACAAAATGTATCATGAAGCTCTATTCCGTCTGAATTGTGGCTGACACCTTCCTATCGAATCTAATTTACAGGTATCGTGACACAATTTACGTTCAAGACATACGACGTCTCAAAGAAGGTCACATATTTCAGCTACAACTTTCTCAAGAGTGAACAATTTGCGACCACTAAAGCCTACCAGCTGTGGGGAGTAAGCGCTAGTGTTGATGTCTCTGCATCTCTCTACCACGACACATCGGGTGGAAATACGTTCTGGGGAATTTACCTTGGCCCCAAGTCCAACTTGAAGGGTGTCCTTCAAACATTTTTTAACAATGTCCCTGCTGCTTCGAGTGTGACCGAGACCGAGACAGACTATATCACAACCGCAGTGATCAATGCAGGATTTAAGGAGACAGATCCCATCTCTATCTTGGACCTCAAGAACTACGTATACGAGTCTCGAACTTTCAAGTCCAAGTCAATCTTCGCCAAGGGTTCAGGATTTTCTGATGCTGGAATCACGGCTTACGTGAACAAACTGCAGCAAGGTCCCGCACAGAGTTATATGATCTTCGATCTGTTTGGAGGCACTGGCTCAGCCATCAACAAGATATCGTCCAGTAACAGTGCTTGGGTCCATCGAGACTCTCTTTTCAGTATTCAGATGTTCACGTACTGGAACGACAGACCACAAGATGCTCAAACCGATATCAACTGGATAGAAAGCATGTGGAGCACTGTTCGACCTTATGCGTCTGCTGAAGCATACCAGAACTACATCGACAGCGCGATGCCGCTTTCTGCATACTACGGCTCTAATTTGAACAAGCTGAAAACCATCAAGAGGAAGTGGGACCCCTCCAATATCTTCAATTACCAGCAAAGTATCCCCCTGAATTAGTAGAAGTCATTTATGAATTATCCCTGGTATGCGCCGTCTCCATCTCAGACGCAGATGTAATTAACTTTTAGCACTTGAGCTGACACATTAGATACCAGATGCATAGTGTTTTATAGTTCAGAATCACAATTAGGAACCTAATTACACGACTCTGATCCTTGGAAATGATCCTGGGCACAGGAAATAGACTGGAAATATCTGTATGTTCGGCTCCAGTGGCCCGTTATGGGTCGTTATGGACTTCAATTTGAACAAAACTGAAGCTTACACTTCTACTCTAACCGGTGGCAAAGTTCACAAGGCTGAACAAATGATGTACAGGGGGAGCACGTATGAAGATTGTGACTGTATGTGTTCAATTTTGATAAGAAATCATTACGCTGTGGCCACAGTATAAAAAGTACGAGAAGTGAGTTGACCGTATTCATGATCCTGGCCTTGTGGCCCTCTTTACTACTTGGGCAATTTGGCAGCCTCTTCGTGAGACCCTCGATTTGCACAATCAAATTGCAAACGTAAATGAAAGTGGAAACGGAGCATTGCAGGTGGAAGTCGCTTCTAGGCAGGAATGCGACTCACTCACAATTATCTCGGTGGCTGTCATGTCTTCCTCCCGGTAATCGACTCCTAAGAGTGCGGCAACGAAAACAGGTTACACTCATACATGTTTCATCCCAAATGTAGGAAGCTGTCGAGCATTCACTGCAACATTAGTATTCCCCGGAGCCTAATTGTTCAAAGTTCTTCGAGTCAATTCCAATTCCTCGTTGAATTCCTTTGGAGGGTATGCTTTCGTAGTGCTGCTTTGGTCGGACTCACATTCAAAGAATGTAGCGTGCAAGGCCCAGCTATGTGCTTTCTTCCAGTACTATGTGCGGTCTTCCAGTACCGTGGTCAACGGCAGAGAGCGCTTCGTGTTATCCATCTAGACATGTTCTAGTTGGATACATATCTGCCTCTTCTCCAAGTGGAGAGAAGTCCTTCGTTTGTTATCCGTTGACCTCTGTGCATTTTAAGTCAAACTCAACTTCTCTTCACATGGTCTTAATAAAGAGCTCTGAACGGTGTTGCCTCCACTTGAAGATGATTAAGTCGGGCATAAGGCCTAATGCTCGTCTCCTTTCGGGCACCTCTTGACTTATCGTATATATAAATCGTATATATGAAGATATTAAATTTGGAATATTTCTTCCTTAATGTCTATCAACACATAAATTCAATATCAATCCAATATTAATATATTGGATTGATATTGTCATTTGAACATTTAATGTCAATCCAACATTAATAGATTGACTAAACCAACCCGGTTCAGATGATACTATCCTCGGTACTGGTTATAATCTACTCTCTAAAAGTCATATTATATGGCATCAAACTAGGATGCAGCTTCAAATAAAATCTATCGACCAAAATGAATTGAATGCAACAAAAGACAAAGGGAATGGGTAATGAGCTAAATTCAATACATTTCTAGGACTTTATTTAGAATTCAAGAATGATATTATCTTCCAATTCGGAAGATTGTTGAATGAAGAACCCAAGACCACAATCCGGCCTTAAACTTTATCTTCTGCTTCAGGTTGTGTTGCAGTACCCTACCCCTCGGCCTGCTGCAAAGCCTCGACAGCCAAAGAAAGCACACTTTTTACTTGTTCCCCCAAAGTTCATATACAGACAGGTATGAGGAAGTCCTCTGTTCCATTTCTTCAATATAGTGAGGAGGTTATATTAATTGTTTTTTTATTGAAAACTAATGCATAATAAATGTATGTAGAATTTCTTGGGTATAAGTTGTTTTAAATGAGAAAATAATTGACACGAAAACAACATTTACAAAAATATTATGCAACTTTGATAAAGTGTGGAAAATAGACGTATTGGAACCCATTGGAACTTCTAGCAAATGGTGTTCTTGTAGATTCTATCCTCCAAAACTTCGTTGGCGTATTTTATTCAGATTTAAACTCCAGAGCGTGGACATTACGAACCCCTGGTCCGTTTGGTTTCTTTTAGATTGTCCATGGGTTTGGAATACATTATTCTTGAAGCGAAAATAGTTAGCTGTGTGGGACGTTAACTGTATAGAAAGCGCTTGTTTGATATACGAGAAGTATCTATATCCTCTTTATAAATACTTATCTTTTTATTATCTTTAATATTATCGAGAAAGAACTTCAGCATTATTCCAGACTAAGTAATGGTACATTCGTACAGTACGTTGGTATCTTCCACCTGAAAGTTGAATATTCGACACTTGGCTCTCTTTTGCGAGTTCTAATCTCATGTGCACATTGCGTGGATTGACCTCAGGTTTCCAACGCTGCGATTTGGTGGTCCTGTATCCCCGTCCTTCAAGGGGATGTTTGACCATGGATTTTTAATTTTGAGACCAGGTGAATCCCGACCAATTAGAACACTACAAAAGAATACAAGGCGCAGACAAGCGCAAGGGCAAGAACGAAATGGTCGTGGATGTTTATCTTGTTTATATCTTATGTTTATCTTGATGTTTTCAGTGGCTGAGTGGGCATCTTCAAAGAGCCACCCTATCATGTGGACGAAGGACTCGGCCTCAAAACTATAAATAAATAGATATCCATATCCGCATAAACTCCTTGAGTAGCATGGTGGTCGGCTTTCTTTTCTCTGAAGTAGCAGACTGCGTGATATCTTCTTAGGCTTATGGACAAGTCATTCAGGTGAATTCAGAGACACTTGAAACAACGGAACAATCCCTTATAAGGTGAAGAACTTCAAGGCTTGAAGTAGGCAATTAAGGATAAGTTGACTTCACTATTATGTCTTGGACTTTTATGCCAGGATATCTATTTATTTATAGTTTTGAGGCCGAGTCCTTCGTCCACATGATAGGGTGGCTCTTTGAAGATGCCCACTCAGCCACTATCCGGTTGTCCTCATGATCTGCTCCAAGTTTATTGAATCTTTGCTTTGGAAATCTACTGTTCAAATACCTTTAGTGGCTCGTTTCTTCCTTCGACGAACAAGCGTTTCTTATTCGCTATCAATGAGTTATTTTACATCGCAGCATTGCTAAAGTCAATCTTCTTTCGGTGAATAACACCACAATTTATTCTGCTCCGCAATACTCGTGACAGTAGGAGAACTGTGTGGTTGACAATCTGGGTATAATGTCATATCCATTAAATTAAAAGGAGTAGGGGGCGAGAAATTTCAGATTTCTATCTTACTCTATAATATTTGCTCTCATCCTACAACGTACTGAGAATTTCGTCATCGCTAGCACGGAAAAGTATCCAGATCTAATCTCTTGGTAAGAAGTTCAGCTCCATTGAAAGTCTATTGAAGATCTGACCCTCGTGAAACAAAGTCAACAGGTGCTATTCACGCTAGGAAAATTTTGATTCAGAGGCTTGAGTAATAATTCTACAGACCTTAGAGTACTGAATGATGGCACGCCTCCCCGTTGTTTCAGCGAATGGACCCGAATTTCCCTTTCGCAAATCAATCTCCAATATTTCAGTTGTCATGAAATTGAGGTGATTGAAACCATGGAGAACATGGAGAACCCTCGTTCTCTAAATCCTCTTGCCATTCCTACTTCAAGGAGTGTCAATTCCACTTGTTATTGTGTCTATTCCATTTCCACTCTCCATCTATCACCAAGGGATAGATTCGAAGAGCTGTTGAAGATATGTAAGGAATGTTGTATGTAAGGAATAGAAGAAGATACTATGCATGGGCTAGAAGAAGAGCTAGCACACATTGATTATATTATAAGTATGCAACCTAATGATGTTGAAGATGGTGTACTCTTTATGAAAGCCACAATAATAAAGGAGGAGATTTTAGCACAAGGGGAGACAAGAACAAAGAGAGGGAAGGTAAACCCCATAAGAAGAGGAAGTTTTCTACGGGGAATTCCAACAAGAACAAAGAGAGGGAAGGTAAACCCCATAAGAAGAGGAAGTTTTCTACGGGGAATTCCAAGATGACACCATCTATTGCTTTCTTACAAGATATTTCTAGACGGAATTCCAAGATAAGATCATCCTTTTCTTTCTTTTGGTACTATACCAAAATGAAGAGTGAGTCTTTAGAAGCTAAAGAGAGATTAAAACTAGTCAAAATTGAAGCACAAAAATGGCAAAGATGGATTTGTTGTGTATGAAAGTTGAGGTTTAGAAGGTGAAAGTGGATGTTGAGAAGATGTTGCGTATAAAGAAATTTATATCCAAAGAAAAGAAACTTAGGTTTAAGGGAAGGAATAAAAGCGCTAAGCACTTCTATTTTATGGCTCTTGAGTTAGCAAGGGCAAGAGAGACTTTTGATGAAATAAAATGTATTAGCATTATACTTCCTCAGATAAACGCTCAGTCATGGGGTAGTTACAATAGCAACCCTTGCAGAAGTGCAAATGATAGCAAGGATAATTATAGTTATGACATGTGATGTGTAATTGAGTTATATATATAACTAAATTACACACACACACACACACACACACATATATATATATATATATATATATATATATATATATATATATATAGTTAAATTTAGTTCAAAAATGTCTTTTTTAGCATAGTCTGCACTAGCCTACATAGGGATATGCTAAGTTTTAGTGTATTCCCGTAGGGATGCACAAAGATATGTTGGGGTGCACTTTGGGATTTGTGAGATGCACTAGATTGTTTATGGAGTGCAGAAGGGGATTGTGTGTTGCACCCAAAGGTTTGCAAGTTGCATCAATTTTACACAAAGTGAAAATAAAAACATCATTCCAAAATGAATTGATCATTATATAAATTGATCATTGAAATCTAAACTCATCATTCGATACACTTTACAATATGAAAGTTTATGCTCAAGATGCCAAATTGGTGCATATATATATATATATATATATATATATATATATATATATATATATATATATATATATATATATATATATAAGATGTGATAAAATGTACAAGAGAAAGTACTCCTATATGAGGAAGAAACTATGTGGTATTGTTGCTAAGTGCTCAAGGTGTGGAAATAAGTTTTGGATCTACATTAAACAATTAAGTCCACCTCCATTGT